>CM042849.1:29356016-30666516 GCA_023653725.1 Bungarus multicinctus | reverse complement strand
CATGAGGAACATGTTTTCATTTCCATTCTCTCTTTCCCTCTACCCCTGCTCTTATTTTAATTTAAAAAAAGAATAGATCAGAACATATCATTAGCCATGCTTCTCAGTGAACCTGACTTTTCTCAAGAAATTTACATCTTTCTCTCATTTTCTGTTAAGGTTTCTTACTCTGTTTTTTTCACCCAAAGAATTATAATGAGGTGGAGTGAATGAGATCTATGGGGAAAGCATTGGACCTAGAGAGTAAAGGTAAAAGGATGATTGATGGTATGAAATTACCATAAAAGTACAATCTGGATCAGATTTTAAAATGAATTTTTAAGCAGCCTAAGAGATACTCTTTGATTTGTAGTCTAGTGGAATGAATAATGTCTCATTCAGTGAATAAAGTTTCTCACTGTGTGACTTGAGCTTTTTCTGATCTTTCTGACTGGGAGTTACATGGAACCAAAGCCTAAAGTGGTGCTTAATGCTGAAAATATCAAACACAATGTTCCAAGTGTCAAAATCTGGGCATCACAGGTGAACAAAATAAATTTGGGGAAATAGTTACCCATATTTTAAATCCTTTCGGACTGGTACTATTTCAAAATAATACAAGAGAAAAGTGATCAGTCCATCATATTGATATGAAAAGAGAAAACAAATCTTGACAAAATATGAGTGAAATGGTCACGAGTTAACAAAGGACCGTATTGGAGTCCTTTCAAAGTTATTATGCCACAACACTGATTTAAAACCCCTGTATTTAAAACTGAATGATAGAAATCTACACTGTAATTTATGCAGAGCAATATATACATCATCGGTTGTGTCTAGCTTTATGGTAAAGCCAGCATTTATGTTGAACACAAAAAAAATGTTAGCATGCTTACTTCCCTTTTCTGGATTGATGCAATGTTAGTATGTTTATTTCCCTATCCTGGAATAATGCAAACATCTATATTCAAAGTCCAATTCTGAGATTAATGATTGAAGTTCTGCTGGTGTATTGATTTAAAGAAAGAGGCTTTTACATTTTGAATAAACATTTATTTTTCCTCATGCTCTCTGAATTATGAAAATATTTCAATTTACCAAGAGAAGAGAATATTTCAATTTCATATTATTAAATAAACAAGTGACGAATTTTACAATGGTAGTTTATTCTTTAAAAGTGAAAGGATGGCTGTTTTACCTAAATGGCATTGATACCCATATACCTGTTTTGATCCATTTAAAATGCTATTATAATTATACTTCTGAAAGTCTTGTAGATTACTGGGGTTGAACATGAAAACTCTGGTAGCTTTAGTAAGCTAGTTAATTGATCATATTTCATTTACTAGTAAAGAATTGGACGCACTCAACACAAAATAAATACTTTTGTTGAAAAGAGTCATGTTATTTGGCCTAAATAATAATTACTTTAACTTGTACATTAATTCAGCTTCACTAAATTAAAATCATATCTTTTAGTTGTATTGAAAAATGCACCTGTGCATGAGTATGTATACACACACACACGTGCGCGCGCGCGCGCACACACACATACACACACACATATATTCATTCCTACCAGTTGATTTTTCATGACATTTTCCATTTTTCCTCCATGCTGACAGTTCCCATAATGACTTTAATCATACAGTCTCGAGAGGGAACATTTTATTGAACAGCAGCCATCTCAATGGTCAATGTCAGTGTCACTTTCCAGGGAGCAGGACTTTCTGAGCATCAAGGAACAACTTGAATTCTAACAGCCTCCTAGAAAAGTGTTAAGTGCATTAAATCTCTGTCAATCACATTTTTTTTCAACCTGCTGGCCAAATTATTATTATTTAGCTGAATATATTCTCTGGCAAGTTATTTGTGGTGTCCTTATCTGTGTACCTTCTATAGCTAATGATGATTGTTTATGGAGAGCTGCCTGCCCAATTATTTTTGAAGGAACACAAGAATGCAGAATGACTGGAAGCATCAGGTTTTTGCTAGAGAATGCCTCAGGTAAGAGGAGAATGGCTAGAGGCTATAAGGAATCACAAGAGACAAGTCAGAGTCGTAAATTGGGAAACTGACATATCTCATCTAATATACTTGCTAACTAGGCCTTTAAAAACCTTGACGTTTAACTAAGTTTGTGGAAAAGTTATAGATTTTTGTCCTTTCCCATTGACTATAACTCATTAATATAAGGAACTGAGGTGTTTATAATCATTTTCGACATTAGCACACTAACCTCGGGAGTGATTTAGTGTTGCAGTTCAAAATGTTGTACCTGCAGAGCTGCTTCGGCAGACTGCATGTCCTTCAAAGACAAGTCAGTCAAAATGTTCCTTGCAAGTTATTTACCGTTTTGGGCTTGCACCAAGTACACTGACACAAAAAAAGGCTCTTATTCTGCATAGACATTTAAAAAGTATTTTAGTGCCTGCAGTCAGTTTCAGCCAGACTGAAATGCTAGTTGAAATAAAGAAAAGTTGCCAATGATTTAATTAAAAGTTGAAGTATTAAAAAGGAAATGTTACACGAGTGTTGGTTATTGGAAATTTAATTAAAGTTCCACTCACATCATAAGCAAGGCCCAAATAATTTCTTTATTTCATGCTTTGTGATTGGAAATAGTAAGAATTAGATAACTCCATTAATCAACAGGAGTGCTAACTGTCATCCAAATGCCTGAGGGTACATTTTAGGAGGGGGACAGATATAACAGCATAAATTTCAAAACTAAATATCTGCAGCTGTATGTATAGTCTTTAATTCCATACCATTTACTTTAACATCATTCATAAATATTCTTTAAAAAGCTAAAGGAAAAAGTTAGCAGTTGTAATCTTTTTCAAGCAGCTGTAATCCTGAAAAAAGGAAATTTTAAAGGGGAATTGTAAATAAATGACTTAGAGAAAATAAATATTCATAAATTTATCACAATACTCATATTCCAATTTTTATTGCTACTAAATATCATTTTGATAGGATTATCTACTAAAAGCAAGAATTACACAGAAAAAGGATACATGGATAAAACAGTAGGAAACATACTTAGTTCGAGTCTTTATCAACGTCACTTAATAATATTATATAACTTCTTCACATGACTTTCAACTATGCTTTTTCAGTTAATACATGCAGCATACATACACAAAGGTACAATGTTGTCTAGTTTGTGGAATGTACTTAACCTATTGTTCTGGATTTTTCTTTCCAGAGCAGCCTTTTCTGAGCTGTATCAAATTCAAATATCAACATTTATTTGCTTCTATAGTCCCAATAACAAGATAAAGAACCCAAAAGAGGCTTCATTTCTTGAAACCAATATCTTCTTGGTCACCTAGTTATTAAATGAATGTTTAAATAAAAAGCATATTATAAAAATTTCTCACACACTGGACAAACTAACACAGACTATAATATCTACAGAGGTAGGGTCAGCCACTCTATGGGAATTGGTTAGTTACTTAGGAATTGTGAGCTGTTCCCTTAAGGGAGTGCATCATGGTAAATGTAGTTAAAGGTATCCTGGGAAATGTAGTTCATGTCATGTGGCCACATCTGTAATCCTGATTAGTCACTAAATTGACCCTTGAGGGGCTGGGGGAAGATTGTTATTTTCCTAACCCATTTCACAGTTGTAAGCTGCTTATCAGTTCATGAGTCCAGGCAAGAATGGAGGAAAACCTCCCCCAACCCCTCAAGGGTCAATTTTGTGACCAATCAGGATTACAGATTTGGCCACATGACATGAACTACATTTCTCAGGATACCTTTAACTACATTTACCATGATGCATTCCCTTAAGGGAACAACTCACAATTCCTAAGTAACTAACCAATTCCCATAGACTGGCTGGGACAGCACAAGGGCTGTGCAATGGGTTTTAATCTCTGGTGATAAATACATGTCAGAATGCACCTCTCTCTCTCTCTCTGTCTGAGAGAGAGGGAGAGGGAGAGGGAAGGAGGGAGGGAGAAGAGAGAGAGGGGCGGTGGAAATGAACAGTTGGTATCATTTATACAGGACCAAAGCATGCCTAAAGCATATGTTGGCCTAAAGCACATTTTTATTCCAGTATTGTTGCAGACCAAGTTGTTTATATGTGTGCCAAAAGAAAAAAGAAAAAAAAAAGACTAAAAATAGAAATCTGAGGGAGTGAGAGCACCCTGGAAGTCTAAAGGTTTGGTGGCAAACAATTTCATCAGTTTGGCTTGAGGTAAATATGATGATGACTATGATGGCAGCCCTGCTATGAGACAGCTCAAAATTTCCTCTGAGAAAATGAGATCATCGTGCCTTATGATCCTGGTTAATGGCTTCAAAAATCACATGGCCAAATTTTGGTGACAGACTACTGGAAGTAAAATGTTACTCTCTACTATTTTCCAGTTTAAAAAAATAGTAAGGGATTTCTTCACCACCTCTGGCACAAATCCCACCATCTTTGGCACAAATTAAGCTTAATTTTAAAAACCATAATCTCATGATGTTAGCTTCACACATTTTCAGCCACTGTGGTGGTAGCTTAAATTCATTTGTATCTGGTCCAAGGTTAAAGTGGTATATCCCTATTCTCCAAACTTGAATTCCTTATCAACCTTTCAGACACATAGCTAATGGCCCTTTGGGCAGAGGTGATATGAAATGTAGTCCAGGCAAACTGGAGACAATTTTCTTCATTGATAGAAAGCTCTATCAATGAAGAAAAAAGCATACATATACTTAAAAGAAAAGGATAAATTTGAAAAACATTAAAAACTTGCTAGCACAGATTCCTATTGTCTCCATTCTAATAGCTTACTTTAGGGAGTGGGGAAACCCACCACCACCTCCTCCACGTATCGCCATTTATTCTTGCCCAATCCACACATTTCTCAAAAACATATTTTGAGTTGCTAACAGTCTAGTTCAACTCTTTGGCAGAAAGTAGCATGTGTCCCATCTTGCGTACCTTTATTTTAATGGCAACTTTGGGAAGGAACGTTTTCTGCATACTTAGAGACCTGACATAAATGGGATTTCATCTCTTTAGCAATAGGAAGGTACCACATGTACAGGACATTATCCATAATTCTAAATGGCTATCACTGGTAGTCATTTGAATAAACCATTTGCAGCAATGGCAAGAGATGAGGAACTGAGAGGGTAACTCTAAAAGGTAGCTCCTTGTTGACTCTCCTTTCTTCTATATTCAAGGCATGTTTCTGCATGAAACATCCATTGGCATTGTAAAGGGTTAGGATTAATCATTTAACAAAGCATAAAATCAACAGATGAGAATAAACATACCTGATAAGTACAAGTATAAGATCATTAGTGATCTACTGTCAATCTGGAAACATAATAGTGATATTTATCCCTCCCTCAAGATGGGATTTCCAAGATGCATCAGGATTCAGCATGTTAGAAATAATAGTCCCAAACAATTGGAGGCTGTAGAAAAGCTATTCTATCCTCTGAAAGTGGAATTTAATTTAATGGTATAAACCTATTTTCCCTCCATTTCATGTTTTTCAATGTTGGACATCAGAGTCATCAACATGGAACCTTCGAGAACTTAAATTATTCTTTAAGTGCTTTCTCTGTGGGAGCCCCATCCCTCTGGAATTGTCTCCCCCCAGAGATACGAGCCATGTCAGACATCCTAACCTTCCGGCGCGCAGTTAAGACCTTGCTGTTCAAACAAGCCGGCCTAGCCAAATAAAATCATTGAGGTTTATATTTTAAAATTTTAATAAGGGTGATTCTTAGCCATCTTAGATTATTTACCTGATTTTCACTTCTGATATCTGTATTATCTTGTTTGTTGGATGTACACCGCCTCGAGTCCCTTTTTGGGAGAGGGAGCGGTATAGAAGTACGAATAAATAAATAAATAAATAAATAAGTGCTATGTGTAGACAATGTTCATAAAAATATCTTAACTCCAGCAGAGCAAATTAGGAAATGTAGCTTCTTATTTGGGTCTTGAGTCTAGCAGTGAAGCCACCAAGATTTCATCTCCCAAAACCTTGTAAGCTTTCCTGCTAAGAGTAAGCAACCTGTAGGTCCAGTGCTGTCTTTTGTTCTCTTCCAAAGTAATTCCAAGAGCTGTCGCTTATTTGTAATTTTACAAAAGGGGAAATTGCAATGTATTGTATTAGCCATGAGGAGCAGAAAGATCCAGATTCTAGTCTTCCCTTAGTCACAGAAGCTAGTTTGGTGACCTTGGGGTAGTAACTACCTCTCAGCCCTAGTAAATGCCAGGCTCCTCTGATAAACAAATCGTTCACTGTATTGATAACTTTGCTGTAAGAACTAAATGAAAAAAAAGCAGGGCCTGTGCAAGATAAATGCTAAGAGGAAAAACTCTTATTTTAATTAAACCACATTTAGATTATATCTTGGTGTCCCTTCTCCCTTTGAAGACCAAATGTGGTTCTTTTCCTAAAACAAACAAACAAACAAAAAGACACCCCTCCCCCATTTTAATCCGATTGAAGAAAATGATACTGGTAAAACTGTTGCATGATTACCATTGGATAATGTATTTCCCCAAGCCATCAACCTGCTTTCTCAAACATCTTGGGCTGCTTCCATTATTCATTATTAATTTTGATTCCATTTTTGACAATATTTATATGACACCAAAAGGTTGTGCAATATTTTTCTTTATTGTTGTGTTTATCACTGCTATTTTGTTATAAATTAAAAATAGTTGTTTTGATTGTGTTTTAATATATAATATTAATTTTGTTGCTATCTATGTTTAGTGCCAAGACATTATAATTTTAGTAAACATAATATATAATTACACATTGGAGCTCTGTTGATTGTTTTATACCATTTTGTCATTCACAGCAAATTCCGAAGCAAAAGGAATAGGATTGAATTATATATCTAATTTCATCAGGGTAGGTGGATTTGTGAGATTAAGCTTTCCAGATTAAGGAATGAACTAAATTTGTACATTTTTAAGTTTAGACAAAACCAAAAGGGTCTTACACGAACCACACCTGACAAATTTTGATTAGTTTTATCTTAAATATTTCTATATAAAACTCTTAAGAAGAAGTTGCTGTCATTATAGTTTTTATTGTAATTAGAAATGTCTCCATATTCCTTAAGTGCACACATTATCTTTCTCAAAGTCTCTCTGGTTGAATGAGCAAGAAGCATGAGTATTTTTAAATTTCAAATATGTCATATTTATGTTTTTATTGGCTTTTGATGTGGTGAAAAATGGATAGATTTCACTATTATATTATCTGAAGAAATGATAACTCCTCCTCTCTAGTCAAGATACACAACTGTACATTGAAGATGCACAGAAAGTGTATCCACTGATATGATTAAAAACAAAAAAGTCAGGATGGCAGCCATAGAGACTGGATCAAAGCCCTACCCTTTTTTTACATAAAATATGGGAGGAACTTTAATTCCACTGCTGTGATTGCCATCTTGACTTTTTTGACTAAGCTCAATAGACATAGGACAAACTATATTCCAAATGTAGTTCAAAAAATTAAGCATTTTGATAGCTCTCAAATAAACATTTGCTATGAAGAAATCTGCTGCAATGATCATAAGTCAGTCATGAAATCTATTTTGTTTAAGTTCAAGAGCATTGAGACCCACCAAATCAGAGGTAGATCAGCAGCTTGGATGAGAAGGCTCAAATGCTGAGAAAAGTGGAAGAGAAGAATTAGCAGCAAGGGTTTTGGATTGAAAAACCTAAAAGATCAGATTAGGGATAAATTGTCAGGGAGAAAATCTATCTGTCTGGTCAATAGGACCTGCAAATAGAAATAGAATGACTAGGACAAAAGAAAGTAAAGTCAATAGTAATAATAATAGATGCCTTGAGTGCAACCCCAAAACTTCTGGAACACTACTTGAACCTCATCAGCATCAGTACTTGTGGAACATCTGGAACACTACTTGAACAAACTCACCATCAGTCAATTGCAGAAGGCAGCTTTACTTGAAAAACTTACATCCTGTGATGATACCTTTAATACCATCAAACAACATCTGCCTTTCCCAGGTCCTAGGAATAACTTGATAGATGGATGCCAAATCCAGTCTAAACATTGGCTGATTTGTAATGAATCATGGTAATAAAAAATCTGAAGTAATTTGGGGGGACAGGAGAATCTGAGGTAGCAAAATGTTGAGTCAATTCAACTGTTGCATATTTCCTAATGGTCAAATCAACCTGACTGAGAAAAATTACTTTTATGTTTCTACTAATAAAAAGTGCAAGGGTATTTGTGAACTAGATTAATGGATTGATAAAAATTTCAGAAATAGATGCAAGAGATAATCATTCATGACTTTGTATGCCATTATTCAACCAGTGGCATATAGGAAATATGCTTTCAAAGAATTACATCAGAAGTGCTGTGACAAAGAAATATCGATTATAGCAAAGGTGGGTTATTTTCATTCTTATTGTTACTTCATTGACTATACTGCCAGGGATAAATTTAGTCCATTATTTTTATTTTGAATTTTTTGCTGGAATAAATGCTTTCTAGGAATAGGGGCGAAAGCGCTGGACTTTTAAATGTGTCTGGTTTAGCATTACCCCTTTCATTTCATATTTCCTGTGGTAAGCTGTGGGAATTTGGTCTTTGAATTAGACACCATTAAGTATATGCTTTCATAATATATTCTCTTTGACTGCACTATATACAATTGTATGTAACATTTTTTGATTTATAAAATATGCTTATCAGACTATATAAGTACATACAAAATAAAAATTCATTACATATACTGAGATACTGCCTTTTTTTGTAGGAATCATAAGGTTTCAGGGGGAGAATATCTAATGATTTAATAATTTTTTATCTAGAATGTATGAAAACACTTCAAATTTATGTTGAAAATGTAAATAACAAAAAAGAACCTTTTTGTCATGTTTGTCAGATAAGTAAAAAGCTAGAAAATTCTGAATTCGAATACAAACACTGATTCAAGAGGATTTTAAAGATTCATATGCAATTGAGACCAGAGGATTTTCTTTGGGGATTGATGGATAAGCAACTGGAAAAAAGTATGGAACCTTTTTTAAAACATGATAAATAGTGATTATTTTGTTCACAAAAATGGAAAGATTAAGTACTGACCACAGTGAAGGATTAGTTGATAAATACAATAGAGTTGCTGAGATGGCTAAATTGACTTTTTGGATCAGAGAAAAGGCAACAGTTGTGTTTATTGCCGACTGGAATCTCCTTATGGATGGAGGAGGTGGAGTTCCAGGAAGGAGTGGGGTAACTCAGTCCAAATATTTTGTATGAAAGAAAGAGCCTGAAGACAGCCTCTCCCTAATGGATCAGAGTGTACTATGCATGCAGATAGTAGAGAGCTCTGTCTGGCTGTGTCTGGCAAAATTTTGTTTATAAATGTGAAGCTATATTTAAAGAAAACCACCTCAGCTTGGAAGAATCACCACATGTTGTTCTTGGTTTGGGCCTGCTATTTATTTTGTGCCTTCGTTTTGGACCTGCATCAAGTGATTGTTTTTGATGCAAATATGCATTGCTATGTATTGAAAATTATATGTACGATGTATGACATTTGCTTCTGGACTTCATACCGCCACAAGACATCTGGCTGAGAACTGGGCACCATCCCTATGAAGGCCTCTATATAATTAATCGACAGAGGCAGAACCTAAGCTAAAGCAGACCCTTGATATTTTGGGTTACAAGATGTGGGTTGCAATAGCCATTAGATGGGATCAAAGAGTTAATTTTTTTATGACTTTTTCATGCCTTCTATTAATCATCTGGATATTTGCAGCTCAGATCCAGCAGATCTACTAATATAGGGTGATGTCATAAAATGGGAAAATGTTTCTAGAAAAAAACAAAGAGCAGAAGTAGGTATCTGCATTTTTGTATCTTTTTGCAGGGGAAGGGTTAAGCTAAACTTTGTAGAGTAGTAGTGGTGAACCACTGAACCTCAATTCCCAGAGTTTTAGTTCACCAATGTATAGAAGAACAGATTCCCTGCCTTGGTGAAGTAGCATAGAAACTATTGTTCAGACTGCATTAGAAACTGTTCATCTTTATCTCATGAAGCTGGAGAATCCCATTAATTTGTCATGATTTATTAATATTATTTGTAGACTGCCAAACAATGGAGTTCTCTGGGAAGTTCACCAAGTTAAACAACAATGAAATAACATGATAGAAACCTTTACCTTCTAGAACCAGAATAGTGCTGGATATTCTATCCTTTGAAACTAAGCCAGCAAAATAAAATACTATATATATTTACAACAGTTTTCTCTTATTTTGCCCATGCCAGGGAGAGAAAACTAAAAGAAACCTGGTTAGAATTTTGAATTAAATAACCTAGATTAAATTACATGCGGACCAGATTCATTTTCCTTTCCTCATTTCTTACACAAAGGCTGAAGTATGTAAAGTAATCAAAATAATAAGGAAAAATCAGGTAACACTATCACTGGTGTTTAGGCAGCTTATTTCCTCTTTTCTGCCCCCCCCCCCCCCCCCCCCCCCGATAATAGATTTTGAAAAACTTTTTGTGTGACATTTAATGTTGAGTTTTGTGGATTTACAACCCTGATAGAATTGTGGTACTGATTTCTTTTGCTTCCGGCATTTTTGAAAACATGCTGTTTTGTCCTACCATCCAATTCCTAAAGGTTTGAAAAAAATATTTCTACATGCAGTAAAATTAAAGAAAAAACTAGGGATGGGATTATTTATTCTTACTGGGTTAGAAACATAAATTTGAGTTGAGAAGTGTCCATTCATTGCCATAAGAGAAGTTGATTTTCCTTCAAAATATGTGGGTCCTTCTGCAGTATCTAAGCCACATAATTAGAGTCATGCCCATCATTTTTTAATTTTTGTTTAATACAATCATTCCATCTTCAGTTGAACAGTGTGTTGTCTGGGTACAAGCATCTTTGTTAAACAATAATCAAAGTTATAACATCCTTCATTACATATTAATTCTGCAATATTTAACATGGTAATGTCCACCTATTAATTATACTAAGTAATTATACAATATTAACATAGTAATATTCAACATGTTAGTCATCATATTAACTTATCACTTTTAACATACCATTTTTATTTTGTTTCCCTATTTCTAACTTCCATTTTTATCATTTAACGATTGATAGAATAAATCCCATATCATATAATATTCAGTTTGCTCATTCTACTTAATTGTCAATGTTAATCTATTCATTTCTACACATTCTAGTATTTTCCTAATCATGTTCATTATTTTTTGACACTCCAAACTAGATATCTGATAAAGATAATTTAAGAATTTGCACCAAGAGTTAACTCGAAAGTTCTATTTTCTATTTTCCATTTATTGACTCATAGTTGTACAAACCAAACTGTGGTTCCCAAAAGCTTCAGCTGAAATATGGAAAAAGTTTCTGACAACCCATTCTATTCTGTCATGTGATCCTTGGGGACTTTTTGTAGGGACAGAGAAATGCTATGTCCTTAAAAAACAAAGAAGCTAGTTACATTTCTTAACAAGTTAAATGTTCCACAGACAAGAATCATTCATAAAGGTAAAGATAAACCTGTGGATTTTGAGTTGTGCAGAAGATGAATATTACATGGAAAAAGCTTTTTTTGGCTAGCTACTGAAATCAACATTTCTGAAATAATCTTCTTCCGTCCCCATAAAAATGAAAGTTTTATTTTCAATGTTCACACCCTGTCTTAAACCATAGTTATTTAACCATTGAATGTTGAAAAGGATATATTTGACTGAGTTTGCACACCAGGCAGTCAGTGGCTGTGGTGGTTTTTATAAATATTCCAATATTTGAGGGGCTGCCACAGAGAGGAAGAGGTCAAGTTATTTTCTAAAGCACCTGTAGGCCAGACAAGGAATAATGGATGGAAGCTGAACAAGGAAAGATTTAACCTGGAAATAAGTAGAAACTTTCTGACAGTGAGAACAATCAACCAATGGAACAGCTTGCCCTCGGAAGTTGTGGGAGCACCATCACTTGAGACATTCAAGAATAGATTGGACTGCCGTTTGTCAGAAATGGTGTAGGGTCTTCCGCTTGGGTGGGGGGTTGGACTAGATAATCTACAAGACCCTTCTATTATCTGTTATTTATTTAAATCATGCCTTAAAATCATGGCTTAATATATTGTGTAAACTCATGTGTAAATACTATATAGCTCGGGACTAATCGAAACTTGTTCTTGACAATGTAAAAATTTGCCCGCTATTTTGCTGATAGAAGTATGGAGAGGAAAAAGGGGAAGTGGGTACTTTCTGACACTAAAAAGATTTCCCACTGATATCGAAGTTATCTTCTGCTGTCAGTTTTCCAATCTCATGGACTGATCACTGTGTGAGATCAGAGAACTGTCAGTAAATGAGCCATTCTTTTCTTTTTCTTTTCCTTGATTCTCCTGCCATCCATGAGAAGTGAAGTGGGGGTGGGGGGAAAGGAGATCTTTACCTAGCACTCCATCAGGAAATCAGCTATTTTTGGTGTTAGGAAAAATGATACCAAAAAGCCAAATCCCCTCCTTCTCTTCCCTTTCTTCTGACATCCTTTAGTGACCAGAGAATAGAGGGGAAAAGTAGGTAACCCCTCCCCAGTCCTTCCTTCCTTCCTTCATCCATTTATCTATCCATCCATCATCCAAGAACAACTTGTCTCCTTTTTCTCTATTCTTGCCATGGATGGCAGAAACAGCAATTAAGACACAAGGGGAGAATGTGTACATTTACCACTATCTATGGGAATTGGAAAACGTAGGGAGAGAAGCAAAAAGAAGCAGTCCCTTTGCTGCCAGCCTTTTAAGTCTCATGGATTGATCACTGCGAAACTTCTGCTGAGCATTACTGGTGATAATTGAGCCTGGTAGAGCTATAATTCATTGACATCTGGAAAACCATAGGTCTCCTACCTTTGTATGAAAAACTCTAATTTACAAAGCTTCTGCTCAAACATGGCATGTAGATGGTCCTGCTTTTAAAAAGTAAATGTCAGCCTGGAAGCAGACAAAAATAGTGAGGTAGAAGATTAGATTCAATAACATTCTTTCTCAGAGAGTCAAGGACATGTTACCCTGCACCTGGAGAGGAGTGTCTGGGGGAATGTCTCCATTTGGGACAATGATTTGATTGGACCATGTGATGGACTGGTGGGTGCAGGGGATGGAGTTTTGGTTTTTCTTTTGGGAAGGTAAAATCCGGAACTCTCAGATTCGGGTTTTCCCAAATGTGCCAATATGACAACTCAAATAAAATAGAACTTTGAGAAAATGCCTGTCTCGGAGTTTGTTGGTTTGGAGTTTGTTAGTTGGAACACTGACATTAAAATTACAAATACTCCTATTACAACCCTTTGTTCCTTCTTAAACACACTGAAAAATCTATCCTCTCATTCATACCACCAGCTAGCAACTGTTCGCTAACTGTCTTTAGAGTCACATAATCTTTTGTACATTTTCTGTCTCAGGTCACAAGACTGTATTGGGGGTGGGTGGGAAAACAAAGGAGCTCAGCTTTTCCAGGATACACTGGCATTGATAAATTGTATGATATCATCAATCAGAAGATTAATTCTTCTTGGTTTGTTATTGTTGCTTTTATTTGGTGGCAGCTTCATGTTCATGTTCTCTATGGTGAGGCTGTCACTCTTTGCTACTTTCAGAGAGTTTTTTTTTTATTGTCCCTGTCAGTTAGCAGCCCAAGGTTACTGCCAGCTCTCTGTCAGTGCTTTGATTTTTGTCAGCGATGGCCAGGTCCTTTTAGTTATCTGCTATCTTTTCAGCTTTGTTCAGACTGAGCTCTACTTGTCTACTAATTAGCTCTTTGGAGATTTCCTTTTTAAAACTCACTATCACAGAGGACAGGAACCGTTCAAAAGTTTTATGCTTCATAGTAATTCCATATTCATCCACATCCCATGCAACCATCCTTTTAAAATTAAAAGTGGCAGCTCAGGCCAATTTAAAGTATATAAGCCACATAGCCTAGTTTTTTTTTAATTGTCTCTCGCTGTATGTGTGAGTGTGTGTGTGAGAGAGAATAAGACAGAGAAAGATGGATATGTATGTATTTGAAAGGCATCTTTAAGATTCAGGAAGGAAGGAAGGAAGGAGGGTGGGTGGGAGAGAAGGAAGGAAGGAAGAAGGAAGGAAGGAAGGAAGGAAGGAAGGAAGGAAGGAAGGAAGGAAGGAAGGAAGGAAGGAAGGAAGGAAGGAAGGAAGGAAGGAAGGAAGGAAGGAAGAGGTTTATAACCCAATGACCAAGGTATTGCACATTGAGGAAAAAAGCCATCATTTTGTATAACTTATTCTGATTTTCTTTATTTTCTGGTGTGCAAATATTGTGCTAGCTGAATCTAAAAGTAGCACAACTTTTGGGTACAAAAAAACCCCCCACACTATAACAACATCAAGAGTGGTCTTACATCTAAGGAGGACCCTGAGGATGTCTTTGTTGTCAACTTCAGAAGAAAAGAGAGGAACAGAAGAGGAAACTGGCAGAAGGAATAGATGCCAAAGAGAACTCAAAGGATTAGGTCTGGGCGAGGTGATCGGTATTCGAAAACCGTCTGCCTTCTGGCTCTGATCTAAGGGAATAGGCTGGCAGCCAAGCCAGAGGGCATAACAGCACAAACACACCTTCAGCAGACTGCTGCAGGCTTGCCTCAGTACCTTAAAATTGTACTAGCAATTAGAAATCAAGGTGCACAGCAGCAATAGGCAAAAAGGCTCTGTTTATAAATAAAAAGGCCTGATTTTTACATAATACCTGGACTGTTTTTATCTCCCTCATTGCCACCACTATGAGTATCAGTTTCCTTTTTGCTACTAAGTGCCTTTTCCAGGCCCCCAGAGGTAATTCATCGATGCAGCAAAGTTGTGACTACATTGTACTTACATAGAGTTAATGCTAGCAAGATGAAAGTAAAAAACCTTTGAATATATTAATGTTATAACACAGATGTCTTACTTTTCAGGGTCCTTCTTTTTTTTTTTAAGAAATATGGTGTGGTTAATAATGATGCAGATTGTGCCGGACGGATGAGCAGATGAAACAGGGGAAACAGGGGAATACAGATTACATTTAAAAAAAGAACTTCTCCACCCCCAAAAAAAAACACTTCAAAGCTGAAGTTGGCTTCATAATTTAACTTCCATTCTTGTCAGCAGATCATGTTGTTAGGTGTAATTGTAGCCTCACGTTATTCTAAAGCATTTATTATAAATGAATAGCTTTAATCTAAACAACATTTGTGATTCAGATAACTTGAGTAAAGGAAATGGCTGGCAACTCTACATCATGACAAATAAATAGACATATGTTTGTAACTACCAAAGGTTTCATAAAATCAGTCACATCTTACTTAATACTTCTTATGGCTTGCACACAGTCATGGCCTTGATTTCAGGTGGAACATTCAGTTTTAATATCTTGGTTAGAAACTGTTGCATTTCCATTACATAGATTGAGAGTTTCTGTAATGTTACTATAAAAAATGAAATAGAAAATAGAGATGGGGTTGAGCAGTTACCATGCACAAGATTTGTGATGCAAATTAAAAGAATAGCCATTAATTGACAGCAGAAGTGAAGCTCTTCCTGGTATGTATAGTTTCTTTGTGTATTATGACATCCAACAGCAGGACAGGCTAGAATGTGTGCAGTCTCCAAATTGTCTTTGTTATTAGAGCTTTTTCAAAAAAACATCTAAAGCAACAAGGCTATGAACCTGACCCAACAAGGCTATTTGCTGAATAATCAAAAAAGGCGGCTAAAGAATTTGTGTCTGCATAAGACAGCAGTGTCAACTTGTATTGTCACAGTGGCATCATGTGATGTATCGGGACTTTTTGCCTGTTTACTAAACTGGGCAGGGGAGGGGTCAGCATGTGACATATCCGGCCTGCACGCTGCGAGTTTGACACTTTTGGTGTAAGACAAAGTGGGATCCCTGTGAGTTAATTGAAGTCAACCAGGATTTGAGTGCTTCGCAGTGCTGCAGAAGTAGAGATGTTATCTACAAACGTGTTCAGGACTTCTTTGTCTATGAGGATCCTGTCCATTGTATCATTGCATTTGAAGAGAGACTGCTTGAGATCCCAGCCCGATTGAGGTAGAGAGTATGTTGGCTACAATGCTGACCTTCCAAATAATGGAATATTATTGGACACAGTCCTTGGGGCCATCATCCTGGTCTTCAAAATGTTTTTCTTTATTTGTAGTCAGGCTTTCAGCAATTGTTAATGTATTGTCAGAATTGAGGGTGGCCATTTAATTTTACTTTGGTCTTTGTTTTATTTGTTTGAAATACCTTATTCAAGACATTGCTATTAGGAAATCCTGCTGTTCACAGCCTGTGATTTTTCAGGCTGTGATAAGCAGTGGTGGTACTCTACTGGTTCGGCCTGGTTCTGATGAGCCGGTAGCAGCGATGAGCAGCAGAGACCAAACCAGTTCTCTCCACTGCTCTGCTGTTGGCCCCACCTGCCCAGCCGGCCTCCCATACTCACTTTTATCCTCTGAATTTGAAGCACAGCTACTTTGTGCGGTACGGAAGAGTGCCACGTGGCAGCTGCTGAAGTGACCGGGATCATGCAGGCTTTCAGGAGGTGAGTTAGAACTCCTCTACAAAGTGTGTGCATGTGCGCAAAGCGTGCCCACCAAGCCACACCCACCGAACCGGTGATAAAAATATTTGAATCCCACCACTGGTGATAAGTAATGTTTTCAAGTTTTCTACATATTTCCTATCAGTCTTTCTGCTGATTATAGATGTTCTGCAACTGCAGCATTTTAATATAATTCTATTCTATCCATGTTCTTCTCTGTATACATTCAAAACATAAAGATACTGAGTTTGATAGGTCAAAATATAGGAACATATAATAACAAATTACTCATTTAACATGTTAATACTGCTTTCATTCCACCTAGGTCATGGGGCAGTATTTATAATCTCCAGCTCCTAAGTATACTGGCCCAACATTAACTAGAATGCTTAACTTGAGAGGGCCATGAAAAAACCTTAAGAAGACTATAAGTCAACAAGTGACCCCACCCCCATGCTCCCCCTAAAAAATATTTGGCTGGTGAATCCCAGCCAATACACATTCAAAATACAAAGGTCTAGATTGATGGTCAGTCTCCGATAAAATCCCACCATATTATACTCTTGAGCTTTTGCTAAACTTTAGGTAAGTTGAGCCATTATGGAATTATCCATACAATAACTTTTAAAACATTGGTAAAAAGAATAATTTCCCCTGGTTTGGTATTTATATCTCCACCTATTAGTATAAATGTTACACTTGAGCCACAGTGGTGCAGTGGTTAGAGTGCAATACAGCAGGCTACTTCTGCTGACTGCTGGCAGCCAGCAGTTTGGCAGTTCGAGTCTCACTGGCTTAAGGTTGACTCGATCTTCCATCCTTCCTAGGTGGGTAAAATGAGGACCCAGATTGTTGGGGGCAATATGCTGATTCTGTAAACCATTTAGAGGGGGCTGTAAAGCACTGTGAAACGGTATATAAGTCTAAGTGCTATTGCTATAACAATTTTCAATTCTATAAAATCTTATCATTATATCTGTTTGGGAATAAGTATAAATTAAACAGAATAATTTCCAGATTTTTTGAAACGTAGCAATTGCCAAACACTCTAAAGGAGGCAGAGACACACACATTGATTACTATTAGTGAATGCTAATTAGAATAGCTAATTCCACCTTGTGCTCTTGTCTAACACATGAATTAATATATAATCCATTTAAATGTAGCTCATTTAAAGCTAGAAGGACCAAACACCTTTTATTAAAAAGGAAGATTTCTTTATTTTAGAAAGCTACCCTTTGGTTATATTTAATTAAATTATTTATTTTCTTGATTTACTACTGAATTTTCCTTTGTAAAGGAAGATATAACCATAAAGAATTATTTTTTAATCCTTAAATACCTTTCTCAGATTTATCCTTTGTTTCTTTTTCAAGAAAATATAATCACTGTATGTATAGCCTATGTAACTATAGTTAGTGTAACTACATACTGTAAGCAATGTTAAAAGAACAAATGTTGAGAGAAGTGCAGATTTGTATAAAATTTGGGTCTATTTTATTTGTTGAGCAACAAATAAACTTTTGAAATAGTGCTACAGTTTAATTTTAAACTTAATTATAATGCATCTTACCTTAGTCTGGAACAGGGGTCACCAACCTTTTGGACCTCAGGGACCACCAAACTCATAATTTTAAATCCTGCGGACCACTAATATGAATTTTGATTGACAGTGGCTTGGTGACGTTGGTGGGAAAGTCGGCCCCATATTCCAGAGCTGCAGTAGTCACATGACTGGCCCTTTGGTCATCCCAGAGCAGCTGCTCCTCCACCCAGGTGCGCCGGCCTGCCATGGACTAGAGGAGCTGCCAAAGGACCAATCTTGTGACTACTGCAGTTCTGGAATATGGGACCGACTTTCCCACCAATGTCAGCAAACCATCCCGGGGCGGATTTACCTCCCCTGCCATTGGTCTTACCTTCCAGTTCCAGCTCACGTGGCTCTACTCAAGGTAAGATTTGCACTCAGCTGAAGGGTGGGGCCATCGGGTGGGCAGGCCATGTGGCCGGTGCAGCCTTGTGTTCCTGTGCAGCCTGGATTAATTGCTTTGGGGGGAGTGCTTTGGGGGGGACATTTCTCTGAGGACCACCAAAATTTTCTCACGGACCACCAGTGGTCTCTGGCTCACTGGTTGGCGACTAGTTGTTTGGAAGACTATTTGGATGGCTTTTGTCAGCCCAGCCTGCTGTCAAGGTATCAAGCGTTGATGGGCAAGTTAAGGTTTTTCTACTTAACTATTCCATGTGTTCCTATTTGTAAGGATCACTTTGATCGAGTAACTTCTTAAACAGAAGACTCAATATATTTATTTTCACAACCTAACTTTACTCCAGCAAAAAGTAAACTGGCCAGTCATCAATCAGAAAAACTTATGGACATATTTTCTCAAAAAAAAAAAACCCAAAAAACTCATAAATCATGCTGCAGCTTTTTGCTGCTTTGTAAAAGATTGTGCAGTCACCACATCTGAGATAGTCTTAAGAATCAAAACAAGGAGTCTGATTAATAACGATCGCATTTTCAAGAGGAAACTAATCACAGTTGTCAGTCTGAGGATCAGGAATATCCACAGCTTTAAAGGAGGCTGTCTAGAAGTTGTTCCTTTCTGAAAGGACTTAATGTCTCTTCTCTCTTTTAATTTATTGCATGTGTTTTACCGAATATATTTTTATTATATTTCATAATGCAATTTTGTATCATAATATGAAGCACTTCTAAAATAACCCCACGTACTCTGCAAAGAAAGACATTGTGGCCACTTCATTTGCAACTGAGTGAAGTACATTTACATGCAGTTTTTGTCTAACAGAAATTCAATGAGTGGCTAGAACTCCTTTTATATGCACAGAACAATAGGAATTGGACTACATCCAAAGTTAAGGGATTTTCTATCACAATTTTCATTTTCCACTAGTGTGTATGCCTCATTTTCCCTGATAGTTTGGACTAATTGCCTGGGGAGCTATATTAAGACTCTGTTCTATACTAGTTCTCTATACTGGAAAGGAACTATTGCATCAAAAGGAAAAAAAACGAGTTCCTGATTTTAGAATACAGTGGAACCTATGGTCACGAACACATCTGTTCATGACCAAACTGGGTTCCAACCAAAAATATCCACCCGATTTTTGAATCAGGTCATGATTAAAAAAATCATGTGGGGAACAAAATCGGTGCGGAAAGATTCTCTTTCCACACCAATTTCTTCTTCGGCACCATTTTTTTTACTCCGCGCAGTTGGTCATGTTTTCAGTCATGACCAAATCAGCTTGCAACTGTAATCCTGGAACAGTTTACAGTCGCAACATGAGGTTCCACTGTATAAGATCAAAATTTATCACCTACCTTGCTTGGTATTTTAAGTTTTATAAATCATCTCAGTTGTAATGCAAATCATATATAAACTGATAAGCTTCGAGGATAATAACAAAATTCACTAGAACTTTAATCCATAGACAGCTAGATAGGTAGGTAGGTATTGCTATATACATTGCAGTTTTCTACAACAGTTATTACATGGTCAAATGCTGATTCCCAATTTCCAGAAAGAAATTGGGAATCAAGTTTGACAGCCCTGTTCCATCTAGAACAGGGCTGTCAAACTTGTGGCCAGCTGGCTGGATGCATCAAACACTGGCGACACCCAGCTTAGCAAAGGGGGGGAAAAGTCCCGCTATGTCACATGACGATGGCGTGATGATGCAAGAACCTAGAACTTTGTTACTTCCTTTGGATTTGTCTATCAGTTCCTCAAGCTCTCAAGGCAATTGTTATCAGTCTTGTATCCTCTCCTCCAATTTACAGATCCTTCAGCATCATGTATGATTTCTTAAATGTGCATGAAAACTAAGTTCCTAATAGGACATTTGACAATATTAAGTCAATTTGAATTTTTATGGGACAAGGTTCATTGAATTGAATTGAATTCTTAATGTCATTGTATGTGTATATACAGTATACATACAACAAAATTCACATAACACCCAGAGACCAGATTCAACATGCACACACACGTGACAATCCCCAAACATCTCTCCACCAACCAAAATTCCCTGCTTCCTAAAAACACACAAGCATCCATACAACAGACCAAGTAATACTGTCCAACAGATGGTTTTTTATATATACTAGTTCTTTACTACTGGAAAGGAGCTATTGAATCAAAAGAGAAAAAAAAATAATGAGTTGCCTGATTTCAGAATACAGTGGAACCTAGTATATAAAATTGCAGGATCTTCTCAAAAATAAAGTCCTCTGTGTAGCAAGTTGATGCCTAAATATACTTTTTTCTTTCATTTTGAGAACTTAATATTTTACTCTCAGAAGAATAGCCAATCAAATGTGGCATAATTTACTTTGGAGAAGACATAGTGACTGAAAGGATAACAGGCACTCTCCTTAAAACCTTAAATGCATGGACCTGATCGGATTTTCCATGCAGTGCACAGAAATCAGTTGTCACCTCCTAGAAAAAAATGGTAATGGAGTCTAAATTACTGAACATTACTTCTATGTTTATATGAAATTAATCAAATCAAAACTTTATTATGGGCATAAGACCAGCAATCAAGCACAAAAATATTATTAATACTAATACCCTTCAGATGCAAGGAGAGATGGATGTTTTACATAGAGTTATACATTTGGGCAACCTGGGAACAAATATCCAACCAATGGTCATACAAGGAAATCAACAAATAGAAACTATGCTTTCTGCTAGAGAATTCCTTTAGGATAAGATAACACATATGAAAGTCATAAAGGATTCACCACAGAGACAACCCTAAAGGAGCATTTGACTTTAAACTCTACTGATTGGCACAGTCTAATTGATTTCTTTGTGTCTGTAGAATGGGATAATAATGTCATGACTACTATGAGCCAACCGGTTCCTGTTGTTCCTTAATAATTCAGAGGATGGGATGAATGGTGAAATCTCCAGGGGCTTCCTATAAAAACTGAGGTGCAAAGATTACATTTCTCTGTATAGCACCCTACCAGATGGACAATTTTCTTTACAGATATTCCTTAAGAGCCCAGAAGGTACTTCTATGAAAATCTTCTGTTATCAGTAGGAAAATCTTCTGTTCACCATCATTGGCTAAAATAGCTGGTAGAAGGATATCAGAGTCATTATTTACTCGCTAACAGCCTGACAGGGAAAATGAATAATGGCTTGGGGAGGAGAAAGGTGGCCAGTGAGGATGCCATGAACGCTAGACTGAAGGATCCAGGATAAGAGAGGAAAGAAAAGAAAAATCTTGTAAGTATACAACAGAGATGTATTAATGATAGAACTGTCATCATATGCAAGGGTTTGAAAGTCAGAGAAAAGTTGCTGATTTTTTCTTTTCATAATTAGGGGACATGATCCTTCCTTTCAGTCCCCTTTCATAGTCTAATGTCTGTGATAGCCATTATTGGTCTGCTAATCTATACTTGACGGCTTGGTCTTTTCATATATTTCATAAATTGTTTCAGCATTAAATATATGACTGCAAAATAATCTATAAAATAAAGTAGGTTCAAACTACCCTATGTATATCTATATCAACAGGAGAATAACATTATGACATTTAATTTAAGAATAACTGACCAACTGCAAGAATGACAGAAAGTCACAAAAAGGGAAGAAAATATGTATCTGCATTTCCTGTTTCAAAGTTAATAAATTGTTGCACCAGTGTTTTACTTCCAGGCAACTTTTGATAT
Organism: Bungarus multicinctus; assembly: GCA_023653725.1. NCBI lineage: Eukaryota > Metazoa > Chordata > Lepidosauria > Squamata > Elapidae > Bungarus > Bungarus multicinctus. Next base: position 30,644,203 of record CM042849.1, on the reverse strand, counting down.
ATAATTTTATTCCAAAGAATGGACTAAAATATGAGTGAAGTGAAAGATATAATTAATAATCAAGCAGGAAATGTGAAAACGCAACTTCTCTGTACCTTAAAAGCAGTGAGCAGCCTACCTGGTCCCTTTTGGGCTAAGCTGTTTGATCAGCCTCCTTCAGTCTCTGTGGATGTCCTTATCCTAGTCTAATTGAAGGACCCCTGTTCGCTTTTTATTTTTGCTCTATGAAAAATGCATTCGAGATGTCTTATAATGAACTTTGATATGGCGAAATGATAATAATGTCCTAATTATATATAAAAATGTAATTACACTTGCTACTATTATAGAAAAAATCCCTTTATAATGAAGTGTTATGTAGGAAAAAAGATTTCATTATAGGTGGATTCCTTTACTTGCTAATTTGGCCTCTGATTCATCACTGTAATATTAAAAAAAAATTGAAGTTACTTTTGATGTTTCTCATTTGTGGTTCATAGCTCTTGCTCCAAACTTTTTAAATATATGCTTCAAATGTACCTGCTTGTTCTACAGTATATAAAAATCTCATTTTCTTTCATTACAGTGAAAGAACATAGACTATGGCAGTATTTTTACTGACCACTCACCTTTATGTTTAAAATGTTTTCCCAAGAGGGTGACTGAATAATCATATTGATTGCATAATTAAGGGCTACAAATTGACGGTAAATTAGAATAAATGGGTGACGCTGTCACCAGAAATGGGGCAAGGAAGTTAAAATGTTATTGTTTCACACTCTGGAATTATTCAGAGCATGAATTTTATTTTAGTAAGAGGTCATACTTGAATACTTTCCACTATATTATCACCAGAACAATTGTTCTTACAGGCACGACACTGACCTATCCTAGCTGTTCAATGTGATTCATTGGGTTTTTCATTTGGATCTTTCTATGAAATATTTCCTTTACCTGTAATAATCCAAACCTAATAATGATGGTTTCACTATAAATGAAGCAGAGTTTTCCATATTAATGGAACCTATAATATATAATGAGTTTCATTTTTCTAAATGGGCTTTCTTAGCTTCAGACACACATACTACATAGCTCCAAAATTTAAATTTATTCTGAAAAATTAGTGCAGCTGATTTTGTTCTGGGATGAGTTTTCAAATGGTTAGTTGATATAATATAGTGTGTGTGTGTGTATGTGTGGGTGTGTGGGTGTGTACACACATGCACCTCCTTTTCTTTGACATCTTGAACATCATTTCATGTTCTGGAAAAAAAAATAGCCTCAACAACTTAACACCAGCAATTTAGCACTTAGCTTCTGAATGTGTATTATTATCTTCTCCTTACATTTACATCCAGTGTTTGAATTCTGATAACTCTTTGTGTTAGCCTTGTGATTATTTCGTATTTCAGGAAAGAATATAAAAATCTGATTTTTATTTTTATAAAATAAAACGATCCGAATAAAATAACAGAATCCTGTTGCATCTTAAAGTCTAGCAAAGTTAACACTGCAAAAGCCAAATTTTACTAGAAACACTTTAGACAAAAGTTATTAATTTTTAGTTGATTTAATTCTGTTAAACTATAGTATATACAAATGGCAAACGTGTTGTTCCTCTAATAAATACACAAACTATCAGGTTGCAAACAATAATCATAGAAATGGATCTCCCTGTCTTTTTGTGCTTCCAGAATTTGCACCAAACCTTGGTTGGGAGCGCCTAGGACAGATAGAGAGTCTGTCAAGACTTCTTAAGAGGAGGGGGAAATGGCCCCTTGGTTCCTCATCAGAAGTGGTAAAACTGAAGCACTGATTTCATTGATACATATAGTGCAGTATCCCCTTATTAGCATGATCTAAATCACATTAAATCATTTCTTCCTTTCTTACAGTAGTTTGCGATTTTTCCTGTACTTTGTGACTACAATCCTCATAGCAGACTTTTTCAGTTTTACTACAGACTTTCCTTCTTTTTCCCCAGCAGTTTAAACCCAATTCTTTAGGGAATATTGGGATATATGGTAGTATCTAATGCTTTAAATTGTTCATTAGGGGGAGAGAAAAAGCACACGAGGAAAGGACAGGACAATGCAGTCTTCAAGGAACTTAAGGGGTCCTGTCGTCTTGAATTATTAACCAGACAGTCATCCAATGGCCTTCTCCTCACTGCCTACAGTAAGTGGTGCGTGCCTGTTTTTTGCTTGGGAAGCATCTGCTTGCTTGGAGTCTCCCAAGAGCCTCTACAGTCATTTGTTCCATTTAAGACAGTGACTGTCATTATTCTGTGCAACACTTCACAGAAGTAGCTCCCACTTAATGTCTGAACCATCCGAGCAGCACTGGGTGAAGCTGCAGGCTCCATTAATAATGTATCCATGCTTATCAATACTTAGACAACAAGTATTTAAAAACTTCTTCAGAATGAAGCTTTTTTTCCCCAAACCACTTAGCTTCATTCTGTCAGTGCCTTGATGCAGACATCTCCAAATGACTTCTAAAAACAGGTGTTTGACTTTTTTACTAGCTTTGGAGCATTTTTGGAATGGAATAATTATACCATCTCTTCTGTTATACTTCTTTTTCTTATGTTTTTTAATGGGTCCTGAGGGGATGTGGGTGCTGAGTGGGACTGGTATAGGTTTTTCACACTTTCCAAGCAAAAGACTTTATTTTAATGTAATAGGCTGACTCAAGCTTCCAGACTTTTTCGAATTTATAATATTAATATACATCACAGGCAAGTTTACTGCATATTTAATTTGATTTACACAGTGAAAACCGTGACATATATATTTACAGAAGGAGCTTCAATACTTCCTTAGTTTGTGTGTGTGTGTGCATGCGTGTGTGTGTACAGATATATAGTTTTACAGTCAATGGATAAAACGCTTCAGTTGAATGAAATCCAATTGTGTCTGTTCATTACAAGAATAGCTTTCACTAATAGGAAAAAAAATTCCCAAATTTGCTGGGAGGATTGGGAAGCCACTCGGGATAGTTTGCTGAGATATGCAAAATTTATGCAAGTTAGCTAGGAGATTAAAGGAAAGGAAATAGCTACTGGGCAGTGATGAATCTAGTTCTATAGGCATTGTCAGCCACACTGATCTCCTCTTCTCCTAATTGGATACCTGTAAAATTGGCACAGTCCTGTTTCTCAGAATATGATCAGCCTTTCACGGGAAAAGATAGGTTAGCTTTCCATTAGCTCTTTAATTAGCATTGATATTTAAATATTGTGAAATAACAGTAGTGCCTTGTTTTTATACTACTTCCGTTCAAGTGTTTCTTGAAGCCATTTACAAAATATAAATTCCATTAATAAAAACAAGCTGAAACATATAAAATCACTTTCATGGTTGGAACTAAGCAGAAAAGTGGAAGCAAAATACTATATCAACATGTACCTAACTAAGATTTGGTTAAAGAGAGCAATTGTCAATAGGTAGCATGGAGGTATATCACAATTTTGTGTTGGGGTGGGGGGAACAGTATCCAGGCAGTAGACTCCACTACATCTTAGTACCTGCCACATGGCACTCCATATGTGCTGCAGAACTTTCCCTGATAAACAGTGGTGGTATGCTGCTGGTTCGCACTGGTTCTAGCAATCTGGTAGCGCCAGTCAGCAGTTGGCCCCAGCCCTGCCCTTTCCTATCCTATATTTCTTTTGTTTGTAGCTCAACTGATAGGTGCAACAGAGCGGATTGCCGCGCCTCAGCTGTTTTACTCACCAGTATTGACGGTAAGTTTTCATGCTTAAAATTGCCTGTTTTAGAATGCTCAATGCGCCCATAGAACTGGTAATAAAATATTTTGAATTTCACCATTGCTGATGATTTCAGTTTTTTTTAAGATGCTCAGTCAGATCTTACCTTCCTTGGAGTCTATTGCTACATAAGCAAACTTGAACCTGACTTAGTATCTAATTGATGAGTGCAGCCATTCCAGCAGAGGTGAAATAAATAGCCAGGGTTCCTCAATCAGCCGCTCCCTTCAACAGCTGTAGCTTCTGAAGCAATTCCAAAATGATCTTCCAACAGTGCACACATTGCCATTGTAGCTGAATCCATCCACCTTGCTGCTGATCGTTTTTTTGATGTAGGATAATTCAGCCTAGTTATTGGTGCATCAAGAGAGAGCTCAGGGTTGATTTGTTCGATGATCCATTGGTTTGTTTTCTTTTTTTTATTTTCAGGAATCTTTTCCAACAACTGAAGTTTAAAAGAGTCAGTAATCTTCCTATCGTGCTTAATATGGTAATGGGAAAAAAAGCAAATTTTCAACACTTTTTTGGAGGGTGCATTTTTAATTGCAATTGTTGTAAGATAAAAATCTGAAATTTATTGAAAATTAAAGCCTTGTGTGCCAGTGAAAGAGTTAAGAAGAGGGGAAACTCTGGGGTACTCCCTTTTCTTGGTGCCCCAAGTACAGAGTTTTTAGCAATATCAATAGTATAGTTCTTAGTTCTTTACAGCACTTTCTAAATGGTTTACAATGTCAGCCTATTGCCCCAATCTGGGTCTTTATTTTACTGACCTTGGAAGGATAGAATGGTTAGTCAACCTTGAGCCAGTCAGGATCAAATCTAGGCTGTGGTCAGAGTTTGCCTGCAATTCTGCATTCTAACCATTATGCCACTACATCTCCTTATTTTGCTTAATAAGGATTACTACCAGAGAAAGAATGATTGTTTCTTTCATTCCATTGGTCAATAAGGTGTCCTTAAGTTCTTTTTTTCCTGGAATATGCTTATTTATTTAATAAAATTTGTATGACTCTACACAGCTTATAAAAATAGATTATTTCCATATACCAGAATTAATCTGCTTCCAGGGCAGATTATGTTAATGGATTTCTCAGGCCTTCCAGAAAATACTGGAAAACCAAACTTACAGTATGGTCTGAACATAATAAGAGGATAATGGAACACTTCTTTCCATTTTCAATTAACGTGAGACAAGCCAAATCTAAAGGTGTGCGCCTTGTCACACATTCAATGACAATTTGAAACAGGTACATAGCTATCATGGCTATGGCATACTAGGTTGGCCTAGCTTCAGCATAAGCATTGAAGTACGGAATCAATTAACCAAGTATTTTTCACCGAAACCGAGGGCTGATTTGTATAGAAATTATCAATGAGGGGCATGAATCTAAGTGAAATTTTCTGCAGAAAACTATTGTTCTGGAAAAAAGGAAAGACTATAAATTAGTGGTGGGAATTGGTCTAAGCTATTCCACTGTTACTCTACTCTGGAACACAAAATGAAAAAAAAAATCACATACTGTATATCCTTCCTTCCTTAACCAAAATAATTTTAACCTACCAATTGTGAACCGACTACCTGAAATATATACCTCAGTAGGTTTAACCATAGGTCTGATCCCAATGTCCCCCCTCCAAATTGATCCCTCTAATTTTCTGATAGCCACTTTCTCTTAAGCTTTATACAGTTGCTATATAGTTGGACAATATTGAGCTGGATGGGCTAATTTACTTTTCTTATGTAGGACAGCCTCCTATTTTCCACTCCATTAAATAATATAGGAGTAATTACCATGCTTTACCCTTTCAGGATTGAAGTTCAAAGGAAAGATTAAGTTCTAACCCAAAGAACTGTGCAAAATGGATGTAGAATCAGTGAATGTGACAAATTCAATCACAGTCTGTAAAAACTGCTTCAGTTGAGCTTCTTCTTGCATTCAGCTATAAAAGGCCCAAGAGCACCTTTCATAGTCAGGTACTAGCAACGTAAAAGAACATATCTCTGAAGAAGATTAATCATAATGCTATCCAATATAATAAAAAGGTAGTCAAAGAGCCCTGGAGGGAATGCCTATCTAGAGGGACATGGATTCAAATCTCAGTTCAGTCAAAGATTTATTGAACTAAGAGATATTCCTTTCTCTACTTGTATTGTGTCAAAAATCAGAATGACATTTCCCATAAATTTGTTTTTACAGTGAACAAGAAGGTTTTGAAAGTGTTCTGGCCCAATGGAGTAATACAGATAATAAATAGCAAATGTTTCCTTTTTTTCAGGAATGCGTCTAAACATAGTCTAAGAATACTTGATTCATTGAGCTTGGTAAAACTAAGGGCTTTGGGGCCATATGGAAGGCCTGGATGGAAGGCCACTTAGAAATTCGTACCAAGGTACTCTAGTTCCTCCCTCCCCCAAACTCACTGGAATAGAAATGTAAGGAAATATGATTTTTAAATGTTTCAATAGAATAAAATGTTTTTTCAAATAATGTTCTATGATATTTGGAGATATATGCAGTTAGCTCAAAAAATTCAGGCGTATTGAATGTAACTCATGTATCAAAATTGTACATTTTCTACTTATTCATTGCAAACCAAATGTGCAGAATTTATCCTTGATAGATAACTCCATCTTCAAACCTCTCCTGACAAGATAAATACCTAGAGGTGAAAAGTGGAGACATAGATGCTGTTGCCGTAACTATTGCACACAGCAGATCTTTCCTTTGTGAGTATCTGCCAGAAGCAGTACACTCAGAATAACTGCAATGCCCCAAGGAGAGAATTCTAACATGGAAAATACATCTATTATTTCTGATTTTGTAAGAAAGAGAAAATATTCCATTTCAATTGTTGTACGCAAATGTGTGATGTAGAAGGGAACAGTAGGAAACAATCTCTACTATGACTTTATCCCACTTACTTTTTTTAAAAAAATAGACAAATGAAATGTTCTCCCTGTAAAAGCTGTTGAAATGTCAACACTGCTTTGTATAACAAAAGATTGAGTTTAATCTTCTTTAACCCATTATCAAACAAGCAACACAGCAAGGATAGATAATATCCACCTCATTGACTTATGAAGCAAGGATCTGATCTTAAGAAATATTTAGGATAAAATGGGATAGACAGAAGAAGAGAGGGTTGGAGGAAGAAAGAGAATGAGAGTGGAAATATTACACTTACCATAACATCTCCCCACTAAGAAAAACTTATTTTATACCTCTGCCATTAATGCCTTGACTGCCTTGTTATTATTGTTGTCATTTTAGCTGCAGTATTTGGCTAAAAAGTTGGTAATCTCTGTAATTGAACTCAAAATGGAAGAAACAAAAAGGTTCAGTCATCACTCTGCCATGTTTTCATGTACTGTAGCCTAAACATATTTTATTTTTTCTTGAAATACCACATCAGGTCAGCCTTATGACAATGCAGTTGAATAATAAACATCAGAATTTACTTTGATAGAAATACAAATACACAAAAAATAAAAGGTAGAAGAAAAGAAAAGTATTGGACTTATAGAGAATTTGTAGAGAATAATTAGGGAAAAAATTGAGCAGGAACAAAACTAATGTTAATACAGTAAATTTCAGAAAAGATCTTCATTCATTGTGATTCATCTGGAGAATCTTTGAATGTAATGTGACAATTAGGTCAAAAATGGTTTCTGTGTGGTTCATTTTTCCTTCATTTTCATGTATTAATGATCTATATCCAGTTATTCTTCTGTAAAATGCTCCAATCCTACTAGACTTACAATTTTGCAAAAAAAAAGTGTAAAAAATAATTTTTCAGGATACTCTCACAATCAAGTTTGATAAAAATCTATTGGTGTCAGAGGCCAACCCATTTGGTAATCTGTACTATAGTTTAGTGAAGTATAATTCTTAGTGGGGGTGGGGGAGAATCACATTCTCAGGAAAACAATGCTAGCATAATTTGTTTCTGAAAGCTACAGAGACCTTCTGGATGAGGAATGTAGTTATTAAAGGTAAATGTGCTCAATATGTTGTAATGAAATGTTTGTGCTATACACTTCATTAAATGGTTTGTGGGCCACCTGGGAAATTCCATTTCTTCCACACAAAGCAACAGTGTTTATAGACAGTTCTCCCTAGCAAGAGTCTGTATAGCAACCTGGATGGCCTTGTAAATTAGGCCCCTAAAAGAAAAGGGCTGTGAGAAAATGAAAGTTGGATTATTGTACAGAAGAAAAGGATACAAATGTATTCTAAGAGAGATGCAGCTCCTTGACTGCACAATACCTTTTATCATATAACACACCTGGTTATCTTAATGCAATGTATTAATATGTTTAATATGAATAGCATATGATTAAATTATATGAAATCTATGCCATGTAATTACAAACATAGTTAATTTAATCCAGCCTTATTTCTCTTAAATTACTGTTTGATAAACAGAAAAATGGATTCTTTCATTAACAAATCTATAGTATGAAATTACCATTAATCCTAAACATTTTAACTCAGAAATCTTTCATTGAATTCCATGGAGCTAATTCCCAGCTCACTCCTGAGATCTGTATGCACACCCTATTTAAATACTGTTGAATTTTTGAAGCAATTTTAGAAAGGTTTCTTAAAATCTTTTCACTCAATAAGCTTTGTTCAGGAATTACATTGCAATACTATATTGAGTAAGATATATCTGTGTGGTTGGATTTATGCAGTAAGTCAATTTTATTGGGGGTGAAGGAGAGAAGGACCTAGTAGAAGTTCTGTCAGATTAAAAACAATTAAGCCTACTGATATCGAAATACATCAAGGTTTTCAGTTCAGCTGGATGCTGGTATGATATGAAAGTGCACTTAGAAGATCAAATGCTAGACAATGTCTTAAGAATCCATCACACAGGATTCTACAAAAGTCTTCACATTTTGAGGAATTCTGCCATTCTTAAAACATTACATTCACTGTGTAAAGCAGCGAGTAAGTCGCTCAAGTGGCCAGACTTGGAAGTAGATTTACTGAGAGAGATTTCTTCTGAGGCAAAGAATTGGGACTAATTTATAGGGGTAGAAGTTTATCACAAGCAAGAGAAAGCAGTTACTGTCAATGTCACATCTTCTTTCTGTACTGTATTTAACGGAGGAAAATGAACCGGCCTGGGCCATGTCAGGCAGAGTTTCCCCCTATTTATACTTAGAAATCTTTCAATTAATGATATAGCACTTATGAAAACTTTTGATTAAAGATATATAGAATTATTCTGTTTCTTCTTATTTCATCTCTTCCCCCCCCAAGCTTACATTTCGGAATTTTAAAAAACTCTTCCATTTAAATAAAGCATTATTTGCATAATAATGCAAATTAAAAATAAGTTGTGTGGAATTGTGATTTTCAGTATAATTATTTAAATTTTTGCCCGTATCTGAGTAAGACTTGTAATAAAATTATGATAAGATTCTGTTGGGTGCAGCAATAGTATAAGATATTTTATGCCCTTGCCAAAGTTTTGTCAAATAGAGAGAATGTAGCTTCAGAAGCAATTTTCAGATTCTGTTGCCAAATCTTTTTTCTTTTGTAAATTGTAAATTATGTACGTTGATTCTTTAAAATGCTGGAAAGACACTATTTTTGGTGCTGGAACCTCAGTTTTTATCTTAATAATCTCAGTGGTGGTATGCTACCAGTTCGGATTGGTTTGGTCCAACTGGTAGTAAAAAAAGCCTCAGACGATCAGCTGACAGGAGGAAAAAAAGGACAATCAGCTGAGAGGAGAAAGAAGAGAAAAGCATAGGATCGGCCCTTCCACTAATCCCTGAACTTTTATCTTCTTTATCCTCTCAGCTGACTGGTCTGCAGGTCTCAGCTGGTGTGGGGAAAGCTGCGCTGGTGTTAGGCAAATAACATAAATGACCTCTGTGATTATATTAAGAGCAACTCGCGTTCTCTTCGCTGATGATGTAAAGCTATTCAATACCACCGACAATACCACTACCCTTCAAAAAGACCTCGACTATGTATCAGAATGGTCAAACAAATGGCAACTTCAAATCTCAACAAATAAATGCTCTGTCTTACATTTTGGCAAAAAAAAAATCAGAAAATAAAATACAAGCTGAATAGTCAAGACCTTGTTGATGATCCAAACTCTGTCAAGGACCTTGAAGTACTCATTTCTAATAGTTTAAGTGCTAGAGCCCATTGTAATTACATAGCCAAAAAGGCATTAAGAATTGTTAACCTAACCCTATGTAGCTTTTTCTTTGATATTATCACACTACTACCTAGAGCATACAAAACATTTGCTAGACTGATACTTGAATACAGCTCATCAGTCTGGAATTATATATCTGATATTAATACAGTTGAGAAAGTCCAGAAACATTTCACAAGAAGAGTTCTCCACTCCTCTACTCTTTGCAAAATATCTTATGCCACCAGACTCGAAATTCTAGACCTAGACAACCTAGAACTACAATGCCTTTGGTTCGATCTAAGTATAGTATATAAAATTATACATTGCAATGTACTACCTGTCAATGAATACTTCAGCTTCAACCATAACAATACAAGAGCACACAATAGATACAAACTCAAGGTAACTGCACCAAACTTGATTGCAGGAAATACGACTTCAGTAACAGAGTGGTCAATGTCTGGAATACTCTACCTGACTTTGTGGTTTCTTCTCCAAACCCCAAAAACTTTAACCTTAGACTGTCTACTATTGACCTCACCCCTTTCCTAAGAGGTCGGTAGGGGGGGTGTATAAGCGCACAATGTGCCTACCATCACTGTCCTATTGTTTTTTTTCTTTTTTTTATATGTATCCATTTCATGTATTCATAACTATGTTTATACTTATACCTGTTATCTTATAATCGCTTGACAAAATAAATAAATAAAATAAAAATAAATAAATAAAAATAAAGCATGCCCACCAAGCCACACCCACCAAACTGATGGTAAAACAATTTGAATCCCACCAGTGAATAGTCTGCTATGTTTTTCCCTGTTCCACATTTTATTCTTCAGGATATCTTGTCTAGATTCTACCAAATCAAAATACAGGTTTTTGCTTTGCCTTCTTGTGAGAGACTCCAACTTTTTCCAGAGCAGAATCACCAAAATCTTTAATTAATAATGATATTCAGTTTTAAAATGACATGATTGGGTGGAACATTGTACCTTCTCTGTGGTGGGTCCCTCCTTCTGTAACATCATCCTAACGGAAATAAGATTGGGGTCCACTTTGACACTCTTTTGTAAGGTCCTAGAACCCTGGTTTTGCCAAGGGAGCTGGCGGTCACAGAATGAGATGGAGGCCATCAATTGGTTCCTTTGATTGTTGTCGCCAGACGGAAGCTTTCAGATTGTATTAGAATTTCCATTCATCCAACCCTTACTACTACTTATTGCTTTTTTATTGTTTCTATATTGTGTTTTTATTCTTGTAAGCAAATCACAATGCTGGAGAGTGAGTTGGGTGATCATACACATTTTACCTAAATAAATAAATACATCTTCTTACATATCTTTCCCATTTCCTAAAGCCACATTCAAAACTTTCTTTAAGGACTCTGTTAGTTGCAAACAATGAAGAAAGTGTGACCTCTTGGTGAGACATTGCTCTGCCCACAGAAATTTGATTGCCAATGATATTTTCATTCTGACACTTGTTTAACATTGTTCATATTGTAAAAATATTTTTAAATTACATATTTTTCTTATTGCATATTATTATATACTATTTTTATATTAACAATTTTTCTTGCATATTCTGTGGTTTCATGAACTACATTTGATTCTTTTTCTCTTTTGCATTTTTTCATGCTATTTTATTGGGATATTTTCAGATTTGTATTGCAATTATGTTTTACTTTATGCAATGCATAGAAAATGTGAATCATAAATAAAAATGGTAGCTCAAGATACTTTACTGGTGACATTTAAAGCCACACAAATTAAATAAAGTAGACTATCAAGATTATTCTTGGAAACCTTCAGTATCTAAATCTGAATGTTCTTATATCAAATGTACATATTAAATCTGTACATTTTAAATTATTCTAAAATGATGAAATGTTATATAAATGTCATTAGGAAACAGACTATTGGTTAGCAGTAAATTTAAAATTATTCTTATATTACTTATTTATTCTTATTTTCTTTTTAAAAAGAAATTGTGGAACTATAGATATTAATTTGAATATGAGTTTCTAAAGTTAGAAGTGTACAATAGAGAAAAAATTCAAAAAAGCTACACCTTTGGCTTGGTATTGTAAAATATTTGCATGATATCTCAGGTCATTATGTATGTTACAAAGTTAATATACATTTTCTTGATAGCAACACAGAGACTTTAACATTGCTCTGAAATTAATGCATTGTGTTGGAAGCCAGAAAAATTCAGGCAATAATAAGTTTAAACAAAAACTATATACTTTTAAACTTTTGGTATAATAAAATATAATACTAGAAATACGTGGCCTGATCCTATGTTACAGGTATTGCTTTAAATGTTTGTATTTTATTTTGTTATATTTTCTGCCCTTCCTTTTTATGTATACTTAGTATTTTTAATTTATCTTTAACAAAATAATATTTATACAGAAAATATTAGATACAATATAATTATTTTGACAACCCTCCATTTAATTTTTACCTCATATTAATTGTAAGGGAGCTAAGTAATAATCTATTTTTAAAATGAGTAGCATTAAATATATTATAATTGATGATGTTTTGGGGGCTCTTCAAGTTCAAAAAATGTGTTTTCTGAAAAGGGAATAGTCTAATGTGAAAACAAATGGAGCTACCTGATAAACTTCCATAGTAAATGACAGCAAATCCATTGTGGAATTATAATTGTGGCAAGGCAAATTAAAGTGGAATAAAATTAGTCTAAAAACTGTGATCATTAAGGTAATGGGTCATTTTTTGCAATTGGAAGGCTAAGAAAATCAATTTGAACAATCTAAAATAACTCTTTTTTAATTTTATGGCTGCCTATGATGAGTATTAGAGGTCCCAACCTTTTTAAAGATTACCAAAAAAATCATGAGAATCAAGTAGAGCATATTGTGGGTACAAAACTCTCTTTGGTTAATATGTTCGTTGCAAAATCAAAACAAAATATATTTCGGAAGGTCTGCTTTCTCCTTTGCTTCTTCCCTTTTACCTTCCTACTTTCAAGATGCTAAATCAGCGAGCATGATCTGCAAGTTACTTTTATTAATACTAGAGCTATGTACTTTTTCTGGAAGCTTTAAAGCTTCAATAGGCAGCAAAATAACATCAGTAGAGCAGGCTCCAGAAATATCTTTTTGACTCCAAAACATTTTTAAAGGCATTTTAAAATGACCGTGTTAATTAGAGAGATGCTCCCTAAAACTTATAGGTATTTACTTTGAGTTTTCTTTACATGTTGCTCCTGTAGTATAAACATTTCTAATGATTTGAAAATATCAATATTATTGGTTGCTGCTGAACATTATTTTCATTGGAGAGAAACCTGATCTCCTTTTGGGCGACCAGGCTCTTTCATACTAAGAAAATGTGTATTATCATGCAAATACTAAAATAAATGGTTTCACATTACAATTTAGGGCAATATGCACTTCTTGTAACAATATGTATAATTTATTTTTGCTCTGCAATCATTGAAAAGCCAGGGAAAGAAACTAATCTAAAATAAATAAAGAAACAGACTTAGTATCTTGCAGACAGATTAAAGTCTCAGCTCCCAAATGTCTACTATTGTGGGCCTTACGTGCAATAACAAACCGTCTCACCAAGGAGCAACTATGGGAAATGTTGAGACTATGAAAATTGTAAGCTTTCAGATTGTACTAGGATTTCCATTCACCCAACCCTTACTGCTACATATCTCAGACATAATAGAAAATCCATTTTAATAGTCCTAAGGCTCACATTTCCACCTGTCATATCAGTTTGTATAGGGCTATAGGAAGAAATGAGCTATAGGAAGAAATGATAAAAGCAGACCAATAATAATAACAATAACAACAACAATAATAGCAATAACAACATCAACAAAAACAATATGAGTGCCAGTCAATGATATTTGTGATACATTTTTAAATGTTTAGTTGACTGAGTTACTTGTTTAATGAATAAAAGAGATAATAATAATAATAATAATAATAATGACGATGATGACGATGATGATGATGATGATGATGATGATGGGTGGGCAAAACTAACTTTGATATCATTTCAGGTACATTAAAATGATTATATATAAATGAATGAAATGTCATTTTTTCTTACATCTTATAAAATTATAATTTATTAGTTAAACTTGGTGACCATATTCAAAGGGTTGGGTTTTTTTTGGCATTGGCACTTCTGTGTTATCCAGTAACAATCCATAGCATATGATGCTACTGCTAAATGCCACAAAATAATCCTTTATGCTTTAATCCTAACCTTTTCTATACTAGTGAGCATTAATGAATAAAGTTTATGATCTCCTATTTTCTGGCTAATGTCTGCATTCAAATTTTATCCGGTGCCTTTACTTTAGATGCCAGGATGATGGCAATGTGTCACTGGTACATGCTACTTGGGAATACATCCAAATAAGGAACGGGCAGAGCTTCTCCTAAAGATTCATCTGAATTTTCTATTCCATGTGATATATCTAAGAAATAGTGGTCATGGCCTTTATCTAAAATTAGCATGAAGCTTGGAAGTGAAAGTATTGCTCACACAGTACATCTAATGGCTTGGGTTTAGAAATAAAGCCAGGAAGGTTATTCAAACTGACAAATAAATAATTATGGAGGCAGCTTTTCTCTGGAAAGTCCCATGAAATGTTTTGTAGTTAAACTATATACCAATAACTTTGCAGTTTTGACCTGGTCTTGGTTAAGCTGAAAAAGTCAAGGAAGTCATCTAAAGACTGTTACTCACATATAGGATGATGCAAAACATTTTGAGCTGAAAAGTTTTTAATCCTTAGCCAGAATAAAACTTGGGTATTCCAACAAATGTTATTTCAGATGATTCATTGATAGAATGAGAATCAGTTTGTGGTTAGGTATCAGGCTAAAAACCAGGAGACTGGGAGTTCCAATTCTGTCTAACCATAAAGCCAGCTGGGTGAGTTGGGACTACTTTCTCTCTCTTAGCCATAGAAAGTAGGCAAAAATGCTGCCAAGAAAATTACAAGAATTCATCCACACAGTCATCAGAATCAAGACTGACTGAATCAACACAGTGAGTTATAGACAACAACCCCAAAATGCACCATTCAAATATTGACATGTCCTGTTTTGTATGAGTACTTGAAATTTTTTTAAAAATGCTTTAAACCTCTTGTTTTTGTCTCAGAACTGGTCAGTTCTAATTCAGTTCTTTTTCTGGCCTTAGGACTGTAATAAAACTATTTGATTTAAAGTTCAGTTCTGGTGGACTATATCAGTTTGAACATTTCAAGTGGCTCTTTTACTGTCTGTGACAGCTAATGTTGACAGAAATAAGGACTACTCCTTTCTCTCGCTGTCTCTAATCCTAAACAGCCTGTGAAATCTCAGAATTTAGCATAGCTAAGAAACAGCAGAGGTTGTGGGAAAGTAATCTCTTGAATTTGAACTATCGGTTAATGGGAGGCCATATTCTCAGAGTAGGATGCTAAAAACAGGATGTTGATCGCTCCCCTTGAATTGGAACAATCTGAAGTTATTATGCCCCATCTTCTACAAGTTTCTACTAAAGCTCTGGACCCTGGGACATGAGATCCCTTCCTTTATATGACAGGAATTTCAAATAGCAAGATGAATGGAATGAAAGGATTACACTTCTTCTGAATATACCTTTAGATTTTCAGATGTAATTTTTGTTCACAATAGAACTGTAAGTTAGGAAAGTTACAACATATACAAAATTGTACCTCAATCAGTTTAACTGATTAATTGGTTTTCAGCTAGCAACAAATGACTTTTCCTGAAAATGTATTTAATAATATATACAATAGTAATATATACAATAATAATATATACAATGTCATACTTAAAACTTAAGGAAATCATTATTTTTAAAACAATAAACTAATATATATAAATTTCTATTTCCACATTAAATCACATCTTTCTGAAGAAGAATCCTTGGAAGAAGCAAATTTCAGGTATAAGAATATATATAATGCCCAGGTAAGAAGCATATAAAATATATTCTAAACAGGTACTTAATTTCAAAACAATTGGAAGGAAAGTAATAGCATAAACCAACCTTCCCACCTGATCATAGAATACATTTACAAATATATACCTAAATGAAATACAGTATATCCACTATATGCCATTATGTATATATCACCTTATATCATATGGACACTCAGTTGCACACATGATAAGGATTCCTATAGTTTGTGCATACATTTGTGGATTTTTATTTGTACGTAGGTCTACTCTCAGCAAAAGAAAACCTTTTATGTTGAACAGTTGTATTTAAATATGTATAGGCCCTTAAGGTTGTGTTATATCCTTAAGGTATAAGAATATGAATAAGGTTATGAATATATAAAATTGATACATATAAGAAAAATAAAAGAAACAATAGGAAACAATAGGACAGGGACAATAGGCACGTTGGTGCGCTTATGCATGCCCCCTACAGACCTCTTAGGAAAGGGGTGAGGTCAATAGTAGACAGTCTAAGGTTAAAGTTTTTGGGGTTTAGGGAAGAAACCACAGAGTCAGGTAGAGTATTCCAGACACTGACCACTCTGTTGCTGAAATCATATTTCCTGCAATCAAGTTTTGTGCGCTTAACCTTGAGTTTGTATCTATTGTGTGCTCTTGTATTGTTATGGTTGAAGCTGAAGTATTCATTGACAGGTAGTAAATTGCAATATATAATTTTATATACTATACTTAGACTGGGCTGAAGATGGCATAGTTCTAGGCTTTCTAGGTCTAGAATTTCAAGTCTGGTGGCATAAGGTATTCTGCAACGAGTAGAGGAGTGTAGAACTCGTCTTGTGAAATATTTCTGGACTTTCTCGTAGAGAGGATTATTAGTTTGAAAGAGAGGTAAAAGTTGCCATTTGTATTAACATTGAACAATTTGTGTTAACTCTCTCAACAGAGCAGGAGGGATAAGATATTTATTGATTTATTTTATTATTTACATTTATATGCTGCCCTTCTCTGGAGACTCAGGGCGGCTTACAGTCTTTAGAGAACCATGCTAAGTGCTCGGCAATAGCCTTCATTCCATTGTATATGCCTGCTTATTATTAGGGCTTTTTGGCCACCCCAAGCAGCATTTTTTACAAAGTCAGCTTATTGCCCCCAACAATCTTGGGTCCTCAATCACCAATCTTCAGTCTACAATGTAGCTCTTGCAGTAGTTCCAAGAAGATTCCACAACCAATTCCTTTCTGATTCAGGTGACGCTGAGGGCAAGGGAGTGCTAATGACCAGATGACTGCAAAGAAATAAAATCCTTCCACACACAGACCCCACCACCCAGTCAGAACCTATTGTTCCATTCCACCACATCCAGTCTCAATTATCAAGTATCTATCCTTCCCTCCCCTGCCTCCCTCCACCATCACAACTGATGAAGAAATTATGAGAAACAAAATTCCTCAAGGGTGAAAAAACAGCCCAAATGCCGCTTGAAAAAGCACCTTTGAGATAACTATGACCTGGATGATTAAGAATCTCCACAGACTTATAACATGCAGTACTTCACTCATACCAACTTTCAGGCGAGTGTGTCTCTGTGTGTGTGCCTTCAAGTCCATGTTGACTAGGGCTGAATCATAATGTGCCACCCAAGGTCACCTAACTGCCTAAGGCGGGACTAGAATTCATGGTCTTCTGGTTTCTAGCCTGGTGTCTTGACCACAATGTCAAACTGGCTCTTTATTTTTAGAATAGGGAACTTTGTTTATTTTAAAAAGCAAGGCCGCATTCTGATTATGCCACGTTTTTCTCGATCAGAATCCTACTTTTTCTCAGAACTTAGCTTATTGTAACTATTTGAAACTTGGTCAACTGCATAATACAAATTCTCTTCAGCAAGTTGAGTTGAACACATCAATTTTTTAATGCTGAAAAAAAGCTTCATTTAATTATATTAGGTGAAGTTTCTATATTCTTTGCAACTACAATTTACATATTTTATTTGGGTTCTTTGTATCTGCTGTTTCTTACATGCTTTCGGGAGTTCAGCAACAATCTTCAGAATCTTTACATTTTGATCAATCAAATAGTTCTGTAGCTGTGGCTTAGCGGGCATGGCGGCAGAAGGATATTGTTCTGGATTGGTTATTTTTATATATTTGAAATACTTACTGTTTATTGGTCTACATTCCGGCGGGAGATCCTCGCCCCGTCATTGGCTGACTTGGGCGTGGGAGCCCTTTAAAAGAAGGGCTGCCGCGCCGCTGAGTCGAGTCGGTGTTCCTGCAAATAAACAAGAAGACCTGAATCACTAATCGTGTGTGCCCCGTTATTGCCGCTACAAAACACTGGCGACGAGGGTGGGATCGAGGCAACACGTTTAGAGAGTGAATAGCGGCGGAGAGCGAGCGGCATCATGTCCGGAAGCAACGCCCCGCCAGAGAAATTCAATCCGGCAAAGGAGGAATGGCAGACGTATGTGGACCGCTTCCTCATGTTTTTGGAGAGTAGTGATCTGAGCGGAGTGTCGGATCATCGGAAGAGAGCGGTTTTCTTGACCCACTGCGGCCAAGCCGTTTTTCGGATGGCGAAGGCGTTAGCGTCTCCAATCGATGTTAAAACGCTAACCTGGCCCGAGCTAGAAAAGATCCTGCGAAAACACTACGCTCCCACAGTCTCCTGCCTGATTAAGCGCCATGAGTTTTACCTCCGGAATCAAAAAGAAGGTGAACCTATCGCTGACTTCGTGGCAGACTTAAGAGAAATAGGAGGGGAGTGCGAATTCTCGGACTTCAACGAGGCTCTGAGAGACCGGATCGTATTAGGCTTAAAAGATCCAATATTGCAGAGTAAATTGCTAAACCGACCCAAGATAACAGCCACAGAGGCCATTGAAGAAGCCACCGCAGCCGAAGCCGCTCACAAATCGGCGGCAAGAATGAAACAGATTAATCAAGCTGCACACCACAATCCCAAAGAGGCCACCAAAGTTGAAGGCGAACGGGGAAAAACCTCAACACACTACGAGGATCTGGAAACTGAGACCAGTAGTGAAGAAGACGAGGTTTGCCACCTAAAAGCCGGGAGAGGGAAAAAAGAGCGGGCAAACAGGCGGTTTGATTTTGAATGCAACCGTTGTGGTGGAAACCACCCCAGATCAGAGTGCCGTTTCATAGACGCAATATGCAGAAAGTGTGAAAAGAAAGGGCACATCGCAAGAGTATGCAGAGCCAGATCAAGCTACAGCCCCAGGCGGAGAGAAAGTCCTCCCCCAAGAGAGAAAGAAAAGAAAACAAGCAGCCGTTGGAGCCAGGAAGGAAGGAATAGAAAATTTAAGGAGTCATCTTACAAGAAAGAAGAAACTCACCAAACAGTAATAATTGGACACTCTAATACAAAAAACGTTAAAAAAGTCCACGTTCAAGTAAGAATTGAAGGAAAAAATTGTGAAATGGAAGTGGACTCGGGATCATTCCTTTCCATGGTCTCGTGGGACACTATCAAAGACTTGATCCCAGACATACGGCGAAGCGAACTAGACAAACAGAACTTAACGCTTAAAGACTACCAGGGAAACAAAATTCCGGTAGTAGGAATTGGACATTTCCAGGTAACCTTCAAAAACCACACCGAGATTCTACCCCTAACAATTGTTGACCGGAACAGACCAAGCCTTTTAGGACTGGAATGGTTCGAACCGCTTGGAATAGGGATGACCGGTATCAACCATATTACAGACGCTGACTGGGAGGCAGACCTCATTCAAGAATTCCAGGACCTGTTCAGCAAAGAATTAGGCAAGTACCGGGGTAACCCGATATCTTTTAACATAGACCCTAAGGTAGCCCCAATTAGACTAAAGGCAAGACGGGTACCTTTTGCCTTAAAGCCAAAAATAGAGGAACAACTGGATAAATTAGTCAAGCAAGGGGTCCTCGAACCAATTGACCACGCTAAATGGGAGACCCCTATAGTGACCCCTATAAAAGCGGACGGGTCGGTTCGTATTTGTGGGGACTATAAGGCGACCCTTAACCATGCATTACAACAGAGCGCATACCTCGTTCCTGTCGTACAACACTTGTTACATTCTATCAAAGGCGGCAAAATTTTCGCTAAACTCGATTTGGCTCAGGCTTACCAGCAACTGCCCGTTGACGAAAAAACAGCTGAAGCCCAAACTATTGTGACACACCGGGGCGCCTTTAAATGTAATCGCCTCCAATTTGGCGTTAGTGTGGCACCTGGCATTTTTCAATCTCTTATGGAACGCCTCCTTCAAGGAATTCCGGGAGTCATCCCATATTTCAATGACGTCCTGATTGCAGCTAAACACAAATTGCAACTGCGAGACCGCCTAAGAAAAGTGCTTACCAAATTTACTGAGGCTGGTTTAAAAGTCAAAAAAGACAAATGCACCCTAATCACAGACAAAATAGAATTCTTGGGATACCAAATCGATGGCGACGGCATCCACCCAACAAAAGGAAAAACCCGTGCCATCAAAAATGCCCCCACCCCAACTAACAAAGCTGACCTACAAGCCTTCCTAGGGTTAATAAACTTTTATCATGTCTTTCTGCCCCAGAAAGCCACGGTGGCGGAACCCTTGCATAGACTTTTGGACAAAGACACGTTGTGGAAGTGGGGAAATCGGGAAGAAACAGCATTTAACAAAATTAAAGACATGATCACTTCAGCAAAGGTACTAATACAATATAACAAGACTTTGCCATTGTTATTAACTTGTGATGCATCGCCTTTTGGGATCGGAGCTGTTCTGAGCCACCTTCTACCTAACGGCAGAGAGGCTCCGATTGCCTTCTATTCAAAAACCCTGTCTAAAAGCCAAAGAAATTACAGTCAACTGGACAAGGAAGCACTAGCCATAATTTCTGGTATTAAACGTTTCCATGAATACCTTTATGGCCGACCATTTTCTATCATCACCGACCACAAACCCCTACTAGGTATTCTGGCGGGAGACAAACCAACTCCTCACATTTTATCACCCAGAATGACAAGATGGTCAGAGTTCCTTGCCGCTTACAATTACACCTTGTCTTACCGTCCAGGTCCGTCCATCACGCACGCAGATGCTTTAAGTCGTTGCCCGTTACCAGACACTGATCCTGAACCAAACCCCAGCACCTCAACATTTTTGATTGAAACCCTGCCCGACCTCCCGATGACAGCAGCAGACATCGCGCACGAAACCGCTAACGACCACCTACTGCATACCGTGAGTAGGTGGATCATAAAGGGATGGCCAGACTCTGATTTACAAGAACATTACAAACCATTTAAACAGAGACAAATGGAACTTTCCGTGCTAAAGGGTTGTGTACTATGGGGGGATCGAGTGGTCATTCCACTAAAACTTCGAAATTCCATATTGAGACTATTGCATGAGGGACACCCCGGGGTGGTGAAAATGAAAAGTTTAACCAGGAGTTATGTATGGTGGCCTGGGTTAGACAAGGATGTTACCGACTGGGTCGCGGGTTGCAAGCCCTGCCAGACATCCTGGCCCTCACCCCCAAAGGCGCCAGCCACTGAGTGGGATCTACCTAGGGGCCCTTGGTCTAGAATCCACATCGATTTTGCGGGTCCGACCAAGGGGCATACTTTCTTGATTCTGGTGGACGCTTATTCAAACTGGCTAGAAGTAAGCCTAATGAAATCAACCTCTTGCGAGGCTGTCATACGACAGCTCAGTCACTGGTTTGCCACCCACGGATTACCAGACGTCCTGGTCTCAGACAACGGCCCTCAATTCACGGCTACAGAATTTGAGGGTTATTTAGCAAGTTTGGGCATACGCCATGCCCTAACCGCGCCGGCACATCCGGCAGCGAATGGACGGGCCGAACGCATGGTCCGGTTTACCAAGGAGACCCTTCTTAAGTTAGACCAGGGCCCTATACAAGCACGCATCGACAAATTATTATTTATCTAACACACTACACCTAGTAGCACTACTAACAAAACTCCTGCTGAATTACTTATGGGGAGGAAATTACGTTCCCCTTTAGATAGACTACACCCTACATACTCTACAGACAAGCCTCTAGATTCTTCAACCAGAGTCCGAACATTCCGAATTGGGGATTTAGTTTACGCTAAAAACCTGGTAGGGCACCCCTTATGGGTGCCAGCCACCATCACACATCTAACCGGACCACGTTCATACCGGCTTACCACTTCTGATGGCAGAAACTGGAAGCGACACATTGACCAACTTAGAACTCGCACCCTTGCCAGACCTTGCGATTTTCCTGGGGGGGAAGGGGAGCAACCACTAAGCAGTCAAGACAAGGCAAGCCCACTAACAAACAATGACGCCCTAACTCACACACACACACCCTCAAATCTAGCTCCGGTCGGTTTTCGCTGCTACGCACCTGATCCTGGAGAACGTCCCGTTGAAACATCTGACAGGGCCGACGATGATCCAGGCCGGGTAGGGAGCGGCATGGCCACATCAACTAGCCTAGCTAGGCCCGTTGGTAGTGACGCAGCCGGCTCGACCTGCCCGAAGTTTCCAGGGCCGGAGGCGAGAGGAGCAACAGGTCCTTCCGCACCGGCCGGTAGCAACGACGCAACTGAGCCGCGCAGGTCCAGTCGGGCCCACAGGAGCCCCGCCTATCTACGTGATTACGTAACATAGGCGCGGCTCCTGATTGGTCGGACTGGACCAAGGAGGGAGGGGTGTTCTGGATTGGTTATTTTTATATATTTGAAATACTTACTGTTTATTGGTCTACATTCCGGCGGGAGATCCTCGCCCCGTCATTGGCTGACTTGGGCGCGGGAGCCCTTTAAAAGAAGGGCTGCCGCGTCGCCGAGTCGAGTCGGTGTTCCTGCAAATAAACAAGAAGACCTGAATCACTAATCGTGTGTGCCCCGTTATTGCCGCTACAAAACAGATATCCTGTAAAATCTCCAGAGGTGATGCTGGTTCTCCAAACTACTCAAAATTTACGCTACTGGTTCTCCAGAACTGCTTCAAACCTGCTGAATACCACCTCTGGATTAACTCAATAATTATTAAATTATGTCATCACTTTTGAAATTTGCCTTAAGGAGTTGCTGTATATTAAAATATACTGAAGCCAATATATTTGGCTCAGTGTTCAATGTTTTTTGACATAGAGCATAATACTATAACAAAGTAAAATGGTTAAAGTGGGGTAAAATAAGATGCTAGAAACACATTTTCCATGACAACTGAGATGGTGTGGGTGATAGTGGTAGGGAGAATCATGCTATGAGTAGTCTGGTAACTTTCAAAGTTAATATTTTATGCTGATATGAAAATATCAGCATAAAATAAAATAAAAGTCATCAGCATAAAAATAAAGGCAAAATGAAAATACTGCTTTTTATCCACCTGACATTTTTAATCAATGATTTAGAGAAACACCAATACACAAATTGATGGGAATATTTTCAGGAATGCTGCACCAAGGAGTCAGTTAATAATTTATATTAGATATATTAGCTCTTGACAATAAAGCTCAACCTTTCTACACTGGCTCCTAACTCAAACTTCTTTCTGCTAGAACATTGACCCTGCTGAGAAAGCAGAGCTGAAGCTGTTCTTCTGTACAAATAAAACAATGGAATTGGCAGTCTTTCCCAGAGTGTGAGCTGACATAATGGGGCAATTTCTTTTTCCCCGGGAGCAAGTATTGGTTTATTTGCAGGACAAATGACCTGAAGGAGACAGTTCCAAAAGTTCTGCATTTCATCTTGCTTTAAATGGTATCTCAGCTCTTCTTAACCTACTATAAATTGCCATGTAAATCCCAGAGGACACCACCCTAAATGAATTAATGTATAGAAAATAAGCTGATGTGTAGCATAGTAGAAGTAATAGTGAGGCATGGATTTCATCACAAAAATTCATCATAAAAAGCAAAGAAATATGAAAATAGATATTTATGCCCTACATAATACTTTGGACTACTATCTGGGAGACTTTTCAAAACAATCTTGGAAAGAATGATAAATTAAAATTGTTTTAGGCTTAAAAAACTGAAAAAACAATGAAATAAATGAAGAAGGGAAGCATAAAAAATTACTTATCTATAGGTAGTCCTTGACTTACAACCTGTTGCTTAGCAACTATTAGGGAAGTTATGACATCCCTGAAAAGCTATGACATCCCTTATGACCTAAGTCCAAAGTTCTGACAGCCATGCACCCTCCTCCCACAATCACTTGACCACCCTTTAGGAGTTCAACAACACAGCCACATTTATGGCTGTTTGCAGTGCCTGTTGTCATGTGAACATGCTTTATGATGGTTTTGTTAAAAATCAGCACTAACTTATTATTATTGGCAAAGCTGCACACATAGCAACCAATAGGCTTACAATTACGATCACTGTGTTTGCATAAACAACCATGGCATTTGAACTTAACAACCACCATGATTACTTAATATCAGCTGCAAAAAGAAAAAAAAATGTAAATTTGGGTTGGTTATGTGACTTACAATGATAACTCTAAAGTTTTATCAATTGTTATGCATTATTTGGGTGATGCAATGGCTCAGTGGCTAAGACGCTGAGTTTGTCAATCTGAAAGGTCAGCAGTTCAGCAGTTCGAAACCACATAATAAAGAGAGCTCCTGTTACTTGCCCCAGCTTCTGCCAATCTAGCAGTTCGAAAGCATGTAAAAATGCAAGTAGAAAAATAGGCACCACCCTTGGTGGGATGGTAACAGCGTTCCATGTACCTTCGGCATTTAGTCATGCCGGCCACATGACCATGGAATCGTCATCAGACAGTGCTGACTTTTCAGCTTAGAAATGGAGATGAGCATTACCTAACTGCCTAGAGTCGGGAATGACTAGCACATATGTGCCAAGGGAACCTTTACCTTTACTTTGATGCATTATTTAAACAATGGGAACCCTGACTAAAATAGGAGCCCGATTTAGAAAAAGTAATTAGGGTAATGCAATACATTTTATTGGTTAAGGCTGTTCCCTTCCAGGTACCGAAAGCTTTAATGGATGAGCTATAAGGCCTGCTGAGGAGTCATCTTCAATGAGGAAAGGACTACAGTAAGGCCATCAGGGAACCAAACACAGATGAACCAACTCCAACTGGATAAAGTTACAATCTCTAGTTTGTCTGACTCTGAGCTTGCATTGGAGTCAACCACAGGAACACTGGAGTTAATCACAGGAACATTGTCACCACCATGTGGCAGAACAATAGATACAGCCAAGTGTCCTCAGGAACAGCTTAATACAGGATTCAGAGATTATCAATGCCAGTTCTTCTCTTCCAGTACCTATGATATTGTGGTATTTAGGATAGTTTGTCTTATTTGGTACTGGGATGGAATGACACTAAACATTTCATTTAACGTAATTAACTGAAATTGAAGTGAAATGATGCACTTCTATATCTATATTCCAAAGGAAAATAAAAACCAACTCAAATCTTATAAACGACTTAGAACTAAGAAACCCAGTTCTTAATATCCCTACGGAGAAATGGAGTTCTAGTGAACTGATTTCATTGAGTGTAGACAATACTGAGCTAGATGGATCAGTGCTCTCAGTCTGAATGAAGTGCCTTCTGGGTTGGGATATACTGTAGTTTGTCCATGGCTCTCTGTTAGTCTTACACAAACAGGAAAGATCATATTAAAATGACACCTATAGTCTAAACATGTACTTTTTTTTGTTTTAATATAATGTGTAATAAAGCCCAAACAAATCTTATACGAGTGCTTTGTAAGTAGCAAACTTCAGAAATATTTATCTTTCCTCATATATTTTTTAAAATATGAAATGATATTTTTCTACTTCTTTTAATGGAGCCAGATACTTCGTTGATATTTAGACTTTTGTTGCTTTTAAATTCTACCGAAGTAAAGAGCTGCTAAGGCATATAGCCAAAAAAACTGGCTGTCTCTTTTCTGTGCCAAGGATATTAGTCTCCTATTTACTGTGCTTTTATCAATGTTTATCTTGCAAACAAAATGAATTTAAATGATATCTTTAGTTTTTACTACTTAGGCTTCTTCTGTTCTCTTCCCAACATATATGGCTTCCTTTCTAAAGTGGCCCATTTTCTTTTCACCCAAAGTATCATCAATAATTATAGATGGACAAAAATGTAACACTGTAAGTAATGTGGGCTGTGCCTAATACATTAAAGCTGGAAAAAGCACTGATTTCCCAGCATGAGCAGTTATCAATTAAAATTAATCTTTGTTTTCAGAAATCACTGATGATATTTTCTCATCACTCTATTATCACTCTTTATGCTCTTTATGGAAAATCTAAATAAATGGTCAGTTTAAGACATACAGATTTATTTATCATAAGCCAAAAACAATGTATTAAAAAGATTTGCAAGATAGACTAAAAGAACAGATATAAAACCGTCCCTGAATATGAATAATTGCAGCAGTTAGATGGCTAAGCCTCTAAATAGTCCTACTTAAAAGATTTATCTGTTGCACAATGTCCTTAGAAGGAAACAGGCTCATGTAGTGCTCTGGGTCAATGAACTAAACTTTCATGTCAAGAATATGGACTCATCCCAACTCTAAAATTCTCAGGGGAACATGAGAATATTCAGTTTCATTTTTAGGCTGAAATTTAAACAAACGAAAAATACATATGAAATCTTCCTGCGATATTATTTAGAGTGCAATTTAATATTTTTTCTTTTAACTCCACTCAATACAATAGAAAAAGTTGGACTAATAAATGAAGTTCATTTATAGAGAGAAGAGAGTACTTTACTGCTTTATAGTGTGTAGTATAAAATGTTGCTGCCTGAGGGATACAAAATTAAATCCAGTTATCCTTTTTGGACAATAGAAGAATAAGAATTGATACAGAACAATTATTGCATATACAAACCCTAAGCTTTTCCAATGGTTTCTGTTGTATGCTTGGTCCAAAGATATGCTATATATATATGCCATATACAGATGAGTATATATACATACATATACACATACATACATACACACACACACACATACACGCAGATACACACACACACACACACACACACACACACACATGTGTGCGCATCAATTTTATTTATCTGCTTTTAAATATAGATATCTCTAATATATGATAAAGTTGTTTTGTACACATTTTTCAACAAGAATGTTAATCTGTGCACTGACTAAATCCATGTTCATAATATCATGCCACTGGGTTCTTAATATTTAGGATAGGTTTCTTTTGTTCTTCATTTTGATTAAGATTTAATGCTTGGTCACTTTGTTGGGAAAAAGGAGATTCTTTTTTAAAACGGACAAATTGTAAAGGCATGCAACATACGGTACATTTGCAGGACAAATGTTAGCTCCATGTATGCAGTGTCTCCATTCTTTCAAAATGGCATGATATCTTAGCTGCCACATTTCTTCCAGAAAGTAGCTTTCATGGAATGCCCAGTAATGAGTAGTGAATTGACTTTCTAAAAAAAGAGATAAAAAGTTTTCACTTTTCAAATAATTGCATAGGAGGAATAATTATTCTACCATTGTCATAAAAGTTTTAGAATGTGAAACTATTAACTTTTTCATTCTCTATTTTCCTTCCCGTTCTTCCCTTTTTAAAAGCAATTATGATTAAATAGGAATAGAAGTTAGCAGATTTTTTTACCATTTTTCCCCATCAAGCATTTTAAATAAAATTTGCATTAATATATGGGAAAAAAATCTAATTTTTTTGGTCTAAGTCTTCACACAGCTACCTCACAGAATTGCGGGTAGACATCATGGCAAACAAAGAATTAATGTGCACCAGAAAAGATTAATCATCTCTTCCTTACTAATAAAATAAAAAATGCATAGTCAGTACTTTAGAGTTGTTCCTGAAAGCCTGTCTCTAGGAAGAAGAGTTCCCAACAGATTTCCTCTTGATCTTAAAGCTTAACTTGAAACATTTATATGCATATAGCACCTGACCGAAAGATGTGGAAAGAAATTTTTATCATATTGGTTGTATTTCTTTTTAAATAATACATTCATGGTTTCTCCTCATCTCTGAAAACTTAATAATTCTCAATGTTTTTTGTTCTTTTAATAATGGTTTTAAAAATCAAGACACTTTTTTGAGTGCCACATCTTTTTTGTCCTTACTAGTCATTAACACTTTCATCCCTAGAAAGATGCTTGATCGATTTTCAAAAATATTCAATTTAGCTGAGTGTTGATTTATTCCCAATGTTTATACCAACTAAATATACAGATAAATTTATCAAATTTTTAATTAAGAAAACCCTATCCTATTGGGAAATCTAAAATCTGTATTAAAATAAATCAATACTATGAGTAAAATATGATGATGAAAAACAATTCTGTGATGGTAAATTAACTTCTAATGCTCTATGACACTTTTTAGTTCTTCCTGAAGGGTTTTTATATTTTTTTCTTATCCTAGAATTTAGATTTGCAAAATGCAGCAAATTGGAGTACTGTCACTAAGAAATACATTCAGTTGGCCATTACCATTATAGCAAAGAGGCCACCTGCACTTTTCAGACATAATGCATTTGATCTTACTTAAGGATGCATATTTGTAGGAATTTATCTATACAATTAATGCAAAGATGCCATCTACTTTAATTTACAGGGCTACAGTAAGATACATATTTTCCTCGTAAGAAATTGGGTAAACTAAAGTTAGGGTAGTTAATTTGTATGTTTGCCCTTTCAGAAGAAAATCAGGGAGGTAGAAGGAAAACACCTAATAATTGATTCTAATTCATCATTAATGGAGTTGGCAGAGGAAAGAAACAAGACAGTGGCCTGAATCCAGAAATAAAACAATTTATCTGGAAATCTGTTAGATTATCTGTGTGGAGTTCTTCATAATTTATCATTGATAATTTGATTTGGCTGTTTAGCCAGTCAGCCATTCATAATGTGGTAATTATATAAATTGTTTCTAAATGCCACATCAAATCGTAAGTAAAATTTCATCAGAGTTGCAGCTGGGCCCTTCTCTTTGTTTTTGTTCATCTCTAGGGTTTCATTACCAAATATAAAGCAAACTAAAAAATTACAGGATGGAGAGAAATGTAACATACGTTTTGTTACAGAGGAGGGGGAAAAAGAATTTAGCAGCTGTGGGTTAAAAGTTGGTTTTATTTAAAAGGAGGAATAAGTTGCCTACAAATGTGACCTAGCAAGAAAACCCCCAAATTTTATCTTGATTCTATTTCTCATGAAATCTTAATTCTGAGTTTATCATTGTCAATAGGATCTATTACAATTAGATAGCAAAATTTAGTTGAGCAGAACATCAAGAAATCCAGAAGCTACTGATGTGTATTGTATATCAGTTCCGTTTATTGGCAAAATCTGCTTTTCAAGAGGCTCTGACAACAAAATACTTTAGAATCATGAACTTAAGCAAAAATTACAAAAGTATTTTTATACTATCATGCCTGTAAGCAGAAAGGACTCTACATACAAGATGTGAAATTCAATATGTGAAAAAAAATATGTGAAAATTCAATATGTGAAAAAAATGCTGAATTCTATGCAATAAGAATAGATCTATAGGAATTTAGGTAATAACGGAATGAGAAAAAATGATAGACTTTTTTTTAAAAATCGAAACATTACATAGACTTTTTTATTGAAAGAAGAATCAATAATTTATGGATCTGGGGATTAATAAGGATTAAAGAGGAGGGAGAAAGAATAAGAGCAATTACTTAATAGAAAGAAGTATGGAAAACATAATTTTGTGGATTCTTTTTTCTTATTCTTGATATACTTCTTAATATTCTTTTAATTTTGTAGTTTTTACAGCATTGAAAAATTCTAATTTTTAAAGTAAAAATCTAGTAATATAAATAGATGGAATATGACCCAAACTGATAATCTGTTTATGCCATGTAAAAGCAATGAAGATGTAGCAACAACAGATGCACATAAACAACAAACAAAAAGTTACATAATACAATATTTTTTGTTTGTGACATTTTTGTGTATTCTGAATCAAGACAGATGAAAGCCTTGATCGATTGACTGATTGATTGAGTCTTACTATCGTGGTAATGACTACATGCTTTTCCCAAAGAACCTAAATTTTAAAATTTACCACAAAAATGGAAAAAATGGAAGCAAAAGTAAAATGATAAGAAAAAGCATTTATTCCAGCATTATATAGGTAAGTTTATACACTGGTTTCAGGATTATGAAAATATGCTAAAGGATTCTACACGTGCCATAATCCATGTTACCTTTGTAAGTAACTTCTTTTTTTATGAATAAACTATAATTTTTGTTTTCTTTTTTTATCCCTCTTCCTCACTTACTTTCTTTCCTTCCCTTTCTCCTTTTCTCCAAGTCATTAGTTAGTAAAGGAGTTTTATTTTGGGCAAAATAAAGTTTTAAAAGTTGTGCTTTTCTTTCCTTTATTAGCAACACTGATATGGATATGTTCATTATGTGACCCATCTATTGAAATTATATCAGTATGTCCTTCTTAATATTTCATATCTTGATTGGATGAAAAAATATCAAGCACCAGACATTTCCATAGTTTGCCTAAGTCCATTTTTGGCTTTCAAATGAATTTAATATCTTTGTTTTGGCTTATTTTGAAATCTTTTATTTTGTCTTTAAATATGAGTTTGTAAAATAAAATATACTGCGATTTGAGCCGTACTGCTTTAAATTCACTGGATATATAGCTATAAGTTT
This sequence comes from Bungarus multicinctus, assembly GCA_023653725.1. Lineage (NCBI taxonomy): Eukaryota > Metazoa > Chordata > Lepidosauria > Squamata > Elapidae > Bungarus > Bungarus multicinctus. The sequence goes on along the minus strand of CM042849.1, from coordinate 30,613,609 downwards.
GGTAATTACAAGATTTATAAATGATACATCAATAAAACAGAACTTAAACCTTTTGTATCCTTTAATATCATTTAATACTTGATACCTCTAGCACTTGTGTCTAATATGCAGTGAAATAGCCCAACATTCTGAATTTTTTTACCTTCAAATATTTTCAACATACATTGTGACTGAACAATAAGAATATTTACACAAATGCAGACTTTAAAATATCAAGTTCTTATATAATGTAATTTTTATACTGAGTTTGCATCAGTAAGCAAAAAACAGAACTGAAGAAATAGATGTGTCTTTTTAATTTTGTTGGTAATCATTAAACAATCGATTAGAATTTTAGACTGACATTTGGCAGACTATTTTAAGCCCTTCCACTGCAACTGATTATTGTTGATGAATGATCTGTAAAACTTAGGTCTGCAAAGATTGTTTTATATCATAGAACATGTGCAGAAATTTTGTTGGCCGTGGCAGAAGGAAATGCATTGGATTGTCTAAGATACTGTATCTGGTTTCTGGATTTGCAATGCAGCAGAAAGGCCTAGATAGCCTGCCAAATGTCAGACTAAAATTTGAATCATCTGTTTAATTTTTGTGCTCTTCAGTCATTGTAATTGTGGTTGTGAAAAGATTATTGCTTTGCTTACTTTTGTATTGTAAAAGAATCATCGGTATATTTACAGACATTAAGATTTTTAGACATTCATCTAGGTAACCTACTAAAATATCTACAAAGGCAACTTTTAGGGAAGTAAAAGACACGTGTGCGTTTATAGTATCATCTATTTTTTAATTAGTTGATGTAAATACACAATGACAAATATAGCAGAAATCAGGTTGCATTTTTTCCAACACCTGACTTTTTACCACCAAAGAGTAAAACAACTCTTTTCCTACAATATACAAATAAGAATAATTTAATGCACAATTGTTCAATTTAATGTGCAGTCATATAGCTATCTACAAATACATAGTTTAGAATTTGATAATAGCAATCAAATGTAATTAGGTAACCAAGAATGCTTTTCATTCTTACACTAGGTAAGACATTTTTAAAAAAGTTTAAATTGTTATATAGCAAAGATCAAAAGTGACATCTAGTGGTCATTATTGTATATCTACATATTTCAAAGAAACTTATTTCATGAATCTTCATAAAGTAGTTTGGAGCAAAATAAAGAGAAACATGCATTGTTTTAAAAGTTACAGTTTTACTTGTACTTTGAATAAAAATAATGTAGATTTATCATATGTTTCATAATATTCAGAAAAATTTGGATGAGTGCCCAAAGCATGAGAGCTAAAACAATGACATACACTGCAATATTAAAACAAAAAAAATTATAAGAAGAAGATTGAGGATAATTTTTATAGCAATACATGAGGCAGATGTAGCGAGGGATTCAACAAATTACAAACCATCAACCGACCAATGTCATCCCTGCTGAGGGGGATGCTTCATTGGCAGAGGAACTGAATCATTTCTTTGCTCGCTTTGAAGCAGAGACATCAGAGACAGATAAAATACAACCACCAGACAATTGTAGCCCCCACCACTTTGTGGAGGAACAGGAGATGAGGAGGATTCTGAGGACTGTGGGCCCTAAAAAGGCTGCCAGGTCCTGATGGTACCTCTGGATGAGTGCTTAAAGCCTGTGCTGATCAGTTGGCTGGAGTCTTTACCAGGCTCTTCAATCGGTCTTTATCCCAATTCACTATTCCATCTTGTTTGAAGACTTCCACCATTGTTCCACTGCCAGAGAAGTTCTCTATCAATAACCTCAACGATTACAGACCAGTGGCACTGACGCCTATCATCATGAAGTGCTTTGAGAAATTGGTCTGCCAGCACATCATTTCTTCCGCATACATTTGATAAACACCAGTTTGCAAACAGAAAAAAATAGATCTACAGAGGACGCTATAGCCATCAGTCTTCACACTGCTCTGATTCATCTAGAACAGCGGGGAGGGCTATGTGAGGATGCTTTTTGTGGATTTTAGTTCTGCACTTAACACAATTCTTCCACATAGACGAGTGTCTAAACTTCTGGACCTTGGGCTTTCTAATTCAATCTGCCTTTGGATTATGGATTTCTTGTCTGGCCACTCACAGAGGGTCAGATTAGGTAATCATACCTCTTCTCTTATTCTTAACACTGGTACTACCATAGGGTTGGGTGTTGAGTCCCTTACTCTATACTCTTTATGTGCATGACTGCATTCCCACTCACGCTAGTGATACTATTGCTAAATTTGCAGATGATACAACAGTGGTGGGACTTATTTCTGGGCGGAATGAGTCTGCCTACTGAGATGAGGTGGACCGGTTGCTTTCGTGGTGTGGAAACAATAATTTGGTCCTCAACACCAATAAGACCAAGCAGCTTATAGTGGATTATAGAAGGAACAGATCAAACATCCAGCCCTTGCTTATCAATGGAGACCGAGTGGAGCAAGTGGCCAGTTTTAAGTTTCTGGGTGTTACCCGAAAAGAGGACCTGACCTGGGGTGCGCACATTGCAGCCCTAGTCAAAAGGGCCCAGCAGAGATTATACTACCTGAAACTTCTCAGAAAACAACTGAATAAAAAACTGCTGGTGATCTTCTACTGCTGCACCATAGAGAGCATTTTAACTTACTGCACCTCTGTATGGTTTGCTAGTTGCACAGTGGCAGATAGGAAAGCACTCCAGAGGGTTAATGTCATTGCCCAGAAGATCATTGGTTGCCCTCTCCCCTCTTTGGAAGAGCTTTATAGCTCCCGCTGCCTTAAGAAAGTTCAAAACATTCTCAAAGATCCATCTCATCCTGGGAACCCTTTTTTTGAACTACCGTTTTTCTCAGAAAATAAGGCTGGGACTTATTTTCTTTTGAGCCCCCCAAAAATGGCTAGGCCATCTTTTTTGGGGTGAATTAATTTCTCCCCCAACACACCCTTGCCTAGAGCACCCTGTGGGCAGCCATGCCTTGCAACCAGCCGCTCCTAACAGCTGATCATGACGGCGTGCGGAGGGCTCCCTACCCCCACCACCTTTGCTGCAGACCCTGGGTATGGTACTGGTTGCAGGCTGGGTCAGCAGGCGAGCGATGGCAGAGTGGATGTCGGCCTTGGCAGGGCACTTTAAATCGCAAGACTTTCGGCACCCGCCGCTGCTGCTTCTTCCGCTGCTGTTGCTTTCCCTTCACATTCCTCCACCAGCAGCATTTCAGCCGCTTCTTGGGCAAGAGAGCCGCTTCTGCAGCTTCCATGGTTCCCACTGGCACTGGCGAGAGAACAGCGGCAGCGCTGGTGGGAACCGTGGAAGTGTTTCAGCTGCTTCTCGGGCAGGGGAGCCGCCTCTGTAGCTTTCACAATTCCCTACCGGCACTGGTGACTCTCTTGCCAGAGCCATCTCCAATAACAGCAGCATCGGTGGAAGCTAGAGGCAGCTGAAATGCTGCCAGTGGAGGAATACGAAGGGAAAACAACAGTGACGAAAGAAGTAGCAGCGGCGGGCACAGAAGATCTCACAATTTAAAGTGCCCTGCCAAGGCCAACATCCATGCCACCACCGCCAGCCTGCAACCAGCACCACACTGCAGCAAAGGCGCTTGGTGGGGGTAGGGAGCCCTCCACTCTCTGCCATGATCGGCTGTTAGGAGTGGCTGGTCACGAGGCATGGCTGCCCATGGGGCACTCCTAAAGGCAAGTTCCCCCCCTGCCCTCCCCCCCAATATTGCATGTTTTAAAATAGGCCTAAATTTGGGGGGAGGGGCTTAACTTCATTTTATCCCTAGAAAACATGCTGGGTCTTCCTATTGGGGGGGTCATATTGTTGGAGAAACACGGTATTACCATCTGGCAGACAGTACAGAATAATAAAAACAAGGACAAATAGGCTGAAAAACAGCTTCTATCCAAGGGCAGTAGCTCTTTTGAATTCTGCTGTATAGTACAGTATTGGTGCGGTGTCGGGGGGTTTTGTGTTTATTTTCATGGTCATGATGTGCACTGAAGATGGTATTTGATTTCATTGTACGAGGTGCAATGACAATAAAGTAAACTAAAACTAAAACAATATCCTAAATCAATTTTAATGGATCACTGGGAAAAACATGGAAGATCGAAGAAGTTACCAAAAATACACTGTTAGTGTATGAGTTGCTGTAATTATGAAATAATGTTGAAAACAAAAAAAAAATGAATATAGATAAAATTATAGAAACTCAAGCTATACTCCAAGGTTACAAATTGAAAAAATGAGTTGTTATATTATGCAGATTATTTAGCAGTCTTTCAGAGTTTGGTTTCCTTTGCTATAGGTAATCGTTCTTTCTTAATATTCCCAAAGGCATTAAAATAATTCCAACTAGGTTTGCGTATTTGTATGCTTGTGTTTGTGTGAGTGAGTGACTGCGTGTGTGTATGTCTAAAACATATATAGGTAATCTTTGACTTATGAACATAAATGTGCCCAAAATTTATGTTGCTAAGCAAGACAGTTGTTAAGTGACTTTTGTTCCATTTGATGTCACTTTGATGACATTAAATGAACTTCTGCAGTTGTTCAACTAGTAACATTAGCAACAACATGATTGTTAAGTGAATCTGTTTTCGCCATTGACCTTGCTTGTCAGAAGACAAAAGGTGATCACATGACCCCTGGAGACTGCAACCATCATAAGTACATGCCAGTTGTCAAGTGTTTGAATTTTAATCATGTGACCAGAGGGATACTACAATTGTTGTAAGTGTGAAAAACAGTGATAAGTCACTTTGTTTCAGTGTTGTTGTAACATGGACAGTCACTAAACACATGGTTGTAAATCAAGGACTACCTGAATACATTTATAAGGGCAGGTCAAGACTCTCAAAATCAGGGGTCCCCAAACTCCCAGAATTCTGGGAATTAAAGTCCACAAGTCTTAAAGTTGCCAGGTTTGGAGGCCTCTGCTCAAAATAGTGGACCCAACCATATTATCTATGACCCACCTCTTTTATATACATGACTGGTGCATGTTTAAAAAGGAGCAGGGCTTTGATCATTGGGTTGCATCTGCAATTTTAACATAGGTGATATCTTGAGCAGAAGCCCCATACATATACTGTATATAAAACACACACACACACACACACAAAGAGATGCAGTGAACAGCATGAGGAACTGTGACAAAAGAAAGAAAAAATATAATAATAATTTTGTTAAATTACAAGTTAAAAGGCCCTTTTAAATTTTATTGTTACCTAAATGGTAGGAAAATTTATTTTCTAATGCATTCCAGTAAGTATTATGCAAACTGACAATTTGTATGCTGGAATTTTGAAGCTGTCAAAATCAGTGTCACTTTGTTTTTGCATGTAATATCCCATTTTCTTTTTAAAATTTACAATTTTCATGAATATGACAGACTAGAAATATTTCTGGGATAGGTTCGGCCCTCAACCAAAGACAAAATAGTGATTAAAACCGACTGAGCCACAAAAAATGTCTATGGGAGGGAGGGAGAATAGCAAGGAATTCTCCTTAATTGCCAACATTTGCAAAGAGATATGCACTCTATCTAATAACATATGACAAAAAGTACTGAGGAACATTTTTAGAAACCTCAGGTAATTTAATAATGTGATACGGACCTCATTATAGGCTCTAAATGTTAGAAACTATTCCAGACATCAGAAAAGAAAATATGTGTATAACAGCATCTTCCATTCAGTCAACACAGTGTGTATTCAAGAGGAAATAGATTATCGTTATGTGAGCTTGTGCAAAGAAGCAAGAGCTTGATATGAAATACATACCGACCCCCCAAACTCCCCCTTCCACACAAATGTAAACAAAACAAAATTAAAAAGGTGAAAAGATAACAGTTGAGTCTAAATCATGGAAAACTCTAATGTATAGAGAAAACCTTATTGTTGATTTTAGAGTTACTAGAATTGTAAAGAAACTGTCACTTCAGTAAGAATATGCTAGACCAGTAATGACAGAAAGAGTGCAGAGAAAGGCAACGAAGATGAATAGGAGACCGGAAGTTAAAATATATGAAGAACGGTTCCAAGAATTGGGTATGTCTAGTTTAAAGAAAAGAAGGACAAGGAGTAACATGATAGCAGTGTTCCAATATCTGAAAGAATTAATGAACGAACAGGGAGGGAGGGAGGGAGGGAGGGAGGAAGGAAGGACAGAGGGAATCTACTTATCTACATACTTTTATGTTGGAAAACTTGGTCCTAGCGATCTGGTACACCATGATTTTTAAATATGTATAATATATAAATTGAATTGAGCAGAGTTTGTGTGTCTGTTGGAATAAAATATTATAAATTACTTCAAACTCCCATTTCCATAAGGGCTGTTTATCCCTGGAACTGTTCCATTCAATAAATGTATTCATTTGCTTTTGAAAAATGATGCATAGCTCAAGGGAAAAAAACTAAAAGGAAAAACAAAAATTGTGTGAAAAGTTTACCCTTTTAGCAAAGTTCAGAGCTGAAAAGGTCTGGCTAAGTGCCTAGTTCTTGTAAGATTATCAATATAAATTTTTACTTTATTTTTTTTTTCAGTCCCTGGAGGTATATCTTGAAAATTTCTAACATTGGTATGGGATGAGGCCTCTTATGGAGGTTTGCTGAGTGGTAAAAGCTGAGCAAGAAATATTGTCAATGCTGTTGCTAAATTACTCAGTAGCAGTAATAAAAAGATCATTTTGCATTTTATTTGCATCCCATATGTCTCAGCTTTCAGTGCAGTACACAATACTGATGTGAAAATGAGGAACTTCGCTTCTGGCAAAATGCAGTCCTCTGGACTAATACAGATGGGCTCTGGAACAATTAGGAACTTTCATCTTCAGACAATTAAATTGTGGGGGAGAGGGAACACAGCTGGAGAGAGAAAAGTTAACTCCATTTTTGCCTGCCTGCTGGAGTTCTCTACTTAAAGAAAATAACTAAATAACTTCCTGCCTGGCAACTTGCCTTGAAAACTGAAGCAAGCAAAAAACTGCTTTTTCACTGAGATTTTGTTAGTATTTTTACACTTTACTTTTATTTTTAAATAAAATTTACTTTTAGTTTTTAAGATTTTAGTGTTCTTGCTTACACAATTCAAAAACATTATGTCTGTGTGTTGTGTGTGTGTGTGTGTGTGTTATAGTGGATAGAGAAAAATGTATAAATTGCATTGAATCCCTAACTACTGTTGCAATATTTCACTTAATAGTAGAGAACCTAGTTTTAATTATTTTGGTACATTTAATTATTTCAGTACATAACATATTCTGGTTTCTCTTCAAATCATATATAGCTTGCATTTCACTTTTTGAATTACTTCTTGGAACAATAGATAAATTTCATCTCCTTAGTCTAGGATTTATCACAGAATAAGTGTTTTTAAATAACATCCTCCAAGATCGACACTTTTCTTAATTTTATAATCATATAGGCCATTTTCCTTTAAACTGAATTGTTTTGCACTCATTGTGTTATAGAAACACCAATTCTTTGCGTGATACAACTTTGCATGTTTTTTAAAAAATCAGAAACAGATTAGTATGTCCCAAAGGTGCTTTTTCAAGAGACAACTGACTTTCTGCTTTCTCTTTGAAGACATTTCGCTTCTTGGATGAGAAAAAATGTCTTCAAAGAAAAACCAGAGAGTTCAGTTGCTCTTGAAAAAGCAACTTTGGGGCAACCATGACTGAGAATCTCCATGAACAGATTAGCACCTTTTAGTAATCTGATCAGATTAGTAGTATCAGATCTGTCAAAAATCAAAATAGTAAATGTAAGAATATTCAAATTTAATAAATGCTGTTAATAAAGAATGCCTAAAATATCATCAAGATATATATTCTTGCTGGAAATTTTCTTCTTACGTGAGAACAAAATAGTTTTTGCTATTTTACAAGATGTTTTCCATTATTATTAAATACATTTGATATTTGCTATATTTTGTATATTTTAATAGTACTGGATGACCATTCCTGAACAAAATTTCAGTTAGAGTATTACTAAAATATACAAAATATCGAATGTATTTAATGGTATCAAATGTGTTTAATGTAATTAATGGTGGGTGACCACTATTAGTACAGATCTCTGAAGAGATTTGACATGGAGCAACAGTTTATATACTGAAACCTGCAGGAAAGCAATCAACTTGTGCCTAGTTGTATTCCTTGTGCCTAGTTGTTCTGGTGTGCAATGCTCTAGAGCGTCATTTTGAGGGTAGGAGTTGAAACAGTTTTTGTCCAGGATGTAAATATTTTCACAGCCCTCTTATTTTTGCTTAGGAAAGTGATGATTTGGTTTATTAAACCAAATTATATAAAGGGTAATTTAGTCTATGAACATTAAAAAACAACTATATCAACAATTTCATTCATCATTTCAGGAGCATTTTTGTTGAATTCATTGCTTTATTTATTTGATTTACAAATGTTTTAAGCCAAGAACAAATCCAGGTTTTGATGTTTTTCTATGCATCCTGAACACTTAATGCTGTCTCACTCACATTGCTACCATAGCTAATGTTTTCACGTTCCGTCTCTGAAAACTAAATCCCTAAGGTTATTGCTCAAACATTAAAGAGAAACACTGTCTTAAAACAGATTTTAAGATGAATCTGATAATATATGCAACTTACAGTTACGAATCCATACCAATATATGTAATTATAATTTTAACAATAAAGATTTATTTATTAAGGACTTTCCAACAGAGCTTCCATATTTTGGCTAAACAATAGAGGCCCTAAAAGGGAGGAGTTCTTTGATTATTAATCTTTTGATTTATTGTGCTTGCCATCCTGTAACCTATATTAATTTACAGGGTTCTGTAGTCATCTGGGCTATTGTATGTATTAAGGATGATGAAATACATTACTAATTTAAACCTTTTTTTTTTATCATTGGCTAAATGTACAGGCCATTATGGAACATGAAATTACTGTTTCCATTTCTAATAATAAGAAATATTGCACAACTGTTTTAAATTGTTATACTCATAATTTCTTTTAGACTCAGAATAGTTATCATTATGTTAATAATTCATTTTAACTAATTAGTTTAAATGAATTAATATATTATTAATTATTATTAAGATTAATATATATATTAATCTATTTTAAATAGGCATTATAACATTTATAAAAGAAATTATTTTATTCAGAACTTTATTAATTGTTAAATATTATTGAAGATAAATGCAAATGGTTTTAATTTACTTTTAGAAAACATCCTTTCTTGACATTCATACATGCAAAAAAATAAGATATTTCCCTTTATATGCCTGTTTTAAATGTAAGGAATTGCATTTGTTACTTTGTTTGTTTGTTTGTTTATTGACCACCCTTCTTACCACAAAGGAATTCTGGGCAGCTTACAAATCATATATGACAGTATTTAATTGTTTGTGTGAAATCTTATTTTCATTTGAAGACCTTCTCCTCCTCCTCCCTTTCCTCTTTTCCTCTACACTGGGTCTTCCCTTCTCCTTGGTCTAAATTCAAATACTCACAATTTATTTACAGAAAAGGTTATTATTATTCCACGACTGCTAAACTGTATACAAGGGATATGTGTGCAAATTTTGCCTTCCAGCTGATAAAAACTTACAAAAAATTGGTTCCCTTAAAATATTTATTAAAAATTCCTCCCTTCAAATTAAATGTAAAAGCTTTTTCAGTAAGGTGAATTAATACATTGTTTTAGGCTTAAGAAACTTTTAAATAAAAACTAAAATGGCATGTGCATAAAAAGGTATGGCCATTAATAAAGCTCTGAGTCAATCTAGAAATGGGCTTGTTATAATAAAGACGCATAGCAATAAGAACTGAACAACCTAAGTTTTCTCTTAGTACACAAATTATTTCCCTATATTTCAAGGCAAGCTTGATTTTTTTCAGTGTAGGCCTTTTGTGTGCTTTAATCTTCATAAGCAGTCTGTTCCACTTACCTTCTATATTTGTTCTTTATGCTTGGACCTTTCCCCAAAAGGACATTCCCTGACTGAAATATATTTATTTTTTTATATTTCTTTTCCCTTTGTTGCATGTGAACTGTATTCATCTGCATCGTCCATTCTTCTCATGGACCCTTTCAGAAAACTGGAACAATTGCAATTCTGTAAGCAAATAGAAGTTGTTGTTGTTAGTAGGCAGGGATTCTACAAGTTCACACCTATTCGCTACGGTAGAACCGGTTGTTAACATTCTAAGCAGTTCAGAGAACTGTTTGTTAGACGAAATTACTGGCCTAATCCTGTAAGGAAGACAGAAAGGAAACATTCTGGTGTTGCTTACAGAAAGTGCCTCTCCGTTAACCCTATTACATTCTTGGCAGGAGTAGAATTCCTGTCTCTGGAACTTCTCTGGAGTTATTTTTCCTCCTTTGCTGGTACTTTGCTTGTGTGGAGTGACCATTCAAAGTTACAATGGCACTGAAAAAAGTAACTTATGACCATTTTTCACACTTACGACTGTTGCAGCATCCCCATAGTCACGAGAGGCCAGGCGAAGAGATGCATGCCTCGATGTGAGTGATGTTGATGTTATTATTATTATCATTATCATTATTATTACTATATAACTTGAATGAATAAATTTAGGATATTGTTTGTAGTGACATTGGGAGCAATCAGAGCAGGGCTGTGGAAAGGGCTATACAAAAGAGATGATGTCAGCATCTTAGTTTCCCTGTTTATTTGCTGAGATAAGATGACCATAAGATGGGTGACCATAAGATTGTGTCAATCAAAAATAAATACAGAAAATCCATTAACGTTGACAATTGGCAATAACTGCATGAAGAGTTATGATTTCTATTTAGAATAATGTTTATGGTTTGAGGTCACAATTACCTACTAAGTCTGTTGCTGCTTATTCAGACAAAAAATTTGAGCAATCCATGTAAGACTGCTCATAGTATAAGAAGAAGAATGATAGGTGCAAGAAAAGGGTCCTAAAAGGGTCCCAAGGGTCAGATCAGAGACAACTAAACAATTATACAAATAAAATGAAATTCAGCAAAGGAATGTTAATGCACATAGCTAGAGTTGTCAAGATAATTCCAAAACCAAATATACCAGGGGGTGGGGGGTGGGGGGGAGAGATTTGCTTTCTTTATGTGCCAGTAACATTCAGATGTCATATACAACTTAGATTTCCAATCCAACAAAGTCCAGGCATGATTATTAACACCTAAACCAGAACAGACTCAGGTTTTCTTTTGTATTTCCTCTTCCTGTGTAGCTGAGTACTGAAGGGGGAAGTATTGTTTGATTACTGAAACAAAATATAGGATCCCATTTAAATAGTTTGAAGTGTATTTAAACTTCTACTTCTTTTGCCCCTTTGCATTTTCATTTTTAAGACGCATGGAACACTAAAGACAGAACTGAATCTATTACACTATTAACATAAGAACTGATTCAGTCTGAAAATATTATTTATGTCTGAACTGTTTTGACAAGCTATACTCGAACTTGGGTGTCAACCGTCCCATTGACATAGGCAGCAAAAGAAAATTCTGGGACATAGACACATTATAAGAGTATAACTTTACTGATAGATACATACAGGCACAGTAGAAGTGAAGCTAGTTTTAAGTTTCCATGCGAAAAACTGCATAATTAAAATCCCTCCCAACCCCCCAGCCATACACTGTCCATTGTCCACTAATCCAGTGCAATCTTTTTGCAATCTTTTTGTTTTTAGAAGCTCAGCTCATCGTTTGACCTTGAGATGCCAGAATTCTCTCAGGCCACAGATGGTGCACATAAAACCCTCAATTTCCACCCAGCCACCCGTACATTCCATCACCCCCCTCTCTGGTTTCTGTTATCTGGTTGAGAGCAAAGTTGTACAGTGAGTTGGCCATAACACTGGATCTATAAATACAGGGTTCATTTTTCTGTACCGGATCTTTGAAAACCTCCCCAGCTCTGCCAGAACATTTATCAAGGGGTCCAAGTAGTTATCAAGTTCTTTAAATTTTATATTTTAACTTTAATATCATATGAACAACTCTAGATGCCACTCATCACTTTCAAAGTAATCTGGATCAGGGATGTGAAACTCACACCAGCTATCAGGAGGTATTAAAAAGGCCCAAGGACCTCTAGAAGATGCCCGAAGGAAGGATATTGTACAGGTGACCTATAAAAATATCTAAATAAGAAATGCACATTTGCCTTTGAAGGTAGTGTTTGTATAAGTGCATTCAATTCATTCCTCATTTTTATACATATTACAATTGTGGTCATGCATTCATATAGATATTGTTCTATTTGACAATTTTACTGCTCTACTAATTTTCAGAAGATAAAAAATTGTTCACCTTATTGTGAAGAATGGGATAGGCAAAGGTGGACAGACATAAAAATCTAGGCTTCTTGTATTCTAAGAAACTTATATCATGAAGCCAAAACAAACAAACAAAAACAAAATTTAGCAATATCAACTCTTTCATTTGTCCAAAAAGCTTTTTATCGCACATCCATAGTGTTCTCCTTCTTCAAATGATCCAACGCTAATTGTTTTCTTTCCATTGCAAGAAGCCGCAAGAATCCAACATTATCTCCATACAGTACATAACCTTCCAATTTTTGCACTGTCTCTTTCACAGCTGTCAGGATGTCCTTCTGATTCCCTGCTTGGGCAAGATACATTCCAGAAACAAAAATTAAACTGTTTATCAGTGCCTGTTTTTTGTTAATGAGCAAAAGATACAGTAGGTTCATGTATAAGGTTGTTTTCTTTTAAATCAAATATTCATATACAGTGGAGATATGCAGATATGAGATGATTTTCATTGAGTAAAAGGACCAGGAGAGACATATAGAAGATGCCTTTGCAAAATTGGAAGTCTCCAGCCTCCTATGAAACAATCATACATAAGGACTTCTAACTTCAGCATCAGAGTTGTATCACCAGCTTTTCATCTAGCTAAGACGTTGAATTGCTTAGCTCATCAGGCCCTAAATGTGAAATTCTCCTCTCCTCACTTTCTGTGGACTATTTTATTTCCAAATAAGGAGCGCATAGTTCATGGAAGTCTCTGCCAAACTCTTTCAAAATTTTAAATACAAAACAAGGAGCAATGACTTTTGCAGTAAATTCTCCTGTTATTTCTGTAATCTGAAGCCAGAACTTTAACCTGCTAGCAGTGCTTGTTTCCTTGACCTTCCCGTATGTTGTGGAAAAAGGGAATTGGAATTAATTCTTGGTAATCTAAAGAGATGATAATTGTGAATGGAATGTAACTTTTGGGAAATACAGCCCATTTTTTCTGTCACAACAAGGAGGCTCAGTATTTAACGTAAAGTAATGATTGTTTCACTTGTTAATGAAATCATTTAATTAATTGCAGTCTTTGATCATCTCTGTATAAAATTATATTAATGAATTCCTATCTAATTAAGAGTCCAATTACATGCAAGAAAAAAATAGAATGATAAAATGCAGCATAGCAGCTGGATTTTTAACACATTTTAACACAGCAAAAAATGTGTGAAAAATAAAACAATCAACTTCACTTTAGCAGCCAAAATAATAGACATAGGAAAAATAATTTTATGAATTATTACTAGAAACCTAAAGCTGGCAACCATATGGTCAGGACTAGCATATCACTAGCAAAACTAATATGGCCCAACTGTGCATGTTTCAGAGGTGTTGGGACTATAAATCCTATCACCTTTAGGCAGTGTTGACTGTGGGTGATGGGAGGAGAATCAAACTTATCTAATTAGTGATAACTTGTGGGGAGAAACTGTATTTATCCACATGTCTTTCTACATAACCAAAGTCAAGGGCAGCCTGCATTTTATTTTATCTTTTCCCAGACAACAGCAAGAGTTCAGTTAAAAGTCAGAGAAGTTTTTAATGCTCAATTGAAATGTTATATAAAAAAAGTTGAATATTGGTCCATATTTAGGGATTTAGGTAAAACAGGCCAATTCTCAGGCAGAAAAAAATATGGGAAAATCTTCACACTATGCAAGAGACAAGAAGCAAGTAGAAGCTTTCTAAAAGATTTAGCAGAAGAAAGATGGTAAGATGACTTCTCTTCCCCTCTCCCTTCTTAGATTCCAGGATAACACCCTTACTCCTTGCTGCTCTTTAATTTGGTAAAGGAGATGATCACCAAGTTTAAAAACCATTTAAAATGCTGTTAACCCATAACTTGCCTGTCTTATTCAGAGTCCTGGAAGTTCACATTAAAATCACTCTGATATGGAGACCTTTCAGAAATCACTAAAGGAAAAGGAAAAGAAAAATATTTAATGAGCAATTTATTTAATCTGACGTAGTAGAGAAAGGGTTGAACTAGAACTAGCCACTCTGGTCATGGAAAATCAGGGGCTATCTATCTTCTTACCTACCTATATAAGTTTATCAGTGTCAGAAAATATTTGGAAGAGTAGTGAGGATTGCTACAGTCAGGGGAAAAAAGGCACATCCAAAATGTCCTTATACGTGATATTATTAGATTACAAAGTCTTCACAACTGAATACTATAAAGAGTAGTTTTGTGTTCAAATTCTTTTGAAATAGGTATTTCTTTACAAAATGTTTGTGAGGTTCTTTCCTTAATTGGTGTTATATCAGAAGCTCTGACTTGATCTTAAAACTGCAAAGGTTTAAATTTACTCAGGACAGAATCATGTTTCAAACCTATATCTGATGCAATAACATTGGCCATTGAAACATATTGGAGAAACACTTAAGTACAATGAAATTTGATGATATAATGACTTGAGGATTAATAGAAGAATGAATACATCCATCCATTATTGGGCATACAGAGAAGATAAAGAAAGCATATAGAATATGGTTTCTGTAATTCTTTTTAACCTTTCACCAACAATGGCCAAGGCATCAACTGCATTTTTTAACTCTATAACAAGGTAACAAGTAGTTCACACTAAAATATCAATTATTCATCAAAGTTATGATGGTGCTGAATGAGGGGCACTGGTGAGTTGTGACCATTCATCATAATTACAGTTGTTGCAGAGTCTCCGCAACCTGTGATTGCAATTTGGGCACTTGGCAACCAGTCATTCAGCAACCATGCAAAGTTATGATGGCAATGAATCATGGGGACTTATAACCATAACTTCATAATTGCTGTCCTTGCAGAGTTTGCTTAATCATGTGATTGCCATTTATGACCTTCATGGCCAACTTCTGACAAGCAGAGTCAATAGAGAAGCTGATAGCAGGAGGTTAATAGTAATCATGTGACCATAGGGTGCCGCAACCATGGAGAAGATGACACCTACTAATGGCATCTGGGACTTTTACAATTGTTGCCTAAGTCAGCACAGTCACATGATGTCACACTATACAACCATATTGTTTAGCAACAAAGCTGCCAATCACAAATACTATAGTTAAATAAGCAAGGACTCTCTGTATGTGTGTTTGCTTTCTCCTCAAGTTGCATTTCTTAAGCGTGAATCAGAAGCACAAGGTAGTTTCATATGTTGCTCTCTTAGTCTCATGACCAGGAGGAGTGTATCATTAGAATGAATGGTGACCAGTATACATGCAGCTGCCCAACTACCTGCCCTATAAGTACACCATGGGGAACTTTTTCAGTACATTTTTTCCTTCACAATCTTGACTTGATCTTAATTTTTTTAGTTTAGTGTTTCTATTGCTGGCTTCACAACAAATCTGATTCCCTTCTATTCAATTTTTAGATGTACCATGTGTCCTGCCAACAGACACATGAGCAGAGTTCTGATGGATGGATGAAAGGAAGGAAGGAAGGAAGAAATATTTTAAAGTAATTATATACAGTATATTATAATTTTATGTACTAAAATATAATTTTAAGAAATCAATTTTTGGAAATAAGCCATCTTAATGTTGGAACTATAAAATACAATCAATAAATCACAGAGGAAGATTTATCTCGTTATTCAGCTTCATTCAAGTAATGATAAATTATTCTTTGACTCAAAAATATATTATCCAAATAGAGTTTAAAAAATTACATTACACTTTTCAGCAAACTTCTTAATGCCAAGTTTCATTGTGCACTGTAAAACACAAACATTAATATAGTAAAACTGTGAGAGTTTTGTATGTCTACAATTTAAAGGCAATAATTTGTAAAGTGGATAAAATACTGCCAAAATATTGGCATTATTGACCTTTCTTTTTCATGGTTCTTCCAACTCCCAAATAATTGCTTGTGATCAATCAAATGATTTATTAGAGATCATACCTAGTTCAAGGATGTATCATCCTTCATCAAGCTTAGGTCTGGGACTGTTCTTTTAATGGCTTTCTTCCTTAAAATAGCCAAGCTTTTCCTAAAGAATGTGGAACAATGATAATTACAGACAGTAATTATGGAATGATAATTATCATTATAATTATTAATTATTCTTTAATAGTGAGATGAGGACATATTTATTAAACAGTGAAAAAATAGCTTGTCTATCAAAAAAAGTAGTAGTCCTAAAAATTGATTTTAGAGGAAACAATAGTGCCAATGACATTGGACAAAGTCATAATACAGCATAGGAAAGTTTATGTTAAAAAATATGGATAATATTATCTTTTCATAGCATTCCCTAGGACTCTCCAACTACAGAATAGCAAAGTTGAAGAAAGAAGAAATAGTATTTGTTTCAATTTATTTTAAATTTTGTTTGGGTTTTTTGGTTTTAAAGAAAAGTCTTCTCCCCAATAATGTGACAGACAGAAACAGAAATTCTCAGGGTAGAGATGTCAATTATGTCAGCAAGCATTCAGCTAGAATGTTGTGCAGGGCAGAAAAAGATGATGAAGCAATGGGTTTAAAATGCCACAATTATAACAGGGAACTGCTCCCTCACACTGACACTCACTGTTTAATATGTCTTCAAATAAATAAATAAAGGTTTCAATAAATATACTTATCTAGCAATGTGGTGTCAAGTACCTAAGACAACTGAGTTTAAGCATAGCAGTTTCTTTGACTGATTATGTGCCATCAAATCAGCACTGACTCTTAGTGACCATATAGATACATTTCTCCAGGATTAGCTGTCCTACATATGACTCTTCGGGTCATCCAATGATGTACCCACTGTCTCTGTAATCAAATTCATCCGCCTTTATGCTGACTATTCTATTCTTCTTATTCCTTCCAATCTTCCCAGCATTATGGAATTCTCAAAAGAACTGGATCTTTTCATAATGTACCCAAAATATGATAATTTGAACCTGTTACTTTGTGCCTCAATTGAGAATTTATTTCATTGGTTTTCTTATCTGCTCATGATATTATCAGGAGTCCTGTCCAAGGACAAAATTCAGAAGCAAAATTCAGCAACTCTATCAGTGCTTCTTCAACTTTCATTTCCATAGGGGATCATCGTAAATATATCATCTGCCTATTTTTAATCTTTGTAGAAGTATCTACCACTTCAATATTTTCTTGTCAGTTCTGACAGTCATTGTTATATCTAATGTCATTCATTCTTTTTATGTACCTTAATCTTTTTACAGCATTCCTTGACTTTCATTACTGGAGCTTACAAATAATTTACATTTTCAGCTATCAACATAGTATCATCACTATAGCATGGTTTCTGGGTGGACTATGGCTTCCTGTTGGGTATAGATTTTAATGAGGGAAATGAGATGCTCTGGATATTTTCATGAGGACATTCTACCACTTGAATGGTCAACATAATTAAAAGGCTTTCCTATAATAAAAAATCTGTATTGTATTCTTTGATTTTCTCAGTTATGCCAGTTATCCCATGCTTATCATGTCTCTTGTTTCTCAGCCTAAACAAAAACACAAGCTAGGACATCTTCCTTTCCAGGTAGGACTCAATTCAATAATGGATGATCTTAAACATTATTTTAGTAGAATATGAAATTAGGAATACTGTGTAATAGTTAACACACCACAAGGCTGTTTTCCTTTGGTTTGTTTTATCAGTGTTTAATACATTCTAAAGATATAAGCGTATCTGTATGCTTCCTACATTAATTTATTTACTCAACAAATATTTTAATACATTATCAGTTTTATCAACAAGTTAATGAACAAGATAAAAAAGCCTCATTAAATAAAACTGTAGGATGAACCGTGTTTATGAACATTTTTGTTGAGTTATTAAAATGCTAGGTATAGTTCAATTCTGTTCCTTAGATTTGTATTTGGTACACTGTTAGTTTCAGTAACTTCAGTTAGTAGTTTCAGCTTTTTGTGATGACAGAACACCCAATGTGTCAAAGGCAGATTTGGTTCTTCTGATGGGCCTGCTGGCAAAATCTGTTTAATGTAGACAGACATACTAACAACAGGAAGTGCAGTGTTCCTGTGATAGGAAGGAGAACCAATCACACACTACATATACTTCATTTATCAACTGCATTTACCCAGACATTAAACCAGAATTCAGTTTTCCCCAAAGAATGAACTATGAGATCCTTCAGTCTGATGGCTGTTGAATTTCATCAACTTCTAATCACTAGATTATGACATGCTGAAAAGGAAGAGGAAAAACAGGGACAGATAATTAGATATGATTTCTAACCAGTTCACAGTGAATAAAAGAACTCTATCTTTGCATGTTACTGTGACCTGGCTATTCAAAAATAAAGATCTGAAGTGAGTGTGAACATGAAGTGCTTCTTAGGATGAATGGATATGTTTCAGAAACAGTAGAATTGTAATAGAATCTATATTTGTATTTAAAAATTAAGTTTTATTTGTGTAGTTTGATCTTTCCTGAAAGAGAGTATGAAGCTAGTTGAGAGTGTGAGTTGAAACTAAAGGAGAGTGAAGCCTCCTCATGGTGCATCTTGAATAGTGCCACAATGTGAACTACACAAACTAGCAACTGCTGGCAGCCAGACTTCTCTGTAGACTTTCCTGGCTCTCAAAACACATAGTAATGAAAATAAAAACAAAAAAAATGGACCTTTTCAGGCTATCTCCAAGAATCACACATAGAAAATGAGGAACAGCAACTCAGAAGAGGCAAGATTTATGGCTTTGACCTGTTGAGAGCCAACTATTAGTATAGCTATAGCATGACTGCATATGTTAGAACATGGGTGTCAGCACTGGTTGCCATCACGTGACATATTGCGACTTTTTCCCTTTCATGGAGCAGGGATGGGCATGGCCTGTGGATCCAGCCCATGGGCTGCGAGTTTGACACTCCTTAGAAGGAATATAGAGAATGCCTCCTTATGGTCAGCCACTACAAAGAACAATATATGCGAAGTAGTTTCCAAGCTATGTGATCTAACAATAGTGAACATTGTTCGATCAACCGCAATATTATACTAACAGAAAGAGTAGGGGAGAGAGAGGGAATGCTATTGCCAACCAGGAGAGATTATATTTTTCCAAGAAAACTCAAGGCAAAAAAGCTAACCAGGACACTGACTGGCTACTGGATAACAGGGACTCTGCAGCCAGGCAGAGGTGGGCTACTACTAGGATAAAAAGAAATCGAGGCTATTGGCTCTAAGGGGTTGAAGATATCTCAGGTCAGAAAGCAGCATTTTTGAAATGAAAAATCAGGTACCAGTGCTATTCTAGGGGTAGGAGAGAAAGAAAATAGAGTTATCTGTACTATACCTGCTATTAGGTAGTGGTAAATGGCCTGTATAGGGGATGAGGGTACAATAAAAGGGCAGCTAATCACTCTGCTGTTAATAGCATGAAACATGCAAAAGAGTCCAGATTATGTTAGTAGTGGATTGCTTGAAAATACTGCTTGAAACATTTGATGTTGCTTGTACCCTATGACTATCATTAAGTGTTGTACATTATGATTCTTGATTCTTAACGAATGTTCCTTCTTTATGTATACTGAGAGTATCTACACAAAGACAAATTCCTTGTGTGTCCTATCACACTTGGCTAATAAAGTATTCTATTCTATTCTATTGAAAATACTATTGTATTGTTCTGTTTATTACAAAAAAATAAAGCATTGGTGTTCATTAGGAAGTAAAGTCAATTATTTTGACCTGAGTATCAAAGGCAAGCTATAACCCCTCTGCAGCAATAAGAGGTGATGTGAGTTTCAGGGCGCTGAGACCAAATGCTATGGTGCCTGTAAAACTCACCTTGCCCCCAACAATCTGTCAGTGGAAGTAGGTTTTTTTCTTTTTTCCCTTTTTAAAGAAGAATGTTGGGGATGGGGGATGGAATGGTTCTCAGGGAAGGCAGAGGAGAGCATCCTATTTCAGTGGTGTTGAGGAACAGGAGATATGGGAGACAAGGGAGAGGGCAGGCATGGGGAACACGACCTTGGTGTTTAGTACCAATGTCATGTTCTGCCCCATTGCACTGAGCTCATTTTCCTGGTCAGCAGATCTGTGGTGGCCCTGGTCTTAGACTTCTGCTTTTAAATGTGAGATCAGCTTGAAATAAGGCTAGCCTTATTGCCGATTTGATCCTCGAAGAAAAGGCTGATCTGGCTTGTATAGCTGAAACTTGGCTGAGCCCAGAAATGTGCCCAGTGGGTTATGGAGCATGGCACTACTAACAAGTAGTAACTATTAGTAACTATCAGGGCCGGGGACGAGGTGTGGCTGTTGTTATCAGAGAATCTCTAGTAGCCTCCAGAGGCACTGTTCAACAAGTCCCCGGCTGTGAGACCCTTTTTCTTAGATTGGGTTCAAGGGATCAGGTGGGATTGCTGCTACTATACCAGCCTCCCTGCTGCCTGGCAGCTTCCCTACCTGGGCTGCTGGACCTCACCACAGGACTGGCAGTGGAATTCCCCAGGCTTATAGTTCTGGGGAATTTCAACCTGCCTTCTCTGGGGTCAGGGTCAGAGATAGCCCGAGATTTATAGAAACCATGACTTCCATGGTCCTGTCCCAGATTATCCAGAGCCCGATTAGTAATAGTGGTCACATTCCTGATTTGGTGTTTTTGATAGAGCAGTGTCTATGTGACCTGGAATTGGTAGACCTCTCCTTGGTCCCCTTGTCATGGTCAGATCACAGTCTGGTGGCAATGAGTTTCTCAAAAGCTGTATCCCCCTGCAGGGAGGCAGGACCTATTAGATTGGTCTGTCACCATCGACTAATGGATCCAGATAGGTTCCAGAAGGAGCTGTGGGTTATAACTACAGATATATTATGCAGTCCAGCTGAGTTCTTAGTCACTGTTTGGAATAGGAAACTGACTGAGGCTCAGGATAGGATTGCACCCTTGCGACCTCTCCTCACCCATAGACCTCTCTGTGCCCGTGGTATACAGAGGAACTGAGAGAGATGAAGTGCATGAAGAAACGTCTAGAGCACTGCTGGCGGAAGACAGGAGATGAACTCGATCGAACATGGATAAGGCCTACCTTGTGGCGATTCGTGAGGCAAAGTGTAAATACTTCTCCACACTAATTGTGTTTGCAGATAATCACCCAATGACCCTCTTTAAAGTGAGCCATCTCCTCTTAGGAAAGAAGGAGATAGAGGCCCACCTGAAGGGGCGTGCTGAGGAATTTGCGGATTTTCTGGAAGACAAAATTGCTCGACTTTGTTCCCAGTTAGATGCTGTTGTGGTTGCTGATCTGGTGGAAGCTTCTGTGGCAGGTTCTTGCCCTGTTATCTGGGAACAGTTTGATCCTGTTGCTCCTGAGGAAGTGGACAGGATCCTAGGGAGTATGCGCACGAGCACCTGTATTTTAGATCCATGTCCCTCTTGGCTTGTGAAAGCTTCCCAGGAGGTGACAGCCGGGTGGACTCTGGCAGTGATTAATGCTTCTCTACAGGAGAGGATAGTGCCCCAGAACTTTAAGGAGGCTGTGGTCCACCCTCTTCACTGGACTCCACCCGGTTGGATAATTTCCGACCTGTCTCCAATCTTCCCTCTTTGGAGAAGGTTGTTGAGAAGGTAGTCACCCAGCAGCTCCAGAGATTTCTGGATGAAACGGATTATCTCGACCCCTACCAGTCAGGATTCAGACCTGGATTTGAGACAGAAACAGCATTGGTTGCACTTTTGGATGATCTCTAATGGGAGAGGGATGTGGGTAGTGCATCCATTCTTGCTCTACTTGACCTCTCGGCGGCTTTTGATACCATTGACCATGGGATTCTCCTGGGACGGCTTCAGGGGATGGGAGTGGGAAGCCTTGTGCTGTCTTGGTTCACTTCCTTCCTCTGCGGCCGCTCTCAGTCAGTGTTGATAGGAGGTGAGAGATCCAACCCTCGCCCACTGCTTTATGGGATTCTGCAGGGCTCGGTACTCTCTCTGCTCCTGTTCAACATTTATATGAAACCGCTGGGTGAGATCATCCGTCACCATGGACTGAGGTATCACCAATATGCTGATGATACTCAGATGTATGTCTCAGCCCGTGGTGAGTTAAGTGTTGCTGTGTCCTCCCTCTTGAAATGCCTGGAGGCTGTTAGGGGCTGGATGGGGAGCAACGGGTTGAAACTAAACTCATGCAAGTGAGTGGCTCTGGGTCTGGGGTTTGTTGGTTCAAGGAGAATTGCCACCTTTAGTCTTGGATGGGGTGGCACTACCCCAAACAGACCCTGTGCGTAATCTGGGGATTCTCCTGGACTCACAACTCCTGTTTGAAAAGCAGGTGGCAGTCGTGGCCAGGAGGGCCTTTGCACAACTGAGGGTTGTACACCAGTTATGCCCTTTCCTGGATCAGCGATCCCTACTCACAGTCACTCATGCCCTAGTCACTTCCCGTCTTTATTATTGCAATGCGCTCTACATGGGGCTGCCCTTGAAGAGCATTCGGAAGCTCCAGTTAGTGCAAAATGCAGCGGCCCGTGTGGTTTTATGCACACCCCAGTGTGCACATGTATCACCTCTCCTGCAGGAGCTGCATTGGCTGCCAATTTGTTCCGGGTACAATTCAAGGTGCTGGTTGTCACCTTTAAAGCCCTTCATAGCTTGGGTCCGGGTTATCTGAGGAAACATCTCTTGCCAGTGACATCTACCTGACCCATTAGAGCGAGGAGGCAGGGAATGCTGCGGGTCCCAACCCTGAGGGAGATACACCTGGTAGGACCAAGAAGAAGGGCCTTCTCTGTGGTGGCTCCATCTCTCTGGAACATCATTCCCCCAGAGACTAGAATGGCCCCCTCATTAATACTATTCTGAAAGGCACTGAAGACCTGGTTGTGCCAGCAGGCCTGGGAACACAGAGAGGATGGAACCCATCAGATGGCTAGTGTGACCCGCTGTCATTGGGGTGGGGTGGGGGTTGGTTTTTGTTTTTGTTTTGCTTTTTTGTTTTCCTAAATTTTGTTCTATTGTACTTCACTAATTTATTTGATTCTTTTTGTTAGTTCTTATTGTTTTTATTTTTTGTTTTAAATATGATTTTACATTGTGTAAGCTATCTTGAGTTGCCATGGGCGAATAGGCAGCAATATAAATCAAATAAAAAATAAATAGATAAATAGATAGATAGATAGATAGATAGATAGATAGATAGATAGATAGATAGAAAAACTGTATGTTATTATAGATTACCAATTTGCAGCCCAAAGTTACAGCTTCAGATGTGTGGTTTTTTTTTTTTAACTTTTTGCTGTTTTGGTTTTTGCAGTTTTAAGTAGAAAAATGATGTTTACAATATATTAGAGATCATCGTTCAGCAGAAAGCAGGAAGGCCTTGTCCCAGAATACCTCTTCTGAAGAAGCAGTGGCTATAGCTACTGGAACCATGTATCATAACTGGCTTTTCTTGTCCAAAAATGGTATTTAAAAAGGACAGTTCCATCAAACTTGCTATTTTGAGTTATTGTTATTAAACTCTGAGTGTGATAAAATACTGAGTTAAAATAAAAATAGCTCATCTAACACAAGGAATCCATACAAGAAGAGAGCAGAAACTAGGATGCATGCTGAAAAATAATAATTGAATCACCCACCTTGGAATAAGTAGGAAAGATGGTTATTAATTGCAGAGAGTTTTTAAACACTGGGATTGTTCTTTTAAAAAGGCTAAGCATGATACAAGTGAAGATCTTCATATAATGGAAATATGAAAAGATAGTTTCAGTTAAAAAAACTCTGTTCCATAAGATGCCATGCATGTAGTATCAGTATCCAGATTTTTACATCTCTTTCTGTCTCTTTAACTTTTAGTTTTTGTGGTTTTTAAAATCAATATACACAGCTGGAGTGATTTTGCTTAGGCAATAGGATTTTTCAGAGTTCAAATTATTGCTAAGGCAAAAACATCTGGCTCTGTGGTGGTTACAATCAAAAGACTAAGAAAAAAGGCACATCTGCTTAAAGAAGGCTGGCGAGTTATAAAACTTAGGCATTTGATTTTCTTATTTACTTTGTCCAAAACTGTAATTTTTGTTTGACGAACAAAATGAATGAAAACAAATGAAATATCCTGGAAAGACACAAGACACCAATCACAAATCCTAGCATGCCCAGTGGTGTTTCCACCTCCTTGAAAGCTGTTTTGCATTCTCTGCTAAACCTAATTCCTGTGTCCTGGAGATACAAGACACTTGAATACCAAATAAATCATGTGACAAGAATTGGGGCAGTAAAGCAGAACTCTTGACTAGAGATGGATATATTAGCCTCACAAATCAGGAATACAGAGTAGAGGGTCTGGCCATAAAAAAGGAAATGTGTCCCCTTTGTGGACTGCATGTACAACAATTAACTGCATGTACAACAATTGTTGTAATTGTTGTCTTTTATTCCTTTTTTATTATTTTATGTTGCTTATCATTGACTGAACAAATAAATAAATTCTGAGCATGTTCAATAAACTGTGTTCCATTTTAGGTATTTGTTTTATTTATTCATCACATTTTTATACTACCCACCCCACCTAAGTGACTCTGAGTAGTGTATAACAAAACCTGCCACCAAATATAAAAGTGTAAGTAAGAGCAAGGTTAAAAATAGAATTGAAAGATTGGGTTACGGTACTAAAAGTTAAAAATATAAAGAGAACAACTGCAAAACACCAACTAAGTCCAGAGTGCTTAACACTCTTTGACCAAATGGCAAAGCTCTGGGGATAAGGTGTTCCAAAGGTTTATTCTGCATTAAAATAGAAATATTTCTTCACTGTCAATGCAAGAATCAAGGAAGTTTTATATCTAAAGTTTCAAAAAGGATTAAATATTCTATAGAAAGGAACTAAAATAAAAAGAAGATCCCTATTTCTCTCTCTCACTGTGTCTGCCTATCTGCCTGTCTGTTTGTAGATGAACCTATACTTCCATACATGACATCAGTTTCTTTAAAAAAGGAAGCAACCAAATTCTATCCATATTTCTTATTGTCAGCATAAAATTTATTCCCACCAAAGCCACAGCTTGGAGCAAAATATTAATGTAAATCAAGCTCATCTTTCTTTTCTGTGGACCATTCAGTGTTCTTGAGTTATACATCCAATATTTACTTCAATTCATACTAATGCTATTTTTGTTATTATATAGTAATATGCAATGTGGTTGTCTGGAACTTTCATCCTTCTTTTATTTCTGTTATAGTTTTACAGTATTTTGACTCATATTAACTAAAGCATTAAAAACATAGTAATTGAATATGCACCAAGCCGGGAAGCTTATATTTTTTCCATTCTTTCAAAGGCATAAAAATATATGGAATCATTCGTTCTCAATAGGTGAACATCAAAATGTAATTTTTCTGAGAATGTTGAAGTTGCTGATTAGTTTCTTCTTTCTTTTTTTACAAATTATGGGGGTAAATGCAAAATGTGTGCAAACCAAGAATTAAAGTGATTAATTCATGAATGATTCCAAAAAGATGATCTGCCAATACAGGTAATGAACAGGAATATCCAATAATGTTCCTTCTTCCACTGAAGGAAGGTTAGTTTTACTTTTTGATACAGCAAGCAAATGGTTGCCTTTATGCTAGGAAGTAGAGAGACTCTACAGAGTAACGAAGGGCAGGACTGTAAAGGCAGTAAACTTGTAGCAGGGTCTGGTTGTATCTTGGAGTAGCAGTCATTGATTTGATTTGTTTGTGTACATTACATAGTAAACTATTTGCATTCACCTTTAAGCATTAGCTATAGGAATAATATACAAACATAAACTTAATAACTGATAAATTTTAAAGCAACATATCCCATCCCACTATGAGGCAGTAAAAGGGACATCTAAATTTGATGAAGTGTGCTACTTCTAAAATAAGGTATGATCTTTTACAAAGTTCTCTCTGGGGGGGATCGGTTATCATTGGAATTATAATTTTCATTTTTAAGGGAAAAAAACCTGAAGAGAAGGGTAAATATACACTATGTAATTTCTAACTCTGTTTTCTTCATTGTGTTCTAAAATAAAATAAACTGTATGCTACTAAAGGTGAAACTATAAAGTAATTTTTCTGCTGCTGCACCAAATTATTTTCTCTTCCCTTCGTTTCTCAAACAAACTAATTGCAAATTATGTAAAAACTATCAACAGAAAAGTAAGTCATGAAAAAAGAAACGTTTTCCTGGACATCGTTGTTAAAAAAAAGAAAGAAAACCCGGAACTCTTAGCCATTTATAATGTATCTAAGACTTTACTAGATGTCATAAATATTTAGTCACCAAAAATCCTAATGTTTGGATAATTCACTCAGCCAATGATTTAAATAACTCAGTGATTTAACCCAATCCATGCTTATCACATAAAACAATCTTAAATACTATTTGGACAAGCAGGTAGATGTTAAATTTATGTAAAATCTTTTTATGTATTCACATTACTTTGAGTGAAGTTACTCAAAAATTGAGAACACAGAAAAGACACTGATTTGGCTGGAAGAAAAAAAATATGTTTTTGCAACACTGATTTCTTAGAAGATTTTTCAGTCTTGGATACTACTGTGAACCCAAACAAAAAAGACAGATTATTATGGACTTGGTTGGCATATCCAACATTACTATTTTCTAAATAATATCTTGGTGATCTTTCCAGAAGAATGAAGCTAAAAGGAACAAGAATGGACTTTATTGAAATAGCTACATTTTTAAAAAAAATAGAACCTTGGATTTACTGTTTATACAATGTAGAATTTTTTTACCAAAAATCTGGAAGGATGGAAGTTTACAGTACATGTGTGTATAATTGGACTGAAGAGGAAATCTGTGACCCTCGATATCAACACTAAGCTTGTTCTGGGAAGACGTGCCCACTTCAAAAAAAAAAAAAAGTAGGATGAGAACAGAGAAAATGAAGAAGAATATTTGTAGCTCAGGATTGAAATGAGGGGTCCTTGGTGCTCTTTGAGCTTGGTTGTTTTCTTGAAGATGTTTCATTATCCAAACTAGGTACTGATGATGCTAATATTAGTCATGCTTACATAGTCAGATATATATCAATTTTTGTTCTTTTGCCCATTTAAAATTTACAACTTGGTAACATCTTATATAAGTCTCAGGGTTTTAGCCTCAAGACTTTGGGGGCTACATCCGTGCATGCGACCCTAAAAAGTCCATTTCTGGTTTGTACAAATTAGCTGGAAAAGTTTGACTGAAAGCAATTCTTACTGCCTCTCTTTTACTCCACAGCTGCTGAAACCCTTCAAATGTGTTGATATCCAAATTCACACAATTCTCAACTAACATGACCATTTAATTACTTTTCTTTTCAATATCAGACAAAGGGGGATTGACTAGTAATCTATTCATTTGTCGTCAACATTTTGCAAAGTTGTCAGCCAACCAGAACTACTTCTCAGAAAGAGATGCTTTCATAGAGCAAGAAAACTCATTTTACAGCTGTTTTAGGCTTGTTTCCTACCCTGGACTGAACTCATGGCATCTCTAAGTAAAGTGTGAAGTGTTATGTGTATAGCATTAGATTGTATTGTATGTGATAAATGAATAGATAGCTTCTTATGATCTATACAGAGACTTTAAACATTTACTAATTATTCTGAGAGTTGCGGACCAGCCAAATACTTTTACTTGAGTTTGAGTTATGAGCCATTTGCAAAGAATTGCCTGTATATAAACAGCAACATTGACAAATCATTTCTTTCCAAAAACATAGAGCAGACGGTGTCTGAAATGTAGGATACTATTGCTTAAGGTTATATATTGTGTTCTGGATTGGTTAATATTTGAAATACTTACTGTTCATTGGTCTACATTCCGGCGGGAGATCCTCGCGCCGTCATTGGTTGGCTTAGGCGCGGGAGCCCTTTAAAAGAAGGGCTGCCGCGCCGCCGAGTCAGTCGGTGTCCTGAGAATAAACAAAAAGACTGAATCACTATACGTGTGTGCCTCTTCATTGCCGCTCCAAAACACTGGCGACGAAGGTGGGATCGAGGCAACACGTTTAGAGAGTGCATAGCGGCGGAGAGCGAGCGGCATCATGTCCGGAAGCAACGCACCGCCTGAAAAATTCAACCCGGCCAAGGAGGAATGGCAGACGTATGTGGACCGATTCCTCATGTTTTTGGAGAGTAGCGATCTGAGCGGAGTGTCGGATCACCGAAAGAGAGCGGTGTTTTTGACCCACTGCGGCCAAGCCGTTTTTCGGATGGCAAAGGCGCTAGCGTCTCCAATCGATGTCAAAACGCTAACTTGGCCCGAGCTAGAGAAGATCCTGAGGAAACACTACGCGCCCACAGTTTCCTGCCTGATAAAGCGCCATGAGTTTTACCTCCGGAACCAAAAAGAAGGTGAACCTATCGCCGATTTCGTGGCAGATTTAAGAGAAATAGGTGGAGAGTGCGAATTCTCGGATTTCAATGAGGCGCTAAGAGACCGGATCGTTTTAGGCTTAAAAGATCCAATATTGCAGAGTAAGTTGCTAAACCGACCCAAGATAACAGCCACAGAGGCCATCGAAGAAGCCACCGCAGCCGAAGCTGCTCACAAATCGGCGGCAAGAATGAAACAGATTAATCAAGCTGCACACCACAAATCCAAAGAAGCCACCAAAGCTGATGATGAACAAGGAAAAACCTCAACACACTACGAGGATCTTGAAACTGAGACCAGTAGTGAAGAAGACGAGGTTTGCCACCTAAAAGCCGCGAGAGGAAAAAAAGAGCGGGTTTCCAGGCGTTTTGATTTTGAATGCAACCGCTGTGGTGGAAACCACCCCAGATCAGAGTGCCGGTTCATAGACGCAATATGCCGAAAGTGTGAAAAGAAAGGGCACATTGCAAGGGTATGCAGAGCCCGATCAAGCTACAGCCCCAGGCGAAGAGAAAGCCCTCCCCCAAGAGAGAGAGAAAAGAAAACAAACAACCGTTGGAGCCAGGAAGGAAGGAATAGAAAGTTTAAAGAGTCATCTTACAAGAAGGAAGAAACACATCAAACAATAATAATTGGTCACTCTAATACAAAAAACGTCAAAAAAGTCCACGTGCAAGTAAGAATTGAAGAAAAAAATTGTGAAATGGAAGTGGATTCGGGATCATTCCTTTCCATGGTTTCCTGGGACACTATTAAGAAATTGATCCCAGACATACGGCGAAGCGAACTAGACAAACAGAAATTAACGCTCAAAGACTACCAGGGAAACAGAATTCCGGTAGTAGGGATTGGACATTTCCAGGTAACCTTCAACAACCATACTGAGATTCTGCCCCTAACAATCGTGGACCGGAACAGACCCAGCCTCTTAGGACTGGAATGGTTCGAACCGCTGGGAATAGGGATGACCGGTATCAACCATATCACGGACGCTGACTGGGAGGCAGATCTCATTCAAGAATTCCAGGACCTGTTCAGCGAAGAATTAGGCAAGTACCGGGGTAACCCGATTTCTTTTAACATAGACCCCAAGGTAGCCCCAATTAGACTAAAGGCTAGACGGGTACCTTTTGCCTTAAAGCCAAAAATAGAAGAACAACTGGATAAACTAGTAAAGCAAGGGGTCCTCGAGCCAGTTGACCACGCTAAATGGGAGACCCCTATAGTGACCCCTATAAAAGCAGACGGGTCGGTTCGTATTTGTGGGGACTATAAGGCGACCCTCAACCATGCACTACAACAGAGCGCATACCCCGTGCCTGTCGTGCAACACTTGCTACATTCTATCAAGGGCGGAAAGATTTTCGCTAAACTCGATTTGGCTCAGGCTTACCAGCAACTGCCCGTTGACAAAAAAACAGCTGAAGCCCAAACTATTGTAACACACCGGGGTGCATTTAAGTGTAATCGCCTCCAATTTGGCGTTAGCGTGGCACCAGGCATTTTTCAATCTCTTATGGAACGCCTCCTTCAAGGAATTCCTGGAGTCATTCCGTATTTCGATGACGTCCTAATTGCAGCTAAACACAAATTGCAACTGCGAGACCGCTTAAGAAAAGTACTGACCAAATTTACTGAGGCTGGGTTTAAAGTCAAAAAAGACAAATGTACCCTTATCACGGACAAAATAGAGTTTTTAGGATACCTAATCGATGGCAATGGCATCCATCCAACAGCAGGAAAAACCCGTGCTATCAAAAATGCCCCCACACCAACTAACAAGGCTGACCTACAAGCTTTCCTAGGGTTGATAAATTTTTACCATGTCTTTTTGCCCCAGAAAGCCACGGTGGCGGAACCTTTGCATAGACTTTTGGACAAAGACGCATCGTGGAAGTGGGGACATCGGGAAGAAACAGCATTTAACAAAATTAAAGACATGATCACTTCAGCTCAAGTGTTAATTCAATATAACGAGACTTTGCCATTGTTACTAACTTGTGATGCCTCCCCCTTTGGAATCGGAGCTGTCCTGAGCCACCTTCTACCTAACGGCAGAGAGGCTCCGATTGCCTTCTATTCAAAAACCTTGTCCCAAAGCCAAAGGAATTACAGTCAACTGGACAAGGAGGCACTAGCCATAATTTCGGGTATTAAACGTTTCCATGAATACCTGTATGGCCGATCATTTTCTATCATCACCGATCACAAACCCCTACTAGGTATCCTGGCGGATGACAAACCCACTCCCCACATTCTATCACCCAGAATGACAAGATGGTCAGAATTCCTGGCCGCTTACAATTACACCCTGTCTTACCGCCCGGGTCCGACCATCACGCACGCCGATGCTTTAAGTCGTTGCCCGTTACCAGACTCTGATCCTGAACCAAACCCCAGCACTTCAACCTTTTTGATTGAGACCCTGCCCGACCTCCCGATGACAGCAGCAGACATCGCGCACGAAACCTCTAACGACCACCTACTGCATACCGTGAGTAGGTGGATCATAAAGGGTTGGCCTGACTCTGAGTTACAAGAACAGCACAGACTGTTTAAACAGAGACAAATGGAACTGTCCGTACTAAAAGGCTGTGTACTATGGGGGGATCGAGTGGTCATTCCACAAAAACTGCGAAATCCCATATTGAAACTATTGCATGAGGGACACCCCGGGGTGGTAAAGATGAAAAGTCTAGCTAGAAGTTATGTATGGTGGCCTGGGTTAGACAAGGATGTTACCGACTGGGTCGCGGGTTGCCAGCCCTGCCAGACTTCCCGGCCCTCACCCCCAAAGGCACCAGCTACTGAGTGGGATCTACCTAGGGGCCCTTGGTCTAGAGTCCACATAGATTTTGCAGGTCCGACTAAGGGACATACCTTCTTGATTCTGGTAGACGCTTATTCCAACTGGTTAGAAGTGAGCCTCATGAAATCAACCTCTTCTGAAGCTGTCATCCGACAGCTCAGTCACTGGTTTGCCACCCATGGTTTACCAGACGTCCTGGTATCTGACAACGGCCCTCAATTCACGGCTACAGAATTTGAGGGCTACCTAGCAAGTTTGGGCATACGCCATGCTTTAACCGCGCCGGCACATCCGGCAGCGAATGGACGGGCCGAGCGCATGGTCCGGTTTACCAAGGAGTCCCTTCTTAAGTTAGACCAGGGCCCTATACAAACACGCATCGACAAATTATTGTTCCTCCAACACACTACACCTAGTAGCACTACTAACAAAACTCCTGCTGAATTACTTATGGGGAGAAAACTACGTTCCCTCTCGATAGACTACACCCCACCTACTCTACAGAGAAACCCCTAGATTCTTCAACCAAAGTCCGAACATTCCGAATTGGGGATTTAGTTTACGCTAAAAACCTGGTAGGGCACCCCTTATGGGTACCAGCCACCATCACACATCTAACCGGACCCCGTTCTTACCGGCTTACCACCGCTGATGGCAAAAGCTGGAAGCGACACATAGACCAACTTCGAACTCGCACCCATCCCAGACCTGGCGATTTTCCTGGGGGGGAAGGGGAGCAACCACCAAGCAGTCAGGATAAGGAAAGCCCACTAACAAACAATGACGCCCTAACTCACACACACACACCCTCAACTCTAGCTCCGGTCGGGTCGCGCTGCTACGCACCTGATCCTGAAGAACGTCCCGCTGAAACATCTGACAGGGTCGTCGATAATCCAGGCCGAGCAGGGAGCGGCATGGCCACGTCAACTAGCCCAGTTAGGCCCGTTGGTAGTGACGCAGCCGGCTCGACCTGCTCGAAGTTTCCAGGGCCGGAGGCGAGAGGAGCAACAGGTCCTTCCGCACCAGCCGATGGTAACGATGCAACTGAGCCGCGCAGGTCCAGTCGGACTCACAGGAGCCCCGCCTATCTACGTGATTACGTAACATAGGCGCGGCTCCTGATTGGTCAGACTGGACCAAGGAGGGAGGGGTGTTCTGGATTGGTTAATATTTGAAATACTTACTGTTCATTGGTCTACATTCCGGCGGGAGATCCTCGCGCCGTCATTGGTTGGCTTAGGCGCGGGAGCCCTTTAAAAGAAGGGCTGCCGCGCCGCCGAGTCAGTCGGTGTCCTGAGAATAAACAAAAAGACTGAATCACTATACGTGTGTGCCTCTTCATTGCCGCTCCAAAACATATTGAGCTTTATGTTAGAGAAAAATATTTGACTCTAGATTCACCATTGGAAAAGAAAAAAGGCCTAATTATTACATGCATCAAAGATATTTTTGCTTTGCAAACTCACCGAGCTATCAGTAATTCACCCCACCTTTTTAGACATATAATTCAAAGTGGTGAACATACCTAATATCCCTGCCTCCTATTTTCCCCACCACAACAACAACCCTGTGAGATGCACTAGGATGAAAGAAAGAGATTAATTGCCCAATTAAGTACTAACCTATTTTGTGGCTAATAGGAATGTAAAGGAAATAAAAACAAGGAATATATTTGCTTAGCACTAAACTTTGATAAACAGTAATGACCAGTTTTCTTTATAATTAAATAGATAGTTATATTACAGAAATAATTTAATTAAAAAGCAATAGAAATAAAAAATATTCATCCCAAAGAAAATTAAAGCCTGATCAAGGGAAGATCTGTGCTTTCAATCAATTCTAACATCCCACTGCGGGTAACCATCCTGGAACTGGAGTGGCACAATAAAGGCAATTTGCATATATCCCTTGAATTTAGGCTTATTGCTTCAAGTGTTATATGCGTGTGGATTGGATGTCAGCTGAGTTACATTTTCTCCTAGGTGTCATGGCTGCTTGTCTTACCAAATTTGATAGAACTGACAAGTGTTTTCATGTAAGAGTGGAAAAGGAGAGGGCAATATAGAGCACCAATCACCTTGTCAAGCTGAGTGAAGGCAAACTCCAGCATATTCCTTCACAAGTGATGAGATGTTCTGGAGTCATTAAAAGTCATAAAGTTAGACTGCAACTATGCGCCATGCATGCAAGATGAAGTCGGCTAGGGCTTTCCACCTTGAAACAGGGTGAAGGCTCTTCTTCTATAGCCTTTCAACTTTTTGATAGAACTCTGTGCTCTGGTTGAGCTGGAGCACACTTTTTTCCAATGCATTTTGGAAATTCATAAGAACTTTAGCTATAACTTTGGCCAAGCTTCCTGCCACATGTCTCATTAGACAGGTATCCAAGGTTTTTCACTTCCCCCAGTTATTCCCTAAATATCTGACACTGTTCAGTAGCAATAGCCTGCTGTCATTTATTTCTGCTATTTCTCATTTCATAATAACCTGAGTTTCCAGTGAACAATGATAAACAACCATAGGAGAAACTGGTTTCTATTTACTTGTAGCCTTTTACTCTTCCTATTTTTTTTTTTAAATAGGGAAACACAAAGATGAATGCAGATTTTTTTCC
The DNA here is from genome assembly GCA_023653725.1 of Bungarus multicinctus. Classification (NCBI taxonomy): domain Eukaryota; kingdom Metazoa; phylum Chordata; class Lepidosauria; order Squamata; family Elapidae; genus Bungarus; species Bungarus multicinctus. Next base: position 30,579,542 of record CM042849.1, on the reverse strand, counting down.
CCCAACAAGGAGGTAAGCTACCAAAGAAATAACATGATTTTCAGATTCATTACATATTCATTATTACAAAGTATAGTTAACAACTAAATTATAGACTTTTAGTCATAGACTTATAGGAAGGCTGTATTTTGTTTTAGTTCTTATGTAGAATCAAAACATTGTTGATGTTTTGTAATACGTAATATTTATTTATTTTATTTATATGCCACCCTTCTCCGGAGACTCAGGGCAACTTACAGTCTATAGAACACCATGCTAAGTGCTCGGCAGTAGCCTTCATTCCATTGTATATGCCTGCTTATTTGTAGGGCTTTTGGCCCCCCCAAGCGGCATTTTTACAAAATCAGCTTATTGCCCCCAACAATCTTGGGTCCTCAATTTACCTACCCCGAGAGGATGGAAGGCTGAGTCAACCTTGAGCCTGATGGGATTCGAACCGGCACTAATTGCAGGCAGCTTGCACTAAGTGCTAGATGATTAACGGCCTGCACCACCAAGGCTCTGGTTAGGGTTAGGGTTGTAATATGAAGTATTACTCTCATCACCGGAAGATGTATGAGGCAAGATAAGAAGAGCATGCAAGGCTTTAGAATGCCTTCCAATCTTTTCATTCTTTAGTAGTCATAAGAGGGATCTTCTGTATAATAAAATAATGTTTTTGGCTTTTGTTTTTTTATGTCTACCTTACATCTGAATTTTTTTGATCCGCTAAGGTCATAATTGATTTTTACTAAGCAACTGTTATGATTCTGACATGGGTACATATCATTGCAGAGTAGCTTTATTTATTTACTTATGTAAATAAATTATGTAAATATGATGTGTTGATGATAACTTTGATAGTGATAATATCCAAAGATTCAAAGTCACATGAATTTTTAAATATCAAGGATAATTTTCTGTAATATTCTCAATGAACTCAAGAGTATGATAACAAATGTTACTTAAAAGTTGCATGTTTTGTGAGCTGCTTATGTTTTTATTAGAGTAATTGGAAAAGGTACTACTAGATTGCTGACTCTTTTTCACCATGGAGTAATATGACTGTCCTCCTATCACTTTTCAATAAACCACAACAGACTATCTATGAAGCTTCATAAATAGACCTTTGGATAGGCAGGAAGGGAAGCCAAGCAAAAAAAACCCACCTCCAATTTATTTGTTTAATCTTTTTCTCCAAGCTTGATTTGCATTGGCATATATTTTTTAAAATATAATCTTTATTCCATTCCTTTTCCTCCTCCTTCTCACAAATTATTAGTCGAGGTGAATTTCATGTAAGCATTGATGTATAATTTTCAGCAATTTTGTAAGTTTCACCAAAAGGTATATTGATAATTTCATACTCTAAACCACGGATGTAAAACTCTCAGTGTCACGTTGCCGTCACGTGATATTTTGTGTCATTTTTCCCATTTGTGGAGCTGGGATGGGCGTTGCCTTCACATGATGCATCCGGCCATGGGCCACCAGTTAACAGTTAAAATAATTGAGAATAACACTGAAATCCAACCCAATCCTACAAATAGGATATTGTAAAACAGGGCTGTCAAACTTCCAGCCCACGGTCCAGATGCATCACGTGCTGGCCATACACATGCCTGGTTTAGCGAAGGGAGGGAAAGTTCTGATACATCATGTGATCCATCATGCTGCCATGATGACATGAGTTTGACACCCCTGTTCTAAAAGATTTGTATTATAAGAACTGCGCTTAAAGGTCCTGTTTCTTTAGGGAAACAATTCCATATGTTGATTCATTTCTTTGGCAGTTATTGTGTTCACAATAGATTAAAAGATCTAGACTTATAATCACTCCTTGGACAAGATTTCAACAAAGTATAAACAGTTCTAACACGTTTTTCACCATTCTGGTATTAATCACATACCTGGTGATCTAGTAGTTCTTTGAATTCACTGATTTTTTTTACTTATTTCAGCTTTCCCAGAATTCCTTCTGCCCAGGTGCTTGTTGACAAAAACACATCAATGAAAGAAACAATTCAGTTGCTTCTTCCAGTAAATTTTATACCAATTTCTGCTATGAATGTTTAGAATCTTCACAAGAAGTATTTGGTGTTCAGCTTTTATCTATAATATCATTTTTTTATTTTTTTGCCATCCAGATTTCTTGGATAGATCAGCAGCCATATAAATAAGATCTATTAATCAATCAATGTGAAATAGATACTGTGAAATAATACACTATGAGAATTTATGTGTCAACAAAAACATGAAGCCGCTAGTGTAGGATTACCTAATGTGTTTTAAACTCAGTCTGGGCTAACAAAATAAGAAAAAAGAAGTAAGCAATGCTGAGGCAAAACTACATTGTTTCATTTAATTTACCTTTAAATTTACTACCTACATTTAATTTAGAGATATAGAGTTTGAGTTGGCAACTTCATAAGTACTTGAAACAAAACAAACAAGGAACAAGAATTAAATATAGATAACATCATTACTCCCCAAACACTTCATAATTATCTCTTTATGTTCTATTAAAAATTACAGCTTGGTGACAGCTTGTAGAAGGATATGGAAGAGGACTGAAGGCTCTTTTGAAACTCCTGTTGCCTAATGCCCTTAGGCTACATGTCCTGGATTTCTTGAGGTATGATAAAACCTTATCAAATGTGCTGTATGCTAAGTGATATTCTTAAAGACTTAATGACTTAAAGACATGTAATGTAATGTTCACTTAAATGCAATTTATATTTACTTCACATTTTTCTCCCATTATGTGCAATTAGGATTCTGGAACTTCTGAAACATAACAAGATGCAGAGTTTAAAAACATTGTATTCTATTTTGTAACACCGATAAATAAACCATTTAATGTCTGGTGTGAAACTATCTTGTGCAGGGAAGTGTGAAGTGTGAAGCATGAGGTGTTTTTGTTTTTTCTGACAATCCTAAGAGAGAAAGCTTTTATTTTTAGAAGGCAAAGTTTTCACAGCCTCCCTCAAATAGTCTGCTATAAATCCAGACAGATGTTTATTTTAAGCCACATAGAAGATAACAATGCAATGCTATCAAAAGTGTCACCAAACACTAGGTTTTTAATTGATTGGTTGACTGATTAATTAATTGATTGTCTGATAATAGCACTAAACAAAGGTATAAGGCACAACTTTAATTGTATTTTAATAACAAGAACTATAATAGAATGAGACACACTCTATTTTGCATGCTCTTAGCCAGAGTGTAACACATACTTCAACTGGCGTCAGATATGCTACTTATTTATTTATCTGATTAAAAAACAATAAGTATGGAGTGATCCATAACAGTTGAATATCTGCAAATAAAAATTCTACCTTAAACAAGCAAACCTAAAATGTAAAAATAGCAGGCAAATGAATTATTACACCTGATAGCAATGAAAATGTTAAACTGTGATTGATAAAAACAGGCAGTAAAACTAACAATATCATTTTACTTACATAAATTTTGGGTTGACTTCATTATCAAAACTACAATTAGTTGTGGCAGTGGATTGATTTATTATATTTCTTTATTGTGGAGAGTATAAATCTTCAACTTCTATGCATATTATCCAGAGACTCCCCAGAGCAATAGAGGTAGTCCTTGACTTACAATAGTTCATTTAGTAACTGTTTGAAATTACAATGGCACTGAAAAAAGAGACTTATGACTTTAATGGCCCCTTTGCTATTTGTTTTTTTAGTTTTTGCTTGGTGTAAAGGTGATCTTCATTTCCAGAATATCCATTTTGGGACAATTAGAAATCCTTATTACACAAAACAATTGGAATTTCCTTTTTAAAGGGAAAAACATTTGGGTGAGTGATCAGTAACCATGAATCAACCAAATCTTAATTGCGTGCCCTATTGTCTAATTATTATATATATAGCTAATTGTACTCTATTACTATAAGGAAGCTATAACTCAAACAAAATATTCTCCAAAGTCTTTTATCTACCAAAGGCCATTGATTATCCTGCTCCCATAAAGAGCAACATTTTTTAAAAAAAAAATGTACAACTTTTTTCCTTCAATTAGTTGGTTCATAACTAATTGGACAAAAATATTGTACATTTTCTTTTAAAAAATGTTTTTCTTTGTGGCAGCAGGGATAATCACATGCCTTTGGTAGACAAAAGACGTTGGAGAATATGTTGTTTGAGCTGTAGCTTCCTTATAGTAATAATATATATATTTCTTTTCCACATTCTTGTCCATTGTTTCTTTAGTTATCAAATTATAAGATTGCTCCACTGCATATTGACCTGGGCCTCATGTAATACTAAAACCAATACAACATCATAAGAACTAAGAACAACAATATCCAGAAATGCATACAACCTACCCGACATAAGAAGCACACATCCACCCTAGTTCTAGGCCTGGGGAAAAAAAGACAAATGTCAAAGCCCATTTAATGAAGGACAATGTGGAGACCACACAAATATTTGGAGGGATGCTATTTCTTGGACTCCATAAGTGTTTGTTTGATGGGGTTTGATTATATGGGACATGTATAAAATATTTGAGACAATTCCAGAATATTGAGGGACTTTATATTGTTTATAGATAATATCCATTAAATTATACAGTACAGAAAAATTAATTTCCAACCAATCATGTGAGTCTATGCCCCTCTATGATTTGCTGAATTGGAGTTCGAGTCCGACCAAATTCAAGTGACTTTATTTACCAGATGCTAGAATATTTGTAACAGCAGGCCCAACAAAGAATGAGTCATATTCAATAGGGCTATCTAAAGATGGCTATCTAAAGATATGACAAAGTAGAAAAATAAGTGCATATTAGCACTGTTATCAACCATAACAGAATCCTTATTGCACAAATTCAGAACTTCCAGAGATCATTTGTAATGAACTTTTATCCCATCTAATGCCTTCTGTCTCTCTTGAAAGGCAATTCTAATTATAGCTAATGAGTGTGCTTACATGTCTGGAATGACAGTAACCGTAAGGCAGCAGACTGGTTTATAGTTATTGGTATCTCCTGTGAATTCAGCCAACTTCAATTCTAGTAGCTAAAAGAAATCTCAGAGACTCTTAAAGAAGCATCATTTCTCTCCAGATTAGACACTGTATCTGAAAACAGGCCTTCCTATAATCTCTTGCTGCTGCTGAATGGAAGATACTTATCATCTAGGTACAAAAACAGTTCTGATATTAACAATGTCAGTAATGTCTAGTTATTATCATGAATTAAAAAAAAGATTAGTCTAGCATTAGTTGAACTAAGACAATAGCTTTTCTAAAAATTTAACAGTAAAATTGATTGTATATTTATGGTAGGTAAGTTTCATCATTTTAATGTCATGTTCTGAAGACTGCACATAGTAGTCAACTTCCAGAGTTATATTTTTACTGTAGAAGAAAAACAATTTAGGAAAAGTACTTTGAACAAATTATTGTTCAATATGAAGACTAATTATTTTCCCTATACCTTTTTACTGATTTCAGAAAATAGTTTCTAAAGGCCTACAGCTGGGGTCTCCAAACTTGACAACTTTAACTTCAACTCCCAGAATTCTCTAGTCAGTTCAACCCTTTTTCTTAGGAATCTGTTCCAGCATTCTATTAACAATGCCCATTAGTGCAGCTTATAAATTTTCTAATTTAATAGTAGGGGATAGAAAAGACCATTTCTCAAATCCAGTTTAAATAAAAAGGTGTTATTTAAGAGACACTGCAATCAACATGGCAATCATAGGGCTGGACAAAACATTCCACGTATCAAGCTTAGAATAGCTTTGAATGTTCTGAGCTCAGTGCAAAACATACGTGCACATTATTTTTGCTTCAAGCTCAATACAAAACAGACTGTTCTCTTTTACTGGAGTAATACGTTTTCTACTTCAGACAACACTGTTTCAAATCAGCCATGTTTTTTATTTATTTATCACATTCATATATCTTCACATCTCACATGAAAGTGATTCTGGGTAGTATTCATATTTAACTATAAAACAATACATAAATTAAAAAACAGCCACAATTTAAAAAAATAACTATTAAAACATAGAAATCAGGAGAAGATGGTATTGACCACAGTAAAGGAGCCAGCCATCACAAAATCTCCCCAGTACCTTGGGACCCTAGCAGTGGTGAGATTCAAATTTTTTTACTACTGGTTCTGTGGGTGTGGCTTGGTGGGCATGGCAGGGGAAGGATACTGTAAAATCTCCAGTCAGAATTGGTATTTGCCGGTTGTCCAAACTACTCAAATTGTCCACCACTGGTTCTCCAGAACTGGTCAGAATCTGCTGAATACCACCTTTGACCCCCAGGCCTAATAGCATAGTCCGGTCTTTAGGGACTTGAGGAATATTGAGAAGAATGGAGTCAATCTTACTTCTGGAGGGGGAGAAAGGAAGATTCCACAAGATGGTCACCATGGAAAGGCTGCACTTCTGGAACTTGCCAAATTTAATTCTCTGGCAGATAGACCCACAACATGCCTCCTCTGCAAGACCTAATGTGGTAGGCAGAGGTAATCAGGGAGAGGTGGTTCTTCAGGTAACCTGGCTCCATGCATGCAATTTAATATTATTTTTTGGTTTGCAATGTTTGTTTGTTTTAATTTTCAAATTAAAATTAACCATCATCATATTAGACAGCAATCCTACCTCTGCTGCTCTTGGTTTAAATTGAATAGTGGGACAAAACCGAGGTATTATTTCAATTAAATCCGTAACATTTTTTATCCCTATCCCCAACAAGGTCTATTTATTTGCCCAACTAGAGCTTCATCTATCGTGGAGAAAATGGTTGGAAGGATAACAGAGATTATCTTTCTGAATCTAAGAGCTTGTGATGAAGCTAAAGAAAAAGAACCTGGATATAGACTATTAGTATTGAAGAAGGGTAGAAGATACAAACTATAATATCTTGATTCTCTGCAAATCAGGAGTTATCAAGGTTCTTTTTTCATGGCTTCCACCTAGCACACATAGTCTGCAGCCTCCACAAGTGGAGGATTGGAAAAATCTAGTTTACCAAGTTTTGGTCTGAGGAACAGAATTTGTTCCTGCAACTTTTTAAAGAATTGTTATGAAAAGGGAGATAATGATTTGCCACTTACCTGGTTCTGCCATGTGCCTTTGTCCTGAGTCCCCAGAAGACCATGTGATGGAACTGTCAAGCAGTGATTTCAAGATTATCCTAATAAGCATCACTTGGACAATTAGTGATAACTATCAAGGAGAAACATATAATTTTTATTTCTTTTGGAAGGGAGAGTAAGAAGGAGGGAAGGAAATTTTTGTCAAACAAAAATGTTATTAACATCCATTGCTTTATAAAGCCTAATTATTTTTGGATTTTGTTCTCTTAAACTGTAATAGTGAATCATTTTGGGTTTTGATCCACACTGAAATGCAGCCAACTTGCAACATTCCAATATAACATACCAGATGAAACTGTTTTATTTCTAAGCACCATAAAAATGTAATTTCCATTCAATTCCATTTTAATACATAATCTTCCTTAAATTAAAGTGGACATGGAACAATTTAAGCCCTCCTTCTGCCCCACCTCAAAGAAAACTAAAGCAGACAAAACAAAGAAAGGGAAAAAAGATGATATCTTTTATATTAGCTGGGGAAAAAAATCCAAGATTTCAGTTTCACTGTGTAAATCACATTATAATGGATAGAAGGTGTGTTTAGGATTGAAGGACAGTTCTAGTGTACACTTTTTCTTTATATTTAACCTCAATCAGATGTCAGCTAAGCCAAAATATCTGTAGATGAAAGATAGTATAAAAATAGTCCAAACAACTGAACTAACCAGTGGTGGGATTCAAATTTTTTTTACTACCGGTTCTGTGGGAGTGGCTTGGTGGGTTTGGAAGAGGAAGGGGACTGTAAAATCTCCAGTCAGAGATGGTATTTGCCAGTTCCCCAAACTACTCAAAATTTCCACGACTGGTTCTCTAGAACCGGTCAGAACCTGCTGAATGCTATCTCTGGAACTAACCAAGTAAAAAAAAATTAGTAGAAATATTTTTTATGCAGTGCTGTTTAAAATGATTTGTTATATGCAGCACCTTCTAATATTCAAGCAATTTCATTTAGTTTTAATGAACAAAACTTTAAACTTATGACAAATAGAAAATACTTTTGTGAGGAAAAAAGTATAAGAGCAAACACCATTCCCTTCTAGCACTGAAGATGTTATCTAGTTGGGTAATGAAATGTTTTCAAGAAAATAACCAATCTCAGAGAGCACCAAGGACATCACAGTTCAACTCTGAGCTACAGATATTCTCTTCTGTTTCCAGATATTGTTGAATAGTAAACTGCTGGTATCGTGTTAATATCCCATAGTAAAAGTATTGGATTAACAACAAATTTGTTTCGAAAAGAAGCAATTTTATGAGCTTAGGAAATTCAAGATTATTCTATAAACCTAACTCACCCCAACAGCTGTAGAGCTCCAAACACCTTAAAATTGTATATCTTCCAGAAGATACAAATTGTCCTATGCATTCCCACAATATCTGACATGGCTGGCAATTGCACTAACTTTAAATGGATTATTTTTAAGAGCTGGACAATTCATTTATCAATCTGAATCGTCCCAATCCTTGTTAATAATAATGATGCAGTGCCTTTCCTCTCTATGTGCATATATACAATAATGCTTAGACCATACTTTGAAGAAATGCCACATGAACCAGAAGTGTGAAGCTTGGTGGAAAGTTTGCTTTCTGCAAAGTAAGGAGGAGAATTTGTATGAATAATTATGAGGAAACTACTTCAGTTTTTATTTTTTTTCTTAATAGTTTAATAGGTGTTCTATGTTGAACAAACAATTTTTTTGAAGTCAATGGAGTTTATCCTAGATAACTATGAGCTTATCTTCAACAAAGTATGCACGGGATTGAACCTGTGACCTGTAAGCTTAAATGTCAGTTTTTATCAATAGTTGATTTTGAATGACTGGTTTTGTGATTCATGGTTTTAAACTATAATGCTAGCTGCTTTCATTGTAATTAAAAAAGCAGGACCAACATATTCTGAGATTTAGAGTCTGAGTGGCATTCAAAGCATCATGGTGTCAGTGTGAACTTTAAGATAGTGTCAGTCAATGATTAAGGCAAAATGGTAATTACAGCAAAACACTTTTATATAAATGCTAAATTAACAACCAACTTTTGCACATTTAGAATTAAAATATATATTTTCCTTTGTATCTGGTATCTAATTGTCTTCCATCTATATCTGCTTTGTGGTTGTTCTAAGGAGTGAAAGAAGGACAGATGGTGAGTTTTCCAGCTGGTATAGAATCATAAATGTCCTGCTTGACTTCTCCTGCAACTAGTATTTTAACAGCAGGGAATGCTCTCTTTAAAATGTTTACAATAATTTCTCCAACTTCAAGCACTTTAACATATCCCATTTCCACATTTTTTGCTTTGTACTCTTCAGACAAGCAGTATAATATTTTGCAATTACTTTCTCATTTCATCGGTTTCCCAAGGATCATAAAATATTACTCTTGTTCCAAAAGACTGCACAGAAATCTTCCAAAGGTCAGTCACTGACCCAGACAGTCTTCTTACATGCATATTTTTAAAACCAGAAATTACCATCAGGAGCAACAATATCAGAGAAGGAATATTGGCAGCTATGTACTTTTTGGCAACAATATTTTACATTGGTGGCAATAAAAATTAGATAAACATAAGAAGCTTGCATTCTCAGGAAAAAAGCAAAAATGTCACCATTCCCTTACATAATAGTAATTAATATTATTGCTGTTGTTCTGGACTTGTTACAATATGCAATCCATTCCACAGCCTTCAGTAGCAAAATGTCTTTGGGTTGAGACTACAAGAGTCATCTTCTCTTCATTTTATGAAGAATAAAACTTTTGAGATTACAATGGGTCCACAGATGGGGCAATAATATCTTGTTTGGTTCTTTCTTCTATAATAGTGACGTCTCTCTGATTTTTCTGCAATAGCATCGAAAGTTGGATCATGCTACTTTTTCCACTGATGTTGCATGCCTGAGCTGCTGTTCAAAGAGTCTTTTTGCAGTCAGAGAAAGAACATTTTCCCACCATTTTTATTTACTGTAAAGGGTTTGTTTTTCATTTATTTTTCAAATTAAAAAAAAGTTAAATAGAAGAATGAAATCTATCACTACACCCCAGATCTTAACATGTATCTTCATTTAAAATGTAGAATATTTTATTGCCTGATTTTGGTAGTTTGTTGCCTTTTTCAACCAGAGAATCTTGATTTTGTGACCCCAGAGAAGGAATTGGGAGACCACATGCAGGTGTGGATTGTCTATGTTTATCAAAGACTTCACATGTATATTATCCCAAAGTTTGAGAAAACTTTCCTAACAGACTTGAAAATGTTCAAATTGAGTGATATGAATAGATCACTGCATCTGTCAGTGATAAGAACGGTCAAGTAATCCTTGTCTTTTAAAGTATAACCTTTCCTGGACTGATAGGAATGAGAAGAAGCAGAGTAAGTCAACTCATATCACATACAAGCACCAGCCACTTAATTATTTAAGAATTCCTAAATTGCTGATATTTGTAGTGTGGATATGACTGTAAGTTCCAATCCAGGGAGCCTGATTAATAAAAACAGATGATTAAATAATGAAATACAAGCCATACAACTGTCAGAGAGTGTTACCTTAAGGATTATGTCCAGTATCAAGAGAGTTCTGATGAAATATTGAATGAATTAAGAGACTTCCTGTTTCAGTGCACTAAGGTTACATTTAAATCCCCTCACTGCGTTGAAGCCTTAGGCAATGCAACAAGCTTCTATGGTGATTCTGTTGCTTGAAAAGAGAAAGTCAGAGTCTTTTGTCTTCTTCTTTGGGAGCAGAAAAGACAAGAAGGTCTCTTTCTTCCCTGCTGGCTTCTTCTACAGGCTTTTTTTTTCTTTGTAGGCAGCGCTGATTGAACCAGGAGCCCTGAACGGCTTTGCATGGCTTCCTTTGTTTTTTTGAGTACACTCATCCACTCATACACAGTTGCTATTCTTGCTTGAAAGATGGAGCAAACTTATTTTATGTTTGTGTAGCCCCACTCCGGATGCAGCTTAAAGCAGTTTGGGGTCAGGCAAAACTTTGGAAGGGCCAAAGGTCTTGATCATAAGGAGGCACAAAGCAGGGCTTGGAGCTTGGGAAGAATGGTTGACAGATTTAAAGAATATTGAGAAAAAAATCAGGAAGAAGTATACTCTACTAAAGGACAATGTGTAAAAACTATGGGAAGATGTATGGAGTTGTTTCCCTTGTCAGAACAGTTCAGATCTTTTTTAAAAAATACAAAGAGATAAATCCAATTGTATAAATGATCATTGAATGCTAAGCTGGCTGTTTTACAACCAAATAAATCTTAAGGTTCATTGAAAAGTAAACTTTTTGATTAATCAGAACTATTTTTTCACTCTGATTGAATGTTTACATGGTGATTTAACTTGACCTTAAGTAGTATTCTATGACTTCACAAAATGCTGACATACTGACAAGAAACTACATGGATCATTAAAATTTATCCTTCCAGAAAACCAATCATCCTATTTGCCCTGTTAATTATTGTTTGAAAAGAATATCTCACTTGTTGGAGCTATTCAGGGCATGAAACCACTAAGCAGAACGATAAATACAAAATGTATTTTCCTACATCACTTGTTTATAATACCAACATTATAACACAAATGATATTTAGATGTTTCTGCTACTTTTATGATATAATTGATTGAGTACATCTTTCTGAAATCCATTTAGGATGAAAGGCGATGGAGAAATCTTGTAAATAAATATATATACCTGTTTTGGTACTTTAGCATAGCTACAAAATGTGAGAAGCCAGTGCTGATGTCTGCCTTTGCAACATGCAACATTTGCCCATGTACATGCATCCAGTTTAAAATAAATGTTTATTTCCCTACTACCACAGATTTTATCATATCTTCCTTTTTTTTTTTTTGATAAATTGTAATCCTGAATTCTAACATTGCAGAATTTATTCCCAGTTGGATTCCTTCTCAATGCTATTAATGTAATAACACAAACACAAACTTTGAATGTAATAAACAAACATATTTTAAACAATAGATTTTAAAAAATGTATGCACTTATAAAACATTACTTTTTTCTATATTTGATATAATGCATTTTCCTGCTAAAGGTTTTTATAGAAGTGTTATGTCTTTTTTTCTGTCTTTTTAATTGATTATGAAATTAATAAATCAAGTTTAGAAACCAAGAATTAGATAAAATAATAGTTTTCTCTAGCAGTTCTTTCTTTCATCTAAATCAATATAATAAGTTTATATTGCAAAAGGAGAGAACAATGTACAATTAATCACAAATACTCTGCCTAAGCAATCACTAACTAAAAAACACATTTTCTTTTACTGTTTATACTCTCTGTCTATTAATAACAAAATAATATAGTAACTTAGAATTTCAAAGAATATGACATCAGGTGGTTTGAATTATACATGCTGGATTTCAACTGATTATTTCTTTATCAAAAGAGCTGATTATGGTAGGCTGCCCTTCCAGCCAGTTAGGCTAACATAACAGGAGCCAAGGTGGCACAGTGGAAGCAGTATTGCAGGCTTCTTCTGATGACTGCTGGCTGCTTACAATTTGGCAGTTTGAATCTCACTGGGCTCAAGATTGATTCATCCTTCCATCCTTCCGAAATGAGGACCCAGATTGTTGGGGACGATATGTAGACTCTGTAAACTGCTTAGAGAGGACTATAAAGTACTGTGAAGTGGTATATAAGTCTAAGTGCTATTGCTACAAGGTCTCAAAACGTCTCCAGACAACAGGAGTCTTCAGATTTAGATTTTCAATGCAAAAGAACAAAATATATTCCCATAGCATAATTATTTCCAAGGAAATTATTTGCAAATTCCAGATTGTGTAAAATGTAGACCTGGCATTTCAGGAAACTTGAAAATGTTTTCTTAAATTTAAATCCAAACCCTTCTGTTTATCTGAAATGCAAACCCCTTCTTGAGGCAAGAGAAATGAATACCCCAAAAATTAACATTGTAAAATGCATCTCTACTGGGCCAAGACCACCCATAACAAACATGTTTTATTGCATGCAGATAATTATCTCTAAATGAGCTCCTAGATATTTGTATTCTTATCATAAAAGCAAGATATGTCCATCCATCCTCTAAATGTAGATTGAACTATGATCAAAATACTCAAAAGTCCCTTTTGTTGATAATTTCTGCTTGCATATTTTACTGGATCATCTTGTACAATTTCAACCCTGCTTCAAAGAGATCAAGTATTAAGTGAGCATATCAGAAATTAATGTATTTTGGCAGTTGTTGGTTTTTTACAATGATTTGTTAGAAGTGAAGAATCTAGCTAGATTATTATACAGTTCTTTAATTGAAAATTGAGGATACTATCTGCTTTAAAAATGCTGTACTATCTTCTTTTATGCTTACTATCTGAAAAAGAATGTCTAAGAAAGGATTTATTGATAATGCAGCCAGGAACAGAATATAAGTGTTTTCTATAAACTGATGGAAATAATTATTTGCTTTTCTCTTATATTCAACAAATACTTTTTTAAAATGTCAAGTTAAGCTAACTCTTTGTGACTGCATTTATGACAATGATTTGCCATTGCCTTCTTCCAGAATATCTCAAATCTCCCTACTACCGTAGCCCTGGAAGCCCATGCAAAATTGTCTTACATGAGAGATTATGTTGATTTTGAACTAATTTCCCATTAAATCAATCTCCAAACTCAATGGGGAAAAGCTTAACTGGGCTAGAGGTTTCAATGTTGCTGCTTATTCTGTGAACAAAATTTACAAGGCAGCTCTTCATAAAGCAAATAACCTATGAGAAGCAAGAGTTGTGTGTTATGGCTGATGTATTAAAGATGCCCTGCATTGTGCTAGTTCTTTATTTAAATGTATTTTGCACAGACAATTTTGGCTTTTAAAAAACATGCTTTGAAGTTCATCATAAAGACGGCATTCAATCTATGATTGCCAAGTATTTTCACGGTACTAACAAAATATATAAATACTGTACAAAGAGATACTAGAAATAGGTTACTTCTTTGTTGCTTATGAAAGGCCTGAGATCAAAAGGGGATTGGAGGAATTTTGAGGTGGAAATAGGCCACAGTAGTATCAGTTCCATTTAATAGTCACCCATGAAATACAATGTTCATCGCTCCTATTAGAAACAGTTTTCTTTGATTAAAGAGAGCAAAACAATCTTAGAGTGGGACAACATTGGTGAAAAAAGGAAAAACAAGTGTTGCAGGCCAATGCAAGAAGCAAATACCTGTATATAGTAACTACTCTAATCAGTTTAAATGCTGATCCATCGCTGCTACCATCTGTCAGTTCAAATTTCTGTTTGCCAGAATAGGTAGACAATGATGTCAGATAATATTCAATTTAGATTCTGCTTTGGCTTCTCATCTTTTGCCAGCCTAGTTTAAAAAACTGAAGTACTAAGTCACTGATAGGATATTTGGGGTTTTGTGCCATATGGAAAAGCTCTTATTGCCAAATAACAATAGTTGGATGCAGTAAATTGGCTTATATAAGAAAACACACATGGTTTTAATACACATTGCAGTGTACAATTAAAAGTAATGGTAAAGAATCTGCAGCATTCAGCAATTTTCTGTAAAGACATAGTTATAGAGAAAATTATTCTGTTTGAGATGTAACTATAAACAGATGTCTGGATGGTGAAAGACAAAGGTCATTTTAATTCTCTACTATTATTCATGTTTTTTTGCAGGAGGTGAAGAAAAAGGTTTACAAAAATGGGAGAGTTAAAGGCAGGTAAGCTATTACATCAATGTATCTGGAGTTGTGTGTGCTTTTGGGAAAGGGCATAGGTAGAGAGATTTAATACTTTGTTTATTTACTGAATTAATATCCCATCCTTCAACCAAAGTCCATGAGGAATAAGGGTTATCATTAAAATGCTCAGTCCTAGTAAAAAAATTCAAATACATATAACAGACACAGCACCTTAGCAGTTAAAACAATTTACAACTACAATATGTACATAAATATTTATGGTTTTTAAAAAATTGAATCAGAAATTTTATTAGGGTATTTTTTGTTGGTTGCATGTATGACCTTGGAAAATACAATGCTGGAACATAGATTGTTTTCTAGGAAATAAATACCAGTATGCTGTAAAACTAATGTTAGGGAGTATTGTGATTTGATTCAGACTAGAAGAATGTATCCAAGGAAGGTAATTCAGCAAAAACCTGATTATGGGACAGTATGAGAACAGTAGCTGGATAGTGAAAAATGATAAGAATTCATGGGTTTACATTTATTGTGTTTCTCTTTTCCATTTTAATGTGAGTGAAATTAAATGGCAAAATTCAATTAATTATTCAATGTGATACAACTATTATTTCATGCCTCTGAACTGAGATGTTTAAAAAAAATCAAAAAATGCATGTCTGTATCAATGAAAACAAATGAAGCAATGAGTAAACACAATTAATGAGTACTTAATAAAGAAATGTTAATATATCTGTTAAAGTGCATGCAAATGCAATTCATGTATTAGAAACAGAGTGACACATGAAAAGGTATAATTGTATTTTCCCCTCCAAAAAATTGCAAAGTATGCAGAGAAGACTTATGTTGATCTCATTTACCCTAACTCCCATTAAATTCAGTAAGAATTTCTGAGAGAAAGCTGGGTATAGGATTATAGTTAGAGCTGTATAGCATTTCAGATTTGAAAGAGAAAGGATGCTTTAGAACAGGAGTCTCCAACCATGGCAACTTTAAGCCTGAAGGACCTCAGAATTCTGGGAGTTGAAGTCCACCAGGCTTAAAGTTGCCAAGGTTGGAGACCCCTGCTTTAGAATATATGGATGCTCTCATAACAGCTATGTGGTTTCTTAAAGCAGCTACGTATTTTCCTGAAATTACATGGCTGTCCTCCATAGCTGCAATGCAATCCTGGGAAATGATCCATTTGGATTAGGGAATTGTCAACAAGTGCTACGTGCATGTTCATGTGCTGCAAAACATTTTTTTCTGACACACACACCCTCCCTTTCAGTTCTGAAGCACTACACAGTATCAGCTACCATCAAAGATTAATGAAACTGAGAGAACCCAAAATTTGTAGGTCAAGCCCACTTGGTGAGAATAATACGCAAGTGAAAAACTAACAACAACAAGGTTGACAGGATGCTAAAGACCGCAGAAATAGGGAAAAGTTTGTTAGCTTGGAATTTGTCTGTAGGAAGGCAAAAGGATGGGGAGAGAAGCCTGATAGTAGTGACTTTTTGTCTGCAATTAACTGGAGAATAGGAATAATGTAACTATTGATATACTGAGCCTCGGTGGCATAGGAGTTAGAGTGCAGTACTGCAGGCTACTTCTGCTGACTGCCAGCTGACTGCAATTTGGTAGTTCAAATCTCACCAGGCTCAAGGTTGACTCAGTTTTCTATCCTTCCAAGGTGGATAAAATGAGGACCCAGATTGTTGGGGGCAAATATGCTGACTCTGTAAACTGCTCAGAGAGAGAGCTGTAAAACACTGTAAAGCAGTATATAACTCTAAGTGCTATTGCTATTATTATAATTAATGACTATTGTCAAACTATTGGTTAGATTAAGTGTATTGTGTAGCACTGTTATAATGGATTTTTCCAATTTCTATATTAGGTTGCTATCTGTTGACATGTAGGCTTCTTTTTCTGATCCATAAACATGTATTTTCAAGTGGTGCTCCAAATCAAGCAGAAACCACAATTTTACAATTGCACTCAGTGGTTTTTGCTTATCTCAAGGCACCATGATTTTATTTCACATATGAACCCTACAACTGGTGATTTTTATCATGTGGAAGGATTCCTTATTAATGATATAAGTATAATCAATAACCAATCAGACTTGAAAAATCCTAGCAAAATAATCTCTAAGAAAATTATATTCAATTTGTTCTTTATTTTAGAGGATCAGGATTCTGTTTGTATTCCTCCTCCTCAATTACCACAACCAAACAATACTGCATTGTTTTTAATTTACCATGAGTTAGAGACTTGTATCTGCTGACAGAGCTTGTTTTAATTAAATCTGTTCTGAAAGGGAAAGAATGGAAATAGAGAAGAGAAGGGAAAAAGAAATAAACAAAAAATAGCATTTTACTGGATTATGGCCCCATAGGAAATTATAGTTTAATGCAAAATGATCTGTTGCAAAGTCATCAACGTCAGGTTGTATAATAGCAAGTATGTTTCTTTCAGTGTATGTCTCTCTGTGTGAATGCCCAATGGAAGTTTACATTGAAAATTAACTGAAAATGAAAAAATAAGTTATAGAGATTAATCATACACTCCATAAAATGCAGCAAAAGAAATGTATTTAAAATCATGCCTTTAAATGTAATTGTCTTTTGACTATCATTAAGTGTTGTACCTTATGATTCTTGATCTTTTTTTTTAATGTACACTGAGATCATATGCACCAAGACAAATTTTTTGTGTTTCTAATCACATTTGGCCAATAAGGAATTCATTCATTCTTTTTCTACATAATATCAATATTGAAAAACAATGGATCTTTTATTCAGGTAAAGATCTGACTATGAATGAACTATCTGTTGTCATGTCTACCTAGCTGATATAAATTGACAGAATAAACACATTTTGAGTACTTTCAGTCAAACAGCACTCATTATTTCTTTTGCAAAAAGAAGGAAATGGAATGAAACGGATAGGTACCCTGCCTTATAAGTAATTATTTTTTTCTACTATCACAATATCTGTATAGGTGCCATTGTGTAAATAGAATTACTGACTGCAAATGAATCTTCATCAATATAACAGTTGAATTATAACCAGGGGTGGGATTCTACCAGTTCGCACTTATTCACTAGAACCGGTTGTTAATATTCTAAGAAGTTCAGAGAACCAGTTGTTAGAAGAAATTACTGGCCTAATCCTGTAAGGAAGGCAAGAAGGAAACATTCTGGTGTTGTTTACAGAAACTGCCTCTCCGTTAACCCTTATTACATTCTTGGCAGGACTAGACTTCCTGTCTCAGGAACTTCTCTGGTGTTTTTTTTTCCTCCTTTGCTGGTATTTTACTTGTGTGGAGTAACCATTCAAAGTTACAATGGCACTGAAAAAAGTGACTTATGACCATTTTTCACACTTATGACTGTTGCAGCAACCCCACAGTCATGAGAGGTCAGGCAAGGAAATGTGTCCCTCAATGTGAGTGATATTGAGTTGGCTAAGCCCAGCCACCAAGCCATGCCCACCAACTAAGCCACACCCACAGAACCAGTTTTTAAAAATTTGAATTCCACCCCTGATTATAACTCATTAAATAGGAGCCAATGATCTCACAGAGATCATTAATCATAGCTGAACCTTTTGTTCTGATGAAGGATTTTGGAAAATAAAATTACAAATTACTGTAATCTGGCTGAAATGTAATGATAGTAATGATAGTAATGATAAGTGCAAGTACCTATAGTTCTGCTTGTTGAAAAGGATAAACAATTAAATATTTGTCTCTTAAATTTAACAAGTTCCAAATGTGAATTGGTTAAACAAAGTTAAATTTTCACTAATGTTTTCACACAAATTGGATGGGGGATGGGCACACATCTACAGAAAGAAAAAGAAAAGTAGAGAAAGATTTGCAAGAAGAAACGTGGTCATTGAATATTCTGAAGGTTCTATCTTTTTTCAGGGATGATGTGCTGTCCCAGCCAGTCTATGGGAATTGGTTAGGAATTGTGGGCCATCCCCTTAAGGGAATGCATCATGGTAAATGTAGTTAAAGGTATCCTGGGTAATGTAGTTCATGTCACGTGGCAACATCTGTAATCCTGATTGGGCATTAAATTGACCCTCGAAGGGTTGAGGGAGGTTTCCTCCATTCTTGCCTGCACTCATGGACTGATAACAGCTTTCCTTCTATCACTATGTGATGGGTTAGGAAAGAGCCATTTTTTTCACCTGCAATGCTGATATACAAAGGATTGGTCATTATAGAAGAGCTTTGTCACAAATTGTGAGTTATGAAGATATATGATGTACCAATAAATGTACTTTGTTATGGATGTTTTATGGAATTATCTATCTGCATCTGCACAGCTATAAATCCACCTCTGTGCATGAGGTAAGACAGTAAAAAATGGTTCTTTTCCTAACCCATCATGTAACAATAGAAGGAAAACTGTTATCATTCCATGAGTGCAGGCAAGAATGGAGGAAACCTCCCTCAGGGCAAGACAGATGAAAAGAAGAGGAAGGTGGTATAAATCAGTGGCCCCCAACCATTTGGGCACCAGGGACTGGTGGAGAGGTTTTTCTATGGATCAGGGAGGTATGGTTTCGTGTGTTGCCTGCATCTCCCTGATGAGGCTTTGCTTGTTTGCAGGGCCCGGTTTCTGGCATACTATGGACTGATGCTGCTCTATGGATCTGGAATTGGGCTCTGATATAGATCATATCCAGACTACACCAGAAACTTATGAATTCCAATGTGGTGAATATTAATATATACAAATACTTTGGGCAAAAAGTCTAAGATAACTTTTACTGGAGACTAGAAATATTTTCCATGGACTGGATTCTGTCCCACCTACCCCCCAAGCCTGGCTAAGTTTGGATTAAAGGTTTGCCATAGTTACACATGTGTCTCTACTAGCAATTTGGAACTAAAAAGGATATGAGTCACCTACATCAAAGCAGGCTGAAAATATGTCAGATTACCTACTAAAACACTCCAAAAACTCACAGACCAAACTACAATGTGCCATAAAATCAATTTGATACGCTACAGAAGACTTTTTGAAGAACAAAGGTCAGATGAATGTGATTATAAAAGTAAATATGAGATGAATGTAAAAATAAAACTTGATTTGCAAAAGTAGATAAATCACTATTTTTATACCATATCTTCCAAGACCAATTTTATTGAAGAAAAAACAAATCAGTTAATAGAATATTAATTGCAAATCTTCTGAAGTTTACATTTTCTGAATGTTATAGAATTTCCAATTGCCTATTGCAGCTTCATCTTTTTTCCTGAAACTACAATTTTCATCGTGCCTATTTGGAAGGCTACAACAGAACAAGAGAAAAGAAATCAGAGGTGGTATTCAGCAGATTCTGACCAGTTCTGGAGAACCAGTAGCAGAAATTTTGAATAGTTCAGAAAACCGGCAAATACCACCTCTGACTGGAGATTTTATAATATCCTTCCTCTACCATGCCCATCAAGCCACGCCCACAGAACTGGTAGTAAAAAATTTTGGAATCCCATCACTGAAGGAAATGGAAAATTTTGGGAGTATGCGAGATTGGATGACCTTATTTAGTGGGAGTTTGCAATCAGCAGGTAGCACCTATAGTTCCTTTTCACAGCTTTGGACCACTTCAATGACTACTGTATGTGGCTGAAACTAGCAGTAAATCTCCACAATGATAACTTTAAAAAAATAGAGGTAAAATTCTGTTAAGCTTAATACATTTATTTTACTTTTAAATCCCTTTGACTTTCAAAAATCTTGCTAAATGCTGAAAATCGCAGCTGCACTGATTGTAGTAGTGGCCAAGTGGTTAACACAACCTCTTGTTTTCTCCAAATTTCCCTGAAACACAACAAGTTAAGGTCCCAGATATAACCAACTACTGTATCTGCTCCTTTTGTACAAGAACTTCTCCAAATGAGTCTGTGGAATCTGTAGGTATCCTAAGGCAATATATGTATTTTAAAACCTCATAAAAGATAGCTGATGCATAATGACATTTTGATCAATAGGACTCAGAATGGCTGATGAGAAGCAGAGAGATGACTCATCTTTCCTTTTTCCACTATAGAAGGGAACGGAATGGGTGGTGTGCATGGGTGGAAATGAAAGATAAATTAGATGATACATACTGTCTGAGCTTACACAACACTTTCAGCTTGTCTATTAGATTAACTCATTTTATGAGTTTGCACAAAGCCACCAAAAATCTAATCAGAGTTAAAATTTACCAAGCTTAACATATTAAATGCAACCACTACATATTTAAGAACCCAATTAGATGTATTTTACTGTTACTATACTGTCTTTTCAATGCAAGCTCTTGGTGGCCTGATCAGCATCAAAGTGGAACACAGACAGGAAGTGTAAGCATTTTTGCCTAGTCCATTTCTTTATTAAAAAAAATATTAACAGTACTTCATCACATTTCCTGAATGGGATGCAGCAGACAGTGGGGAGGAGGAATGGACAGATCTCTACTAAGATGAGTGGAGTTCCTGTTTTTTTTAATGCGATAGAGCCTGAATTTTTTTCTGCATGGGAATCTAATTTTATAAATAAATAATTAGTTTTCCACCTTGCCATATAGCATTCATAACTCAGATCACGCTTATAACAACTAAAAACAGAAATTTGGAAAAGCCCCAATTAGGCATTGTCTATTTTACCTCAGAGAACAGAAAGTAGGCAAAGAGAAATATTTCTTTGTAAAATCCTAACATACTGTATTTGTGATTCCCTTGGAAATTTGATTAGCATCTGTTTGAATTGTAATACTATGAATTCTACTGAACGTGGGTAAATAGTAAACTCTTTGAGAAAGAGCAGAAAACGGACAACTTCTAAGGTAAGCATTGGCTAGACCAAACCTAGATTTGGCAAGAGTCCAGCTAAATACAACCATGAGTGATCTCCAGAGTAAGAAGTGGAGGGAGAGCTACAGTAAACTGAAGTTTGACATTTCTGGAGCATTTAAAAAAATAGATGCAATCATGCAACAGAACAAAGCCTTTCACACTTTTTTTGTTAG
The DNA here is from genome assembly GCA_023653725.1 of Bungarus multicinctus. Taxonomy (NCBI): domain Eukaryota; kingdom Metazoa; phylum Chordata; class Lepidosauria; order Squamata; family Elapidae; genus Bungarus; species Bungarus multicinctus. The sequence continues at coordinate 30,557,705 of CM042849.1, read as the reverse complement.
CGTCACCTAAAGTCTTAGAAAATAGTTTGAAAAATATGGATCCGAAAGAGTTTATATTTGATAACAAATCTTGGGGGTTCTTTAAAAATCAAGCCATTTTCAACTTTTATAAAAAAAAATATTGAAAGCAATAAAAATTAATCAGAAATATGTCCTGAATCTATTTAATAAGCTTTGTGCATTTCTGCTTTCTCTGTCCATGAGACAATTACCTATAGCCATGATGGTGAACACAGGTGGCACACAGAACCATTTGTGCGGGCACGCGAGCCTCAGCCAGACTTGCCTGCACTGAGCATGTGCGTGTCTCCCAGCTGGTTTTCAGCCCGTTTGAGACCTTTTTCGGCCCACAGAGGCTCGAGGGAAGCCTCTGCAGCCTTTGGAGGCCGAAAAATGGGCCCATTTTGTCATTTCTGGTATTTCTAGTTTAGTCACTTTCAGTATTTGGAGGCCGAACACAGGCCTGTTTTTTTTTCTGGGAGGCCAAAAAAGGCCTCAAACAGGCCGAAAATCAGCTGGGAGGTGCGTGCATGAGCAGTGCAAGTAAGGAGGTGGCAGGGGTGAGTGTTGCGCACACATGCACAGGCTCATTGCATTGTGGGTGTTGGGACACACATGCACATGCTATCTCACACACACACACACACACACACACACACACACACACGCACACACTTTCGGCACACTACAACAAAAAGGTTTGCCTATCATGGACCTATAGTAATTTCAGTTTTTTGCAGTTAGTTTGCCAAATAAAATCATAGCGTAGCTACACAGAAGAAGATTGTTAACTTTCAGTGATTAATCTCCCAGAGTTGAAGTCTGAAGGGAGATTAGGCAGGAAGCTCCCAAGGAAAGATCAAAATGAGGGTGGTATGTTCCCAGGACCTCGAGTGACACTGAAGTCTGACAGCCAAGCTGTATATATCTAAGTTAAATGTGAACAAAGTGAACAGCAGATAGAAAGCACAGTTGTTCTGGCAATAAAGAGAAAGTCATAATTTCAGATCATTGAATGGAGGGAGAAAAGGCTCTCTTCAAGCCAAAAGGACAGATTTATGAACATGAACTAAAGAACATAGTCTGAGATTTCTATCGGCTTCAGCATTGTCATGGCTGGATCCATTAATATTATGGTTTTCCTTAATTTCTCTTCTTTGTCAGTTCCTGGATTCATGTTCTTGGAGTGCTCGGTTTTCGCAGAAATACACTATAAAAATAAGGAGAGAGATAAAGAGAGACGTATGAAAAATCCATTATGACTTTAAAACTATTGGTGAACTGTGTGAGCAGCATTTTTAAAAGCTTGTAAATTTGTAAGGTCAGGAGCAAGAAAGGACAACTCTGATACTAGGGACAAAAACCACTATGTAGATAAATCTATAGACCCCTTTCCATCAGGGAATATACCATCCCTGAAAAAAGCATTGCAATTGCTTTAAGGATTGCATTAATTTTAATAAGTTGTCTTCTTAAAGCAGCCAGAACTATTTTTCAGACCTGTACAAATAAATGCCTGGGAAAAAATTGAATTGCTTTAATCAAGAATAGGAGGGCAAAGTTATTTTTTTTGCTGTGAAGAAGACAGATTTCTTTATTAAAATTCTATATGATAAAAAGCAGAAATTTTTGAGAAAAAAAGAAGACTTGGGAATGGAAGATGCAAAGGAATCAAGACAAATGAAAAGAAAGAATAACTTCCAACTTCCTTTGACAAAGTTACAAATATAAAACACATTACCTTTTTGATTCAGTGTTATAATATCCAGTGTTGCTATAATCATAAACATTTCTAATCCCAAAAATTAATGTAGCATTTCTTTAAGTTTCTAGCAAAAAGACCCAAAGTGATTTGCACATAGAAATAAAGCTAGACAAGTGTTTTTTAAATCAAGAAAGTTACTTCCTCTGTTTAGCTAGTTTCGTTAACTTTGCCATCCATTCTTCTATTGTGAGAATCTGTAAGTCTTTCCATTTCTGTGCATACAAAGGTTTCATTGCAATTATCATGTATAAAAACAAAGTTCCATATTTTTGTACTCCTGCTTATCCATCAAACTTTTTTAAAAAAAATTGTTTCAATTGTACATTTGTTTTCAGAATTCTCTGAAATACTTGATCCCAATAACTCTTAGCCTTCTTACCAACTATAATAAAAGGTGCCTTCAGAGTGATTACATTTCCAGCATATGTTTGACACACAATTATACATCTCTTAACAATTTATCAGGCGTTAAATACCAATGATAAATCATCTTGTAAAATTCTCTTTCAAATTATAGCTCAAAGTGAATTTAATTCCTTACTCCACATGTTCTCCCACTGATCTAGCATTACATTATATCAAATTTTTGCCCCTAATCATACAGTCTTTAACGTTTTCACCTTGCATAGTCATTTTCAATAAAAGTCTATCCATCTTTGCAGTGACATTCTCATCATTGGTACACAAATCCAGTTCAAATGCAATTTTTTGTCTGTTAAACAGAAATTCTTATTCAGTTGAAATATTTCTATGAGTATAAGTAGGATGCATAGTCTTGTTTTACAGTAAACTTTTTAAAAGAAGTAAATGTTGAGAACAACTTACCTTTTTATGCCTTAGTGTATTGACAACTAATTCAAGCTTTTCAAGTTATATACATCTATTCTCTAAAAAAAACAAAATTGGGAAAATGAATAATATTATTCTAATAATTAATACTATTCTGTAGTAAGTGGTAAGTCTGGATATTGTCTGGATTTGGAAGCTCAGCAGGATTGGGCTTTGTAAATACTTGTATGGGAGATATCAGATTAGACTGGAAAGTTGAAAAATCATTCAGAATTTATTGCATATTATTTTATCTATTGCATACCTAAGGAGTTGCCCCATAGAGGAGGGAGTCAACCTATTCTCCAAAGTACCTGAAGGACGACAAGAAGCAATGGATGGAAACTAACCAAGGAGACAAGCCAAAATTAAGGACATCCCAAAGGCAACTGATTTTTTGGATTTTCTTTGAAAACATTTCACTTTTTCCAGAGCTGAAGTAGCTGCTTGGATGAGAAGTGAAACATCTTCAAAGGAAAGCAGACAGTCTGGTTGCCTCTTGAAAAAGCACCTTTTAGTACAACAATGACCTGGATGACTGAGAATCTCCATAGACATCTAGAACTAAGGAGTTATTTCCTCACAGTTAGAGATTTCAGAACAGTTTGGACAACCATTTGTCTGAAATGGCATAGGGTTTCCTGCTTCAGCAGGAAGTTGGACTAGAAGACCTCCAAGGTCCCTTCCAATTCTGTTATTCTTAATAATATGTCTATGAAAACCCCAAAAGTTAAGCTCGATTCATAGAAAAAGTTATTCAAGAGGCAGTTGCACATGTTCAGATTACATTAAATCACCTACACCCTTATAAATATTTTTGGAATTATTGCCTAGGAATAATAAAATACAAAACAGCATTGAAACTCAATATTTTGTGATCTTACTATCTTTGCATACACACATACAGTACATATGCATATGCACATAATGTACATCATAGTATTAGTTGCAATGGTATGCAGTTACATGTTACAGTAATGCTACAAATGCTAACTGTATTGCTGTAAATATGAATATCCATAGATATTAAACAAGACCCTGAAAATACAACGTCATGATTGCGGTACTATTAGAAGTTGTAATAAGAGTCTTGTCCAATGGCAAGGCTCCATGAGCAAAGTTCTTTGAGCAAATTTCAACTTCATTTTTCCAGTTTTCATTAACAATGAAAAGCCAATAGAAATAAAAACAGTTTTCTACTATACATGCTCATCCCCAATTCATGCAGGATGGCAGAACTGAAAAGGGAAAAATGAGGATGTAGAACCAATGGGTTGATCTCCTGCCTTTCCCACATGTGTTTTTAATTGTGTGGGGCTCAACTTCTACACAGGAATTTAAGAAGCAAAGTAATAATCTTGTAGTATTTCCTGTCAGAAAGTAAATCAAAATTACATCCACAATATCAGAGGACTGAAAAAATGTTATTGTATAGTGAATCAGTTATTTTGTAGTAAACAAAGGCCGTAGAATTTTATACTAATAAAACCCAGTTCCTTAAACTGTTTGTAAAAACCTATATGTTAGTTACAAAGCAATTCACTGTGACTTTTCTGATTTAAATTAGTAGTTTGAATGAATGCGAATGTCATAACTTTATCAGTTGTTTGATAGACGAAGCATTCTTAATTTATACAAAGTTAAAAATATTTGGAACATTAAAATCAGTGCATCAGTCTGGTACCTTCAATAGTGGTTATAAATATGCAATTATCCTTGCAGTTGAGATGCTTATATAGTAAAGCCAAAAAAAAGAGCCACAGAGAAGTTAAGTATTATTATACATCCTTGGCCCCTTGAGAGAAATATTGGAAAAGTTCAAACATCCTTTGTTGATTTAAGTAGTTTATTTGTATTAGAAAATGTCAGTCATAAGTAGATTCTCAAAGTTATGTGCCAGCTGGAAAACTGAAAGTCAGTGAATGGGGAAAATTTAAATATGCCATTTCCCACATTGCAATAGATTTTTTCCTTAGGGATCTTAAATATGCCCCGACTACAACAAGTAGTGTGTCAGGTTACATCAGTTTAAAAAAACCCAATGCTTTTTACCAATCTTCTCTTTGTTGCAGTTCTATCATGATTCATCTTACAAACTCAAAATCTGAGAGACATTTTTTTAAACTAAATTCAAAAATTAGTTAAAATTATGAAAAAAACAAAATCTATCTACCTTGATAAAAATAATAGTAATTTTGAAATTGGAAGGAGCCTTATGCAATAGAAGACTCTTTCCTATTTGAATTTGTGAGAATTGATTCTAGGAAAAAGAGATACAGGGAATCAGCTATGTTCCTCAATGGCTTTCTGAATATCACATGTCCCAAAACTACTGAATTCAAGTATAGATACCTTAAGAACATGATGCCATGTCCTAATAGGAGTTAGTCTCATTGCAAATTGAGTTCCCTATAGCTGGCTGAGGATTCTGGGAGTTGAAGTCCACAAATCTTAAAGTTGTCAAGGTTGGAGACCTCTGCCCTATAGAATCATCCTTCAGAAAGTGTGAAAACCATATACACAGTGGTACCGCACTTTAAGAGACTGTCATAGCTGAAAACTGCATATCCTTCATTCATATAGATGTCCACTTGAGTTCCGTGATGTCCCTTTCAATGGGATCAAAACCATATCTCACAACACAACACCTAATTGATAGTAAAAACTTCTTCATCTGGAGTATTTGAGAAGAGGTAACAATTCCTGTATGTAGAGTACATCAAAGAACCAACAAAAAGCAACTGTTTGAACTGCTTATGATTATGGTGCAATATTTTTAAAAGAGTCCTATCTCACTTTGCATAGCCAGAACTTGGTATCTAGTTTACTGGGCAGTTCTTCTAAAGATCTACATAACCTCCTTAGCTGCTTCTGCAGTATTTTGATATTCTGCCCTGTTTAGCGGAAGTTATTTCTCCTTTAGTTTAGCCTAGGATCATATATCTCCAGAAGAGAACACCGAAAGTGTGGCACACTAGAATAACCACTTTTAAATAAAAGATGATAGCTTCTACAAAATTTAAAGAAGTATGATAGAACTACTGGTTATTAGTAAAGCATCCAGCTAGAGACCAGGAGACCAGGAGTTGTAGCCCCATCTTAGGCATGAAGCCAGCAGGGTGACTTTGGGCCCGTCACCCTCTCTTAGCCCTAGAAAGAATGCAATGAAAGCCACTTTTGAAATCTTGAAAGTCACTTTTGAAATCTCTGTAGGGACTTGCACAAAGACCAACTTGAAGACATACAATTTTATAATAACAATAACAATAACAACAACAATAATAATAATACTGCTAAATTTAACGGAATACGTGCAGTGTTCTGTGCAAACACAGCCTGTTGCAGCATAAAAGCTGTTTGCTTTATCTTTTTGCAAATAGGGACACAGACCAGGCAGTGATTCTTCATATCATGTTTGTACAAGAAATAATTTATTCCCCACCCTTTTGTGCTTGGCAGAGTTTGAAAATTGGTTATCAGTTGTTTGAATATCTTATATCTTACAAATGAACTAAATTCACATGACATTCTGATCTAGAAAATCCTGACATTGAGGACCTTAGGGTACAAATTTAATATTTTGAGAAAACATTTTGGAGTTGTCCAGGCACACAACAATTTCAACAATCACTTCACACAGAGATAAGCTAGAGAGGCATCACAACAACAACAAAAAAAAGAGTACAAAGTAGAAATTGGTTCTGACCTTCAAATACACATCCATTTCTTTGAATCTAATGGATCACATGTTAAGGACAAAAGCAAAAGCAAACTCAAATTATCTCTAACATTATTTCATCACATTCCGCCCCCATTAATAGGATCACTATCAGCTATCTTAAAATAGCTTCAATTCTTTCTATGAGCATGTAAGAACTACACAGTCTCCCACTATCTCTCTGATACAAATGCATTTCAATTTAACTGTCCATTCACAGATATACAATCATGCTCCTCTGTATCCATCAAACATGCCTTTCTTGGTTGCACTCAGTGTCTTCTACAGTTTTTACAAAGTTGTCACATAGCCTTTTCTTCTACCTACCAGTTGTCCCATAATTCCTTGACAGTCCCTTGGTCTACTCCAGCTTACTCCTGTTGTCCTAAAAGTCAACCTGGCAGACCCACAATCATCTCACAGCCTTTTCTCATGGCCTTTTAGGAAACTCTACATCTCTTCCAGCAGCAGTTCTCTCACACTACAATCTTTGCCAAATTTCCACAATCTGCTCCCTTGCACCCTGAGTTTGCTCTATTCTGCCTCCCACTGATCGCCCCATTGCCCTGCATTTATCCAAATGGATTCCAGGATGAAGTTCAATTCTTGGTAGCAAATTTGGCAAACTGCAGAGACTTTTTTCATTCTCTTTCACTTTAAGATCTCCTACCATGCTACGAAGCAAAGCACTGGTGCTTTTATTCCTTAAGAACTACTCCAATGCGTAAATGTCTATTGCAAGGGTGTCAAACTGGTGGCCCACAAGCCAGATGCATCACGTGCAGGCCAAGCCCACACCAGCTCCACGAATGGCAAAAATGTCACAAAATGTCATGTGACACAACATGACATCACGAGTTTGACACCTGTGGTCTATGGAGATTCACAGTTATCCAGGTCATTGTTTGTATCAAAACTGTTTTTTTTTTCAAGAGGCAACTGGACTTTCTGGGTTTTTCTTTGAAGATGTTTTGCTTCTCATCCAAGAAGCTTCTTCAGCTGTGAAAGATTCCAATTTAAGATTCCAATACATCCACAGAAGGCTAAAGTGGAAAAAGGATATTGCAGTTGATGCTGCAATTGGAGACTGCTGTTCCCTGATGTGCATGTTTATTTCTGACTCTGAGAACTTTTCCTCACTGCAAACTTGAGCTGTTTATCTCTCATGTGTAAACCAGCTGAAAATGAAATCTGGATTCAATCCCTTCTCTGCTTGTTCACTGATGTTTCCTTAGACTATGTTTACCCCTGATTGCCACATGACCTTGTTTTCTTTTACCTTCTTGGACTAGTAAAAAAGAAAAAGGAAACATTATAGTTCACTGTCTACTGTCATTTGAGTTAAAAGAGAAAAGCAACAGAGCTCTCGTCAATTTCACCTGGTTAAAAACAAAGAAAAATCAGTTTATCTTTTCACTCTTCCAACTGCCATCTTTGAAGAAAAAACAAAAAAGGAAACAGCCCAGCTTCTCATCATTCCATAGGAGGCTGGTAAAAAAAGTGCCTGTGGTCAATTCAAAGGACATTAAAAAAAATTTCAAGTGTGCTACAGTATTGCGTTTGCTAGGAAATTGTGAGGCTACAATCTGAAAGCACCCATTCTTAACTCAGATCTACTGACTGGAGAATTGAACCCCTGACCTTTGTAAGTCTTCGATTAATTTTTTTCTTCCTGTTGTTCTTGTTGTCCTAGTTTAAAAAATGCTATAGAATAGCACTTAGACTTATATACTGCTTTACAACGCTTTACAGTCTTCTCTAAGTGGTTTACAGAGTCAGCATGTTGCCCCCAACAATCTGGGTCCTCATTTTACCCATCTCGGAAGGATGGAAGGCTGAGTCAATCTTGAGCCTGGTGAGGTTTGAACTTCCAAATTGCAGGCAGCCGGCAGTCAACAAAAGTAGCCTACAGTACTGTACTCTAACCACTGCACCATCGTGGCTCAAAAAACGCTATAATTTTTATGATTATTTTGAGAAGTTGTTAAATGTTGCACAAGTGTTATAATCTATGGCTGCTAATCCTATTTTGTACTCCCAGTGAGATTATTAGGACTCTAATGAAGTCCTGTCAACATGCTTATACATAAGTAAAGAAATAAATGTAAAAAGAAAAATAAATAAGATATTAGCTGGGAGAATTAGACTACAGTTCCAATTGGGTTTTTTCCCTACGCTGTCTGTACTATCCTGTGTTATACTTGCAAAACAAAGATACCCACAAACCCAAATAAGTAAAAGTATCTTTAAACAATTAAGTTCAGAAATAATGTCAACATGACAGGAAAAAATGGTAGTCCATTTCTAATTGCACAAACACACAAATCAACCGAAGATCACATCCTTGCATAACCACATAGCAACTGCATTAAATGCTCATCCTGGGAAGGTTATCTAAGCTTTCTATGACAATTTTTTCACCATGCAGTGTTCCCTTATTAATACAACAAATTCTGAATGGACTGCAGCATTTCAGTAATGTATATGGCACAAAGTAAAATGTCTTCACAAATGCCATGAAAAAAGATTTTTAAATTAATATTAAGAGTCTCAGTGATGCAGTGATTAGAGTGCTATACTTCAGGCCACTTCTGCGGACTATCACCTTGGCAGTTCAAATCTCACCAGGCTCGAGGTTGACTCAGCCTTCCATCCTTCTGAGGTGGGTAAAATGAGGACCCAGATTGTTGGGGGCAATAGCCTGACTCTGTAAACCACTTAGAGAGGGCTGTAAAGCTCTGTGAAGAGGTATGTAAGTCTTAAGTGCTATTTATTTATTTATTTTTATTTATTTATTTATATTCCTCCCTCTCCCTAGGGACTCGGGGCGGTGTACAGCCAAATAAAAACATATAAATACAAATACAATAATTTAAAATACATTAAAAGGATTAAATAAGTTGGCATTAAGAATTAAAATAAGGAATTTAGAAAGTTAAAAACCATTTAAAAACCATTTAAAAACCAAATTTAAAACCATTAAACATAACTCTAGGCCAGACGGCTAGATGGAATAAGTGGGTTTTTAGTGTACGCTGGAAGGTCAATAGGTCAGAAACGGTCCTCATCTCTGGGGGAAATTCGTTCCAGAGGGAGGGAGCTCCCAAAGAGAAGACCCGAACCCTCGGGGTCGCCAGCCATCCAGCCGGCGGCACCCCGAGGAGGCCCGCTCTATGAGAACGCGCTGGTCGGCGAGAGACTGGTGGTGGCAGCAGGCAGTCCCATAAATATTGCTATGTAGAGTCACAGTACCTATGTAAGACTAATGTTTTCTGCCTATCAATGCTTATTTTTTACCATCAAGATGGCAAATATGCACACACATATATAAATACTTTTAAAAATATTATTTTTGTACCAGTATATATAGCACACTGGACATAATCCCCTTAACAATCCCTTTAACAATCCATCAAAAGAAATGCAGAAGTCTAATATAACTCAATTAGATGACCTGATATGGAAATGCATCCATAAACTAAAGCTGCAGATGTTTGATTCCATACTATAAATGTTCTCCTCTCCTCTCCAAATGAAGAAGTTCTAAATAAGAAGAGGTAAAGTTAAATTACTTGAAACTGGGAATATCTGGAGTCAATAACTCTAGTTAGCTGACCATGATAGAAAATGTAATATCATCAGCTCTTCTCGCATCACTTATGCACTATCCAGTGTATATATAAATGATGTGCATGTCTCTCCTTAGAGTGAATGTTTCTTAAGTATGAAAAATGTCTGTCATGGCAGAGACATCCACAGAAACTAGATTTTGACAAAATGAGTAAAAGATGCAAGTTCAGTCCTCTAAGCATGGGTGCGTGACATCACGCATGGGTGCGTGTACAAAGGGAGCAGAGCTTGAATTGCAATAACACAATGCTGATTTCATTTTTGTTCCCTCTGGCCACCACTGATTTAGACTATTAAAACCATGAGAATCTGAATAACCTCCTCTAGTTCCAGGGACTTGGAACAATGCTCCCAAGCCTAACTTGTATATATTAATGGAGCCCCTGTTATTTGTTTTTTTTTTTCTCTATTAATTGTTAGGGCTGTTTTTGTCTGGGCACTTATGTTGTGTGGTTATGTTTTTAATTATTTTTAACTGTATGCTATAAGCCAACAATAGAGTTTAGGAGTGAGACAACTATAGTAAATTATGAGGAGGAGGAGGAGGAGGGGGAGGAACATTAGCTTTGAATCATTTGATTCAGAATGGCTGTAACAAGGAGTCTGGATTCTTGTTCAGCTCAGATTAAGATACTGGTTGACAGTATTTCTTGCTTTTAGTCACTCAAACCACACAAATTCTAGCCATCAAATTCTCTTCTTCCTTTTAATTTATTCTTATTTTATCAGGCAATTATTGGCAGTTTCCTGATACTTCTAATAGCATGGATGAAGAGCCCTGTGTAAACTGCAGCTGTTTCCACTTTCACTGTTGATGCTGCTGCCATCAACAGACCAGCTGTATAAACAGAGATTAAAAGAAATGGTTCTGAGAACTTGGTAGCCTGGGATGAATGGTGGACAATTTCCATAGGATGATTGTATTGGAGAATAAACCAAACTATTTTTAACTAGCTTACTTATTGTTTTCCTTTTTACATACATAGAATGATCAAATCAATTGACTTAAAAATCTTGTTCATTTCTGCCGATGTTTGAGTTCAATTAAGCTTAAAAGGTGATTCATAGAACATAGTTAAAATTACAAAAGTATTCAATAGTATAGTATTATAATGCTATAATTCTAATGAATTACAGTTTATCATAAAAATTATCATGAAAATACTTGAAATCTAAGGGTCAATATAAACCTAAACCTCTAACCAGAGATCATTAAATCAAGAATGGAGTGCAAATTTCTCTCAGGGAGGTTTATAAATTCTGAGAGTTATAGTCCCAATACTTCTAAAGGCACCAGATCAGGAAGATCCTTTTAAAACTATTTTTTGGTCCAGACCGGATTCATTATCATAGTAAGTATAATGTAGCAATGGACAACTCTATAAAAATTATAGATTTAATGTAATAACAATAGTAGTAATGGTAACACTTACAACAATAATAGCTGAAACTTTATGTTAGGGAAAACTTCATCTCAAGGTTCATGTAGCTTTGTTTGTTTTAAATAAGTCTTTAAAACGATAAAACATAATTATACAAAACAAAAATTTCTTGTGATTTAATTAATGAATATGTACTTGTTTATCTTATTCAGTAATCACAGATATAATTCTCTTTTGAATGTTGAAAGAATTCTATAAAAAGATTTTGATTTAAAAAAAAAAAAAAAGATAGATATTTTTGTTCCTGTCTTTAAGTCAGACTTTCAGACAGTTTGACCTGAGGAAATTACTCATATTCTTCATGTATATCAGATGTTTCCAATTAGTTCCTATTTTTCTAGAACTGACTTTGCAATTAAGGTTATTTGTGTTTTTGTTTTCTTTTGTGTTATTATTAAGGGATTATAAAACGATTATAATTTTACGATGCGTAAAGAAGATACATCCTACCATTATGTAGTACATCAAAGCGTATCAGCAGTAGAGATCTTCAAATTTCTAGGTTCTACTATATCACATGACCTAAAATGGACACCTAACATCAAAAATGTCATGAAAAAAGCACAACAAAGTATGTTCTTTCTGTGCCAACTCAGGAAGCTCAAACTGCCCAAAGAGCTTTTGATACAGTTCTATAGAAGAATTATTGAGTCTGACATCTGCACTTCTATAACTGTCTGGTTTGGTTCTGCAACCCAACAAGATAGACACAGACTTCAGAGAGTAAATAGGACTGCAGAAAAAGCAATTACTACCAACCTGCCTTCAATCGAGGACATGTATACTGCACGAGTCAAAAAGAGGGCTGTGAAAATATTTACAGACCCTTCACATCCCGGACATAAACTGTTTCAACTCCTTCCCTCAAAACGACACTATAGAGCTTTGTACACCAAAACAACTAGACACAAAAACAGTTTTTTCCTGAAAGCCATCACTCTGCTAAACAAATAATTCCCTCAACACTATTCAACTATTACAAAGTCTGCACTACTAAAACTGTTAAATCTTGTCATCATTCCTTATCCCCCATCTCCTCCCACTTGTGACTGTATGACTGTAACTCTGTCGCTTCTATCCTTACGATTTATATTGACAGTTTCCTAGTATGATTGATTGCTTATTGTACCCTATGACTATCATTAAGCATTGTACCTTATGATTCTCAACTCCTGACAAATGTATCTTTTCTTTTATATATACTGAGAGTATTTACACCAAGACAAATTCCTTGTGTGTCCAATCACACTTGGCCAATAAAGAATTCTATTCTATTCTTAAAAAAGGAAATCTGATTGATATGAGATAATATCTCATTTTGCTTTAGAAAAATCGGTGGAGAATAGTACAAAGTAAGAAAGAATAATGTTCATATGCATTTCTTTACTACCTCACCTCCTTTTAGGTTAGATTACATGGATCCTAATCAATTTTATGCTTATATAAATTATACTGCCAGTATCTAGTCTAATTATGAACCTAATTATCTATCTTTTATAAAAATAATCAATTGCAAGAATGTAGAAGTGTAGGTGTTGTGCATTCTGTATATTCTAGTCTTGGATGGCAAACCTCAGACAAAGAATATTCCGTGCAAAGTGCAACGTTTGCATGTTTACCTGGAGAAAACAAGACCTTAACACCCAGATAAGACGGAACAAAGGACAGGAACTGAAGCTTATGTTAATCTTAACTAGAGTTAATCTTAACTAGAGGTGAAAATATAAACTGCTTAAGCAGATAGTAACAAAGGTTGACTAAATAGATGTATAGTGTATAAATTAACCACTGGTATGCTACTATGTATATAGATAGAATGAACTCTGGCAATAGAACAGACAGCTCTTCTTATTTTCAACCTGACAATAAAGAAAGCAGCTTGTCTCATCTTCATGTGGTCCTGAGTCTTGATTCCTACAACTGGTGCCCGAACAGGGACTCCTTACTTTGTCCAGCAAGGATTTGGTGCACCTTCAACCTTTCAAAGGTTTCTGTAAGTATGGGGTCTTCACTTTCTGAAGAGCAGAGAAAGCATGTGGAGGAATTAGGATACCTTTTAAAGAAAAATCATATAGATGTATCTCAGCGCAGTCTCACAAGGCTGGTCCAGGAGATTGCAGCTCAATGTTTATGGTATCCAGAAAAAGGGTCTGTTAGGTTAGTAGATTGGGAAAAAATTGGAATTACTTTACATACAGAGCCAAGGGCTAGCGTGGAGATTTTACATGCTTGGCATTTATGTCAGCATGCAGTTGAGATATTTGGCACTAATGAGGTTTCTCTATTAGCACCCCCCCCTTCACAAAACACAGCCCCCATAGTTTGTCCTCCTTCTTCATCAGAATATCTGACTATCTCTCCCTCTGCTGTTCCTAATATTGCTAAAAACCGACCATCTAAAAAATGCCCAATTTGTAAAAAGGGTTTTCATTGGGCTAATCAATGTAGATTCCGTTCGGGAAACTTGCCCATGGGTATGGCACCCACCCAGAATTCAAAGCGTGCCTACCCCATAACCCTGACTCCCCCACAGTCACTCTCTTCCACGCCACCCCGGCCACAGCCGGTAGTGCTTGGATCGATTTGATTACACAATTAGAAGTTAAATTGGTTCCCTCTCAATACAAAGGCCCTCTTCCTTCAGGTCTTGTTGGTTTAATATTACCTCATTCCTCTGCTCATAAGCTAGGACACTTTGCGGTGCCTGGCATTATTGACTCTGACTACACTGGCACCCTTATGATACAAATTTGGGTTAACCTCCCACAACGTATCCCTTCTTATTCTTCTATTGCTCAATTGCTTCTTCTTCCTTATGAAGTTCCTTCTCCTGGGTCTGGAATACGTGGAAATGCAGGCTTTGGCTCCACCTCTCCTTTGGTGGGTCGACTTCAGCCATTAATCTTATGTCGACTTTTACTAACACTTTACCTTAATAAGCAACCTTTTCAAGGGCTACAGGGGCCGATGTTACTGTCATCTCCTCTTTACAGTGGCCTGTTCAATGGCCTAAGAAAGCTGTTTCTTCCTTGTGGGGTGTGGGTGGCTCCACTTCAGCTTGGCAAAGTGTTCAGGATGTTGACATTTCCACTGCTGCTGGAAAGTTCTTTTCTTTAAAACCATATATTTTGAATATTCATATTAATATATGGGCCCGTGATGTTCTTGTTTTTTTAAATGCTCATTTAATTTTGGATGATGGCTCTCCCGCTTAAGTGACTCTGTTCTACTCCTGTATGGGTGGAACAATGGCCTCTTCCTGTTGATAAACTTTCAGCTTTACAGCATTTAGTTCATGAACAACTTTTAGCGAAACATATTGAATTTTCTACCAGTCCATGGAATACTCCTGTTTTTGTAATAAAAAAGAAAAGTGGGAAATGGAGATTCTTACAGGATTTACGAGAAATTAATAAATGTATTCAACCCATGGATCCATTGCAATGTGGACTTCCAAATCCAAATTTAATTCCCAATTCTTATAAGTTATTGATAGTTGATTTAAAGGATTGTTTTTTTACTATTCCATTGCAGCCTCAAGATAAGGAAAAATTTGCTTTTACAGTTCCTGTGCTGAATAATAGTATGCTTACTAAACAATATCAATGGCGTGTATTGCCACAAGGCATGCTTAATTCTCCCACCTTGTGTCAACACTTTATGGATAATGCTCTTCAGCCTTTTAGAGATAAATTCCCTACTTATCTTGTTTATCATTATATGGATGATATTTTGATTGCTGCCCCAGATTTTGATGAATCCTCTCTATTGAAGGAATTACAGGATATTGTTGCACAACATGGCTTGTATATAGCACCTGAAAAAATACAACGAATAGAGCCCTATTTATATTTAGGTCATAAACTATTGAAAGGCTCTTCTATTCCAGTTTTACCTACTTTGCAGGTACAACCTACATATACATTGGTACAATGGCAAAAACTGCTTGGAATTATTAATTGGGCATGACCGTTCTTCTGTATCACTACAGGAGATATGTTGCCATTGTTCACTTCTCTGAAAGGTTCACAGCGCCCTGGGGATATGGTAGCCCTTACCAATCTTCAGAAGGATTGTCTTCAAGCTATTCTACAAAAATTTAAGGAACGCTATGTGGATAGGATAGCTTCTTCATCATTAAATCTTAATTTGGCTATACTCCCCACTTCTCCCCTTCCCACTGGCTGTCTATATACACCTGTTTTTGATAAGCAGGTCCACATACATGGACCTGCTTAATTTATCTGCTACTCCACCTCGTAATATTTACCCTTATCAGTCTGCTTTAGAAGACATAATAATTAAAGCAAGAAAGCGAGCTTTAGTTCTTACTGGATGTGATCTAAGTAGTATAGCCTTTACTCATACAAAAGCTGAACATGAACATCTAATGACTATTTCCTACTCTTATCAAATAGCCTTTTCCCAATATGTGGGGAAACTTCTTTATTCTTTATCTAAAGACCCCCAGGATAGTAATCACCTCTACTTTAAATCCTGCCTTCTCTTCCATTTTTGTTCGAACTCCTTTGTCTGCTGCTATCACAGTTTTTAACTGATGGGTCCCCAACTAGAGGAGTTGTTGTATGGCAGCAGCTCTGGCATTCCAAATATACCTCTGTACAAACTTCAGCTCAACGTGCTGAATTGGCAGCCATGATTCTGGCATTACACTTATTTTCTGATCAACCTATTAACCTTATAGTTGATACTCAATACGTGTGTCTGGCCATGCAGTCCTTACCGTACTCGTATTGTGCCTTAAATTTGGATGTAAACTTGTTGGCCCTGTTTTTATCTTTAAAAAGTATCTTGGAAACTCGTTCCTATCTTTATATGTTGAACATATAAGAAGTCATACTCCTTTTACTAATGCCCTTATGGAAGGAAATCGGAAAGCAGATGAATCTTTAAAAGCAGTTACTTCTTTGTTTTCTGACCCTGTTGCAAGTCATTTATATTTTCATCAAACTGCAAAATCACTGGTTAAGCAGTTTCATATTCCTCTGTCACAGGCACGTGATATTGTACGAACCTGTCCTGCCTGTCAACAATTGGCCGTCCCATTTCCAGTTGGGGTTAATCCCCGCGGCACTCATGCTAATCATATGGCAAATGGATGTCACACAATTTGTAGCCTTCAAGCCCTATAGTAATTTGCATGTTTCCATAGACACTTACTCTCATTATTTATGGGTAACTGTTTCTCGACATGAGCATGCACAGGATGTTATCGCTCATTGTCTTTCTTCCTTTGCTGTTATGGGTCGCCCTTTACAATTTAAAACTGATAATGGTCCTGCTTATATTAGTAAGGACTTTAATTAGTTCTGTCAACAATGGAACATAACATTGGTACATGGTATCCCTTATAATTCTCAAGGACAGGCTATTGTTGAACGGGCTCACCGTACCTTTAAAGCATCACTTCAAAAACAGTTAAAAATTGAATCTGGGCCCTATCATCTCCGAAAAATACAGAATATAATTTCCATTATATTGTTCACTTGGAATTACTTAATTGTCTCAGATTCCTTTTCAGAGCCACCTGTTATTTTGCATTTCCGCACAGCAGAACCTTTAGACAAACCTTTGGTTAAATATCGTCAAGCACCAGACCCAAAGTGGAAAGGTCCGGCTTGGTTAATTACTTGGGGCCAGGGTTACGCTGCTGTAGAAGTTCCACAGACTTGCCAAGCTATTTGGATCCCTGGTCATTGCATACGACCTTATCATGGTGTGGCACCAGGGCCTACACAATCCAATTCCAAACTTCAACCTGCACCTGAACACAGAAGTCCGTCTTCCAAAGCCCAAAGCTGACCGCCCTCCACCAATTACTTGGGGCCAAGTGAAAGCTACCACCTATCAAGGACAGCAACAATTGCAAAAGGCGGCATTGCCACAAACTCCTGAAAATTTGGTTGCTGCTGTATTTTCCATTAT
This sequence comes from Bungarus multicinctus, assembly GCA_023653725.1. Lineage (NCBI taxonomy): Eukaryota > Metazoa > Chordata > Lepidosauria > Squamata > Elapidae > Bungarus > Bungarus multicinctus. Next base: position 30,540,376 of record CM042849.1, on the reverse strand, counting down.
AACAGCTAATTCTGTAATGATTATTATGCGCTTTTTGCTGTTAAGTGTCAGTAGAGTAGGGGCAAAGGATGTTAATTATACTATGTTGTTCATTTTCACTCTCTAAATAAAACTATTGAAGATGAGCTTGTTAATTTACAATCTTATTTTCAGAATAATATTCATGCTATTCCCTCTCCTTTTGAATGGTTGACTAATTGGCTGCCAAATTGGGTTTGGTTAAAAGAAATGTTCTTTTATGGAATAATTCTTGTAGTGATGTTAATAATATCTTGTTGTTTTATTCAATGTATTCCCTCATTCTTTGCTCTGTTCCGTCCTGTTCCAGCTTCTCTCCATCCTGTTCAGTTATGCTACATTCAAAAATCCTTACTTCCTCACAATAAAGTAAAAAATGGGAACATGTAGGCGTTGTGCATTCTGGATATTCTAGTCTTGGATGGCAAACCTCAGACAGAGAATATTCCGTGCAAAGTGCAACATTTGCATGTTTACCTGGAGAAAACAAGATCTTAACACCCAGATAAGACAGAACAAAGGACAGGAACTGAAGCTTATGTTAATCTTAACTAGAGTTAATCTTAACTAGAGGTGAATGTATAAACTGCTTAAGCAGATAGTAACAAAGGTTGTCTAAATAGATGTATAGTGTATAAATTAACCACTGGTATGCTACTATGTATATAGATAGAACGAACTCTGGCAATAGAACAGACAGCTCTTCTTATTTTCAATCTGACAATAAAGAAAGCAGCTTGTCTCATCTTCATGTGGTACTGAGTCTTGATTCCTACATAGAAGCAGTCTAAGAATAAAATTATACACAAAGGTAAAGGAGAGTGAGTGAGGTGATATGTGTGTGTGAGAGAGAACCAAAACAGTGTTTACATCTCTCAAATAACTATCCTTTCTCTACAAAATGTCAGCATTGTGTATGTACAGTACTTAAATATTTGATTGTACCAAGTGTCATTTGTTTTACCAGTATTTATTATATTTCTATGGCTGCCTGTCTCACGACTTTGGATTGTGTACAAATCACCATTAAAAACAATTTAAAAAACACATTCAACAAATACAAAAATTAATATTATCTTTAAAAGGCTATCAGAGAGCATCACATATTACAAACAATGGAGCCACTTCATCAGATTATCCCTCCCCTGAGACGCCCAACCTGTTGTGGCAACCTGGTTTTAAAAGACTTCTTACCATCAGCAGAGATGAAGCTAATCTATGCTGTAAAACACCGTTTTTCCCAACCCTTCTTATTTAGTTTGATGGAAAAATAATTGCTTTGGATAGGTTTTTTTCTGAAAAAGAAGAAAAATTCAAGGCAGATGCAGAATTGCATCATCTTGCTATCATCTTAATGACAAGGTAGCTGAGGTTTTTGCCTTTTCTTGTTCATTGTTCTTGTTTATCTTTGTATATTGAGTCAAAATGGACTATCTTTAAAACTACTTTTATTGACTGCTGAAAGTTTTGGATCTTCTTTGTACCCTATTTAGTTCTTCAAGTAATATATTATGTATGTATTATGAGATTTCTGCCATAATTAATTTGTTTGTATTTTCTGGCATTGTTCATTTTTTGAAGGAACTTTCACTATAGATTGCTTCATTGCAATAATAGGGAATTTTTTTAAAACAGCCAGTACTCAAATGTTTCTATGCTATTGCAATGAAAATAACTCTTGATGGCTTAGATAGAAAAGTTAAAACATAAAACATATCCAATAAAGCATAAATACAAAACAACTTTTCCCCTAAATAATGCTATATGTTAGAATATAAACAGTCTGTTTTGACTGGCTTTGTACCATGGACTAAAACCTGGTTGTCTTAATATGATATCAGTTGATTAGTGATTAAAATAGAAACCCCCACCATTAGTTATAAAAGTTCACATGAGGACTCTTGGACCACTCATACTGTCAGTACAATGTACCCCCAAAAGCTCCTTCTCCACCAATGGTCTTTCATTTTGTAGATTCCATGGTACAAAGCTTCCATTTACGCTTTTGTTATGAATGAATATATAAATACCCCAACTTTTCTTTAATCCCATAGAATTTGGCATTAAATTCTTTTATTTGAAGTATTCTTGTGAATATATAAACAAAACAACTATATTCCCTAAAATATGTATTACCTATTTGAAAACCATAAAGTGAAATCTGACTGAATGCAGATAAGAATGCAATTTATTATGTGAAATGGAAAATCATTATGGCCAACACAGTGAATTTATTCACCACTCATGATTAGTCTCAGGCTTACTCTGAGGGGCATGATGATGAAGTTATTTTGCTTGATTTTCTGCTGAAAAAAACAAAAATAGCAGTGAGAAAATGATTTTGTTACTACAAATAAGACAAAGGAAGATTTTGGAGTAAGGGAGACAGAGAAGATTATCTAAAATAGATATTTGCCCTGTACATTGATTAGAGGACTGAGAGAATTTCAGTTAATGAAGACTTGCAACATTGTCTGTGAAACTGAAATAATTTTTACTTTGCAGTGTGACCAGAGCAGCTCAAGGAACCTTGGCTAACATATTGCTTAATGAAGTGGAAAAATTTAAAACCTTACAAATATGTGGAGTTTCAGTTGACAGAATTTACTAGCTGACATTCTGAGAAATGAAACCATTTATCTGGCAAGTACCATACCTGAAGAAAAGTTATGACAAAAACCATGCAAATTCTTCTTTTCATGCTGCATTTTTAATATAAGCAATAGGAAGATATCCCAAATTGGAAAACTCTGCCTTTGTAAAGTTTTGTAAAACACAGATGTTATAAAACAACCCTTTCCAATCTCTAATCTTCCAGATATTTATGACTTCAGCTCCCATTATCTTCTGTCTAGCATGTATATTAGTTAACATTAAGTAGCCATGTCAATGATAATATTTGGTTAAGGAAATATAATCCAAGATGTATCTTTCTTTCTCTTGGTGTAATCCACTATAAAAGGACAAAATCAAGCACATCAGGTCTGGATAGATTTCCCTTCCCCTACTAATGTTGTTGTTCGCTTGCCAGCAAACTCAATAAAGTATTGGTTCCGGATTCTTTATGCATTCTGTAGCATTAATAGGCTGAGTGGTGTCCATAACGAAAAGACTGACATGATTTGCTTGCCAGAAAACTTGAAAGAATTTTTGAATAACAACAACAATAATAATAATAACAACAACAACAACACAAATCCTCACTTGCACTCAGTGATTATCCCTCCCCTTTGAGGCCACTTTCAAAAAAGTTGGAAGAACATACAATCTGGATTTACCTTAGAAGGCCATCCAGATTGCTGTGACTTGAAATAAGGCTCCTCCTCCTTCTCTTTATGATAACGATTAATAAATACATCATGTTCTGATGAAAATTTCAGCAGAAAACAATCTGGCTTTGTCCCAAAGAGAACAAAGAGAGATTGCAACTGCCTGTGGAAAAAGGGTTGGAGAAATGCTCCGGCTATTGAATCCATACTGATTCCCTTATATTCCAGTCTGGCTTTTAACAAGCTGCTAAATTTATATGTGACTCCAACCACTATCTGAAGATATCAAGGTGATTTATTAATATTCAATTTCACTGACAAGCTTAGTCATTTATATCCTAATGCAGTTTCTACAACAGCTGCTTCTTAACAGTTCTGATCATACAGAGTAGGATTTTCCAAACCTATGTTTCACAGATTTGATGGGATGCAATGATAGAATCAGAGGAAGAAAAAAAGTTCACTTGAAGAAAACTAATGTTCTTTTTTTCTTTTCTTAAATTTATTATTTCTCCCAAAGCTAAAATACAAAATAAAGAAGAAGAAACAAACTAACAACCACAGGACACTAATAATAAAAATTTAAAAATGTAAACAAAATGAAAAAGATAACAAATAGCAAATAGCAAATATATCATTCACAGTCTGACATTAAACATAAAAAGTCTACCCTGGCTGAATGCTGGCAAACATATCAAAAGTATCTGATGCGTTATCCTCTCCTTACATAACAGGTCTCCAAATAATTATAAACCTTCCCATCTATCTTTGATATAAATACTATGTTACATTTAAAAATGTCCCTGATGTGGAAATATATTTATCTAGTAAGCAATCAACCCAACCCCTGACATACACGCACACACAGAGACATATATATGTGTGTGTGTGTGTGTGTGTAAGGTTTTATATATATATATGTGTGTGTGTGTGTGTGTGTGTGTGTAAAGAAAAGACAACGAAACAAATAGCTTTCTGTCAGTATGGTCTCTGGTGATGAGCCGAAAGACAGAAAAGAAAGCAGTATGCTTTCTCCCTTAATTGGGGCTTAACAGGGTGTTGTAACACAAAGTATATATATATATATATATACACTTACATACATACATACATATATATATATATACATACACACATATGTAAGTATGTATGTATGTATAAAAGAGACAACTCCAAGGTAAAACTAATTTTTGAAGCCCCCTCAACCATCTGTTATTGTATTTAACACAAAGAAAATCCACAAAGAGGCTTCCAGTCTCTTATAAACTTATTGAATCCACTGTCTCTAATATGATTTATCATACTTACAAGACCACCTTATAGGACAAAGTGTACTTGAAGTTTGATCGCTTTCCCTCCATACTTTTTCGCCATTATTAAATATGAATATATAATTCTGATCATATTTTGTCAGAATCAATGCCAGTTTAGCATGGACTGTGGAAAATTTGTGTTATTGTTTTCTGTTGTTTTTGTATTTGTCTGTTTAAAGAAATACAACAAGAGAACCAAACTGTACAGCACAGTGAAGGTCTTTGAAACATCAGTCAGTATTCACAGCTTGCAACAATTTATCTTTATGAGAATCAATATTGAATAGAGATGTTAGTGAATGTAATAATTACTGGTCCTTTCATGCTGAACTTCCGATAAATGAAATAATAACATGAAGGATAACATTAATTAGTTCTGATCATTGTTTTGCTTTTAAAAACCCCAAACATTAAAAATATTTTTCTTTTTAAAACATAGGGATCTGTGAAATCAGGCTAAAACATACAGTGTCATCTGTACAGTTTACAAAGAGAAAAGAGAATAAGTTAGATTTTTCATGAGCCTGAATCAGGGGTGGGCTGCTGGGGGTTTGCAGGGGTTCAGGAGATCCTCTAGCTAACATTCTTCACAGTTCAGAGAACCCCCAAATCCCACTTCTGGCTGGCCCCACCCACCCATCCCCTCCCCTCCCAGGAGTCCCCACATGGCCCGTTTTAGATGCAGGTAAGTGCAGGGCGCACACGGAGGCTCGGGGAGGGTGAAAAATGGTCCTCCCATAAGTTCAGGAAGGCTTCCATAGAGCCTCCAGAGCCTGGGCAGGCCATTTTCGCCCTTCCAGAGGCTTGAGAAAAGCCTCCGGAGCCTGGGGAGGGCAAAAATGCCCCCCATGGTGCAGGAGGCCAACTAGGCGGCACACACCATGGCCGCGCCCACCCAGTAACCAGGCAGAGAACCCATTGCTAAAATTTTTGAAGCCCAACCCTGGCCTGAATCCCAGGGAAGAGCTGAAGAGAGGAAATCTAATCCACATATTCTGTTAATTACACATTACTGAATTCATTAATGTGGATAAGAATCCCTTTAAAAATCAATTAAATGCTTGATTTTAGTACTGACCCAAAAGTTTTACTAGTTGGAAAATAAATAGCTATTTCCCACCCTTTGGCATGATTGATGAGAAAATATATGAGGAATCATACCTAGATTACAATGGATAGTCATATTAAAAATATTTGTAGAATATCCTTGAGGTGGAAAGAAAATAATTAATTTTTGCCACCTGTGTCCTTCCTTGCACCTATATTATATAAATAAAAGAAAGCTAAATATAATGGAAAGCTTGAGAAGTTAACCAGACTATCTTGTTGGGAAAAAGAGGAAACAAGCCCTACCTTACTCCCAAAAGTGAGCTCCAGAGATGAAGTTGCTTTTCAGCTGTAATAAAGAGAAAAGAGCAGGAAAGCAAACTGAAGTTACTCTATTAGTTCAAAAATAGTAGAAAGCAGGAAGTGTTTTTTCCCCCCTTCATTGATTTTCAAAAGTAAAGAATCTTATGATGATTCTTATTACATCGCCTCTTGCCAACTCTTCTTCTATAGTCTCCACTTTTTTTCTTCTTATAAGCATTGTTACAGTTTATGGCAAAGATTTGCATAAATAATATATTGCAAAAACACAGAACTATTAAATTACATAAATATCAGTTTATGTTAATATAAATTAACTTATACGTTTAAGGAAATGTTTTCTCAGAAATGGATAATGCCAATGAACAAAAGCAACAGCCTAACCCTTACTATTATTAGGCTATTTTCTACAATTGGATGCTGGCATGAACTGATGGAAAATATCAAGATCTCTTGGTTCTAAACCAAGCTGATTTTCTTGAGTAAAAAATAAACATTTGAAGAGTAGAAAATGGTATTTTTCTTACTATTACTCAAGAGAAACTATTATTTAAGCTATTGTCAGCCTCTTTGAAAGGTAATCAAAATATACATAACTATTTCAGAAGATTGTAGATGAATATACACGGATTGCTCCATACTAATTCTTCTGCAAGAGGCTCCTTGCATTTATGAAAGGGACTAGCAATGCTTATTATTAATTAAGAGGAATTCTATCAGTGGTGGAATTCAAAATTTTTTACTACCGGTTCTGGCTTATTTGGTGGGTGTGGCTTGGTGGTCATGTGACTGTGGGTGTGGCTTGGTGGCCATGTGATTGGGTGGGTGGGCTTGGTGGCTATGTGACTGGGTAGACAGTGCTTGGTGGTCATGTGACTGAGTGGGCATGGCTTGGTGGTCATGTGACTGAGTGGGTGTGGCCAACTTAATGTCATTCACGTCAAGGGCTGCCTTGCCTGGCCCCTCCCTTCCCAGTCATTCCTTGTCACACCCAGCCTCAACTTATCTATAGTTCTGTAAAAATGTTGTTCACCTTTTTTTGACTTTATTATCTACATACTATAGATGTATTTTCATGGACCACTGACAGGAGGAAATGGCTCACATGCTTTGCCCAAGAGTGATAGGCAACAGGCTTTTAAGGGGCTGCCAGAAAGAAAGAGGGGGATGTATTTTCCAAAGCACCAGAAGTCAAACAAGAAGCAATGGATGGAAACTGAACAACGAAAGAAGCAATCTAGAACTAAGGAGAAACTTCCTGACAGTAAGAACAATTAACCAGTGGACCTGCTTGTCCCCAGAAGTTCTGGGTGCTCAATCACTGGAAATTTTTAAAAGGCTGGACAGCCATTTCTCTGAAATGGTATAGGGTTCCCCCTAAAGTCCCTTCTAAGTGTTATTCTGTTATTCTGACACCTTTCCCAGGACCTCTGCTCAGAGTTTGGCATCCTCAGTTTTCCTGCCTGAGCAGGGCTTGGACTAGAAGACCTCCAAAGTCCCTTTAACCACACATGTATTTAAGGTCTGGACTATAGACACTGAATGCATGTAAACCCTGAAAAATATGTGGTAGCCCTGGGCAAAAGAAAGGCAGTAGAATCACTCTAGGTATAGGGACAGTGTAAAATATTAACACATGGTAAATAATGGAACAATTAAAAATAATAGCACAGAGTTTTCTCTGTCAATATCTCTCTCTCTCTCTCTCTCTTCCTTCCTATTTCTTTTTCTTTCTTTCTCTTTGTCTCTTTCTGTCTTTCTCTCCTTTCCTCTCTCTCTCTCTCTCTCTCACACACACACACACACCACTCTCTCCCTATTTCTTTTTCTTTCTGTCTCTCCCTTCCTCTTTCTTTCTTTCTTTCTTTCTTTCTTTCTTTCTTTCTTTCTTTCTTTCTTTCTTTCTTTCTTTCTTTCTTTCTTTCTTTCTTTCTTCTCTCTCTCTCTCACACACACCCCTGTCAGCCTTCATTCTGTCTCCCTCCAGCCACTTTACTCACCAGGGGAAAGGAATCCAGCATTGGGAAAGTTTTGCAAGTTAACAACACGTATTTGCACAGCTCATTCAAACTTCTCTGTGGCTGGATTTCCCCCTTCCCCCCCTCCAGCCTTCATTCCCTCTCACTCCAGACACTTTACTCACAAGGGGAAGTGATACGTCTAGTGTCCATGAAGAATCCAGCCTTGGAGCAGTTTGCAGGTTAACGGACCACTGCTCCACCCACAGTCATGTGTTTTCAAGTGGCTGCTTGAAAATGCATGGCTAGGGCGGAGGAGCAGTCCTCCTTTAAACTGGGGCAGTGAGCATCTGGCGGGCAGGGCAAATGAATGAGTGGAAACCAGGTGACTGGGTTGGGGGCATGGCTAGCCAGATGTTGCTACTGGTTCAGCGACCCATGCCAAATTCTTGCTACCAGTTCACCCGAATAGGTGAGAACCGGCTGAATATCACCTCTCAATTCTACCTTTAATCCATTCCCAAGCAATCCATCATCACCTATATAGTTTGATAGGATCACTCTATTTTTTCCTTTATAGGGACCAGCAGAAAGTATATTTTTCCTTCCATTAGCAGGAACTACTAGAAACTCTGAATTCATCCCTATGTATCTTTACTATTCTTTCCCCCATTAAATAGATTATTACAGAAAAATAAACATTAAAAAGAACCATAATAAAGGTCTCCCATATAATTGAAAACAAAAAGGAAAATCAGCGATCATTTCCATGATTGAATTCGTTTTTGTTGGGATTAAGGATGAGGACAGGTTGGGGAGAAAACACTGGTTGACACCCCCCCCCCAAAAAAGAGAGAGAGAGACAGATCAAAGCTATGACTTTCAGGGAGTCAGACCCCAATGCCTGGATCTGACCATCCTCTGTCTGAGATAAGATATCTAAAAGAAGAGAGGCAAGGAAACTTCTTTATTTTGTTACAGTCAATGTTTGTTAATTGTGCATATCTAGATTTAGGGGATTTTAACAGAATGTACACTACAACATGGGCTTTAACTTTCAGAAGAGCTAGAAAATACTAAAGAAGGACATTCAGAAATTATTCCTTCTGATACTAGCAGAATATTGATATTTTTCAACAGACAAATGTGGATTTCGAGGCTATTTAAACAGTAGTGAGGGAGGGTTTTGCTTTATTTTTTACAGGAAAAAAATCTGGCACAGGTAATCTTCAATTTATGACTGGTCACTTAGAAACAATTCAAAGTTACAACGGAACTCCCTCAAAAAACTACTTACAACATATTTTCTTTTTTCTTTTTATAATAAAGTTTTATTGGGTTAACTTCCCTCAAAAAACTACTTACAACATATTTTCTTTTTTCTTTTTATAATAAAGTTTTATTGGGTTAACTTTTAAAGCGTTCCATGGCATCGGACCAGGATATTTACAAGACCGCATTCTGCCAGTTTCCTCTCACCGTCCGGTGCGCTCCCACAGAGAGGGTCTCTTGCGGGTCCCATCTATGTGCCAGCTGGTGACCCTGAGGAATAGGGCCTTCTCTGTGGAGGCGTCTACCCTCTGGAATGGGTTGCCTCCGGAGTTACGTACAGCCACGGACTGGGGACCTTCAGGCATGCCTTGAAAACCTGGCTCTTTGACCAGGCTGGCTTGAACTGATTTTAGATTTGGGTATTTTAATTTTATACTAATTTTAGGGTTTAAGGTTGGGGTTTTAATTGTTTTGCAGCCAGGGTATTTAATTTAGTTTTAATTTTTGTATATTTAATGTTTTAATTGCATGGCTGTACACCGCTCAGAGTCCTTCGGGAGAGGAGCGGTATATAAATAAATTTTCATTCATTCATTCATTAAGAAAACATAAAAATAAAACATCTTATTTGAGTACGCATGATTCCGGGTTATCACATTTCCATACAAATACAATTTCATATGCATATTCATCTTATGTATTCAACTTCATATCTTATCACTCTTTTTCAAACTTTTCACTATTTCTTCCTTTACTTCTCTTAATTTTCTTTTATAATTATCTTATTTTCTTCTTATTCAATTGATTTCTTTTATCTTTTTATTCATTATACTTATACTTTCATCTGTTTTTTTTACCATTTCATATATTCTCTTCCAACCTTATTAAAAAGCAAAGTTCCCCCTATAATTGCCAATCAGAGTGCAACACCTTTGGATCTTATAATTATTATCATATGAAATCTCATTAAACATTCAATTTATGCATTCTAAAATTATAACATTCACATTTCTAATATCTATTTTATATCATGTAACTCTTATCATTCAGACTCTGTTTGGTACTTCCCCTATATACCGAAAAAAATTCTAAGAAAATAGCAAAACAATATGTATGTATGTATGTATATGTATGTATATGTATATATGTATGTATGTATATGTGTGTGTGTGTGTGTGTGTGTGTGTGTGTGAGCTGATAAATAATTAAACAAGGGAGACTTATATATATGTATGTATATATGTATGTATGTATATGTGTGTGTGTGTGTTAGGTTTTGAGCTGATAAATAATTAAATAAGGGAGATTAGTATAGATCTATTTCAAGCTACTTAGGTCTCGTGTACATTTAAAAACTGCTTGCAAGCAAATTTTATGTGACAAACTCAGATAGCTGATGGCAGAAACACAGATCTCTAAGTGAATCTGTGATTCTATGAGCAACTCAATCTGCCTGCCTGCTTTGACTGATTTTGGGTAAAAGTTGCTCTTTTTAATAAAAAAATTCAATATTTACATAAATATTAAAAAATTTGAATCCCACCCCTGCCTCTGTGTGTTTGTATGTGTGTGGGGGGGGGGAGGAGAGGTTAGATCAGATGTTTCTCTCTCTCTCTTTCTCTCTCTCTCTCTCCCACCAATGTCAGCAAGCCACTGTCAGTCAAAATTCATATTAGTTGTCCCTGGGATTTAAAATTATGAGTTTGGTGGTCTCTGAGGTCCAAAAGGTTGGCATCCCCTGATCTAGATGATTCTGGACAAATGGCTGTCCAGTCTCTTCTGGAAAACCTCCATTGATGGAGTACCCAAATTCCTGAGGTAAATCATTTCACTGATTAATTATTCTGTCAGGCAATTTTTCCTGAATTCTAGGTTGGATCTTTCTTTAATGATCTTCCACTCATTACTTCCTGTCCTGCCTTCAGATGCTTTGGACAATAGATCAACCCTTCTTTTTGGTAACATCCCCTCAAGCAGCAGTGGGATCCCACCTGTTCAGTGATTGCACGTGTGCAGCTTTCCACACATCAACTGAGGCCTGCGGCGCCAATCACCTGAGAGGATAAAGAAAAGCACAGGGACAGGTGGGAGGACTGATCCTGTACTTTTCTCTTCTTTCTCTTCTCAGCTGATGGAGGCTTTTTTCCCTCCTCTCAGCTGATCTTCAGAGGCTTTTTTTACTACTGGTTCAGCCAAACTGGGCCGAACCAGTAGCATACCACCACTACCCTCACGTACTGGAAGACTGCTTTCATATTAACACAAGTTCTTCTCTTTCTTAGACTAGACATACTCAGTTCCTTCAACCATTCATCATATGTTTCAGCCTTCAGACCCCTTATCATCTTTGATGCTCTTCTCTGCATTCTCTCTAGGATCTCAACATCTTTTCAATTCATCAATTCATTTATTCAGAAAAAGAAATGTTATTTCCTAAGTAATCCACTTTAACAAGACACAATAATACTCTCAAATGTTGGTGATTGTATTTTGGACTGTTCGATAGTTTTTTTAAACTATGTCAAGTATTACCACAAGGAGATTATTTTAAACTCAAGTCAAAACATAAGTGATAATCTGCCCCCTCCCAAAAAAAACCTGAGGATACAACACAAACACTGAAATCTACCCAAAGGTTCTTCCTTTCTGACTTTATTTCTTTTTATATAAATAAAGATGCTATATTTCACCAAACTTATTTGTCATCTCAGTCAAGTCTAGTGATAGCGTACTTTCATTAAAATATTTTTAAAAATTGTGAAGTCAGATTTGGTCCACCTTATTTGTGGCCAATGACCACACCAAATATTTGAGGGGGGACAGAGCTGAAAACTTCACATAATACATATGTAATAGTCAGTCAAATGCTTTTCTTTATTTTTGCTACTGAATTATTCGTTGTTTGACACTGTGTTAATTATTTTAGGATTATAGTGTTCATGTGTTTCCCCCTCTGAAAAATGCTAGGAAATCATGCCACCAATTTTTGATAATACAGGTGGTTTTCAGAGGCTGTGAAGAGGGAATCGGAAGAAGAATGAATCTGGTTGCTATAAGTTGCTGAGACCTGCAATATCTGTGACTGTTATTAATATTGAAACTGCACAATTACAAGAAAAATTATGATAGTCAATACCCTGAGCTAGCAATAGATGTATAGAAACTCCTGCTGCTGCTTTATTATGAAAGCTATTTGAAATTCAAAGACATGCAGATAATAAATAAGGCTCCTTAATCAATTTTGCTCAATTTTCCTTGCCCCCATTGCTCATCCCCAATTACATGAAAACAATGAAAAATGAACTAGATGTTGTTTTACCTGGTTTCTTGTTGTTTTATCTAGTTTGGATAATGAAACATTCGCAAGAAAACAATCAAGTTCAAAGAGCACCAAGGACCCCTCATTTCAACCTTGGACTACAAATACCCTCCCTTATTGGTGCAATGAAGAATAAAATCTGGCTGCCTTTTTCATTTTTTGTTGACTGAAATGGTTTGATTACAGCCATGATTAAATTCCTAAGGGTACGTCCAGAATAATTTTTCTGTGGTTTGTGTCTCATCTCTGCAATAGGACAAAATAACAATAGAGGCTCCAACAAAATATTTTCTTTCAAAACTGCCAGACTCAATTAGCCAGAGAACAAAGTTAAAGAATCTCTAAATAATTCTGTGATGCCCCCATCCATGAATATATTTTATCCAATACATGAAGAGTAGTGAGCCGCCCTTTCCAGGACAATTGCGCTGACCTCGCCAAAGTCGCTTATAACCATGCAGTCTATAGCAGCACTGAATTTGCACGGTTCTGAGTGGCAACGGACCAAGACTTTGTAACCATTCCAGAACTTGGCGGACTGGCTTGCTCAACTACAAAACAGTTGGTTGGTGGTTTGCAAAGCCCTGGAAGAAGCACATGAAATGTACCAGAAACAAGCTGACAAAAAACGCCCTTAAGCCAAAGGACTTTAACATGGGGAACAAAGTCTATTTGTCCACCAAATACCTTCAATCCAGACAACCCTTGAAGAAACTTGGACCTAAGTACACTGGACCTTTTGCCATAATTAAAATCATCAATCCAGTAACACTACAATTACTGTAAATTGGCCTAAAAGCATGTACCCAGTTTTTCATTGTAGCTTGTAAAAGCTGGCAATCACTTCACCTTTACGCCCTGTAACTAAACCACCTCCAATCCCTATCTTAATCGAAGGAGGGGAATACTTTGAGATCAAACAATGAGGTCATATTATGGCAGGATGCTAGCGAAGGGAAGCAGGCTGAAGCATTTACAATGGCAGACGTGACAGCTAAGAAATCTCTAATTAACTCTGTGATGCCCCTATTCAGGCATATAGCAATAGCATTTAGGCTTATATACCACTTCATATACCTCTTTAAGTGGTTTACAATGTTAATATATTGCCCAAACTATCCTTATGTTACTGACTTCAGAAGGATGAGTCAACCTTGAGCTGCTCAGAATCGATCTCCTGGAGTGAGCAGTGAGTTAGCCTGCAGTACTGCTTTCTAAACCCTGCACCACCATGGCTTTTATTATACTGTGTTTAATCCTTGAAGAGTAGTGATCCACTTTTCCCATCCTCTCTTCTCTTAGTGAAGAGGCAGTCTTTATGTTTAAGAAGTGGATGTTTGCTGTAGGAAAACTTCATGAACAATCATACATTTGTCAGATGGAGACTTGCAGATTAGACATAAATTCGTAGAGATTTACTACAAAAAAATTAACAATCATATTGTAAGGCCAAAGTCTATATCTTTTCTTATGTTACTAACATGACTATCTGAAGTGACTAGAGATTAAGCAGCTGTGGCTCAATTCTGAGCTGCTGCAAAGCTTCATATGAATGTGATATAAATGTTTCTGGAAGAGTTGAAGCTAGAAGAAAAAAGATAGCACTGCAGCCATAATAATTTGATTTTATATGCAGATACTGTAAACTTTTCCTGTTTGTTCTTTTGATTTGGTTAGCTGGCATTGTATAAAATAATCTTTTATCTAGTGACTCAGAAGGGAAAACATATTTTCTTGGTGGAAAATGAGGAGGGTTCAAATTTTATAATGAAAAGGAGGAATATGCTTATTCTTTATAATTTAATTCATTAGTTACATAACCTGACCAAGCTGACTAGCAGGACTATTAATTTTCCACATTATACATTTGTACATGTCCTATTTAAAATTCATTGTCTTTTAGTGATAGATTAAGTAAGAACGCTGCATTATTATAAGAAACTTGAATGTGTTTTTCCAGATGTTTTCATTTAAGACAGCAGAATAGCCAATATAAAACAATCCATCAAAACCTATATATGTTCAGATCTAGAATTATTGAACCTGTGCCACATTAAACAGCTTTAATGAAACCAGCACTGCAACAGAATAAGCCTACAGACCTTAACCTATAATACTTTGCTTGAGAATAAACTTTACTGACTTCATGGAGATTTAATTCCAAGTAAATATGGACTCAGCTACGGTGTTGATGGTTTTACCATTGGAAAACTGGAAAGATACATTGTTGGGGGGAGGTGTAAATCTATCTCTGCATTATGGACAATAATAGTTGACACTGACTTGATGGCACATAACCAACCAAACAAACACACAAATAGAAAATCACGTTATAACACAGGTACAGGATAATTTTGTGCAGAGGCTAACCATCCTTTTAAATAACATTTAACTAATAACTTTATAATATTTTTAAAAGTTTCACAAAGAGGGTGAGACACTGGAATTTGTGGCCCTTACCCAATTTTGATTCTTGCTCATGATAATTCATACATGAGTCACCTCATGTTTGATTACTGTAATGTGATCTTCCTGGGGCTGCCTTCCTGGGAAGCTGAAGCTGGTCCAGAATGCAGCACTACACATTTTTGGTGCTTCTCATTATGCTCATGTAACACCATTTCTCCATGAGCTGCACTGATCCACACGAGGCTTCTAAATGTAATTCAAGGTGCCCATTATGACCTCTACCGCCTCCATGACATAGGGAAGGGTGTCAAACTCAAGTCCCATGAGCTGGATCCGGCCTATGGGACACTTAGATCTGGCCCATGGGGCCACGCTGGAAACAGTGAAGGACTGACCCATGGTGCCTCTGCCAGCAAAAATGGAGCTCGGGAGGGCTGCGTTTTCACTGGCAGAGGGTTGCAGGAGGCCGTCTCAGCTAAAAACGGAGCATGGGAGCCCATTTTCGTTGGCAGAGTGTTCAGGCCACCACAGGTGCCCCCGACAACAGTGATGACCCCAACAACAGTGACATCAAGCTGGCCACGCCCATCCTGGCCATGCCCACCTACCCCCATGTCAAACACAATCCTGCTGTGGCCCTCAATGAAAACATGTTTGATACCCCTGGCATAGAGCCAGGCTAACTCCCGGACTACTTTTGTCCTATTGTTTCTTCTCATCTCTCCTGAGATTTTATTATTTTATATTACAAAATTTCATTATTATTATGATGTTGTGGAAAAATAGAGAAGGCGTTTTCCGCATCCCTTCTGTTAAACAATGCCATCTTGTTGGGACTCTGGAGATGCAGCAACACCCGCCCTATGGGAGAGCATATCCCTGGAAACTGGGATGGCCCCAGTCCTGTCAGCCTTTCTACAAGTGCTGAAGACCTATTTGAAAAACCAAAATCTACAGTGGCTGGCTTTATACATGCAAGAGAAATTGATAATTATTTTGGATTACAACAATAGTTTGAGACCATTGATGATTATGTAGTTAGAAAAAAAACTGTGATTGGCATTTTAATGGCGAAACAACAAGGATCGTTGCAGTGATACATAATAGCAATTCATGACTGGTCGCATCATATAGCCCGGGGTAACAAAAATGATGATAATAAAAAAGTTGGCCAATGGCCACCATAACTGGGTTCACACAGCACGTAGAAACAGAATGTGGTCGCTTGGTTATAGTTCTGGCAGCAACTCGGTTTTGACTGGAATTCCCTCCCCTACCCCCCACCCCGCACCTCCAGCTTCCAAATTTAGAGAGGAGAAGAGGAGGGGGTTGATCCAACCGCTCCCTCGCTCGCTCTCCTTCCACCAGTGGAGGTGGAGAGTCCCAAAGCCAGCCAGCCAGCCGGAGACGGGAGAATTTACAAAGTCTTTTTTGGAGGAAACGCCGCCAGAAGCCACTTCCTGCCAACTTGCGCGCCTCGAGCCCCGAACTTTCTCCGCGCCGCCTCGGACCCCGCGCGGCAGGAGCGCTTCTCTTTCGGGGACCAAACGGTGGGTGTATTGGGAGGAAAGCGGTCGTGCCTTGGAGCCCAGGGTTCGGCCCTTTAGTTTTTTTGCCAGCCCGGGAGAGGCGCGAGGTGGGAAGGCGGAGGAGAAGCAGCGCCTAAAACGAGGCTGCCGCCTCCGTCCGCCCCCCCCCCCCCTCTTTTTTCCCCCTATTATTATAATTTTGTGGAAAGATAGGGAAGCAAACAACCTCTTCTGGCAGCTGCTAAGCCGAAGCCTCCGAGTTGAAATCTTCTGCTTGGAGTCGGTTTAGCTGCAAAAGAGGCAGGCAGCTCTTACGATCACCTCAAACCGGCCTCAAGTCTGCAATTAGGAGAATAGTCTGAAATTTTGTCTGCAATTAGGAGAATAGGCATTTCTGATTCCTGGCCAGATTCGACCTTCGAGAAGAGCTTGTAGGCTTGAATTGGGTTAAGGAGCCGAGAGGGGCTGGTATGGAGCTGGGGGGGCGGGGGGGGGGAGCAGAACAACCGGAGAAAGGCTATCTTATTCCCCCCACCCCCCGTCCGCTCTCCTGCCGCTGCCTTTTAACTGCCTCTCCCTCGTCCCCAACACCTTAAATTGGCCACCTGTGAGGATGCAGGCATGTCGGACGGCCCTTCCCTTTGATCCCACCGACTTATTACCACTGAGACCAACGTCCACCAGGAGCAGTGTAATGTTGGACTGAATGAGCCGTCCCACAACTTGGAGCCCCTCAGGCGTATTGTACTACAAATCCCATCTCTGTCAGCCAGCAGAACGGGAGTTGCAGTACAGTGCATCCGGAAACCGACACGCAGTTAACTTTTTGCCGTGAAGTATTGAAGTTCCCCAGCAAAACAATTTCAGTTCCCTTCGAATTGGAAGGCTCTTTCTTTTACTCGTGAGTTAAATGGGTGGGGGGGCAGGGAGGGTTTTTCTGCGAAATGAACCATAGTTTCTTAAAAGTAAAAAAAAAAAATGTGATTCTCTTTTCTCTTAGGCATTTGTCTCTAAGTTGGAACAGGACAAAAATTATGTGATCTGTGAACGTCTTTGAGTTCAATGAATTTCTGTATAATAATGTGTTTTAAAGTATGTATTCAGAAAAACTTTATTATGTCAAAGTATGTTTGCACTCTGGAGTTTATAGAAAGTGAAAAAGGAATAAATCTATTGCTTAGTCAAATAAAAAAACCCATGTGCCTGAATTTACATAAATTCTTATTTTAGTTCTAAATAATAAATCTATTTAATTTAAATGCAACTCCAAAAATCACATACAAATTTAGCTAACATCCAGAAATGCATAAACTAGCAACTAGATAGTAATTATAACAACTACATTTGAATAGCTTTAAGTATAAATGAAATCCATTTGAATTTTGTTTTTGCTCTAGTTCTGTTCCATACTTTTTGAAGTATGGCTATCAACACACTACTAAAAGGGTAGTTATGAGTATTTACTGCTGTCAAAGTTGCACATCTTTGATTTAGCAGTAAATATCATATTCAATTTTCAACCATTGTCATTATTAGTTTTGCTAAAATATTTCATTGGATTAAATTAATGATAGATTAGAATAAGATCAATTTACTTTTCAGACTATACCTTACATGGTACAACTAACATTCAGAAATTAAGTTCCAAGTAGGCACATATAGCTGTGTTGTGTTCTGTGGCAAGATAGCCGTGTCTCAAAGTTCATTTATTTCAGTGGGATTTAAGGCAACTAATCTTTATTGAATTTAATTTAATATCTTTAAGATAGTAATTTTACTTTTATTAAAACCAAAACAACTCAGCCAAATTGAAATATGGCTAATGTGTTGATTAAGAAGTAAGTTCAAATTGTCAGCCATGGAAGCTCACTGAGGGACTTTCGCTTAGTCACTGTTAGCCCACCTGCCTCAATGGGTGGTTGTGTGTAAAATTGGAGTATAAAATGAACTGTAAATAACTGATGCTTCTGAGAAAATATGGGGTATAAGTCTATGAAGTAATAACTTAGGGTTATTAGATCATTGTTGCAAGGATATAGCTAATTATTAGATGATAGCAAAGGTATATAGAACCCCTTTCCTGCCATCTACTGGCATAGGCATAAAGGAACTAAGGATGAAATGTGTCAACACAAATACTATGATTTATGTATTATATCAGATGCTGTGACACAAGTATGTAATTGCATGGTGTCAATATTGTAGGTGTTGCTCCCTAAAAGTCCTTATGATGTTTGTATCTGTTTAAGATGGCAGGCATAAACTTATTGCCTTAGAAACAAATGCCTCAATGTATACATTCTGAGTATTCATGAATGGGATTGTATTGTAATTACTTAAGTAAACCAAAGCTGGAGTTTACTGAATGCTATTTAGTTTTCTTTAGTTAGTAGTACTGCAGGAGTATAGAATTTAAATAGAATTTCAGAAATAACATACTGTTTTGGGATTATGGGACTTGTAGTCCAGCACCCTGTGAAGAAAGCTTTGTCTTAAGATATGCATATATTTCAAATGCAGTTCTTAGAGAGTTCAACTAAATAGACACCCACTACTTAAAGAGCTCGAATAAGTAAAAAAACAGTACTTCCTATATGAGCAGGAGAAGGAATAATTGGATGATATTATGGAAAGACATTGATTGTTAGGAAGAGGGAAATGGTGAAGGGAGGGCAGTTGATCATATTAATTTTTTCTGTTGTATGCAAATGTCAGGAAACAGAAATAATATTCCACTCTTGCTTCTTTAGATACTAACAATCAACATGGAAGATAAATTGTAAAGCTAGTAATATACTAAAATGATCCATTCAAACATAAAACATAGAGTCACAAGAAAGTTATTTCATGCATTATATTGCATTATATTGCATCACCTTTCTACAGAACTAGTGAAGTAAGGCATTTTTCTGAAGTAAGGCAACATTTCTGTTGCTAAACAAAAAAATTGTTAAATGAATTTTGCCGCATTTTATGACCGTTCTTGCCACAGTTGTTATGTGAACCACTGCAGTTGTAAGTTAGTAACCCGATTGTTAAGTGAATCTGGATTTTCCATTGACTCTGCTTGTCAGAGAGTTGCAAAAGGAGATCACATGACCCTGGCAAGCATCCAAATTTTGATCATGTGCCCATGGGGATGCTGCAACAGTCCTAAGAGTGAAAAATGGTGATAAGTCAGTGCTATTGTAACTTTGAATGGTCACTAAAGGAACTATTGTAAGTTGAGGACTATCCTGTAATTCAGGTTCTTGAAGAAAGCTTAAACTTGCAATAAAGCTATATATTCATTTGAACTGCCTGGATTCTTGATTTCCCATGTTTGACATTTTGTTTTCTGATTATCTATTTTAAAAGTAAAAACACTTCTCTTTTTGTTTAATTAAATAGAAGCTTTTATTACAATGCCAATACTACAACATAAATATTATTTTTCTTTGTAGGTTTTTAAGTAAAACATATTTTTTTGACTTTGAATATTTAAAAATGAAAACATTTCATTTTTGGATAATCTTGGCACTTTTTGTAACTGGATCTGTCATCAGTGAAGGTTCAGAAAGAGACTTTTCCAGCCTGAATAACTCTGGAACCTCTGCCAAAGAAATGGAAGATACATCAGTTACTCCTGCCAGTCAGCCCAATAATAACAGAAGTGATTGTCGAAAGTCTCCCAGAATGAGTAATACTTTTAGACATATCAATACAGTAATTTCTTGCGCAATATTCATCATTGGGCTTGTTGGGAATGCAACTCTTCTGCGGATAATTTACCAGAACAAATGTATGAGGAATGGACCCAATGCATTGATAGCCAGCCTGGCCTTGGGAGATCTCATCTACATCATCATAGATATTCCTATCCACGTATATAAGGTAATGTCCAAATTGCTTATGCTTTGTATAATTTTTACAGCAGAATAATGTAGTACAATAGTTTTGCATACATAAATCATTGTCTGTTCTTATGGCCATTGGAAGATTACATGTAAACAAACTTTTTATATGAGACAGACCTTTAAACACTTATCAAATGAACAAGTGAACTTAAAATTTATTGTAGTTGGGGTGGAAATGAAAAGTCTTATGTGGCCTATGTGATACCTGTTTCCTACATGTTAACTGATGCAGTGTACACATTTTCTTAAATGTGGGAGAATGTAGGCATATGGTTAGTATTTAGGCATATGGTTAGTATTAAGTTACTGTGCAAGTAACTTATTTGTTACTTGCATTTCACTATAAACGTAATAGTGTTTCAAGTGATGTATTTAATATTAGCTAAGAAAGTACTTGTAACAGGTCTTTTTTAGAATAAAACTTTCTGTGGTAAGAAATGTATGTAAATCATTTCTTAACTACAAAACAAACAATGCAGTACTTTATTGTTGTGCACAGAACGAAATAGCTTGGAAAAGACAAGCAGATGGTGAGGGATCACTTCTGTATTTGACTAATGTTATTGATGTCTTGGGCACATTTCAGTCTATTTAGTTACAGTTATTTAATTATCCTGTTTCTGTATCACTAATTGATTTCATAAGATGGTGTTAAATGTCATTGATTTTTTGTTATTGTGTTATACAGAGCTTATCATTTTATCTATCATGCTATTTAAAACAAGACAATTCTGAATGTTCAAGGGATATAGATTATCACTATGGATGATAGTCAGATGATTCACTTCTATACACCAGAATTTAATATAGCAAGGGTACATCTTTACAATTATGCAATCCAATTAGTGGTTTGGATTTTTTAAAGTTTTTCACCTTTATTTTCCAACAAATACCCCATATTTTTTTCTTCTGGCACATAGACCTTTAGCTTTCTGTTCTTTATTTCTCTAGGCCTTAAGAGAAAGCTATAGTTGTTTTTCCTTCCTTCCCTTCTTCCCATGCAATTGAAGAGTTGGGTGGACAGTAAAGCATAGTTGCAACTGATATGATGGTTTCTTGGTCTTTGGGGCTTGAAAAAACAAGAAAGAAAAAACACTGCATACTGTATAGCACTTTCTAATGGCGTTCTACAGTATAAGGAATCTTCAAAGTCACAGAACCTTAAACTAAGATCTATTTCACAACAATAATAGTTGAGTTTTAACTTTGGACTTGTTGCCCTTCAGAGTCATAATGTATCCCTGTCTAAATGCTTAGTGACATCTAATAAGAAACTGTTTGAGTAGGGCAATTATTTGGAATTTTGGATTTTTTTAAGGATTTATATATAATTTGTTATTTAATGAACTAAGGGTCATCATAATTTCTTTATGGTTTCTTTTGTTTGTATCTTTAAAATTTTATGATGAAATAAAAACTTTGAATATATGACTGTATAAATATACTCAATAGAGAAATCTACTGTAGGATAATTAAATGTTGCTATTTAGAAAGCAGACATCTTAAAAACCACACATCAGATCTGTAGTTGGAAACAATATCACAGGACAGAGGAATACAAGAGAGAAATACTTTCTCCTGTGGAAAAATAGTATATAGCCTCTGACCAAATTTTAGAGATGAGATCAACGTTGAAGAACATTTTTATTTATATAATTCTAAATTAAATCAGAATCACTTGGAGAGGCAAAGGTCTCTTTTATTATGGACTTGTCAAATCAACAATTCTCACAAATGATTTTTAATAAATAAGAGAGAGATAAATTAACACAATCATTGGCTTAATGTAGAATGTTGCATGCTTGCATATTGTAAAAAGTTTGTTAATATAGATAGAAGTATCTTTAATCTTATGTGATACAGTATAATTAATGAGATTTTTAAAATTGCTTTTGTTAAAACACAGATCAACTATGCAAAAACTGGGTTGTATGAAAATTGATACATTACTTACTTTGTATAGTAAAATACTAAACTTCACTATTTAAAATCTTCCAAATATATTTCTTATTTTAAACACATTGTAAATAGCGTTCTAATTTTCATACAGTACAAAGTTTTGTAGTTTTCATTTATTATTCTTTTTGAACAATGGATATTTAATCAATAAATAATTATAACCATATTCAATTTCTAATATTCATTTCATGGCTTTTTTTCTATGTGCATGGCCAATGAAACTGTTAACTATTCTAGGTAGGATGAGTTTATTTTATGTAACGAGCATGGTAATCTTTGTTTCAAAGTAACACTTCCACGTTATCAGAACTGGCATGTTGTAGTTCTGATTTATAATGTGTTCATGTTCATGTCCAAGTCTGAAATTAGCTGAAAATGACTTGAAGTTCTGGGAAGCATTTAAGTCATTTTTTATTATTAGACAAAATGATAAACTTGATCTCATTTTTTCCATTTCTTTCTGTCATTTCTTGGTCCTTACACATTAGGAACTTTGTGATTATTCCCCCAGTTCTTTCAAAACTCAAGACTGGCTTCTGGTTTTATGACCTTCCTATAGTTTCATTTGTTCACATGAGGTTTTGGATGTAATGTAGATTGTTTTCTTTATAGAACATGGTCCCCTCTGTGTTTTTCCCAGTACGGAAAGGAGAAAATGTTTAACTTCACTCTGCTGATTGGGCATGCACATTTTTTGGCTTACAAGCTTTAGCCTTTATGGATGTTGAAAGAAATAGTCTAAAATCTCATTGTGGCAGGAAGATGGGATATTTTGAAAATGGGTCATTTTGAGAAAAGGGAAAGGCTATTGCTCTTCAGTTCTATTAAGAGAAAAAGTCTCCTAAATCTCCACTGAACTGCTGAAGGTTTAATTAGTTTCCAATTATCATTAAAAAGGCTGAACTAAAATATTATTTGGATAATATGTGTTCTGTTGCATCTCTCTTTTAATTTCTATTGTTTGAGAGTAGCTCTTTTCTTTTTATTTGGTTGCAGAGATTTGCTTAGAGACAAAAAGTAAAACCTAATCTCTCTTGCCTTATCTTAATGTATTTTGTTGCTTTACATAATGCTTCTCTGCCTGGTTCAGTTTATGTATTGCAACTAAGAAATCAGATATAGTTTTTAAGGTAGAAGTGTAGATTAATTAATTCAATCTTCTTTTCATAAACCAAGAATACTTCTTTAATATTTATCAATCTGGCAATTGTTCCAGTAAATTCATAGACATTTTTCATATCCTACTTGTCCTTCAGACATCGAATCAGAGTTGAATTGTACATCTATTCTGTCTGTTGTCCAACCCAGGAACTGAGAACTAAACTGTATATCTTTTGCTTGAAGGCCTGCACATGATGTAACATTCTGTTAATTTTTTGTTCCATTGTCCAACTGTTTCTACTGTTAATAGCTTTTTGCCAATATTCAAACAAACTCATTAAAATTAGTTGAAACAGTAGCATCCTTTGCTTCCTTGTATGAGTTATAGTTTCTCAGGTATCGAAAGTAACATTATCACGTAGATCTCTCATACATGCCTCTTCTTTGTTTTAATTTGACTTTTGTCTTTGGTTTTATTCTTTTCCCTTTCCAGCATTACACTTTTTCTTTAAATCTTAATCAGTTTTTTTTTCTTCTTTGCCTTTTTTCCCTGCCAGGCCAATAAGAACATCTCTACATTTTTTTAATCTATGTACTTTACAGATTAGTAGGATTGTGCAAGTCTTAAAATTCCCAAAGAGATAAATTGTTATAAAGCACCATCTGAGAAAGATTTTAGAGCATATAATAAAGAAATTGTTTCAAAACCAATTATTAGTGTGGTGATTTCTTTAGTGGATTATGAGAATAATTTCTTTATATTCTGATTAGAAGACTATAAGTATGAGTTGCATGTAAATTTATTAGGTGACTACACAACTGTCTGGAAAACCACAGCTTAAGTGTTATCTTATTAAACTGGAATGATATAGCAAGTAATCCATGAACTGGAGTGTTATATCAAAGCTATAAGATTTCCTTTTAGAATATTTTCAACATTTTCATTAATGATTTAGATGAAGAGATTAAGATGTTTCAGATTTGTAAATGGCACAGATTACAGAAGTAGGTAAAAATAATAGATAAATTTAGAAGAGGTTAATGCAGGTTCTTTATCAGAAAGGAAAATAATATAGTCAGGTGCTGTTATCTGGCCTAATAAAAAAGATGTTGGGATAACAGATTATCACAACATGAATAAACATTGTAACATAGATTTTGGAAAAGAAGTTTCCAAATAATAGTTATTCATAGTATTCTTAATTGGTCAGACCCACCTTGAGTATTATGTTCACTTTTATCAGTATCAGAGGAATTGGAAGAGGTGCCAAGAAGGAGATGATTGGGATTGGTTATTATAGCATATAGAAGAAGCATATTATATTTCTTCAGGAGCCGAAACGGTGTCCCACACAAGGTCAAGACCCCATTGCAATTAGGCCAGAGGGCAGGACATGGAATAAAGTTATTTACTTAAAAGCAATTTCCAATTAAGTGTTATAAAATTGAACCACATGTAAAGGAGGTGGTGATATCCTTTTTGCTCGATGTATTTATGCAGAGGTTGACATCTCTCTGTTTTTCTTCATGAACTTCACTGCCAGGGGATTCCACCTAATGACATAAATGATCCCTTTGGAGAAATGATCTTAATTAATATTTCATATTGACGTAAACTTGCCTTTCTTTCTATATATCACTCTTCAATATCCATTTCCTTTCTTATAAATCTTCTTAACCCAGTAGATTTACTTACACTATATGTTAAAATTTTTCTTTGGTGTTCTTCAAAAGTGAATTGAACTCTAGCTGACCAAAGTTTGGCATAAGTACAAACTTTCAGTTTTGTTTGGAAATACAGATAGATATATATGTCTTGGGCCAAACTTCTATCCACATGGTTCCTATCAACTCATGGGAGTCTTTTCTATCCCACTGACACAAATTTTGGATTACTTTTTCTGATTGTATGCATGCATTTAGAAGAAAGACAGGAATGTGTGCACATTTAAAAACTATCCTGAATATTTTCAAAAAGTGTTTGTTAAGAGATGTATGGGTATGTGAACATAGATCATACGGAGATTCCTGCTGCATGACAAACCTATCTGATCCAGCATTTTCAGTCACTCAGTGGCCAACTGAAGGTATTTGAGTCACTGGCAGTTAAATGGTATATAACCGTGATGGCAAACCTATGGCACACGTGCCAAAAGTGGCACACAGAGCCACTTCTGCCAGCATGCAAGAGGTCGCCTGGAAGAGCCCCACTGTATGCGTGTCCGCTGCATGCCTGCCAGCTGATTATCAGGTATTTGGGGCGCATGCACGAGGGGCGGGTATGTGAGGGAGATGCACATGCATATGCAGAGACACATGGTGCACGGGGGTCTCGTGCACATGTGCAGAGACACATGGCTCAAACGGGGGATCAGGCACGCATGCACAGAGCCGCATGGTGGGGGGTGGCATGTGCATGCGCAGGGAGCATGGGGGGCTGCGCACATTGCCTTTTGGGTGCTGGCATGCAAGCGTGTGAGTGCAAGCGCACATGCAATTTTCAGCACAGGAGCCCCAAAAGGTTAGCCACCACTAGCGTATAACGTTAATTATTACTATTATTGTGTTCACATCTACTTCAGCTAGATAGTTAGATTGGATTTGACATTTTTGTTCAACTATTCAGTCTTTTCAAGAACCTGGGATAGACAGATGTTATGTACACAACAATGTGAAATCACAGCTGCCAGTTCTCTGTTCCTCATATAAACCACGTACTTCCCAAGAACCTAGATGTGATAATGTTTCAGCATGATATATTTGCGGATACAAGCAGTGCAAATTTTTTCGTAATTAACTGATGGAAATTTTGACACACTATTATTTAGAATGTTATTAAACAAAACTTTGTTAGTTTTCATTAAAATATTTTAACCCGTTCTTAACTACTTTTTCAATGTTATGTTCCCTCCAATTTTTCATTACTAGTGCATGATAATTTTTACAGATGTTCCAGTAAATCATTTGTTTGACTATGTTATGTTGTTTATAATCAGCTTCAATCTTGCAGGAGCTGATTATATGATTGTATTCTTAAAATCCATTGATTGGAACTATACACAATACTCTGAATATGGTCTCCTTATAGTCTTGCACTATATTAGCAGTTGTGTTTTCAATTCACTTCCCAATTGAAAATCATCTCCTAATTTTTTTTTGCTTTTTTACAGTAATTGCACAAGGAGTGGTATTTTCAATAGAGTCCATAATAACTTTTTTCCCAATCAGTCACAGCCAGTTCCAATCCCATGCAGAAAAAAAAATGAAAGCTGAGATTCCAAGAAATTAAATAGTAGGACACATTTTAGTTATTGTAAAATATAGAACGAAATGTAGCACTATATTAATGGTGCCAGAATGTTATAGTCTGGATTAATGTGCTCCAATTCCTTTGAAGCTTATTTTTTTTCCTAAGAGTTTCATTTTTTCTACTCCCTCAATTTTATTTATTTTCTTTTCAAATATTTGATGCCTTGCAGAAACCTGTACATATTCATTCCTTTTCCTGGCCCTTTTTTAAAAAAAAAATGGGGGGAGGTATTCTTAGAAGTTGTGCTCAATTTGCTGATTGCATGCTCATATAGAGATGGTACTGAACATAAGGTTTGGCAATTAGATCGAACTTCAGATACTTTATTTCTATACAAAAAAGAGAGAAAAATTTAAAGTACTGTACTGTGTCAGGTTATTTTTATTTGCTTAATCTGTGATTATATCATTTATAGACTTTATTTGATCTTCATTTAGTCTTTAAAATATGTATTGGACTTGATTTTTTTATTCTGTTAATTTAAAATATTTTGGGTTAATGTGAAGACTTCAGGCTGGTTTAGACTGGTTCATAGGATCAATCTATTACAGTTCAATGCAATGTGTATAAGAAGAATATTTGCATTCACTTAAAATTAGTACTAAATTAAATTTTTCTATTGTTTTCTAACATGAAGTTTTTCTGAGGTTCATGTGCAAACGATGTTACTTTTAGAGAATTAATCCAAGTGAAATGTCTCAGCATTTGTGTCTTGTTTGACAGAATGAAAAAAACCAAGGTTAGAGAGAGGGAGGGATCAATAAGTTGTAGTTGTCTGGTCAGTTTTCCTGAATTCCAGAAGTAAACCCTTAAATTTTTTGAAAGTTTCTAGTTTCCATTTATAAATTTGGGGTCAGAATTGTACTATGCAAGACATTATTCAGAAAATATATTTTGAGAAACATAGTTTCAAAACTTTAATAAAGATATGTAGTATTTAATGGTAGGTCTATTAAGAAGATTGGATTGAACTTCGTTAAATTTCATCAACGAAGTATTGTAAGAAGAAAAGAAAAAGCAGGATGTACTGTAGGTTGCTATTCTGTCCTGAAAGCTTGTTCAACAAAATCTTCCCAGTGAATATATTATATACATGGAGTCACTGACATCAGCCCACTGAACAGAAAATTGGGACAACAAAGCAATATACCGTATTTATTCGAGTATAACGCGCAAAATTTTATACCGATTTTAAACTGAAAATTAGGGGGTGCGCGTTATAAACGAGGGGTGGGGTGGGGTGGCAATGGCGGCCGGTCCAATGAGGGCGCAGGCGAATTGTGAGTTCGCACTGCGGCGACCATACAACAGCCACGCACTATAAGCTACGAGGGAGACCCCCGCGCGCTTCTCCCACTCAGCTCCCCCGGGTCCTTTGCCGCGGGCGGGGGGGTGTCTCGGGGAATGTCTCGTTTCCCCCCCGCAGGCGGAGAGCGACGGCCCAGCGTCGCCCACTTGGGACTGGGGAGGAACCATGCCTCCTCCCGGGGTCCGCGCCCCCCGCCCAGCGCTCACCTGCTCCGCCGGCGGCTCTCGCTGGCCCGTGGGGACGCGCGCCCAGCAACAGCAGCAGCAGCCGGGGGGCATTGGTGCCCGGGGAGGACGGTTTCTGCGTGGCTCCCTCGCCCCCCGGGACCCTCCTCAGCCCTCGGGAAGCAGGCGAGGGGCTGGCGCCCCGACCCTTCCGCCGGTTGGGCAGGTTACGGCCGCCTCGCCCGGCAGTCGCCGCCTCTTTGGTCTTCCCGGCGGCCGGAGCCCGTCCCAAGAGCCCACGGAGTCTCGCCGTGGGTGAAGGGCATCTCCTCCCGTGACAGCCAGGCCGAGCTCGCCCGGCAAGGCCGCTCCGCTCCAGACGCCGGGGCCACCTTAAGCACCGTCCGGGGGCCGCGCGCAGTCGCCCCGTGTGGTGGGCAGCCCCGGAAAGTGTGCGGCGGGCGCTGGCGGAGACGGCTGCGCTGCCGGGCGCCCCTTCCCGGCAACCTCGGGCGGTAGCCAAGGCCGGCCCGTCGCAGGGACCTCCGGGGCCCGGACGGAGCGTTGGGCGAGTGACTTGGGGCAGCGGCGTAGGCGTTTGTCTGTGGCGGGTAGCTTGCAGTGGGGACTAGCCCGGGGGCTTCGGGGCCTGGCGACTCTTTCGGGCTGGTGCAGGCTGTGGAGGACGGATTGCTTCCAGCAGGCGCACCCTGGTTGCCAAGCCCCTCTTAGCGTTGCAAGGGCTCCGTGGGGGAGATGGAAGTGGGGAGGGCGAGATCGTTCTGGACAGGTGGAGACTTCGCGCCCACCAAAAAAGCTTCCTACATGCTCTTGAAGCCCCAAATAACCCAGACAACCACAGTCCGCAAACGCCAACCATTTCCCGCCACCGACTTCCAAAACTATCGTGACGGGGCAGAAAACCCTCGCGGCTGCGCTCGCTCTTTCTCCAGTCGCAGGGAAAGCGCACACTATAAACGAGGGGACGTTTTGTTTTTCGGGGCTGCAGCCGCGCACTATACGCTACAAGGGGACGTTTTGTTTTTCTTCGCCCTCGCGTATAGTGCGCGGCTGCTGCCCCGAAAAACAAAACGTTCCCTCGTAGCGTATAGTGCGCGGCTTGATGTGAAACAAAATTTTATACCGATTTTTAATGGAAAATTAGGGGGTGCGCGTTATACACGTGTGCGCGTTATACTCGAATAAATACGGTATATGTGAATTCAAGTATACTTGGGAAAGATATGTACTTGTTCTGGATTTTCCTTTATTCACAGTTATTGATCTGACTGTTGCCACATTACTGGCCATTTAAAGTGGAAGACATTCTGAATGTATCATGTGGTGGTGTATCTGTGGAAGCAGCTGCCAGCAAGCTCTAAAACTTCCTTATATTCCCTCTGAAAAGCTTGTAAACCCAAATCCTGTTGCAATAATGCTTATCTAGTATCTGATTTTGCCACTTAGTCTGGGAAGCTGGGATGAAGGGGGGGGGGGGGAATAGGCAAATTTTAAAACAAACATTAAACCACATTTCACCTGTTTTCTGAAGAATTTCTTGCAATTAGGCTTTCCTGGGGTTTCTGATGCGCTTCACAACTTGCTATGGTCATACAATGGATGAAGATACTTTCTGATGCGCTTCACAACTTGCATAGTCATACAATGGATGAAGATACTTCAGTAGAGTATTTGATTTACAACTTTTGTGCCAAAGTTAACATCACAGTCATTTCTCTGTATGGTACACCTCAATGACTAGAATGCTACTTTTTGATACAAATGTGGTGAATCAAGTTAGTAAATAGAATTTAGAATATAATTATTAGGAAATCGAAGAAAGTAAAAGTCTGGAAGAGTCATGTCAGAGAACCAAAAAGGCCTGGTTTCAATGAGTGCAGTATATTGGTGGAAGTGATAGCAGTCTGCTTCTCTGGTCAGTTGGTTGGACAAAATGTATTAGTTGCTCCTGATAAGCAGCATAACACTTTTCCTTCCCAGGGGGAATTTTTAACACCCTGATTGGTATTTATACTGATATCATGATTTATGAAAGGGCTTAAGTGCCTTATCCAAGACCATGTGCTGAATATTTGGGTGACACTTTTCAGCTGACCGAAGAGTTTTAAAAGGGAATCAGGTCCTTCCTTGCTCCTTCCCTCCCTCCCTTCCTGCCCGCCTGCCTGCTTGCGGTCCACCACAGTTTTAAGTGTATTTTCTACTCAACATCACAAGCTATTGAAATTGGTAAATACTGAGAGAGGAGACTTCAGGGAAACAGAGCATAGGAGACTTATAAGCTCCTCAGAATGAATGTATGAAACCTTGAGTAGAGTTGATAGATAACGCTTTGAGCAGAATTGTCATCTAAACCTTGTCAGAATATTTATTGGTAAAATAATGCTACATTGTTTAAAATCCATTGCATTTTTATTGTATTTCTAGAAAACATGTAAAAATATTTTATTCTGCCAATCACTCGACTCACACTACTCATAATAGTAACGTACAAAGAATATCGTATATAACTTAAACCTTCCTTGGTTCCATTGTGTGCTCATGTTTTCTATACGTACATTTTAACTCTTTTTCTTTTTCTATTAGATTCAGTTTCCAATGGCCTATGGGAGGACACCTTTTGAGCAATTTCTTTGCCGTTTAGTTCCTTTTATTCAGAAGGGATCCGTGGGAGTCACTGTTCTTAATCTCTGTGCTCTAAGTGTAGACAGGTAAGAAATATTCCTTTCTGTGAACATTTTTCATATATGAAAAATTATCAAGAGACACCATAACTGAATGTTACAGGATGACCTGGAGTTTTAAAACTTTATTTAGGTAAATAGCCTCTTGCTTAATTTTCAAATTTAGCCCCTCAACCTGTGTTGTATTTCACTATATTATTATATTGTTTCTTCTTTTCAAACACAGTAAATCTGGTCTGTTGTGAGTCTAGATTTTATCAGTTTGCATTCAGATAATCCCACGATATTTTATCCTGCTCGTTCATTACTTTTTCAACTATGTGTTTTCACCAATTTTTCATTAAACTGGCACATATTTGAAGAATCTTGAAATGTGTCTGTTGTATTATACCTGTCTTGAAAATTCTAACTTTTATAAAGAGCTGAAGCCGACAATGTAAATTTCTCTGTTTATTTTAGGTATCGAGCAGTTGCTTCCTGGAGTCGTGTTCAGGGAATTGGTGTCCCCTTGATTACTGCCATTGAAATTTTTTGTATTTGGATTCTTTCCTTCGTCCTGGCTATTCCAGAAGCAATGGGTCACACCACTATTGATTATCCTTTTGATGAAGATCAGTACAAAGTCTGCTTGCTAATAGGAAACAGCAGCTTCTTGAAAGTATGTTATTATATCAGTTATGCAAAACAATTTTATTGTGATGACTGTCTTTTAATCAATAACAAGGGGACCATTTGGAGAATTAGGATTAAGAAAAAGTGGATAAAAACAAATTTATCAAAGGCTATTAGTTTTGAAAGTTCAGTGTTACCTATGGGTTGGTAGATGGCATGCCACAAATATCAGTTTCAGATGGATATGTGTGCGTCAGTGCTAACTACTGACAACTGTGTGGAGTAGTCCCTGCAGCTTGTGGGGTAAGATTTTGAGAAGCCATAGCTGAGAGTGAGTAACTGGCCCAAACTTACGCAGATGGCTATGCCTCCAAATACCACTTGCAAAAGAACAACCATGTAAGAAAGAATGTTTCCTCTGTCTTGTGCTTGTGAATGTTTTGAAGATGTTTTGGTTGATCGTTATGGATAACACTTTGAATAGGATTGCAAAAATCTGGGAAGTATATGTAGGAGTTCAATTTCAGCTTTCACTTATTTCAACTTGGCCTTTCTAAAGTAGATTTTAATTAGAACACTAGCTCTTCCCCATTTACACATAACTATAAGAAGAATATGGTCTGGTTGTTGTTGTTGTTTTCAACAACATCTTGTCTCAGCCCATGAACCAGAACGCCTTCATTTTGTCTCAGCCCATGACCCAGAAAGGGTTAAATCATTCATAGCTGTATGAGCATTAAAGTTTTTCTCCTTGAACTGACAACATTCAAGAGCAATTACAGATTAGCTAAGTGTCTATAAATGTGTGGGATCCTTGTAGTGTTTATAGACTGTATCAGGCTGATTTGGACTCATAGTGTCCATACACTGATTCCTCGTTTGCCATAATTTCACTGCTGACTCTGTCAAGAGTTAGATATTAAGGACCAGTAATCTATTAGGATTATGTAATAAGTGTAGATTCCTGAGTTTACAGCTTTGATTTGGTCTTTAACTTTTGGGCCCTTATTTCTTGTATCTCAGGACTAGAACTGGTACTCTGAAACAGTGGGATGAAATTGCCAAACAGGCTGAAATAGCAGAACACTAAAATGGTGGAGCTACCTGTACCCCCACCCACACCTCTTTGCCTTCTAAAAATAATGTGTAGGAGTTTTAAATATTAAATATTTATTTGTTGTCTATATATTGAAAAAATGCAGTTGGTGACTCATCTACCTCCATAATATCTGCCTGCCTGCCTGCCTGCTGCATCTATCTATCTATCTATCTATCTATCTATCTATCTATCTATCTATCTATCTATCTATCTATCTATCTATCTATTTCTCTCTCTCTCTCTCTCTCTCTCTCTCTCTCTCTATCTATCTATCTATCTATCTATCCTCGTACATTCTCCTTGCTGGTCACATGTTATACAGGTAGTCCTCAAATTATGATCACAGGTGAATACAAAATTTGTTAAATGACTTTTACTCTATTTTATGATCTTTTTTAACCACAATTGTTAAGCGAATCATGCAGTCTTGAAGTGAATCTGGCTTTTCCATTGACTTTGCTTGTCAGAAGCTGATTGGGAAGGTTACAAACAGTAATCACATAACTCCTGGACAGTGCAACTGTCATAATGCCAGTTGATAAGCAACCAAATTTTGATCACATGACCATGGAGATGCTACAATGCTCAGAAATGTGAAAAATAGTCGTAAGTCACTTTTTTCAATGCTGTTGTAACAGTCACTTATGAATGGTTGTACATCAAGGATTACCTATTGGACAGCATCTGAGAAGGACAATAACCTTCAAGTTTTCTGCCAACTTAAGGATAGCCATTAGCAATAGCAATAGTACTTAGACTTATATACTGCCTTATAGTACTTTACAGCCCTCTAAAGCAGTTTATAGAGTCAGCATGTTGCCCCCAAAATTTTGGTCTTCATTTTGGCTGAGTCAACCTTGAACCTGGTGGGATTCGATCTGCCAAATTGCTGTTGGAGTAGCTTGCAATACAGCACTCTAACCACTGCACCACTGAGGCTCCTTAACTCAACAAAGGACAAAGTTTTCATCTCTTGTGTTTTCAAGCTACATATCAGTAACTGCTTATGAAAACATACATGTTGCTTTGATAGATACTTTTTCTATTTTCTTGTCAATTTCTGGTAGCTTATATGAAAGAATACCAAGTTTATAGAATACCAAGAATACCAGTGGAAGCTTTAGTTTTCTGACTATTCCTTTATCCCAAGACCATAAGGGCTAGAAATAGTTAAATAGTTTCTTCCTCTGGCATTCTTCTTACAGCTGTTGGAAGTTTAACAAAACAAAGCATTACAGAAAAGATAACTATGACTGCTTATGATATGTTAAATTCTTCTCATTTTGCCCCAGGAAAAATAGCTAGTTCTCTTACCTTTCCAAACATATTCAAAGTTGTATTAAGAGGTGCCCTAGATTCCAAGGAATTACTATTTCTTGTGTATTTGGAGATAACTAAATACACACACACAGATGTGTCTAAACAAAACAAAAGAAATGCTGAAGCAAGTCAAAGAGGTTTTTAATACATGAATTAAGGCTAAAATGATGATTCCTGGCTTAAATTTGATTTATTTTATAGCAAATCTTTGAATAAATTGTGCAGATTAATATAAATAACACTTCATAGTTTTTTGTGGTTACTTCCTTTGTGTTTTCTTAAAAAACACTTCATTATTTTTAAGTCCATCTTCCCAATGTTTGTCCTAGAATTTAAATCCCAAAAGGCCAAGTGCCTTAGGGAACATGGGAAAAGGCCCATTTCCTGGAGAAAACTAGTTCCATGTGGACTTATATACTGTAGACAAAAGAATGACTGTGCCACTTATATCGAAGTTCAACATTGGTTAGTTGCAAAATCTGTGTAAACTTTAACAGTTGTAATTCAACATTTGAAGAAATCTTAGTTTAGTTCTTAACTTCAAAATCTCACAGATTAAATTTTAAATAAGGTGTATTTTTCATATTTTTAGCATTCGTTTTTCTCTAGTATAGTGACTTAATACTGGTGGAAGGGACTTTAGTCCAAACAAGATGTGGCTTTTTTTGGGGAAAACTAATTATATATCCTTTTGTTTGTAAACATCTTCAGATTTTTGATCTTGGGAGTCTTCAGATTGAGTCATTTAATTATCTAAAAGCCTTAGGTTATATTCTCCTGGAATTTATATTAGAAAGAGCATCATAAATTTAGGAGTGGAAAGGACAAAAGAGAGATTTGGCTTAGTAAGGCACCTTCATCTAAAAGTTGAAAAGGACCCATCATTGTAGCTATTGTAAAACTTGCTTATATTTTGTATAAATGCTTTGCAGGGCTGTAGTCAGCTGATGGTTGTGTTCTTTTAAGGTAAGGGCATAGTGCTATTTCAGAATAGTATTAACTTTGTATGTAAAAGTAATTCAAATAACAGTTGACAGGCATGGAAAGAATTGTGCAGTTTGTCTGCAGAAAAAGACCCATCAGCCATTTCTACCATCAACACTGGTCACTTGCTGTATATGTTAATCTGGAGATCAAATTAACAACCTGGCAGGTACAGGGCGAGAGAACTCCGATTAAATGAATGAGTGATGATTCAGTCTAATGCAGTTTTGGATTGTGTATCTTGCCATTTCCACTCATGAAAGCATATTAAAGGCATAAGAGTATCCAAAATTCCAGAACATGCATTAATTTCTTGATGAAATGATGCTTTGTTGTTCATAAGGGCATCTCATCTACATATGTTCTGGGTGCAGGGCAGAAGTGGTATTCAGCAGGTTCTGACCAGTTCTGGAAAACCAGTAGTGGAAATTTTGAGTAGTTCAGAGAACCGGCAAATGCCACCTCTGACTGGAGATTTTACAGTATCCTTCCCCTACCATGCCCATCAAGCCACGCCCACAGAAACGGTAGTAAAAAAATTTGAATCCCACCACTGGTGCAGGGCTCAGTTGAAGGAACTTCAAGAGCAGCCCTTTCTACTAGAGTTACATTAGTGCAACTCACATATAGATGATATCAATTTGTGGAATCTAGATCAGGAGAACCCAGTTTTATCACATGCTAAATTTGCCTACTTTTAATATGAAGCGTGTCTTTTAAAATTTGCCTTTAGTTCTATCATTGCTACATTTAACTAACTAAAACTGTCTCCCAGACATTCTTAATAGCATCACTTGTGAGAAAGACTATGTTGATTGGGAACTTTATAAACTAGTCTTAATATATCTAGCAAGATCTGGAAAGGAAAGAAAGGGGGGGGGAGAGAATCCTATTTTTGTGTGCTGACTTCACATGTAAACAATGCCTGTAAAAGTAAAACAATATTTATTAAGATTATATTACAGTAAAGGTTTAATTTAATCCCAAAACTAGCTTTTCTGGTTTAGTTATGCATAAACAAAGTAGCAGATTTCTGACTACAAAGAGCCCAAGATAATCCTTAGCTATTTACATGATGATATTCTCATATGAAAACAAGTAAAATAGCATCAGAATGAACAACTAAACGGAAAGGAGATGAGGACAAAACAACCCCCATATACCAATCCATTTCATAACCAACAATTGGGAATAGGAGCTGCTCCACTTGACATATAAGTTATGCTTTTTTGTATGTGTCTGATACTCATATATAGTAATGAACAGAAAATGCATATAGCCAAGACTGATATTCACTCAGACCACTGATTCTTTCTCCTAACATATCATGCAAAGGGTTACATTCCAGGCTGGGGACGGGGGGGGGGGGTTAAAACAACTAGAGAATCAGAGTTACTGGAAAAAGCAGGCTGTACTCCACATTTTCCAGACTAAAGACATGTTAAGTGGCCTCTTTTTGCTGGACACATAAGCAAGACAGTTAATCTTACTACTGATAGCAGGGCCCACTTATACATAGAAGACATTCTTAACCTGGACCTTTTGGAATCAAAGCCATTCTTAAAAGCCTTAAAAGGTAACAGACCAGGCTTTCTGTTAGACATGCAATTCACATGACTCCTGGTGCTCTTTGTTTTTAATATACAGATAGGAAGTATTTAATCACTGTGATTTTAAAAGTCAGTTTTGATATTACAAGTGATATCTACCAATAAGCACAACACACACAAGAAGATCAGAATCCAAGTGTTCTTATTCCCTGTAAGAGAATTCTCTTATTTTTTTGCTTCCTACCTTCTTCCTCTTGCAAGAGACTCAATAGGCTGATTAAACACTTTCCTTATTCATCTCCTGCCAATTCAGTCTGGTACATACTATGTGTTTATTTCTTCCTTTGATTATATGAGAAGATACTTATGGTGAGAAATGGGTATGTTGAGGAATCTGTATTGCATCCAATCATCTCTGCTGTGTAGAAACTCCTGAGTGTTTTAATTCAACAACATCTGGAGGGCTATAGGTTCCCTAGGTTAAGGAATAGCGCAGATCATAGTGGTTTGCTTACAAATCCAAATTATATAATAGTTGAGAAACTAAGATAACTTCAAGAAAGTCACTTCATATTATTTTTACAGGTTATCTCCACATAAAACATAGAATGGAATTGCTTAAGCATTGCCAAGCCCAGTTTATACATGACAAATAATGAGTATATGTTATGTCCAGATAGGTAAAATACAAAGAGAGTTAAACTAGACCTTCTCTGACTCCCTGGAGTTCAAGAGGGAGGGAGAGGAAGACTGAGGCAGGCCTGCAAGACTCTGTTACTAAAGCCTATCTCAATAAAGTATTCAGCATTCTTCCTGCAGAGTTAGTTTTGTCAGACTATATTCATTAACTGGAAGAAACATGGTTAACAAAGTCAGCAAGTGAGTAAGCATGGCAATAGACCAACCAATGGGAGCTGAATTGGGGGTTGGAAAGAGTCTGGGTTGGCTTAGCTCCACACTCTCAATTCTGAAAGTAAAATTAACTTGCTTGCTTGCTGAAAACTGGTATCTGCTCTGAGTTGCTGCTGCTTGTGTTTTTGCTTATGTTATGTTGAAAGAATCTACAAATGGTACTGTAAACTTTATTCATATCATGTTTATAAAGAAGTTAATGATCCTGCTGAATCAGTCATGTATGTGTTTTCTGAACTTGAATTTCTGCTGCAAACTCTAACAAGTTTTCTGATGAAATTGTAGCTTTAAGCAATTAGCTCTTAGTCTTCAGGCTTACCATCTTTATGAATAATTGTGGTTAAAAATACTTGAGAAAAAATTTAGAAAATTTAGTAGACTTGTTATTAAGCAATAGCATATAAAATAACACTAATATTAGTACTGTATGTTTCTAGAATTTACTTATGAAATAGAAAAATTATCTAAGTTAATATTGCTTAAAATTACCTATTAAAGCCTTAACAGCTATTAATCATTTGACTTTAATGTAGGTATGGAATTTTTATTCTGGCTGAACTTTCTTTAGTTAATGATTTAATTATTACATTTGTATTCCACTTTTTTTCCTCTGGGAGTTGAAGGTGTCAGATCTGAAGAATTTCCACTATATTTTCACAAAAACCATGTAGCTGAGCTGCGAAAAAGTGATTTAATGGAACCTAAATTTAGAACTCTCTGGTTGAAATCTAACACTAGTGTAATCACTAGTTTACACTGGATCTTTCATGCAAATCAAATATGTTACTGAATCTTCCATGAAAATCAGTATGTTATTGGAAAGCAGAGACTAAAATGTAATTGGACTAAAATGTAGGCCAATGTTACGTATTCTGGTGATGCAGTAATCTGGTTGCCTATCTCAGTGTGTATGGGTAGACTGTGTATGTGTGTGTTATGTCTATGAGAGGGGGACATTAAGGACTGTGCAATTATCAAAAAGGAATAGTTGGTTACAGCCCTATTTATAGATATTTTGGAGCAAATATTTTCTGAATATAGTGAAACTTAAAAAAAGATATTCAAATATTTGGACTGTAAGATTCTACCGCAACGAAGAGTAATCTAGAAATAGCTTTGATGCATTCAATAGCTTCAATAGCTTTAATTCTGAATAGATATTGTTTTGTGTTGGGCTGTTTTTTATGCAAAAATATCATTAGCAATTCTTTTCTGAATATGTTCTGAAAATATGTGAGGGAGGTTTATTATGAACCAGTAAATAATGCAACTTAATTCCATATTAGTTCAAATAAATCACATTCTCATTATTCCATTTTGTTTATGACAAATATATTAGAAAAATTCAAACATGCAAAAATATATGTTTAGTGCATGTATATTCTTCCTATAGTCCAGGTGCTAAATGTTCAACAACTTTTATGAGAGAATTCTGCTGATATGACTGGCCAAGGCCCATTTATTTAGGAACAGGAGGTAGGTATACGATGTAGCATTTCAGCCAGCAGAATGTCTTAAATTAGTCCTGATGGTTGTGAAATGGTCTTTTCAAATCAACGGCAAAGATAGAAATATTTTCCTAACAGTTTCAACTGTCATAATTTTTGTAGTCGTATCTATGGCAATTACTCTTTTGTGTAGAACAGAGGTGGGAAATGATGCCCCTTTTATGACTTGTGGACTTCAAGTCCCAGAATTCTGCTAGCTCAGGAATTCTAGGAATTGAAGTCGACAAGCCATAAAGGGGCCATCGCTCCTCACCTCTGGTGTAAAACAATTTCTCAGCTTGGTACTCTCCAGAAGTGAGAATCAGCTTCTAAAATTCTTCAAAAGGATAGCTATTATTCTAAATCTTGAATCCACAGTTTTTGAAGTTTCTAGTTGTAAAAGCTGGTGAAGAATGTAGCCTGCATATTCTATGGAAATTACAGAATGGTACTGCAGGTTACTTAGCCATAATCTGTCACATTTGATGTTTTTGCAGTTTTACGTTACGATAAAAGACTGGTGGCTCTTTGGTTTCTATTTCTGCATGCCACTTGCTTGCACGGCATTCTTTTATACCTTGATGACCTGTGAAATGTTGAACAGGAGGAAGAGTAATTTGAGAATTGCTCTCAGTGAACATCTTAAACAGGTAAGGAGAAAATGGTTTGGACATGCATTTCCAGTCACTGTCATAAAGCTTTATCCTGTAAACTTTTGATCTCAACAATATTCATTCTGAGAACAGAAAGGTGAGTTTTGACTTAGTGTAGTTGGGCAATCAGAACATTAGGAAAATTTATAGTGCAATCGATTAATTAGGTTATTATAGAGTTCAAATTACTTCCTCTGGATTTTTTATTCACTAAGAACTTTCTTTATCTAATACCTATTCCAAGTATTGGGTATCAGCTGCTATAATTGCCAACCATTTATTCATTCATTTCGATGACAATGGCCAAATGACTCTGGGCAGTTCACAATACATCAAAACAATACAAAAATAGTATACTAAACAATAACAAAACTTTGACTGAGAGAAATGAAAGGAAGAAGAGCAAAATGGTAAACCTGGCAAAGCCCCCCCTCCCCCCCAGAAAAACCATGCTCCCCACAATTGACATCCAACAAAGCAGGCACCAACCACCAAAACAAATAAATAAATAGTCCAAGGCCTGAAAAAACAACCATGTCTTTATAGCTTTTCAAAAGGCCAACTGAATAGGAACCATCAGGGATCAAATTTCCTAATATTATATTATCAAGAAATGTCATCTTTCTCTAAGAGAATTCTTTATTTTGATTTTTCTCTTCATCATTCAATCAATATAAAAGTACTGCATTTCTCAAGGGTTTCAATTTAACTTTAATTGTATTATTTAAACCAAATTCCTGAATATCAAGTTGTTGAGAAAGATGAATTCTGTTTTAAGTATTAGAAGATTATAGCACCACAAAGTTTGATAACTTACAACTTTTGGTATTGTTGTATCTTGTCACATTTTAAAGGTTTTGTTGAATAATACAACTTTTTAAAAGCATGTGTATATAATCTGATTATTAAATTACTTTGACATTTCTTATATTGAATTATGTTGGTGCTGAATTATGTTGAAACTGGTTGTTGTCTAATTTAAATACAACCTCTGCTGGGTCTAGAACAATTCAGTGCAGCCAACTCACCACGGCCAACTCGTTGCAGGACAAAGAAATGATAGAATAATTGAATAAAGGATGAAAAAGGAGGAACAAAATGAAATCTGAATGATAACAATTAAAATATTTTTAAAATTATATTAAATATTTAAATTGAATTGTTGAATTGTCCTGCAGCGAGTTGCCCTGCATGAGTTGGCTGCAACATTGTGGCAAGTTGTCTGCACCAAGTTGTCCCATTCCAACCTCTGCTTGCCTTCATAATATTTGAACTATGCATACTTTCTCTGATACTTTTAGTTGTAATATTTTTGTTCCACAAATGAATATATTTTGACAAGTTGTTAGAAATAGATGAACCTTTTCTTGACTATTGTTCATTTGAGCAATTTCCACATTTTCTTCCTTACTTGCTCCACATTTGTCTTAGCTTATGTTTGTAGATCATTGTCTTTTTTTCCCTCCATAGCGCCGAGAAGTTGCTAAAACAGTTTTCTGTTTAGTTGTGATTTTTGCTCTTTGCTGGTTTCCTCTGCATCTAAGCCAGCTACTGAAATCAATGAAGTATTACGAACATGACCCCAATAGATGTGAATTTCTCAGGTATTGTTTTAATGTGTGATGTTATTTGATGAATGCAGCAGCACAATAAGTGAATTAACATGACTACATAATATTTTATTATTTCTGTTTTAAACAATTCTATTTACTAATCAATTCTGTTTATGATTATAAAAAGATGACCATTTAATCAACATAAAACGTAACCAATGCTCCTTAGCAGTTGCTCCAAGATACTGCTGGTTGCCTTATTTAAGGTTCTCCTCTCTCAAGGACCTGTGGAAAAAACCACTGTTTTTATTGCTTTACTAAACGCCAGGTGAAAGCTGTCTTCACCTCTTCACCAAATAGCTCCTAAGTGAATGGTCTGCAACTAGAAAGGTCATATTCCAAGACCCCATTCCTAAAGGAATGATAATCTAAACTTCTATTTATATAACACATATAGAATGAGCAGAATCCACCTGGAATAGATGGTCCCAAAGCAACAAAGAATTGAGCAAAAAAGAGCCTTATATATATGGACCACCATTTTTAATTGAGTCCAGAGGTTTACAGGCAATGAAAGCAGCAGAGGTGTAGTGTACTGAATCAGTTTCCACTGGACTGCAAGTAGCCATCTTTGATCAATGCCAGCTATAAGTTTTGGACACTTGAGGGCATCCTATGTAAAGTTGAATAGTCAGCAAATGATAGGAATGTGACTCACTGTAATCAGTACGTCTGTACCTGAAAGATCACACATCCAACCTGGTCAAAGGCTCTTCTGGTCACACTGCAATCTCTAGTGATTGCATTTATCAGAACCATGAATCTAGGATAAATACAGGCTAGTTCACCATCTTTTTCAAGGAAAATACAACTCAGTTGGGAGCCACGAATATAATTACCTTTATATATCAAGATTTCTTTCTTTTTTATTTGCTTTTCTTTGATCTTTAAACATCAAGAGTGGAGACTTTGATACTTAGCCCTGAGACTCAAAAATATCTTCAAAATTCTGTTCCTTATTGTTAAAAATAGGATAGGGTAGGATGGGATTTTTTATGGTTAATTATTTTATCCACAATATACTGAACACTAACTGCATAATTTTAATAACTTTCAAATTCATTAATATAAGATATAAACATGACTAGTCAGTCTTTCCTCTAGTTTATCTCCACTTTCTAAATAAGGGTGTTCAACTTCTTGGGAGACTGCAGTTCCATTTGGTTTTTAAGTAATGTGCTGGGATCATTTTCCAAAAGGTGAGGAAGGCCAGGACAAAAATTAAACTTGAATTAAATATAAATATAATTAAACTATAATAATTTAATTATATGTTAATGCAATATATTTAATAACTTAACCCTTCTTCAAGCATTAAAATTCAGCAGCTATTTGGTGAAGAGCTAAAGAGTAGTGTTTCCAAGGATTTGGGCATCACAGGCAACCTAAGATGAAGGTTATACACCTTGGCTTTGTAATATTATGTTACCTGTTTTTGAAGCAGGTGAAAAGACAGTTGCCTTCCATTTATTCCAGTAATTAACCAGGCAATCTTACAATTAACTTCTATTGAGCTTACTCTCAGGTAATTAGAAAGAAGTATAGAAGTCTTTAGGTCTGTTTCTTCTTAATTATACAAAATACAGATAGTATTTACTTATGAGCAGGCACTTAGCAACAGTGAACAATGAATCAACCAAAATATATTTATAACCCAGTTTTGATGACCAAGTCTCCCTCCCCCCATTATGTGATTGTATTTTGGTTGCTTGGCAACTACCCTGCATTTACAGCTTTTTGCAGCATTCAGTGGTCACATGACTACAATTTACAATTTTTTTTTTCCTTGC
This sequence comes from Bungarus multicinctus, assembly GCA_023653725.1. NCBI lineage: Eukaryota > Metazoa > Chordata > Lepidosauria > Squamata > Elapidae > Bungarus > Bungarus multicinctus. The sequence continues at coordinate 30,497,460 of CM042849.1, read as the reverse complement.
AAGCAGGCATTTACTTCTAGTTTCTGACAAAAAAATGCTCACTGTGGGTTTGCTTAACCATCACTGTGTTTGCTTAATGACTCTAACATTTGCTTAGTGATGGCAACATTTACATAGCACCTGTAGTGTTCACCTAACAGCCACTGCAAAAAGGATGGCAAAATTGGGTGAAATCTCATAATAATAACCTGCTTAACAACCACCATGACTTTAGGGCTCAATTGAATTCTGGGCTCAATTGTAACTAGAGGACTTCTTGTTATATCATCATTTTTCCTGTCAAACTCACATATTATAAATGGCTCCAGAATTACACTTTTTATAACCCGTTTTGTATTATGCTTCTGTTCATTTATAAATGCTTTGTTATTTGAATGATGTTTCATAGTCCTAATTTTTCTAATTCTCCTAAGCACCTGCAATTCTGTTAACTCATTTTTACCTGAGATGCTGGAGAGTTATGAAAGACACCCAGGTGGCATCATAGTTTCATAAATTATATTATGGCTGAGGAATATTTGCCCAATATTGGAAGATTGTAACATTTTCTGTTTTTAATTCTAGCTTTTTGTTGACTATGAATTATGTCAGCCTTAACCTAGCAACCATCAATTCCTGCATAAATCCTATAGCACTCTATTTTGTGAGCAAGAAGTTCAAAAACTGTTTCCAGGTAAGTGCCAAAGAGATTAAATTAAACCTATCAAAAGTAATATTGAAGAATAAAATGTGAAAGGTAAATATGAAAGAATACTATTTATCCTTTTCTAAATTGATCCCGTATTTTGAAATATTAATATTTAAATTATACAACCCACTTTCTGCTTAAACAAACATTTGGGAACATTTGTCCGGATGTTTTACAGCAGCCTTTTCTAACTTTCTTTCCTTCAGTTATGTTGAACTTTGAGAATTTCCAGGATTTTGTCATAGTGGCTGACAATTCTGGAACTTTTTCTAATACATTTGGAAAGCATTGAGGAGGGCTATAATTATGGTCTGACGTCATTAGATTATTTTGATAACCATGTAACACATATTAGTCACAGCCTGTCAATTTTCAGACATTAGATGAAGACTCATAATAAGATCTCTTTACAAAGAGATGAGGTGTCATTTTTGCTAGCACTATACGCTATTTCAATCATTACTAATGTTGATGCAGCTATATACAAAACATAAATAGGCTGAATCCTGATTCTTCAGTAATTATACATAATCCCAAAACTAAAAACTTTCTTCACATTATTCATCTGGAAATGACAATTATCAGTGGAAGGTTTCCTGAAGTGGTAAGGGAAATCACTTCAGAGCTAGTTAGAAAGTGCCAAAATAATAGAAGCTCGAGAATTGGAGGAACTGTCCTACGATGGTTCTCCTCCATCCTCTCCAACCTCTCGCAATTTGTGTTGATGGGGGGGGGGGGAGAGGTCCACCTCTAGGCCCCTCATTTGTGGGGTGCCTCAGGGGTCGGTCCTCTCCTCTCTTTTATTCAACATTTATGTGAAGCCGCTGGGGGAGATCATCCGTGGTTTTGGGGTGCAGTGTCATCTGTATGCTGATGATACTCAGCTTTACATCTCCACCCCAAACAACCCCAACGATGCTGTGGAGGCTATGTTCTGGTGCCTGGAGGCCGTGCGGATTTGGATGGACGGGAACAGGCTCCAGCTCAACCTTTCCAAGACTGAGTGGCTGTGGTTTCCGGTGCCCCGATATAGTCAGCTGACTCCATCGCTGGCTATTGGGGGAGAGATCTTACCCCCACAGAGAGGGCTCGCAATTTGGGAGTCTTCCTGGATGCACGGCTGTCTTTAGAAGAACATATTACGGCCGTCTCCAGGGGGGCTTTTTATCAGGTTCGCCTGATACGCCAGATGCGGCCCTTTCTGGATTGGGACGCCTTACGCACGGTCACTCATGCCCTTGTCACCTCTCGCCTGGACTACTGTAATGCTCTCTACATGGGGCTCCTTGTGGGGAGAACCCGGAGACTTCAACTGGTACAAAATGCGGCCGCGCGTGTGATTATGGGGGCGTCACGAAACTCCCATGTGACGCCTGTCCTGCGCGAGCTACATTGGTTGCCGATGGTTTTTCGGGTTCGCTTTAAGGTTCTGGTTTTGACCGTTAAAGCGATCCACAGCATTGGATCAGGTTATCTGCAGGACCGCGTTCTGCTGGTAATCTCCCACCGTCCTGTGCGTTCCCACAGAGAGGGCCTTCTTCGGGTGCCGAGGCTTCCATGTGCCGTCTGGTGACTCCTAGAAGTAGGGCCTTCTCTGTGGGGGCTCCTGCCCTCTGGAATGGTCTGCCTCTGGAGTTATGCAATAACACCGACCTGAGAGCTTTCAGACGTGCATTAAAAACCTGGCTCTTTGAGGCCTAGGCTGAAATGGGACTTTTAGTGTAATTTTAGTATTCAAGTTTTAAATTGGGATTTTAAAATTTGGGGTTTTATTAATTTATTGGGGGAGGGTATAATTTTAGGCAGCCTTAAGATATTTAATTCTCTTTTAACTTTTATAATTGTAAAAAGTTTTATGGTTGGCTGTACACCGCCCTGAGTCCTTCGGGAGAAGGGCGGTATATAAATATGTTAAATAAATAAATAAATAAATATTGTACTAAACTTTTTTCATAATTTAGTCCACTTGACTTCTTGCTTTTAAAAGAAGAGAGAATTAGCTGAAATACAAATCATATTTGTTTATAACAGCACCAGTTAAAAGAAGGTATATTTTTATGTCAATTTCAATTCCCTTTTCTAAATTTCATAGTTTTGCAGTCTAATGAAGCTGAAAGTATGGAATAGTTAAATAAAAGAAGTACATTTTTCTTCTCAGTTCACATTTAACTACATATTAGTCACAGTTTAACAAGGAATTATGTACATTTAAGAATAAATTTACCCTGTATTTTATTGTTACTATACGTTATTCCATTTCTGAAGTATAATTTCACTCAGGCCTAATTCTGCTTTCTACAGTCTGGAGAATTCTGCTCTCCACTGAAAGTGACTCTAAAATAAACCAACAAACAAACCAGTAATTTTGGGATTTTTTTTTTTCTTGCCAGTCATGCCTCTGCTGTATTTGTCATCGGACAGGAAATCAGCTGTCCTCTGTTCCCATGAATGGGACCAGCATTCAGTGGAAAACTAATGAACTGAATAACCACAATACAGAACGGAGCATCCACAAAGACAGTTTAAATTGAGATTCAGCAAAGACTGTGCTTCTGAATCTAAGGAAAAGACAACAGATATGATATCTACGATTGAACATACTTATTTATTTGGAAGCTCTGTGCTCTAGCACTTAATTCCAGAGATAAGCAGAAAGAACAGATGTGCATAAGTGAGTCCCTAAATGGATTCTAAATGGTTCTTTTTCTTATAAAAAAATTCATTTTTGGCAGAAACAAGAACACGGTACTCTGCAAAGTGTTCACAGATTTCAGCCAGAACAGCTGTATGTTATGTTACATATTCTGTTATATCATTTTAATTTTATAATCTAAATGAATTTTCTTGAATGTCAAGAATTGTGAAAAAATGGTACCTGTATCTAGTCTGTACTATCAACATTCTTTTGCCAGGAAATATTTTAGCTATATACTAGGTAGTCCTCAACTTACAACTATAATAGGGACTGGAAAATTTGTTGTTAAGTGCTGCTTTCACAAAGGGAAGTATCACATGTCTACATCCAATTTTATCACCATTTTTACATAATCAAGTGTAAAAATGGTTATCCACAGTTATCAAGCAAGATATCACCTGACTATGGCTTGAGACCTTCCCTCAGGCTTCCTCACTGACTTTGTTTGTTAGAAACAAACTGCTGGGAAAGTTGCAAATGGTGATCGTGTGACTGCAGGATGTTGCAACCATCATAAATATGCAATGATTAGCAAGCTACTGGAAAATTATTTTTTGTGGGTTAGGTTTTGTCAACCACTGGTTTGTGGGTACAGATATCGTATTAGGACTTAACATTTAGGTCATAAACTTATGCCCAAAAGGTAGAGCAGTGGATTAGCAGACAAATTTTAAATAAATCATATAATCATGTGACTGTAATCATAATCATGTGACTGCAGAGATGTTGTGACTATTGTAAAGTCATAAATTACCTTTTTCAATACTGCTGCAGCTTTGAACAGTTGTTAAATGAATGGACATTAAGCAAGGACTACCTGTATTTCATGTTTGGAAGCATAGTTCAGTCAAAAACATTTTTATAACTGTAATATATGTGTTAGATTAGATCTAAGCGTATTTTATATATTGTAATGTTGTATTGTATTTTATATATTGTAATTTTTTGTTGGAGGGGGGTTGGCCAATCACTGGTTTGTAGATACAGGACTTAACATTTAGGAGATAAACGTATGCCCCAAAAGGTAGAGCAGTGTATTAGGAGGCAAATTTTAAATAAACCATATGCAGACACAAAATGATATATGTTCTCTGTGAAAATATCTTTTTCAATAGCTATACATATTTGTCCATAGCAAATGATTCCAATGTTGGAATGTCCTCACCTTTTATAACATTCAACTGGAATCTATCTTCTGACAAATTAAGACCATTATGCCATATCCATCACTATATTTGTGATAGTTATTCAGATATTTGAAAAAAGCTTTTAAATTTCCCCTCAGACTTTTCAAGATCAAACATATCCACTTCGTTCATTTCTTCTTGTATTTCCTTGTTATCCTTCTATGCATCTTTTTCAGTTTCTAAATACCGAAAAAAACTCACACATGATCTTGTTATCTAATATTGTAAAAATAGCATGTGTATAAAGCCATTTTTAAATTCTATTTCATAAAATGAATGCTACATTTTCAATTATTAATGATATATTTAAGATTGATAATTCTGGCATTCTGTTGCAGACAAATCCTAAAAAACAAATCTCTATGGTGGGCAGAATCAAGATGCAAACCATGGTCTTTCTCTACCAGCCTTTTTTTCTGTTTTGCTTGGATGCCTTTTTTTTATTCCATTTTTCTTTCTTTTGCTACCACAACATGTTGCCAAGGAACAGGGAGATCAACTGCCCATAGTTTTGACATGGTCTCTTTTGAAGAACTGCTGAAATCAGTTTGAGAACAACATGTGGCCTGAATCAAACATTCTTTGTAGTTCATTTTGGAGAAATAAGATTCTACAAAGGATTTCTACAATAAATTACATCGCACTTGTATGTGCTTATAGAAACCATTCTCTAAAAGAAAAGCACACAATTCCTGCCTAGGTAAATATGTATAAAAAAACTCTTAGGTGTCTAAATGAATTTTTCAAGAGGCTATTGAACATATTCTTCTATTTAGAGGGGACACTATAGGGATGAACAAATAGGTTGATTTTGAGTTTTCTTTTTTTCTAGGTTTTCTAATCTTAATTTTTTTTAATCGATTATACATTACATTAATAATTTTGGTTTTTTTACAGTATGCATATGAGAATTCATTTATAATTTACAAAATTCTGCACCTTATTCCCACTAATATAGACATTTCTGTGCACTCTTCCATAACATACAACCAGTTTCAATTTGCACATTGGTAAAAAGTTATGCAAGTTTACATTAAAATATCAAGGAAATGTCTTCACCTTTAGAAAGGAACTTTAGCTGAGAATCATATTCTGCTTCTTAAAGAGTTGTGCAGTATTGAACCATTTCTTAAGGCAGCATGAGATCTTGCTGTTGGGCTTATGGATGCCTAGAGATAGCTAGAATGTATTAATGAATAGCAAAGGGTGCTTTTGTTCACACAAAATCCAGAATACTTCTGAATGAATTTTCAAAACTTTTCATAGAAATAATATTTGGACTGAGCTGAGATAAATCCCAGTGAATTCAAATTTTGTTACCTGTTATAAATAAGTAATTCAGCAAATAACAGCACCCAGCTGATTTTGGCTGTTCTTGAAATCTTAAGTAGATCCTGTCTAGTTAGTTGAATGGAGATGCTAGGAAATTCCAAGGCTGTAAGTTAGGTTGGGTAGTTAAGAAAACACCCTGAAAAGATAAGAAACCATTTCTATACTGCTGTCAAAAAACCTATTGTATATGGGCCTTTAAAGATAAACAATTCAAGGGAATCTTGATTTTTTAAAAATAAGTAAATAATTATTTTGTTTCCTGGGGTGCCTAATGAACAGTACGATACCTGGTTCCTCCTCCTAATTGGATTTTAATTTTAGAGGAAGAAACTTTTATTAACTTTATTCTTTTCTCTGATATTCAGACCGATGATGCCCAGTGTTGGAAAATCTCAAAGTCTCAAAGAAAGCCAAGGGTAGGATGGAATAGGAGGATCGTATGATCTATAGCTTTGAGAAAAGATTTAGAACAGTAAAATTCTACTATTGCTCCAAGGAGGGATCCAGATACTGAATATTGGTCTTAATGCATTGTAACATTGATGTGCTGTTCCTGCTTTTATTTTAGGTCGTTAAAGATAATGGAGCTCTCTATCAGAGTAACTGGTTAAATAGCTCCATCCATTGTGTTAACTTTAATGGAAAGGACAATGAATATTGAGAATTGTAGCTAATATGCTCAAAATTAGATGCTGAGCTATTCTTTCTCCATAGTGGTCAGTTTTTGTTAACTATTTCAATGTTCAGAATTCCTCTATAGCAATTGTAACTTAAGTAGGTCTTTTATTCATTGATTTCATACATGATGCTTGAAGTATCTTCTGGGGAAATCAAAATTAGAAAATATAGGGGAAATGTAAAATGTGAATCCATATGTCATAATCCAAATGACCTCTTTATTATTATTATCATGTCTACAGAGAGGTTCTTATGAGCAGCATTTTATTTTCCAGCAAAATGGGTTGCTTAGAACAACACACACTGTACTGGCTACAGAATATTGTTAGCCAATTTATGATGTCTGCTATGCTTAGGTATACAAAATAACCTTCTGGTTTTGAACCTTCAATAATTTCAAGTACATACAATTCTATGCATAAATAAGGTCAATTTGCTGAACAGTTATACCATCTTCATATAGAAGATAATATTTGTATATATAAAATGTCTATGTAAATGTCTATAGGTACTTTGATATATACTTCTCATAGTTTCCTTCTGTTTATATACATATTTCTTGTTTTCAAATAAAATGTAATGTGTTGACATTGCTCTATAATGAAGCAGAAGAGTGAGTGATTATTTTTCATACTTTCTAACCAGAAAACATTAGGAATACAAACATCCTAAAATTAAGGTCTTATGGTATCTCTGGATACCTGCATAACTGGATAGAAGCATTCCTGTCAAACAGGCAACAAATGGTCAAAATTGGGAGTGTCCTATCAAATTCTGTACTTGTCAATAGTGGTGTCCCCCAAGGCAGTGTTCTAGGACCAACTCTCCTCATACTCTATATTAATGACTCTGTGATTATATTAAGAGCAACTGCGTTCTTTTCGCTGATGATATAAAGCTATTCAATACCACTGACAATGCTGCTACCCTTCAAAAAGACCTCGACTATGTGTCAGAATGGTCAAACAAATGGCAACTTCAGATCTCAACAAGTAAATACTCTGTCTTGCGTATTAGCAAAAAAAATCAAAAAATAAAATACAAGCTGAATAGTCAAGACCTTGTTGATGACACAAACTTTGTCAAGGACCTTGGAGTATTCATCTCAAATGATCTAAGTGCTAGAGCCCACTGTAACTACATAGCCAAAAAGGCATTAACAGTTGTTAACCTAATTTTGCGTAGCTTTTTCTCCAGTAATATCATTCTACTAACTAGAGCATATAAAACATTTGCTAGACCAATACTTGAATACAGCTCATCAATCTGGAATCGCATTACATATCTGATATTAATATAATTGAGAAAGTCCAGAAATATTTTACGAGAAGAGTCCTCCACTCCTCTACTCATAGCAGAATACCTTATGCCACCAGACTTAAAATTTTAGACCTGGACAACCTAGAACTACGCCGCCTTCGGTTTGATCTAAGTATAGTACATAAAATTATATATTGCAATGTCCTACCTATCGATGAATACTTCAGCTTTAACCAAAACAATACAAGAGCACAAAATAGATATAAACTAAAGATAAACCGTGCCAAACTTGATTGCAGGAAATACGACTTCAGCAACAGAATAGTCAATGTCTGGAATACTCTACCTGACTCTGTGGTTTCTTCCCCAAACCCCAAAATCTTCAACATTAGACTGTCTACTATTGACCTCACCCCTTTCCTAAGAGGTCTGTAGGGGCGTGCATAAGCGCACCAAAACGTGCCCACCGTCCGTGTCCTATTGTTTTTTTTTTCTTATTCGTATCCATTTCATGTATTTATAACCATGTTTATACTTATACCTGTTATCTAATTGTTTGACAAAATAAATAAAATAATTTTTATAACTTACAAATTTCTGATCTTTCATGTGTATATATGCGTATGTGTGTAAGTATATACATGCTTATTACATATATGTATACATGCAATAATATGAGAGGCATTTATAGCCCTGATCTTCTTGAGTAGATATCTTAACTGAAAACAAAGTATTTTTGATCTCCTTCCAAATATTTTAGGAATCTGTACTTTGGAACAATTTTATAAGTACTTGTGAATTTAAAACATTTATATAGCCATCTATTATACAGGATATATGTGACCAGTTCCAAACTGACAGTTTTAAAAGAATGTAACTGCATAATTAATATATACATATATCTATTAAAACCACAAATAGTAAAAACTGAGCACCATAAAAAACTTTTAACAAGCAGTCCAAAACAAAAACTCTCATCAGTTTCACTCTATCTCAATACTTGGTAGAAAAGCCAGATCTTAAGTGCTTTACAGAAGACTAGGTTAGGGACCTGTTAAGGCCAGCTAGTTTCCTCTTATGGGTGTTCCATAGGGGAGGAGCTGACATGTAGAAGGCACACTTCCTATATCCCATAGGATGTCATTGTTTAAAAGACGGGACCAGGAATGTGCCCACCCTATCTTCTCTAGTAGGATTAATAGATGAGCATGATGAGAAGTCCCACACATAACTTGGCCCCATATAGACTTTTAAAGTTAACAACCAGAACACTCTGGAGGAAAGTGGAAGTCAATGCAGCTCATGCAACAGAGATATAACATGAGCCAATTTAGAAGCATCCATCGCTGGTATGCCACCATATTTTGCACCTGTTGCAAATTCTGGATGAACTTCAAGAGTAGCCCCATCTATAGCACATTGAAGTAATCCAAACAGGAAGTAACCAAGGCATGTGTAAGATCTCCATTCCAAGAAGGTGGTAACTGGTGTACCAGACAAATCTGTGCAAAGGCCCACTAGCCACAACTGCCATTCATCATGCAACAACCATGAGCCTAGGAGAACCCCAAATTGTGTACCAGCTTGGTCCAGAGAGTGCCATCCCCTCCAAAGTCAAAGATGAAATATCTTCTGGGCCTGGGAAGGGCAAAAATGCAGAACTACTCCTATCTTATCAGGATTGAAGCTGGTTTCTCCTCATCTTATAAACACTCGGCCAGCCTGGCTACAGCATCACTTGCCTGGCTAAGGATAGAAATGTATAATATATTATCAATATCACTATCCATATAAATGGATGACCCCCCCCCCCAATGTTTTCATATAAATCACAGGTGTCAAACACATTACATGATGTATCGTAATGCTTTTTGCCTTTGCGGAGCCAGGATGGGTGTGGCCTGCATGTGACGCATCTGGCCCATAGGCCGCCAGTTTAACAGGCCTGATATAGATGTTAAAAAGAGGCAAAAGGTTGAAGCCACAAGGACATTCCACATTGTAGGGACCTCCCCACCAACATCAAATAGAACCGGATGCAAAGGAAAGGGGAGAAACACTATTCTCCTAAGTTACTCCTAAATAAACATTTTTCCTTATAGCTATAAAGTATCATTTAAAAATAGGTTTGTTGACATCTTACTCTCAGCTGTTTTACAGTAACAACAAATCAAAGATTCTCTTTTCTCTAAAAAGATTACTCGAAAAGAAGAGTTGAGGGAAAAAGACTAGAACAGGGGTAGTCAACTTTTTATATCTATCGCCCACTTTTGTATCTCTGTTAGTAATAAAATTTTCTCTACTCGCCCACCAGTTCCACAGTAATGGTGATTTATAAAGTAGGGGACAAAACCCCTACCACCCACCATGAGGACTGGAACGCCCACTAGTGGGCAGTTGGGACCAGGTTGAGTACCACTGGACTAGAAGATGGGCTGGATGGTGAAGGATCTTGGGATCTTATTTCTGGTGAACATCCTGATTTTCAAGGTTCAACATATTCCCAAATACATTCTTTTCACAAACTTGAGCATAGGTTAATCTTCTTGATCTATTGTTGTGTATCTGGTTTCACTTGGCTTGCTTTTAAGTAAAAATAATACTAAATGATGTACAAGAAAAATAACAGAAAGTACGCAAAGTTAATATACTGTAAGTATGCAAGAACATCAGTGGAAAAATCGTGATCTAAAAATATAGGTTGGTTGAAAAAAGCATTGATCTCAGCTTTTTCTCAGCAAGTTCTTTTTATGCTGTTGAAATTAATTGCTGATGATATGTAATTTTCAGTTTTGTCAGTCTTTATAAACTGCACAAGGTCCTTAGCTATAACATAATTTCAGATCAAACCTCTGATTAAATATATAATTATTCTGTAAATAAATCATCAGCTAGACTTTATCCAGGGGTGGGGTTGACTACTGGTTTGGGATTTACGAGAGTCAGTGATTGATGATGTGCTTCCCTGCAGGCTGGGAGCACGTGCACCTGTAAATCGTCATTAGCATGCTGCGTGCAGAGAAGCAGCCTTTCAAAAAGCTCTCTTTTCCTGCTTTTTAAACTACAACTGTGCCTCACACTGCAGCTGAAGTTGAAAAAATCAGGAAATAAAGGTCAGGTAAGAGCCCAGGTGGGCGGGTGGGCAAAAACATCAGCAGACATAGAACCGGTTTTATGTCTGCTGCTCATCATAGCTACCGGTTCTACAGAGGTGGACAGAACCAGTAGAAACCCACTCCTGATTTTATCTGTTGAATTAAACAGATGCTTTCTTACCAATATTATGTTGATTTAATATTATGTTGATTTAATGTCACCTTTCTGAATCCCAAGAACAAATTTGCAACCAAGAAAAATTTTCCTGGGAATTTCTCATTCAGATAGTCTGACAGTCTGTTTCTCCCCCTAACTCCAAATGTGCTGGAGTTACAGCTCCCAGAGTCACTGATTATATCAGCTGGGAACCTTACTACTTGGAGATGTCTGTTCTATGCTATCCAATTAATTTGACTGTCATCATAGAAAACAACAGCAAAACATGCTAAGTAATAGTTATTGGAGCAACGATGTCATGATGGTGACAAACCTCATGCTTACATACTTATGGCCCATCATTGGGTGCAAGGCTTCTAGCATGCTGGGACTGATGCAGGCATTATTACTGTTTACTCCTCAATTCTGTCATGGAGGCCTAAGGCCATCTTCTATGGAACAGGTAAAATTTATACAAACTTTCCCAAGAGATTTATCTCTGCATACACCAGTCTCCTAAATTTCAAATTACATTACTCAGGATTGCTAATATGTACTGACTGAGCCAGGACTAAACTAGACAAGTATAAATTATGAATCATACTGCTTCGGTTTGGAAACATATTTGCTGCATTAAAAGCACATAGCTAACTGATATATATCCAAACCATTGTAAACCCAAAGGTAGACTCTTTCTGTAAAGATATATTGCAGAATTTGACTTTTAATCATCATCACCTTCATTATCACCCCCACCATTTCCTGTACCTGTGCTAATTAAGAATTTTTTGAGGAGGAGGTACTCAAAAGAAGATTAAAGTGATTTGATTTCTTTTTTTTAATACAAATTTTATTAAGTAAATATTAAAATATTGGACATAGTGCGACTTTTCTGGCATTTTCTTTGCCATACATACCATAACACAGAACAAATAACTTTCTATTTATTATACATTGTTAAATTTATACTATTAACATCTCCTGTATATTCATTTGTATTTACAACATAAAACCTCATGATTTGCTATTTCTATACAACCTTTTTATCTAGTATACTCCATTGTATTTACATAAATATCATCTAATATCAATTCGTCAATATTTTCTGTTCCGACTCCTTTTCCTCAGATCCAACCATTGATACATTTTATTCTAAACTTCATAATATTCTGTCTTTCCTATATTTTTAAGTTGTAACTTCAGTCTTGACCAAAAAATCAAAATGATTTTGATTTCTTGTTCGCCATGCAGGATAACTCTGTCCACAGCAGAAATGAAAAGAAGATGGCACCATCAGCATAATGATGAAAGATTTTAACCATATATGTCAAAGTAGACAAGATACTATTCTGATCATTTGGTCTCCTGTGGTGTTTATTTTTTAACAAGCTGTATGAGGGAGGAAGCTTTGTAGACTATGTTTTCTTGTAAAACGTTCTTGTTCAGGTCTTGAGAAAGACTTGATGTCTTTCATGCAGGGGCAGAACAAGTTCTTGCTGACAAAACTGTCTGAGGAATGGATCTATTACACACAGCTTTCAAAATCTTCCTCTCTCCTTTTTTATAGCCTGCCATATAGGTACCAGAAGTAGCAGGCCTGCAGTTTGTCTTGGCACAACATGCCATTAACTAGATAAGGAAAAGAAGTGATCAGCCCACACTTTATTTTCTGCAGTGAATCATTTTCCTGCTGTAATCCATAAAAGTATCTCTGCACAGAGGTTTCTTCCTTTGAAAATAGTTGAACAAAAAGCTCAAATCCTTATGTCTTGTACAACTGCTTCTGTTTAGCATTGAATTCTCTTTATAATGGTCAGCCTATGCTATTATTTTTAATAGTGATTTTATTATAAATTACAATGCAATAGTACAAAATTAATACAAACCAAGAACAAAAAGAAAAAATAGAAGATGCAGAAAAGAAGAAACATAAAATATTCTGTATCTTCCAATACTGGCATGTTTCTTTTTTAATTGTATCCATTTCATGTATTCATAACCATGCTTATACTTATACCTGTTATCTTGCTTGACAAATAAATAAAATAAAATAAATAAATAAAATAAAATCTTATATGAAAGAACATTCAGTCATAAGTACTACTACCTAAAGTCTGAAATGGTACGGCCCAAACATGGTTTACCACCTCAGGGTGAAATAGGTCAGTATTTCTTCTGGGAAAAGCAGGACTGAAATCCAGTTTTTGTTCAAAGTTTATTACAGTTTTGTGGGAAAAGAGCTATTTGGCAGCATCCCAGGCATAAAGGTCTGAGAACAATGTGTCAGAAAGACTCAAGAGACTCAAAAAGCTACTTTATAACATAAATTTGTTTTTCCAGAGGCCCTTTTTTAGTGACTTTTAAAGAAGCCTTCTCCAATATATAAACAAATAAGCTACAGTGTGCCTTAAATATCCTTATATAAATCAGGACTTATATTTGTATATGGTTTTGAAATAAGTTCTTTTTAAAATAGTATTTTTCTCTAGCAAGCACTATGAAAAATAAACTTGCATGAATATGTTTAATGAAAAGAATATCTTCAATCAGGTATTGCTTCTATATGTTACTGGGATTAAATTTTATTTCCTCCATCTTACAGATTCTGATTTTCCTCTGCCTCTATGTTGTTAATATGCTGTGTATTTCACAATAACTGATTATGTTTGCTAGCACATAACTGCAGTTTACAAAGCTATTTTTCCCTTTATCTGTTTTTACATATTCTTTGTAGGACAATTTTGAACAGAATTCAGGTCAAAAGCTTTCAAAACAGATCAATATGTTTCCCTCTATGTGTACAATATTATCAACTAGCAAATTTACAAAACAAATATATTCTTGAACTTCAAGAATCCCTTGATGACGATATTTACTAAGTATTCTTCAATACTCTAAGCTTTAAATCTAAGATTGGATTGATAGCTGGTTAATATACAAGAACCCAACAATAAAAACATAGTTCGTAGGGTAAAGAAAAGTGAGACTATTGCAATTAGTCCTATATAAGGGAATGTTCTGATATTAATTTTAAACTGCAGCATCCAATGGCCTCTTGAGTTTACAAGAAACTAGTCAAATTACCTTCAATGAAAGAACTAATTGAAGCACCTGACTAGCTCTGGAACATAAATAATCTTCCCAGAGAACTTCATATATGTCAAATCCTACAAAAATTAAGTTTTGGAATGGCTGGCTGTGTTTACACATTAAGGTATCTGCAATATTGTTTGGCTTAGCATTTAGCATGAATGTAGCCAATGAAATTTTTAAAGCCTTTTTTTCACATAATTGCATTTTCTTTCAATAAAGATTTTTAGGAAAAAGGATAGATAGATAGATAGATAGATAGATAGATAGATAGATAGATAGATAGATAGATAGATACCTGACAATACTTGTTTTCCTAATAATAAATATTTTAAAGTAGAATATGTAATCCTACTACATAATATGTTGATTAGCAAAGTACTTTCTACATTAAAGATCCTAGCTTATATATGGAACTGATTGTGAGTGAAAGTCTAAACATGTAAGAAAATATGAATTTTTTAAATTTAATTTTATTTGCATTTATATGCCGCCCTTCTCCGGAGACTCAGGGCGGCTTACAGTCTATGGAGCACCATGCTAAGTGCTCGGCAATAGCCTTCATTGCATTGTATATGCCTGCTTATTACTAGGGCTTTTGGCCCCCCAAGCAGCATTTTACAAAGTCAGCTTATTGCCCCTAACAATCTTGGGTCCTCAATTTACCTACCCCGAGAGGATGGAAGGCTGAGTCAACCTTGAGCCTGGTGGGATTCGAGCCTGCACTGATTGCAGGCAGCTTGCACTAAGTGCTAGATGATTAACAGCCTGCACCACCAAGGCCCCTAAGTGAGGGTCAAATTAAAAACTAATATGAAAGTAAGCATTCAAATTGGTAATAGTTGCATATTACACATCATCATCATGTTTATTGATGAAAGTAAATACGATGATTGAACTATTCAGAGATCTAAAAATGAATAATATCGATTTAGAAAGGGGGCTGGTTTTATTGAATATATGGTCTGACCCTAAACCACTTCATACACGACAAAAGAATGAATCTAAAAGAATTGTTGATTTCCAATGAAAAATTGAGTGATTAATCCAGAACAGAACATTATTTGGTAGTGTCAGGAGTAAATTTTGGGAAAATATGGATAGGAATAAAGAGAGGAAAAAAAAACCTAAACCTCTGTAGAATTACTATGAGATTAGAAACTACATCCCCTATGAAAAATATTATAATATAGATTCATCTTCTAACAGAATTAATGAAAAGTAGATGTAAAGAAAAAGGATTAGGGAGCTGCTTGGAAGTGAAAGGAATTATGTTAACAATTTGCCACAGAAGAGTATGGAGGTATGATAATGAGAAATATGAAAAAGGATACTTTGATAAATGAGTAAATGAAAGAGTGTGAATGAGAAGAATACGCACCAGAGAATAACTGCCAAAAAAAGGATCAAGGAAATTGATTGGTGATTAATCGATTGATTATATGCCATTAAACTGATATTGACTCTTAGTGACCTCACAGATAGATTTTCTCTAGGATGTTGTCAAGAGTGAAACATTGGCAGCTAAGTGCCTCTTTGTTTCAACGTCATTAGAGTAAAGGAGGAAGGTGTTGATTATGAATGGGTTACTTGGGGAAACAAAACTTCTACAGTTCCACTGAAACTTGTGAGAGTCTGGAAACTTTTCAAGGAAGTATCAACAGGTGTGAAGAAAGCGGCAGATGGTTTCCATAGCAAAGAGAGCTTTTTTACATCAGTCTACGGGGGATGCCTCGGTGTTGGGCTGGGAACTTCATTGTTTAATACTGCGAACTGCTGCTTGAGAAATTCAGAGTTAGTTTTATCTCATAATTACCATGCTATGTGTTCAATAAACAGTAAGCTTCTCAGAAAAGACATGATACTGGATTTTTATTTGGATACTCAAGCTGGATGTTGACAGATGATCTGTCCCCTATACTGGCCCTTCAGATCTTCCAATGGTGCTCCATCACCACTGTAAACTGATCCTCTTCTTTTTTCTTTTATCTAGAGCTTCATATAAAAGTGTCCAAAATATGATACCTGGAACCTGGGTATTTGTGTCTAGTGTAAAACCTCTGGATTGATTTGTGTTGTGATCCTTCTGTTTATTTTCTTGGCTATTCATTAAATTTCCAAGAGTCTTCTTTAACACCAAAATTTAAAAATGGCAATATCAACTTTTGCTTAAAAAGTATCATAAAGAAAACTATTACTTGCATGCTTGTAATGTTTGTAGAGAGCATCTGACACCTTTGCATCTGAGTATCTTTTTCAAAGCCTTTATTGCTGCAGTATCAAGCACTAGTCTGTGATGTATTTCTTGACCACTGGTACTTTTACTGTCAAGAGTAAAAGCAAGCTATTCACCGTTTCAATATCTTCACTGTTTGATGTACTTGTCATTAGTTTGTAAGTATCTTTACATCTAACCTTGGTCCCATTCTTTTACTGTGCGCCTTGGCTTTTATTACTAAAGCCTGCAAATCATTAACATTTTCAACTATCAAATAGCATAATCAATAGAGCTGTAAAGGTAGGTAGAGATGATTTTAGCATGAAGGAGCCATTTAAGAAATTGAAACAAAAAAACAGCCCTGAAAAATGGAACACATGGAAAATACAGGGGTACCCCAGTATTCGACTGCTTTGAAACTCATTGAATTTAGTACTTGATGCATTTTTATGTCAATTCCCCCTCTTCCGGTACTTATCATTTCTTTGGTACTTGACAGGCAAGAATTTGTCAGTGTTAGTTGCCTTGTGACTCTCTATCCTTTCTGGCCAAAACAAATGTCTACACATTAGTAACATGATTTATTTGCATCTCATCATTTTTAGTACTTGTGTCTCCTGGGAGCAATTAATGAAAAGTACCAGGGTATCACTGTAAATTAAAAATTACTCCATCTTAATTCTGTTTGATATTAAATGGAGAATCTCTACACGCTATCAGGCTTTCAAGTTTGAAAATGTGAAAGGTTGTGTGTTCTGTTGATTTCAGACTGAACTTAGTCTAAAGCATACAAACTTTCTCTTGTTCTGCAACAGTGATTGAAGCATAAACTTGGACAACTGTTAGTAAAGGGTTATCTCCAAAGTCTATTTGATGATGTCATTGACTTCATTGTAAGTAATACAGTTATATCTATGTTATGTCTTTCATTTCAATTCATGATGTCCCAATATGAATGTACAGTTGATTCATTAAATCTTTGAATACACTGAGCTTTCCTGGGATATTATTATGTTCAGTGTTTCCATTATAATTTTTTCACTTTCAAATTTTATTTTCCTGCAATAGCAACATCAGCAATTATATATTCCAAAGGCCTTAATCTAGCTATGTCATGAATACCATGAGTACTTGAAAATATCATTCAACTCAAAAGTTCATCAACTCAACATGCTACTCAGTTTAATGCCCTCTGATCTGAGGGCCCATTATCCAGTGCTATTTCATCAATCACTTTTTATTGTCTTTCCATGTGGTTTTCTTGGTAAAATCAAGGAGTGCTTTACTACTGCTTTTTGCAAAATATTTTCCTTTCTTTTTATTATCTCATGTTTTTAATTATTTGGGCTTACTTTTTTCTTTTCTTTTTTCTGCTTTGTATAAAAAGCATTGTTTACTCCAAAAATGAATTGCATGGTCATATATGTAATTCAGGAAGTCAGATAGTTGGCTTATTGATTTTTAGTAGAATGTAGTCTCACAGTATTTTTCTACAGTGAAACGAAGTATTTCTTGATTGCTGTGCATAATTCCCTTAGCTATTAATTTATTATAATTTATTAATTTAATATAATTTCCATAGGAGAATTGACCATGTAATATTAAATGAAACATGTTTTTGATGTATCATTTTTTTAAAAAAAGTTTTTTATGCAGGTGTACAAAATTATGTTCACTGACAGAGCAAAGAAGGAAATGGAGATAGGCTAAGATTTAAAATACAAATATATTGAAAGTTAAGAAGGCAGAGCTGCATCCAGAGAGAAGTGTGATCTATTCAATATGACCATGGGTACCATCTTGAATTTTTTGAAACACCTGTAAATGTCCCTTATCAAGATTTGTAGTGATAAAGAGAGAATATGTTGGATTTAAATAGAAAAAGAATATGAACTGTTCAAATGTAGTTTCACAAGCTAGAAGGGAAAATTAAAAAGAAATATATAAAGCAAAAAATGATGTAAATCCAACTTATAACAACACATTTTGCTGGGTGCCTATTTTATACTGTTAAGTATTGCATAAATATAAGCAAGAATCTAGCCCTCCACATAATTTTAAGCCAGATCTGTGACCCACCACAGTTCATTAAGCCAATGTTCAGATATAGTTCAGTTATATCTGTTAGTCCATAGATTACGCAATATCAAAAGAAAGCTCCTATCTAGACACAGCAATAGTGCAACACAAGACTTTAAGCAGATAACATTTCTACTGTTTTTCACATGCTGACAATGCTAAATCCTGATGTAATAATATAATAGTTTTGATCTTCTGTATAAGAAGGGGTTGTTGTTTGCTTTGCAAAATGGATTCTGCTCTAGTGAAAGCTGCAACTTATGCAGGCATCTATGAATCAATTCTGATAATGGAATTCTCCAGTCAAATTCATCAATTCAGATAATTGTCATCAGATTTAACCGGGCCATTCCCTTGGTGACCTTTTGTTTATAAAGCCCTTTAATCAATTATTATGAAACACTTAAATGACATATCAGAAATAAGTGAAATATAACTGAAATGAGGTTCTAATGCTATTCGACATCTCCTACTAAAACTGTTTTCAGGATATCTCTTTTAAAACATCTATAAATGAAAATAAAGTATTAATAATTTAGAATTTCTTGTGAGGGAGCCCATGCAGGCACACACAAATACAGGCACACATACATATATTGTATATAAAATTTTTCATTGGTTTCAATTTTTAGAACGGTAGCACACCCTAGTGGTAAAGAGAACATTTAGATTTTTCAAATGCTGAATGAATATATATATAGTATATATTTTAAAGTTGAAAAGGATAAAGTTGAAAAACCTAGAATTATATACCTCAGAATGACATAGAAAAACATATGAAAGCTGATATAGATGACTTTCAATATTCAAGAATGTGCTCTGGAAAAGGCTAATGGAAACTCACATGATGTTGCTATTTGATTCTGAAATGATAAAGACATCAGTTCTTTGAATGTGTTCATCAGAGTACAATATGATACTAATTCAAAAGAGAGTAAAAAGAAAAACCCCTACAAATATATAAATTATCCTTCCTTCTTTGATCAGACCAGAGTATTGCAATTATTGCAATGCTGTTTCCAAAACACTTTTGTTGGCTAGTCATTTTTTAACCTAATCAATAGTTTTATAACTAAAAGAAATATTCTCTTAAAAATGGACTGAACAATGATTGAGTAATTGTGGGGTTCTGACTGGATTTGTACTATGTTAGACTGTACATGGTTGCATTAGTAGTGTTTGCAAAGAGTTACAAAAAATATGCCCCCATTTGAATTCTACACCAGAATGTCTATAAATTACATAAACCTCATTTAAAATTCCAGAATTTCTTTGGTGAAAATAATTAGAAAGTAAATATGATTGTTTCTTCTTATATTGTGAGTTTGAGCGGTGGTGTAAAAAAATATGTTGACATTATATGCTTTATATGAAAGATAAAGTTTTGTTGTTCTTGGAACCAGAGGAGCCTGCAAGCAAGTCAATAAATCAGAAAATTAATGAAATAAACATAATGACAGTACAATACAAGTTCCAGCCTTTGTATTATTATGTATTGCAATATCAAGATATATATTTTGTCATTTGTTTTCCTTTTGCTATTCCATGGAATAGGGACTGATATTAGACCAAGTTTATATATGACACAAATTGAAAACTAAAGGTCTGTTTGATGGCCAGTCACAGATGTCTTCGGCATTTTCAAATATTGAATAAATGACACCAGCTTTCTCCCATTGTTTTTCTCCAGAAACTCCCCAGTTGGGAAAATGCTGTAGTTTAATGCAGGAAATATGGAAAGTATAGTATGACACTTTAAAGATAATAAATATACAGTATATTGTCCTTAATGCAAAAACATATATAAACACTCCTCACTGGGGAGAGAAAAGAAAAACAGTAGCAATAACCTGTTGCTGTTTTCTTTTCATACTGCAATACCTTTCCTAAGGGCATAATTGCCAAAATAATATATCTTTTGTTGTATAAATATGGAATAGACTTTATATTACTTAAAAACTGTTCTAGACAAATTTTATTTTTGTAAAAAAATATGGAAATACCAGTACCTACACACCTATTTATACATAACATACTAATATGTAGTGAAACAATAAATGACATTTTTATTTTAGTCAACTACATAATTCTCAAGATGGTAGTCATCATTTATCGTATTCCAGTAAATAGTTGGTGTGCTATTTATTCATGGCCACCAGGCTTATATGATGAAACTATGGAGAGTGCTCCACAAAATTGGACCAATGTTTCCTTGGAGCACATTGTGGGAAGATTCCAAAAAATGCTTATTGAACACCTGAGCATTTGTGCTCATTCACTCAACATTTAAAAAGTCAGTTGAATTGCATATTAATGCTTTAAAGTTAGTTTCTGTATGTGTGTCTGTATATTTTATTGTTGATTGTATATTCTTGTATATTGTATATTTCTTGTTGATTGTATGTTTCTGTATATTTTATTGTTGATTGCCAGAATTTCTATGCTGCACAGTCCCTGGACCTCTGACTGCATAGTGTAATTTGTATCCTTTATCAGCTGCACAAACCAACTCAAGACAACACCGTATAAAGGAAATAGAGATCATAGTTCATTATGTCATGAGTAGAAATCCAGGCAGCTTAATAATAATGACAATAAAATGTTTCCAGTTTTTCCCAAGTGATAGTTATAGAGTTCATTGACACTCTTACAAAACAGACATATTTCTGGAATAGAGAGAAAAAGCTATCATCTACTAAGCAGACTTGAAACGCACAGCTTGAATGACAGCCTGGCAACTCATCAAAATAAACCCTATATTTTTTTTTCCAGAATAAATTCATAGTTTAATGCCAACATCAGGTAAGGAAGCTGTCATGAATCCAAGAAAATTGTGTTAAGACAACACAAACTTTGATTTTAATGTCAAGACGCTCTTTCTAGAGAGTATTTATAGAAATTGGGGTATTCTGTTCTCTTCTACAAGCTAAAGTTCTCAAATAGAACATTATCAATGTCTCATATTGCCCAGCCAGCAAACTATTATGTGATAACCTATTACCAGTATCTACTGCTAAGATTATTAGGTGTGTCAAAGCAGCTATTTCTCTGAAATAAGGCTTTGTGCCTTGTCAAGGTACAGCAACAATATAATTTCTCTTTGCAAAAATATCAAGTGTACCTCCAGCAAGCAGAAGCCTCTTCTAATTATCGGACAGGCTGAAAAAGTCTCCAGAAACAATATAAAAGGAAGGCAAGATGGAAGGTCATTTTTCTTTTTTTTTTCAAGCAGGGTGTGTAACTTTAAAGGAATCATTTGTGTGAAACATCACTTTATATCTTTGCACAACCTTACTTTTCATCTATAAAAAGGGCCTAGGGAAAGTAAAAAATAATATAACAAAGGAGTACTTAACTCTTTTCCATCCATTTATCTGCTTCCATAAATAATTGTATGTTTCTTAAAGAATTTAAAATTATGTGGACAGAATAGTGATCTAGAAGAGGAATTAGAATGGAGAAGTGAAAGTCTGGACAAAAGATAAAGTACTTTCCATCAGTTTCCACTCATAGCCTTTCCCCTAAAAATATGAATAATATATATCATTCAGACATACTGTGTAACCTTTTAAAGCTGGTCTCTATTTGCAGGATCTGTTTGGGGTCCAGAGTTTGGTGTTCTTGGAAACAAACATGATGCTGAAAGCTGGAACTTTGCTTTGCAACATACCATCTTACTATTTTTAGAACACAGTGAAAAGAATCTAATTGTCAAGTAATCATAAAATTAGAATCAGTAATCACAGAATTATGCAGAGATAAATTGTAGAGATTATGAAAAAGAATGTTTGGTGAAATTCTGAAATATACTGTATATGAAAAAAATGGACAAAATAATAATTGGAAAATGAGGATAATGAGAAACATTTTTTGTAATATGTAATACCATATTACATATTAATATGTAATATCTGGGTAAAATCAAAGAAACACAAATTACTTGTTTTTTAGTTAATCATCCTTAGTACGGCTTTGGTGGCAAATAAAGAATTGTAGAAACATCAAGAACAATTTCAGACCATCATTTTCTGAACTAATGTTCAGCAAGTAGACAGATTAACTGGATCAGTAATCAAATATCAGGAGGGACCAGTAATCAGATATCAGGAGGGACCTTTCTAGTCTAATATCCTGCTTAAGCAGGAAACCCTGTATCATTTCAGACATATTGTTGTATTAAAATCTCTAGTGTTATCAACATTTGTCATTGATCATAGAATAGAATCACAGTATAGAAACACAACAAGAGAAGTAGCAGCCAAAAACAACTAATAAAATGTCAAAGTATAGAGACAATACGTATGTGCACACACAAATGTAGATAGACCTAGACATACAGACCTCTTTTTATCTCTTATTTTATAACCTGCAAGTGTTAGTCTCTGACCAGTTAGCCTCCGGATTTCATAAATCTTGTCATGAAAGTTTGTTATAATTTAAAGTCAAATTAAGGAGGAGTCTACCTTTTCTTGGTTAGCTCTTGGCCATGAATGTTCATGTCCTATCATCCATCACCCATATTTTAAGTTCATCTAGTTTGTGGCATACATGTACTCTTACACTTTCCATGGATATATGCATTCAAATGATTGTATGCATTTCATTAGACTTGAATATACCTCATATGGCTCATTAAGCCTAATATTTATCTTGATAAATAGCAAGCAAAACAATTTTCTGGGCAAAAAGCAGACTTACATTCAAATATAGATTCTCTCTGGTTTAAGTAGTCATTGGTTTTGTATATCCAAAGTATCTTTCTAACCATTCCTAGGTTCAATACAATTTAAACTGTTATCATATGGAGATTCTCAAATCATCCAGGTTATGTTTGCCCCAAAAGTGCTTTTCAAAAGGAAATTGGACTTTCTTTCTTGACTTTTTTCACCTTGAAAACTTTTCACTACTCATCCAAGAAGCTTCTTTGGTTCTGGGAAACAGAAGAATTTATATTCTTTGCAGTAATCTGGTCCTTAGCACTCTGAAGGTAGGTCATTAGCTCTCTGAGAGTCATGGAGGCCACTTGGGGGATTTATCTGTATTCTCAGTCAACTGAATCAGAATGCAAATTGGTGTGGAAGAGTGGTGGGATTAAATTTTTTGGTTCTGAGGGCATGGCTTGGTGGGTGTGGTGTGGCTTGGTGGGCCTGGCAGGGGAAGGATATTGTAAAATCTCCATTCCCACCCCACTCCAGGGGAAGGTTACTGCAAAATCTCAATTTCCTCCCCAGCCCACTAACCTGCTTTCCAGCTCCGTTCTGTGCAGGGCAACAAAAGAAGACTCAGCCGATCACCTGGAACTGAGGAGGCAGAGAATAGATATGGGCTGGGTCAGTCAGAGGTGGTATTTGCTGGTTCTCTGAACTACTCAAAATTTACACTACCAGTTCTCCAGAACTGGTCAGAACCTGCTGAATACCACCTCTGGTGTGGGACTGCTGAAAGGACTCTATTGTAGACAGGAGATAGGTGGTGTTGTATTCCTCTCCTTCTGTTGAGAGGGGGCTGTTCAATTTTAACACAGATGGCCTCTTTGAACCCACTTTCAAACCAATAATCCTTTCTGTCCAGAATGTGGACTTTGCTGTCTTCAAAAAATGATCTTTTGTCTTTCAAATGCTGAATCTTGTCCTGGTGGGTTTGTTCTCTTATGTTGTGCCATGAGTTTGTCACCAGATGACTGCAAAGAATATAAATCCTTCTACTCCCCACCATTCAGTCAGAACTGAAGAAGTTTCTTGGATAAATGAAAGCCCAGTTGCTTTTTGAAAAGCATATTTGGACTAACCCTAACCCTACCCACAATTTCTCACAATATTACTTAATAGTAATATTAATAAACACTTGCAAAAAGGGGCACACAGAACAACTGAAATTAAAAGAGGAAGAGAAAATGCAGAACAATTTTGATGGAGATTAAAAACATGTTTTTAGTAGGTTAAAAGGACCATCAATCAAAATGAATGGAATTAAGATGACATGGTTTGGCATAAAATTGAAACGAGGAGACTATTTTAGAGAGCTGCATGGAAATAACTGGGATATAACAAGTTAAATTGAAATGACTGCTATGAACTAGAAGTGTATATAAAATGAAAAAATGAGATTTGTTTCCCATTTAAGGAAAACTTTACCTCTTGGGAGTTTTATTGTGCTATTTCAGATCAGTTGTGCTTTGACAAAAACAAATGCTGAAATGATTTGATTTTTGTGCATTTTGTAACAAATAAAACCTCCAAACAATTTCAGATGTTTCAGCTATGGAGAAGAGAGAGTGGTTAAGAACTTTATAGAAGTGAACGGCTACCAAAATCAATTTGAATAATAAAATCTACCAAATAAGCAAATATGATTTATGTGGGGGAGGAGTCTATTCTGGATGGGGAGAAATATTATTTGGGAGGTGGCTGACTTAAAAACTATGGATAAAGGAATCCCTGTGTCTTTTTTTATCTCACTAAAACTACCACTCAAAGCTGAAATAAAACAAAAATAGGATTATAGCTGTGGAGGTTGCATCAAGGAGAGACATGCAATCTGATACTTAGAACCAATCACTACCCCTGCAGCAGCAGCAGCAGCAGTTCACTAATGAGTCCAAAATTGTCAAGGACAATTTTTTCCAAAGCTCACTTTCCAATCAATATTTCTCCAACAGCAGTTAGATATCAAATGCCTTTGTCTGTGGAGCGTGCTTCTTAAAGGTCTTATGTTTTACCCAGAAACTTCTACAGATCACACATACTGGTAAAGGTCCTTGCTCTATGGACTCAGACAAATTCAAAGGCTAACAATGAAATACAACTTTCCACCACAGCTCCAAACAGTTTGGAAAACTGCCAAATAACGTAGTTGATTTGAAAAATCCACAAAGCCTGCTAAAGTTGCTAGTAAAGGAATGTTAAAATGTTTAGTCTGTTTATGTAGTGATTTGTGTTACTTATTTAATGTGTTTATGAAGACCACCTATGTATATAATTACTGGAAAACTCCATTACTGTTCACCTGTACTAATGAAAAGTCAACTAAATTAAACAGGAATTAATTAGTTCAACACACACAACACTGATCAAAAGCGATAACGTGCAAACTTTGGGCTGTGTAGTGCCGCATGGAAAGTTCAGAATTTTGCTCTTTAGCCGGTTACTGGAAAATGAATATAAGAAAGGTTGTTATTTTTAAATTAAGGATATGGACAAGTAAATAGGCTTTAATTATAAAATATTACTGTTGAAAGCTGATTGCTAATACAACAAGACTAATTTAATATGGAAGTAGAGTATGTCTAAATATGCATCATGTTGTTTAATATATAAATGAATATGTATTTAAAAATTCTTGTGATGTTAGAGATTTATTGACTAAGAATTAGAATATATATATTTTGTAAATCTTTTCAGTATGTTAATGTTTTCTGTAAATATTTGTGTTCTTAACCAACAAATGAGTATTTTTATCTATATTTTTTAGCTATATTTTTATCTATAGTTGATACTCATTTGTTGGTTAAGAACACAAATATTTACAGAAAACAACATGATATTGAAAAGATTTACTAAAATTTACTAAACGATTGCATGTTGTTTATAAATGGTGAGAAAAAAGAGGAAGTAGGTGAATTCATATAATAATAATAATAATATTTATTTATATACCGCTCCTCTCCCGAAGGACTCGGAGCGGTGCACAGCCATACAATTAAAACAGTAAATATATAAAAGTTAAAACTAAATTAAATTAAAGACCCTGGCTGAAAACAATTAAAACCGCTCCCTTAAATCCTAAAATTTGATATAAAAATTAAAATACCCAAATCTAAAATCAACCCAAGCCGGCCTGGTCAAAGAGCCATGTTTTCAAGGCACGCCTGAAGGTCCCCAGGTCCGTGGCTGTACGTAACTCCGGAGGCAACCCATTCCAGAGGGCAGACGCCCCCACAGAGAAGGCCCTATTCCTCGAGGTCACCAGCCGGCACATAGATGCCGACGGGACCTGCAAGAGACCCTCCCTGTGGGAGCGCACCAGACGGTGAGAGGAAAATGGCAGAATGCGGTCTTGTATGCTTTGGTAGAAGATAATTTCAAGAATTACAAATGGCATATAAGGGTAGCATAGTTATTTCTTGGGACTAATGAACACATTTCTTCTCTTTTTATATGCAAGTGAGTTTGGAATGTCAGGAAAAAGAAAAAGGTGAATGTAATTAAAAAGGATAACTTAGTATAAAAGAATACTTAAGTATAACAAGTAATCACAAATGAAGGTGTGCTGATTGAACACAAAAGACATAGGCTACACGTTGGGATGGCTTGGTCATATAGACAGCATTAACAAAGACTGAATCACAAAACCAATCTACTGCATGACAGAAGAGGGAATGAGAAAAAGGAAAGACCAGGAAATTTGAGGAGACATGTAGATGATGGGTTCCCTGAAGAGAGAAGAAATGTCAGGGTAAGTTAGAAAGAAATGGAGAGAGATACAGAATATTACTTAACCTGGAATAGATTTTATGAATGGTTAGAGATAAGAAGTAGAGATTAGATGAAGAAAGATTATTGCGCTGTATAAATTAAACATAAACATGGTTTATAACTATAAGTATGCCAATATAATCAATAGGATTATAAATAAGCTAACCTAAGGAAAAGTTTGGTCAAAATCATTCTGTTGTACCACTACTATTGTTATTAGCATGTATGTTACTATTTCTTTTTTTGTTTCTCTTTTCTTTTGTAATATGATATGCCCGGACAATACACTGTATTCAAAATGTTTACATATAAATAAAGAACTTGGAAGAAAGAAAGAAAGAAATGGAGAAAAGTAAATCCCTCATCTTTGGAACAATACCACATTTTAAACAACATTCATTCATTGCGGACTGATTAAACTCCTCAAAGTGTGTGAAGGTACATAGGATTGCATTAATTCCACAGGAAAGCACTGTTATTATAATAAGAGAAAGCAGTTAAAGCTCTTGCATTACCGGACCAAACAGCAAGAACTATGGTTATAGGTGGAAATCAACTTTCAGGAAAGTCTTCATTAGCCCCAATTCTATTACCATCCACGAAACCACGTTGAGAAGTCTAAGGCAAGGCTCTCCAACCTTGGCCACTTTAAGAGTTGTGGACTTCAATTCCCAGAATTCCTCGAAATTCTGGGTGTTAAGTCCAACAAGTCTTAAAGTGGCTAAGGTTGTAGAGCCCTGGTTTAAGGGCTGGCAAGGGAGACCTCGTGACCACCACGTGACCCGCGCCTCATCCAATGACACTCTGGCTGAGATCTGGAGGACGGTTGTTTATTCCAAGGAGCCGGAAGTGCTGCTGTCTTCTTTGGCGCTGGTCGGGGAGCGGGGCGGGAGAAATCCCGCGCTAGTTTCCGCGGAGAGGGGAAGGGAAGGGAGGTCTGCTTTTGTTCTCGCGGGGGCAGCTGCGGGGGTCGGAGGCGAGCGGCGGATGGCGGCGGAAAGGCGGGGTTGGAGGTGGCAGCCTGCGGCGGCGATGCAGCTGCGTGGCTGCCCTCCCGGCCAGTTCTCCTTCATCCGCCGCCCGGTCTCGACAGCCCCGAGGTGGCGTTGAGGGCAGGCAGCGCTTCCCGCTGGGACTGAGCAAGCGTCTTCTTCGTCATCATCATTATGCCCTGCACCTGCGGGAACTGGCGGCGCTGGATTCGGCCGCTGGTGGCCACGGTGTACCTGGTGGGGTTGCTGGTGGCCGTGCCGCTCTGCGTCTGGGAGCTGCAGAAACTGGAGGTGGGTGGGGAAGAAGGCGCCAGGTCGGGGGAAAGGGACGCGCTGCTTCCCCCCCTCTCTTTCACACCCACAAACAGCCCACCCTTGCCCCCAACCCAGTAACTTTCCGGAGTGCGCAATACGGTATTGACGGAGCTATCCCCACCTGGTGTCTTCCAGGCTTGAGGGGAGCCTAATAACGCCCCGCCGGAAATTAACGACCACCCTATTTGAGCCCTCAGAGGAGATCTGGGGAGGAAGTTTCCTCGCGGGGGAGGGGTCAAAAGGGATGTTTTAAATACTGACCGTTGGGGAATCGTTTGGGGATATTTACCTGACTGAAAAGTAGGGAAAAGGCGTCGGATATACTTCTCTAGTTATTGTCGTATTTGCAGGGGCATTAAAACAATCCTAGAAACTTTGGCAAGCTCGACTTAAGTACATATCCAGTCTGACAGATCTGGCCCCTTTAAAACATGTGGACTTCAACTCCCAGAATTCCCCAGCCAACTGGCTGGGGAATTCTGGGAGTTGAAGTCCACAAGTCTTAAAAGTGGCTAACTTTGAAGGTCCTTGCCCTAACCCTTGAAACATTCAGGAGCCAAATTTGTTTATGGTTAACCAGACCTGGGCCGCAAAATTCCTGATGGCATAGATAGCATCAAAGTGTCTTGGCTATGCTTTAGCCATTGTCTTGATATTTATGGTTTAGAAAGCTGGAAGCTGCTCATTTCTTAGTAACTGTGACGCTGCTGTTTAGTAATAGATTGGACAAGGTGATGTTTAATTCTGGCTGGAAAGACTTTTATCTAAAACTTAAACCTTAATTAAAGTAGACTGTAGTTTTGCAAGGAGGCTGAAATGCCTTGAGTGCATGGCAAAAGTTACATTTCT
Organism: Bungarus multicinctus; assembly: GCA_023653725.1. NCBI lineage: Eukaryota > Metazoa > Chordata > Lepidosauria > Squamata > Elapidae > Bungarus > Bungarus multicinctus. The sequence continues at coordinate 30,468,351 of CM042849.1, read as the reverse complement.
CATTATCAAGACTTGGGAAACTCTAAGGCATAAGCCATCCATTTGGTGCTTGAAATCACCAAAATGCATGTGTGCATGTGCCATATCTCTTCCTCCTCCCCTCTCTCACAGTCACTCACACTCTTTGTTCCTGTTTTATACAGACAGCTCTGGAGGTTGCAAAAGGATACTGATTTTGTATCAAGCCAGTTTTGTTGAAAACAATGTTCTAGAAATGGGACAATTCTTGACATACTTCCGTTGTGTTTCATATATTGTTCATATTTTATCTTGATAGTTCAGAACATCTGACCACAAGCTTGCATCTCTTGCCATTAGCCATGGTAGTTAGTCTCATAAAAAAATTTTTTTTTGCATAACCATATATTACCACAACTTTAGGCGCTACCTGATAATTATCTTTCGCAGATGAAAAATATTTATATATATGAAAGACAACTTTCCCTGCAGCTATTCATCATTGCTTATTTAGGTTGAGTAGCAGTTGATTCATTAGTAAAATCAAAACATGTTTTTCTGCACCCATACACATTAATAAACCGCCTAATCCACCACACATTTCTGTCTTTTCTGCTTTGGGTTTATTTCTATTTATGCTATGGGAAACAAATATCTGGAAATACATTTAATATCTATAGATGGCTTATAACTTTAAGAGTTTGTGTTGATACAGAACACTTGACTACCATCCTGGACTTGAAGTAATTAATTTATTCATAATCTAGATCTTTTCTTGAATGCTCCTTTAATGCTCCTTTGCTTTTTATAAGTCATAAGGTTGCACATGAAGAAGCTTGTTAAAGTATTTCTGTTTTATGTACTTGGAATTGTTTAATATATGGAAATCTTCAATGTAAAATGAAAACAAGAGAAACACTTAAAACATTTACTACAATGTTCCATCTTCTAGCTATATCCCATATTTGCTTTCATCATGCCTTTTCTTTTTCAAGCTTTACTGGCAATCGGAGGCAATATGTATTGTGCATACTATATAATGCATGCTGTATATAGTAGGCTACTAGATGATGTACTGCTAGAAACATTAATGTAGAAGCAGAGAAATGTGCTATGCTGTCAATTACATTGTGGACGGCTTACATCTTAATGGAAAATAGTTATTGTAGATATTTGGATGTAATTGTAAATATTGCAGTTTTTATATTTATGTATATTTAAATCTCTATTTTAATCACAATTTGCAAAGAAGACATTGGTAATGCATATTTTGTCTATTAAAAACAGACTATTTCAGAGAGTTAGTTGTACTGATAAGATTACAGACTGCTTTATCAATGTAGGACCATCATTTTTAATCTATCAATGCTCCTATGCTTTCCTTGTAATGCATGTATTTGTCTGTTTTTTAAAGGTTGGGGTTCATACTAAAGCATGGTTTATTGCCGGTATCTTTTTATTGATGACAATACCAATATCTCTTTGGGGGATATTACAACATTTAGTTCATTATACTCAACCAGAATTACAGAAACCAATAATAAGGTAAGTTTCTGTAAGTGTGATAGCTGATTATGCTTCTATAGCAATCCAGAGATTGCTTTAAATTAAAGTCTCATAACATGCAAATGTATTTTTATTGTTACAGAATTCTATGGATGGTGCCAATTTACAGTTTAGACAGTGTAAGTGCTTTTCTTTTTTTGTCTATCAGGTTGAACTGTTATTTTTTGTAATAATAGTAGTTGTGATATTTTATAAGTTTTATAAAATTCTAAAATTTTACCAAAATTACTTTTTGTAAAAATGTAATAGACGTGAATATAGTCAATTATTTGAATGTCATCTGAAGGAAACGTGAACAAAAAATTGTGCATAGATGAATTGCTTCTAAGTACAGAATGTTGGAAACACAAGTTATACAACTGAGAATAAATGTGCATATCTCAGGATAATGAACTCTTGACTTTTTGTTGCTTATGTTTGATAGTATATTTGAAAAATAATTGTAGAGGCTTTTTATTAAATGTTTTGCAGTATTGAGATATATTATATTTAGGATAGACTTTCAGTGTAAAATTATTTTGAGTAATATTGTTTCATTGCTTATTCTTTTTTCTTATTAGTGGATAGCACTGAAATATCCCAACATTGCAATATATGTGGATACTTGTAGAGAATGCTATGAAGCATATGTGATCTATAACTTCATGGTATTTCTTTCAAATTATCTTACCAACCGGTATCCAAATTTGGTGTTAATCATAGAAGCCAAAGATCAACAGCGACATCTGCCACCACTATGTTGCTGTCCACCATGGGCTATGGGAGAGTAAGTGCATCATATATTTTTTCTGTTGTTTCCAGATTTTGTACTAGAAATTGCCTCTAATACTAATATATTAAAATATTTCCCTTCTTTTGAGTTGTTAAGAAACCAGATTTCAAGAAAACGTTTAAGTAATGTACTTTATTGTTCTAAATAATTTAGACTGATAATGATTTTTCAATAATTCATATTCTATTTGTTTTTTCTCCAGGACTACTTTAGTAACAGAAATCTTTAAAGACTTTTAGTACAATGCAGTTCCATTGATTTTGCTATTATAGAATTAAGTATTGTTTCAAGATGCTATATTACTTATAACTGCTTACGCAGAAGTTTCTGTCCATTTATGTCAAAAGACTGTAGGGCAATTGTCTTCTAATATTGTAGACTAAAGCAAGAGTGAAAAAGCAATATACCCTTGCAATGACAGTTTAACTTGCCTTGAGAAGGAAGGGTATAAGCAGAATTTTCTCCCTGTGTTTGCTGTTTAAATATTTTGATGCCATAGCAAACCATTTTCCAAGGAAACTGTCTTTTTAATTAAATATGAAATAACATGAAACATGTATAGACAATAGCAAGTGAAATAGTCTTGCTGTACTTATTAGCCTTGCCAATAAAATTTAGCAACATCTAAAATTCCTGAACACTATCCATACTGGATTTTGATTTGAATTATTGTGAGTCAATGATATTTTTTTAAATAAACACTTAAAAATTGCTAATATGCATATTGGCTATTTGTAAGACCTCTGGAACAATCCTAATACTCCAACTTTCCATCTTAGGAAACCATTGGCTAAATGCCTTGAAGAATTACATTAAAATGATACTAACTTAACAAAAGATATTTTTTATATTTAGTAGATACCCCTGAACATTGGCTTCATGGGTGAAAGGACAATTACTCCTATGATATTGCCTAATATCACTATTACCCTATTTTGGTTTAATATACATTTCTTAATATGGCTTTACAGAGATCAGTGTGCTTTAAGATGTGATTGCACTTCTGAATCATAAAAAAGCTTGGAATTTACTATGGTACTATATCAAGAATTATGTATATATTATGTATAAGAGGAGCAAAATAGAATACTCTTTAATATTGGAAAGTCAGTGCAGCCACAGATTTACAGTCTGGATTGCTGTTCTCTTTATTCTACGTGATCAAGGTTTAATGATATACTTTAGGAAGTGGTTTTCTACATGTAGTTTTATTGTTTTATTTTTTATTTTTGACTTTTCTTTGTGTCTCCCCCTCCCCCACTCCCCGGTTTCTTCCAGTTTCTAAAATATTCTGAAGACAAATTGTGTTCTTGAATTGAGTATATCATTGTGTAACTGCCTTCTATGGTACATTTTTTTTGAAGTATCTGGAAATTATTTTACATTCTGGGAATTTTTTTCTGCTAGCTTATTTCTGAATCTGCCCCCAACTCAGTTCTTCCTGTTTCATACTGAGTAAAAATATATTGCATTAAGTTAGTTTTCTATTATATCTAAATAAATCTCTATGTTGAGTTCCTATTTTTATTTTATTTTACAATAAATTTTACTAAGTTTTCAAATTTTAAAAACATAAAATAAAACTTTATACATTGTTATCAACATCAAGACATCTTTTGTATCTCCTCACATTTTTCAGTATATATATTTACTTATTCCTTTACCATTACATCTTACTCTTATTATAAATCAATATCTTTTATCCTTACATATCAATCTTCTCCATAGTATATTTACATATTTACATATTCCCTCATTCTTTTCCTAATTGCCATTTTATTTTATTTTTATTTCTAAACCACTCACACCAGGCATCCCAGGCCCTATAATAAATTAAATCTTCTCTGTCTTTTATATTCATCGTTAGCCTGTCCATCTCTATACAGTCTATTATTTTTTTTATAACCATGTCTTCCGGTGGAACCCTTTTTTTCCTTCCAGAGTTGTGCATACGAGATCCTTGCAGCTGTTAATATATGTAACATGATATATCTGTTTTATTGCATTTTTGTGTTATTATACCTAATAGAAAAGTTTCTGGATTAAGTTCAATTTTCTGATTCATGATTTCTTCTATCCATTGTCTAATTGTATTCCAATATTTTTTCACTTCCTGGCATGTCCACCAGGTATGAAAATAAGTGCCTTTTTCTTTTCTACATTTCCAACAATTTGGGTCTGAGTTAAACATTTTTGCAGTCTAGCGGGGGAAAGGTGCCATCTGTAGAACATTTTGTATTGATTTTCCTTATATGCTTGGATGTAATTAGTTTGTAATTTAATCCCCACATTCTCCCCCAATTTTCCAGGTCTATATTATGGCCAACATTTTTCGCCCATACCACCATCGTCTCTTTGACCGCCTTCTCTTCCATTTTAAAATTTAGTAGAAAGTTATATATTCTTGAGATCATTTTCTTTTCCATTTCTTGTAGAATTTTATCTAATTGATGCTTTTCCATGCAGAAACCAAATTGTTCTTTGTGTTGGGTTCCTATTTTTAATAGACCCTACTGTAGTCTTCTACTTTGTTAACTAAGAATATTTTTCAAGTTTTAATAAAACATATAATTCTAATGGAAGCTATCATTTACATGCTAAAACCAGCTAAAATTGAAGGCAAGAAGAAGAGATTAACCATGACAGTGGTTTATAACAATGGTTTATATATTGTACATCTGCTTGTGGATTAGTTTATATAGAACTGTATTGTAGTTTGCTGAAATAATTGCCAGGTGAAATAGTTTTGGAACAGATCTAGAACCTACCTTGGCAACATATGCCATTCCTTTATTACAGGGGTGTCAAACTCAATTTCATTGAGGGCTGCATCAGGGTTGTGTTTGATCTTGGGATGGTGGTGGCCAGGGTAGGCATGGCCAGCTTGACATCACTCATGTCGGGTGCACTTGTGGTGGCCTGTGTAGTATTGGGGGGAATCCATTGTCTCCAGTTCTGTTTTTGGCTGAGACGGCCTCCTGCAGTCCTCTGCCAGTGAAAACAGCACCATTTTTTTTGGTATAGGCATTGTGAGCCAGTCCTTCACTGTTTCCAGGGCAGCACCATGGACTAGATCTAAGCACCCCGCGGCTGGATTGGGCCCATGGGCCTTGAGTTTGACACCCCTGCTTTATAATATCAGCTGTGGAGCCATCACTACGGTTACAATCAGTCATTAACCATCATGTACATAACTGTTCACAATCTTTATCCTCATCAAAATTACTTATATGCTTATTAATATATATTGTCTCTGTAGATATATTCATTATATTATAGCAGGATGCTGACATTCTCCAAGCTAATTGTATGATTTTTTTCCCGCTTGTATTGGTAGCTAGTGTTCATGGCCTTATATTTTAAAGCCCAATATTACTTTTTTATTCTACTATGGCTAGTGAAACATTAGCACATACTCATTGTCTTACATGGCATTCACCTATAAATAATTTCTATGCTAGAATATTACAGATTGTCTTTTTATTAACATCTTATTGTGTGAATGAAGACAGTATCACTCAAAATAGAGTAGGAAGAGTTCTAAATATATCCTAAATGTTTTATGAAAAGAAAAATTATTTTAAATGCACACTATTTTAGGAAGAAAATGCTGTCTCTATATTAATGAAGATGGACTGTCTACTGATGTATAATCCTTTTTTCATTGTGGGCCAGAAAGAAAGCAAAAATATATATTTGAAAAAATATTAGAATAGACAGAACATCAGTAGCTAGTTAACAAAATGCTTGCTGGTAATTAGAATAATGGCTAATTATTGGAAGGACAATTTTTCATGACTTCATATAAACGGCTGAGAGTGTAATTGGGCTTTTGCAAGATAACATATTTCTGAGATGGGAAAATGTTCTGAACTGATTATGTTAGTGATTGGATCTTGTTAACTTGAATGGAGCTAAACATGAATAAACATTTAGCAAAGAATACTAACATTTTAAGTACAGTCCAATTTTAAAAATAATGTATAATTTTGATGTTGCTATTTGTTTTTATATTTTTATTATTTTTTATTCTTATTATATTGATCTCTAGTGGTTCTAAATGTGTGGTCCATGGAGTCCTGGGGGCTGCAAGGTCACGTGAGGGGGGTAGGCGCAAAGATTTGAAGAAATTCTATTTTAAATCTTGAGTTAATAAGTCTGGCTACAAAAGATAAAGGGGGTCCGTGGTGAAGAAAAGATTGACAGCCGCTAGTCTAGTCCTTGCCTTCCAATCCTACAGGTAGTTGCCATATTCCAAATTCTAATTGTTACTTACAATGTAATGTTGCTTATATTGCTTAACTTCTTAAATTCTCTGCTTTTTCTGTAGGGTGTTGTTGTTTAGGTGTAAGCTTGGTGTTTTACAATACACAGTCGTCAGACCATTCACTACTATTACTGCTTTGTAAGTATAAAATAGTACAAGAAAAGTTTTGATATTAGAATTTAGTATTCTCTCCTGCTATACTTGTAATTTAGATCTTAGAATCTTAAAACTAAGAATTGTTAATCTAATACACAGCTATGCAGATAAAATAGATAAGATTCCATCTAATATTAAAACTTACAGTTGCCAAAATTTATGAGATTTTGTGAATGACATGTGAATGAGATTGGTGAAATAACATAAAGGTTTGACTATTTTGGGGTCTACCTTGTATCAATCCAGGATTATACCGTAATTTTCAGAGTATAAAACACTCAGGATTATAAAATGCACTGGATTATAAGACGCACCTTAGTTTTTGGGGAGGAAAATAAGGGGAAAAAATTTCTGCCTCTACCTACCAGCATCCATTGGTATTCATCTGGTTAGCATCCTGTCAGTGTGTGAGAGAGTTGAGGGCTGTTTGGAAAGTGAAACAATATTTGCTGTGTGAGCAAAGAGACAGCAAGGAGCCTGGGCGTGGCTTTACTCAACTGTTCTGTACTAAAGCTGCATGCTGCTTTGAAACTAAAACTGAAAGTGAAACCCCTCTGCTTGTGTTTTGTTTGTATTTACTACCATGTTGGAAAACCTGCTTTTGGTATTACATATTTACTTCATGTGTTATATATAAAGAGAAGTTATTGAATCCTGCTGAATCAGTTATTTGTGTGTGATTTCTGGATGTGAGTGCTGATGCAAACTCTGACACATCCTTGCAGCAAATAGTGAACAGCCAGGTCAGCTTCAGCACATTATTGCAGCCTGATTCAGCAGGAGCAGCTGATTGGCAGGTGGATCAGCCTCTTGAAATACCCCAATCATCTGTTCCAGGCTGCAAGGATTGCCACAGGCCATCACAGCTTCTGTGCCTCACATTTTTGGCCTCGTGGGCGGGGCTCCATTCAGTGTATAAGACGCACCCAAATTTTCACCCTCTTTTAAAGGGGGGGGGAGGGCATCTTATAGTTCAAAAAATACAGTAATTTGTTCACAATTTTTTCATTCCCAATTCAGGAATGAGCAATAAAAGAAAAGAACCCTATCTTGTGATGCTAATATAAAACACATAACCATAAAAAAACATTCTACATGAAATCCCATTTTTTAAAAAATTAAGAAAATAGTTGGGAATCCAGTCACTTTTTTTACTCTTCCCCAGTAGCAGGCTTCCCAAAATTTCTATAGATAAAACTCTATATAATCAAGTTCAGCCAAATATATTTTACAAGTTTTCTCTACCATGTTAATGGGCAAGTTACCAGTGTTCTGATGGTAAGTGGAATGGATTGATCATTGGCTGAAGGATGAGTGAAGGAAGACATTCTAATTTTTGAATGGTTATGGAATGTTGGCTGACTTGGTGGGGAGTGTAACTTAGGTCCATTTTTACTTAAAAACATTTTTGAGAACTGGTTTGGTATAGTGGTGAAGATATTGGGCTAAAAACCAGACCATGAATCTTAGGAGGAAAAATAACAAAAATGTACAATAAAGTTGGTTGTATAAATGTGCATACCCTTAAGCTAATATTTCTCCTGCACCCGGAGACTCCAACTGGTACAAAATGCGGCCGCGCGGGTGGTTATGGGGGCGTCACAAAGCTCCCATGTGACGCCTGTCCTGCGCGAGCTACATTGGTTGCCGGTGGTTTTCCGGGTTCGCTTTAAGGTTCTGGTTCTGACCTTTAAAGCGATCCATGGCATTGGACCAGGTTATCTGCAGGACTGCGTTCTGCCGGTAGTCTCCCACCGACCTGTGCGTTCCCACAGAGAGGGCCTTCTTCGGGTGCCGACGGCTTCTATGTGCCGCCTGGCGATTCTTAGAAGTAGGGCCTTCTCTGGGGGGGCCCCCGCCCTCTGGAATAGACTGCCTCCGGAGTTACGCAATTAAATGGACCTGAGAGCTTTCAGATGTGCATTAAAAATCTGGCTCTTCAAGCAGGCCGGCCTAGGCTGAAATGGGATTTTTAATGTAATTTAGTATTTGAGTTTTAAATTGGGATTTTAAAATTTGGGTTTTAATAATTTATTGGGGGAGGGTATAATTTTAGACAGCCTAAGATATTTAATTATTTTTTAACTTTTATAATTGTAACAAAGTTTTATGGTTGGCTGTACACTGTCCTGAGTCCTTTCGGAGAAGGGCGGTATATAAATATAATAAATAAATAAAAGTTGGTTGTATCAATGTGCATACCCTTAAGCTAATATTTTGTTGAAGCACTTTTGATTTTATTACAGCATTAAGTTTTTTGCAGTAGGAGCCTATCAGCATATTTTGCCTTGTGAATCTTTTCCCACTCTTCCATGCCAAAAGTACTTCAAATCTATCAAATTATGACAGCATCTCCTGTATGTAGCCCTCTTTAGGTCCCCCAGAGTTTTTATCTGGCTAGGTCATTCCAAAACTTAACACTTTTATTGATTTGGAGGCATACTTTGGGTCATTGTGTTGAAAGGAGAAATTCCTCTTCATCTTCAGCATTTTTAACAGAGATGTAAAAGTTTTATGCCAAAATTGACTGATAATTGGAACTGCTCATAATTCTCTCGATCTTAACCACAGTCCCAATTCTACTGAAGAAAAGCAACTCCAAAGCATAATGCTGCCGTTACCATGCTTCACTGTAAGCATGGTCTATTTTTAAGTGCAATGTTGTTTTTGCATCAAAAATAACTTTTGGAATTAGACTTTTTAATTTCCAATATATTTGCTTTGAGATTTAGGAACAGTTGTCAATTAATGCCATTAAATGACTTAAATAAAGTGATTTCTATAGATGTCTTCTAATATTTCTTTTAACTACTAAATTGTTGAATTATAATAAATAGTTCTGATCGCTGGAACTCTATATCTTGTCCTCTCATTTATTTAGAATTTATTTATCATAAATGGTAATGAGTCTCTAAGACTAGCTCTATTGTAGCTGTACTTCATGAGTTTCTCTACAATAATTTGTACTCAATAATTTCAGAATCTGTGAATTGATTGGTGTTTATGATGAAGGAAATTTTAGCTTCAAAAATGCCTGGACATACCTGGTATTTATCAACAATATATCCCAGCTTGTAAGTAATGAAACTGATACTATATTTACAGTAAGATTAAATAATGATTTTGCCTTTTATTTTAAATTCAGATTCTTGATAAGAAAATTACCTGAAAAATGCAGAAAGTCTTATGTATTTTCTTAACAGTTAAATCTAGAAAAAGATCTATGATGCCATATTTAATTTCATGGTATTAAATATTGGTGGAATTGCATACAAGTGAGATATTTATTAAAGGAGATCAACAGCAATAATATTTGATCATTTTTAGTTATATTACATTGTTGTGTGTAGAATAGCATTTAGTCATCTTTATCCCTCTTGGATATTGCATACAGCATATATATTTATAGAAGAATTAGATTAGCTTATCTGGAATAAACTCTATGATACATGTTTGAAGTTCTCTATTGAAAAAGAAATACAAAGTTTTAAAATAATATTTCATGCAAGAATAAGGTAGCGGTCCTTCCTCTTGATATGCCACAGAACATAGATACAGTATGTTGGCCTAATACATTCTGAAATGTTATGATATAAAGAATAAAACAGTCCAAATGTTGAAATAACATTGTTATAATAAGCAGATAAGCATTGTTACCCCTCTGTTTTAGTTTGCCATGTATTGCCTTGTGTTATTTTATAAAGTACTGCGGGAAGAACTGAACCCAATCAGACCTGTAGGAAAATTTCTCTGCGTGAAGATGGTAGTTTTTGTTTCCTTCTGGTAAGTGAAATAAGTTAAAATCTTTAACCAAACAAGAATTTTTTTGTAAAGTCTATTATATAAATTAAACTATAAGTAGACACCTAACTTATTGGAAGTACAGATAGGGTCAAAAATACTAATACCACTCCATTTTTTGTCAAAGAATGCCAATTTATTGTGAGATAACTGAAACTGACATAAGTAAATATTTATGTCAGTTTCAACTTATCTCACAGTACATTTCAATTTCAACTTATATCATTTAAATTTGTGATTCTCTGAGAAAATGTGGAGCAGTATAACACTTTACAATACATCTGTAAGTAGTATTTCTCCACAATTTTGCTTAGAAATGTTTGTATCGGAGTTATTTTAAAAGACAAAAAGTTCAATGTGAAGATTTTGATTTCATGCTGAAATTATTGTAATATGCAAGCTCCACAGTTTTTGGGCAATGTGTAATTAAACTTAATAAATTTTTTAAAAATGTATTTTGGTGAATGTACATTCTCTTTATTTGGACCAAATGATTACAAATCCTAGTTCTTTCTTTTCATTACTGTTTTATGATTATAGTCTTTCAAACTTTATTATATGTATTCATTTTTTCATTTGAAAATATATGTACTGTCTCATGCCCTAATTTATTTATATGGGCAATATAATTGTACTAGCAGGATACCATGATCGGGCAAGTTTCTGGGGAGGGAAATAAGAAAAAAAAATTGTGCCTCAGCCTACCAGCATCCATTGATATTCATCGGGCTAGTGTCCTGTAAGTGTGTGAGAGAGTTCAGGGCTGTTTGGAAAGTGAAACAGTATTTGCTGCGTGAGTAAAGAGACAGCAAGGAGCCTGGCCTGGCTTAGTTCAACTGTTCTGTAGTAAAGTGCTTGGTGCTGTGAAACTAAAACTGAAACTCCTCTCCTCTACTTGTGTTTTGCATTTGGAACAGATTTCTTTTCAGGTGGGGAGGGGAAGTAGAACTCCTTAGCATCAGAGCGTGTTAATAATATGCAAAATACTAATACTCTGATGGTCATTTTAAAAAATCCTTTCTTAGTGAGCACCTAGAAGCCAAGAGGAACATATGTGCCAAATTTCAAGTTTATTTCAAATTTCAAGGCTTTATGGTTCTGGAAATTTTGTGATGATGTACAAGTGCTTTTTCGCTTTTATATATATAGATATGTGATAAACAAATTATATAATAATTTCATCTTTTTAAAACAGGCAAGCTGCACTTATTGCAATATTGGTGAAAGTTGGTGTTATCTCTGAAAAGCACACATGGGAATGGCAGAGTGTTGAAGCTGTAGCAACTGGTCTGCAGGTAAGTTAAAACAGCATTTTAATGATCAATTTTTGTTCCCTTATGCTGCATAATCTCTCCTACATAACAGAACTTGGTACAAGGATATAAATTTCTTGAAATTTGCAATTATAGTCTGCTATTTCATTGATATGGTGCTTATAGGTGCATCTTTATGATGTATTTTCAATTCTTCAATTCTTTTTAACAGCAATATATTCAATCCTTTATTTATCCCAATAAAATAGAAGTTTCTAAATTTTCTTGGTTCATGGCAGTTACTAATTTTTTTCAGTCTCCTTAGATAAATCTGATCTTTTTTGAGCTGGTATGGTGCCCAGTATTGCTATGTATCCCTCAAAAATTTTAAAATATGCCTCAGCATTGTGAGTTTACAGCAGTATCCCAAGATGCTTTAATAATGACAAACCTTGTTTGCTGTTGGTCAGTAGTTAATATAACATCTGCAGCTGATTGATATTAGTGTATGGGAAAGACAATTTTATAAGTATATGTATCATAAACCGTGCAACTTTTATGGATTAATGCGGACATCTTAAACTGGGCCTGGCAAGATGATAGACATCTATTGTAGTGCTCTAGAACCAGTATTATTTGTTTCCATGCATATATTCATTTAACAGTCAGACTAGTTGTATTCTGCAATGAATGAAACTTCTGGTCTATGTTCAAGATAATCCCATGTACAGAGTGTAGCATCACAATTTGCAGTATTTATTGGGTGTTACATTATTGCCCATGGGATGGCATACCTAAAATCAAGAATTGATGGCTTCTCAGCTCTGAGAGTAGGAACAGTTTTATAGCTCTAAAGGGAGAACTGGACATTGGATCCTCCACTTCCTGAGTTCTTTATGAGGTTAGAATTTTGGTTAGAAATTCCCTTAAGAAATAATAGTGGCAGGATTATGGTTGATCGTGACCTCTACCATTGCTAGTCCTTAAAAAGTTTTTTCAACTGATTATAATTGTGAAAAGCGTGCCATTCTAAAAATATTTTACATTGTAATGGTCATTAAAATAGAAATTCCTGCAATTTGAAGTTGCTTAATTATGGAGTGAATAGGAATACAATTTTTTCTTTTCTTAGGATTTTATCATCTGTGTTGAAATGTTCTTTGCTGCAATTGCTCATCATTACAGTTTTACCTACAAGCCTTATGTGCAAGAAGCTGAAGAAGGATCATGTTTTGATTCATTTCTTGCAATGTGGGATATTTCAGATATCAGAGCAGATGTAACAGAACAAGTTCGCAATGTTGGTAAGCAAGAAATGAAAATATATCTTTAGCAAATAATTATTAAATTTAAGTACTTTAGCTGTTCAGTTAATATTTTAAATTTAATTAATGGCAGTGTTTAATATTTCTTGTCTTTAGGAAGAACGGTATTTGGTCAGCCAAGGAAAATGTTTTTTGGTGAGGATCAGGAACAAAATGAACATACAAGTTTATTGTCAACATCCAGCCACGACCCAATTTCTGCTGCTGCTTCAGTACCATCATCACCTGTGGGTCACTACCAGGGATTTGGACATACTACGACTCCAGCAATGCCTTCTGACCCTATAGCTGCTAATTTGTGTAATTCTGTAGAAGAGAATGAGGATTTTTCTGTTCAACCAAATAAGCGTATAGATAAAATTTAAAACTGCTCAAATATCTTAGGGGCCTTTCTTAGACATTACTTACTATCTGCTACTCTTACTCTTACAGTTTCTCCAGTAGTTAATTATTGAAGAAATACTAAAATAAGACAGGTGGTTGGGCTTTACTTTTACACTCTCAACTAAAGTGAAAGAAATATGCATTTGTTATTTGATGAAGTTAACCATGCATAAGGAACATAGTTTTAGTGCTATAATATAGTACATAAATATTGAATTAAAGTAGAAACAAAATAATATGGAACACATATACAATTGAAAACAATTCATTGGCATAGAATTCTTTCAGTAAATGAGAATACATGTTGAGATTTGAGATGGGGAGGGGTTTTAAATAGGATTCAAATTCTGAGGTTTCTCACCCTCTACTAGTTAACTTAAATATACAAGAATCTTTACAGAGTTAATATTTAAAGAATTTACTAGTGTCTTGAAATTGTTCTCTTTTAAAAAGGCATGATCAGTGTATAATAAAGTAAAGCTAATTTGTTTGGGTTGGCCTTGTAGATTGAATAATTTAACATAGTGTTTTCAAGCTTAGCAACTTTAAGATTGTTGATTTCTACCCTCATAATTCAGCTGGGGAATTATGGGAATTGAAGTCCATACTTAAAAAGTTTCCAAGCTTGAAAAACATTGATCTAAAATCTTTATTAAGATTGTATTAAGTGTATGTTATACACTACTGAATGAGTTTAAAAACATTCTAGTTAGCACTATCAAGTGGAAGATATTTGTCTAGACAGAAACAAATATTATACAGTTGTAAAATACATGGATGTAATAAATCAGTATGGCTTTAAGTTTTCTCACTATCTTTTTTTAATCATGTTTATACATGTTTTGCATGCTTGCTATGTTACACATAAAAATTTGCACCAAGAATTGTATTTTTGAAATAGCACTTTCAAGAGTTCAATGTTTTAATATTCAAACATGAGGTTTTTCTTAATTGATATTGAAATAGGTACAGTGAATTCATGCTACAAGTATTTTGCAGTACTACAGTAGTATGTTTGTAATTACTTGGCCTTGTTTACTGGACTACATATTTTGTTTAACCTCATTGTGTCCTTAAGTGAAATTGATTAAAGAGGCAAAAAGTGTGTACTTATTGTCTCATACTGTATATAAGTAAATAAACTTTATTTAAATTTTGTGTCGCTCTTCTAACATTGAGCAAAACAATCCTTTCTAGCTCTGTCCATTAATAAAATAGAAAAAACTTGTTCTTGGCTCTAATGAAGGATCTGAATTTCCTTGATACCAGGCTATAAAAGAATCCAATAAATTATTCTTAATAGCATCTTATATATTACTTACATTACTCTGCTGCCACTTTATAATCTAATATTGATATATAAGAAATTGCTTTTGCTCTTAATTTTCAATCCATTTCTGCTGCAATATGGAGATATTTTATAGGCTATTTTTAGGTAATGTTTCTTAATATCCTTTTTTTCTCCTTGCATTCTACTGTATATTCTGGTTTTTTCTTTTGTTCCCCTTGTATTTCTTTTTCCTTTCAGGCTGGTTCCTGGTAATTTTGGTTTCTGTTCTATACTGTTCATTGCATCATTTCAGCTAACTTGTCAGTAAATTCCTAAACAGATACACTACTGTGTAAGTGAAAACACAACTATTCCCCTTGCCCTTTATGTTTCTAAGATAAGAAAAGGAAGATCTTGCTCTCTCTATCCAGCTGATTTGATCTTTTATGCATAAACAGAACTTATAAAATATATCCTCTTTTTAAATGTCCATAATTTAAAAAAGCCACTTAGGACTTTAGATTAAGAAATGATATTTACTGCATTTTTTTCAGCTGCTCTTGTGAGTTGAAAACTTTAAAAGTTTTTAAAGTAACTTGAGTTTTGGTGGCTGTTATTTTGAATACAGCTGCAGATGATGCTGGCATGTAGATCCTTTTTTAAAAAAATAGGAAATAGTTTTAATGGGTATTGACAAAAATATGCTAATAAAAGAAATGACTATTGGATGGGTACAAAATAATTGCATACTCTGCTCTTTACTTTGTATTCTGTATTATAAAATAGTTTTGAACAAAACTTTTTTTTTCCTATTGGGAACAAATTATTACAAACATTTACTGATTCTCTAAAAATGAAGACTTATAAATACACTAGAACTATTTTAACATACATCAAGGTATTTTCCCCATTGTAAAGTTAAGGATTACCATTTCAGGTTCTTTAGGACTAACAATTAAAAAACAGTATTACCTTCTTTGCCAATTAATTCACTATTTTAGTAATCTTCAAACGTAAGAAAGAGCAGACATATTGTAGAATCCCCATTTAATTATTTTATACTTTTAATTTGTAATTTTCTACAATGTAAAAAAAAGATTCAAGTCCATAGTATTTTTTTGCAATTGAGAAACAATGTTTTGCAACATTATAAAACATTCTATTCAGATTAACTTCTTCCGCAAATTCAACAAGTATCTTAAACATTTTACCATGGTTAATACTATATTATAGAACATAAATTTGGAATGTAGACATTCAAAACTAATTAAGAAAAGTTGTATTTTATTGTTTTACTACCACACTGATGTTGCTTTTATAATACTGAATACTTAGAATAAGCTTTTCTCCTTCTTGAACCTGAATGGGTTTATCAAGCACAATGGCAGCTTGTTTCCAGTGAGATGACTTGCTTGATGTATCCAAAACAATATCATTATCCAGATATACATGATACCAAAATGGAATACCAGTCACTTGACCCGATTTACAAATCTCCACCTATAAAATTAATATATGTAAAATTACTGTGCAGAAGTCTTTTTGTTTTGATAAAATTAAATGAAAATATTTAAGGGAAGTATATAATTTGCACAAGTGCCTGTCATTTTGCCATTTTTATGGCTTGTTACACATGCTTCTGAAGGAGGAAATTTAAGATCCAAATTTCATTAATGATTTTGTATAAAAAGGTAGAGAAAACACTTATTGAATTGGGTGTGACGAATAATAACCTAGAATACGGAATTCAAAATAATCTTGATGTATTTAGAAAAATGAGGTGAAATTAACAGAATGAAAGCTGAAACAAACTTCTGGGAAAACAAATAGAAACAGGCACAGGATGATTGATATCTGACTTAATAATTCTTGAAAAAACCAACAAGATTTTGGCATAATAGTTGATTGTAAACTGACGAGGAGGCAGACAATACAATTTTAGGCTGCATCAATAAAGTTATCACTTCTAAATCATTAGAAGTAATAATTTTACTCTATTAAGGTCAAACCCATATCAAATATTTTGTCCATGATTTGAGAACAATTCAGATAAACTGGAACTTATTCATAGAATAATAATCATGTAGATTATTAGGGAACTAGAACTAAATCCCATGAACTAATGCAGTTGGCCATGCAAAATCTTGAGGACTAACAATATGACCAGTTCAACCCATTCACTCAGATAGTTAGTAAAACTATTGGATACATTCAAATAGAGACTAATTAGCTAATCTATCTGAACTATTTTAATTTGGATTCCAGCACTGAGAAAGAGGTTGGACTCAAACTAAAAGCTGCTGCTTCAAAAATGATTTTTTCTATAAATATACGCAATTTGTATAAGTGACCTAAGTAAGTAAACTACAAATGAGATGGTTTTATTATTAATATCTCAGCCCATTTTTGCTGTTTTATATTTTTTAATGATTTTAATTATAGTTACATGGGAATTAGTATTTTTAAAATTGTTGCATGCTTTGTTGAGTCACTTGATTCGTGAGATGGGCAGCTATATAAATTTGAGAATAAAGCAAGAATGGAAGCAATCAAGTATAAATTTTTAGACACCTATTCTGTAGTGTTGCTTTCTGCTTTGAAAAAAAAGCAGCTCAATAAATCTTCACATAAGCAATGGCAGTTAAAACTAGGAACAGAATATAGAAAATATGCCATATGTCCGCAAATTTTTATCTGTCAAAATGAGAATTTGGGAAGAAGTAATTGAAAAGTTGAGTATCAATTAATTTCTATTTTGGAGACTTACCTCAACTTCAGTACTGCTATTATTCAAGTAAGGATTCATGAGATCTAATCGCAGAAGTTCTACTGAGTTGCTTAAAGGTATATATGGGAGTGTGGACAGATCCAAAAAAATGCGGATAGGTACCTGAAACAGAAAGTTTTAAGATTCTATGTTCCATCCTGACATTTATACATATTTCTGAGTCCTTAAGAATTTATGTGGCTAAAACTGTTGGTATTATATCTATACTATGTAAATATAAGAAAAAAAAAAGAAATAATAGGACAGGGATGGTAGGCACGTTACGCGCTTATGCATGCCCTCTATAGACCTCATAGGAAGGGGTGAGGTCAATAGTAGACAGTCTAAGGTTAAAGTTTTTGGAGTTTGGGGAAGAAACCACAGTCAAGAGTATTCCAGACAATGATATGTTCCTGTGCAAATGTAACTTACTGATAGTTGCAAAATAATTGCGAATTGTACTTCTATTAATAAAGAATTCAGAATTCCAAGCTATTACAATTAAAATAGTACAGAATAGTTTAGAATTAAAGCCAATCAAGTTCTAATGGCAGAAATGTATGGAATAGTAGAAATATATATTGCTGAAAAAGTAAACAACATTAGTTACCAACAGGAGATGGAAACAGGTGGCCAGTTTTATTTTGAAAAAAAAAAAACCCAACTATTGAAACCAACCATATTTCCATCAGCTTATCATAAATTGTACTTCTGTTGTATTATCATTGTATGCTTGAGGACTCTGCATAACAAAACATTCAGAGACTTCATATATACATGTGGATTTAGGTCTTCATTATTTTCTTTAATTTTCTTATTTTTTAATAAGCTTTTCAAATTCTAGCTACAAGTAGGATCACAAGTAGGATCACACAGAATTGATCTGTCTTTAAAACTTGGATTCTTTTCCTTCCCTGTCAATATTTGAAGAACTAAATTGTTTCAAACCTTGAATTGGTTGATAAAAGGTGCTATGTTGAAACCAAGTGTGGGATCCGTTCCTTGTACAGCAGATTCAAGTAATAATAAATTGGATTCTACAAGCATTCCATATATTTTCACATGGTGTGGGAATATCTTTCCTCCAGAGTTAAGCAGACACCTAAATATAAAAATGTGAAGTGAGTCTAATAAATATTTAAACTTCAGTTGTTTAGCAATAGTATCTGCATGTTAGTTTATTTTATATTTCTAAATTTTAATTATGATACTGAAATAGAAATTTGGTAAAAGTATTCTTTTTAATGTATAAAAATGTCAGCTTAGTTGTTATATTGAAAACAAATTTTCAGATTTTATTTATAAAATGTATAGGTCATCTATCTTACTTCAAGGTAATTTTGGGCAGCTCATAAAAAACAAGAACTATATAAACTAAAACCAATAAATTAATATAAAAATTCAAAACACCACAGGATCTGACATATTAATTTAGGTGAAAATACGTAGCATGAATTAAGCAAAGTGCATTGATTGGGCATTAAAACCCAACTTTTGATTCAGATGTGGCCCTGTAATTCCACAACACTGAAAGAAAGCAACAGTAAAATCATCATTAAAAAATGTAAAAGTATACAGAATGGGCACTTCTCAGGTCTCTCTGATTAAACATCATCATTTAGTGGTGCTTAGGAAATGTTTTTTTTTTTGTTGCAGAACCTGTCTGGGAAAAGCTAGATGTATGACTCCCAGCCCAGTGTGAAACTCATGGCCTGCGGGCCAGGTACGTCACACATTGGCCACCCCCACCCCCGATTTCGCGAAGGGGAAAAAAGCCACAGTACATCACATGATGCCATGAGTTTGGCACCCCTGCTCTGAAAGGTGATGAAAACCTGGCTATTCTACCAGGCCTTGGGTGTTAAGCCTCTGCAGGGTTTTTATTTCCTATGAACATTTTTACCACAGCCAAAAAAGATCTTTGTTCTTTTAATACTATTTCTTGCTTTTAAATCTGTAAGCTGACCAGAATGTGATGGACTTAGTCTCTAAATTCTAAAATTTAATCAAATATGAACCTATTGATAAGTATAGTTTTAATAAATTACAAATTATATTTTTCATATAACTGAGCGGTGCAATAAAATCCAAGAAACTTGTTTCTTACATTACCTAGATATTGCAGCTTTTTCCATCACATCCTGCTGGATTAAACCAGAAGTTTCTATGACATCCAGAATTATAATACTCCATAATTTGTCAGATTTAGGTCTTTGTAGTACCTTGTTTTCATCTTGTAGATGACTAAGCCAAAATTCTAATGTTTCTCTGGGAAATTGGTTGGCTTCTGAAATCAAACTGAGAGCTACTTGGTGGTGTTCTTTTTCAACGGAGCTGTATGCCTTAACTGCCCCAAATTTACCTGCAATTACTGGCAAAATTGAAAAGCCTTCTGATACATCCAGTATATACAGAGGATCAACAGTTACAGAATTTTTCCTCTGGTTCTTTTCAAACTCATGATGGTGACCAACCACATCCATTGAACGTGACTCTTCATGGTGGCTGAATGATGACAACACTTTTCCTATTGCGATTTTAAAGCATTCATGATACTGCAGATTATTTAATAAAGCAATTTCAGTGGATTCTAGCATACATTCTTGGCAGGCATTTTCCAACATGCTTGCTGTCTGAAGACTGGCTAGAGCACTGCAGAGTTCAGCTTCACTGTTCTTCTCCCTCAAATTTCTTTCAACATCCATTTCATATCCTGAAGTCTTAATGGAAATTCTTTGAATCCTTAGATAGCAGTCCTGGCAGCATATTTCTATTACAACACAATCTCCAGATTTCACAGAGTGATCTGTAAACCATAAATGAATGACAATTGAAATACAAACTAATGTTATTCAAATGTGTTTTGTAAAATATTTGACATTTAAAGAATTGTCTTCCACTTGTTGGATAATATAATTCATCTGTAAACTTAATGCAGTTCAACCACACACGCCAAGCAGCTTTCAATAAACAGATCTACACTATGCAAATATTTTATTTTAGTCATTGTTTATGTATATTTATATAATATTGAGCCAAAATTAGTTATTTATAAACAATAGTGTACTTAGTAATAATCCATCAAACTTTGTAGTGATGTTGAAACTCAGGCAGTAACAGAAACAAAAAGACCTAGCTGAATCTAAACATATGTTAGTATTTGTGTAAAAATTACTTCAAAATCACATTTTAATAACGTAGTTTAAAATGATAAAACCAAGAAAAGGTGAGAAATGGGAAGAGAGGCATTTAAACAGGTACTTAGCTATATAATCCCACTCTTTTTGTGGAATTTGCACTTTAGTCTTTATCCAGGATAACTACAAAATTCCCATAATCCAATTTCAACTTAATTCCTCAAGAAACGGAGAAAGCACAAAGAACTATTATATGTATTAAATAATCCATTATAGAAAGCTACAGACATTACTAGGGGTTAGGTTTGTACTAATCTCTTGCTGAGGTATAATCCAGAAGACTGTGGGGAAGACCTCAAAACAGCTGCACCAAGGTTGCAATGGCTGAAGCTGTTTCAAGGAATGGGTCCTTAAAGTGCTTCACTTAATTTGTATACACATAATGTTAGAAATTAACAATATATTCCCAAGCACATTTTCTTTAGTTTAGATGTATGTTTACTGTCAGATCTGGTAGCTTCCACCTGAGTGGTATTTCTGAGAACCTTGAAGACCTGGTTGTTTGGCTAGGCCTTTCACTAGATAGGTGTATGAGTGGGTGTGTGCTTTGTTGCTTTCTGGGTTTTGTCATCTTTCTATTTTGAGTTCACTATCTAATTGCTGTATTGGTTTTATTGTTTTATAGTCTCATGCTTCATGTGAACCACCCAGAGTTGTTGGCAGTTGAGCAATGTAAATAGGAATAAAACAAATAATCATAACTCCTTTTCTGCTGACTAAAAACCACAAATAACTAAGGTATGAATAACTCTAATTATGAATGAAAATGTATTATAAAGTTTCAGCTACATACAAGATTGAGTAAGAAGTAAAGAACATTGAGAAAAGGAAAACTTATTTCTCAGTCATTCCAAAATCTTTATCATTATCTCTTGAGTCTTAATGAAACATTTCATTATGATTACTAAACCTATTCTAAATCTACAAATTTAACTTCTTTTATCATATCAAGAAATGACACTACTTCTATATAAGCAATGAAATCTTAGTAAGATATGTAGTGTGATTAAGGGAAAACAACAATAAAATTTAGCTTAATCCAAGTCACAGGAAGATGCAAACAACATAGCCAACTCAAAACAGGTGGCCATGTACACTGTTAGGTAGGGTACGAAATAAAACTTAAGTGCAAGAAACTTAAGGCTCTATAATAACAGATAGTTGTGATCAGTTCAGAAATTCTTTTAGTTATGGTTTCCTAATTTTCTGCAATATGTATTCTTATTTCTTGGATCCCCAGGTATGATTTAGTTTTACCTGAATATGTGAAATTTGACAAGTTCAGTATTTTCTACAGTGGAGTTGTTTATTACTTTTTTGTTTTTCTTTAAAGAATAAAATTGTGTATTATAGCTTAAGTTCTACTAAATCAGATTCACAATGTGGAGTGTCTCTGGAAAGAGAAGAGAAAACGGAATATATCAGCTATATGTGCAAGGCACCTCAATAATTGACCTGATCAAGAATGGTAGGCTGAATCTAGGTTTAATTTTACCTATCACCTAACTCTCAGGAAGAAGATTTATTCTCTTTTATACAGAAAGCATAATCTTCTATAACTGTGCAGGCTGATGATTTTTATTGTTCTCCTTCAAATATATGTCTATGTGATAACATAGATATGCATGTATGCATATGTGTAACATAAAGTCACAGATATACACCAATGTCCCAAAGTTTGTGCAACATTTGACTGATTTGATGTCTCTTGACTCCAAAAAATGCTTGATCTCACAATACATCAAAACAATAAAAATTGCATAAGTCAAACAAGCAACACAATCAGATTCAAACAAAGAAGAGAAAGCAGAGCAAAATGATGAACCTGGCAACCCTCCAAACAAAACACCAACAATTGACATCCAACAAAGAGGCACCAACCACCCTGGGAAAACATGCTTCTTTAAAATGCTAAGAGCTTGGTGCGATATGGATCTCAGGGAGAACTTCATATCTTTATTTTTATAAGTTCGTGTAATTAAATGACATTTTTATCTATAATTTATATGATTAATTTCATTTTTCTCCATTTTAACAAAATAAGGAGAAAATTCACATTTGATTTTAATAGAATGAAAGACATACCAAGGAGACCTTGTACAGGATAGACTGCTTGCTCCCAACAGGTGTCCACATTTGGACTTGTCGAAAGAGTAAATTCTTCATCAAGATGCAATGTAAACCAGACTACAATAGCATCTAGTATTCCGTCTTTAATAATGGGTATATTCATCTTGGATGGCTTACTAGTGGACAAATTTTTTAGCTCCTGGTCAAGTATAAAAGAAAAATATGATGATAAGTTACAGCTCATTGTTAATCCTTTCTACTCCAAAATGTAATTTATTAAATATTTGCTTTTAAAAACTTCTCAAATAAAGAATTGATTACAAAAAAATAGTAATAGGTCAAGTAGAATATGTAATGAAATAATTTTAAAAGAAATATAAGCAATTCTTGCTTGCATTGTTAATATTGTAGTAGATACATTGCCATATAGAATACGATCCAGATTTTCCCAAGGGGTATACAACCATACCTAAGGTGCAGCTATGTAGTAGTCTCTAACCAACCTTGGCTGATTTGGGAAAGTTTTGCATGGTTGAATTTGCTTATGACCACTAAGAAAAACCAAAACTGTAGGTTAGACTGTAAATCAAAGGAATATTCCCTAAGAAGATGGCAGCCTAATATTTCTGTGTTTTTCCCCAAAAAACAACATAGATATGTTTATGGAGATATCAGAAAATGTTACTTTTATTTCTTTGTAGAACATCATAACCAGCTGAATGTCTACAAATGAAACAAATATATTGAATATCATAATCAGCTGAATGTCTACAAAAAAAAAACAAATATATTGACCTGAGAATCTTGCACAGCCTAAGAATTGTGCTACTAGATTGAAGATGTTTCAACTAGTGAACAAGGTTGCAACAACTCAGTGACAGTATTACTGACTGACTATATTATTGACTGATTATGTTGACTATACAATAATACCTGGGTTCCCAAATACAATTTGCCTATGCCAATATTTGGTTGTCTTCAACCAGGATGGGAAAAATGCACACTTAATTGTAATAAGACATATGGGGTTTCCGGTGGCACTTCCGTCGAAGACGGACCAAAGACCGCAATCGTGCACAGTTTTGATCTGTGTTTATCCTGTTGGAGGGTCCCAACAGGACCGGATCCATCTTGGACCCACCTTGGAGGGGTAGGGGAAGAGAGGGAGACTGCCAGCCAGGTTGAGGGGAGCTGCATCTCCCCTCCCTGGCTAGGTATACTCTCTTTGAAGACAGGAGGTAGCGGCAGTCTTAATGGCTGCCCTGAAGATGGGAAGCTTCCAGGATTTAAATGTGTGCTGAAGTGGTGATATAATATACAATGACATGTACAAATCTTCCATTACTTTATTTTTCAGTGTTTCCATCTCCCTGTTTTCCTATGCTCAAGTTATATTGTTGATTAAGATTACGTTTTTATTCCACAAATTTACTTTGGTTAAATTCTTCCTTAAATGTAAGAATTGACATAAGTATCTCTTTTGTTTGAGCAATATTAACGATATCATTCATAATATACATTGGATGAATTTTAAAATATTGTATGGAATAAATCATCCTAATAAAATTCATTTTTCAATTTTACAATAAAAACTAGTAATTATTAGCCTTTTCTTATGCCAGTAAATTACCTGCAAATTATTAAAATTGACTGTCAGAACTTGAAAAATTTCTGTAAGAGGTTTATAACCACCAGGTATTCTGCTGAGTTTTTCAGTAGTGTAAGGTTCAAGGGTTTCACTGGACTTTAGAGAAGCAGATGTTGGACTGCAAAACTTCAGTGTTTCTGGCAAAGACACACCAGCAATTTCTTTTACTTCCACTCTGAAAAAAGGAAAGGATCAAAATTAGAGTTGACAAGACAAATTCAAACATATGTCTTTTTCATTTTAAATAATTTATTCTACAGTTAGATATGGTGTTTTGCATATTAAAAAGTCTCATTTAGAAGTTTAGCTGAAAAGATGGAAAATAATACTACTATTTGGAAGATCGTATTTACAGTAAGGATGAAATATCTGTTTTCCCTCAAGCCTGTTATTTATTAAAGAAATCTGATTAAGGTTAGCTTTACTTAAATATAGTTGGTGGGAGTGGATTCCAGAAATTGGGAAAAAAGGGAACATATCATTTTCCATTTTATTCATAGTAAATCTCTAGGATTTCAATCTCATGTGCAAATCTAATCATGATTTGTAGGAGTCTACAATATTCAATTGGAGTTTAAACAGACCATTTTCTTTAGCCTTCCATTTTCCACCCATTATTTTCAAGTAGCATAGTTTGTAACTTGTACCAGTGGTGGCATGCTACCAGTTTGGTCCGGTTCGCTTTAACCGGTAGTAAAAAAAAAAAGCCTCCCATGATCAGCTGAGAGGAGACAATCAGCTGAGAAGAGAAAGAAGAGAAAAGTGTAGGATCGGCCTTCCCACCCCCCCTGCGCTTTTCTCTTCTTTATCCTCTCAGTTGATTGGCGCTGCAGGCCTCAGCTGGTGTGGAGAAAGCTGCGCACACGCATTAAGTACATGTGTACGCGCATGATCACTGAACCGACAGTGGAACTGCTGACTTGTACCCTTTAATATGTTGTAAACCAATGACATTAAGCATGTTTTTACAATTTTGAAAAAAATTGTTATTTTAATTTATACATCATAAATCTTAAGTTTGAGTGAGAAAAATGCTTATAAATGCTTACTGTTATGTCATTATAGCATGTTATGTTTTAAAGAAGAGATTCTGCTAGTCTTGCATTTTCACCTATCTTTTTAACATCAGACTGTATTTTTATCAATCTTGTAAGATTGTAAAAACATGCTAAATGTCATTGATTTACAATATATTAAGAAGTACAAGTTACAAATTATGCCTCAAAATCAATGGGTAGAAAATCAAAGGCTAAGGGAAATGGTCTGTTTAAGCTCCAATTGAGTACTGTATATAAATCCTATAAATCATGATTAGATTTGCACATAAGATTATGAATGTAGTGAAATGTAGTGAAAATAACTACAATACATGGCTTTCATAGAATATATTAATGCATGTATATATTTGTTAGATTTACATCCTTCCTTCTATTCAGAAGCCAAGGCAGTTAGGGTTATGGTTAGGGTTATGGTTACTATTTCTACTAACACTACTAACTACTACTATTTCTCCTGACTCCAACAATTATATTGGGAGATAACAACAATTACATTGGGAAAATACATTGGGCTAGAAAGAGTAGCTGACCCTGGTGAATTTCTATGACTGAGCTGAATTATAGCCTAGGTCTCACTGCTTTTATACCTGATTTAGGAGAATTTATTATTTACAGTGCTTTATTTAGTACATAACTTATGCAAAGAACCTTTGCTAATGGATGAAAAATATAAATAAATTACATAATTAATAGCCTAGAAAATACATATTTTTCTATGAAGTAAAATGAGATTGTGCACAGTATAAATTTGTCATCAGCATTTTTATGATTAATATTTTTCCATGCTTATTAATATGTTTTTAAAATTCTTAACAAAGTTAGTAAAAAAAAGTACAGAGATAATTTTTTTGCTTTAAAAATAAAGCATTTTTGCTTTTTGTCTAAAGATTAAACAATTTTTTCCAACAATAAAAAATATACCTATGATGTCTGCGTATCTCTTTGCATTCCACTGCCATGCCCCACATAGTAGCTCCTGCTGGAATAACTTTACCATAGTTTTTAGAATCATCTCTACCATCCTTAGGCTGTAAAATAGATGAAAAATTGTGTAACAAGATTTATTTACTGTTCATGTATTCAGAAATAATACTTATATTTTAGCTTTTAGAGTGCAAAAATGCCCAAAAGCAACTTTTCAGATTAACAAATTTTTTGAACTGGCATAAGACTATGTTTATAGTATATCATAATATAATTCATAATATAAAAATAACATATCTTTTCTTATGAGGCCTTAGATATTAAATTACTAACCTCTGGTGGTAAAAGTAAATGTTCCCAAGCATGGATCAAGCTTTCTACAATTCCCTCACCAAATAAACCAGAATCGACTGTTTCGGTGATAATAAGGGAAACTCTATTAAATATAAAAATACAGTTATAACAAGAAGCCTTAAAAATTATAAAGCTTAAATTCAATAATTTGAAATTAGCAGTCCTTTCTTAGACAACTGAGTTGTGAGCATTTTGCAAGTGAACTTCTTCAATAAAATAATGCCCCTTTACTTCTTATGTACTTGCTCTAAACATTACTTCTTTTATTAAAAAGTACCAAAACAGCAGTAAATGTTTGAAATTGAAGGCAAAGTAAAACCAATGTCACTAGTATCTTTTTTACTTTGAATTTTATATAACTTTATTTAAACTGCAATTCTTTAGCCACTTAATTCAAAATAAGTAACTGAATTTCAGCTACTGAATAAATATACTTCAGCTGCATAGTACAATGCTATTACATTATTAACAATAAAATCAGTAAAAGATTGAAACTTTAAAAAATCAATTTCAATAGAAAGACAACACGATATACAATATTTGCTCTTGCTATTTTGGAGAATATGAATAATATTATTCATAACATTAGCAATGAATACCATATTACTTTAATTCAAAATAACAGAACAAAATATAAGATATAACCTTTCAGATATGTGCTTTGGAATTTCTATATCAAAGGATTTCATGTGAAGAAGTTTGATTTCTCCATCCAAATTGTTTGCAGCTAGCACTTCACAAGCCAATTCATACATGGTCTTTGACAATTCACAAGCATAGACAGGAGATGCTCCAGCCTTTTTAGCAAGCATACTGAAAAAGCAAAAGATATTCCATAGAAATTAAAAAATTTTGGTTAGACAAAATACTAATAATTTAATTTTAATATAATTTCTATATAAAATATTTGATACTCATTTTAAAAAACCCTGGAACGTATTGGGGTGGGCATAAAGTTCAGATAATAACAAATAATGTCATTAATTTCTTAAACCTTTTAAAACAAGAAAATGTAGTTATATCAAACACCATTTTAAATCAAAATAAATCTAGGATGATGATGATGGCTCTTGTTTAGTTATACACTCTACCCCCACTTTATTTGCTATAGACTCTCAAACTTTGTAACAGGTGGGAATGCCAGTTTAAAAAACTGTAAGGAAACAGTTTATTCAATTCTTCTACAAAGTATGCTAATGGTATGCCATGTGAGTGCCATTTGGCAACTTTTTTATTAAACTTGGGTCAATTGAAATATATCGCTAATACTTAATCATTATTACTTTATAAATAAACACAATAATATTTGTATCCTGAAATTTCAACAAACCTGAGAATTCCCGTTCCTGTTCCAATATCAAGTACACTTCTATATCCTGAATGAACTGCCTTCTGGATTGCTTTTTGATACAGCAAATTTCTACTGTAATCATTAAGCATAATGAAATGCCACCGTTCTACCACCCAGTTGGCAACCCGATAAAAGTTCTCCTTTGCATCAGGAAAGTCAGGGTTTAACTTCCTAGCTTTATGAAAATATGCAGCTGCTTCATCTCTAAAGCCCAACCTAATAGGAAAAAAATACACAATCAATAAAAGCATAAATGCTTAATTTTTGGAACAACAGAATGCTGAGAAAAATCTATATTTGTAATATGAAGACATATTACATTATAGAAAAGTGCAGGTGATTATGATTTACATTTGAAAATAAATAAATGACACGTATAAATAAATCTATGAGTGTTTACAGGTAATCCATACTTAATGACTGCCCTGTTTTGCAATTGTTTGAAGTTCTAACAGTACTGAAAAAGTAAATTTATTACTAGTCCTTGCACTTATGACCATCACAGTGTCCCTGAAGTCAAATGATCCAAGATTTGGGTGCTTCATTACCAGAAGCCGCTTATGAGCCCTTATGAGCACTGCGGTCCTATGATTGCCATTTGTACTTCAGTCAGCTTCCGACAAGGAAAGACAATTGAGAAACCAGCAATAAAATCCAAGTTGTAATCACATGATATTTTGCTTAATGAACATGGCAACTCACTTAATGATTGCAGAAGTGAGACTGAAACTCTATCACAGTGATGTGATGACTCACTTAATTACTATGTTGCTTGGTAACCAGTTGCCAGTCCCAGATATGATTGTTAAGCAAGGACTACCTTTATGATAAATTATCTCAATAACACTGAGTCCAAATATAATATTTTGCTCTTGTGAAAGCTTGAGTTAATAACAAACTATTGAGATACAGAATTATCCATTTCTATTGTGGAAATTAATCTGGGAAAAACAGAAGATCCCTATGCACAAAATGGTCGCGAGGATGAATCTTAAAATTAAACACAAAATGGACACCAAGCAACACTCTAGAAATTATAATTAATGATACCATTGCATTTAGAGTTTGTTCTAATGAGTCTGAGCTAATAGACAAAAGAGAAGCTGCCAGGCTCATTTGATTGTAAAGTAAATACCTTCACAGGTAGAATTAAGAATGCATATTCAGTTAGTAACTTTGTAATTTATTTAAACAGAAGTTTCTTTACTCAGAAGCTTTATGCGCATTAGAATATTTAATCAAATTATGGCTAATTAAGTATAACTTCACACCTGAAAAGATGTTCCCCCATACTGTTATATATGACTTCATCATTAGGATATAATTCCAGAGCATGTTCATAGCAATCAAATAAATCTTGAATTCGTGCAAGAGAATCCAGCTCTTCTGCCCATTTAAAAAGGGTAAACTGAAATGTTTCCTAAACCAAAAAAAGTTGTTTATTAATTTAGAGATTTATTATGCAATATATCCAGGATAGGGGAAAATAAGCAGAAAATTTCTCACCTTAACATCATTTTTAAATTCAGGAGCTATATTTAATACCAGGAGATAGTGAGCATATGCAGTTCCAAAGTCCTGATTCTCCAGGCAATGTTGAGCACTTTGCAAGGATCTGGAAACTAATTCACGACGGCCAGTTTCTTGACTAACTTTGTGTCTATGCTGAGATTTGCTTTTAGCGTTAGGCATTTTTAATTAAAGCAACTCCACTTTATCCTGCAAAGATAAAATTAACATTTATTCTATGATTATGACCAAATTCTATTATTTTATTACCATTTTAAAAAATAAAAGTTATTTTTGTCCCCATTGCAATTATTGATTAAAAAAAGGAGCCATAGGGTAATTTGTACTATTTTGAACAGTATTGTCATTCTGTTCTTAACAAGAGGAATGGAGTGGAGTCAATATATAGCGTATTCCCTGTTTTTGTAAATGCAAGAATGCACTCTATAAGTCAAACTTTATACCAAAATGAAAAGCTGTATTTTTTTGTCTAGAGAGTGATTGTCTTTAGAACATCATTTATGTAAGAAAGATACACATGATCTTATTTAGCCTGGCTAGCAGTATTGAATGAAAATAATCCAACAAATGATTTGTAGTTGAGATAGTCCTGATTTTATGATGGCAGCATTGCTAAGTTTGCTAAGCTGTTGTTAAGTGATGAACTCATAAAGTGCAATGTCACATGACAGCATCATTTTGTGATGACAATCACAGTTATCACTATAATCCCAAAATGCATAGGCTTTTAAGCGGGAAACAGGTCCAGGTAAGGACTGTGGGAGACAGCAGAAGGAGGGCCTTGGAAGCCCTCTGCAGGCTGTGCGTGAGTGGAAAGAGGTTAGAAGCAAGGTGCTGTGCCTTGTGAGTGAAGAGTAGTCTGAGGAGGGAGTTTGGCACTGCCTCCCCCCCCAGGGGGTCACTTTACATTTGGTCACTGGCTTTGACTTTACTTATGTAAAGCCAGGGTAGAATGTTGCAAATAGCAATGATTACCAAGTGCTTGAATCATATCACAGTGGGCGTGGGGTAACGGCCAGAACTTTGAGGACCAAATATACATTATAAGTATCCCTCATTTAGGCTATGGCAACTATAAATGGTTGTTGAATGAGTGTTTGTAAGTAAAGTTTACCTGTAATGAAATTTACATGTAGCTAGAATTTTAATTTGAATTCATATTCAATATACTTTCATTGTGAGCTTTTCTATCAAGTCTAATCAATCTTTATTCCGTCATAAAACACAAGAATCACAATTAAGATAAAAAGAAAAAGATAAATATCTAAAAAATGTTAAGAGTTAATACTTTGGGATACATTGCAGATTATAAAACAGTACTTAACTATGGTCAGGGAAATAATATCTGATTGATCCAAAAATAACATATTGAGATCACAGAAATCTGAATGACCTGAATGATATTTAGTAGAGAATACAAATAATTTTGAATGAGCACCTGTAGAGAAAGAGCAATACAAAACAACATATTTCATCAATTCAGTTATTCTTCCACCACATGGACAGTCTCTGAACCAAGGGGATTTTTTCTTTGTGTCTTCCTTCAGTAACAGCTGTTGGGAGGGCATTGAATCTGGCTAAGGATAACATTGAGATATCTAGCTGGTTGGAGAAGATATGCAGAGTATCTCAAGAAGATGTTTGTGGATATTGCTGGAAAATCTGCTTGCATCTTTAAATCAATGGCCCAGCTTTTCTATTTAAAATGTTAAGCAAATTACTTCTACTCTAATATTATTAGCTGCATCAAATTACCTGCTCATCATGTTGACAAAATACATTAAAAGAACAGATTAGAAATCATTAAAATCTGTTCAAGGAATTTCAGGAATCTCTGAAAAATACCCAAGCCTGGCCAAAGAAATTAAGTGATTAGATGATGTGATCAGGGTAAACCAACATAAATACGTTCAACTGAAAAAAGTGACTTATGACTATTTTTAGCACTTATGATTGTTGCAGCATCTCCACGGTCATTTGATCAAAATTCAGACACTTGGCAACTTACTCATATTTATGATTTTTGCAGTATTTTGGGATTATGTGATCACCTTTACAACCTTCTGATAAGCAAAGCCAATGGGGAAGCCAGATTCACTTAACAACCATGCTACTATCTTAACTGCAGTTATTCACTTAACAATAGAGGCAAGAAAACTCCTAGCAAAACTCACTTAACAGACTTAGACTTAGAATAACTTTATTGTCACTTTGAATGTACATTAATCGGCAAACATTAAAATGAAATTTTGTTGCATACAGCTCTCAAAGGGTCACCACCTTCAATATGTTTCATTTAACATAAATTTTGGGCTCAAGTGTGGTCATACGTGAAGGACTATCTGTACTAAAGATAAACTGAAACATGGCTTTTAAGATATACTTCTGAAGGACCCAAGTAGATCCACAAGAAGAGACAACAAATTTTATTTTTCCCACCAGCAGCCAATCTGCCCTTACTAGATAAATAATAAGATAAATAAGACATGTTTCATAGGTATTAACAATTTGATGGAGTTACATAAAAGTGATTCCAAACTTTCTAAGATTTAAAATTTTAAAAGTTAACATCAATATCTTAAAGTTCAATTATGCTGGAATACATAAACCCATACAACAAAAGCTCTTTCGGGGTCCTACGTTGTTTTTTAAAAGTGAAAAGGGATCCTGAGAGAAAAAGGGTTGGGAATATTGCCATGTATCGAATCCCCTGCAGGAAGGCAGAATATAAACCTTACGAATAACAGTGCAATAACATGTAACGTTTGTGTATGTGAGATTAACAAGACAACCACCTTTGCGCCTGGCATTTTCAATTTCCTTCGTAAAAACATGCCACGCAGAAATTTCAGAGCAGTAATCATCATTGGGTGAATCTATCAATTTATTAATGTTTATTCAGAAATGCTAGTCTTGGGTGAAGGCCCTCGCCGCCCCATGCAAAAACAAAGGACACGGAACCTTACTTAACCTTTCAAACTGTTGACAGTTCAAGGCGAAGAGGAAGAGGACCAAGATCTCCGCCTTCTCGTTTACAAAAAAAAAAAGCCGCGTGGAAGACGCTCTCTCGCGTTATGCATACACGCATTTACGGCAGCCAGAATAGCGTTTCCGAATCACCCAACGCACGCTAGAGCTTCCTCGGACAACAGAGGCAGGTTCTGGGAAGAGAAGCAGGCCAGGGAAGAGACGGAATCAGGGCGCAACCACCGGATTTTCACACGCACGTCCTCCGCTTCACCTCGATCTCTCGCCCTTCCGCGACGACTGTTGAGGAAAGCGGAGCTCACAGAACCCGACTGCTTTGAACGAGGAGCCGGCCGAGGCCTCTCTGAGGCAGGGAAAAGGGCGGCGCCATATGCTGCGTGGCCTCGCGGCGCCTGTCGTCACCGCCGCCGTGCTTAGTAAAATAATGTTGAGGTCTTAGTGCCTTTCTCTCTTACAGTGCGGCTCTACGTGCGTCGTTCCGTAGTTGTATTTAGTTACTTATTTGAGCCTTATTTCTCGGTAGATTCGCACACATACGCGCCCTCAGAAGTCAGCCCTTAATGCAAGGGACTTACTCCCGAGTTTAGGGGGTACCACAGCCTTCCAGGCCGCCAGTTGCAAGAGCTTGCTTGAAAGATCAAGATTCGGAAAATTGATTTTATTCAGTGTAACTGGCGGGGCGGTAAAGTGAAGTTTTAAATTCATTTATTCAGAAATCACCCTATTTTAATGGGCAAGAGACCAACGACTGTTACTTTATGGTTTCGGCTGCATAATAAAACGGAACGACGTTTGTGTGAATGACCGGCGAGAACGTCGCCGTTTTGTTCCCTGCCACTTGTTCTAATGTAAACCGTCCCAGTTGGGAGAACCGCGGGACTCCAAAGCAGCGGCTGAAGCTGACATCCTTGTTCCAGGCCCCAAGGGAGACTCCTCCGTCACCCAGAGGAGCGTGAGAGCGGCAAGACCCGGACGGCTGAAGGGAGGAGCCGAACGAGGAAAGCTCGGCGTCGGATTAGAAAAACTTGGAAAAAACGGAGGCGGGAAGTCCGGGAGTGGAGATTCAGCCTGGGAAGGAGGCGGGACCGAGGGAGGGGATGCAGTTGCGGACCAGCCTCAGTCCCCTCTTCCAGCCAGTCCGCGGAGAGAGGCTCGTCCGGGGAGCTTCTTCAAAGCAACCCAGCTTCTGCCTCGACTTCCAGCAGAGTACCCGAGGCGGTCCAAGGGTGCGTGGAGCTGGTGGCGGGAAGGCCGGGTTGGTCAATGACCAATTTTTTTCCCCGCCAGTCTCCTTCCTGTGGCTTTGCTCGTCGGCGGCTCCCAAGCCCTCCGGTTGTCCCGCATTTCTTTTAGAGGGGTTGGGATAGTCCTCGGCGGCTGTCGGCTTTGCCCGGGTGAGGCGCTGTAGGGACCGGTTCTGGTCTGGAGGAGAGAAGGCGGGCGTGCTCCTTGCAGCCTCTCGGAGAAGGATTACATAGGCTGAAGTATTTTGGTCTAGCCCTGCCGCCGCCTTAGCAGCCATGGGACTTCAGCCTTTGGAGTTCAGCGATTGCTACCTGGACAGCCCTCGGTTCCGGGAAAGTATACGAGCTCACGAAGCGGAGCTGGAGAAAACCAACAAATTCATCAAAGAGCTGCTCAAAGATGGCAAGACGCTGATCGCCGCCACCAAGAGTGAGTCGAAAAGTTGGGAGGGGCGGGGATCCAAAAGTATGTGCGGGGAGGGAGGGGGGTGGTGGAAGGCTGGTTTTGGCACTAAGAGGCGCAAAGCAAATAGTGGAGTTTGCGACCAGATTCCCTGGCGCACGTGTCCCGGTAATCTTTTCTTGCCCCTACAAGGTCTGGGGGCTCTGAAAGCGCGATTAGCTGTTTGGATTATTTCTCCGACTCCTCCTCTTGCCTGGGCCAAAACAGCAGATGGGAGCGCAGTTTGAGAAGAGTGTTGGGTTTCTTGAATTGGATGATCGAAGCTCAGAGTAGAGAGCAAAGGACAGTAGTAAAAATTGCGAAGGCAAGGACCGTGTAAGGGAAAAGGAGGGTTCCCAAAATTCACGAGCATTTGGCGCTTTTACACTAATGACCGAACCGGTCGGCTTTCTTTGATATCTACCAGCAATGCACACCCAAATTCATACGGATAGTATATAACACGGGTAATATTAACTTAAGAAAGAGCTGTAGCTTTCCGACTAATATGTTTGCATAATTTGTACATGGACTATGTATTATGCTATTATGCTACTACTCCTTCCTGAAGTATACATTGAAATCCGTCTCGAAGCCGCTCAGCCTCTGAATAGGGGAACACTGTCAGGAATCCCACAAAATATGTTTCCTGATATAAAACTTATTATTTTGGCTTATCAATTTACCTTGAAACTCCTGAAGCACTTCAAATTATATTTCAAAGTCTTCCATTTTTAAAAAAATATATGTAATATTCATTATTGAATACGATTTTATTATGTACAATAAGAATTCCCACAGCTGCCTTTCCTGATTGTCTGTTATAGGCCCTTGGTGCTGTAATCAGAGTTTACAAGATTCATATTTATGCACAATATGATTTTATAGCTTGATTTATTCTTCAATATTTGTATTGTGAAATCATTGTGCGGTCAATTACTTGATTTAAATGTTTTTCAGAATACACATAACTTCTTACTTTAGCTTGCATTCATTGTAACAACACAGATATGTTTAACTTAGGTCTGAAACCAGGAAACCAAATATTGTGAGGAAATGCAACAGATATAAAATAAATATATTCACTTTTGTTTAAGGTAATCCTATATGTACATCTGTATCTTGTGTATATACATATTTGCTTCATGTAATTTAAATGGATGTGTAAATGGTCTATGTGTTTGGTGTTTATATGATGTTTGGGATGAGATTAATCTTTCTTTATGCAGCAGGTTAGATTTACCTTTCAAAATAATTACTACATAAGCTGATGAAAAACTATATAATTTTCTCTGACTTTTTTATTGAACACGCACTGCTTTTTTCTTCCTTGTCTTGTGTTCTATAGAAACATGGGTGTATTCTTTAAACCTAGAACTTTGATTTCTGTCAGGGTATGTTGTGATATTGAAGATTAGCTCATATTTGAGTTAATGATTTTCTGATTACAGCATTATATCAGTTCAACAGTATGGACCAGATAATCGTAAATGGGAAATTGTATTTATTGTAATTGTACAACAAATAGTAAACTCTCCTTAGAATTCTCTCCTCTCCTCTTACAACACAGTTCTGAGTTATACAGTAAATAGTTTTGCCCTGAACAGCTGCATGATTGCAGTTGGGTTGTTCTTGCACTAGCTTAACATCCCAGATATTGTGCTGAAGTAATTAAACATTAAGCCTTTTAGTCCTCTGCAAGCAATTACATCCATCATTTTTGTTGTTATTTGCATGCATTTGTAAGTTTGAGGAAGAGCCCTAAATCAACAACAAAACAGATTGGAGTGGAATAGAAAATATAGCTCCACTAAAACATTGCTTGCTGGATATTCAATGCACTATAATAGAACTTTGGTTTAGAAAAATAGTTTTTGGTACTTATTTTGATCGTTTTTCAGTAATGAAAGAGTAGGATTATAAATTATGTGTATTTTTATATTAGCGTTTATTGATATTGGTAAAAGATACATTTTTTCCCCTTTCCCTTCTGTTCTTATTTACACTTTGATTCTCAGTTCCAAGTATTATACCTTCTGGTATTTTTCAGGAGTGTTCTTAATCTCAATCTTGCATAATATTATGCAAGTACTCTATATAAGTATATTATATAAGTACCAGTACTCAATGTAATTGCTATAGGACAAATACATGAAAAATATTTCCAAAACTCCAGGATAATATATGTTTATTCTTTTTTGTAAATTCCTTCTGGGACATGGAAAAACATTTGACAAATATTTAATGTAGCAAATGTAAATATTGTGTCCTGTTGCTCTGTTCATTAAAAAAAAATCTAAATAACACATATCCATAATATTTAGGGTCCTGTGACTTCTTTTTGTAATAGTTTTTATCAAGAATTTTAATGATAGTAGTAAAAGAAAATACAAACTAAACTCAGAAAAAGAAAGAATAAAGAAAAATAAAATGTGCAAAGAAAGAAAAAATAAAATAAGAAAAAAAGAAAAGAAAATTTAAAGTCTAACTTCTTATCTTCATCAGAACAGGTACAGGCAGAATAATAATTTTCCATCCCCTATGTGATAATATTTATAAGAAATATTTCTTCTTCCCATAACCCATCCCTTATCCAAACTCAAATCCATAGATGCAAAAAGTCCCAAATATACAAATATGTCTTATTTTAATGTTGATCAAACAAACCAATTTTATATTGTTTCCTTTTCTTCCAATCTTAATCTTTAATTTATTCAAATATTGTCATAGAATTTGATTTTTCTTCAGTTTTTCTTTTTCCATCTCAAAGGTTTCTTCAAGACTTTAACTTTTTTGTAAGATCAGTAAGAAGTCGTCATCTAGATCAGGGGTCGCCAACCTTTTGGATCTTAGGGACCACCAAACTTATAATTTTAGATCCCAGGGACCACTAACTGGTTCTGTGGGTGTGGCCTAATTTGTGGGTGTGGCTTGGTAGTCATGTGACTAGCTGGGCATGGCTTGTATGTAAATATTATAAATATTTATATAAATATTGAATTTTTTATTAAAAAGAGCAACTTTTACCCAAAAGCAGGCAGGCAGATTGAGTTGCTCACACAATCACAGATTCATTCAGAAATCTATCTGCCATTGGCTAGCTCAGTCTGTGGCATAAAATTTTCTTGCAAGCAAACTCTTAAAATTTGCTAGCAAGCAAACTCACAAAATTAACTCACAGCATACCATGTATGTAAATATTGAATTTTGTATTAAAAAAAGAGCAACTTTTATCCAAAATCAGGCAAAGCAGGCAGATTGAGTGCTCACAGAATCATTCAGTGATCTATCTATTTACCATCGGCTAGCTCAGTCTCTCAAATTTGCTTGCCTTGAGTCTGCACTGAATTTGCTTGCAAGCAAACCTTCAGTCCTAAGGGAGGTTCGGCTGTGCTTAGCTAGAAAGCAAGTAATCCAATCATTTCCTGTTTCCTAGCTAATCTAAATCTCCTGGCAAAGCAGAACAGATGATGGTTGGAAAAAGGAAAAATAGCAACTTAGCAGACAAGTTTGCTGGGTAAGGAGTAAGTGGGCGGGGAGGGTTCCCGTGGGCCATGTGGGCTGAGCAGCCTTGTGTTTCTGGATAGCCTGGATTAATTGCTTTGGGGGGGTGCTCTGGGGATGAGGTTTCTCTGCAGCCCACCAAAATTTTCTCACAGCCCACCAGTGGGCCATGACCCACCGGTTGGCGACTGCTGATCTAGATCACTCTCTTAACTTGTTAATTTGTATTTCCACTGTAGTCTCTTTTCCAATCCATATTTTAATGTATTTCTTCAATTTCCTTATGTTCTCTTTTTTCTGCATCAGGAAAACATTTCACTTCTTTATTTTGAAACAGTTTTTTTCTAAAAATGTATTGCACCTCTTTTTTCCAAGATCTTTTACGCTATGTGTCTCTTTTACTTCTGCCATATTTTCTTTAACATTTTTGGGGGAAATAGTCTATCCGTAGATGCATATATCATTGCTGACATTGTAACTGCTGTTTTCTGACTCCATTCTTCAAAGATCTCTTTGAGTATTTCAAATATCACAGCATTTTCTATCAGTTTACAAAAACACAAGACAGGCTTTTCATCTCCCCCTTCCCCCCATTTCATCCTGGAATCTTTAGTTCCAGTTTCTGAAATCATAAAGTCATGAATTTTGGTTAGGGTAGACGAAATAAATTAGTTCCCACTGTTTCTATGGTGTGTGTTTATTTGTTTTCAATTTTTTATAGCAAGAGTTCTAATAGTTTAAATTTGTCTAGTATTTTAATTCATTTATAACTTTCTTAGATTCCTTAGGTTTTTGACATTCATTTCCAATTCTTTACATTCTTAAGCACTAATTTATCTTTTATTGAAGAATAAGATAAATTTTCAGGTAATTTTTCAAACTTGTCATTTTGAAATTCTTTCTGATCCTTAAAATAGATTCCAAAATGGTTTGAAAGTGAGGTTAGTGAACCCAGTATCCTTTAAAAAACTGCCACAGTTGAAAGCATGTTGGCTTCTCTTTGTCTTGTAGCACTCAAAACTTGGGGGAAACTGCTATCCTGCTATCTGTGCATGAGAAGCAGCTGTCCAGAGCATAAGTATGTGGTCTGTTCTCTCCTTATCAAGAGAGGTTCTGTGGGACCAATATACTTGTCGGTCCTTTAGTCTTGGCAGAGATGTTGTGTCTGCTGCTTTGAAGATGTCTTGGTGCTCTATTCTTCCCTTGGAAGTCTATAGTTTTGTAACTTCTTAATTTCACTCATAGTTAGTCAAAGATCTGTGGTTATCTGCAACTATTTTCCCATTGCAAAGGGAAAATGATCTTATATTTGGTGCAATGAGCCTTTGGGATCCAATTTGTATCTCTTATGATTTCCCATTTTATTTTTTTTGAAGACAAATAGGCTTTATGAGCTTTTTAAAGTATCTCCAAAGCAAGCAGGACATGAACTCTAGATTCTTTCTTTCTTTTAAGGTTTAAAGGCAAAATTATATCTATAATTACTTGCAATGAAACCTTGCTTGTTGACCTCACTGTTCACGCAAGCCTTTGGTGAGAATGACTAAGGCCTCCTTTTAATTTAGGTTGTTTTCTTTGTTTCCACCTAGTTTGTTCTTCTGCCATCTGTATCATTTTTGTTTCTTTTTGTTTTTATTGTCATTTTTTATGTCTTAAATCATTTGTGAAGAGCCTATAGTCAATAGAAGTTGGTTGGCATATATATTTTGAGTAACAATACTATTCCTAAATTAAGGGTTGAAAAGATACAAGATTTTCCTAGCATTGCATTCCTGACTGAAGGAACACTATTCTACTGTGGTGCAGAGATAATTCATAGTACTTAATAATATGTGGAAACTTTCCCTAAGAAATTTTACATTTAGTTCATATGTAAGTACATATAAAATTTTGTTCTACTATTTTTACATTTAGTTCTCAGAAGTAGGTTAACACTGGTAGAAAAGATCTAAACTGAGAATTAGGCAATAATAAATGGGAAATTCAGTACTCCTAGAAATATTTTTTGTAGAATAACTTTTCAGTTTGTATTTAGGACAATATTTATATACACCCACTTCTTGCTAACTTACTGAATTCCATTCCAATAAATAGTTTCTTTAATTAAATACTAGCCAAATGAAGACATTTCTGAGAAAAAAGGAAACCTGTGAATGATTGCCAACTAAAATAGTTGCTAAATGAGGAGTTAGTGTATTCAAGGCTTTATGCAGGCAAAATTTTTAGTTGATTTAAATGAGAACAAAAAGAAACTTCTTAAAAATATAAAGCTCATCGGTCTTCCTACGAGGTCAAGTATTTTATATGTAAATATGTACCCATTAATATGGAGAATTGGTCATCCGTTTTCAGCTTTCTATAAAAAAAGCAGAGGGATGGATACATTGAGATAGTGTTTATAGTGGAAATTCATAAACTAGAAGCAAAATACCTAATAATTTAATCAACTTTGCTTTCCTTCCTTCAAATATAGTAATGTCTATAACTTGAAGCCATTCTGAATCAAGGAGATAGCAGTTATTAAATTTATAAAACAACAGGGAATGCTTCTCTATTCCTTTTCATATTTACATGAAGCTGCTGGATATGTTGATGATATCCGAAGTTGTATATTCACAGCCTGAATTTCAGAAGGAGATTCAGTGGCTGTACAGTCCACTAAAGTGCTAACAACCACAATTTTGGTCAGTAATCAATGCCGTTGTAAAACAACACATCACATTTTGCATCATTTAGCAATGGCAGTCCCCATGGCTGTCTTTAAACGAATCCTACTGTTCATTAACAGGGGATCCATTCCATTCAAGCCATTTGGGGATTGGTCTTTCCCAGCCCCAACCCTAAATGAGATAAGAGATTACCTGCAACTCCCTCACCTTTCTATTTCCCCTGTCTGTGCTTTTTTTGGGCCACCTTGCACCCTGCCTCTAGGGATAGCAAGCACCCTGAGTACTGTGTGGTTCTGGGTTGCTTTCCACATCCCAGGGAGCCTCAGTTGTCCCAGCCCAGTCCTAGTTGCCCTGCACTCTTCATTTGACTCTTGCCTTGTCTTTTTCTTCCACTGATAACAAGACATTCCGAATCTGGATGCTTAGGCCATATGTGGCTGGTTTTGTATGGCAAAACAAAAAACAAACAAAAAAAACCCCACAAAGTGACTTAAAAGGGACTGCAGCACATTATCAAATGTTCCTTTGTACTATATTCCTTTTTCAGCCCTTTTCAAGATTCCCCCTCCCTTTCCCTTTTTCTGCCACTCACAGTCAACCCATTCGTACCCAGCAGCTCTTTGCCAAGAAATGCCCCTTTCTTTGCAAACAGCTTCTGGGCAGGGCTGGGGATTGACTTTCTGCTGTGAAAAAAAAATGGCTGCTGTATTTTTATTTTTAAGGCTACTGTATTTGGTGGAAGAATGCTCTCAAGAGAAGGTGTAGGGTAAGTAGGCTACAGGGGAAGTAAATTGGGTGAAGGATTCTAACAGTGACTAGTACAAACAATAGCATTGGGAGCATTGGATGGGCTGTTCCAGACAAGAGGGATCAGCAATTCAATGCGATTCTCCAATTCTCTGAATCATATTTGGGTCTGTTGCTGCTAAATGCAAGAAGATATTTTTTCAGCAATGCTATATTCCTCCACCATTTAATCAAGGGCAAAAAGACCTGGTGTATATTGCTGAAATCTGGGCAAGGGCAGGGGAGATGTCTCTTTGAAAATTTGTGCAGGTTTTTCCTTCCTTCTATTTAACCATATTTAAAACTGCTGGAAGAGGTCATCTGTCAGCTGAGATTAGGTATCAGCAATATAGAATAGAATTCTTTATTGGCCAAGTATGATTGATCACCCAAGGAAAACTGATGATAACCAGTTGTACATTTCTATCTATGATTGAGAAAGAGATCAATGTGGACTTTATGTAGTATTTGTGGGGAATAGGATGGGAAGAAACAGGCACAGATTAAATTCAAGACAGAATGGCGATTTATCAAATAATCATATGGATTAGTTAAAACTTCGAAATCCTCACTTCTCTAGAAAGAACAATGTAGTCCAAGGACTCTTCTGGACACAGATCCTACATTAACAGCAGGCACAGACTGTGACCAAGATTATTTTTTTTTGCTAAGCTTAGGCTGGTGCGCCAAATGTGACCTTTCTAAGATGCCCTCAATGCAAACAGCCAAATCCAAGTGGACTCTGGGTAGTAACATTACTACTGTTGAATATAACAGTTCAACAGCATCAAGAGTAGGTATAGGCAATCTTTTGTTTGCCAAGGCCTCTCTTAATATGTTTTGTTTGGCCGAGAACTACAAAGTGTGTGGATCTTATATTGCAGACCTTGAGCAGAGATCGGTTGGAAGAAGAACATTAGGGTTTTCATTGATATTTTATATATATATATATATATACCTACCCTGTGGCTTACATGTGATTTCCTGTGTCAAAACTTGTGTTGCCAGCTTTCAGCTCTCTTGATCAGAACCTTTAACAGAAACCATAAAAAGGGATTCAAACTAGTCCAACCTCTCTGTATTACCAGTCCCTACCCTGTCTGGGTGTTTGCAGAAAGTATCAGTTTAAGCTCTTGGATGTTGACTCATCAGACCTTGTGAAAAGGTATCGCTTGTTATTTAAAAGAAGTCTGTTTGTTAACACTGTGTGGTGATCTGATAGTTAAGCAAGGGTTATTGAAATCCACAGGAACATTATGGTTGGAAGCATCTTGCCATTTAACGCTAGCCTTTGCAACTAACATACAAAAATTATGTCTGGAATTTATCAACATTATCAAAGGCATTTTAATGAGCTTTTTTGAGGTTAGTTTAATATTGGTACTTAATGCAGAAATGTATATTTAGATACAGGTTCTAATGATTATTTAAAATATTTCAGCAGAAATGAGTTAATAGCTTATTTTTAAAGCATTAACGCTTTCATATTTTTTACTAAGAATATATTTTTACTAAGAATAAGAATATTTGAGAGTATCATTTACATAAAAAATTATGAAAAGAAAAGTTTCAGAAT
Organism: Bungarus multicinctus; assembly: GCA_023653725.1. NCBI lineage: Eukaryota > Metazoa > Chordata > Lepidosauria > Squamata > Elapidae > Bungarus > Bungarus multicinctus. Next base: position 30,425,491 of record CM042849.1, on the reverse strand, counting down.
AAAAGAAACTAAAGATAGCTCTTTCTAGACGTATTCTTGGTTTTTTTTCTGTAAACAAAGTTGCATATTTTTTTCTCAGTTTATAGTTTCTATTATGATCCAAGTATTTTCAACATCTTATTTTCGTCCAGAAATAAAGTAACTTTGTTCTTTTCCCAATTGTTTGTGGGTTTCGCTTCATTTAATTTTCAGCCAATTTGTTGATTATCTTAAGACTCCCAGCTATCTTAATGTGAAGTATAAACTTTTCCAAATTTATTTGGAAACAGTTGGTTTGGGTTTATTTTGATGTGGCAAGAAATTCTATGCTTTGCTTGGTTTTTCTTTATACATTACGATTTTTCCTCATTGGTGTCATTGGAGTGCTATTTCTTAAAAACTATTATAGTGCTCCAATTGGAAAGATTTGATCAGCTGCTGACCTTTTGAATTGTGTCATTAGATGGGTAAATCTCTTTGGAATCTCAAAAGAATTGAATTTTACGTGAAGTAATTCTGAAATATATGTTGACACTAGATTAAGGTAATTGGTAGAGTCATACTTCCTTGCGTGTCTGGAATGACTAGAGAAAGACTTTCCTAGCCTACAGTATTTGTTTAGTTTGTGGAGTTCTGTTATTCTTTATCTTCTTTATTTTACCTTCATGTTTGTTTGATGTTTCAAGCTTTAATTTGGATTTTAGAAAATGCTACTTCAGTCTTTCAGATTCAGTTTAATTCCTGTGTTTGTTTTTTGAGTAGTTGTTGCTTCTATTTTACCTATATAGTAACATAAAAAAACAAATTGAACGGCACTGAGTATCTTAAACTCAGTTTATGAATTATTGAATAGGAAGTTGTTTTAGAGTATTTTGCCTTTAGCATTTAGGTTCTAAAAAGTTTCTAGCTTGAATGAAATATACTCAGGATACCTTGGGTTATTATAGTTATTCTACTTTCATACTGGATTTAGCATGTCCAAAATGACCAGTATTCTCTTCTTACAGTAACAGTAGTTGCTTGTGGCATAATATGATTAAATCTAATATAAGACTACTTGTTATTTTATGAAAAAACATGTCAAAGTTGTGGTTTATGAGTAGAAGGAATAAATATTCATAGGTCTATGGCTTATGGAAAATTAAGCCTAGAATATAAGATGAGTGTACAATTGAGAAAGTGAATTAAATGTGTATTTGTAAAACTAAGAAAAAGCAATAGCAATAAGAAGACATTAGTTAATATGTTAATAGAAAATATAAAATCAGTAGGACAAAAGGTCTATATCAACATAATTCATAAAGTTTCATCATCTTATAATTAGACTAAATCAGTTCTAAATTTTATAACCTCTTCTGAATTTAATATAAAACATTCTTCCTGGTAATATGCAGATTTGAAAAAAATATGATAGTTTGTTTGGATTGTTCCAAAATTTCTTATCTAAGCCTGGGGGTGTAAGAGGATATTCCAGGGCTGTGAAAACTTGGGTTTATAAGTTTCAAAATTATAGTGTATATACATAATTTATCACAAACGTTCTAGGAATGCAGGGTACAGAAAAAAATGGAACCCCTGATTCTAAGAAATCAGCCGTTATGGCAGGACATAGTTGGTAGTCAAATAAGATATGTGCAGCTTCTTTGGTAGTTGGAGTACCACATATACACAATATTACTGTCAATTGAACTATGAAATTTTCCATACCTATACCATGAGAGAGAGAGAGCGCTCAGCTGAAGAACTAGAGTGGATTTATCAATACAATACAGCTTTTAAAAATTAGGATTGTATTTGTTTCAATAAGGGATTACTATGGATGGTAAGCAACATTATTGAATTAATACTGGTTGCATCAAGCTTCAAAAGACTTTTGCTGTTGCAACTATTATTGCATCTCAGCTTGCCAATGAACAATGGGGGTAGGGGGAGAAAGGTAGAAAATGGCCCAGACATCAAGAGATGTCGACATGAGAACCAAAGACATTTTGACAGGTGTTTAATAGAAGCTAAAAAAGACTTCCCACAACAAAATCCAGAGGCCATATTGGACAATGTGACCTAAGCTAATGGGGGGAGTGGAATTTTAACTTTAACTATTGGGGCTAGCATGGAAAAGTTCTAGATCTGGTTTTGCCTTCAAACATGCCGAAATGATGTACTCAGTACTAGGTTTTGCATAAAGAGATTGTACCATCTCAGTCATGCTTGCTTTGGTTGGGTTTGTCAGTCAGAACCTTGACAGGTTGTTGCTCTTAGTGGGCCCTTAAAAACCATTCAACAAATAAAGAGATTATAAAAATACGGATTTAAATAAAGATTATGTGGAAGCTGCTTGTGAAAGGAGCCAAAATAATTACATTCAAAGTGCCAGATACGCTAATATAAGGTATGAAAAAATTCCTTGATGGAACTTTATTAAATTTGTGTAGTACCCATCTTACTGTTAAAGTGAGTCTGAATAGTTTGCAGAAAAATAAAAAGGGAAAAAAGATAATACAAAGCACTTAAAATTAAAAGCTTTAACAAGAAACTAAAAACCATAATGATGAGTGTCCCGCAGGTGGGAATCTTGTCTCTATCCTGTCAGCCACCCTCAGCCTAGAATGTCCCTATATGCCAGGGCTCCAAGCTAATTGGCACAGCCAAGTTAGTAGACTCCTCTGAAAGAAAATGAATGGTCCCTCTTCATCTCCAGCAGAGAAGTATTCCAAAGGGTGAAAAAGCAGAAAAGACTCTTCTCTTGGAGCCTGCTAACTCAAATGCTTTGGCAGATGGAATCTAAAGTAGGTGTCATCATCACAAAATCTCCAGAATCGTAAAGCCTACAAACTTGAAATTTGGCACATATGTTCCTCTTGGCTTTTAGGTGCTCATTAAGAAAGGATTTTTCGAAATGACTATCAGAGTCATCTATTAGTATTTTGTATATTATCATTAACACGCTCTGATGCTAAGGAGTTCTACTCTCCCTGCCCACCTGAAAAGAAATCTCTTCCAAATGCAAAACACAGGCAGAGGAGAGTAGTTTCAGTTTCACAGCAGCAATCAGCTTTAGTACAGAACAGTTGAGCTAAGCACGCCCAGGCTCCTTGCTGTCTCCTTGCTCACACAGCAAATACTGTTTCAATTTCCAAACAGCCCTCGACTCTCACACACTGACAGGACACTAGGCAGATGAATACCAATAGACGCTGGTAGGCAGAGGCAGAATTTTTTCCCCTTATTTCCGTCCCCAAAAACTAAGCCCGACCACATAGTTTCATAGCAGAACACGGGTATCATGCTAGTAGGTTAATAACCAATAGCTTAATTTGGATCTGGAAGCAAATTGGCAACTAGTGTGCAACAGTGGTGTTCTATTCGCCACTAGAGGGATTTCCAGAAGTATCTGCACTGCTGCACTTGATACTAGTTGTATCTTCCAAATACTTTTCAAGTACACCTGTTGCAGTAATCCAAACAAAAATGACCTGGACATAAGTGACTGTATGCTGAATGATAACATGAAAAAGGCTGTGGATATTAGAAATTGCATATAAGAGAATGCAATTTTTTTTAAATTAGAGTCTCTGTATGGCATGGGTTTTCAATTGAAGGAAATAGAAAAGGACTACAAATTTTCCAAGTTAGTAAACAGCCAGTTTTGTGTTTAGTGGTTAAGGAACCAGCCTAGAAACCAGGAAACAGTGACTTAGGCATTAAAGCTGGCTGAGTGACTTTGGGCTGATCACTTTGTCTCAGGTCAATTCACCTCACAAGATTGTTATTGTGGAGAAAATAACAGAAGAATGGTATATTAGATATGTTCATCAACTTGAGTTATTTTAAAAAATAACAAAGGCAGTGTAAAAAAAAACTGTTTATAAAACCCAGCATGGTCGTGCTGGTTGGTAATAGTATTTTTAAATAGAGAAACCTCTGAATATTATGTTACTAACAGAATAAATCCAATGTTGTTTGAAAGTTCTTGCCTTTTGTGCAGTTGTAGCTGCAGATCAAGTGTAGATTTTATAGATTTCTTTTTTCAGTGTTATATAATTATTTTGCCCAAATCCTGTACCTTAAAAAAATTCACAATTTTAAATACTTTGATGGATTCTTAGTGGAAAAAAATAGAATTTTAGCATACAATGACTGATGTTTTTATTTATCTTTAAAAATAGTTTAATTATGTTAATGGTCAACATCAACTTCAGGAATGATGTTACGCTGGTCTGGAAATAGGCAGTCCAGATTTTTGTTCTTCAATATGTCACTCTGTAATATATAAATATGATTTAAAAAATTGTAGTTTTTGAAACAGGAAAGGCCATAAAGTAAATAAATTTGAAGTGTAAAATGTTTTGCATGAGTTGAAGGTTGATTATTTCCCCTCTCTGCCATTCCCTATGTTAAACAGTACACAGGGAGAGTTGAAGTGTCTGTCTACTGGATAAAAAGGTTCAGATCTTTGGGAAGTGGACCTTTAATTTACCAGCCTTTCCCTTGCTTTGCCACCTCCTTTCTCCACAAACCCACATTGTTTTTCCATAAAGAAACATAAGACTCATATGATAAGTAAATATATGATAATGAGAGCAATAAACAGATCATTATTGTTGAAGGTAAAATGAGTTTGTCTAATATGTGTACTTATTGATATTTGAGAAGTTATAGAACAATTCTTGTTAAGGAAATATTGAGCAGTGGACTTCACTTTTTAAATATCTTTCACTCATTAAATATAAATGAGAACAAAGATTAATAAAAAAAAACAATAATACTGCCTTCGACAGCTATGTTTCTCAGTGGTACTCTTTCACCTATGAACCTTAAGGGATTGAGGAGTTAAAAGTAAATCCTGAACGTCTGTCTGACAGGAGGAACTCCATCCCGCATAAGAATTTTATCCAGTTATGTAGATCCTAATTTGAATTGAATGTAAGCACTTTACCTTTTTAGAAAAGATAAAAAGGCTTGAAAAGAGACTGAAAAATGACCTGGAACATAATGAAATGGGTGGAGTACAATGATGATTTGAAGAATAATTGATGTTATTCTGTTCATGAAGAGGAAGCTAATGTGCATGTATGTGATGGAGGAAAAGCATAGAGGTTGAAGGAATGACCTAGAATTTCCATGATCTGGCTGTTTAATAAATGGAAAGTTGTGATCTGAATATCCAAAAAACAGAAGAAATCCAGAAATCCTCAGAAAGGAAGGAAGGAAAGAAAAGAAAGGGCCACTGACAACAGTAAATTGATTGGCCAATTGATCTGGCCTATATGGGTTGGAAGCTGTCAAGAATTACTCTGTCTAGCTAACTGAAAATTGAGGAACTTTCCCATGCAAGTTGCTGTGGTATAACTAATAAAATCAGCACCTGGTGAAAGGTTACTTAGGAACAGTAGACAGAACAAAAGTAAGCCATGGAATTTGGTGGAAGGGGAAAAAAAACTATAATACATTATTGTCAAAGGCCAACATAAAAATAAATGAAGCATTTTAAAAAAGGATAATACTTAAAATACCAGAAGAGCAACATGGGAAAAATAGAAACTTTTTTAAAAATACCATTGAAAATAATACCTCCTGAACACTTTGATACAATTTTTGGTAATAAATAACCAAATCAAAGTGAGTTCTCCAATAGATTGAGTTGTATTTACTTCCTGGATTTTTACATTACCAAATTGAAAGAAATTTGAGCCCTTGATTCTGTCTTTGATTTTTCAGGTATTTTTTCTTATCTGCAGATATAAAGGCTGGACTTTCTTTATCTGATGTATTGTCAGACCTAAAATAAAGCAACGACATTTACACACAACTATATTATTATTTTGTGTTTGGTCTATAGTTTTGACAGCCATATCTCAAAATTTGACTTTGCTGTTTGCTCTAACCTTTGTTCCTTGATTTGTTTGTTAAGCATACTGTAAAAAAAAAAGATACCTCCTCTAAGTTGCTTGTAATTTTCTGGGTAATAATGCCTAACAGTTTGAGAACCCCTTGCTATGAATGTGATACTGAAGCTAGTTGATCCATGGTTTCTAATATCTTAGATTATCTAATATCAGCTTAATTGGGATCCGTTCACAACATTGTAATTACATAATACACAAATGCAATCTGTGACATTATTACAAAGAAGAATGCTAATTATCATATGTTTTTGTTTTGCTTTGCTTCCGATGGAAGAAAAGAGAAATAAGCCAGAAATGTAGTTAAAATTTCTTCCTAATTTTAAGTTTCTCCTTAAATTATTTTTAGCCAATTCCATGAAATTAGACAGAGTTGAGTAAGCTATTCAATGGAACTGAGAAGATATGCCTGTCCTTGGGAACAATATACTACCCAGAATTTGAATTGTTTGACTCTGCTGACCTTCAGTAAAGTTTTTTAAAGTTGTGTTTTTTTCTAAGCAATTGAAAATTAAATATGTTGTGGTTTGGCATTAGCACTGATTTATATTGGTTGGTGTGGTTCTTTTATGCTTATTGTTTATCTTCTTTGTATTAAAATCAATGTCAGCTGTCCAGAAACACATTTTGTGATTTGGGCAGGTATACAAATAACATAACATAATTTAAACAAGAAAACTTTCTGCATGGCAGGTATTATACTCTGGATAGATATATACTACAACCTTCTGAATAGATACCAATATTACATGGAAGTTTCTATAAAAGCTGTTAACGTTCTTAGTTGGCAGTGGCTTAGGATATGCTTATCTTTTTAAGACCTCCTGTAAACAATTGTCAACCTTATTTTAAATAATGGAAACAGGAGAGAAGTTAGCTGCAGTCCTAAGCAGACTTTTGTGGAAGTAAATGAGGTAGGTATTAAAAGTGCTTAGGGTAAAATGTTTGTGTGCTTCTCCAGGATAACAAGCAATTAGAAAAAAGTTGCACAGCTTTTTTGTTGTAAAGATAAAAAATATCAATAAGAACAACAAAAATGTTGCATTATGCCTGCCAACTCTTCACGGATAATTATTCAATCATCACTTCCACAAAAACCTTAGAATTTTTTACATTACGGTTGAAAATATATATGAAATATTTCTGAAGAATAAAGAACCTGCTCAATTTGTCAGACTCCAGTCTTCAACTTAGTTAGACTTGCTAGGAGATAATTCTTCAGAGCTGAGGAAGCTTTGTGGATGAGAAGAGAAACATCTTCAAAGAAAAAACAGTCCAGTTACCTTTTGAAAAAGCACTTGGGACAACCATTACCTGGGTGACTGAGAATCCCCATAGACAGTTGACTTATCTCTTCTCATTGTGAGGATGCATCACAGGAATTTAAAAGCATTGTTTGTTCTTCCCACTATTCCCATCCTTTATATTGTTGCCCATTCATCACATGTCTCAGGATAACATACATGATTATAAAAATAATGGTTCTTATAAAAAAACATATTGTGCCCAAGGCAATTCAGAAACTAGGTACAATCCAGATAACTCACCAAACCAGTCATGTCTTCACAATCTTTCAAAAGACAGGCTTAGTTGGAGCTATGGCTTCCAAAACCTGAATGTTCAACCTCTATAAGACAGTTGGCTAAATTTCAGTACCTTTGTTACTGAAAAAAAAAGTTGAATAAACAGTTTTTTAGGGCAGAGGGAGCCCTGACAGGGAATGAAACAGGCCATTTTATCAGATCATCAGAATTGCATAATTTTATTTATAAGAACTTCATATAAAGAATTGGAAGTTATAAAATAGCATTATCAGTTGGCAGTTGTTAATGAATTTGTTTTCTGTCTGACATTGCATGGAGCTTTGGATTTTTTTTCTAGCAAAAAGTTTAGCAAACGTAACTCATGTTTTTGGCAATATACTGATTTTGTGTAATAAATAATATTGCAACAAGTATTTTTGTCTTTCCTGTCAGCAACATCTTTATTATGCTACCAATATTTTTAGCTAATATAATTAAAATGTGAAATGTTAATATCAATTTTGACAGCTGTAGTTTTCAGTCAATTTGGAGAAAGTTATCCAATGGAAAATATATAAAATATAAAAATGTGGGGAAGGCAGATGTTCTAGGGAAAAAGTGTTCCCACAAGTAACCCAATTTTGTGCTATGGAGGATGATAACCAGTACTGTCAAGTGCAGGAAATGTGGATTTCAGGCAGTTCAAATGAATATAAGGGTTTATCAGATGCTAGTGCTCTCTGCAAAATCTGAACCACTAATGGTCAAAGCAAATTGACAGTAGAGAAGAATCAGTGGAATGCTGGACTTAGAACTTTTGTGGGCACAAAGGAACTAGAGACAGATAATGTCCTTGATCCCTTTCTTGGGCTCATCCTGGTCAACTTCTACAAGTAGCTTGAATTGTATCAAGAATCCTATTGGGATCCAGTGCAGTTAGTGGCGTTACATGAACTTAATAAGCTGCATTACCTGTGCCACAGCATTCTGTTCAAAGTGTTTTAGTTATGAATGGTTTTGTATGGTTACATATTTCACATATGGTTAAAAGAAACAATTGTTTCTCCCTTGTAAGGCTGCGACAGGTCAGGAGTAGGGTGTTGCTCTTGTCCTAGCTGCTTAGCTGCTTGGACTGAGTCTGTCTAAATGGCTTATTAGCCTAGCTCCACCCACTCTGGGTATCTCTTCTCAGCTTTTGACTCAGTCCTCAGCCAGGACGGACGCAAATCACTGCCTCTCCTGCCTTTGTATTTCCAAAAGGAAAAAAAGCCTGGAAAAGTGGGCTTTTTTAATCATTGCACCTCTGCTTCTCAGCTGTTTTCCGGAGCCACGCAAAGCTGAGAGCTGTTTCCAGAACAGCCTGCAGAAGGCTGCGAGCTGTTTGCAGCTCTCTGCAGCGAAGAGGAAGCCGTCGATTGACCAGATGGCTGTTTTTGAGGGCGAGGACTTCTGCCTATTCTCTCCTGTGCCGCGCGGCCATTTATTTATTTATTATTCAAATTTGTATACTGCCCCCTCTCCCTAAGGACTCGGGGCGGTGCACAGCCAAATAAAAACATATAAATACAAATACAATAATTTAAAATACATTAAAAGGATTAAATAAATTGGCATTATGAATTAAAAAGTAGGGAATTAAGGAAGTTAAAACCATTTAAAAACCGAATTTAAAACCATTACACATAACTCTAGGCCAGACCGGTTAGATGGAATAGGTGGGTTTTTAGTGCCGGAAGGTCAATATGTCGGGGACGGTCCTTATCTCCGGGGGCAATTCGTTCCAGAGGGAGGGTGCTCCCAAAGAGAAGGCCCAAACCCTCGGGGTCGCCAGCTGTCCAGCGGCGGCACCCTGAGGAGGCCCGCTCTATGAGAGCGCACTGGTCGGCGAGAGACTGACGGTGGCAGCAGGCGGTCCCATAAATACCCAGGTCCCAAGCCATGGAGCGCTTTAAAGGTGGTCACTAAAACCTTGAATCGCACCCGGAAGGCCACCGGGAGCCAATGCAGCTCGCGCAAAAGTGGTGTAACATGGGAGCTCTGAGAAGCCCCCAAGACCACCCGCGCGGCCGCATTTTGCACCAGCTGGAGTCTCCGGGTGCTTTTCAAGGGGAGCCCCATGTAGAGAGCATTGGTATAATCCAGACGGGAGATGATGAGGGCGGATGTGACCGTGCGAAGTGCGTCCTGATCCAGAAAGGGCCGCAACTGGTAGATCCTATGGATCTGACACAAAGTCCCCCTGGCGACGGCTGCTATATGATCTTCTAACAACAGCTGTACATCCAGGAGGACACCCAAATTGCGTGCCCTCTCCTTGGGGGTCAGAATTCCCCCCCCCCCCACGGCCAGCAAAGAAGTAAGCTGGCTGTATCGGGGCGCCGGAAAGCACAGCCACTCGGTTTTGGCCGGGTTGAGTTGAAGCCTGTTCCGCCCCATCCAACTCCGCACAGCCTCCAGGCACCGGGTCATCACTTCCATGGCTTCATCAGGGTGGCCCAGGGTAGAAAAGCACAACTGAGTATCATCAGCGTACTGATGGAATTCTACCCCAAAGCCACAGATAATCTCACCCAGCGGCTTCACATAAATGTTAAACAGAAGGGGTGAGAACACCAACCCCTGAGGCACCCCACAGATCAGGGGCCTCGAGGTCGATCTCTGCCCTCCTGCCAACACAAATTGCGAGCGGTCGGAGAGGAAGGAGGAGAACCACCGTAACACGGTGCCTCCCATTCCCAACCCCTCCAGCCGCCGCAATAAGATACTGTGGTCGACAGTGTCAAAAGCTGCTGAGAGATCTAATAGGACCAGGACAGAGGAAAACCCCCTGTCACAGGCCCTCCAGAGATCATCAACTAACGCGACCAATGCCATTTCCGTGCTGTGCCCGGGCCTGAAGCCTGATTGGCATGGATCCAAATAGGATGATTCCTTCAGGTGCCGGGGGAGCTGTCATGCCACCACACTCTCAACAGCCTTCGCCATAAAGCGAAGGTTGGAGATCGGACGATAATTAGACAATAAGGTCAGATCCAGGGACGGTTTCTTGAGGAGGGGTCTCACCACCGCCTCTTTCAAGGCAGGAGATAAGAGCCCTTCACTCAAGGAAGTGTTTATAATACCCTGGAATCAACCACGTGACACCTCCCAGGCGGCCAAAACCAGCCAGGAGGGACACGGATCCAATAAACATGTGGTGGCATTAAGCCCACCCAGCATCCTGTCCACATCCTCGAGGGTCACAGGATCAAACTCCCCCCAGATAACCTCACTGAACTTCGCCCCTGCCCCCCTGTCCGGAGTTGCCCAATCAGAGTCCAACCCATCCTGGATCTGAGTGATTTTGTCCTGGAGAAAATTCTAAAAATCCTTAGCCCGCCCTTGTAGAGGTTCATCCCGCGCTCCCACCTCTAGGAGGGAGCGGGTCACCCTGAAAAGGGTGGCTAGGCGATTCCCCGCGGACGCAATAAGGGCGGAGAAGTGAGAACGCTTCGCCGCCTCTATCGCCACTAAATAGGTCCTAATATAGGACCACAATAGTGTTCGGTCAGATCCAGAGCGGGTGGTCCTCCAGCCACTCTCTAGGTGTCTTTTCCGGCGCTTCATCTCCCTCAGCTCCTCGGAAAACCAGGGAGCCAATTGGGATCGGCATCGGGTCAGAGGCCGCAAGGGCACGACCCAATCAAGGGCACCAGCCACCATCCTATCCCAGGAACAACCAGATCCTCAACTAGGTCGTGCGTCCGAGCGCCGGCAAATGGCCCAAGCTCCATCAGGAACCTATCCGGGTCCATCAGGCGCCCGGGCGGAACCATCGTATCGGCTCCACCTCCCTGCGACGAGGGGGTGCAGTATGGAAGTTGAGCTTAAGGAGTGAATGATCAGACCATGACAGGGGCTCAACAACTACGTTCCCTACACCTAGATCATCCTGCCACTGTCCAGAGACAAAAACCAAGTCCAAGATGTGACCCCCAATGTGAGTGGGGTCCCTAATTAACTGGGTCAGGCCCAAGGCTGTCATGGAAGTCAAGAACTCCTGAGCTATCTCCGAGGTACCGCCAGCTGAAGGCAGGTTGAAATCCCCCATGACCATAAGCCTGGGGGTCTCAACTGCCAAGCCGGCTATAATCTCAAGCAGCTCAGGCAGGGCCGAAGTCACATAGCAGGGAGCCAGGTATGTGATCAATAGGCCCATCTGAACCCCGGAACCACATTTCACAAAAAGGGATTCACATCCGGTCGTCTGAGGAACAGTGGATTCCCTAGGGCATAGATCTTCCTTAATAATTACTGCAACCCTCCCCCCCCCACCCCTCCCCTGGGCCCTCAGCTGATAGAAAACCTGAAACCCAGCTGGGCACATCTCTACCAGGGGAACACCCCCTTCATGGCCCAGCCAGGTCTCAGTAACACCCACCCGGTCCTCCCCCTCATCAGTGATCAAATCAGAGATAAGGGGGGCTTTATTAACAATGGACCTGGCATTACAAACCATCAGCCGAAGGCCCGGGGCCGGATCGTTCAGACAACCTAGGGAACAGGAGATGACCTGGGGGTCGGAGTGCGCCACCGTAAGTAACAGGAGCGGGCTCCCAAAACATAATACAGCCCCCTGTCAGCACCATACCTGCCTCTCCCGCTAACTGTGCTAATAGCCATTCCCTCCTCCTCCCGAAAAGCCCCCTTCCTCAATCCAACCAACCCCCGCTCCCAGGACCTCCCGGTCGCACCCAACCCCCGGTCTGACCCTTGTCTCAGCCGGGTTATCCCCCAAACCCAGTCTGGTCTCCCTCCCTAACCCCACTAAAAATTTAGAAATAAAAGAATACAAGCAGGAATAATTTCTTGCGCTCTTCCCTTGACTGTGCCACCTCTCGGGATCCCAGTAGGATCTGTCATCAAGGTATGCCATCGAAAGGCTGGAGGGCCATCTCAGGGACAGGGGAACTCCCCTGAGGGCCCATAACTCTGTCAAAGTGTAAACAATCTGTCCTGTCCTCTGGCGACCAGCCGGTCATGGTCTCGATGTCCCAGATCGAAAATAGGGATGGGAAGGCCCAGACAATTGGGGCCAGCTCACCCGAGCCCCACTATCTGATGATGGTACTTGTAGTCTCTGTCCTCGTCGATGCCGGCATCGTCGGTATCGGCGGGGACAGGATCGGCGTAAGTCTGGCCCCGGCACTACTAGTATTTAGAAGCCTCCGCGGCGAAGAGGAAGGCCGCGGTTCAAGCGGCCATTCCAGGAGCTGCCCCTGCCATCCAGAGGGCAGTGAAAGACCAGGGATCCCTCCATGGTGAAGCTGGCAGCCTCGTGGCCTGAAGTGGCCATTTTGAAGGACCTCATGGCTGGGTGGCCATTTTGAAGATCCCAGAGCCAGAGGCAGCCATTTTTAGGAGGCTTGACCTGCTCCTCCAACCACTCCTGCACCTTGCCAAGACCAGGCCATTGGTCTCATCATTGCTGGCCAGAAGACACTGACGGGTAGGCACTTTTTAATCTACAGTATTTTCATCCTGATGGGGGATTGGTTTCCCTATCCCGAAGTAGAACAGGACCTCCAGGCTGGGCCTGGTCTATATTTGATAGCCCTATTAGGCCCAGGAGGGTTTGAGTCCCAGTAGGAAGTGTTAAAACATCCTACTGAAGATTGCATAGGGCTGAAGAAGAGTGGTTGTTGGAGGTAGGAGATTGGAAGAATTCCCCTGAAGTTGATTTATAAATCCCTTTGTTTGATTCTCCTCCTGGCATAGGGCTTATGTCCAGAAGAGGCCTTTCTGCTTTCAAGATGGCTGAAGCCCCTAGGGACACCAGAGCATCTAGAGCAACTAAATCTCACAGGGCAACTCCTGCTGCTTCAAGTAACAAAGGAAAGCAGCCTGCAAAGATGGCTTCTAAGGCAGAGGATAGAGATGCTTCCTGGCACCATCAGGCCTTAGAAAAGCATATTGCCAAGATACAATAGGCGTCTACTTGCAGATCTATAGAAAGAGAATCTTCTGCTTCTCATCCCAGTGAGGTGGACCTTCAGGATCAAGAACCTGGTACTACCAGGGCCATTGTCCAAACTTGGTCCCCAGATGCAGCTGGAAGAGAGGCCTCCCATACCCCTCGGAGGAGGGAAATCATCAAGTTGATCTCCATGGGGGATTCAGGGTGGTACCTTGGCAGGAGCGTGTGTACAGTAGGCCTGCAGTGGAAGCCTCCTTTATCCCTACTGCAACAGGACAAAGACCTGCTGAGCCTTCTGATTCAGATGTCCCGGTCAACCTGCAGTTCTTGATGGATAAGGCCATCAGGAAGGGTATCTCTGCAGTATGCAGAGATTTGCTCGACATTCTTCGGCAGCTTCTGAGATTTCAGAGAAAAGGTCTCGGGTTCGAGAGACTCTGCTTTCAAAAAGAGGTTCTCTGGTTCAGGAACCAGTTTCTGTTTCAGCTTCGTCTACACTGCTGAACAAACCCTGGTTGGTGAACTTTATAAGAGGGAATCTGATATGTTGGAAGATGAAGGACTTTCCCATGAGATTCCAGTGTTCGTGGGATATTTTAAACATGCCTTATTCTCTCCCTTGCTGTACAAAGCAAGAAACACGGCCAACCTGAGGCATGCAGATGATGAAGAAGCAGCTACCCAGCCTCTAATGGAGTTGGATATTCTTTTTGACGAACAGGAGGTAAGGAAGGAAGTGGTTCCATCTCCCAGGCTTTTTCTGAAGGTTGTTTGGCCCAATTCCCTGTCTTCAGACCGCAGGTTCTTCAGTGTTGGCCTCGAGCTCACCAAGACCCTTCAGGTGCCTTCAGTGGATGCACTGGTGGCTGCTTTGGCCTCCAAATCTTCAGACCCTTCTGATCCAGATGATGTCCTCAAGGCAGATGAAAAGCAGATTGAGCAATCTCTCCACAGGGCTTACCAGGCGGCTGCCTGGGCAGTCAAAGCTTCTACTGCAGCTTCGTTCTTCACCAGAACGTCACTTAAATGGCTTAAACAGTTGCAGGACAGGATCCAAACTACAGATATCCGGGCCCATCAGGACCTCAATGAAATTATGGCTGCAACGGAGTTCATAGCTGATGCCACCCTCCATGAGGCATGGTTTGCCTCCAAAGCGATTGCTTCTTCGATGACGGCCAGGCACATGTGGTGGTTGCGCAATTGGCAGGCTGATGGAAGAAGGAAGTGGAAAACTGGAATATTTTTTTTGTAATGGTTTTATAAAACAGCCTCTCTTTGAATACAAAATTGCCTTCCGCAAGGACATTATATATTGGATGGTTTCAGAGGACGTTTGGTAGTTCACATAATTTTGCTGGCATTGGTTTATTTTGAATCATGTGGTTTTCTTTATGTTATTAATGATTAGGTGCAATGATTATTATTTAGGTGAATTGCAACTATAATATTATAAAATTATTATAATATAGTTGAAGTGTCTATTTTTACCAAGAATATTTTGATACCGTGAGTGTGGATTTTAGATTATTCCATATGCTTTTACCATTCATAAAATTGCATTACAATATGGAAGTTTTTAAGTTTATTGTATCTCATGGAGTTGGAGGGATATAAATCCAGTAAATAAATATGTAATATAATATTTGCTAAATAAAATTTACTAACCAGCAAAAAAGTGATTACCTTCAAATGCTCTGCTATTGATTACTGACACCAATTCTAACTGGATGATCAAGCAAATAAAGCATATTGTTTTGTTTTATGACATTATCTTCTTCTTTTAGGGGTAAGAAGTTAAAGGTTTCCTTACTTATCTGCCTACTTCCAGCAACTCCATAACTCTTGATCACAAATACTTGAAAGAGAAATCAAAATATTGCCCTTGAAAAAATGCAAGCTTGCTAAGTAATGATTTGAACTGATAATATGTTTTGCTTTAACTTTGCCATTTGTGCAATTTGAGAAAAATGTTGTTAATTTGATGAGCTATAATTAACAGGATTATAACAATCTACAATTACAGCATTCTTTGTTCTCTTTTAGCATTCCTATAGAACAAGTTTTATTCAGCTCTATTTTCAGCCTTTAGATCAGATGTTGGCATCCTTTTTCTTTTCTGGATGTTTTCCCTGACAGCCTGTGAAGACACCCAACTCTTTGTGGAAATATCATATTTTATATCAAGGTGGAGCCCTATTAGGGTACACATAATTTGCAGATTACTGTCATGCATTTTTAATAGGTCCTTGATAATTCAACTAAAACAGTTACCTTAGCCATATTTTAAACGTGTATTTACCATGTTTATTGTTGGTAATGGTTAGTTCTCACATATAGATAGTCTTGCATAATTTTAAGTGCAAAATATTATATATTAACTCAGATTGTATCACTAGAATGTTTTGAGTTGGATATATTCTCTCAGAAGAAGGTAAGTAAGTGTCCCACCAAAGAAAATATATAGCTCCCATATTTTTGTAAAAGCTAACATAAGGTCATAAAGGCAGGCAGTATGCTAAAATACTATGGAACTTATTATTCAGTCTACCAAAAAATTATCAGGATTAATGATGAATGAAACAGGTGTAATACATTAACCTCAGTATAATACAGTATACAGCATGTAGCACAGTATACAGGTGGTTCTCAATTTAAAATCCATTCATTTAGTGACTGTTTGAAGTTACAGTGGAACTGAAAAAAGTGCCATATGACCAATTTTCACCCTTAGAACTGTTGCAGCACCCCCATAGTCATGTGATCATTATTTTGATGCTTGGCAATTGGCATGTCATCACATGACCATCTTTTGGGACCTTCTGACAAGCAAAGTCAATGGGGAAGCCAGATCCACTTAGCAGTCGTGTTACTAACTTAATTACTGCAGTGATTCATTTAACAACTGTGGCAAGAAAGGTTGTAAAATGGGGTTAAACTCACTTAATTCTTTCATTTAGCAAAGGAAGTCTTCAGTTCAGCTGTGCTCATGAGTTGAGGATTACCTGTAATAGAATTACAATTTTGAAGCCAGTAAGCTTTAAGCTTCTTCATAAATGGTTTGCATAATGACAATATTCTACATTTGCTTTTAGCTACAAAACAATGGAGTGACATACATTTTGTATTTGGAATGTTGAAAACGCAGTAGTATATCAGCATTTCTGTAACACAGACACGCACATCTACAACTTGCATAAGTGTTTTTTTTTCAGGGCAACCTGGTCTACTTAATTATGGGATGGAGCATATTGCTTCTGTTTTTGCCTTTCAGCCCCAATCAAGGAGCCTTCACAGGCAGTCGCTTTCACATAAATTCATAAATTCAACATTTAACATGCATATTTGTATTATTGACATTATAGGAAATAATTTGAAAACTTACTTAGCAGGTAGGCAGTAATAAAATGGTTGTCAATTTCTGAACAAGCACTTTAAATCTCATTCTTACGCCTTTTGTTCCCTTCACCTGAACCACAGAGCACTTAGCTTTTTTCCTGTCAGTATGCTTAATAGAAAATTATGACTCCGCAGATAAAATAAAGAAGATATAACAGGGCTGAGTACTTGCTAAAATGTGACTTGAGAAAACATGTTTACAACAATCTGTTGTTGGCAGAAAATTCTTAATGTGTGTTTAAGGTTAATTATGGCTTTCATAGAGTCTATTCATTTTAGAAGGAAAATAATGTGAGATCTATGTGTTTTTGTGATATTTTCTGAAATAATAATTACATTCCTTTGTAGACAAATGAATAAAAAGTAACCAAAAAATTAAAAAGCAGTCAATACATACTTTTAATCAAATTACAGGATAAATAATTAAACTTTTAAAATTTTTGATATTGAGGGACCACTTCTGCCCTCAGTTACCATATACCCATCCCATCAGATGTGGCCAGAAAGGCATGGTACATCTAATAAGGAATGTTCATCTGATGGGAGCCAAGAAGACAGCCTTTTCTGCTACCTGCTCTTTGTAATCTAATTTCCCAGGAATTTAGATTGCCATCTAAGGAAGGTCCTGAAGATTTGGTTTTGCCATCTTGTCTGGGAATCCGGCAGTGATAGCATGGAGCCTGCTAAATAGTTTTATTGATAATAAATTGGATTTTACTTGCACAGATCAAGATTTTATGTATATTTTCATAGCTTTTGTTGTATCATTTTGGTTATTTTTTGTTTTGTGTGGGTTATAACTTTATGAGCTGCATATGTGAGATGAGTGGTTATGTAAATTGAAGAAATAAATAGATATACACATAAACTTAAATTTACAAAAGACCCGTATGAGAAGTAATAGCATAAACTATAGACCTGAACACTTTCCTTTAATATTTATGCAAAGTTGATTTATTATACAAAATGTACGCTTGTCTGCCCCCAGCTCTGATCTTTAAGGACTGGGAAATCTGTTTCTTTTACTTCATGGTTATCCCTATCTTACCCCCTGCCTTCCAGTGCTTACATTTCATTAAGTGCTTTTGGAATTAGTAGTAGCCTGGTAATTGCTCCCTTTTCTGAGTTGTTTTTCTGACTCTCAGTCCTGATCAACTTGTAGCAGGGAAAATAGAATTAGTTGCTACTAGCTGGCTGAAGCTAAGTTGCATCTGTGGAAGATTCTTGTGGGTATAAGTTTATATTTATATTTAATAACTTAATATATTAATAACTTAATAATACTTATATTTAATAACCTTAGACTGTCTACTATTGACCTCACCCCTTTCCTAAGAGATCTGAAGCAGGCGTGCATAAGCGCACCAACGTGCCTATTGTCCCTGTCCTATTGTTTCTTTTATTTTTCTTATATGTACCCATTTCATGTATTCATAACTATATATATTCTTATACCTATTATCTTGTAAATGATTGACAAATCAAATAAATTCTAAATTGTGAATACTACTACTTTTCAGCTGTTGTAGCTTCTGAGGCTTTTGACTCACTCCATCTATTTTCACCTCACGTCTTTCATGCATGATTGCACTTTGATTCTCCACTGCACTCTCATTTCTCTCTTTCACCAATATCCACACCCTGCACTTTCAGTGTTTCTTTGTTTTCCTAAAGTACAACTGATGCCCTTTGCTCTGTTAAAGTCCCATGAGCACAATCCATAAGGAAGGAAAACTCAGACCAGTTTTGAGTCGAAAAACAGTTTCTCATATGTTTATTTTCCACTCTTTACTGTTGAGGCTTATCTCGTATTTACTGCATTATTGGCACCTATAACTATTCTCTCTTTTGTATAAATATAATTATGGCTATATTTCTCATTTGGTTTGTCTTGTCTTTTCCTCCCCAGCAAAACCTTTAGATAACAAGTGCTAGAATTAGGCAAATGAGTTCATTGCAGTTTTTTCTTTTTTGAATACAACTCAAATAATGTCAGAAATGTGGAATTTATGTTGTATTAACTATGGCTAATATCAGTACACATTTGAACTATAAGCTGGTTTAGTTATATATAAACTAATAAACTTGATAGTATTAGTGTAATATGTTTGTCTTCCTTTGCCAGAGGTTAAGAAGCTGCAGTTAATATTAAATATGGCTGGTCCTACAATGACTGGGACAATTGAATCAACACAGATCACATCAATATTGAGGCTACATTCCTCAAATATGCATCTGACTAAACTTCAGTTACTGACCAAAAATGCCATTAATATTTTGGGTCCCAAATTGTATGAAAAAGTGCTTGTATGTGCCTGTATAATGTTAAGATTAATTAAGAATGACATTAAAACTATGCATGCTGAGAAGAGCAAGAGAGATAGTACAGGGAGCGTCTTCTATGATGTACCCCATTAAGAACTTCATATGCGAAGAGGTTCTTAATGATAATTATGCTGACCTATTATTATTTCTTAATAACCAAAAATGTTTTTATGGTTCAGCTTTATTAATAGCTTTTTTTCTGTATTACCTCCCCAAAATGTCTCAAGATTGAAAATTTAAACCATAAGCACATCAAAACAAGACAGCTTTGTTAATTATCATAAAGATCACATTTAAATTATTTCATATGAGCTATATATTATTAAAAGCCAGTACTTCTATATCATGTCAAGAAAACTGTATTAATGTCATCAAGTAGTTACCTGGAGTAGAACTCAAGGTACTTTTATTGTACAATAGAAGGCAGCACTTAGCTAACTTTGTTGATCTTGAAAAGCTAAGAAAGATTTGATCTGGCTAGTACATAAAGGAAAAGTATTAAATATCAAGAAAAACCATGCCAGTGGGTTAGACTGAAATATATATACTATCTTGTTGACCATCTTGTTGACCTTTTGGAAGTGGAGGCGCGGGAGGATCCCTTGCAGGGAAGGGCCGAGGATTTTTCTAGGTTTCTGCAGGACAAAATCACTCAGATCCGGGATGAGCTGGACTCCGACTGGGCATCTCCGGGTGGGGGGGCCGGGGCGGATTTCGGTGAGGTCATTTGGGATGAGTTCGATCCTGTTACCCTGGAGGGCGTACTGGGGGGGCTTAATGCCACCACTTGTTTATTGGACCCGTGCCCCTCCTGGCTGGTCTTGGCCACTCGGGAGGTGACACGAGGCTGGTTCCAGGGGATAATTAACGCTTCCTTGAGAAGAGGGGCTTCTACCCGCTGCCTTGAAAGAGGCGGTGGTGCGGCCCCTCCTCAAGAAACCGTCCCTGGATCCAGCATTATTGTCGAATTATCATCCGGTCTCCAACCTTCGCTTTGTAGGGAAGATTGTTGAGAGTGTGGTGGCACGTCAGCTCCCTCAGTACCTGGATGAAGTGGTATATCTAGGCCCTCTCCAATCGGGTTTCAGGCCCGGGCACAGCACGGTTGGTCGCGTTGGTGGATGATCTCTGGAAGGCCCGAGACGGGTTGTTCCTCTGTCTTGGTCCTGTTAGATCTCTCAGCGGCTTTTGATACTGTCGACCACAGTATCCTATTGCGGCAGTTGGGGGGGTTGGGAGTGGGAGGCACCGTTTTACGGTGGTTCTTCCTCTCCAACCGCTCGCAATTTGTGTTGACAGGGGGGGTAGAGGTCGACCTCGAGGCCCCTATTATGTGGGGTGCCCCAGGGGTCTGTGCTCTTTCCCCTGCTGTTCAACATTTATGTGAAGCCGCTGGGTGAGATCATCCGTGGTTTCTGGGTGGAGTTCCATCAGTACGCTGATGACACTCAGCTGTACATCTCTACCCCGGGCCACCCCAATGAAGCCGTCAAAGTGATGACCCGGTGCCTGGAGGCCATGCGGAATTGGATGGGTCATAACAGGCTTCATCTCAACCCGACCAAAACCAAGTGGCTGTGGTTTCCTGCGCCCAGATACAGCCAGCTTATTCCGTCGCTGGCTGTGGGGGGAGAAATTTTGCCCCCCTTGGAAAGGGCTCGCAATCTGGATGTCCTCCTGGATGTACGGCTGTCTTTAGAAGATCACATTACAGCCGTCGCCAAGGGGGCCTTTTGTCAGATTTGTCTGATTTACCAGTTGCGGCCCTTTCTGGATCTGGACGCACTTCGCACAGTCACTTCTGCCCTCGTCATCTCCCGCTTGGACTATTGCAATACTCTCTACATGGGGCTCCCCTTGAAGAGTGTCCGGAGGCTGCAGTTGGTCCAGAATGCGGCCGCGCGGGTGATCTTGGGAGCTCTTCGGAGCTCCCATGTTACACCGCTCCTGCACGTGCTGCATTGGCTTCCTGTGGCCTTCCGGATCCGATTCAAGGTGGTATTTTTAAAGCACTCCATGGCTCAGGACCTGGGTACTTACGGGACCGCCTGCTGCCACCAACAGCCTCCCGCCGTCCAGTGCGCTCCCACAGGGTTGGCCTCCTCGGGGTTCCGCCGCCTGGTCGTTGCCGGTTGGCGGCCCCGAGGGTACGGGCCTTCTCTGCGGGGCTCCCTCCCTTTGGAACGATTTGCCCCCAGAGATACGGGCCATTACCGACATTCAGACCTTCCGGCGCACAGTAAAGACTCTGTTTTTTCAACAGGCCAGCCTGGCCCAGTAACGATTTTTGGGGTTTTAAATTTGGTATTTTAAATTTTTTATCAGTTTTATATTTGTTAATTGTATATTCGGCCTCCAATTTAATTATTTTAAATTGCTTTTAATTGTATATACTGTTTCTGTTTTAGTTGGCTGTACACCGCCCCGAGTCCCTTTTTTGGGAGAGAGGGGCGGTATAGAAATTTAATAAATAAATAAATAAATCAGAAGTATTAAGAGTCTGAAAAAAGACACTTAGGAAGAATGAGTAGAGGCAATATTTAGCTTGAAGAAGAGAAGACTGCATTAGTATAGGCCAGCTGTCTCCAAGTATGTTAAACTCTGCCATGTTGAAATTGTACAAAATTGCTTCCAATGTTTCTAGAAGTTGGTACAAGAATTAGTTGAAATTATATAGTAGATTAAGGTTGTTTATAAGTAAAAATACAAATCTAATTGCTATTCAACAATGGAAAAGATTTCATCAGGATGTGAAGACTCTCCTTGAGTGGAACTCTTGAACTGATCTAAATAGTTGCTGTGAAACTTGGAATTGAGAAATCATTAGGGTTTTTTGCCTACAGATCTTGTTCCATCTCATTATTTACAAACATACTTCACAACAGTAGCTAAAAATTCCATATTAAGAAAGAAATATTCATGTTAAGATGTGCAATATTTTACACTGTTTATGGAATCTGAATTTCATGAGCACCAATTACAATAAACATCAATTGTTTTAAGTAGGCAAAAAATCTGTATGGGTGTGATTGCCATGGCAGCATGGAATTTAAGACTGTAGTATAATAATGTGGCAGAATCTCAAGAATCTTGCCTTCAAAAAATTTGAAATTTTTTGAGATAAACGATTCAACAAGTTGAGTTATAATTTAAACCTATTACATTCTATAAAATACCTGGTACAGCTTATATATGTTAGTATATTTTCCTACATACCATCTTTGACAGATATATAATTGTTCAAACAACCATATTTAAAATGCAAGCTAATTTAAGTTGTCTTCTTACTTCTGAGAACAGCATTAGAATGCCTTTGTGTGTGTGTGCACACACACATGAATTAAAACAAAAGAATTAAATAGCAGATTCCTTGCATAAAAATCAGTTTGTTTTTATTAACTGTATTTGTTACAAATATCTGGTAGTGGTGGTGTGAAGTCTGCTAAATGTTATATTAGTAAATTGGAGTGTAGTCTCACAGATTATATTTTTATGCTTTTAGTAGTTTTTATTGCAGTGTGTTTTAATAGTTTGTATGATCATGGTCTTTCTTTTATATTGCATTTTCTGTTTTAACTTTGTTAGCTGTAAGCATCACATATGGCTAGATAAATTAAAAAACAAACTTAACAAATGTACATTGCTGAAGCAAATTGATTTTCAATCATTTAAATGTGGATTAAAAATGCAAATAAAGTAGTAACCCAAAAAACAATAATAGCACATAAAGTATTAATTATGGCTCCAGTTAGGTAGCAGCAACAATTAAGGCCCTACTTCCATTTGATAACCTTTTCAAGGTTGTTCCAAAGGAGGAGGCTGCCATGAAAACCTCTAGTAATCAGCTGCCCTCTCACCTCACATTTGTGAGGAAACTTTAACATCCCCACTTACAATGAGGGTGGAACAGAGATCATTTCTACATGGAAGATTGATCCTTAATGTTCTTAGGAGACAAATCATGTGGGGCTTTTCTGATTTGTATCAAAAGCTTTACTATAAACCAATGCAGCACCCACAACACTAGTGTTATTTGGTTGTCGCATCTTTCACCTAGTAGCTACAACTGGCTGCATTTTTTAATAAATAAGTATATCATAAGACTCAGTTCCTAATCTACTGAGATTATATACTACAAATAGTTAGGTGATATAGACAGAACAGAATATTTATTGCTCAGGATTGAAGTCCTTGATGCTCTTTGACCTTGGTTGTTTTCTTGCATATATTTCATTACTAAAGTAGATACTATGTTTCCCTGAAAATAAGACCTAATTGGAAAATAAGCCCTAGCATGATTTTTCAGGATGCTCATAATATAAGCCCTATCCTAAAAATAAACCCCATTTAAGATTGTCATCCAGATGGACGCATTTACTGTATTTCCACAAAATAAGACCTAACCAGAAAATAAGCCCTAATGTGTCTTGGAGCAAAAATTAATATAAGACCTGGTTTTATTCTCGGGGAACATTATCAACACTACATGGTAGTGGTGATTGCTTTCATTCTATAACTTGTCAGTGTTGGTGGGGTGGTCATGATGCCTCTTGATTGGGATCAAGGAGTCATCAAGACAAATCCTACCAACATTGACAGGGCAACATTGACAGAGCAAGCCACTGTATATAGAGAAAGGTTCATTCTCTAGCCCCACCATTTTAAAGAAATACTCATTCTCAAAAAAATATTTAACACAGTTGTGGTTTGCACATATACTATAGGATATACTTAAGGATACTTCATATAACTTCCACTTTATGTGTCCCGTCTGAGCAGCTGACCTCTGATGAATTGTGAATGTTAAAAACGTGATTCTGAGCCAAGAACAATTTATGGAGGAAGTAATGAACAAGTTCTTAATATAGCCAAACTGAATTCGTAGTATCATCAGATAATTACAAGTGATGCTTTTAGTCAGTAGAAGGGCTTTTAAAACGTATTTTTATTAATGCATTTTTCCCATCAATCGTGTCCAATTCTCAGAGATTGCCTTGACAAGTCTTTGCAGTTTACTTGGCAAAGTTTTTCAGAAGTGCATTGCCTACTTCCTAGGTCTAATACAGCTGCTTTGTGCCTAAGGCAGGACTTGAATTCATGGTATTCCAGTTTCTAGCCCAATACCTTGACCATTACATCAGGTTTGTTGTATATTTCATATACAATCACATACTTCATCACAATTAAAATTTCTGTTCTATTTATGCGCTGATGGAACTTCTATAGATTATTAAATATACAGATATTAAGTATAAATTAAGGTACATATTATGTCTAGAGAGCTGCAAAAGTTACAGAACAGTAAATAACAATGTTAAATGTTTTTCTTTCACCCATTTTGCCCCCTTTCACACCTATATACAAGATTATAATATCCTTTATATTCTCTTTTATAGAATTGAAAAGCATTATCATGCATTTTCTTTTTTCTTTTTAGATCTTTCAGCTGCCCAAAGAAAGTTTGCTCGTTCACTCAGAGATTTCAGGTTTGAATGTATTGGTGATGCTGAAACAGATGATGAAAGATGCATAGGTATGTCAGTATAATAAAATTTATACAGGTAGGCCATATTTAACAATCAATCGTTTATCAGCCTTTTGAAATTTCAACAGATTCCCCAAAAGTTTCTTATGACCTGATTCCAGAGTTTCTATGGTTACACACAGACACACATATACTACAACTATATGACTGCATTGTGGGGGCCTGTATTCTGTGGTCACATGACCATGGTTTACAATTTGTTTTTGCCGGTTTCTGACCTTCTTGGCTTATTTCTAGCAGAAAAACATGCATAGAAATATATGGATTTGCTTAGCAATTATGGTGTTTGCTTAACAACTGTGGGGCTTGCTTTCTGACTTTGGCATTTGCTTAACAACTACTGCAAAAGAAGACATAAAATCAGGTCACTTGGGTACCTTTACTTATGAATGTCGTGATTTATAACAGAAAATTCTTCATTATGTTTGTATGTGGAAGACTACCTATATGAAATGTCAAATTTTATTTTTTTCTATTTTATTTGTTGCATATTGTGTCTGATATTTATTCCTGTTACAGATGCATCCCTTCATGAATTCTCTAACTTTCTGAAAAATTTAGAAGAACAAAGAGAAATAATGGTGAGTTCTATTTGATGAAATATAGCAGTATGTAATTTGTCAGTTCTGTTGTCTGAATATTTCTTATTAGTTTTCAAACTCCAAAAGTTTCTTATATATCCATTTGAGCCACTTGAAAATATTTTAATTTAATCTAATTTTTCTAAAAGTTTCATTATATAAAAATACTTGGCCAAGCTTGTCTGCATTTAGAAACCAAGAAGGATTGGGCTTTAGGCTAGATAGAACTCCAGGGTATATCAGGGTCTGTGCATTCTTTGAACTCAAAAGGTCGTAGTTTAGGTCGTACTCAGTGAGTATCATTGATAGTTTTTATGTACTTTAACCTGAAGTTCTCCAATCAATATCATCTCCAGGTCTGAGATTACTGTTCCTATCATTCCATAGCCAGTCTTGTGTTGGTTTCTATAGACTCCTACCTAAGCAATGAAAACATTTGAAGAAATTTTGAAGCAGATAATCCTTGCAAATGGGTGTCCTCCAAATCTAATCTAACTTGGAATGTTGGACTGATCTACCAACCTTTTTCCTTTACAGAAAGTACAGATTAGAAATTCATATTGCATTTTCTCACTAGTGAAAATATTTTTAGCACTTCACTGCAACATTCAAAATAAGTTTTAGTAAGATAGCAGGTGATTCAGTGGGAGTTTCTGTCAGTCTAAAGCTGCTGTTTCATTTCATGAATTCTTAATGTGTTATTCCTGAGAAAAACGTCTCTCTTATGCAAACATATACACCCAAATGCTTGGAAAGTATTTTTATACACACTTGGAACAATGGAAAAAAATGTGAAATTTTGTTTTGAACTGAACTCTTCCAATGCAAATGTGCAGTTTTGTAAGATCACAAATTGTTTGATAAAATATAAAGAGGAATCCTTCCCCCACTGTTTTCATTTGGTAATATTCCATGCAACTGGGAAAATGTAATTACTGTCTTATACACATTTAAATAAAAGTAATCCACATTTTCTTCTTACAGTACTTTCAGCATTTGGCATTTCTCAGAGAAACTAAGCAGGATCAGACTAAAGACTAACATGGATTTTTGGGAGAGGGGAGAAATTCTCACAAAAAGCAGTGGCAAATTATTTCTTTGCCTCCCACCAAAACTTGGCTATTTTTGTTTGGTCACTGAGATGAGCTAAACTTGTGAGGCTCTTTTCGTTTTACATTAGAATTTGACAAGTATTCCTAAAAATATTCAGAAAGAAATCTACAATATAACCAGTAGTAAAAAAAAAATGAGGCAAGGTTCATCTTCAAAGCAGAAACCCTAAATCTGTTTCCAAGTGTTATAGAATCCTTCAGATAATAATAAATTTACCTCAACAATGTGAATGTTTACTTAATTCTTTAAATCTATCACATTGCTCTCTAGGTGTGAGTAAAGCTTTCTATATTTATTTAACCATAGAGATTAAAGTTTTTGCATAATCTTTACCATTATCATACCCCAAATGTAACAATTGTCAATAAATCAGGCATTAAAGTCTGGATAGTGCATGTTGTAAATACTTAGACATAGCAGAATAGAAGAGACAATACAAAATACAAGAGGTCTACCAAAAGAAGAAATGACTGTGTCAAAAGAAAGCACAGATAGTGATAGGTGCCTTGGCTGCAGTCCCAAAAAATCTGGAATGCCACTTGAATATTTTCAGTTTTGGTAGAATCATCATCACACAATTGCAAAAGGCAGCTTTACTTGGAACAGCATACATTTCTATGGCAATACTTTTAACACCATCTGCCTACCCAGTGGTGGGATTCAAAAACATTTACAACCTGTTCTGTAGGCATGGCTTGGTGGGCATGGTGTGGCTTAGTGGGTGTGGCATGGTAGGCGTGGCAGGGGAAGGATACTATAAAATCTCTATGCCTACCCCACTCCTGGGGAAAAGTTACTGCAAAATCCCATTCCTTCCCCACCCCACTAACCTGCTTTCCAGCTCCGTTCTCCTGTGCAGGGCAACAAAAGATGACCTAGCCGATCATCTGGGATTCGGGAGGCAGAGAATAGATGGGGGCAGGAGCCAGTCAGAGGTGGTATTTGCTAGTACTCTGAACTACTCAAAATTTCTGCTACCGGTTCTTCAGAACTGGACAGAACCTGCTGAATACCACCTCTGTACTTACCCCAGATTCTTGGGAAGAAGGAGGATAGATGAATAAAAATGCCAAACCCAGTCTATAAACATCTGGCTGATGTTTATTAAACTTACTAAATTTATATGCCATCCAACTTAATAATTTAGGGTGCCTCAATGATCAAACAAAGAATTACAATAAAGTAAGAAAATGTAAAAAATAGAGATACAATATGGCAACTGCCTGAAATAAAAAGCTTGATGAAAAGCCATATCTTTGTGGGTTTTCTAAAAAACAGCATCTGGAATTGGCAGTAAATGTCATTCCAGAGGTGCAGTTGTGCTTCATTATAAGTAATTAAGCAAAATATGTTCTGATGCACTTTGATATATACTCTAATACATCATTGTCAAAAAAAGTTATTAGAACATAGGAAAGTATATCCTAGCCAAAACTATTTTGAAGTCTGTTATATTTCTTTTTTTAAAAAATAAAGTTTTGAGTTTTCACAAAAAAAAAAAAAACCAATACAATTAAAACACCTTTTTTGAGAATAGCATGGTCCCAGGTTATCATTTCTCTATACAGACACAAACTCAATTTCATATTCATCTTTATATTCTATTCCATATCTTTTTACTATTTTAACTTTTTCTCCATAACTTTAATTTACTCAATATTCTTAATTATCGCATATCTAAATCCAATTATATATCTTTTTCTAAATTCCAATGTCTTTCTACTCATTGTATTTATACTTTATCTGCCTGTTCAAATTTCATGTCATCTTTTATCAATAAACAAATTTTAAAATATGACATCTTTATATTAGTAAAATACACACTATATTCTTTAAACAAAAATATATATAATAGTAGATAAGATACTCATTCCTCTCCAATTTGATTCTATCATCAATATTAGTTTATTTCCAATTATCTCATATCCAAACTGAATTATATGTCTTTTTGCAAATCTTAATATCTTTCTATTCATCACATTTACATTTTTATCTGTTCTGTTTCAATTTCATATTGTCTTTTCTCATTAGACAAATTTTCCCCTGTAATTACTAACTGGAGTATGACACCTTTATATCTTTAAATTTTATCCATTCAACTCTTATTTAAACTTCAATTTATGCCTTTAGAGTTATAACATTCTGTATAATACATAATTTCCAATCGAATTCTGCTTGGTACATTCTTAAAATACACACTATGTTCTTTAAAGAAAAAAAAATATATAGCAATAATAAATACAACACTCATTCCCTTTCAATTCTATTAATATCAATTATAGTCATACTTCCTTGGGAACACTTATAAGCAATTATCTCATATCTAAAATCAATTTTATTTATACTTTTATGTATAAACTTTTCATGGTTAATCAAATGTTCCCCTCCTTTCCTAATTCCACTCTCTTATTCCATTTACTTATTAACGAACATTCCATTGCATTACAATAAGTATTTTATCCATCATTTTAATCACACATTTTCTCATATTTTCTAAAAATTTATTTCTATTTCTAACATTAGTACTACTATATGTACCTTTGCAGAATCCTTTTTTCAATTAATTTTTCACCCATTATCTCTAAATAGGCTTATTATTCCAATTCTTATGCCTTTTCCCTGTTTCTCTATATCCTGTTTCTGTCTTTTATAGCTTCTTTCCCTTTCCTTCTTCCCCCTCATCCTCTCCCTCTCTCTTTTGCCCCTGTGTCTCTCTACTTCTAATTCTCTCTTCTGTAATCCTCTCTTCTGTTGCTTAGTATTGTAATTATTTTTCAAACTATTCTTTTTTGGGGGGTTGTTTTTTTAAGTCCTAAACTTTCCACTCTCTTTCCCAACTTTCCCTTTTTTCCCTCACACAAGGTTACTTGATCATTAAAGATGGCTTCTTCTTTGTCCCGATCTTCTTGCTCCACAAGTATTTCTTGTTGTTTCTCATAGTTCAGGATCTCCGTTTCTAAAAATTGAAATACGAAGCCAAAAGAACCCCTTTCTTCTAATGCATCTTCTTTATTTTCTAAGTTTCATTTTCAGTACTTCCCAGAGTGTTGCCATTTTAAACACTTTTAAACAACCATCCAATTAATTTTAATCATTTAAATCCAATAGCCAAAAATGCAAAAATCACCAAATAATCCAAAGCTGTTTCTTCTTGCTTATTTTTTCACTTTCTCTTCCTAAGGGCTCTATTATTTTGTTGCAAAGTTTCAGTTAGAATGTATCTTTTAGGAATCTTGTTAAAGTTTTGCTGTGAGTTCTTTTTAATTCCAGGCAGTCTCCTCCATTTTCCAGATTCTGCCTTATTCTTGCTTTTTCTCTCCTTTTCCTTCTTTTAAATATTTAAGTATCCAAGAAACTTTATCTTTTATCTCTTTGACATTTTATTTCCAGCTTAATTGCCTATTATTGTCAAAGCGGATTTTTTTCCCCACTTTCTCTTAACTGTCAGTATAAGGAAAGGAGGGAAAGAAAAAAAAAATCCCCAATCATTTCCCTTTCGTCTCTCCTTCGCTGCTTCCAAATTTTCCTTGGGAACAAGTTAATTTTTTATAGTTAAAATTCCAGGGTATCTTACATTCTTGCTTTTCAATTCAACCCGGTCAGCCAAAACTTTCTCTTCTTATCTTCCTCCTGCACTTTCTTTTCCAGTTGAGCTCTTCTTTGTGGTGGCCATTTCTAGCCACCACTACAACCGCCTTCGGGAAAGGGAGTAAAGATCAGCTGGGGATGGGAGATGCGGCTCTCCTCAACCCTGCTGACAGTCTCCCCCTTCTTCACCTCTACGGGGTGGCTTAGCCCTGAAACCAGCCGGCTCGGGGCACTCCAGCAGCGAGCACAGCCAGAAACCGCACACGATCGCAGATTCCTGACTGTCTCCGAAGAAGCTCAAATAGGAAGTCCGAAGTCTGTTATATTTCTGTGTGATACAAATTTACAACTGATAGAATAATTTTCATACATGTATGCTGCTTTTCTTGTGTCAGTGATAGCTTATTAATAGAAGTTGGTGTGGATTTATTTTTAAAACATATTTTCATTTGGAAAATACAATATAATATTTTCTACTTACTGTAAATAATCATAACTATACTTGTATTTATTATTTTCTTCCTTGAAAGGCCCTAAGTGTAACTGAAACTCTTATCAAGCCTCTGGAAAAATTCAGAAAAGAACAACTTGGAGCAGTAAAGGTTTGTTAACTTTTGCTTTTGTAGCTTCATTTTCATTTTATCTGTTTTGTTTTGCAAGTGAAATGGTAAAAGAAAAAGTTGGAGATTATAGTTTCTTCAGTTCTTTATAGATACATGTACATTAACTTCAGTTAATATTTAACTAAAGATTTTGTATATTCTTACATAGCAATACCACTTAGACTAATGTACCACTCCACAGTGCTTTACAGCACTCTCTGAGTGGTTTACAGAGTAAACATGCTGGCTCCAACAATCTGGGTCTTCATTTTTCTGACCTCAGAAGAATGCAAGACAGAGCCATCAGGATCAAACTCCTGGCTGTGGGCAGAGTTAGCCTGAAATACTGCATTCAAAACACTGTGCATTCAAAACACTGTGTCACCACAGCTCTGAATTTTTGCTTTTCCATTCAGAACTGTTTGCAAACTTGCCCAGACTTTTCCATCTATTAATAATTAAGGCCTATGAACGATTTCAAAAAATTAATAGCTTCTATGAGTGCTGTTGTGTTTCATGCTATATACAAAAATTGAATATAGGAGATTTGATATAAACTGCAGTATATTTCATTTTTACAAAAACATGTATTTATAATAATGTATTTGTGATGTTAAAAATGTCAAAAACCAACCAATTTATAAAGTTTATGTTTCATATATAAATAATAAAATATTTCTTTTATCTTTCCATTTAAAATGTTTTAGGAAGAAAAAAAGAGGTTTGATAAAGAAACAGAAAAGAACTATAGTTCACTGGAGAAACATTTAAACATGTCAGCTAGGAAGAAAGAAGCACAAATATTGGAGGTATCATTTATACCATATTGTCAAACCTCTATCTATTGTAAGCATTTGCGATAATAATTCTTTTGAAAATAAGTTGCTAGCAGCAATTTTTCCATTCTGAGTTGGAAGCAGGAAATCAATAGCTGAAACCTGAGACTTTCTATTGATAATAAATATTATTTATTTTATACATAATAAACATAATTAATTAAGTCCCAAATGTAGAAGATGACCAGGCAGAGCCTATATAGGGTCAAATGCATCATATGTTTGGAATCATTACATTCCCAGAAGAGACCCAAGTTGACCCCACGCCACCCCATGAATTCCATTAAACTTTATGTAGTGCCAATTTGACTTGACTGTTGCTAGATCAGATTCTTGTGTATAGGAAGCATGAAATAATTTTTTTAGTGCTTTTAACTCTACTTCTGTTACTGGTTCCTTGCACATAACAGCTATCAGTGCTTATATAAGTATATTTTCCAGGTTTCAAAATGCAAGTATATTAGGTTGCTGTTTTTGATTATATGTCAGTCATTAAAATTTATTGTGTGAATGCAGATTATGCATTTGAATAAAATGAAATATGAGGTCTGATAGTCAATTTTGGTGGAAACTGTACATCTTTTAATGTACTGTTTTAATGCTTTATAATTATTTGCTTTAATTCATTGAGAAAAACAAAAATAGTTAAAGCCTAATAACTTTCCTATCTGTTAATTTGTTGGTTTCCCCTCATTTGCTGTAATAAATTTTGGAGAATGTTAACTTTTTTGCCACCTGAAATCCTTTGACCATAAAGTATATACTTACTTTTAAATTAATGCAAATGATTTTGTGTTAGATTGTGATATTTGACATAAGTTTCTGTATAGAAAATCTAAATCTTAAAAAAGTAAAACTGTTTTTTTTACGCAGGCAGATAACCAAATAGAACAAAACAGAAAACATTTCTATGAGCTGTTACTTGTATATGTGTGTAAACTGCAAGAGATACAAGAAAGAAAAAAATTTGAGTTTGTAGAACCTGTAAGTAGAATATTAAAAGCATTTCTGAAAGAAAATAAATTTTAGAATAGAAAACAAGTAAAAGTAGATTTAGAAATAAGTAAACATTTGCATTGAGCTGTACTTTGCTATTTTACTGAAGAACATTTAATTACAGTAGTCCGTGAATTATGAATGTACAGATTTTTATGTTTTGTGACTAAACAGTTTAATTCTGTGATATGTCATAAAGCCCCATTGAAGGCAGGACTTAATTTATTTAAAACTAAGAGAAAAGTAAAAGGAAGTAAAAAATACTCTTTTGCCATCTAAACTAAAAAGAAAAATCTTACTGTGTTTTTAGGTCCTGTCATTTTTTCAGGGCATGTTCGCATTCTACCATCAAGGTTATGAACTTGCCAAAGATTTTAACCATTACAAAATGGATCTGCAGATCAATATCCAGAATGTAAGTGAAGTCATCCTTCGATTGTAAACTATGTCCATCTTTAACTCTGACCCTGCTACTTCAATTTTGTATTTTTGTAATGCATGATCTATAATGATTTTCTACAGAACTATTGAAATGTAATGCCATCTGCAGGTTAATATGCTATATGACTTGTTAAGACTTTCTGTAGTAACCAAATAAATATTTCTGCACATTTTGTATAATTTCACAATTGAAAATAAAAAATGAAATTATTTTCTCTATTAATGTTTAATAAATAATGTTCCATTATTTTTAAATAATTTGAAATATATATAAAATAATTTTCTGACAGTTCCATATATTGGGCACCATGTATCAAATTAATTAGAAATTGTATTATAAACTGAAAAATTAATTTTCTGTATGGAAGATTGATGCTATAAGCAATTATCTATAATGTTTATCTTCATACTTTTATATGAAATCAAAACTACAGTTCTGAACAGCCATTAGAAACTTAAATACTAAGACAGCATTTGTGTATTTTCCTGTATTGTCCTATTTCATTACATTGTATTATATGTTAATGTAAATTATTTTATTTATATAATAATCCAAATTCAGGAGGAATTAGTATTGGTAACACTGTTATCAATTTGATAGACTTTCATATGTGAGTTAGACACAATGATGTCTTCAAAATGCATATCATCCACTTTAAATGTCTGGAGATTCTCATTCATCCAGAAACACTTTTGTCCCAAAAGTGTTTCTCTAAAAGGCAATTGGACTTTCTTGGACTTTTTTTCCTTTGAAAACTTCACTTCTCATCCAAGAAGTTCTTCAGTTTACGAACTTTAGTTCAGTTTAGTTAGTTCAGCCTAGACCAGTGACTTTGGTCTAGGCATTGATTGTCAATCCTAGGAAAAAGGCAAAGGAAAACCACTTCCAAAAATGTCAAAAAAACTTGAATGAATTTCATTAAGCATGAAAATCTGCTGGGTCAGTCACTTTCAGCTCAACTCATCTCACAAGGTTGTTATTATGGGGTAAATTAGGAGGAGGAGATAGTAGTAGTAGTATTGAGTTGTTTATAATAGAAGTGGCATATAAATGAAATTTGTAAAAATGCAGTCTCCAGAAAGTAAGACAAAAGGTACATATACATACAAAACCAGATCATTCCCTACCGTCTCCAGTTAGTAAGTTTCAGCAACCAGAATGAAACTTTGTAATCTTCCATGTTTCTGTTATCTGGGAAATCGTATTTAATATATTTGTAGTTATATACAATTACAAAGAGATATAAAATACCAGGAGTTGGTATTATTAGTTGTTTTGATTTATTTTAGAATTACATGTTTATGGTTTTTTACTGTAAGTTTTAAAATCTTTTCTTGCAGACAAGGAATCGTTTTGAGGGAACAAGATCAGAAGTGGAAGATCTTATGAACAAAACCAAGCAAAATCCCAAAAAACACAAAAGAGCAAATCAATTTGCAATGGAAGGTTATCTTTATGTGCAGGAAAAAAGTAAGCTATTTGCTTAGTAAGAATTTGTAAAAATGTAAACAGGCTGTTTAGCAATGATTTTGTCTGCTAAAATTTGAATAAACTGATTACTTATGGGCAAGCCTTGCTTAATGACTGTTCTGCTTAGTGAGTTAAAGCTAAGACATATCTGAAAAATTAACTTTATGACTGTTCCTCATATTTACATTCATTGCAGCATTCCCGTGGTTGTGTGATGGAAATGTGGGTGCTTTGCAACCAGTGGGCATTTACAACTGTTGTAGCATCCTATAGTCATGTATTTTCTATTTATGTACTTCCGAGAAACACAAGCAGTGGAGCTGGCAGTAAAATCATGAGTCACAGTCTCAATTTATGACCATGTATGATTTGCTTAATGATGCAGAAGACATGATAATATAAGTACATCATGGTCACATGCTGTTTCGCTTAATGCCCTCATAATTTAGCAATGGTGTTGCTAGTTCTAATTGTGGTAGTTACATGAGAACTACCTGAATAGAGGTTTTTTTCTCTTCTCATTTTAGTTCCGTACATTTACTGTATTTCCATATTCTTATAATAATTTTACATTTTCTATTTCTTTTGATTTTGTGATTCTGTTAACCAGAATACATACATTGGATGTATTTATTTATTTGATTTGGATTCATAAGTAAGAAACTGAAAAACATCTGTATATAACTAACAGTTTTAAGTTTTAATTATTACTGTTTTGTGAAGGACCTGCACCATTTGGTTCCAGTTGGATAAAACATTATTGCATGTACAACAAGGAATCAAAGAAGTTTACTATGTTACCTTTTGAACACAGATCAGGAGGAAAAAGTGTGAGTATATTTCATATCAAAAGAACAGTAAAAGAGGGAAAATATGTTCTGTACTGCTTCTATGTGTATTTGACATTTTCTTTTTAAGTATAGTTATATACAATATTAGGAATTACAAGTAATAAGTTTGGAGGGTTCTGAAATTGAATTTTGGAAAGCTTTAACAAAATGCACACATTTTATCCATAGTAATTCATTATTACCACAGATATTTAAAAGCTTATTTGAAATAATAACTTCCTAGTAAGGCATAAAAATTAAATTCCATTGACCATTTCTTTATTACATTCATTATATTTATTCAAATATACATTACTTATACACTACTTATGTCTTTTTTCAGAAAACCTGTTCATATTAGCAGTTTTCAAGTTCAAAAAACTATTTGATAACTGAATGTTAAATATTTGAAATCGGTAGCATTTCAGTGTTCTTACAATATTTATCTTCCCCATGTCTTTTCTAAATTATCAGTATAGCAAGAGTACTTAGATTATATACCACTACCGGATCGAACTGCTGGCAGTGATCAGAATTAATGCTGCATTCTAACCACTGTGCCGCCATGACTCATTGTATAGGCTTCTGTATTAATAGCAATCAAGGCAGAGTGATTTTTGTTGACAGGATTCTTCTTCTTCTATGCCCAATATCTTAAAAGATCAGTCAGCCAATTTAACTTGACTATCGTATGAGATGATGAGAAACATTTTCTGAAGTACCCCATCTGCTATTCAGTAAATATTCTGTAAGCCCTGAGAAATTCATTTAATAATATAGTGAATTCTAGGCATGCATTATATTCAATTCTAAAAATTCTACAATATTGATGGATGCTTTCATTCTAAACAAATCAAACAACAATTAAACTTCTGTTATTAATCACATTTTTGCTGACATTTTTAGTAATAGTCGTATTCATGTAATTTATTTCAGGGTGAATCGGAAATCTATCTACTTCAGAACTGTACTAAACGGAATACTGATTCTATAGATAGGAGATTTTGTTTTGATATGGAAGTAATAGAGAGGTAAGTTGGTCAGGTGTATCTTAATATTACTTTTAAGTGAATTTATTTCAATTTATTAAATTATTTATTTATTTAATTTATTAAAGGCACCTTAAAATCCATTAGCAGCCCTGCATAAAGTGCAAGAAATCTAGAAATAAAGCACTCCTAACCATTAACCAGTTTCTGCTTGAATGTCTGCAGTGAGAAAGGGGCCATAATTCTTTTATCATAGCTTCAACGCATAATGTTTTTATCATACGTCTCCTTGTAGTCAGCCAAAATCTATGGTCCTGTAAAACAATATGTTTAATTTTGCCATCTAGAATCAGGATTTTCCATTTTCAGTGTGGTAACAGTTTATATAGAAGTGTATACGATACTTCTCAGTCCTCTTTTCCTTGTAAAACCTGTAAATGTATCTTGTTCTTCATCAGAATGTTTTCATTCTTCTGATAATCTTGCTAAAAATTGTAGCGCTGAAACCAATAGGAATAATGCAATTCATGTGCACATTCGGTAAACAAGGAAATTCACAGTGTTTGCATTAGGGTATGTAGGTAGATTAACTATTCTAATAAACTAAAAGATACCCAATCTGTTTTAAATTTTGAAATGGGGACATGTACAAAATGGCTTTATCTTCTGAAGACTGCAAAGCATCAGACCACTATTTGCTATCTCTTCTAACAGAATTCTATCCCTATTTTTGTCATTTTTTTACTAGCTAGATAACATTTTTGAATTATTGGGCTGAATATGCCCATTTTTTTTTACTTTTAAGATACAGTAAAACCTGTTGGACAAGAATATTTATGATTATCAGAAGAGATGTGATGTGTATATTGGCATTCTTATTACACTAGTGATTCAGTTAATTTACTGTATATTTTTCCTGGCCTTACATATCTATCATATACCCATTTCACTTTTCGTTTTCAAAATAGAAAGTACAGGAAAAAAGTAAGAAATACAAAGCAAAATAAATGAAAGTTAACAGATTAGAGAAAATAAAAATAAATTAAATATAAATGACATCAATGTCATTGACATATCCATTTTCAAGCCTTTCTGTTCTTTCAAATTATCCTTTGTATTTTTCTTAATTTCTATATTTATATTTTCAATAAAAGTTATTATTAAAAACATGTAATAATACCATTCTGATCATTCTTTCAGGAAAAATTCCAGAACTATTGATGTCTTGTTTTAATGAGCTTCAATAATAGTAATAGCAATGGCATTTATACTTATATACTGCTCCATAGTACTTTATAGCACTTTCTAAGCAGTTTACAGAGTCAGCATATTTCCTTCAACAATTTGGATCCTCCTTTTTACTGACCTCAAAAGGATGGAAGTCTGAGCCAAACTTCAGCCAGTCAAGATTGAACTCCTGGTAGTGGGCAGAGTCAGCCTGAAATAAAGCATTCTAACCAGTGGTGGGATTCAAATTTTTTAACAACCAGGATGTGGGCATGGGTTGGTGGTCATGTGACTGGCTGGGCGTGGCCAAACTCAACATCACTCACATCGAGGCACGCATCTTCTTGCCTGGCCTCGTGACTGTGGGGATTCTGCAACAGTTGTAAGTGTGAAAAACTGTAATAAGTCACTTTTTTCAGTGCCGTTGTAACTTTGAATAGTCACTCCACACAAGCAAAGTACCAGCAAAGAAGGGTAAAAAAAACTCCAGAGAAGTTCCAGAGACAGGAAATCTAGTCCTGCCAAGAATGTAATAAGGGTTAACGGAAAAGCAGTTTCTGTAAGCAACACCAGAATGTTTCCTTCCTGCCTTCCTTATGGATTAGGCCAGTAATTTCTTCTAACAACTGGTTCTCCGAACTGCTTAGAATGTTAACAACCGGTTCTAGCAAATAGGTGCGAACCTGTAGAATTCCACCCCTGATTCTAATCACTACACCACTATGGCTCCTCCTAATCTTCAAGCTTATATATGCTATTGGTCTAAAATGTCTTTTGGAATTGGCTTTAATTAACTTTAGTTAAGGCCACCCAGATTTCAGATTCAGATATAATGACTTGCTTCATGTATTATGCTAAACCATTGTTTCTAGGTGAGTGTGTGTGTGTGTGTGTGCGTGCCCACGCATTAGGCTTTGGCTTTGGCTTGTGTGCTTTTTTTCTTTTTCACCTAGCACTATGAACTACTATATTATAATTTCAAAGACACCTGATAGTTTTAAAGATGTTGCATTTGTATAGTGTAGTAATGAAAACATTACAGTACATGAAAATCAGTGTTCAGTCATGATTTAAATAACTTTAAATACTCTGCTTTTCCAGACCTGGTATGCCTTTCACCCTGCAAGCATTCTCAGAAGAGGACAGGAACATGTGGTTTGAAGCCTTAGATGGGAAGGAAACTGTAAGAGAATTATGATTTTTACACATAAGTAAACATAAAGAGACTACTAATGCAACCTAGACTATATTTATTATTAATTATATAGTTTGTGTGACACAACTTACGCATTATGTGCTTACATAAAAAACAAAACAGGTCACTGTTAAATACTAACGCATGCTGGCATAGAATTTTATGAATCAGTTGCATGGAACTTTCCAATTTAAAGGTATATATGTGCACGTGCATCTGTTTATCTCCTTTTAAATGTACATATGGAAATATATACAAAAAATACACCTAGGGATAAATGAATGTTCCTTGTAAGAGGAAAAGCTATAATGTATAAATTAGCCACAGACTAAAAGTGTGAAAATGTGTTACTGGATTTTCTGAATTAAAAATTTCCAGAACTGTCACAGCATAATTTTGTTATTGTCATTTTTGAAGAAAATTATCCTTAAAGTAAATTTGTTGGACAACGAAGATTTTGCTTCCAGAATGCTTTTGGGTGTATCTTGCAAAGTTTTGGCTCCTAATAAAGAAAATAACCTGTAATTTAACATATACTGTTTTATAGAAGTGTGTTTTGTACACCTTTGGCTATTGGCTATGCTGCACTAATGAAAGAAACATACAAAAATAACATGGAATTGTTGTTGAATATCCAGTATAACTGGAATATCTATAGATATCTAAAAATAATGGCTCTCTGCTGCTTGGAATGCAATTTGTAGACTAAGTATTGTTGTTACATATGTGTATGGGACAGGTCATGCAAGAGAATTGCATTACATTAAAAAGAAACAGCTACTCTGAAAGAATTTGTTTTCAGGACAGAAAAACATGGCCCATGAACCACTTGTTAATTTGACAAAGATACCTTTGTCACTGCTTCATATAAAACTTGGACTGTTAAAACATTTTGTGAAAGCGATTAACAAAGAAAGTGAAGATATTCATTATTTGAGCAAGAATAACTGATGCCAAAATTAAGGAAAGCATTTTTGTTTGCCCAATATCTTGCATATGCCATAGGTCATTAATGAGATATCTGTTTGAAGATCTATTAGTGGGGCCAAAGAAAAGCATCTGAAAAAACATTCAAGGATGTTGTTGACAATTTTCTTAGCAACTACAGGGCACCAAACTACAACCAGCTGATTAACAAACTTTTTTTCAGCATATCAGAACATGAAGTGCAACATGTCACTTAATATTCATTTTTTACATTCATGCTTGCACTTCTTTTCTGAAAATCTAGTGCAGTCAGTTATGAGAATGGTGAAAGGTTTAACCAGGACACTGCCACCATGGAAAAATGGTACCAGGGTAACTGGAATCCATCAACGCTGATGTGAGAATTAGGCAATTAAATATATCATAGTTAAATTAATATTTTCATATTTCTCAAGATTCCTACATGATACATATAATTTCATTCTGAAATTATATTTGTTTTCAGTTTGAAGGGGTCTATCATAATCACCAAAAGTTTTTCAGGAAACAAAACTTGAAAAAAACATCCAGTATGATTATTAATTCTTACGATATAAATTGACAGCCTTAATAAAAAGGCGTATCTCAGAAATGTTACTGTTTATGTCTATAGTTTTAAAGAAATACTTCATTCTTGGTCTACATCAAAATATTTGAAGTATTTGTGTATGTAGAAATACCAAGTATGATATTTATACTGTATTAATTATCTTTCATTTGTCATAATTAAATTTAACATAATTTAAAAGATACAATTAATGGTAATATATCTTGTTGAAGTTCCAGTCTCCTTTTCTGTCCACACGTTACCAAATTATACAGTTTAGACATGCAGAAATTAAAATATTATTAACAAATCAGAAGCTCCTTTTCAGTGTGAAAAAAAAAATAAATGAAGGAAACAGCATGAAATGTACAAATAATTTTGAAGGATCATCTTTCCTTTGGAAGGAAGGTCATTAGAATTTAAAAAAAACGTTAGCAAATACATACTACCCCAAGCAACACTGCAAATAAATACAAAAGTAGAAGGGATTATATAAGGTTCCTTAATATATTGAAATATTGGAAACAGAATGAAGAAAGTATGATAATCAGTAGGGAGGTTCTGTCAGAAGTCTTAAGAATTTAGAGGAGGGATAAGACATCTCTGGTTTGTAAGGCTAATCCAATTTGTCTTGTCTGTCCAATTCAGAGGACTTCAACTAAGCACAGCCTCTTTTTTATTTGAGAGTGCCTACATCTGCAGTGTTAGCAAAATTAACATCCCAAAAGATGCCATGTAATTGGTGACACTTAAAAGCAGTTTCTGCTAAGTTCCAGATGATGCCTGTAGGAGGGTTTGGATTTGCCTCTGCCGTGCCATTATTTGGATTGTGAAAAGGGAATTATGAACCCAGTCCTCTGGTTTGATCCTGATGTAATTTGCATTGGTCAACTATACCATTCAGAACACTGCTTATTTATGCATGTAGAAACAGATGAAAATTAGAAATTCTTAGTTACAAAGAAATTAACTGACCAAGTAGTATCTTGATTCAATTCTAAACTACTCATTTTTGTCTTTTAATAGTGTCAGTTCTTCCTTACCCAGATGTTTAATTGCTTGTATCTTGAATACAGTTAGAAGTTTACCTTTCTTTTTGTTTTGTTTCGTTAGGTGTTTCTCAATTTGAACAAGACTAATACACAAAAAGAGGGAAGTAAGTACTAGAGTTAAAACAATCTTTAACTAAAATTAAATTTTCCAGAATAATTTCTGACTTAATTCTGGATTTTTTAAAAAATGGTGAACTGCCCATTTAGCTACATGTCAGTTGGTTGGCTAAATAAATTTGTTAAACAAATGAATAAGCTTTATTCTGTCTTGTGTACCAGTAGTCCTCAACTTACATCTACAATTGAATCCAAAATTTCTGCTATTAAGTGAGACATTTGTTAGATGAATTTTGCCCCATTTTATGACCTTTCTTGCCAAAGGTGTTAAGTGAATCACTGCAATTGTTAAATTAGTTACATGGTTGTTAAGTGAATCTGTCTTTCCCATTGACTTTAATTGTCAGAAAGTTGTAAAAGGGGATGATCTCGGGACAATGCAATTGTTATAAGTGTTGATCATGTGACCATGCGGATGCTGCAATGGTTGTAAGCGTGAAAAATGGTCATAAGTCACTTTTTTGTAAGTGTCTTTGTAACTTTGAAGACAGTCACTAAATGAACTGTTGTAAATTGATGACTACTTACTGTTCCAGCTATGAGATAAAAAAATCATTTGAAATAAAATTGTGTTCCAATTTTATTCAATACTTGCTTCAGGCTGTATTTTAGAAAAAGCTCTGATGCCCCCTCAGTTTGATTCAGAATTGAAATCTAAATCTATCTAAATTTCAGCTCATAATTTTCAGGTTCCACTGAATATCAGTGGAAATGAACAAAGAATCATATTACTCTTGTTGTTTAATGTAGCAGGATAAAAGTGCAAAAATAATACTTTTGGGGGTAAGTGCTATTAAATATGAATATTTGTTTTTTATGCATATTTCAACTTTTCAAAATTTTATTTTGTGACACAATTAGATGTAATATAAACAGAAGGAGAAAACAACTGGAGGTGGTTGTTTATGTAATAAATCCAATAGCCATAAATTGGGTTAATATATATTGGTTTTAAAACCCTTCCTCCGCTTCAGTGGTAAAATCCCTTCTCCCGCTTCAGTTGTTTGTATAGCTATAGATACAATTTTTTTATATAAGTGATTTTTTTATTGTAACATGGAACATATTTCATTAGAGCTGAAATATCTTCAATATTTTGTCTTCTTAGGTGCGCAGCTAGATAAGATTGGATTCACAATTCTCAGAAAATGTATTAGTGCTATTGAAAAAAGAGGTAAAGACAAGAATTCGTGGATTGAACAGAAATAAATAATGAATATTCATGGGGGAAAAAACAGAATGGAAAAGTGGGAACATTCCAACTTCTACTCAGCTTTGCTGTTTCATGAGCATAATCCTTGAG
This sequence comes from Bungarus multicinctus, assembly GCA_023653725.1. Lineage (NCBI taxonomy): Eukaryota > Metazoa > Chordata > Lepidosauria > Squamata > Elapidae > Bungarus > Bungarus multicinctus. The sequence continues at coordinate 30,383,007 of CM042849.1, read as the reverse complement.
CCCGAATGGTTTTCTTGCTAGGGCCATCTTTTTAAGGTACCAAATAAATCATGAATAGGGAACTTTTCATCTCCATATGTGGGTCTCCATGATTATCTTTATGTTTTACAGTATTCCCACATCTTGCACAAATGTATCTTTCTTTTATTATCATATAGAGGAAGGGAGATTAGGCTTCTTTTTTTGCAGCAATCCAGCTCAGTCACAGGATTCTTGGGAGGAAGGAAGAAGTCTTGTAATAATATCCTCATTTCTCCAGCAATTCTGAACAGGCATGCTAGCAGAGAAAGAATCCAAAGCCATCAGACTGTTTGGGTGTGTGTGTGTGGAATCTGACTCCCTGCGTCCTCTCAGCAATGTTGTTTGCAGATCATACTTTTCTCTTTTCAAAAAAAAAAAGAGTTGCTGACTTACACACATATTTTATACAGATATTTTATACAACTGGAACAGAACACTCATCTTGTTACCGTTACCATCTGTGTATCACAACAAAGGAAGTCATGTTGTCCACCTATGAAATGAACACAAAACTTATGAAAAGATGACTTGGAAAAGGGACAAAATAGTGTTTTGCAGAATTGCACATAGCACTGTAATATATTATCTTCTAAGAATTCATAGTTCCACTTCCCATATATTTATTTAATGTCTTTCATGCATTTTCTTTACTTGTTATAATAATTCATTGCTGGAAAGATAGATGGCAGCAGTAAGCTATTATTCCTTGAAGATCTATAGCAAGATTTGCACAAGTGAGGAATTGAAAGGACCATAATAAAAATCTTGAAACTGCTTTTTGAAATAGCTCTACAAGACTATTAAGGCCTGGCATAAGCATTAAAATATTCATTTTACAAAATATGTTCAGAATAAGAATTGAGTTTTTAGGAATTCTAGAACTATAGTTTGTAACTTATTAACCATGGGCAAATTGAATTTAAGTCTAATAACATCTGAATAGCTATAGCTTGATTTTGCTGCTTTAGTACATTTTAGTTGATCTCCCAAATAATATTCACATATAAGCTTTACACCTAGGAAATGCCAGTAATATTTGGGAGCATACAAGATGCTTTAAATAACAAATAATGTTATGGTGTGATCAAACCAAAATCTAATATATTGTTGCTTTTTTTACAATGTTTTATTTTTTTCAAAATATTAAAATGCAAAACCAAAATAATAATAATAATTGAACAGAGACAAAAAAGAGCTAGACAAAAATATTTAAAAGTGAAATATGTAAATTAAAAGAAAATACATATATTATCTATTACCTATTGCTTATTTTCGCTAAGAATTCTGACTATCATCAGGTCACTTTTGTTAATATTCAATCTTTTTACTGTATCTTCATATTTTCAAATGGCTGAAGCTGTGATATACTGAGATTCTCAGACTAAAGTAGATGGGATAATGTCAACAATATCTTCTCAATTGCTTACCAATACCTGAGCGATAGTGAGTAATGGATCATGTCCAGGTTATTGCAGTGGAAATCACTATAAATTAAGAATGTATATGAAAATACCAGTTGTTCTCCTAAGGGAAACAATGTAACACTAGCAACTACTCAGGACAAAGGAAAAAGAAGAGCTTTGATGTTTAGGTAATACAGTGAGAAAATTGTTATCCCTGCAGTAGTTAAGCTGTCTTACCATGTGTTAATCATTTGTGTTTGCTGGACTGCCTCCCAAGCCAGCAGTATACTGTATTTTCTGGGAGAGTCTCCAAGGATTTAATTTTGCTTGTTTTCAGTTGCCTAGATTCTGGGAAGGATAAACAAAGTAATACTTTTTGCTGTTGTTCTTAGCTACATTGAATTGTTAGAAAAGGAAAAGGCAGAAATAATATATTTTACAGAAACATCATGAAGAAATGAAGCATAGGAAGTTTCAGCTACTTTAGACAAAGAAACAGATGTTTGGAAATCTCATTGTCTTTTTTTAGTTTGATTTATGTTGGAAGAAATTATAGCTGCCACCAAATATTTTTAGTTCAGTTCTGTAGAACAGACGGCATCAACCTTTTAAGTCAGGGGTCTCCAACCTTGGCAACTTTAAGCCTGGAGGACTTCAACTCCCAGAATTCCCCAGCCAGGCTGGAGACCCATGTTTTAAGTGACAAGGGCTTCCCTTATACTTTGACTGTGAAGATTGAAGGCTGCAAAGTAGTGGGAGGAAAATATGGGTGAAATTGGAATTTGGAGGACGTTTTATTTTCATGAATTGTAGTAGTGCAGTGATTAGAATGCAGTATTGCAGATAATTCTACCAACTGTTAGCAGTCTGATTCTGACCAGCTCAAGATTGACTCAGCTTCCATCCTTCCGAGATCAGTAAAATGAGAACCCAGATTGTTGGGGGCCATATGCTGACTGTAAACTGCTTAGAAAGGACTGCAAAGCACTGTGAAGTGGTATATAAGTCTAAGTGCTATTGCTATTATAATTGTTCTTTTAAAGCTGATACTTTTTAAAATGTCAGGAAAATGTGTGTTCAGTTGTCAATAGTTCTGCTCAGAAAAGGTTTTGCAGGCTAAAAGGACATTATGTGAACTGGGCTGTAAGTAATCCCCCTGCTGTACAAGATTTGGCTGGCAAGTCCATTTAGTGTAGCCCGTACACTTATTCCTCCTTCCTCCTATTTATTAAGCATATAGATTCATTAGGGTGCTCCAAGGGTAGTGTTGGTTTTCTGTTTGTTTTTGGTTATGTGCCTAGAAAATGAACTGCTTTGGATATAAAGCTTACTTTTATCTTTCTAAATATAGCAAAGATTTCTGTTGCCATAACTAAATCTCTAGCAAAGAACTCTTTGCTTTTGAAAGGACATAAAGCTTCAAAGTAACATGTTTCCATAAGTTTCTACAAACAAAAACAATTAAGATTTATATGATCAAATAATTTTATAACTCTAAGAAGTGTTTATTTTTTCTATTATCTATTAAAATAAACCATGTACAAGAAATTAAAATTTGTTAAATTCGCTGATAATTGTATTTTAAGAGTGTTAAATTATTTTGCACACCTCAGGATTAGTGTGATTTTAGCTTGATCCATGTTATTATTTTCTTTTGTCTTTACTGTTAGTAATGCAGGAAATACATATCCTGAAAACATACAGATTTATTATATTTTCTAACCATTACTTGGAACTATTAGGATTGTATCATAGAAAAATAATTAGAAATTATGAGACCTTTGTCACTAGTATTAGCAGTTCCATGTTATAAAATTAGGTATACTAACTGAAAAAGCTGAAAATAAAAATACTGCAATTTATATAATTGGTTGAAAAGAAGAGAGCATAGATAATTTCTATGGCAATACCAAAGGATAGTAGAATGGAAGACCAAATTGCAGATCATAAAGATCAATATCTGAAAACTGAAGTTGAAAGATTATGGCATAAATTGGTCATAGTAGTCGCAGTAGTTACTGGCACACTGGATACCATACCAACATTTTTTGGCATATTGACAAAATTTCTATCTGTCTTTTACAAAGACCACACTAGGACTACACATCCACTACACTGATAGATTATGACATCCTAGGCTGTTGAGAAGAAATATATGTAGGAAGGGCCAACAGCAGCTAAAAAACTGCCAGCTGTGATTTCTTCAATACTCTTCATAGGCAAGATGTAATTGAAGTTTACAATGGTTAGATAGTGCTTTATGTTTGGGTGTATCTTCTCGATTAATATTTATTTTCTTACATGTGATAAAAAGCTTAACTTGTCATAATTTAAATTATGGACTAACCAGGGAGAAAAATATTGAACCTATGTTAACCAGTATATTGAGGAGCCTCGGTGGTGCAGTGGTTAAGAGTGTAGTACTGCAAGCTACTCCTACTGCAATATGGCAGATCGAATTCCACCAGGCTCAAGGTTGACTCAGCCTTCCATCCTTCCGAGGTGGGTAAAATGAAGACCCAAATTGTTGGGGGCAATATGCTGACTCTGTAAACCGCTTTGAGAGGGCTATAAAGCACTATAAAGCGGTATATAAGTCTGAGTGCTATTGCTATATTGAACTAAAAGTGTTTTCATTGATGCATGGATGCATTTGAATTCTTCAAATATTTCATTACGTTATGTTAGCTCTTACATACAATTATACTTAATCAGATTTAAAAAAACCCTACACTGTATAGGATTTTGTCTCCACAGTAGCTAAAAAGATGTTTATGGGAAGCCTTATGCATTCTTCAGTATTCTTCTGTTCCTAGAAGCTAATTCCCAACTGTTTTTAGTTGTCAGTGGATTAATCGTTTCAAATCTATTCATCATTCCTGAGCCAGGTAAATGCTTATAATAAATATAAGACTTATTTATGTTTAATAACTTTTATTTATTATTTTGTATTTCTATTAGGTATAAATGATCAAGGACTGTATAGAGTTGTAGGGGTGAGTTCAAAAGTCCAGAGACTTCTGAATTTGTTGATGGGTATGCTCATTTTTAAAATCTGCTTCTATCGTTATATATGTATACTTCCTTTTTATGTTTTTTTCAATTTTTAATTTTCTCTTTAAGTCATGTCAAGATGGGAAAAGCAATGATTTTGGGAATTGGCTTTTTTAATGGACATTGAGAGGGCATAATTTAATATAAAGCTTTAATACAAAGTTCCCATTATGCCCTTTAATTCATCAAAGTAAAAAAAAATCTGAAAATATATGAAAATCTGAAAGATTTAAACTATTTGCAGTTTGTTCAAGGTTTTTCCTTAATTATGAGAGGACAAAATTTTGAAGAAATGAAAACAGTATATTTAGATATTTTTAAAGTAGATAAAAGAATAATTTTAACATATTGAAATTTTTCTCATTTCAGTGCAAATGTATTTAAATGTACATGTCTATATGTGTTTAATCCTTATTTTGAGTTCTAGTGATTTTTCTTGGAAATTATACTGATCCCTTTGATAAAATTTTCATTTAATTCTGACACAAATATATGTCATCTATATTGTTAGAGTGTTCATCTGTCTATTACCTAACCCCACCGTAATAGTCAACACTGCAAAATTTTCAGATTTCTTGTGCACAGCTTTTGGCAGTACATGCAATCATATCAGACTACCTGGATTACTCTAAAAAAATAATAAAAAAGACTACCTGGATTACTTGAGCTTTCTGCATCTTCCAAACTTGTCATTTGATAGAATCACTGGTCTAACTCTCAAGGATTCATTGATATTCAGAGAAGCTAGTTTGCAATAGGCTCCTCTCCAGGAGCATGTAGCTCCATCTGTGCTGATAACACAGTGTTCTTTGGCAGATAAAACTAGAGGAAACTAGCAAATGTATTCATCTCATTACCCCAGACATTATGTGGATGGCAAAGTACTTTATTTTACTGTATGCACTGTTGTCAAATCCTTGCCACTTGTATGATGCTGATTGTCTCTACTGAAAATATGACAGATATTATACAGTATACTATCTTGTTTGCCGTATTAATTTGTCAAGATGATCTGACTGATTATTAATTAACTATCTTTAATTGATATCAGCAATTACATTGAATTTAAGAAAGGTACCCCAATAGCTTCAGGAAGAATTAGGAAGTAAAAGAAAAAAGCTATTGAGACAAAGTGCATGAATCCTGTTATGGAAACCTGATGTTTTCATAAAACCCAACTTAATCTACTGCTTTGTTGGAGAAAGTTATTAAAACAGTTTAAATTTAAATAGCTGATGACAATTCCAGTTTAGTACAATGGTTTAATGCATAGGATAGAAAATAGAAGACCACGAATTCAAGTCTTACCTTAGGCACAAAGTCATCTGGGTGACCTTTGGCCAATCTCTCTCAGTCCTCGGAAATAGGCAAAGGCAAACCACTTCTGAAAAAGAAAACTTCAGGAACTAATCCAGGCAATTGCCAGGAATCAACACTGATTTGAAGTCACACATACCAAAAATCCTTTTATATACATATTATAGAATGCAGTCTATTTCCTTGTATTTTGTTATTTTGTTGTATATGCATCAAATAGAAGCTTATTGGGTTCTATTTTATAAAGAATATTAGCCACTATCCTATGACCTTTGTCTGAGATCCATGCTTCTTAGGTTATTCATTTTTAAAGCTTGTTTTTTATGGAAAGGCAGGAAATGAAAACTCATTCTGCTACTGCATCATGTTTCAGCACATTGTTCCTTACAAAAACTTACCTGGATAGGTATGCAATCATAAGATCTCATTTCCTAAATTGTGATCCTCAGGCTTATCAAGATTTGCAAGAGGAAAGGAATGTTGTGAGAAAGAAAAAATAAAGTTAGGGATAGAAAATGCATAAAACAGATGTGCATGTTTAAATAATTTATCTACAAAAAAGAATTTTATAGTTAAAATAATTAAATGGATCTGATTGTTAGAAAAATACTGTAACATTCTTCATAAGTGTCTCTATCTCTGCATATGAGAGTTTTGGGCATGGACTACCGTACAGCCTTGTCAGGAGCTTCTTATCGTTGAGGACGGTATATTTATATTTATTTATTAAATTTATTTGCCGCTCATTTTACCGTAAGCTCTGGGAAGCTTACAACAATAAAATGGAAAAAAATAAAATATGTAAAATAACAATAGTAAAGCAACAAAAGCATAAATGTAATCAGTTCTGCAGCAAATGGAAGTTCTATAGCAAAGAAGCAAGCTAAAGATAACATCTTGGCTGAAAATTCCAGTCATTATCAAAATCTTGCAAGGTGAGAAACACCTTGACTGTTTTTGATGATTTAAGATAGGTGTGATTCTCAATGGTAGTCTAGTTGTTTCACGGGATCTAATACACAGTGTAGTAAGAACCTGCACTTTGACCTGCTTGCCTAGTTTCAAGGCCTGACTTTTTAGAGTGGTTGTGAAGAAGCTGTATCAAATATTAGACATTTTGTAAAGACCAACTGTAGTCTTCTTTTATACTCTAAAGTGGCCTCACTTCAGTGTCTTTTTATCTATACTATACTTGGGATCTTAGTGAATCTTGGAATTTTATGTCTGCAAGAAAGTCTTTTTGTGATATACAACAGATATTTGTCTGTTCTGGATTGATGAAAGAATCTCTCTTTTGTCTGATGGATAAAAGAGATGTATCAATAATATCAATATATATTAATTTGACAAAATTGACAAAATATTGTAACAAGCCAAAATCATAGAGTCCATGAGAAGTCACTCTACTAGCTAATTTGATTTCTGCAGTCCTGGTGTCTTCCAGACAAGAGAGCATTCAGCATTACATATTAAATGTTTGACTTCAAAATGTTACTTTGTTTGATATTAGTATTGCTTTTCATTCTGTATTGAGTGTCATTTGTCCCAGAATATAAGTATTTTATATCAGAATATAATATAAGGCTGCCAATAACCCAAACATAATGCACAGAGATCACAACAGGTGTAAATTTGAGTTTTGAAATGGTCTTTTCTTACTTGTACAATTTCCCCATTATTTTCTAGTTTCTACTTCTTATGCATAGAAAATAAAAAACAAAATCTTGCAGGTGTATGTCTTAATTCTCTTCATTAACAGAACTTTGTGATTTGATTTATTGATGCTTTCATAAGTTCAGTTGCGCTGTAAGTATCTGGAATCTAAATTATAACTGATCAAAGTTATCTGCTTATGTGTGTTTTCTAGATGCAAAAACATGTGATGAAGTTGATTTGGAAGGTAATACAGAATGGGAAGTGAAGACAATAACAAGTACAGTGAAACAATACTTAAGGTACTATTAAATATGTTATATTTTTTATAATTTAATTGAAACTACAACAGATGGTGAATGTTATGGGATTTTTTTGAAAAATACAAATATAAACAATTTTAGGAAGCATGTAAAATATTATTTCTGGAATTCTTTCCAATCCTTTAAAACAGGAATGTCAAATTTTTGTCGTCATGATAGTGTAAAGTGATGTATCAGACTTTGTTTCCCTATACTAAACTTGACCACCACGTGACATCTCCAGCCCATGGGCTGAGAGTTTGACAGCCCTGCTTTAAAATCTGTTCCATGTCAGGTGACCTGAAGTGACCTGGGAGGTAGCAACATGTCAAGCTGCTGAAAGTTGCTGTTTCTGTTAGCAATGCATATGGCACATTTTTCTCTATAGCCTCAGCTGGTTTATTGACACAATATTTCTTTTGGCTTATTCTGCCACCCCCAGGTTGGTTCTTCTCCTGCCCTGTGGTTGGAGAGTTGTACTGCTAATGGATAGACAGACACTCAAGCTCCTTTACATAAATTTCTTTTCAACATTCCTTTGGTTTGGAAAGAAAAAAACAAATCCTTTAAAGAATCAATTGTTTCCTGTTTGATAATCATACCTTTATTTTTCCTAGATCTGGTGGTAAATACTCCAAGGTTTTCTTCATGTGCAATGTGGAATACAACCCAGATAAATATTTCATGGAATGATTATTTTTCCCATTTTTTATAAAAAGCATCCTACGTAGAATGTTAAACAGTGCAAAATTAAAATGAATGCATTGTGATATGATAAAATGGACAGTTTTTCTCCCTTTTAGAATGTTTGTATTTAAACTTGATTGTACATTTAAATGATCTTTTTTCTCCTTAATTATTCCAATTTTTTTGTCTTAACAGAAGCCTGCCAGAGCCCTTAATGACGCATGAATTACATGGAGAGTTCATCACTCCTGCTAGTAAATATATGATGCATCATACTTTTATCTCTTTTAAAATAATAATTATTGGAAATCAGGGAAATTCAGTTAGATAACTCAAAATCTTTTTCAAAAATCATTGTATATTGCTGGTCCTCCTACAAATGCATGCAGTATTCAGAATGTTAAAAACTTTCTACACAGTACAACAACCCCACTGCAAACTATTATACAATCTATATATTCCAATTCATATATAAAAACTTAAGTGTATTGGGCTAAATACAAGGATGTTGCAACACGTGTTAGCATCTTATGAAAATGGACAATGAGAAAACTGGATGTAACCTCCTAGAAAGTAATGCAGTTGAATTACATAGAAGCTTGAACTTTATGTTAAGAATCTTTCTTAAAAACTGCCAACATAACCATATCTAACTAAAGAAGAATTATTTTATGATTGAGGTTCCCCCCATCAGAAAATCCATATTGTACTGGAGGGAAAAAATGACCTAGATATTGATTGGCTGATTGTTTAGCTTTAGCTTAAAAGACTCAATTACAATACTCAAATATTTAAACCTATCTTTTATGAGAGAAGAAATATTATCAGTTTCACTATGACAGTAACTTTTTCAAGGGGAACACTAAAAAGAAGTTTATGACTTAAAGTAGCAGAGGGACAGTAAGGAAGGGAGCAGAATATACAATGATTTAAAAGAGAAAGGAACCCGAGGCACCATATTTGAAAAAAGAAATATATATAAAAAGAAGGATCTATAAAAGACATAATTGAAAGACTGAGCATTTAAGATTGTAGCATGCTTGAAGGAAGAAGTTAGAGCTGGAAAAGAAATAATGATACTAAAGGATATGGGAGATAAATGGTTGCAGTAAATAGTGTGTGTATTTATTTAATTCAAGATATTTAATTTATTCACCATTTTATTTTTTTATTTTATTTTAATACTTCTTGTTTCACTATCAAGTGACTCTTGCCACCTAATTGTTTAGAAATCCTCATAGGTTTAGCAAACCTCATTTTTTTACCATATTTGTGCATCATTTCATTTCCATTATGCCCCATGTGGAGCTGTGACATGTCTGTATTATCTCAGGGTAATGCACTACAGCAAATTGTTTAAATATTATAGCCAGGGTGGTTTTCAGGAAATAGAACTGATGCTTTGTTGTATATTAAGGAAGATCATAAACAAGGCCAAGAGAATAAAAAGCTACCTTCTTATGATAAATGTTCTATAACTAGAGTTTCCTAACATCTGGGGAGATAAAAGAAGTATCAAAATAGGATTTCACTTTATATCTTTAAAGATGTACAGGTAGCAAAAAAGAAAATTAAAATGTTTGTACATAATTTTCAGCATACATTGTGCCAAATGCATAACTGCAAATTATTTTTTCTTTTATGTAGAAAGTGGTAGCCCTGAGTCCCGTGTTAAAATTATCCACTCCTTGGTTCATAAACTTCCAGAAAAGAAAAAAGAAATGCTTGATATTGTTGTGAAGCACTTAGCAAAGTAAGCATCTTGTATCCTAGTTTGATATTTACATTTTTTCTTTGCAATTCCTGAAGACTGATTATGTTTGGGGGTGTATTTTTATATTTCATATAAACAGCAAAAAGAAATGTTTGCTGTTTGCCCTGTTGTATACTGTATAACTATTTTAGTAAAATTTAATCTGGATGGATGGATGGATGGATTGTCTTGTCTATCTATCTATCTATCTATCTATCTATCTATCTATCTATCTATCTATCTATCTATCTATCTATCTATCTATCTATCTATCCTCTGCATTAACATTGCTTAATCTGTAAGGGTGATCATCTATTTATCTGACAGATGCCCACCCTTATGGATTAAGCACTGTTAATGTAGAAGAAAATATTAAGAAATAGCTAAGATAATAAGAGACATTAGAGAAAGAAAAGAAACATAGTCCAAATCATTGCCATTTATACCAATATTCATTTTGTATACTGTTCCATACAACCACCTCAATGTACATCTTTCATGCTGGTAATTTAGTTTTGTGTTCAGTTTATATTTATTCAGCATTGGTGCCCCTTTCTTGTTTTACAACATACCATATTTTTCAGAGTATAAGACTTTCTTTTTTCCACCCCCAAAAGTGGATGATAATGTCTGTGTGCCTTATACAGTGAATATTGCCGAAGCCACGGCTACCCACCAGTCCCCACCCTTCAGCCTCTGCCTCCCAGCAATTTGTCTCATTGCAGCAAACAGCCTGGTTAGCTTCAGCACAGCCTGATTAGCACGAGCAGCTGATTTGTCGGTAGGATTGGCCTCCCGGCGATCAGCTCTTTCAGGCTGCAGGGATTGCCATCCCTATTGCTGCCTCTGTGCACCCATTTTCGGCCTCTGCATCTCATTTTCAACTCCACACTTTTCGGTCTCCGCACGCCCCATTTTCTGCCTGTTCCGGGTGGTGGGGATCGGAATGGGCAGAAAATGGGGTGTACGGAGGCCGAAAATAGGGCGCACAGAGGCAGCATAGGCAATGGCAATCCCTGCAGCCTGAAACAGCTGGGAGGCGGATCCTACCGACAATCAGCTGCTTGTGCTAATCAGGCAGTGCTGAAGCTGACCAGGCTGTTTGCTGCAATGAGGCAAATTGCTGGGAGCCAGAGGCAGATTTTTTTTTTTTCCTCCCCAAAAGCTAGGAGCGTCTTATACTCCGAAAAATACAGTATCTCTTAACTTGATTTTCAGTATTTTAATTTTTAAATCTCTGCATCTAATTATTTGATTTATGTAATATACGTTGCAAATAATTGACGAACTAACAAACAACACAACATGGTCTCCATACAAAAATATACACAGATGCACACAAACACACATACTGATATCACAAAGCAACACTGTTCCAATGAAAACACAAACATTTCCATATATAATTATTGCTTAAAAAAACTAAGAAAAGATCACACATTCATGTCTTAATCTCTGCTCATTGCTAAACGATTAAGCATTTTGTTTATTCTTATACATGCTTACATTTCATTGAGTATACTGCTCTTGCTGTACTCAGCAACAGACATTCAGCTCAATGTTCAGATATTTCCAGTACTTTCTTTGACTACATTCTTTGGGGTTTGGGTTTTTTTTTTGTCTAAACATGTCATTCAATATCTTTTTTATTTTATACAGCTTTTATTCTCTTAAACACTTCTGTTTACCTTTTCCATACAGATTCCATACTTTTTGTTCTGATTCTTTTTCATACAGATATTGTTCTTCCTGTGAACAATCTAATTTTGTGGTTTTTTTTAAATTTAATTTCTTTCCTTTTCTTCCATGTCCATTTTACTCAATATGTGCCATTGTCAAAATGAAAATGTAGTCTGTATCACATGCATGCTTAATTAATTTTAAAGTACTTTATGATGCAGTATCAGGTATATTTGGTAACATCTTTCCAGAATTGAATTTGCTTACCCAAGCCACATATCTAGGGAGGCCTGTTGAGAATATACCTGTCTTCAAAAAGCACAAGTCTTTTCCGTAATAGTAGACTACCTTTCGCCCAACACTGCATGAATTCCCTATCCTGATAAATTCGGCAAATAAATACAAACTTTGTTGTTCTATCAAACCTTTTCTTCTGTTTGTTGGATCAGTTGATGACACTGTTCATAAGCATTGGTTTGAGAATTGCATTTTTTTGAATTTTTTAAAGTTTTTGTTGTGTCCCAGTACATTGTTTAGACTATCTGGAGTTGAAGCACACCATAACTAAACCTCTTTTTTTTGTAAACTTCACTATGAATCACCACCATTCTTTATTTATCATTGGAATTAGTACTGCTGCACCACTCAAAATCTTAGCAGATGAATCTCAGATAAAAAAAATTCATCATTTCCACTCAACTGTGTCTTGTTGATATGCACCAGTTTTTCTTACTGTTTCTCATTTATGCCATATTATTTCAAATAGACTTGGAATCCACGTGCGACTATATCCAGGGAATAGCCAATGGATTAGAAAAACAGACTGGCATCACATTGATTATCTCTTTCTTGTATAATATTCAGTTCAGTGCCTCCTGTCATTTATTCCTCAACTATTTTCATAATCACTTCTTGCTCTTTCAGATTTTTCTCCAATTACATAATTTTGAATAAAAAAACTGTAGTAGCAAAACTTTAGTAGCTGTCCAATTAAAATTGCTCTGCCAATCAGTCTTGCTTCCCTTCTTGAAGTTACTGTATAATATTTGCTACACTTCATCCATTTTACTTCCTTCACCTATTGTTTCTCTTCTTCCTAAAGATTTTTCAATTGAGCCACTTTCACTCCAGTGAGGAGGGAATAGGAACTTTCCCAGCCACACCAAAAACATTAGAAAAGTTTTTTCATTTTTCCAAAAAAATTACCAGCAATGGATACGTTTCTCTTTCCATTTTACTTTTTAATTAAGGTTTATTTTCAAGTTTATCTTTAATCTTTATTTCAAGTTCTTTATTGTTTGCTAGTCTTAAATTCCAAGTCAGTGTCTTCCATATGTCATGGTTGTCTCTTATCATGGGCCATAGAAATTGTTTTCCATTACTCATTATGACTCTGGTCAGATACATAGTTCTTGTATGAAAACAGTAATTGGGAAAGGAATTTCAGTTGTGCAGTTATCTGGATATCATATCACCATAGTGCCTTAGCCATGGCAATTTGAGCTGTCCTTGGCTAATATCGCTGCAGGTTGTTATACAGGGATCTCACTTAACTTCCATCTTCCTGCCCTATTGACCTTATTTGGAAGCTGGCAGGTAAGATCACAAATCACAATTACATGACTCCAGGTTCACTGTGATGGCCAGAACTTCAAGAACTGGTCATGAATACCAGTTGTTCAGCACTGTTGTAAGTTTGAACACTTGCTAAACCAGTGGTCATTAAGGCTGACCTATATTCTTAGCTTAATTGCACCTATGTTACATACAGCATTCCCTGATACATATAAAGGCACATAATGACTGATAAGCCACAATGCAACCAGACTCTAGTTTTAACTCCAAACATGTTTACACTATACAATGTTGCTCCTATTTCTAATCTGGAGGCTAATTTGCAAGCTAAATATTATTGCCTACCTACATTTTACATGATGCTACATGCAATATAAGAATACACAAATCACAAATACACAAATAATGTTATCACAGTATTGCTTTTAATTGAAGTAAAAATGTTTTTACCTCAGAATGATATAAAATAATTGCTAGTATTTACTAACAACTTTTTTTTGAGAGAGACAAAAGATTTTTTTGTTTTTGTTTTGTTAGTATTTTTTAATAATTGTTTGAAATTTTAGGTACTTCCATATATCAAATAAGGTTTATTGTTTTAAGAAGAGAGAAGAAATGCACAAATCTATCCTGAATGGTTGCAAAAGTTCAATGGTTGAAGGAAATGTAATTTTATTTTTTCACTTTGAAGCAGTCATCTTCATAATGCTGGTTGTTTTTTGTTTTTTTCTGTTTTTGAAAAGTGTTTCTGATCATGCTAAGAAAAATCTTATGACTGTGGCAAATTTAGGAGTTGTATTTGGACCAACATTAATGAGGCCACAGGAAGAAACAGTGGCTGGTCTTATGGATCTGAAATTTCAGAATATTGTGGTGGAGATTCTAATTGAAAATCATGAAAAGGTAAGTATGGAAAGTGGAAAAGAGATTTGATATTAAATTGCTGTGAGATAATTTATGATTTTCTCAACTTCCATACTTCCATAACATAGAAAGCAGAATCATCTTAATTTTAATAGATTTTCAGGATTTATAAGGAGGAAGTGACATTTTCAGCCTGCGTAAGAATTATGAAATTAACTTCGACCTTTAAATCTTCCCCATTCATTTCTCTGTGAAAAACATTGCAGTGGTTATTTTTAAAATTCCACTCTCTTGGGGACATAAAAAAGGATGCTGATGGTTCTTATTTCTTACTGTAGCTAGATTGGCAGAATCTTTACATTCTCTTTTGTAGAAAAATGGAAAATGTGTATGGAAAGGGAAGGAGATGACCTATACTAGTGGTCGCCAACTGGTGGGCCACGGCCCACTGGTGGGCCGTGAGAAAATTTTGGTGGGCCGCAGAGAAATCTCACCCCCAAAGCAACTAATCCAGGCTGTGCAAAAACACAAGGCTGCTCAGCCCACATGGCCCACGGTAACTCTCCCCAGCCACTCACTCCTTACCCAGCAAACTTGTCTGCTAAATTGCTATTTTTCTTTTTTCGGACCATCATCTGTTCTGCTGTACCGGGAGATTTAGATTAGCTAGGAAGCAGGAAATGGTGGATTTCTTGCTTTCTAGCTAAGCACAGCCGAACCTCCCTTAGGACTGAAGGTTTGTTTGCAAGCAAATTCAATGCAGACTCAATTTGAGAGACTGAGCTAGCCGATGGTAGATAGATAGATCACTGAATGATTCTGTGAGCAACTCAAGCTGCCTGCTTTGCCTGATTTTGGATAAAAGCTTTTTTTTAAATACAAAAATTCAATATTTACATGCATGGTGTGTTGTGAGTTAATTTTATGAGTTTGCTCGCAAGCAAATTTTATGTGGCAGACTGACCTAGCCAATGGCAGATAGATAGATTTCTGAATGAATCTGTGATTCTGTGAGCAACTCAATCTGCCTGCCTGCTTTGCCTGATTTTGGGTAAAAGTTGCTCTTTTTTTATAAAAAATTCAATATTTATATAATTATTTATAATATTTACATACAAGCCATGCCCAGCCAGTCACATGACCACCATGCCACACCACAAAGTAGGCCATGCCCACAGAATCAGTTAGTGGTCCCTGGGATCTAAAATTATGAGTTTGGTAGTCCCTGAAGTCCAAAAGGTTGGCGACCTCTGAACTATACTATCAGCGTCTAATAAAGAGGATGGCTGCTTGATTACATGAACTTTTTTCTGCATTGCTTCCTTGTGGGATATACATTACTTCCCAATTGTTTTGTTAATAAGTTTATTAATAAAATCTCTAGTCTGCAGTTAAAGCAGTTATACTAGCCTGATACATATAAACATTTTGGGAAAAGAATATATTTTGTCCCATTAATTTTCTGAAATGCAAGTATGTTTAAAATAATATGGTTACTTGCCTAATGACTACCCTATTCTCAAAGCTGTAATCTTTTTTTTCCTGTTTGACTTTATAATAGTACATATTTTTTATCAGTCTGCGACTTCCTAGTATCTATGCCATTTACTGGCTTTCTCTGACCCTCAGTATTTCTTCAGCTTATCTGCAGATAGTACCTATTATAATTTTTCAAATATTTTCAGTTCTCTTTTTCATTTTACTATTTATTTCAAGGATATATTTCAGTATTTAATTGCAGCCTTTAAAAGAAAGTTCTACATTTGTATGCTCTACTTTTGTTTCATATATGAGAATTATGACGTTAGGAGAAGTAGTGATTCTTTTCGAAGTTACCATCCCTCCAGTGCTACTTAATGGAAGGGTTTTCCTTGGAATGTTGATGCCACATAAAAATATTAAAATGCATAATCTGAATTAATGGGGTGAATGGAATGGAGAAACTAATTCATTTTGAACCCATCCCATCCTAGGATTTTTACTGAACCATTTTGATTAGCCATTACCAGTTCCCAGTGTATGGTGGGAATAAGAGCATAATTTATCAGCTCACTCACTTCCCTCCTATCTTTTTAGTTATTTCACCTTTTTCTATCCCCTTAGCCACTGCTAATGCTCCTATGTGGAATATCACATCAGCCTGCCTCTTCCTGATCACAGTAGCTCCTTCTTTTCCCTTTTTCTGCTACCAATATCTTCAGCTGTCTCCCCATCCCATTTCTGCGTGTAGCAAAACAGCCCTTTTTTGGGCGGGGGCACATAGAATCAGATAATCTCCATTGATTATTTAGGTAACTTGTGAAAAAAGAATACTATTTTGCACATGTTGAAACACTTGAAACATATTTAGATCTCAGCATGGATCATTAAAAACCAGCTTTGTGCATAGAATATAGAATATATTCCTACTCTGAATTTATATGGTAGAACAATCTCCCAACTCTACCCTGATTTAATGGAATACAGCAGGGATTTCAAACTGGATTTCTTCAAGGGCCGGATCAACATTTTTGTTCTCTGCAGGCTGGTGACTGGGGAGGGGGGCGGCAGGGGGGTACAGATGCCTCTTGCAGCACCCTGCTGGCCAAAATGGGGACCCAGGGGTCGACGCACGGGCCTCCTATGTCTCATTTTTCCCCCATGGTCTCCTCCAACATTCTGCTGGCTGAAAATAGACGGCGTGACTAGTTTTCAGCACATTTTTAGCCCATTTTTTGGGCTGTTTTGGGCCCGTTTTTAAATTTGTTTTGAGTCCACTTTTCGGCCTGGTTTTAGCCGGCAGAGTGCTGCAGGAGAATATGGAAGGTGAAAACAAGGCGCGTGGGGCTAAATACAGGTCGTTTTATTTATTTATTTATTTTCAAATTTTATATACCGCTCCCATCTCCCAACGGAACTCGGGGCGGTTTACAGCCAAATAAAACACAATCCAATACAATATTTAAAATACAATTAAAAAGATTAAATGAGTGGCTGAAGCTAAAACAAACTATGACATTAAAAGGTTAAAAAGTTAAAAACCAGTTAAAATCAATTAAAAACCCTACCCATAATTCTAGGACAGACCGGCTTGATGAAATAGGTGGGTTTTCAGCGCGCGCCGGAAGGCTAGTAGTTTTACCCACCAGAGGCACCGCGGGCCAGTCCTTTGATAGTTCCAGGCCAGCCTTGCAGGCCAGATTTAAGCATCCCGTGGGCCAGTTCCAGCCAGCGGGCCTTGTGTTTGACATGCCTGGATTAAAGGGTCATAAACTGAAAAAAAAAAAAGTCTCAATGAAACTAAGGTGGATATAGTTAAGATTTGGTGCAGTAGACACATGGCAGTTCAAAGTTTGATGGATGTGAAAATAAAAAGAGTCGTGAAAAAATTGAAGACTTGTTTTCAAAATAGTTATGTTGCAAAGTTGTCTCCGAATGCAAAACAATAATTAGCTCCTCTGATATTCATTGATTCATAGTATATCAAATACTAACTGAATCTTGATAGATTCATCTAGGCATGATACGAACAATTCAGTCACAAATTGGTAATATTCATGAAGCACTGATTTGGACAATGGTAAATATAGCATCATTCATTTGGCCATAAGAGTTGATTAGCATTTCAGCAAAGGCTTAATAAACAAATGCTTCCAAGTGCCTTCATTGGTTCCTTCATTTCCACATTTTTTATTTATAGATTGAAAATTTTTGATTGGTGTAAGTTTTTATATTACTTTATAACTTTCATGTTTAAGATTGCAGCCTCAATTTTTTAAATCTTTTCTAAAAAATAAAGATGCACGGGAAAAAGAATGAAAACATATGGGTTTGCTTCTATAGCCATATTATACTCTATCAAGGTTCTGAGAAGTATAACTTATATGTATTAATGTCTTTAAATCATTTTCTGTTTCTACTGTTGCTTCTGCACTTGCCAGAAAGTGTCAGCTTGTTCAGTTGACTCCTCTCTCCCACACACACAGTCCTGCTGCTTTCCAGACTGGCAAAAAGCTTGCTTTCAGTACAGTGGAAATTCTACTAGATTCATTATAGTCAGACTGGCAGACAGATGTCTGTGGAAGCATCACATCAAGGGAGGCTTAGAATGTTTCACTTGTATCAATTTATTTTAATTTCCTACATACATGTAATAACAGAGAGGTGGCAGTATAAGCAAATGTATTTTCCACTGGTCTTATTTTATTATAGTAAAGAAATTCTCCTTTTTCTTGGCAGTATAAAACAAGTCTGCCTTCCTTCCTTCCTTCCTTCCTTCCTTCCTTCCTTCCTTCCTTCGACATAAAATTAGTTAATGATAATATTTATAACTGACCATTTTTATTATTGTAAATATAATATCTTACATGCATTGTAGTACTAATCTTTTATGCTGTCTTAAATTCTCCATATCCCAATATCCAATATTGAGATTCAAAGTTGTGATCTAATCTAATCAGATTACCTATAATTGTTATGGCTGCCATGATGGATGGGGAATAGTTTTCCATATGGGTTTTTATTTTATGATGTAAGCCGTCCAGAGTCACTTATTTGTGAATTGGGATGCTGTATAAACTTAATAAATAAATACGCATGCATGCATGCATGCATGTGAGAAAAGTTCATCGCAGAGTTGTTTTTAATTTCAATTCCATATTATTTTTGGAGAATCACAATGTATTTGTGATTAAGAGTTACAATATCACACTGATGTGCATACTACAGTTTATACATATTTATATATCAGTAACTTGTCAAGTGAACATTTTGCTCTTGTTCTAAGAAGAATTAATGTGGCTTTATGAAAATGAATGCATATGTTATATTCTGTTAAACATTATGCTGCTTTTTTTTAATTATAAGATTTTTAATATTTAAATTGTATTAATAATCCACAATGTTCAGTATAAAAAGTGAAGTTGATTCAAAAATGGCTGTTGTTTCAATGTTAGTTTTTGTTGATTTTTCCTGAGTTTGTACATAGTCCATGTACTCTGCATTTTGGATGATACTGGTACTTTAAAAAAAAAAAAATTAAGCCAAGTATAATACATGAAACCAGAACTGGGGGTGGGGAAAGACAAAGGGAAGAAAAAAAGGGGAAAATTATTAATTATTTCATTTAGTAGAATATTTCTATTTCTGTTATATATGGCAATAATTATATATTCCTTTTGTCCAACTCTTTTTGTGAAAAGCACACCAAGCAGATTTTCCATATGCTTTTTATATTGGACAAGAGTTTTTTTATAAAATAAAGACCATACTGTAAAGCATGATTTTTATATCTTCATCATGTGGTTTAAATAAAATGTGTTATAGTAGAATGAAGAGTCAAACTTAAAAGCTAAAAGCCTACTTAAGTAGTTTTAGAATGATTCATCTGTTAAACCAATAATCGCTTTTATAAAAGAGCTTTATGTCATCCATATGTTTTAGCAGATTTATTTACATATTCTTAAAATAACTATGTGCAAAATAGTGTTCTTTTTTCCACAATTAAGGTAACCTAAGAACAGAAAATTTTGCTCAATAACTCTGAGTAATACTTACCTATTTTCTTAAAATCTTATTTAAAATCATATGTCAGATCAATAAAATGTATTTATGGTATAAATTCTACTTGTATGTTAGTTTCTCCCCAAATATGCCCTGAAAGACATTTGTAACATAAATATCAATCATTAAATATAATACAAGTCAGACAATTTTCATAAATGGTTGACCTAAAGAAACAGCATTTCTAATACACCGTTCCTTATTAAATATTTTTATTATGTTCTAATATATTTACTATTGAAGGCAATGATGTGGTTATTCCTTTCTTTATTAAAAAAAATCAGACCAGTGAAATTTCATGATGTAAAAAGCACTCAAAATAAACTAGGATGAAAAATTTAGAAAGTATTTAAATTAATTTGATATTGGCCTGTGCTAGAATATCAATGACCATTTTTTCCTTCCCAAACATGGTTTTGTTCCTTTTGCTCAGATTAGATTTATTGTAAATCAATTGAATTTGAACTGATCGTTTACTAAATGAACTGCCTCAGTTAATAGAATGGTTTTTTTCCCTACAGTAATTCTCAACTATATGTACCAAGTTAAATCCCTCATGTTCCCTTATGCCTTTGAACATTTGATAATTAATGGATTATTTTATTTTAAACTGACTTGATTTGCTATGAAAAAAAGAGCTGCAGGAACAGCAAAATACTCTAAAGAAAAGAATGAATATCCATAGCTGAAAGAGGCCGATGACTAAATACACTGCAACACAAAAAATCCTGGCCTCTTTTCCAGTTGGCTGTTAAATTAGTAGTCAGCCAACTGGGTCAATAGGAGTGAAAAGCTTTGTGGCTTTCTCTTCTGTTCCAACAACTCTTCTTAAGATGTTTGAAATGGAGTGGTCTAAGTTTCACATCTTTGTTCAGCAATCCTGTGGTCTCTGAGTATTGCACTTAGGGAAGAATTGTGTACAGCTAAGGAAGAATTTTCAGTAGGACATCCACCCCGGCATATGTTCCTGGATGCAGTTCTTCTTATCCTTTCAACATTGCAATAACAGCGCTGTTGGGAATCTGCATTCTTCAGAACAACGCTAACAAATTTTCTTATTTTATTGATCTATCTTCATTTCTTTAGTTTGGCTGTGTATTTTTCTGTAGTTGAAGGCTGTCTTCTGACATTACACACCATTTGGGTAATGATTCTTCCTACTAATTAGTATAGCATATGTTTCCTATTTTTTCCAAAGTCTTACTTACAGAAGTAACTTACAGAAGTAAGTAGCCTTCCAAATATGAACATAGTTTGTCTAATATGCCTGAAAGAGATCCATGTCACTGAAAATGGATCTCATTGCTCACCTGTCTACCAGTGCGCCTCTGTCCTAGAAACTGAGTCAACAAAAAAGTTGCTCAGTTCTAGGAAATTAGGATTCAGTTGTTGAATTGTATTTTGCCTTTTCTGTTGATTTAATAGACAAAGGATGCAGTTAAAATAAACACATATTTCCCCCCATTTTTATCTGTTTAATCATTTAAAATTCTTGAAAAAGCTGTGGTTTACAACTGGGTGCCAATGTTGCCCAGAAGTATAATTTACGTTTCTAGGAAAAGTAGATTTTTCATGTTGAAAAAAACCTCTGTTATTAAAAGCCTTTATATTCTCAACAATAGTAAGGAATAGCAAGACTTTAATTTTTCTCTTAATGTTGTTTGGGTCTTAGGCAGCATGCAGTGGTCTCAGTTAAAATATAAGAATAAGACTACTCTTGAGAATAGTCGAATCAAGAATTGTCAAATATTCTATACGATTGTTGGATATTTCAAATCCCTTTTGCACTTTTGATGATTTCCTGGTGTTGATGCTAGAGGACAGGGAGGAATTGCTATCTGTGAGACTATAAGAAGAAAAAGGATGCTTTGGGCTTTATTAGAGTGAGTCAGTCCCCTGGTCCTTAAAGTTTAGTTTCCATACATCTTAGCACTTCTATAGAGAGGTATTTTCTCTATAAAAAAGTGATAGTGTTACAGTTTGCTTCAACTATGACTACTGCAATGGCTGCTCAGATTGTTTAAAGGCAAACCTGGTGTGTTTATTTTTATCTTAAATGTTTTAAAGTCAGATATTGTATGATATTGCTATGATGCTCTTGGGAGCTATGACATGGACCTTGAGAATAGCTAGTGTTGTACTTTTCTTCCACTTAACAACACAGTAGTTCCTCTGAACTATTCTTAGAACAGTTATTTTTGACTTGCAAAATAATGTCACTGCTTTGCAATTCTTTCTTCTATCTATCTATCTATCTATCTATCTATCTATCTATCTATCTATCTATCTATCTATCTATCTATCTATCTATTATTAATTTTTTACAACTTTAAAAAAGGTTATAGTTAAATATAAAAGTTTTTCATCATTCTATTTCCTATTCTTACAACAGTGTAATGCAGTTTTCAATTCTATGCATATTTATTATTATTTATGGAGATTCTCAGTCATCCAGGTCATGGTTGTCCTAAAGGTACTTTTTTAAAAGGTAACTGAACTTTCTTGTTTCCTTTGAATATGTTTCGCTTTTGTCCTTGTTCTAAGAAGACTTAATGTAGCTTTATGAATATGAATGCATAAGAAGCAAAATGTCTTCAAAGAAAAATAAGAAAGTCCAATTGCCTTTTGAAAAAGTATCTTTGGGATATTTATTATTAGTTTACTCATTTTGATTTCTTTTGATGGTAACTCCATATGACCACCATAGACTTAGAAGAGCACAATGCAATTTTCGTGAGGCTACCTTTGAAGGCCATCCTAAAACTGCTGTTGTTGTAGACATCAGAAGCCTACTTACTGGCAAATGACAACTTTCATAATGATAGAACATATGTGCTATAGGCCTTGCAGTAGATTTGATACATTTACAGTGTAATTCAAAGCCAGCTTTTACTTAAGAAGCTTTATATGGCTTGATTCCCAAGTATTTTCAGAATCACCATCTCTAAGTTAAATTTCCAGTACGTTTTATTTGAGAGAAGTTACTCATTCTCCATTTGAGGGAAATAGGCAGACTATGGTAAATAAACAGTGTATCTCAGTGGTCTCTGTTTAATAGAATAGCCTCTACCAATATCACTACTCTGACAATTTTTTGATCTGCTTAAAACTACTTTTTAAAGACTATGATAATGAGCTGTCATCGTAGGGTAAGCAGAATACAATTACAGAGTTTTAAAACTGTGTCTGTTTTAATATTAAGATGCTAACTATTGGGAATACAGAAGTGTACAAAATAAATAAGTAAATCTAATGCAACCTGTCAGAGAACAATTAATAATAAAAGAATACAGAAAACTTACCTGTTGACTAAAAAGATCATATTCTCAAGAAAGAAGACAATCATTACTTATTTATAATCCATAACCAATATATAAAAAATATATTACAACACAATAAATATAACAGTGATATAAAAATAACATAAGATTAATTGTAAAAGCTTGAAATAATTAATAGTGTGATGGAAATATTAGATAAAATCTAATTTATCTAATCTAAGACTTGGCTATTGTTAAAAAATTAGCTACCATGTTGCAGTTGGGACCAGAAGTTCCGTCACTAACCAACCCAGTCGTAAAACAATGTGTCACATGACCATACTGTTTGGCAACATAAATTCCAATACTAAATGAATCATGTCATTAAGTGAGAGTATCACATGATCATTACCTTCTTCTAGCTTCCCCATGCAAATGGTGATCATGTGATTGTATACTGCAATCAATGTAAGTATGAGGACTAATTGTAGCTGCCACACATTCAGCATCATCGTACGTTTGATCTCTGAATGATTATTAATGAAGGAACATATGTAATAGCCAGAGTTAATTTCCTAGGATAAAATGGATAATCTCGGAGGAGTAATTTAGATTTCTAACAATTGTTATTAGTTTGTCCTCCATTTATTGCATAGAGGGTAATCTAGTTATGAATGTGGAATAGATTAAATTTCTATATCATAACATACACAAGTATGAATTTAACAAGGAATACTGATGTATCTACCATTTGTTGCTCTTTTAATTTGATGATTTTGGTGAAGATGAGATGGCTCCTATGTAAAGTGTAGGAAATATCTGGCAATGGAGCAGGAGAGGGTTTTTGAGCTGTAATGGAGGTGGAAAATTCTGGTTGCCTATATGGGCATCTAGGTCTATATCCTGCATTGAAGGGTAACTGACTTTATCAGGGTTGAGACTTAGATATTAGACCTAAAGATTTAATTTTTGAAAATAAAAGCTCAGTAAACTAAACTGAGTTTGATTTTTTTCTTTGGGAAGATTGAAATTAAGAAATGATCCAAAAACATTCCCCCAAAATTGCTCCTACCATCATCTGATGTGACAGACCTCTCATAAGTCCAAAAGAAATGCAGTCTAATTCCAACCAGACAAGATGAAATAAGGAACCCCTATCAATAGTCTTCAAAAAAATCATTTTTGCATATAGAAAAGATCCTCTTATTAAGCTTGTCCCAGCTTCAATTATTGATACCTCAGCTTAAAAATCCTTTTAAGGACTTAGGCAATGAACATCAGCTGTAGCCAAGATGAGTGGAAATGATCATTTATTTATCTTACAAAGATTTATGTTCTGGAGCAATGAGAAATTAATGTTTGCATGGACCCACCTACACACATATTTTGGGAGGCCATCACTTGAAAAAAAACAATCCTTTGGCCTTTTTTTGCTTTATAATAGTAACAATTTGGGGAAATATGAAGGAGAAGAGAAGAATATTGAATGCCAGACTTGGTTCCCATCTAAATGCAAAAAGTGTTTGGTAGAGGTAGAGCTGTCTGTCAATGTAAAAAGCATTTGTCCTCAAAAGATTTTAAGGAAAGATACTGAATCTCTATGATTCAATTTCCTTCTTATAATATCTAGTTTAAAGTTTCTAGCCCAAAAAAAATCACATTAGGAAAAATATATCTCAGCTTAAATGCTTGGGAAACTAAGTGTTATAATAGTGTAGAATTTTAGAACTATAAAGGACACTTTTCCAAGTGACATGTGAAAAAACCCTCTTGATTATAAATTTCACCTGATAAAATTGTGCACTGGGTGATATATTAGTAACTGCTTCTTAAGAATAGGATGAATGAATGAATGAATGAATGAATGAATGAACAATTTGACCTGAGCAAAGTTCATAGGTTGAAAAAATTGTAGAGCTTATTTCTTGTCTTAGTTCATAACCCTGACTGATCTCATAATCTGCCATCTGGCAAACATAAAATTCTTTGGTCTGTGAATTTAAGTGTTTGGCAGAACAGTGAATATTTATGCTTATTTTAATTTTGATTTATTTAAAATAATCATATTCAAAATGTGAGACATTGAATATAATTCCAAGGCAAATGATTTCTTGAAAATGACTTACAGGATTTATACAAGTTGTCCTTCACAATAAATTAATGTGTTTTGTATTACACTTTGCAGATTTTCCACATGCTGCCTGATGCGTATTTCGCTGAGCCTACACCCATGCCAATCTCTCCTCCAAATGCCCCACCACGACAATCAAGACGACAGGGGCAACGTAATAAGAGGCCTGTTGCTGTATATAATCTCTGCCTAGAACTGGATGACAGTAAGATGTTCATCATATTTTCTATCTTGGCAAAAGTGAAATTGCAATATATCTTCTGCAATATCTTTTATTTTGTTATTTTTGTTTCTGAAAGTTAGAAAATAGAGGCAACATTCTGATAGAATGTGTTTTATAATATCCTGTGTACATAACTTTGAGATAATGTATGTGCTTTTACTGAATTTTTAAACTAATTCTATTTGTCCTCAGTAATTATAAGCTCCATGGCTTGGGACCTGGGTACTTACGGGACCGCCTGCTGCCATCAACAGCCTCCCACTGCCCAGTGCACTCCCACAGGGTTGCTCTCCTCAGGGTTCCGCTGCCTGATCGTTGCCGGTTGGCGACCCCGAGGGTGCGGGCCTTCTCTGTGGGGGCCCCCTCTCTGTGGAATGATTTGCCCCTGGAGATACGGGCCATTACCGACATTCAGACCTTCCGGCGCACAGTAAAGACCCTGTTCTTTCAACAGGCTGGCCTGGCCCAGTAACGGTTTTTTGGGGTTTTAATTAACTAGGTTTTTAAATTTTTTTTAAAAATAAATAAATTTTAAATCTATTAGTTTTATATTTTTTATATTTAAATTGTATTTTGGCCTTGATTTAATTGTTTAATCTGTTTTTAATTGTATATATTGTCCGTTTTTAGTAGGCTGTGCACCGTCCCGAGTCCCTTTTTGGGAGAGGGGGCGGTATAGAAATTCAATAAATAAATAAATAAATTGTATGAGAAATGGAATAAAATAAGAACCCAAAGCAAAGCTTTTTAGTGAGTTTGAAGAGACAACACTAGCAGTAATATTGATAGTAATATATAATTACATATACAGTAAGTTTTAAAATGAAAAAGTAGAATTCATTATGCAAATAAAGTGTAACAGTTTTTCAGAATGCAAAGATTATATTTGCGGTTTTCCCATTAAAAATACTTTAACAGTGATACAATATGTACAGATTTAAAATGACAGACAGGTATACCAACTGACTGACTCATTTTCCTCATAAGAAATACATCAGCAGTACTCCAAAATATGGTTGGTTGTACAGTCAGCCACATGCTTGGATTGGATTTGTCATTTTTGTCCTGTAAAGTCTTCCCCAAGGATCTGGGACAGACTGAATTTATTTAATAATATTAAAGATATTATTGCCTTTGTCACAGCATGTAAGCTGTGATAGGATGTAAGCTGTTCCAAGTAAAATTGCCTTTTGGAATTGACCGATGGTATTTGAGTTGTGCTCCAGTTGTTTTGAGATTGCACCCAAAGCACTTACTATTATTAGTGCTATCTTTCTTTTGCTACTTACATTTGCAAGCTTTTGTGATTGTTTTTCCACTTCTTTTTTTTTCTATTCTTCTGTCTCAAGGTATTGAAGTGTTGATTTTATGGTTTTTTTTATTGACAGTTGTTAAGTCTCGGTTATTGTGTGATGGAAGATGTTTGTTTGAAAAGTTCCAGAGAGTATTTTAACTTCTTCATTTTCTATTACTTTATCTATTTATGTGCCCACTGCTTCTTGCTATTTATTGCATATAATTCCAAAGCACCTTTGTTCTAATTATTCAACATTGATACATCAAAACTAGACATAAAAATAAAGATAAATAGATCTATATATATTCCCTCTTAAAAAGTGGGCTATAGCCATGGTCTTCAACATTTCATCTTAGTGGCCCTGTGTGGAGGATGCGTCCTGAGTGGCAGGTGCATGCGCACAGCTCCATTGGTACAAGCAGCGGAGACGCACACTCTTCACTCACACAAATGGAGCTTGGTATGTGAATGAAGGACACTTATGCTTGAAGCTCCACTTGGATGAGCGAGGAGCACTTGTGCTCACATGCAAAGCTCTGTTTGTGTGAGCGGAGAATGGTCAAATAGAAGGCACTTCTGCTGTTGTGCAAAGCTTCATTTGTGCAAATCAGCTTCACATGGAAGCATAAATGTTCTCCACTCAAGTGACTGTGTTCACGCTGTCTCTGCTGAAGCAAGTGGAGCTTTGCGTGTGCTTGCCCATTGCTTGTGCAGCCTGTTTTGAAACAGATTGTGGTCTGGTAATGAGCTATGGCCCAGGGGTTGGGGATACCTGTCTTATGGTATTGTTATTATGATTGGTCTCACAAAATCAGAAAGATGTTTAGACTAGATTTGGCATTTTTATCCACCGATTGAGGACCTGGTGTAGGCAGATGTTATTGTTTGATGGTCTTAGAGGTATCATCATTATTATTAAATGAGTAATTTATAATTATATTCACAATCAAACAATGGTGAAAGTATTTATTTACTTATTCATTTATTTATTGTAAAATTAGAATGTTCAGGTCTGTTAAATATCAAGGGAATAGAACAGAACAGAGCAGATAAGGAAACAGAACAGAATAATAGAATATAATTCTTTATTGCCCAAGTGTGATTGGACACACAAGGAATTTGTCCTCAGTTCATAAGTTCTCAGTGTACATAAAAGTTATAAATCATGATCATAGTCATCATAAAATATATTCATTGTGAAACATAAGATACAACACTTAGAGGTAGTCATAAGATACTAAATAACATAAATCATACTAGGAAACTAAATAGAACAATATAAATTGTAAAGGGACAAGTATCAAAGTTATAGTCATAAGTAGAAAAGGAGATGGCTAATAGGAAAGATGAGAAGAATAATAGTAATACAGTCTTACTAAATAGTTTGACAGTGTTATGGAAATTAGTTGTTTAGTAGAGTGATAGCATGGTGGAAAAAACTGTCCTTGTGTCTGTCTAGTTGTTCATTAGGCATAGCTCCAATGATGATTTTCCCCCTATAAGTATTTAAGTTAAATTTGAAAGCCCCAATATTTCACTTTTTTTCCACAGTGCTTTTCCATCCCCTATAGCAACATTAATGAACCAGAGTTTCTTCTTTTCAGTGACAGCAAATAAAATTTAGTTTAGTTTACTTTATTGTCATTGCACCTCGTACAACAAAATCAAACACCATCTTCAGTGCACATCATGACCATGATGTCTATCTGTTTGAATTTTAAAATCCCATAAAATCTTAAGCCACTCATTTTCCAAAACCCCTCCTCTTAATGTCCCTGTGGTTCTTGCTACATTTAAGTCCAAAATTCTGGCACATTTCCAATGAATAATTTTGGCACCTTAGTTGTAACACTGATTACAGTCAGTTTGTGAAATTTTGCTGCAGCCACTGATCAAATGGTCAGTTGTTTCAGTCTTTGCACTACAAAGGTGACATTTGTAAACTGCCCAGAGTCACTTAAGTGAGATGGCTGGTGTAGAAATTTAATAAATAACTAAATTAGTTTATTGTTTTGTTACATGAAGATTTTTTGCATTCATCAAAATTGTGGCAAAGGTTGTTCTTGAGTTAGTAAAATAAAATCTTCAGTTCCTTCCTTTAACAATCCTGATCTTAACCAGCTCCATGTATAGTTTTTATTGGATTTTCTAAATTTATATACATGTCAAGTATTTCTCCACAGTGGGCATTTGAGTTTAGTAGGGTTTTTTTAGACTTGGTATTTTTTATTTCTTTCTTACATTAATTAATTAAATCTCTTCATAAAGAATAGTGAGGTCAACACCCAGAAATATTGGAGGCAGCTTAATTTTAGTGATATGCAAATAGATAACATGTAGCAGTAAACTTTTACTTAATGAAATATATTTATTGATGAACAAATGGTACAAATTGTAAGTATATAACAAATATTATAAACTGTTAGCTTTTATATATAAATATAAGTGATGCCTTTTGTCTTCCATACTTTTCATTTTGTATTTAAATAAATAGCAAATTCAAACTTGTCATCCAAAATAATCAGTATATATGTACACATATATATGTAGGTAGGTACATAGGTATGTATTATACATGCATATGGGATAGGAAAAGTACTAGATATTTGGTGGTGTGTTTTTGAAGATTGTACTGTAATAAATGTTTCAAGAAATAGATTTTAAAAATAGGTTCTGCACTGAACTTGTTAGAACCACCATAAGCTTCCAACAGGACATCTGTAGTTCTGTTGGAGCAAAAATAAAAAGTATGGTGGCATCTTAAAAGCTATGTTATTTGTCATGGCATGAAAGCTCATTCCACAATAAATCTGTTGATCTCCATTATATTGTTTATTCATTTTTTAAATTAAGATATCACATTTCATGGCAGCTTCACTTGCTTGCCATAAGCTTTGAAGTTAAATTCCAATAATTCAAGGATGCCAATAAAAACCCAAACATACTTTGGAAATAATAACTGGCCTATCACTGTTCATATTTTAGACATCTTAAAACAAGATCAGGCTAGAGATTTTAAACTGTCATTAATAGAATTGTTAACAGCAATATATAATTGTTAATAGCAATATTGGAATCCCTACTGAGTTTTTTTGGTAACTTCAGATGACATGTTAAATTCTTTATACAGATGACATGTTAAATTCTTTATACAGCCACAGAGAACATAATTCTTTTTATAGCCTTTAGGTGAACCTCCTGTTTAGTAGTTTTGGCTCCTATATAGCAGTGAATTGTAACATTGGAGAAAAGAGTACAATTTAAGGTAGATTTATATTCACCCAAGATGAAATAAATGGCTGTAATTTGTCCTGTTCCAATTTAGTTTCTTCTGCGAATTTTCATTGATTTGTAAATGGCAGTGCAGTAGCCAGCAAAAAAGAAAAGAAAAAGAATTAAAAAATAAACCTCCACTTTCTTGTATAAAGTCTTAGAGTTAGGAAGTATATAAAGCAAGAGATCTTCAAACCTCCATAGCTGCTTACTTCAGAGAGCTCAATAGTAGCTGAGGTACATGAGAAATGAATATACTTAGATTATAGAATAAAATACAAAAATATGAAAGCAAATAATAGGACACAGTGGGGACGACAAAGGGAAGGAAAAGTTGAGGAGGGGACAGAGAAAAAAAGAAAAGGGTTGACTTCTGACTCTGCTGTGGTAGAATAAAGCAAAGCAATATAAACTAGCCATTTCTATACCAACAAATCAATCTAATCAGTAAAATACAAAATCAAATTTTCATTTTTTTTCCACCTCAAGCACAAAGTCCAGAAGTGATCTCCATGTAGCAACAAAAGTACTTGTGTTCTTTTCTTTAACCAAAACAGTCAATTTAGCCATCTCTGCCACCTCCATCAACTTCTGTAGCCATTTATCCATGGTGGGGATCAAAATGTCCTTCCATTTTTGTTCATTCAGTAGTCTTGCTGCCGTCAACGTATATAAGCTCAATATTCCAAAACATTTTCTAAGTCTTTTTCCATTAAACCCAGAAGAAAAGTTTCTGGTTTCATCTTTATCTTCATTTTAAGAATTTTCTGTATTAAAATATGAATCTTACTCCAAAATTTATTTGCTTTATCACATGTCCAGCACCCTGAATGATAAAAGATCCATTCTTTATTTATACATTTCCAACATTCATTTGAGATACCTTTATACATTCTAGATAACTTATCCAGTGTTAAATACCAGCAATACATTATCTTATAAAAAAATTCTTTAAAATTTAATTTAATGTGAATTTTAAACCTTTCATCCACATATTTTCCCATTGTTCAAGCATCACACTATATCCAAAATTCCTTACCCACTGAATTCATATAATGTTTTTACATGTTCTTTCCAAATTCACTTTCAGTAATGTTTTATAAACTTTAGCAATAATATGTTCATTGCTGCCACGCAGTATTTTATTCTATAGAAACAGTAAAATGAAAGGTAAGCAGGTGGCAGTGGTTAGAGGGAAAGGAGAATCTGCACTGTGAAATGAATAAAAAAGAGGGAACAAAATAGTCAGGGAAAATATAAATGAATAGAAAAGGAAAAAATATAGTTCTAACTATATATTTAAGCAAGGTTAAAATTGACCCAGAAAGTGGTACTCTTTTCCTAAAACAATTTCCAAGCAGTATCTGATCGTCAGGGAGGGAGCATACATGTAAAAAAGGGTAAAGCTTCAGTCACTTCAGACATTGTCACTATCTTGACTTTTGACTCACACCCCTTGCAGATGTGGCTTTAAAAATCCCAGCCAATGCAAGTGTGTACAACCCTTTGCGTGATGGGTGCCTGCAGAAAAAAAGAAATGTTAATGTGTGTATCATGGTAGAATAATGCAAATCTTTCAACTTATATGTTTATATTAGCATACAGGTGGAATTATGCCAAAATAAAGCTTAGAGCATGGCATCAGGGTGTCCATGTTATTTTGATTCAATCACAATTTGTACAAGTACTATAAGATAGGTCTACGCCTATTCACATATGGTTTCTTTTCTCAAAAAAAAAGAGATCATTACCAGCATTCAAAGATATTGGGGAGGGATCTATTTTTTCTATTATTCGGTGTGCTTCAGTAGATAAAATTTTGACTTGTCACTTTAATCTCAAGCTAGTGTGGAATTCATTTTACCCTGCTTTTATCTTGTTTCTTTTTATATGATAACCATTAGATCTATCATATCTTGACATTTTAATTATGTGGTCTAAA
Source organism: Bungarus multicinctus (assembly GCA_023653725.1). NCBI lineage: Eukaryota > Metazoa > Chordata > Lepidosauria > Squamata > Elapidae > Bungarus > Bungarus multicinctus. The sequence continues at coordinate 30,351,031 of CM042849.1, read as the reverse complement.
ATAATACCCTGGTACATATCTGATTCTGCTGTGAACTGTTTTCCACAGCTTGCTAAGATTGTGAGTTTTTGATTCCTTTATTTTTAGCTACCTCAATGAGAAGTTCACGTAGGAGGAGGATGCACATCTGTATGCTAGCTATTCCTTTAGCATGCTTTCCTTAAGAGACTAATATGGATTTCCCTGCAATAGAACAGGTGCATTCGAAGTAAAGCTGAGATTTAGGAAAAAAGGAAAATAGATTGATTTAACATCTAAGCAAAACTAGAAACTACAAAGAATCAAACAGATCAGATTGTTTTTGAGGAAAGTGTGGCTTAATATTTCAGTGTTCAACCATATTCTTCAATTGTAATATCTTGTATAGAGGATGGAATGTACCGGGTTTTCATATAATAAGGCGGGTCTTATTTTTTTTTGAGCCCCGAAAAAATGGCTAGGACGTCTTTTCGGGGGTGAATTAATTTCTTCCCATGCATCCTTGCCTAGGGCGCCCCACGGGCAGCCACGACTCGCCACCAGCCTCTCCTAATGGCTGATCATGGCATAGTGTGGAGGGCTCCCTACCCCTGCCAAGCATCCTTTGCTGCAGACCCGGGTCAGCGGGTGGGCGGCAGAGGTGGCATGGATGTCTGCTGGCAGCGTTTCAGCCGCTTCTCAGGCCTCTTTAGCTTGCAAGGTTCTCGCCAGTGCTGGTGCCTCTCTCATCAGCGCAGTCTCCAAAAATAGCATCTGAGTGACTCCCGCTTTCCCGCCGTCCCCTTCCCAGCAACAACAGGAAAAAAAAACATTTGAGGTACCTGGGAGTGCTGCACACTGCGTTTTGGTTTAATCCAGAGCGGCTGGTGGGCATGAGAAGAGCCAGCCGAGCGAGCGTATACTACTGCTACCCTTGGTGCTGCTACCCTTGGTGCTCCAGCCTTGTGTTCTGCAAGTTGCCAAAAGTCCCGGTGCGCAGCTCATTTCTGTATTCCAAGCGCGCCCAGGCCGAGCTGCAGTTGTCCCTCTCTCGCCAACGCTGTCTCCAAAAATAGCGTCTGAGTCGCTCCCGTCTTTCCCCCATCCCCTTCCCCGTAACAACAGGAAAAAAAACATTTTGAGTACCTGGGAGCGCTGCCTGTGGGGACCCAGTGGGGAAGGATGGGGTGGGAAATAGGCAGAGGGTATGGTGCAATAGACATAGCTTTAAGACTGGGTTATAACTATATTTTAGAGGTCTTTGAACTATCACTCAAAAATAAGTAATAACTTGATGACTATCTGTACTTGGGTTGGTTCATTTTATATCTTGACATCTGTTTTTTTTCCTTCTGCACGATACTTTAATATTTTGTTGTGTGTTCATTAACATATTCTATAAGAAAAAAATTAGGTGAAAATACTATATTAATGGCTATAGATCTTGAGATCTTGAGGATTTTACTCCAATAGTCGTTGCTGACTTTAAGGGGTGGTGCTCATGTCTGTTTCAAGGCCTTTGAACCAGCACTGTCTGAAGTTATTTCCATAGTCACATGGCAAGTATGATGTCATGAAGCGCTGTTACCTTACCACCAGAGTGGTGCCTATTTATCTACTTGAGTTGTATGCTTTCAGACTTCTAAGTTGGCAGGATCTGGAGTGAGGACAGGAGCTCACCCTATCGCAAGGTGCTTGGATCTCAAACCTGGGCTGCTGACTCTCCAGTCTACAAGCCCAGTGTCTTAACCATTGAACTACTGCGCCTCCCTATATTAATGGCTATATTACCATTTAATTCACTCTGGAATTTTTTTATTCTTATGTGCTGATCTAAGCTTTATTATCTAATGGTAGAGAGTAAAAGTGCATAAATTTTTGAATTTTATATGCACAAATGCTCACTTAAATGAGATATTTGCTAAAATATGTAAAGTAGATAATAGTTCTTTAACACTTCCTTGAAAAGGATTTTTGCTTTAATGAAGGAGCTGGCCATCTGGTGTCTTCCTGCAAAAAAAAGTGCCCTGATTTATTTTTTATATTATAATAATGCACTTGTTTTACAATATTATTTTATGTTTTTTATATTATAATGCAACTTTTAATACTAATAATAATTTAAAAAGAAGTCATTTGCCTAATTAGGTTACTTATTACCTATGGGTCAAGGAACAATGAGTTTAAGAATAATTCTAAAAATTAAAATGATTTCCAAGCTTTCTTTGTTATTACAGAAATAGTTTTACAATTAGTAATAGTGCATTTGTATATAATTTGTATTTTTACATTGCAGAAACCATGAATACTGAAGTGAATTTGTTTGAAACTTACTTCAAATTATTCCCATTTAATAAAGTTTGCTTTATTCAAGTGTATATAGAAATGTCTTATGAGATCTCAGGTAGTCATAGCAAATTGATTTTTGCAAATACCAACTCTACAGAGTTTGGGTGGCAGTCCAAAGGGGTAAGTAGCTATCTTCTGCAATGTGGGAGGAATTTCTATGCGATGTACTTCAGCTCATAATTACAGGTGGAAAAGATGCATTATCAGTTAGGTGGTTGAGTAATTGCAGTTGATATTTTGGAAGAAAGAGTAGTTCTATGATGTACCTTAGGTGTCATTGGGTTATGTGCTTCTTTAGATGTTATTAAATTGAGTATTTTATTGAGATTCCTTCTATAACTTGTTACCACTATGTAATGAACTGAAAAGAACAAAAGGACTATATATATTTTTTCACTGTGATCAAAGGCAGCTTATAGAATCAGATATAGTGACCTTTGAATATGACCAGACCAGAATACCTGTTATTTAAGGAATAGCACAGCAACTAATAAGAATTTTGATTTGAATTATCAATAACAGCTGGTTATAATTTAAAATATACTTTTTTTTTTCACTTTTTATCCTCTCTCCTTACTTTGTATTGTTCTTCATAACTGGTACTTCTACCATTTGGTTCTAATTTTATGTCACTAATTCACCCATTGTTGCCTTATCAAAGTACATAAGAAACTCTTAACTGGTTTTTGGCAATTTTGTTAGATTATTTTTCCCAAGCATTTATTTCTCTTTATGATCAGTGTTAATATTGGATAGCACAGTTGACTATCAACAGATATGCAAAATGTCTCCTTTGTAGATTTCTTCTTTAGAATCTGTTTTGTGTATATAAAAGAAAGAGATTTTATCTTGATACATGGTTCTGTTATTATATAACAATTGGTTCATACTAGAAATTAATTTTTGTTAATTTGTATTGACATTGCATTTAATTTACATCTTGCTTCATGATCTAATTCCCGTTGTCTTCCTTTAAATTTTCTGAAATGTGACTTGCTCTTGGCATCATAATATGACTTAATGAAGAATAAAATCTAATATAGTGTGACTTTTTAAAATTTATCCAGACATTTCAGGACAGCTAACTGTATAATTTCCTCATTTTAATATAATAATGTAAACTAGTGGAGGAGAAATAGCAATTTTATTACAGCCACAGACCAGCATTACAAACAAGAAGCATTAAAAAATAAAATGAAATCAAATAAAAAAGACAATATAAAAATTAACAATTAGTGGTGGATTGGGCTGGGCAGTCAAAGTCTACCTAATTTTGTAGATCGTATAACAGAATTTGGCTACATTCAAAAAGACTACATCAGACAAACTCATAAGGTTAAACTATATCTGTAATTCTTTGTAACTGACATGGAAATATTGGTTAAATTTGAATTTCAATTTTGGCAGAGGCTTTTACAAATGTATACAGTTAAACCTATAGTCTACTTATTTGGATGAAAATCAAAGAAGTCTAATGCATTTTTTGCTATTCCCACTATTCATGTATTAATTAATATCAATGGAATTTGTTTCCAGATAAAGAGTGTATATAAATTTTAATTTTTTTCCCTTGATAGCTACTAGGATTATTATTTTCACCTATATAAGTGAACTTATATAGGAACATTTAATAATAAATGCAAAGGTATATATGAAGCCTATTCCCAGAGGTGGGATTCTACCAGTTCACACCTATTTTACTAGAACTGGTTGTTAACATTCTAAGCAGTTCAGAGAACCAGTTGTTAGAAGAAATTGCTGGCCTAATCCTGTAAGGAAGGCAGGAAGGAAACATTCTGGTGTTGCTTACCGAAACTGCCTCTCCGTTAACTCTTATAACATTCTTGGCAGGACTAGACTTCCTATATTAGGAACATCTCTGGAGTTTTTTCCCCCTCCTTTGCTGGTACTTTGCTTGTGTGGAGTGACCATTTAAAGTTACAATGGCACTGAAAAAAGTGACTTATAATCATTTTTCACACTTACGACTATTGCAGCATCCCCACAATCATGACAGGCCAGGCAAGGAGATGCATGCCTCAATATGAGTGATATTGAGTTGGCCACATCCAGCCAGTAACATGACCACCAAGCCATGTCCACCCAGTCACATGACCACCAAGCCATACCCACCACCTTAGCCACACCCATAGAACCGGTTGTTAAAATTTTTGAATCCCACTCCTGCCTATTCTATGCATATTTGTTATAGATGGAAACCTACACAAGTTTTTTTTCAAGATTCCATCTTCCAATCAGCCTTCTTTACATTTACATTTAATATGTCTGCAGTGAGGCAATATTCTAGAACATCATCAGAGATTATGCTGGAAGAGAAGCAAATAGTTCAAAATTATACATAGCCACGTGTGACAAAATTTACCTTGACCTGACTAGATAGTTTCTCTTCTAGCATTCTGTCAACTGACATACCTCCCAGGAAACCGGAAATTAACTGATACTTTGGAATTAGGATGCTAGTCTCTGTCATGATTTTTCAGAGTGCTTTGGGGGAAAAAAACGTGCTGCATCTTGCACATTAGTACAAATTTAGATCTGAACATTAATCTATGTTACAATACCTAAATAACTAGAATAGATCTAAAAACTTTGCATTTTAAGTGTATATTCTTATAGGAAGTCTGTTTTCTACTGTGAGTTTTATGAATGTATCATTATCTTAAAATCGAATTTACCACAAGCTCCTACATTAAGATAAAATAAACATTCAATTATTATAAATATAAAAATGGATTAAAATTACAAAAATTAAAGCAAACTAAAAAAAACCCAAGGGTTTGGGGGAGAAGTGCCTTTTCTGTTGGTTTCTCAACCTTTTCCATCCAACAGCTTCTCCTTCAGGAGCCTATGCCAACTGGCAGAGCCAGGTTTTAAGGCCTTGTCTGAAGAAAGGCTAAAAGAGAGGGGGCAGATCTTACGTCCTGTTCAAAAGAGCAGGAGCCATGGCTGAAAAGGCTCTTCTCTTGGATTCCAGCAGCTGAAATTCTTTGGCTGATAGGATCCGCAGTAGGCCCCTTCTGCCAACATAAGTGGGCTGGGCCAATCCTATTGAAAAAGATAGTTCTGCAGATATCCAATGCCACAAAGAGCTTTAAAGATAATAACCAGTGCCTTGAATTTCACCCAGAAGCAGATAAGCAACCATTGCAACTTGTATAACAGTGATATAACATGTGCCATCCTAAAGGCCTCCAAAATGGGAGGTGGATTATTACAAACGCATGGGTGACTGAGGCAGGGCCCCACAATCCATAAAAGGATTCAGTTGCCACATCATACGAAGTTGTGTGAAAGCTCTCTTAGCCACAAATGCCACCTCCAGTGATGGCATTCTACCGATTCAGCCCGCTTCTGCCGAGCCGGTAGCAGTGATGAGCAGCGGAGACCAAACTGGTTCTCTCCGCCACTCTGCTGTTGGGCCCACCCACCTGCCCGGGCTCCCATGCTCACCTGTATCCTCTGCTTTTGAAGCGCAGCTGCTTTGCGTGCAACAGCAAAGTGCCATGCAGCAGCTGCTGAAGCAACCAGGAGAATGCAGGCTTTGCAGGAGATGAGTTCCACACCTGCGCAAAGTGTGCATTTGGCATGCACATGTACATAAAGTGTGTGCACATGTGCAAAGCATGCCCACCAAGCCACGCCACCGAACTGATGGTAAAACTTTTTGAATCACACTACTGGCCACCTCCTCTTTGAGCAGGAGTTATGAGTCTAGGAGAATTTGTGCACTGAAGTTGTGCACTGGGTTTGTCTGGGGCTCTGCCACCCCATCTTAGAAAAGATGATAAGCTTCCATTTCCCGAGGCTCAGTACATTTTATCAGGATTCAGTTTATATATCTCAACGAGTCATGTCTGCTTTGTTATTACATTTATCTAAATAAAAATATTAGAAAGATAAGCTTTAGATCAAATGTTGAAGTGCTGTGTTCTTTTAAATGGTACGAGAATGATTTCCTTAAAAATTGCTGAGAAGTCTTTTGCAAGGGATCTGTGAAAAGAGTTTATTACAGAATTGATGTTTTGATTACACATTGGAATATCTAAACATTGTTTCAACTTGAATTAATTTAATGCAGCCAATTTGTACATTCTAGTGATAATTGTCAAGAGGAAAATAATCAAGTAAAAGCATGTTGCTAAGGCTGAAATTAAATGATTATTTTGGATATTAAAATGAGTATATAAATGGCTGTATGTCAGCTAGCGATAATTTTAAAGAGCAAAGATTATGGATTAAAATTGTATACATGATTCTTTTTCACTTCCATTGTGCAGCGGTTCCATACATTCTTTAGAAGAGGTAGTCTTCAGCTTACAGCCATTCGTTTAGTGACTATTCAAAGTTACAACAGCACTGAAAAAAGTGACTTATGACAGGTTTTCACACTTACAACCATTGCAACAGCCCCATAGTCATCTGATCAGAATTTGGACACTTGGCAACTGGGATGTATTTATGATGGCTGCTGTGCCCTGGGGTCATGTGATCACCTTTTTCAACCTCTGACAAGCAAAATCAATGGAGAAGATTCACTTAACAACCAAGTTACTAATTTAACGGCTGCAGTGATTCAACTATTAACTATGCAAGAAAAGTCATAAAATGGGACAAATCTCATTTAACAATTGTTTTGCTTAGCAGCAGAAATTTTGGGCTCAATTGTAGCCATAAGCCCAGGTCTACTTGTATGAATTTATCTTAGATGACTAGCAAATTAATATAGTTCATGACTGGAATCCTTAAAGCATTTTTCACAGAAGTCAGATTTCAGAGCAAATATTGGGTGGCTTATATTTTGCATAATAATGGTGCTACATTTAAAAAATGGAAGCAGTAAAATAATATTTATTTTTCAGGTGACAATCTTAGCCCTGCCAAAGAATACACACGCTCAGGTAGCATGGATTCCCTGTCTTCTCAGTCGCCCACAACCGCTGCTCCTACCAGCCCTCAAGACGCAGAGAAAAATAATCTCATAACTGACAGTGGCAATCCGTAAGTACATATTTTTTGTTTGAAAGTCTACTTGCTGTTAATTGTAACTTGTAAAGTATTTCTTGTTGTCTTATAGTATTTGTAAGTACCAGAAATGTGGAAAGCAATTTTGTTGGTTCCTTTTCAAGTTCCATGCAACAGAGTTTAGCTAATTTCTTTAGATTTAATTATTTAAAATGAATTTGCAAATTCTTGATTACTTAGAATCCCTTCAAAATGTCTTTTAAAACATTTAATTCAGTTTTAAAAAGGGACTCGTTACATGCATTTTAAACATATAGTCGACAGTAGCTGAAATTATATTTGGGCTATTTTAGAGGTTTGTAGTGTTTGGTTCTTGCATAAGAGGGGAACCCCTTAAAGTTAGATGTTTACATCATAATTCCTCCTCTCTTTGGCAGACCACAGAGGAAATAAGCATTCAGTCCAGTCTCCCTGTCCCTCAGCAATATATTTAATATCATAAGTTTTTTATTCCTAATTGTTATAGCAGGAGATAGTGGCTAGATGGACTTGCTGGTTTTGGAAAAGCTAAACAGGATTATTCCTGTTAAATTAAAGTAGAAGAGACCTCTAGCAAATCCAGAGTTATGGACTATACTGTACAGTTCTCTTCCACCTCCCCCCCAAAAACAAGGTTTAGGTAATCACTTTCATATTGTTTCCAAGAAAGGTTTATGAACATATCTAATCTCCAGGATTTATGTTGCTTTCAATATTTCAACTCGATCACTAATTAATCCACAGGTTTTCACAGGAATTTTTGTCCCATTAACATTTTGATTACTAATAATTTGTGTTTAGGAAATTTTTGTCAGGATGTTCATATTTTAGAAAGCACAGAGAAGCACAATGTATTTTTGTGATTAACATGAAGCTTTTAGGTGGAAAAAGCATTGCCTGCAGAGCAATGTTTTTTTCCTTCCTGCACCCAGTAAAATTCAATCTAAACACTCACCTCTGTGTGCAATCATTTGAAAAAGAAAAATATGGAATCACAGTGACAGCCACAGTGGAAGATTGAAGATTGTGCAGTTGCATAGACTTTTTTGTAGTGCATCCCAGGTAAGATTTACATGAAAAGTGCAATTCACTTTTAAAAGGAGTGAACCTTTTACTGCCATTCAGAACACCCAGAAGAAAGCTTGCCTCATCTTGTTGCTTATTAAAATTTTACATTACAATTATGATAAAGATCTCATCTGATTATGCTTTTAGGCCTTCTAAAAGCATTCTTCTCCTTCCGCCATGTATATAGTCAATGTAATTCATACTAGACAAATTTCCTATATAACTTTTTGTCTCAATTCATATACAGATTTCGGTTGCCATGTGTTCATGTTATTCAAAATAAGACAAGTGAAATCCATGTATTTAATACAGTATATTATGATATCTTAATTAAAACATGTAAATGTTTTATTCAATAATATTCGGTTTATTATTCAACATACATAATAATATACTAAATATTTTGGACACTTGAACTTCAGTAATATTAATTTAAATTTCAGCATATTGTTAATGTTTTTAAATAAAACTAGGATATAAATTACAAACACAGTTTTTAAAAATAATTAGCTGTAAAATTTATAGAAGTCTACATTTGATAGAAGAGATACAAAATCGTACATGCCCTATCTTGGGAGAACAGAATTGGTCTGTCTCCAACATGCCAGAGAAATGATGGTCTTGTCCAGAAGGAAAACATTCAGTAGGGCACTTTCTGGACAATTTAACATGGTTCAGGCTTTTAACAGGACACTCAGTTCTTTAATTTGGCATGCCCTAAGCCGGTAGCACTTTAAAGATTAATACCAGCTCTTAAACTTACAATAGCTAGTGCAGATCTTATCCTAGGATTAGGGTTAGGATTGTTCAATCGCAATTTTATTTTCACATATTACACCATGTAATATAATTTTATATTATATATTATATTTTATATTATAATATTACATGTTATAACTTTTATATACTTTTCAAGCATAATCTGTTGTGGGGTCTATAACAGTAATCAAAAAAGGATGTTAGCATGACTAAACATTACCCATGTTGAGCTACCAGCTCAAAAAGAATTTTGCAAGGGTGCCCAGCTGACACCTTGAATCCAGTGACAACTGAAATCAAGTCAAAGTCCCAGACTGTGACCCTGCTGTTTCCAGATATACAACACTTTCAAAATCAGGCTGAACTTCAGTCCCTCTATTCCAGGTTTACCATCAGCACTTCTGTCTTACCATAAGCTGAAAAAGCAATTTTTAAGAAATTATTATTATATTATCGTTACAATTCTTTTTTTCTTTTTATTAATGCTAGTTAATATTTATTGTGCTGAAGCTGTTTTTAGGTTCCACTTTGGTGGGAAGATAACAGTGATGGCTACATAACCATCAATTTTCGGCCCTCGAGAGCTCTTTTTTCAGCTGTCACAGCCTCCTGCAAGTCTCTGCCAGTGAAAATGGAGCTAAGGAGGACCACACATGGTCCTCCTGAGCTCTGTTTTTTCTGGTTGTGGCACCACAGGCTAATTTTTCGCTGTTTCCAGGACAGCCCCATGAACCAGATCTAAACAGTCGGCTCACGGGCCTTGACAGCCCTGATATATAGGCTTTCCCTGATTAAGTTGAAATTTAAGATATGATGATTGGAAAAGTCAATAATCAGTAGTTTGCTATGATACATAAATGCATAACTAGATAAATAATTATATCTTTTTAAAAAACAAAATCAAATGCTTAACTTTTTCAAACTTCTCAGGAAGAATGCCCAATAATAATATACATCAACTTTATATTAATTTTAGGCTTGCTTTTTCTTGGCCTTATAGTGTTTTATCATGTTTTATAGGTAAGGAAGTCCTTATTGGATTGGCTGCAGATTTAGTTGTATACTATTTTTGTACTAGTTAGTATCTGTCTTTCTGTCTGCAGTCTATCCATTTATCTCTATGCTTAAACTGAATAAGAAATAGGTATGAAATATCATCACATTAGTATACCTGGAAGTTATCAACAATATGCTATTGAAGTGTAGAATGATCATACTGTAGGTACATGCATATTTTGATTTTTGTATGTAATGGACCTTGTCTGTCTTAATTTCCTTTAATCAAAATAAATAATCATTGCCCTTAAAATATGAAATCCAATTATTACCCAAGCAATAGAGGTTAAAGAAAAGTTATTATTTTCCTGTTCTTGTTTTTATTTAACAGCATATGCTCCCACTCAATGTAAAATACTTTACATGCAAGAAACATTTACATCTTTGTTCCTTTATTCAGTTTTAATTGAATTGTGGAATCCTGTAAACAAAGACAGGTTATGCTGTTCTATGAAACAAAATAAACTTGCCCAAAAGTTGGTGTAAATTATTTCCTTGGCCTTTGTCTTCTGCTTTACTTGCTCACTGATTCTTGAGATAAAGGAATTCTATTTAGCAAAGTTTCCTTGGCAACAAGTCAGGTAATATCCAATAAACTTTCTTTTCCAATATTTAGTTCCTCAATATCAGTTAAAATTCTAATTTTGTCAAATTTCCAAGTTGAACTTTTAGAAATGGAATTATACCTTTTAATAATTTCTCCTTGTCAAAGAAATGACCAGCAAATAATCTTCCTTCTTTAATAGATTTCCACATTCATCCTTACTTACTATTTTTTCATACTAGGTATGAAATATGAACCGCTCATATTGCTGTTCAATACTTGACTGTAATATTTATCTTTCGTGAATTACCATTTCATAAGCCAAATACAGAAACTTAATTTAGTTTTTTATTGCAAAATCTCAATCTTCTATTTAAAAAGATAAAACGGTAGAACCATCTTCTAGGACAGGGATTGCCAATCTTTTAGATCTAGGGACCACCAAACTCATAATTTTAAATCCCGGGGACTACTAATACGAATTTTGACTGATGGTGGCTTGCTGATGTTGGGAGGGGGGGAGAGAGAGAGAGCTGATCTAACCTCTCTTTCTCACACACACTCACACACACACACACATAAACACAAAGGTAGGGATGGAATTCAAATTTCTTAACCGCTTTTGTGGGCGTGCCCTTATTTGGGGGTGTGGCTTGGTGGTCATGTGACTGGCTAAGCATGGCTTGTATGTAAACATTATAAATATTTATGTAAATATTGAATTTTTTATTAAAAAGAGCAACTTTTTTTTTTTTTTTTTTATTACATTTATATGCCGCCCTTCTCCGGAGACTCAGGAGACTTACCCGAAATCAGGCAAAGCAGAGAGACAGATTGAGTTGCTCACAGAATCACAGATTCATTCAGAGATCTATCTATCTGGCATTGGCTACCTGAGTCTGTCATGTAAAATTGCTTGCAAGCAAACTCACAAAATTAACTCACAACACACCATGTATGTAAATATTGATTTTTTTATAAAAAACAAGAGCAACTTTTACCCAAAATCAGGCAAAGTAGGCAGGCAGATTGAGTTGCTCACAGAATCACAGATTCATTCACAGATCTATCTATCTGCCATTGGCTACCTGAGTCTGTACTAACAAATAGAAGCTTCAGTCCTAAGGAAGGTTCTGCTCTGCTTAAAACCATAGCCAAAGATCTAAAGATTAGCTAGAAAGCAAGAAATCCAACGATTTCCTGCTTTCTAGCTAATTTAAATCTCCCTGAACAGCTGATGGTCGGGAAAAAAAAGGAAAAATAGCAACTTAGCAGGCAAGTTTCCCAGGTAAGGAGTGAGTGGGAGGGGAGAGTTCCTGCGGACCATATGGGAGGCACAGATTTGTGTTCCCATGCAGTCTGGATTAATTGCTTTGAGGGGTGACATTTCTGCAGACCACCAAAAGTTTCTCTCGGACCACCAATGGGCCACTGGTTGGCGACCACTGTTCTAGGAGAAGGGAAATTCTGATTTCAAACCTCCACTGCCTTGTGGCTATATTTATTATTGGAAAAGGCTTCAGGAGTCAACCTCGAGCCAAATCTGGAGGCGAAGTCCCGGAAACAGTTTGTGACTGTGTACAATCACATTCTGGTGATGCAGCTGGAACTAATTGTATTGGCTCTGCCATTCCATAAGACTATTTCAGTGATGTGGGGAGGGGGGTCTGCTCCTTGAACAGAAGAGGACAGTTTATCCTCCATATTAAATTATCTAGGCCTCGTGCTCTGAAGAAGACACTCCAGCTTTGCATAAAGCATTGAACACGGGAAGTGGCAATTACCAGTTTCATAGCACGATACTATAGTCTTTTGAGACTGAAGGATGCCAATTTAATTCACTTTTAAAAGTGAAATGGAGGTATTTTTTTCTAATAAATACTTGACAGCAGACTCTTCTTACCAAAAAAAAAAAAGATTTTACAATACCTTTTTCAAAAATAAGGATTTTCTTTGGCTTATTGTTAACTATGAACTTTTCATAAGAAGTAAAATAAAAATAAAATAGAATAAAAATAATTAAATAAAATAAAAAGCTTGAGTGCACCCTTGCCATTTTGACTTTTCCTTGAACTTTTCATATATATCTGGAAGCCTGATTTTCTCACTAGCCTAACAAGGTTGAATATTTCAAAACAGAAATCCAAGCTAAAATATGTTTGATATATATTTAAGAACACATTATAATGACTGAAATTAATAATAGAATTGATTTTACAGATCTCAGAACTAACTACAGGTTGCATTAAAATCATTATTCTCCTAAAATTATTTCAGATCCAGTGAGGTTCATTCATCAATGGTTTCCTGGATAAATCTAAAGTCAACTACAGCACAAAGTCCAGTCACAACAAACCTATTATTTTCATTTCCATCCTCTGCCACAGAAACTGACAGACCAGTTGGAAGGTAATACTGGAATATTAATTTATTTTCACTGTAATTTATCTCTTATTACATAACAGAAATAGAATTGTTCTTTTCTGTTCTAACAATTAGCATATACATAATTGTTCTTTGATAGTTAAACCGTTTACTGTCATAATATGTTCCCATTCATGATACAAAACAGAATATTCAAACTGGGGGGAGGAAGGCATAGACTTTAAGGACAAGGTTCAACTCTGGTCACATTGAATGAATTTTTTCCCCTCTCTCAGGTTACAATAATACTGTATATTTCAGATTATAATTCGCTTGTAATTTCCCAACCACTGAAAAGCCCTCTGATCAATCATCTTAGTAAATATATAGAAGTCATGCCCTGAAGTATGCAGGACTGAGCCAAGTAGATGAGAATACTGAATTGTATACCAGTCTCATTTGAGAATGGGAAATTAAGATAAATATTCTTTCTTATAAATAAAATAAGGAAGCTTCACATAACTTTATTTTGTTACCAAGGGAAGATTAGAAGATCAAATAAATTTTATGAAATGTTGCTAAGAATTTCAAAATGTTGCATTTTAAATTCCATAGTTGAAATGAAAGATGTTTGATTTTGAGACAATTGCTGAAATGAAAAATGATATAAAAATTGAATAGTATAATACAACATGAGGTAACGTCTTCATTAGTCCTTCATTAGTGAGCTTTAGTCTTATTAGGACTGGAATTTCCAGAACTAAATGATGCGGTTGTAAACTCAGTGTCACGTGACCCTGCTGCTCAGTGACAGCAGTTATGGCAGTCCTCAGTTACCATTATTAAGCAAGGACTGCATTAAGTGACCTCTAGCCAGCTTCCCCATTGGTTTTGTGGGAAACTGTCAGGGAATGTTGCAAATCATGATTGCGTGACCACTGGATATTGCAGTGTTGTAATCAAGAGGTGGGTGCCGATTACCCAGATTGTGATCACATAAGTACTACACCAACTGGAACCTCAAGAACCAGTCATAATTACTACAGCAGTTGAGTGCTGTTGCAAGTTGGAACACTGGTTGTTAATAGAATACTTTATTGGCCAAGTGTGATTGGATACACAAGGAATTTGTCTTGGTGTAAATACTCTCGGTGTACATAAAAGAAAGATATATGAGTCAAGAATCATAAGGTAAGACACTTAATGATAGTCATAGGGTACAATAAGCAATCAAATCATACTAGGAAACAGTCAATATAAATCGTAAGGATACAAGTGACAAAGTTACAGTCATGCTGTCACAAGTGGGAGGGGATGGGTGATAAGAAGTGATGAGAAGATTAATAGTAATAGTAGTGTAGACTTTGTAATAGTTGAACAGTGTTGAGGGAATTATTTGTTTAGCAGAGTGATGGCTTTGTGAGCACGACCTGTACGGACTTCACATATTTAATGAGAAAAATCTGTATATGTTTAAACTTTCCCTTTGCAAGTACTAGGATGATTTTTTTATATTCATATAAATATTACAGTTATAATTTTAAGAAAAAAATGATTATAATGGTTTTCAGTTTCTTCATGCTTAATAGCCAAAATACTATTTTTATTTAATCTGTCAAGTGCTACAGTGGGTATATCCTAATCAGTCTTTAATACAAATTTGATTTTTAGCTACAGATAATATGAAGAAACTAGGCAACTATAACTATGTCAACTAAAATATAGAAATAATTTTAATGACCTTTGGTAAACAGGCTCCTGCATACTCTGTAATTTACTTTAGGGAAAGCTAATTATGTGCAAATCCATAAAAGAAAATGAATAAATAATGCTGAAAAGTATGCATAACATGAGTGAAGCCACCCAAAACATTAATCCTCTTCTGAATAAAAATTTTAACACTAGCATCAATTGAGACAGCAGCATTCCATGTTTCAAACGACACTTGAAACAAACAGGATTATTGATTATCAGAGAGAAAATGCACTGCCAATTTTAGCAGAGCAAGAAATGCATTCATAGGTAGATGAAGATCTTGAACCACAGGTTTCTTCTTACTCTGGTCTTGCATCTTCTGCATTAACTGCTGGTTACTGTTTTGATAGATAAATACACACACATACACACCAACATCAGGTCTTTTCTTGCCAGACTAGAATCAATATTATTTCTTTTTATTGTCATATAAAATTGAAAACCTGTAAATAATTGTGCAACTTTTTTTCAATATTGTCAATAGAAAAGCCAGGGCAGTGTATCCATGTGAAGCAGAGCATAGTTCTGAGCTGTCTTTTCAAACTGGTGCAGTTTTTGAAGATGGTAAGTAGTTATCATTTTTATAATCCTACAGATAAGTATATCTTTTAGAAAGCTGACATGGAATATCATATAGTCTCCCTAAATGGTGTCTAAAGCAATACATGCAGCATCCATTGTAAGCATATGTGTTCCTGAACTGATGAGTCTTATGAAGCTGGAAAAAAATGCACAGCTTGAGTTTAATCGTATTTGAACATTTAAGGGAACATAAGGATTTTTTTATGCAACTGACTTATGGATCAAAGTAGAACTTGAGAGATATGAAGAACTTAATTGGAGATCCATATTAGCAATGGTTTTAAA
Source organism: Bungarus multicinctus (assembly GCA_023653725.1). Lineage (NCBI taxonomy): Eukaryota > Metazoa > Chordata > Lepidosauria > Squamata > Elapidae > Bungarus > Bungarus multicinctus. The sequence continues at coordinate 30,335,289 of CM042849.1, read as the reverse complement.
ACTCTTACTTTGTGCTACATTGTAAAAATACAGTGTAAGGATGCAGTTTTTTATTTACATTTCCTTTCAATCAATCTATAGCAGTTTTTACTAATCTAGCCATCTTGATCCTTAGATTTCCAACCAGTAGCCACACTAAAATGGGAATTCTGAGAACTTCTGAAGCAACAATTCTGGAGGATACTAATTTGGGGAAGGTTTAGTGAGATTTGTAGAAATGAGCTATATTTTGTGAACATAGTACATGGCACAAATCAGTTATGGCACCTGTGCTGTGCAACAGTGTTACCCCCTGAGGTTGACTAGTTTTGACCTTGCTAGTCTTTAGGAAGGTCTTAAAAACCTATTATGGACCTTCAGGCTGTGGATCGGGATTTTGATATTCTGTAAGGTATGAAATAACTGGTGTCCCCCAATTGAATGTGTTACTCTTGTGACTTGTTGGTTGTTTTACAGCAGGGGTGTCAAACTCCCATTGTCACAGCATCATCACGTGACGTATTGGGACTTTTTTCTCCTTTGCTAAACCAGGCAGGGGTGAGGCCAGCATATGATGCATCTGGGCACGGTTTGACATCCCTGTACTAAGCGCTCCAAAATTCTTATTATATCTTGTTTATTTATGTGTGTGTGTGTGTGCGTCTGTGTATGTGTGTGTGAAAAAGAGAGAGAGAGTTTGGCAGCTGTATAAATGTTTTAAATCAATCAAAATAAAATAGCATTTCTAAGTTTAAAGTCCATTTATGTTTCTAAGTCCTGAGCTGACTTAGCATGTATCCCAGAAGCAATAAGAATGCCTGTGTGATAGTTCTACTTTTATAGTACTTTATCATAGAAGATTTTATTTTTTGTGCTGCAAGAAGAAAAGTGTGCAAAACATTTCACAAGAGAAAACAAACATCCAGGATGACTTAATCTACTAATCACAAGCAGCAACTCTTCCATTAACTCTAATGTTCAGCCATTGTCTTTAAAGGTGGCATTTGCAACTTACATCATTCAGCTTGCAACTGAAGAAGGTGCCTCTGTAACAGAGGGCAATTATAGATTATGATGCATTTTTTCAAAGAAGCTGCATGCCACTTGTTCTCTGCCAGAAAAGATGGCAATTGGCTCAAATACAAGAGAAAGTTAACACTTCTATATCTGTAGACTTATCTCTCTTTTTGGCAGTTGTTAACTGGTGGATAACAGCAGAAACAGTAATGTAAACACATCAACTGTTTGCATGACTCTTTTTTAAAAAAATGTAAATTCCTGAATGCAGGCTATAGCACATTGATAACTTTCTAATGAAAAAAAAAAGGCAGGATAGTAGTGAGCATTAAGGGGGAAAAAACTTGTAAGTTGTGCTTTCTGATAAAAGAATATTTTGTAACTAACCAATATCTTACATTATGTCAGTGCCCAAAGTATTATCTCAGAATTGCTTTGTACTCCAAGTGGGTGCCTATCTGAGGTAATAGATTTTCCCATTTCTGACTTCAGTTCATGGGTTTCTGTTTGCTGAGTCAGCTGAAGTCCCATGATGATACAATGGTTTTGGATAGGAAATGATAAAAACATGAGGCTAATTTTCTTTTTGTTCTGGTGGTCTCAGATTCTCTGTAATTTTTTTAAAAATATCTACTATCGTTTATCTCCCAGGAAATTATTTTGAGTAAGGCTCCCCCTGTATCTCCAAATATAGTCCCAAACTTCCTACTGGGCATTATTCTTTTACCTCAAAAATAGAAATAAGAAAAGTTTCTCATGAACTTAATCTTTTCATCGTCCTAAGACTTGGCAAAGTATTTACATTTTTTAAAACAAGTTAAGGCGGATTATAAAACTTGGAAATGATCTGTTTTTCTGCATGAACAGAGAAAAGGGGGAAGAGAAAAAGACAAACATATTTAAAACAGAAATATGCATCCACCCTGTGGTTGAAATAAGTGAAGTTCATTTAGTCATTTTGCCACACACTATTATTTTTGCTTATAGTAGATTAAAAATAGGTATTTTTCTATTATCATTCCTTCTTCTGTTCTCTTCTATTCTTAGTCTGATTACCATTAAGAAAACAGGGATGCTATAGTTGTGTCTTGTCAAAAATTACCTTATAGACAGATTGCATCTGAATCAAAAGTAATAAAAGATGAATTAAATATGTATTTAGTTGCTTCAAAGAGTTCTCTTAAAAGCAAGTTTAGTTTAAAGGTGTGGTTTCTTGGCATGTGAGTTGAAACTCCTGCAGTCAACTCTGTGTACAAAATTGTTGTTGAAACATGCGGTTCACAAAGCAGGAATTTAACAGAATGCTTACAGGCATGTCAGACCTTGTGTCTCTTCCTCAAAAGAAGAAAGGGAAATGCATTTAAGGCCCTATTTAAATTCTCCCTTTGGAAAATGGGAGTTTGCATCCTTGCATTTGTTTTCACATCATTGAAATTACACCAGAAAACCTTCAACCTTTGGATTCATGCTACATCAGCGATGCCTTCAGGAATTTGTGACTGGTTGTCACAAATGAGATTCAGAAGCAAAGAAACTTTCCAAATGTCATGGAAAGTTTTTATGCAAGACCTTAATAGCATAGGATAAGCTACGTTATGTTTCTCTCTTATTACCAGAAGAAAGCTTGTGCTTCATAGATTTCCAAAGGCCATTTTTTAAGGCTTTTGAGAATCAATCTGGTAGGACTTGTGGCATCAGGCTTTCTTTTAGCGTAATGGTTTAATTTATTCCCTTGTCCATAGGGCTTGGTTTTCATCTGGCAATTGCTTAAGAGAGATAGATTATATCAATACAGCCTTAAATTACCCAACTTCTTGGAAAACCAAAAATAGAAAATGGGTTCTTTCCAGTGTTTTGAAACAATTTTGAACACTTACCTACTTATTTGTTATGTATTAAATTTATATAATCCACATCTCATTGTTGCAGTGACTCTGGGGGGCTTACAAAGTGATAAAAAGGTTAAAAACATAGTACAAAAATTAAGATTAAATAATGAACTAAAAACTAAGAGGACAGGTGATAGGAAAGGGCAGGGATCCTTTCTGTACCCCTCAGCCTGTCCCAGCATAGAGACCCTGTATCAGGACCCCAGGTCACCAGACAGAGCCAGGTTTTAAAGCTGCTCTGGAAGACCAGGAGTGTGGAGGCCAACCTCAACTCCAGCAGGGAGGGCTCCAGAGGGCAGGACCACAGCAGAAAAGCTCTTCTCCTCGGCCCCACCAACCAAATTCTTTGGCGGACAAGATTCAGAGTAGGATTCTTTCACTGAAGCAAGTGTCACAGCCGATCACATTGAAAGTGAGTAGGCTCTTCAGATAGCCTGGATCCATGCCATGCCTATACTTACCCACTAATGCATATTGTTTTCTACTTCAGTTTTTCCCTTAAATCCCAAAACCTTTACCTCTCCTTAAAGGTGTATTTGGCAGCACACATGTAAATTTTTTTCAAGACATTCTGTTTCTCAAGGGACAGTATAATTTATGCTAATCTGTCACTTTATTAGCCCCAACTTGGAGTTTTTATTTTGTTCTGTTGAATATATTATTCAAACCATTCAGCCCTTTAGCTTGGATAAGGTCACCTTTCTTGTCTCAATTGTGAGAGGATTGGACAGCTTTGCTTCAAACTGATCTGCTTATTTTCAGTTCTACAGAGACATCATGGTTCTTTATAGCCAGTTAAAGATATCAGGGTAAATCCTCTTTGAAGGTTGCATCTTTGATATATCTTTCCATCTTCGAGACTTCTTTGTCATCTAATCTTGAAAAAAGTGTTTCATTTGTTAGGAGTGCCTGTTGCCTTTTATGCTGATAGGCTTGCTTTTTTTCTGACATTATCTGGGTTGGCTCACCAGTATCATGGAAACACAATATAATCAATGCATTTCTCTAAATGGGTAAAATCTGTTATGTTTTAAGTTATAAGACAACTATGTTTCTGTGGGCACAAAAAGACATTTTGTAATGGTAATAGTTTCTTTCTGTATTATTCAATTGATATCACAAAATCAATTCAAACCTAATCACTCTGCTTTAGGTATGTGCTCTTTCTTCTGTTGTTGTGTAATATGAACACCTGTTTTCTTGTGCTGACCAGGGAGTTTACTGTCATTCAAATACATTTTTAACTGGTGTTCTTCATTCAGCCATGCATTCATGTAGCCCACCTAAGTTTACCATTTACTAGTGTTTATGCTAATAGATACTTGGATTTCATGGTGCTTCGGTAGACTCAAGCAAATGAGATGAATGTTGGATGACAATTTGTATATGTACATGTGATTTTTCTTACCAAAAATATCACCTCCAGAAGGTTCCGAATATAGACTGGGAAGAAAAATATGCGAATGCACAATGATTAATTAAAATAACACAATCACAAGACTTTTCCTTTTCCTTCACAAATCTGTCCACACCATTGTATCTACATGCATATTATTCTAAGTTTTTTTTTCCTGAACAGAATTGAATCAGCTATGGGAAAGATCCTTTCAGAAATTCCCATTTAGTATCAGTTGTGTGGAATATCAGTAAAATGGCCTTTTCTATATTGTGAAAGAAAAGCAAAGAACATGCTGTAGTTTCTCTGACATGGTCTTGGTTCTCTGACATTTTCTTCATACCGTGAAAGGAATGAAGCCTGAAGGGCAAGATAAAAAGCGCTGGCTTTTAGAAGGACCACTGCATCCTTTTTGAGATGTGAAATACTTTTAAAGCCAAGCCCTTAATGTCCTATGTTCTAAACAGCTGTTGCTCATAGGAGTCCACAGTTTTATTCTTATCGTATAGTTGTGGATATTAAAGTCCCAGAGGTGAAGTAAACAAATAAACTTTATTTATCAGCCAAGGTTATCAGTTATTTTTCAGTTATTGATCAGCCCAAAACAAACAAAAAACACAGTTTCCAAAATAGTATGTTAAAACTAGAATAAAAACCAATAAACTAAAACATATTTTATATGATTTTGCTGATAGTAAAAAATGTAGCCACATTTATAGAAATAAAATCGTATGAATTGGATAGTAACCCTTATATATAAAAAGGATCTGGTAAGCTAGATTTCTGGCCAGATTGAGAGTTAGTATTTCAGGTTGGGCATCGGTATAAAGGAAGAATTACAGTAAAACGTGTCAGGAACTCCTTTACCACAGGGGCAAAATCTTTGTTTCAGATGGAATACCCTGCAACTTCCCTCAGGAATAGCTGTTGGGAGGATCTTAAATTTGCCTAAGTTTGATGACTCTGAATTTGAATCATGTGATTCGGCAAACTTGAAAAACGGTGAATGACTATTTAAGAACACATATTTGAGTATGGGAGTGAGGTGAGATTGGCTTCCTAATCCTGGACATGTTGTTTAAAATCTATCCCTAAGTATTCATATACCATATTAAGATTATATTAAGTGAAAGAGCACTTCAGTTTTCATACAGTGTCCTACCCCAGGATTAAACAAAGTCAACACTTAAAGTCAGAAATAACAAGCTCATGAGAGAAGAAATCGACTTAAGAAATAACAGAGGATGAATGTCCATATATAAGCCTTCAGTGTTGATCCCACCAGCCTCACGAAGAAGGCCACATTTGGAACACATTGTGGGACTTGAAATTTGTTATTTAAGAATTTAGATTGCACCCTTTAAAAGAGTGGAAGAGCCGATGGTCCCAGTTAGGTTCTGAACAAAAGCTGGGCCTGCACATTGGCTGAAAATACATTTAGTGCACTAAATATGAATAATGCATTGCTTGTATAATACAAGACTTGTCTGCATTTTGGAAAACTAATCCACATGGCCCCTGCATTTATGAATAGCATGACATTTATCTGTAAATTCTTAAAAATGTGTTACCAAGCCAGAATTTTAGAGCGCTTAGTACAGGGGAGTCAAACTTGCAGCCCCTGGGCCGGATGTGTCATGAGCTGGCCATGCCACGCCCAGTTTAGCAAAGAGGGAAAAGTCACGATACATCACGTGACGCCACCATGATGATGCAAACTTGACACCCCTGGCTTAGTACACACTGGCAAATCATAGGTTCGAGTTGTCAAATCTAAGCCAAATCACAGTATCCAAAAAGTCTAACCTAGGCAAATTTAACATCCTCTCAATAGCTTTCCTGATGAGGTTTTTGAATAATTATGTCTAAGTGCTGATGCACTACAATATACAGCTAAGCGTGTGAATCTTGCTTTAGATCATTTTGTGTCTGAAATAACAGAACTGTATCATTTGCACATAGAAGAACTGCAGTGTTTCTATCATTCAGTTTTGGAGGACGATGAACTAGATTATTTATCTTGGCCACAAGAGGACTCAGATATAGCCTGAATATTAGTGAAGCCAAGATACATCTTTGCTTCTACTGACAAAAAATTCCTTAGTGGCAGGGATAAAAATAAAGTGGCTCCAGAAATGAATATTTTTTAATAATTTCAAGTGTAGTAAGTAGAATATTTTAGTATTAAAGAGAATTGTTAATTAAGCTGTGTTATTTATCAAATCTGTAAAACCATTTGTCCTTCAGTCCTTGAGAAAAGTACTGCATTTTTTCATGATGCCCGTCTGTCCATTATTCATTCATAGACCACAAAACCAGTTAATACAGGTCAGTCACTAAGTTTCCATATGCTTTAATAAACCTTTCAATGACGAATTAAGAGAATAATGCATCTTTTCTATTGCTCTACCAATAACTTAAAATATGAAACTGACAGTGCATCCATCAAATTGACATACTACCAATAACAGCCACTTAATATAACCGTTAAATCACTGACTGACATGAATCACCACATCCATAAAGGAAGATTCTCTCCCGTCCACTTTTTCCTCCATATACTATTCTCTTTGTAATCTCTCCTGTATTTATTCTCCCTTCCTTAACCTATTTTTTACGAGAAAATCTTGACCGGAATCAGGATAATATCTTCATTCTCTTTTAGCTAGTTTAGTCATTATTATTGTTCAGAAGGGTTGGATTGAGGGCAGGACTTGGGTTCAAAGAAACAAATAAAATGGTAGAATTTGGATACCACCACTATTTCAGGATTGGTGCAATTTCTATGCAGTTTTAATTTCTTTTAGTTTCCAATCTCTCAGGGGCTGTGCCACAAAGAAGAGAGAGTCAAGCTATTCTCCAAAACAGCTGAGGGCAGGACAAGAAGCAATGGGTGGAAACTAATCAAGGAGAGAAGCAGCTTAAAACTAAGGAGAAATTTCCTGACAGTGAGAACAATTAATCAGTGGAACAACTCACCTCCAGAAATTGTAGATGCTCCAACATTGGAAGTTTTTAAGAAGAGGTTGGATAACCATTTGTCTGAAATGGTATAGAGTTTCCTGCCTAAGCAGAGGGTTGGACTAGAAGATCTCCAAGGTCCCTTCCAAATTATTCTTTATTTATTCAGTATTAGCATTTGAAAATGACATCAAAGAAGAGAGTCCCAAGACAAATCAGTTACTTTTCTTTAAGCATCTACAAGTCAGTCTGCTACCACTATATATCACTATAGCTTATTCTTGTTATATTTTATTCTGAAAAGGGAATCTGTTCCACTTTGCAAAGTGGAAGAAAAAAGTGTTCAATAGCTTCCTCTGAGACATTTCATTTATAATTCATTTTGCTGGGTTTTTAAAGTGCTTGAATTGTTGTCTTTTTCAAGTCTTTTAATACTTAGCTTTAATATCTTAAATATAACTGGAAAAATTGAGTCATGCTCCAAATCTCTCTCAGAGATGCAGCGAATACTTCAGAGGCAAAAGGGTCCAGTGGCAATCATTAGATTTTTCAACTAATAAAGTAGAAGTGCTCCAAAATCAAAGTATTCTAAAATATTTTGTGTTGCAATAGTATTGTGATATATTAGGCCCATTGATTTTTATCTTATCATTTTCTGATGTTTTAAAGTATTTTAGTTATAAGGAATCTGGTATTTTTGTTTTAGAATAATACATTTTATTAAAATGCATAAGCTTTCATGAGTTGCAGCTCACTTCATCAGAATGGCTAGTTAGACAGGTGTAGGATTTAAATCAGGATAAAACCTTGATGAGGAAAAAGATTGGAGATTAGGGTTATGGCATGTAAACAGATTACATCTGTATGATAGATTACTAATTAATAATAGTAATGTGTTCAAAATTCATTGTGTTTATTGAGATGTTCTGAGATTGCCAAAAACTTCAGATACATGCAAATTCAGCAGTTTGTTGCTAAGTGATGGACTTAATCCTGCTTTTCCAAAACAGCTTCCAATACTACTTTGGCCTCATTGGAGTCCTGGTGGTGTCAAACTTCTGTTCATTAATTCTTTAAGAAAAATTTGTCCAGTTCTACATAAAATCCATACAGTTTGCAGATGATGGAATACATCACATATGATGGAAAGTATGTGTAGATTCCTTTAATCTTGTACATGTATTTGTTTAATGATGGCTTCAGGTTCACTGTGCATCTGATAAAATGAACTGAATATTATAAAAGCGTATGCCTTTTGATAAAATAAGCTGGGTTAGTTGGAAAATATTAACTTCTTAATTTTTTGCCACCATAGACTTATATGATTCTCCATATATCTTTGTCATTACTTAGTGTTCCTGGAAAATGGAGATTCAAAAGATTGATTTTAATTTGTTTATGTGAAAAATCGGTTGTACAATTCTGGAAAAGTTTTATAAATTATACATTACCCCAATTAACCCATTTTCTTCTCTTTTTCTGTGTTCTTCAGTGCATCTTTCACGAGAACCTGGCTGGCTAGAAGGAACTTTAAATGGGAAGAGAGGACTCATTCCGCAAAACTATGTCCAGTTTCTTTAGTTTTCTTCTGAATTCTTGGAAGGTGTACATGGTATCCATGGCTACGGACAGATAGACATTGTATATTGCTTTTCTTGGCTTCAGAAACTTTTAATCAGTAAAAATTTGAGATTAATATCTTAATCTGTATAAAGATGTAACAGTGAAGTTGCATGTAATTTTATATGGAGTAGGGGAGAGAGAAAGACAGAAAAGGAAATTTAATTTTATAAATAATACTTTGTAAAGATTTAGAGTTATATGTATGTTTGCATGTTTGTAAGAATTTGAATCAAAAAGCCATTTAAATTGTTATCCAAATACCAGTTTAAAAAGATCACAAAACTGTTTAATCTGCTTTTGTATTTTAAATTTGAGAAGTATAAAACTTTGGAAAGTGGACTCGAATAGTTTCTTTGAAATACTGCAAACCAAAACCATTGGAAAAGATTCATATGGCCAATCCATTGTGAAGGTTGTAGATGACCTGAAAAAGACAAAGTTTTTCAAGCTGAGCACAAGTCCAGATGACTTCAGAAATGCAGCCATGTAACTTACTTAGCAGCAGCATGGAAGTGGATTATTTGCCTTCAGGATTTCATTTTTTATTTCTGCTGTAATCTTCAATCCAATCTCTGAAGGACTCCATCTGAGTACTCATCAGGCTGATCCAATGTATTAATTGTGAATTCCCCTTAGTTTAAAAATTAATGTATCAGCTGGAAAAAAGGATGCATTTAAAATCTGCAGATAGGATGAATAAAATGTAATTTTCAAATGTCCCAAGTATGAAAATAAATCTATATAAATTATGTAGTTTCACTTAAAAATGTATATACTGTTAAATGCAAAAGCTTAGGCAACACTACATGTTTTGGTTAACTAGGTGGACAAAAGTCGCTATACGTAAGCATTTTACTGAAAATTTAAACGCAGGCTTACTACAGTATATATGCATCTGTTTACAAATTCAAAGACAATGAAAACTGATTATGGTAGAGGCAGAATTTTTGATGTTCTTTTAGTTAACACTTTGTAACACCTAGTTCAACAGGAAAAACAACTTTCAGGTATAAACAACTTTAAACTTTTCCCTTTGTGCCTCTGAAACTTATATTACTCTTCCTTGTAGAATTATTGTAACTCCGAAATTTTCTTAGGATTGCTTACATGCATTGCATATTTTAGAACACACTGTAGATTTCCAAATGTAATGAAGTCTGGAGAATGTGAAGATACTTGAAGAACCTTTCATAATAATTTACAGTCAATTTGAGGATATATGTCAGATTACTACCTTATTGAAATATCCATCCTCAATGTAGCTTCAATTTCTTTTATGACTGGATATTATCTTCTAGATTATGTTGATGGGTGGTTGAAAGTTCTGTCCTGCAATATTCATTGTTTTATTATTCTGTGTAATCAGCTACACACAAATACTAAGTGCATTCAAATTTACAGATGTATATCATGTATAACTTTGTACCATGCAGAAATTGGATCAGCTTCTCTTCACTAAGGAGTCATTAAAATATAACTTAACCAGGTTGCCAATTTTTTTTATGATCCCCTGAGAACCATTGATTAAAATGAAATATAAACTGTAACTTATTGATTTGAAGATTTTTTCTTTACTGTCTTCAGAAACAGTTTCAACAAATTTCCAATCGGTTGGTGAAATTCAGAACTTTTTTTTCATGTTCAACCAAGAAGTTTTTAAATTCTAATGATAATGTAAAGGAACTGAATGGATGGTGACTACTTAATTCTTTTTCATGTAGCTGTTTCTCGTAAATCTTCTGTTAAATTTTCTGAAAAAAGGATTAAAAATTCAGACAACTTTATGTAGTGTTTATTACCCCTAGCTAGTTTGGGTTTTTTAACAATAATATATGAACAAATAATATACTGTTCCTATAATATAAATTTCCACATTTTAGGTAATGATATTACTTAAATTACCACTTTTTAAAGAAAAAATCATTGGAAAGTAGTAGGATTTTGAGGATAGGAAATTGAAACAGTGGAAATATCAATTTTACATTCTTGGATAATGTTTCTACCAATGTATACTTCAACTTACCTTACGTTGCACGATCAGTAAACTTTTAGCGATTTTCAGCCAGAACTGTACTCTTCAGTTGAAAAATGCTGATTCTGAGATTACAGTGAGATAATCTTTTGTGGCTGATATGTGAAGTGCTACATTCAAGGAACCTAAGCAGCATTTATCAACATTTTGTTTGTTTAAATTGTTTCAGAAGTGACATCTACTGCGTCTTTTGCATCTGAGATAATGCATACATAAACCTAATATATTACAAATTGGAGTGTGCATTTCACTAGGTATATGTATATATAACTTTGTGCCGCTTTCCAAACCAAGTCTTGACTACAACATGGTTGATGGCAAAATGCTTATTAAGAAGATAATGTTATTTTTCCCAGATAGAGTTGATCATTATCTTTGGAATTATGGGAATCAGCACACTAAGATGTTTATGCTATACAACAGCCATATCTTTTTTTCATCTTGCATGGAAATCTGAAAAAAAAAAGTTTCTAAAGCACCAATCATTTTTGACACATGCAGACTACATAAACCTACAAGGAAGTAAAGGATATTTAAATATGTATCAAGGTTGCAATAATGATAGTTATAATTATCAATATAGCTGGTTACCATGCATACATTAATAGGAAATAAATATAGATTTGCTTCCTAATCAGAAATTGGATTGCATGACCTGTGAATTTTACTGGACTGCGCAATAAAGCTGTGTTGTAATGAAAATTTGGCACATACCAATTTTTAAATAAATTCATAGGAGTACAAGATCTTTGCTATTGTTATCCTCAATTTAAATGGTTTGAAAACAAATCATAGCTTAATGATACTTTTACACTGTTTTTTTTAATTGGAAGGTTTAACTGACAATCATTGGCTGCTTTTTTGCCCAGAACTGTACAGCAATCTGTACAGAAATTATTTCCAGATGACACAGTTGTGATCCAACATAGTGTTGCTTTTTTGGTCCAACTGGAACTCTCCCAGACTGTGGGGCATTAATATAGTTCTTAGTATCTAAAGCTATAATCTGTACCAGATAGCTTAAAGGTGATTCTACTTGGGAGATCAGCAGTATGGAAATATTACCCAAAACAGCACAGATGCCTGTGGAATAATGTAATGGAAATCAGATTGTCTGTTTGAACTATTAGAAGGGCAATTGAGATGCACACAGTTTTGAGTTTCTTCATTTATCTCTTCTTCCTTTTCTCAGTATGATTGTACTCAAGGGATATAGAATCCCTGTGATGCCGTCGGCTAACACAAAACAGTATACTCATAGTTTCCTCATGCAGGCCTGATTAATCAAGATTCTCTGAGTGATGTATAAGAAACTACAGTCCTTTTCACAATTTCATGGAATAGCTGAGAATGAGGGCACAAGCATCATTCTACTCTCCCTCGTGTTTGGAGTAAATTAGGTCACTAATTAGGCATAGTTTAGTTACATCTTTCAAATGAAAGGATCTAATTCAAGAGTTGAAAATAATAACTCTTCTCAGTGACGCGAGGTTCATAGAAACAAGCAGAAATAGGTTTCTACTCGAATGCTGGAACCAAGCAGATCGTGCTTTTTCCTCAGTGTAGAGTTATTAATATGTAAGCATAATTTTTAAGTGTTTATTATATTCTATTACTTTTGTATATGTTATGGTGCTTGGGTAATTATAAGGGACCAAGGCTCATGATCTTTTCCTGCATAGAAACTAGAACTAGAAAGAGTACCAAAGAATTGCTGCATAATATGCTATTGTATATATATTATTGTAGTAAATGTTTATGCTGTGGGAGGCACACCATCCATTACAAACAATCCTCCAATTACAACTTTGTGACTATTTGAAGTTACAATGCCACTGAAAAAAGTGACTTATGACTGTTTTTCACACAATGGTTGCAGCATCTCCATGGTCAAGTGATCAAAGTTCAGAAGCTTGGCAACTGACTCATATTTATGACAATTGCATAGTGCTAGGGTCACATGATCAGCTTTGGTAACCTTCTGACAAACAAAGCCAATGGTGAAGCCAGACTCACTTAATAGCCATATTACCAACTTAACAACTGCACTCATATAGAATGAGAGTGTTGGAAGGAATCTAGGAGGTCTTCTAGTCCAATCTCTTGCACAAGCAGGAGACCTTTTATCATGGGAAATGGTTGTTCATTATTTTCTTAAAACCTCCAACGATAAGAGCACCCAAAACTTCTAAAGGCAAGTTATTCCACTGATGAATTGTTCTCACTGTCAAGAAATTCCTTAACTCCAGGTTGGTTCTCTCATGGATTGGTTTCCATCCATTGCTTCTTGTCCATCTTCTGGTGCTTTGGGGAATAGTTTGGCCTCCTCTTCTTTGTGGCAGCCCCTCAAATATTAGAACACTGCTATTATGTCACCCTTAATCCTTCTTTTCACTGAACTAGGTTTACCCAATGCCTGCAACCATTTTTCATATATTCTAGCCTCCAGTTCCCTAATCATGTTCGTTGCTCTTCTCTGCACTCTGACTAGAATCTCAACATCTTTTTTATATTGTGATGCCCAAAACTGGATGCAATATTCCAAATGTCTTACCAAGGCATTATAAAGTGGTATTAATACTTCATGTGGTCTTGGGTCTATCCCTCCGTTAATACAGCCCAGGATTGCATTGGCTTTTTTAATGGCTGCAGCACCCTGCTGGCTCATATTTAAGTGGTCCACTCGGATTCTAAGATCCCTCTTGCAGCTATTGAGCCAGATACATTTGGTTTTTCTTGTCTAACTGTAAAACTTTACTTTTCTCACCACTGAATTTCATTTTGTTTGATAGGCCCCAGTGTTCAAGTCTGTCAAGGTCCTTCTGGATCTTGAACCTATCTTTTGAGATGCTGGCTATTCCTTGGTGCTCCAGGATCTTTGAAAGATTTGGTTCAATGGTTCTGAGATCACATCTGCCATCTCTTTCAAAATTCTGGGATGTAATCCATTTGGTCCTGGTGATTTGAACTCATCTAGGGTGGACAGGCATTCTCTTTTACCATTTTCTTGATTATTTTAATTTGTATTCCTAGTCAGTCTTTTATGATCAATTTTTTTTTTTTTGGGGGGGGGGGTAGTTTGGGCTATTTTTTTTCTTTTGCATGAAGAGAGCTGCAAAGAATGAATTAAGCAACTCTGCTTTCTCCCTGATGCCTATCACTTCCTTGCCACCTTCTCTCATCAGTGAACTGTTTCTTTGACTTTTTTCTTATTTTTTATATGTTGAAAGAAACTTTTATTATTTTTGACATTTGTTGCAAGTCTGAGCCTTAGCTTGGACTATATGCTGATATTCTGCCTCAGTTATGTGTCCCTCTTTCCATTTTGTATATTTATCCTTTTGGTCTTTCACTTTTATCAATGAATTCTTTATGCAACCATGCTGGTTTCTTCTTGGATTTCTTATCTGCTTTTTCAGTGATATTGTGGTGGACTGGATTTTTATAATCACATTTTTCAGAGTTTCCCAATCTTCTTGAATTGTTTTCCTCTTTTTAAGATTTTCATCCATGGGAATCTTCCCAAACTCTTAAGTCTGTTGAACCAGTTCTTTTAAAGTCTTAAGACACTAGTTTGATTTTGTTGTGTTTCTTGTGTCTATATTGAATTCCAATATAATATGGTCACTCTCCCATAAAGTACCTGCAACTTCAACCCCCCTCTATCATTACTAATATCTCTGTTAGTAAGAATTAAGTCCAGTATAGCTGAACTCTTAGTACCCCTCTTTACCTTTTGGATGACAAAGTTATCAGCTACACTCATCAGGAAACTGTTCGATCTTCCACTTGATGCAGTGTTTGATGCAAGTCTACCATTACTATTGGGTGTGTTTCATACATACATTATTCATTAACAGAAGGTTCATCTATTTTGTCTGCTTAGTTGGGTGGCCTATAGTATATACCTATGGCAATGTCATTCTTTTTTCCTTTTATACTCACAGGCATTCAAGGCGGCTTTCATTCCTGGTTATATGCAGTGATTTATTTTTACATATAATCAATTCTGCCTCTTGTTTCTTTTGAACAGTTTATATCCTTCCAGCAGTACATTCTAGTCATGAGTTTCATCTCACCAAGTTTTGGTAATGGCAACTATATCATACCTCATATAATAGTACTTCAAGTTCACCCTGTTTATCTTCCAAACTTTGAGTGTTAATGTATAGGCATCAGAGTTCTTTACGACTGACCCTGGGTATGCTTCCTACATCTCCTGCCTTACATCAAGAGTTTTTCTTCCTTCCCATTATTCCCTACCTCCTTGCTCAATTGGTTGTCTTGGAGTCATATTTTGGATTAGGTCCTAAAGATTGGTCAACCCATCCTTCATTTTTAGTTTAAATCCCTTTGAATAAGTTGAGCCAGTCCTTTTCCGAGTACATTCTTCCCCGTTCTTGTAAAGTGAAGCCATTTCTTTCCAGAATCCTTTCATGTAGTTAATGCAGCGATACAGGAAAATGAAATTCTCTTAGTGGCACTATCCCTTAAGCCAGTGGTTTATTTCTAAAATCTTCTGTTCCCTCATTGGATTTTGACCTTTTGTTGAAAGTCCAGATGAAAGCAACCCCACAGTTGTGAAAGGTCGTAAAATGGGGCAAAATTCACTTTACAGCTATCTCACTTAGCAATAGAATTTTGGGGCTCAATTTGGTTGTACGTCAAGGTTTACTTGTATAATGTAAACACATTTGGACCTTGCTTTCACTGTTAGGACTTACACAATTTTGGTACTGCTGGGGATCATTAAAATAAACCTGTCTTTTACCTTGCCAATTATATGCGTTTTACTAAGTCATAAGTAGAGGAAAATTCCTTACTTTTCCCAATTTGTCAAATTGAAATAGAGAATTTTTCCATGACCATTTTTCCAATAATATACTACCATTTTTAGTAGTATATTATTAGCATAACAGCTGTCCTACAATGGGCCAGAGATCATCATCACCATTGCCACTGGTTAATATTCACAATGTGGAGGGCATTCTTGGTTATTGTGAGAAAGCATTTAAAATCTTCTAAAAGGCAGGAAGGTAATGCTGTCTCAGAACAATGAAGATGCAATTCATTGAGAATAGTGAATAGATGACTAGTGATTCTGATTTTCATTTACATTATTGAAATATTCAAAAAGGCTATGGATGGTTTCAAATTTCTAGTATGTATCTCTGAGGCTGACTATTATGGTTGCTTCACATACCATACTAAATCATTGTGCAGTTTCTTTTATTTGGCCTATCATAGGTTGCTCCAGTCATCAGTGCTTCTTTTCACTATAGCTTGTTCTGTTGTGTGTGAACAGAGGCACCTTTTGCCCTGTTCAGACATAGCCACATAAATTGTTCTGGCAAATTACTATGCAATTATACTATGCTCTATTCTGCTTTCAGGGAATACTCATTGCATACTCATTGCATATCATTATCCTTTAAGAAAAAAAAACTTTTTAAAGTTTTTTTTTAACTTTTTTTTTAAAAAAGTGTCCATGGTGTACCATTGAAAATTTATTTTAATTCTATACAGTTAAGAACTCTGGGGAAATCTCTACAACCAATTTTTACTCCATGTTATTCAGAAACCTGGAAAATTAGGATTCTATGACACTTCCATACTTAGATAGAAGTGGTACTGTTTGGTTGCCACTAGCTTTCTTTATAGAGAGGGTAGGACAATACCAAAGAATAGGATGAAGTCAATTTGCATATCCACTGCATTGTCCTTATATTTGAACATAGCTAATCCAGTTTTGTTTGTAAACACCCACAGTGTTAGTTACTGATACAGTCAATCTTCTGGCTCTCTAATTGGGTGTCTACTCAGAAGTTCTACTCCATTAAAAAAAAAATCGGTCCAAATGAGGGGTTTTAACTGCCCCAGCAGAAATGAATTGCCCTTATTGTGCCTTTTAAAAAGTGTTCAGTATAGCAGAGCCAAATGAAGCATATTACAAAAGCAGGAATTAAGATATGTAGTAGACACAATGGTGATGCATATTGGAATAATATTTTGCACTTTAGTGAATCTCTTCCTAAAGAAACAAATGCATAATCAGATTAGTATGATTTATATCAAAGCACAAGAAATTACTATGATCACACCATTTTAATTTGTGTATATTTATACAACTTATAAAAATTATGTACTTAAAGACAATAACATAAAGGCCAAACAGTAATTTTGTATTTATTCAAAAGGTTTAAACATACAGAAGCAAGCTCCTAATTATTAATGCATCATTATGCATAGATGTTGCTGTTTTATACTGTAGTGCTGGCTGCTTTTTTCATCCAGTAATAATAGAACACAACCACCAAGAACTTCTCCTGCACAAGTGCTAAGTTCTTGGTGTACATGTGCTCTTCAGCTCTATGAACTTTGAAACATTACTCTGAAAACCCTGGCATTATAACTGCTACCTAACAAGTTAGTCATCTGCCAGATAAAATTGCACCCTTCCTTCTTTCTTCTCCCCTCTATCAAAAATGTCATCTTTAATAGACAATTAAAAGTGCATTAAATGTAGAATGGTTTAAATTCCGAAAGGTTTCTAAAAGTCAGTGAAAATACCACCCTGTGATTAGATTTTTGCATTATTGATTATAAAGTATATTTTATTTTAAGATTTTGATATTGCAAGCTTTTAGTCCTTTTTCAGTTTTGTTCTGTGCAACAGAATGGTTACACACTGCAATGCAATATTATTCTTGAAATACACACTGCAGTAAATTAAAACTATTTTACATTTATATAAATACAGTGTTCTTGCTGTATAATTTCAGTCATTGCCACAAAATCATAACACTCAATCAACACAATTATTTTCACATTTTGAAGTTGTTTATCTTATTTTGCAGGAGACAAATATCGATTTCCTTCTAAAATATAATGTACTCCTGATACCTTCCTTTTATCTGAAGTTTATTTTAATGATATCTAAGCAATAATCAATGGTTTCATGAACAGGTGATTAAAGAATTTATTATAATCTGCATACTTTTCCTGCAAAGATAGCTATTTTGCATAAAGTTATAAATTGTTTTAAAACTAATTTAGTGTTTTATTTGTGACAGTTCTGAGATGTATGACTTGTACCACAATTAAATGCAATAAGGTACAAAAATAAGAGTAACCAGACAACTGACATCTACCAGTGAATTTAAAAAAAGAAAACAATATGGCTTTAATATTTTAATCAAGCAAAGTTACTTGGAGATAGAAAAATATTTAGTAACTTTGCTAATAAAAAACAGCTGCATCATTTACCACAAACCTGGTTAATTTAAAATTCCAATTTCAGTAAGTTTTTTTTTAAAAAAACTTAATAAAAAGGATATTTAATATAAACAATCATGTTGCATGCTATATATTTTTATCACTGTAGAAATTCAGTTTCATATTGCTGTGCAGTCCAAAGAGTTGATAAATATTTCAATTTTCAAAACTGCAAATGAATTTATTAAATTGCATTCATTTCAGCTGGAATTAAGTTCAGCTATTATTGTCAGGATTCAACCCAATATATGGCTGTGTAATATATATCTTTATTCTTCTGTTTCCATAGATTCTCATTCAGACAAATGTATGGCTCAAAAAGGTCAGGTTGAATTGAATTCAGTTCTGCTTTTCTGCCACCGGAACTAACAACACTGGCAGATTCACAGGTTAGATTTTCCCTTCTCCTAAAAAGCTGTTTCAGATGGGTGAGGATCAGTAGAGAGATTTGGGGATGCACAGGGAAACGGGTTTGAGAAATCCACTTGCTATGGTTTTATTTAAATTTTATGGATGCAAGGTGGAAATGCAAATACCTGTTCAAGTTTCAAAAATTTCATGAATGATTAGGATCCAAGGAATTACTTGGGGTTCTATGTATGCTTCATAACTGTTTTTGAAACAGTGCTTTTAAACAATAGTTTGTACATTAGGAAGTTTGCTGTTAATTGCAGAAGGTTCCAAGGAACATACCCAAACTTTAAGCCCGCCCAAAAAAACCTTTGGATCCCAGATTTGGTTTTCAATTACATGATGTTAAGCATAATTACTAAGAAGTAATTCCACTGGAACTTATTGTCAAATAATTGTACATAGGATTTCAACCTTTATTTTTCTCAAAGAAGTTATCTATACTTTGTTTTAGATGAAGATAACTGACAATTATTGTATATAATATCAATTACCATGAATTTTGTTTTTAGTAATTATGCTACATATTTAAATTATTCATATTATATATAGTAATGTTCATCACAAGAAAGTCACTGTTGTCGTAACATAGTTTTAAAAGAGATATAGATTTTGAAAACTGTCTCTCTTTTTTAGGGCTGATTTTAAGAGTAGTTAAATCGCAATCCTATACACAGTTACTGAGTTATTGACTTGCCTAAAAATAAATAGCATTAATAGCCCCTATTCTTATTAGCATTCCAAATGTGTCAAGGATTAGAAATAATTTTTATTTCCACCTATATACTCAGATTTGTTGTCCACACTTTTTGGCAATACACACTGATCCCAGTTTTAAAAGGAAGGAAAAATAGTTCTTTAACCACAATTTTGACATAAAATTAAACAACCCCAAAATGAGTAGATGTCTATACTCTGTAGGGTTCTATACTGTTTAATGAGACTTGCTTGGATGGAAATGTGTTTGAGAAGGTCTTGTTCAGATTTGCCTGTGTGTAGGAGCCTGACCTTCAGAGGGAACACGTTGGGGAGCAGAATCTCATTTGATCCCAAAATGACAGTCTTTGGAAAAAAAACTGGGCACAATTCACCATATAGCTGACTTAAGCAAGCGCCACTGAAATAAGAACCAAATTATCTGCACAGCTTTGTTAGCTTAATGGAACATGTAGAAAACGATGTCTTGGTGGAGTCTATCCTTGTTAACTTTTATCTTGCTAGATAAAACGTGTATAAAGCTGCAAACACAGCAAGAGGCTTGAAGCAGACTCATTGTGCTCAAAGGATGTAAAAAGTAGTAGACAAATGCTGAGGAAGTTGGAGGGAAAAAGAACAACTGGAAACAATTATGGGTGGTTATTTACAACAGACATTGTGAGATAGATATGATGCTAAAAAGGCACAGCTTTCCCTTTCTTAAATACACTGTAAACGGTTCATTATGCATGCAGAACAATTCACTTTACAAAAAAAGAAAAAGAAAAAAAACCCTTGTGTTTAGACAAAAAAGAGTAATTAAATAGTCTCCAGCAAAATAGAATTCTTCCAAAAATACTTTCCCATTCATCCTATTAACCATTAAAGATTTTAGTTCTCATTTACAAAAGTTCCTTATACCATTTGTTTCAGGTCCTTCTATTTATACATACAGCATTGTACAGTACAGCAAAAGACTGCAAAAAATTATTGGTAAAGCCAGCACAATATACTATAAATTGAAACTGAGGCATTTGTTTTAACATCTTATCCTTTCAAGTTAAATAATAAATGAACACTTAACACAGTGTAGATCATCTATGATGGATAACATGGGATAACAAATGCCGCAAGTGAATATACCAAGATTATTCCACACCAAAATGTTCCATTATCTATGTTACATATCCAGGAATTTGATTTTGTTTCTACGTATGTGTGTGTGTGTGTGTCTTTGTGTATAGTACAAGAATTAATGCCCCATATTGACTTTATTTATGTGCAAACCAATGGTAAGCTTTTTAAAAGTTCATAATAGTTCTTAAACCCTTTTAAAACAAGCAAACAATACCAGAAACTACATGACATAATTAAAATGTTCTTCTGTTAATATATCAAAATCAAGGAGTTATTTGACTAGATATGGCTTTTCATCCATAGGAACAGGAATATTTCTTTTTTTAAATGCTGGGAGTATTTGGGGTGGCCTGGTGTTCATAAACATCTTGGCTATTTTGTCTTACCAAGCTCATATCAGATGCTTGTTTTTCAATCTCCGAACCTTCATATTGTCTTTAGACTACTGAGACACCATTGAACGATTTTGAATAGCACACTTTAAATGTGGCTTCTTGGCTCCTTCATGGGTGTGGAATAGCGCAGGGAAACTTAAGGCAAAGTTTTCTTTTTCTCCATTAAGACATGTTCTGTCACTTCCGGTGGAAGTAGAGGGGCTTGGCATTCCCAGATTCCACTTTGGGTAACTGGTCACTGATGATTTCTACCAGCATGGCTGGAAACTCCACTTTCAGAGCTTGAGACTCTCGGAAGGTGTAGAAGCAAAATTCCAGCAAATCGCTAACAAGCTGAAATGGAATGGGAGAAAAAAAAAAAGTCAGGAATGGTGAACATTAAAGGATGTTGAAAATAGTTTGTAATACTGAACAAGCAATGTAGAACAGCAGTACAAAAGATGAAACTTTACAGTTGTGCAAATACTTTGAAAAAAGATGTGGAGAAACTCCTGGGAGCACACCTGAGGCACCTTTCCTTGAACTCTATTCTTTTTCCAGGCTTGCACGTTTGTTGGGAAGCTGCTTATGAATCTTTACACCTGCATGAATTTGCCCAGTGTTCTCACATGTGGAAACACCAAAAGCACAAGGGTGGGATTCATTTTTTTAAACAACCAGTTCTGTGGCTGTGGCTTAGTTAGTGGGTGTGGCTTGGTGGTCATGTGACTGGGTGGGTGTGGCTAACTCAACGTCACTCACATCAAGGAGAGCTTCTCCTCGCCTGGCTTCTCATGATAGTGGGGATGCTGCAACGGTCGTAAATGTGAAAAACAGTCATAAGTCACTTTTTTCAGTGCCATTGTAATTTTGAATGGTCACTAAATGAACTGTTGTAAGTCAAGGATTACCTGTACAAAAATACAAAAAGCTTCTTTGCTTGCAAAAAGTTGCCCTAAATACCAATCATTAGATTAAAAATACCTGCAAGCCAGAGTTACAAATCAGGCAAGGTGCCAGAGCACTTTGAGGAATTAAAATAGTTAAAATGCAATGATAACTATCAGCAGCCAACCCTTGCTCATAAAGTAAAACCCTTTAGCAGAGAGGTCATTTAAGCTCTCCAGGAAAAGCATACCCAGGAAAAGCAATTCTTACATCCATTTGCACCACTTAAAGATACCAGCTGGTCTCACTCATGTGACAAGATATCCTAAGGAAATCATCCAGATTTAAGGAAAGGTCACGTGCCCCCCAGAAAGGCAGTAAAAAAATCAGTGCCAAGCTTGCATCCAGCCTCTTGGAAGTACACCCCAAAAGGACAGTGCCAGATACCACTAAAGTAGTGAAGGAAGACCCCCTCTCCAGATAAAAAAAGAAACAGGAAAAGACAGGAAAAAATTCAAACACAATACAAATAATTAAATCACAACAGTAGCTGTTGCTTGTTAAACCAATTACCAGAACAAATAGACACAGGAACTAACCAAATTTCTCAAACCAGTTTCTGTTCAGGAACAGAGATTAATCTTTTTCCTTCCAAACAAAGCTGAATAGAGAAAATTATCCCATCAATAAACACAGGATTAAACATCACCAAGCACAGAATTAAACTTCACCAAAAACCAGTTTTAGACCAAAACTCAGAAAGGATATGTAAACTCCCATTTGAATGTCAATCTTTCTAGCTAGTCAAGAAGACGTATTTCCAGGGGAATATTTCCTCCCAGCAGCAGTATAAAAAGCTTAAAACAACCCTTCCCTTTAAGACATGTTCATATTATATATAGTAATGTTCATCACAAGAAAAAAAAAACCCTCCTTCGGAGAAAGTAAGTCTAGGCATACTGCCAAGAATGTAAAAAGGGTGGAAAAAAACAAAATAAGATTTCTTCTAACTACTAGTTCTCTGAACTGCTTAGAAAATTAACACGGGATTCCATAGAACCGGTCAGAACTGGTAGAATCCCATCCCTGCAAAAATACTTTTCAAAGCAGCAACACAAAACTAGCTGTTTTAATGATTTGAAAATGGCTGCTTTATTTTCTCCAGCCTTTTGCGAACCACTGCTTTTAAAGCAAAAAGCCTTGTAAGGTTATTTTCCAAATCTCTGTAAAAAGCAGCTGTGAACTGGAAAAAAAAGTTACTTCTGCTTCAGTTTCACTGAAAGAAACTAGCATATAATTTACTCTGGTTTGTAACAAACATCTTGGTTTTACAATCATGAATTGGAAGTCAAGCAGAAGGAGAACATGGAATTCTTCAAACAGAGTGCTGGTGCCTTTTTTTCTTCCTAAATAAAAATAGCAAATTTTGCCACATCCATTTTCCTTCTGAGTCTGCATATTTTATGTGTAAAGTGAGTGATATAAACTTGCCTCAAATTGTCCTAAGGTTACAGTCTTTACTTATAGACTCATACAAACATTGAAGGCAAGGTTTAGAAAGTAATATTTATTAAACTACATCTAGTTTACAATCATTTTCCTTATTCTCAGGAGCTTCTCTTTGTTCTAAATAATGTTTCTCTTTCATTAGCCTTTTACTAATGGATCACACAAAAAAGTAACAGAAAATCCATGAAATATACACACAGTACTCTAAACTTTTCTAAATTATATACACTTTGCTAACAATACTGGGCACGCCCTATTTCCATTAGTTTTATCTCCTATAACCTTGTTACAACATTCAGAAAATAAGTTTGAACTTTCAGTCAGATGTGTGGGGCTCCCCAAGGCTTTTTGGATCATGGGCACAATTGGAATTGGCATGCATATCATCAAATTGCTGCTAGGACGCAGGTATACCCACAAATGAACTTTTGTGTTGGATATGGGTCAGTCACAAAGAACCTATTTTAGTTAGGCTGAGAGAATTCCTAAAGCCAGAAGCACCAAAAAAATAACTGGTTTTTGAACCATTTGCTCCAAAAATACAGTTCAAAGGTGAACAGAATCAGTGTCTTTACAGACCTGTCAAACTCTTGATCCCTCAATCTATTTCTTTGTGTTAATCCAGATTCCTGGCTTTAGCTGTCCTTCCTTTAAAGCTGCATTGCTATACATTCTTTTGGCAAACATATATTTTTTCTGTTGGACATATAATAGTTTCCCTATTGCTAGATTTTATTACACAAATTTATCTCTGCAAGGTGCTTTGCTGTAACTACTAGGTTGAAGATAGAATTTCTGGTGATGAAAGAAGGCCAGCATAGAAGCAACTTAAGGGAAAAAAAGAAAGGAAGATTAAAAAAAAGGAATGTTAAAAAGAAAAAATAAAGAGATGCAAAAAATAGGAATGTGGCGTGAAAAAAACGGATCCTAGGCAAATGGAAGAAAAGGACAGAAGACAATGTTGGTGAAAGAAGAAATAAGGATCATGCAAACAGACAGAACGTATTTTGTTTGTACAAGAGTCTGAGTTGTAGGCAAAGTTAACGTATTTTGTGCAGTTAAAAATGTTTTTAACTTAAATTAGTTCCAGGCAGCCATGTCATGCTAACATGAAAAAAAAAAAGTTAATAGATGGTTGACCATTTTTTCCCCTTGCTCCTGGCAAGAAAAAGCAAAACAGCTGCTTTGGTTATTCTAATTATCCTCCTTCCAATCCAGACAACTAAGATTGTAGTAAAACAAGTAACAAGATGATGGAATCATACAGTACATCTCCATTTACTGTCTCTTTCTTGATCAACTAACTAAAAGAAGTAAGAAGACCAACTCCAGACAGCATAAACTTCAAATTTAATGG
Organism: Bungarus multicinctus; assembly: GCA_023653725.1. Classification (NCBI taxonomy): domain Eukaryota; kingdom Metazoa; phylum Chordata; class Lepidosauria; order Squamata; family Elapidae; genus Bungarus; species Bungarus multicinctus. The sequence continues at coordinate 30,310,745 of CM042849.1, read as the reverse complement.
ACGGGGGGTGGGGGGTGGGGGTGGAATCTGATATTAGTGATCTGAGATTGGAATCCTATCTCTGGCTCAAGATGAAGATGTCCAGTGAATTCTGTCACTCTGGGATGCTGCCTTAGGAACTATGAATTATGTTCCAAATATAGCAGAATGGCAATATACTTACTGTATCAAATTCGTTAAAGGCACTGACTTCCAGGTTTATAATGATTAGTTATAATTATGTAACTGTCATATGCAAGGAATCAGGACCATTCAGAAGGTAGCAGTATAGAAAATTTATTCAAGCTTATACATAGTATTTATTCATCTAAAGTTCAACACTAAATTAATACCCAATAAAAGTCAATGGAATTCAGGAGCAATTGGACTTGAGTACTTGTAGGAATACAATGATTCTAAGCTGATGGTATACTTAACTCCACCTTCCCCTGATCTTCCTGATCTTCTTCTACTTATTAGAAATAAGTTTCCATATATTTCACAATTTATTATTTAATTACAAATTTGTGAAAATTTGTTAGAATTATTTGTGTTTTGAAAGGCTAGTTTTTGTTTTTATTTTTAAAAATACAACAATTCCTTCCTGATCAGTTTTATAACTATTGAAAATTCCACAATGACTAACTACATTTCTCCAAGATGGCAAGCTCAGTCTAGCTGCTTGAAAAGGAATTATTGAAATCTCAGTCTTTACTTCTCACAGCATAGTGAATTATTATCACCATCTGACCTAGTTTGTGAAATGGAAATAAGCTTCATACAGCAATATGTATTCAAATCACATAATGCTTCTAATAGCACCTTATTAAAATTGTATTTCTTTATTTAACTAAGAACATACTATCGTCTCAATTTAATTTTTGTTTTTATCAGCTAGTTTTTTTTTAAAAAAGTGAGATTTTTTTTAAAAAAACTGAGGGATCAAGAAGGAATTAGCAGAAAATAAATAATTTTTCCAATTCTCTATCAACAGAAATAATAATTAGTTTAACTGAATTGCATAACAGAAACAATGGTTTTCACTATTTGCAATAATCCAACAAATTTAAAGTTAAATAATCATCATTGTAATGGTTTATCTTGTCATTAATAATTTGTTTTTAAAAGATCATACTTCTTAGAAAATTATACTAGGCTTGATAGCTAAATTCTGCTTTCTAAATCAGGGATCATATGTTAAAGATAAGAGGCTAGGGGAAAAGTGACTATGAAAGAGATTTATGACATTTTCTGAATGGCTATTGTGTGACACACAATTTTGTTCAACAAGTAACACTGTTTTTAGCTTTTTATAAACTTGAAAGGAATTTGACTGGATTATCTATTCAATTACCTAAAACTATTCTAACAAAGCTCCCTGACACAGTTCTAATTCCTAATTTCTGGGCTGGTACACTGCAATTCTATACCTAACCAAAAGATTATGATTTTGAGTCTAAAAATTTGGTTTTTGACATGCATTTGCATTTCGTTAGTATTTTTAAGACAAAAATCAGTGTCAGCATATACTATTCAGGCATCAGCCAAACTCTCTCATTACAGCTTTGTTTTCATTATTTGTGTCTTTGTTTTTGGAGAGAATCTTCCACAAAAGAATCCCCCCAAAATCAAAACAACTACTGCCCAAACCTATAATCCTTTCTTCTCTGAACAAAAAAAGAAATGAATTCTTTAAAATTTATTTTATTTGTACATCTTTTATGCCAGTTTATTGATGCAAACTGTTAAAAAAGATACTGAATTTCAAAATTAATTAAACTTGACTTGCTGTATCATAAAAAAATATAGTAAAGGCTTTTATTGTACCAGCACAGTGCCATCTTTGTTTGGGGAACCTTTGCAAGCTTCTATGGTATGTGCAAATGTTCAGATATGAGATACTTCTCCTAAGGTTTTTATAACAGAGTCCCCCAACCTTCCCAGCTTTGTGGACTGACGGGGAGGTGAAAAGGGGATGGCAAGTATGCATGAGCACCTCTATTTGTATGAGTGGCAGGCATGTGCCCACCGCTTGTGCAAATGGAACACCACCCCCCATGCTTACCCATTGCTCATGCAAGTGAGATGCATGCACACGCTTACCCACCACTTCGATAGCCCAGTTCTGAAGGCCTCAATGCCCAGTAGTGGGCTGCGGCCTGGGGAGTTAGGAATTACATCAGTTTAAATTAGACTCTATTAGTGATATGACTTTGTGTCTGAAGTCAAAGTATTTTTTGTTTATAAAATAGGGAGTCTATATATAAATGTGCTGGTGTTTTACAATTTTAATTTGCCTACTTTTTCTTTTCTTTTCAGGAGCTTTTTCCTTAGCTTGGCATTTTTTGGCATTCCCATATGTTTCCCATGAGGAGAACACCAACTAAAACAACTAATGTAAAATTTTCCTGTTGTTGTTACTGCCTAAATTACAAATTATTATATTTATATTCTGCTATTGTATTTAAAGTAGCTCAGTTCCTTCTTTGCACAATTTAGTCTCCAAGGGCATTTTTTTTTGTAGATGACCTTTGGATTATTCTATTCAATTTGTTAAATGATGTAATTGTAGGGAACCACTGGAAGCACTATAATAACGTATTGCTTTCTGAAATATGTATCTTAAAACCAAATTGATAAACAAGGATTTTATGTAATTTCCAATCTCAGAAGATCAATTTTCTCGTTTTAAAAATTATCCCGTAACACAAGTATTTTGAAGAGGCAACACTTTCAATCAGTGATTTTCTATGTCCAAACTGAGATGAAGCAGAATGTTTGTTATTTGTCTTATTAAACCAATTTATATAGCCACCTCTCACACAAAGAAGTGACTGGGCAGTGTACAACATTTTACACTGGGCAGTGTAAAAACAGTTAAGAAACACATTAAAACTATAAAACCAAGCTCTTTTGTTATATAAACAGAGTAATGTTGAAAATGAGAAAATTGATCTTCTGAGATTAGGCAGGTAGGTAAGTAGATACGTAGGTAGGTAGGTAGGTTGATAGATAGATAGATAGATAGATAGATAGATAGATAGATAGATAGATAGATAGATAGATAGATAGATAGATAGATAAAGCCCCTTTGTTATAACTATATGTATATTTAAATAGGGTATTACCACAAAGAAAACTACTTGTAAGAGCATTATCCAGACATTCCAAGGCATTACAGTAATAAACCTGATTCCTTCTAGAGGCTTCTTAAAACCAGTCCAAATATGCATAACAATGGAAATATTCTAATTACTAAAGTACATGACAATATATTATTGACATGGATTATAATATTAAATATGATGCACATCCATACACCAAGTCTCAACCAGCCTCCTACAAAATCTATGTTTCTATCTATCTATCTATCTATCTATCTATCTATCTATCTATCTATCTATCTATCTATCTATCTATCTATGGATCTTTGGTTCTTTGGGTTTTTCCCCGCGTAGAATTGGAAGTATCTAAGCGACATTTCAATGAAGTCTCATTCATCATCTTCAGGCTTGTGTCTTCGGCCTTGTGCTTCTCGGAGTAATGTGAGCTTGCAGCTGCTTCTTCCTTTTAACTGCTAGTGGGGGTGTAACTTGATTGGGTGGCGGCTTGGCTGTGTTCTGATTGGGTGGGGATGTGTTCTCATTGGTTGGAGGTTTGGCTGTGTTCTGATTGGTTGGGGGGTTGGCTGTGTTCTGATTGGCTGGGGGTGTGTTCTGTTCCAGTGGGGGTTTGGTTGTACTCAGGTTAGTCTTAGTTGCTGGGGGATTTGAGCTGGTGAACTGTGATCTTGTTGTTTGGCTTCGTGTTCGTGCCACATCTTCATGGTGGGTGTCAGTTCGCTTCATGTATGGGATGGGGGGGGGTTGAAGCAAGTAGTGATGCAGCTGCGGTGCGGCTTCTGGTCTGTGGTCGTGTCTCATCTTCTGGAGTCTGTGAGTCTGCTTTCTATGTGGAAGTGTGGTGGCAGCTTCTTGTGTGGTCCTCGTGGGTGTGGGTCTGGTGTCCTTCTTCATGTTAGGTACTCATTTGTTAATGAGGGCAGGTTTCCAAATGGCTGGTAGGCAGGAGATGTCATCTCATTTATTCATGCTGTATGGGCGTTTTTCTATCTCTATGGCTTCTCTGATTATTCTGTTGTTGAAGTGTTCGGTTTTGGCGATAGTTCTGGTATTTTTAAAGTCAATCTTATGTCCTGTGGCTTTGAGGTGTTGGACCAGGGAAGAGGTCGGTTCTTCTTTTTTGATTGAGTTCTTGTGTTCTTCAATGCGTGCACTTATTCTTCTGTTAGTTTGTCCGATGTATGTGGTGGGGCAGGAGGTGTACGGGATTTCATATAGTCATTGGTTTTCTAACTCAATTTTGTCTTTAGGGTTTCTTAGGATGGTGGATATTTTTCCGTTTGTGCAGAATGCTGTTTTAATGTTGTGTTTTTGGAGGATCTTGCTGATTTTGTCTGTAGTGCCTTTTATATATGGGAGGAGGGCTTTGCCATTTTCTTGTTCTCTGTCTTGGATTTCGGTTGGGGTTTCTTTTTGGATTAGGTGAGTAATCTTCTTTCTTTGGAATCCATTGGCTGTTAGTACGTTAGTGAGAATGAGACTTCATCGAAACGTCGCCTAGATACTTCCAATTCTACACGGGAGAAAACCCGAAGAACCAAAGATCCACATACAAATACCCGCGAAAACCTCCGAAAACATATATATATATATATATATATATATATATTTGGATAGGTTGAATTAAGCAAAGCATTAGTTGAAAACTGTGAATCTGAAATTCCACTAGGTCTAATCCAACAATGCTTCTCTGGTTTGCAGAGCAAGACAAGGTTGAACAACAACAAAAAGCAATGATTCCTTTCCTCAAAGCAAATGCTACTCTCTAAAGAATTAGCTGTTACTGCAGTACTAATAATACTTTTAACTCCCAACAAGATTTTTCAGTGTTTTAATTAACAGCACATTACTCAACAAATAATTCCATATGTATGTTTGTAAACAAACTTCAGGCTTTCATACAGATCTGTCCTGAAATGCACCATACTTTATTGCATCTTCATAAATAAGCCAGTAAAGTACAAAGAGGCGTATTTAAATGCAACCTCTCGTACACTAAGGCCAAAGTTTCATAGCGGTATATTAAAAGTGTATTTCACATGCTAGTAAGAATGGAGCAGAGTTTTTCTATATATATTTTTTACTAAGCAATTTTAATAGCTTTTAAAAGATATTTGCAAATATTCTCATGTAACTGGCAGTTTAACAAAAGTACTAAATAATAACTCCTACTGGAAAATAAAAAAAAATAAATTATTTTAGTATTATAGTCATGTGGCAGACTCATTATATTCAAAGCTGTTTATAAGATCTTTGGAATATTGAAGAAGCCCTTTCACAAGTTACCACACACAGCAAAGACTCTAAAAAGATTATGATATAAAGAAACAAATGTAGATCCTTAGATATAGCAATGGAGAATTTGTTTCCGTACATGCCACGTTTTTTAAGAATTTAGAAATTCTAAACAAAGGACTTCAACTGATTTTCAGTGACTTATAACATTAATTCTGGAAACATGTTTGTGCATTGTCCTCATCCATACGCCCATGACAGGGACTGGCTGACAGCATCCGACAATCCAAAATAATTTTCTGTATTTTTGGCTGAAGAACTTTGGTCTCAAGACCTATTTACTCTCCTGTTTTCCTTGTAGATCAGAAACAGAAGTGAAATAACTAATATAATTGAAATCCAAAACTTATTTTCTATGTTCTCATAATATTTAGTAAGGGAAGTGGGGGCATTCTTTGTTTTGATAAGTAATTGTCTATTCCTCCTTCGCTTTATTGGTTACACCAAAAAAACTTAGTGAAATAGAGGTAGACAAAAGAGATATGAAAATATTATGCTTTGTTAACTTTTTCATAACAAAGATTTTGCCAGTGAAGCTGTTACTGCAGTACTAACTTCATATTACATGGGTTAGTATCATGATACCTTTTGAAAGGATTAGAGCTTCAAGGAGATTATTTATCTGATTCTTCTTCAGAATACTTTCATCTTATGTTACTTAAATTACTTACATCATGAATAGAGTCCAGAAGCTTTGTCAGTTGATAAAATCGCTGCCAACTTTGCCCAGAATTGTTTGGATGTTTAGTTACCATTTTTCTAAGTTCTTTAATGTAATTTGCTCTCATTTCTTCAAATGCAGCTTGGCTCTTGAGGCCATCCTTGGGAACTACAACAAAAGAAAGTAAAACGTGCATTATTCAGCCTTTTGTCAAATGTAAAAGAAAACTTGATTGTTGCAAATAAGGCCAATTCTTAATTATCAGAGTCAAAATGTGGTATAATGCAGTTTCCATATTTCTTGTGCATTTTGTATGTTGACAACTGTATAAGCCCTTTAGCTTGTGCAAAATCTTCCTCATAGATGAATTTACAGAAAGAAGTTAGCTGGGATATTTAATAATAGAAGATAAGTTTTGGGGTTTGCCTGCTCATGCTCTCTTTTATACACACACGCACACGCACACACGCACACCATTTAGACATATCTTTTACAATACCAAATCTTTTATGTTTCTAAACGTTAGTAACTCTTATTATATTCTTGTTTATGAAATCATTTCCAATATGTACAATTACTTTCAGAGTAAAATTGCTAACATTCTTAAAGATGGAAGAAACAGTCTATTAATATTTACATCTATATATTGTACTAAAAACAATACTTTTGAACCACGATTATTTTGCAACTTAATTTTTTTAGGTTGCAAATATGGTACTAGTGGAAATTTTACTTTCATTTATTTATGAAATTTAAAGAGTGCCCACCTCACTCTAGTAGTGTACTGTCAAAAACATTAAAACCATATAAAAATACAATATCTCAGTAGGTTGAAACAGAGATAAAATAAAAAATTAAAAAGGTGGCAAGGACTTTAAGGTGTTAACCAATCACAAGATTGAGTTTTTTCTGTGAACTCCATAGAAGTCAGCAGAGCCAGGCCTTAAAACTCTTTCAAAAATCCAGGACAGTGGGCCCCACTTCACTGATGCAGGGAAGGATATTCCAAAGGGGCAGGGGCAACAGCAGAGAAGTCAAAAAATTTTAACTGATGGAATCTGGAACATACCTTCTCTGCCTAACTGGGGGAAGTGATCTGATGTAAATGAAGAAAAGATAGTTGTTCAGATAAACTGGTTAAATATCTAAACTAATCAATTTATTAAATACATAAAATTGAATTATTCACAATAGAAATAATTTTTACAATGTTTTTTTTCCTGAAATACTTCATCAGATTTGGCATTTTCTTCTTTTTTAAAGCATTTTTCATGTTATTTTCCTTCCCAGAATGATAGTGCATTATTCTGTGTTTAAATAACCACCTGCAATTATATGGCACATTGAATAGGTTACCCCTAGAGTGCATACAAATATCTTTCAAATTAACAAACTTTGATATACAGTATCTAGTATGAATTTATTTAATTATTTAAATGTCCTCTCAAAGATTGTGTACTTTTCTGCAGTATGGTAAATCAAGATAAGCAATATGAAGCATTAAGATTCCTCTCTGCTTTTTATAGGGCCAAGAACATCCTCTAATAACCATAGCCATACATTTCAATCTCAAAGTCAATAAACATTAGGTAGTGTTGAACTGACCAGATGAAAGACATCCAACACCCACTCCAACAATTTGTTATGCTATCCTACTCATCACAGATTTCTCCCCCAATACTGTTAATAGCAGTAGTTAATTAGAAATTTGTTGTATTTCGATACAAAGATGTATACTGCTATTGGGTCAAACAATTTTTTAAACTTAGACACAAGTCTCAACCAACATTCTAAAAATCAATTTTGAAATAATACAGGTTGAATTGAATGTTTTATTTGGCCAAGTTTGATGAGACATACAAGGAATTTGTCTATGATGCAGAAGCTCTCAATGCACATGCTAAGCAACAGAATAATGATGTTAATAGTAATATCAATAAGAGGGGGAGTAAAGATAAGAAGAAGGATATATATGTGGAAATGAGTACTTAGTACAGAATCAGGTAATGATATCAGAAGCTACTTAATAGAAAGTATTAAGAAGTATAATAACACTGTTCTCACACTTAGATTTCATATTTTTTTGTGTGAACCTCAATGATATAAAAACTCTGAAAATCAATCCTCTTTTTGGTGAACTTACAAAAGACAGCTTGGAACTAGGAAAAGTAGAATGATGGAAAAGATAAGTTCTTGCCTTGATCCAAAATAGCTTATCTTATATAAAAAGTCCATTACAATGTTCTAAAAATTAGAGAGGCAACCCAGAATCACCCAGGATATTTTTAGAATACTTTCAGTTTCATGAAGACAATGACTGAGATTGTCTCCATGGTATTATTAGAGACCTCCAAAGAAACCTCAACCAAATTTTATATGAGCTTCAAGACCTTATCTATACTGTGCAACGTAACTTCAATAATAGAATATATTTTCTGATGTTCAATTACAAAAGAAATTACTTCTATCCAGTAAACTTGGATTCTTATTCCTAATTCAACATTCTTCTGTCATTATCAACTGCAAACAAAACCCTATACATAGATAGTGCCATAGTTTCATATAATTAAGACAAATAATTTGCAACTTCATTGAGTATAGGTTTCGTGTTAAAATGATCTAAAACTGGTATAAAATGATGAGAAAACTGGTATTAAAAAAATAAGCAACATATTATAGCATGGAACTTTTACTTTTGTTCACTACTTAGTGCTGGAGTATGGCATCTAAAAATCCATACCCTTTCTCATTTTTAATTCCATATTATTCAATGAATACCCCATGAATTTGTTTATTTTTAAAGAAAAGCTGAACTTTTTAAATAGTATTCCACAATGATGATGACATTTAAAGAGAGATTCAGAAGCTAAACATCTGTTCCAAAACAGCAATAATGTTTTGAATGTTTATCTAAATAATTTAGCATCTGGAGGCAAACAAATAGCTGGTTGGGGAGCTGTTGTTAGATCATTTCAGTTTTGGAGAAGATGCTAATGGTGGTAAATGGCACTTTATACATTTAACAGGAATCTATATGGACCAGCCTTTGGGAAGGGAAGGAGAGTCTCTGAATTGGCAATCTGAGAACAGAAGTAACGTTAGCTTGCAGGGATACTTTTCTGAAAGAAGGGGCAGGGTATATATAAGGAAACACTTTTGTATTTTCAAGCATTGTATAGATCTCAATGAGGGTATGAACTTGTTGTTTTTGTAAAAGTCCCTAGGCAGTTACTATCAGAATGACAGGTTTCTTGCCTTTTTAATGAGTCTAGTTTCTGATTTCTGTTTATTCTACTATTATTGTGCTGTTACAACTGGTTTTGGACAATGAGAATAATCTAATTATAGAAGATGCAGGAAGGCAACTTGCACCTATGCAGTCTCTGAGATCAACGTTGTTTCTAGCAATGGTTCCACCATTTTTGATGTGTCAGTAATTATCTTGTTCTCTACCAACCTCACAACGTCATAAAAAAGTTGGGCTATCATTATTTCCTGGCCTTTTGTCTCTTTTTTGCTCAACCAAGTGTTCTTGCTGTGCAATATATTTTAACTAAGTTGTCATACTTTTACTGTTGACTTATAGAATGCATTGAATTTTTCTCTACTATACTATTCATCATTTTAATTCATTACTCAAAATGATTTATATGAAAAAAATGGTTTGAACTATTTGTTATCACACACACACACACACACACACACACACACACAAGTTGACGTGTGTTTGTGTGTAGTATGATAACAAATAGTTCAATTTTCTCATAATTGGGATAACTGATGGAATCCTGGCACATATACATACATATATGCGCGCGTGCACACACACATACACACACACACATCAACAAAACTGAATCAAATTCTGTGCTTTTTAAATGTGATTAAAGGAGAGTTTCCCCTATTTCTACTAGTCCATTGAAAAAGTCAGTAGGGAAATGCATATAAGTTTCAAGTTTAAACAATCAGACATCAAATATACAACTCATTTTCTAAATATGTTTATGTTCTATATACAATTTAGATAAAATTGGCACAATATAAGAGTGGAATGATATTGTGTATATTTTTCTAAAGACAAATCTGTAAATTATTACAGCAGCCACAGAATTAAATATGTAAAAACTGATCATCAGAAACACAACTGAAACTCTACATTTTGGGACATAAGCCCACTGACTTCTCATTTTGATCATTAAATTTGGCAGTTAGCTGTCTTTCCTCTTCTGTAGGCTGGAGGGGATAAATGATTGAGATATAATGAGTGGTTTCTTCTATGCTAATTGAAAGAAGTTTCCTTCCTGTGGCTACTATTCAAGTTTTTAAACAGTATCCAGAATCTGGTCACATGATTAAACAACCACCAATTAAAACAAGACTTGTTATAAGTCCAAATCATATGGTAATTAAGCAAATTACACAGTTGTATGTGCAAACCCACTCTTCAGAATTTCAAAAGCAAAAAATGCTATAAACTGGAAAAAAAAGGAATTGCAAATCATTGTCACAGAACCATGGCTGGCTACAATTGTCAAAAATGTCAGCCAGTTGCCAAACATCAAATATGTGGTCATGTGGGGCACTTATGCATCATTTTACCAGAACCCAAAGGGCTTTACTAGCCATTAAGATTTATTTCTGAAGCCACTCTAACTCTGAACAGCAATTAAATGGTCATTGTAAGTCAATGACTACCTGTACTGCATGTAGTGTACATGTAAACCAACTTAAGCATACCTAAAATATACAGCATTATTCAAATGCTATATATGCAATTAAACCATATTTATCTTACTAGGTATAATTCCTAAACATATGAAAAAATATCACGAAATACCCACTATTTACTAAAATGCTCATACACAAGGATGTAAAGAAAGATCTACCACAACACTGGAAAAATTATATGTTACCAATGATAGCAAATTGGAAACTAAAAATATAAATATGAAGTAATGGAAAAATTAACAGCATATATTCTGAAGTTTTACTGAAGTTCAAGCAAATATAAGCAAGAATATCTTCCTTGCATACTATAGAAAAGCAAATATAAATATGTTTTAAGAAGTTTTTAAAGAATTAAAAGCAGAAACAACAAAATGTTTTAAATGTTCATACATTTTGTATGTCAGTATGAGTACAGCATAAGGGCAGTTGGGAAATTAAGATTTATTTATATTATTTTAAAAACGTCCCTCCTCCCTTTCTTCCTTTCTTTCAAACTTTGGGGACTCAAATCCCTCTTTCTTTTTTGACTTGGACATTTCTTCTTTCTTTTAAAACAGTATTTTATTTATTTATTTATTTGTCAAAAGCTTATAATATAACAGAAATAAGAATAAACATAAGTTTAAATTCAAGACATAGGAATTCATAATTGGGGACAATAGGACAGGGATGGTAGGCACGATTGTGTGCTTATGCACACCTCTTACACATATTTTGAATATTTTGGATAAAATTAAGAAATGGCTTTATTAAGCTTCCTTTCCTTAACTTTTGCCTGCCCTATATCAATTTAATTCTGAAAGTAATTTATTTCAGGTTTATAGTTTCAGCAAAGAAATAGATCCTAATATTTTGCTAAACTTTCAATGTTGACACCAAGAGTGTTAAACCCAATCTATAAGTGTTTCTGTCCTATAAATACTGTGTATACCTTAGCTCACCAATTATTTTCTTACAAGGAGGAAAACCAATTATAAGGAATCTATCATAATTCAATATATAATCAAAATTATAATGCAGTATTTCTCAGTTTTGGCAGCTTTAAGATGGGTGAACTTCAAATCCCAGAATTTCTCAGCTATCATTAGACTGAGGAATCCTGGGAATTGAAGTCCACCCATCTTAAAGTTGCCAAGGTTGAGAAGCACTGCTATAAGAAGTAGTAGAAGAGATTTATTTACTTGTATCCCTCTTTTATTATTTTCATGAACAATTCAAGCCCATGGACATTTTCAGCACACCTTCCTCCTCCTATTTTCTCACAAAAACTATCCTATGAGATAGGTTGAAGCAGAGTTAATGGCCGAAAGTCACCCAGTTGGCTTTCATGGCTAAGATAGAACCAGTGTATCAGGACATTCCAAAGGATAAATTTTAACTATGTAGATTATTCATGAACAACCCTGATAAAAATAATATTGTAAACAAATTGTTAATTAAACAAACAAGCTTTTTTACTAGTTTATATGGCATATATAATATTCCTTTCAATTTTACCCAGTGCATTAGATTAATAAATCGACCAAAGCACACCACAAAATTGATAAATGGAGGTATACTGAAAAACGGAAAGCCTCTTGTTATCAATCATTTCCTAACACTTTGGTGGACCATTCTGAAGATCATCTTTGAATATAAGCTTATCACAAAAGCAAATTCATATAGGTGAATTTCTTTAATACGAAAAACTCACATTCCACATATGTTGGAGGACATAACTGAAATTGTGAAAGGATATTTTATGGATTCTTTAAATATGGCTAATACGGTAATTATGATTACTTGCAATGTGTCCATTAATCAGAAAGTAAACTATTCTTCACTCATATTTATATAGGTATGCATGTACTAAATATATCTATATGTGTGTGTGTGTGTGTGTGTGTGTGTGTGTGCACGCGTATGCGTATGCATATGCGTGTGTGTGTATGTATGTGTCTGTCTGTGTGTGTGTGTGTGTAGTTCAAGCATATATGCAAACTTCCAAACAAAATACTGGATTGCAACTTCACAGTTGTGTTTTAGTACATTTCTAGAAACAACTATAATGCTATAATGCTAGACTTTACTTTGAGGCATACAGGGTTTCATTTTATGAATCAAGCAAATTAATCTTAAAGAAATGAAACTGGGCATGTGCCATGTTGAATTCAGCTTTAATACACTTAGGGCTTTAAAAGTAAAAACAAAAACAGATTTATGCTGTACAGAAGAGTTAATACCATCTTACTGTGGGCTGCAAATTATAACAGGATTTGGTATTTCTCAGTACTGAAGCTAAGATGTCTGTTCTCAATTACCAGCCCCTTTTAGGAGCCTACAAACTATAGTTTGAACGAACTTCAAAGCTATCACATTATGCATTAAAGTAATCAATCCTGATTTTCAAAAAATGCTATAAACGTTAAGCCTAAAACTCTGAAAGGCCCTCCAGTTCTTAAAACCAAAATTCTTCTTTTCTTTTTTAATTTATTGGATACTGATTTGTTAGTTATTACAATAAAATACAATATTATAGTATTTAAAAATTGTGACTGGAATCATCAAGAAAATCACCTGTGCTTAACAGCAACAAAACTTTCATTATGGTGTATTCTTCAAAGCTAAGCTGCAGACGAACAAACTGAAGGCTGATCTGGTGCATTCCTTGGCATAATTCGAACATTGCAGATTGCCGCATCCTTTCTCTGTAAAAGACAAGACACAGGTAAAATAAAGATATGCTGAAACTTTCAAATATTTTATTGTTTAATGTTTTGTATTGTGTTTTTGATATGCCCTTTAGTGCCCAGAATTGCTACAGTGAGATGGATGACCATGTACATCAAATTAATGATTTATTCTAATTAAGATAAAAATAATTTATGCTGTTGTCATCATTAGGCAAAGAGGATATTGCCTTTTCTCAAGGATCATTTTCATCTCATTAATAACTATATACTACACTCAGAGATTGGTTAACATGATAAAACACTGACTAAAGTATGATCCTGTCAAAATTAATCCTTCATAAGTATCAATGGATTCTCTTTAGAGAGAAACATGCAAAAGCTTTTCTCATAAAGCTAATATCTGGCAGGTTGCTTAAGTGACTCAGAAACATTTTGAATGAAAATATTCTTTTTGATCCTGTTCAAGGCAAATTTAAGCCCAGGTCTGGAATAGCAGATGGGTACTCTATGGGAAAATTTTTATCAAAAAAAAAAGAGAGAGTGAAGAATCAATTGAATCTACAGTATGTTTAGAATAAAGGAATTATTTTACACTGCTTCTATTCAAATATGATTGGCCATTGTTTGGTTTAGGAAGATTAAAGTGCTGTTTTTAAACAGCAAAGGACTATAGTATGAGATTCATCAAGATTTTATTTTATTCAATTTAGCATTTTCTCAAAACCACTATTAAAGAGTTTAGGTGGGTGCAAACTGAAGTTCATGTAATGATAACACGCAGTTTTAGCTTCCCTTTTCAACAAATCAGACAGATGTCGTCAACTGATTATATAACAACTAGATGAGATTATAGAATTCAGAAAACAACTAAACAAACATAATCAGGCAGAAAACAAAATAATAAATCTTATAAATATGATATGGCCCTCAAAAATGCATCAATATACATTATGATTCTTGATTCTTAATGAATGTATCTTTTCTTTATGTATACTGAGAGTATTTACACCAAGACAAATTCCTTGTGTGTCCAATCACACTTGGCCAATAAAGTACTCTACTCTGCTCTGCTCTGCTCTGCTCTGTTCTGTTCTGTTCTGTTCTATTCTATTAATTCCAAGCCATAGATCTTAAAGAGCTTTTCAGAACAGCAGGGAAAAGGGCCCTCTTTTAATCTCTGGTGCAATGCTTTTCTACAGGGCCGAGGCAGCAATGAAGAAGACACTTTTCTAAGGCCCTGCAAAATGACAAGGTTTCATAGAAAGCACCTGGACTTCACTTACTCTGCCAGGACATACAAGCAAGCAGAAGAAAACTGGAGATCAGCAATCCTACAGATAATCATACCCTGGGTCACCAAGGGCTTAGCAAGTAATGACCAGCCCCATGAATTGCACCAAAGAAACCCACTGGCAACCAACGCTGCTAACATAGCAGTGACATGTGGGTATAATATAACATGTAGTGCCTGTTACTGCTTATGCTGATGCATTTTGTAAGTGTAGCTTCCAGATAATCTTCAAGGAAAGTCTTCTGTAGATCACATTGCAATAGTCCAATCTAAAGGTGACCAGATTGTGAGTGACCATGTGAAAGATCTCTCAGTTGAAATAAGCAGCAATTCGTACACAAGACGAAGCTGTGTAAATCCTCCTGGCCACAGTTGTGAGTCCAGAGTTTTGTCAACTTGAGGACCAGCCTTAATTTGGAAGTGCACCACCATCCAAGATCATATACCTGAACTGGGAAGAAGGGAATAACTAAAGACATACAGTCTTATTAGGACTGAGCCAAAGTCTATTTCTCCCAATACCTGAACATCCTCCAGACACTGGATTAATATATTGACAGCTTCACCTGTCAACCCCAAGTTGAGATGAGCTAGTATCATCAGTACACTGAACAAACAGATAAAGTCATTCAACTGTTTCATGTAGATATTAAACAGCAAAGGTGAGAGTGTTGAATCCTGAAGGATCCCACAGACTATGGGCATGCCCTCCTCTTCTCTACCCATATAAAGTTTAATATTAAATTCATTTTTCTAGCTAGAATTAAAGCTCATATATGAACAGAAGATGCCAATTATAATAGAATTATAAAATAAAGTTAGTATTTTGATTCCATAGACAAGTAATGCATTGTTCATCAGCAAAAGCAAAGGAAAAACAACAAAATGAAATAAAACAAATTCAAAGGTTGGCCTTTGAGTCAAACACCAATTACACCAATTCACTGATTTCTTACACCATCCTAATACAATGTGAAAATGTAAAGGCAAAAGAAGTCATACGAGCTATTTATTTAGAAAATATTATACTGCTGCCTATTCGCACATGGCAACTCAAGGTGGCTTTCAGGACGTAAAACATAATATAAAATAACAACAACAACAACAATAACAACAACAACAACAATAATAATAATAATGTCCTGAAGTCACAAGATAACAGGACTTGAGAAGTCCTCAAGAACAGGACTCTGCGAACTGCAGAGACTCTGGCATAAACCAGTGCAGGTGGTTCCAGTGGTAATCGGCACACTGGGTGCTGTACCTAAAGACCTAGGCAAGCACTTAAAAACAATCAGCGCTGACAAGGTCACCACTGGTCAGCTACAGAAGGCCACCTTACTGGGATTTGCTCGCATAATCCACCGATGCATCACGCAATCCTAAACACTTGGGAAGTGTTCAACTAGTGATTTGTGATATGAAACCCAGCATAGTTATCTCATTTGCTGTGTATACTGTTATTTTTGTGTATTATAATAATAACAACAATAATAATAATAATAACAATAATATAATCCCCCACCCCATCTCCCACCCCGGCAATAGCATAATTAATTCAAGATCAGGCAATTTATAATTCCTTTCAGATGAAGATTGAACTTTTCAAAGAATTAGTAATTTATATAAAAAGGACAGTTGCACATTAATGTCACTGTTGAAATGAAAGTAATTCCTCAATTTCAGCACTGTCCAAATGGGCAGTATTAATACAACCCATAACATAAAGTGTAAGGACTGTAACAGCTACTATGAATGACAGATTGGGAGAATACTAGCAGAAAGAATCCATGAACATTGATCAGCAATCAGGATACATGATGAAACTCTTCAGTTTCACAGCTTATGGACAGACTTAACCATTGTTTAAATTGGAAAACTGTGAGCGCTCTAGACCAAGTTAAAACCATAAACACTATGGAATTCAGAATCAAAAAATACATAGAGTTAAATCACATTTACACATCATTCAAAAGAGACAATAAAAAAGTTAAGAAGGAAATAAAAAGACCAGAACACATCCTCGCCAGTAAACTACACTAAGTCATGCTAGTATAATGAGTGGCATAGAAATTTGATAAATAAATTAATTAATCTGGAATTAGCACTAGTTAAACAATCAAGCAGAAAATAATATACTAATCAAGGAACTTCCATGGAAAAAGCGACAATCTCACCAATATATCTACCACTAGACTTTAAATTCTAGACCTAGAAAACCTTGAATTACACTGTCTTCGGTCTGATCTAAGTATGGTATATAAAATCATACATTGCAATGACTTGCCTGTCAATAAATACTTCAGCTTCAACGATAACAACACAAGAGCACACAATAGATACAAACTCAAGGTTAACTGCACCAAATTTGATTGCAGAAAATACAACTTCAGCAACAGAGTGGTCAATGTCTGGAATACTCTACCTGACTTTGTGGTTTCTTCCCCAAACCCCAAAAACTTTAACCTTAAACTGCCTACTATTGACCTCACCCCTTTCCTAAGAGGTCTATAGGGGGTGTGCATAAGTGCACCAACGTGTCTACCGTCCCTGTCCTATTGTTTCTTTTATTTTTCTTATATGTACCCATTTCATGTATTCATAACTATGTATATACTTATACCTATTATCTTGTAAGTGATTGACAAATCAAATAAATAAGCTACTGTATATAAACAGGAAGCAAACTCCACATTCATTAGCACTGCTGATATTACCTAGTCAAGCAATGAAATGTTTGCAAGTAAACAGTCAAGTTAACAAAGCCCCAAAGATTGCACAGATCAAGCCTGTGCTATATATATTCTCTTCTATTGGAACATCTCTAAGCTTTCTGCACTGGAGGTTTCAAGTGAGTAAGTATTTCTGAAAACTAGGAGATAAATTTTTTGGATAAACATGTGTTCAAATAGAATAAACAATATAAATATGTTGCTGTTTTGAAGAATTTGTTAAAATGTAGTTATCACTTCCTGGGTGGAACAATGAAAACAAAACAAAACAAAAAACCCAGCATACATTTGAAATTTGGTAGGAGACAGCTTCACAACTTTTGCAATTATCTGCATTGCTTATTCTCAAATGAAGATATTGTCCTACATTGAGTTGTGTCATATATTGAAACTATTTTCTATAGATAGAATGATGTAATCTTGACTATGCTTTCAAAAACTAAAACTATTTCTTATCTAGAGCTAAGAAAAAGTGTAACGTTACATTAGTTGGCATTAATCATCACAGCAGCTTAATCTGCTGGCTTTTCTGTAACAGGTAAGCCTTTGACTTTCTTATCTTCCATCTTTCTTCAGTTCTGTTGAGAACTTTTTGCACCACATACAACTGCCACTGCTCTATCTTCAGCTCACTTCTTCAGGTAGCAACCAAGAATTTATTTTTAGCAGTCTTATCACTTGATCATGAATTAACGTATTAAGTTTTATAGTCCAAACTGGGTTTTGCTAAAGCCAACAATCTACCTTCAACACCAAGGAGTCCATCTAATCTGATAGTAATCAGCTATATTTCCTGCCTTTATGTCCCTGACAATTCTTTTTTCATAATCCTGTATATGTGAGTTCATTACCCTTTTTCTGTGCTTTATGAAAATCTAAATTATCTTCTGTTCCCACTATCTTATCCACAACAGAATGTAAGTTTACTACTTTTTAGGGTGTTTGGATAAACACATGAAGAATAATTATGATGTGATGGTATACTGTAGAGTACATTATAGAATGTACTGAAGGATACAGAAACTTGGATAAACAGATTCCAATTAAGTAATCAGCAAAACCAAACCACTGATAAATCTTGAACCAGGTCCTAATTTGGAGTTGAGAAGCTCTTGCACAAATAATTTCTGGCAAGGTATTTCCTAATAAATAAATGCTCCCTTCCCCATATTCTTTCTAAAGCCTACCACTCTAACTTGGAGGAGTTGTATTACATTAACAGATTTTTCTGGTATACTGTAATTCCTACTCAAAAAGTAAGATATTACTTAATCTTTCTTTTTTATAATTTTATTGAAAATTAACACTTAAAAATTATAATAGTAATTATTCACAATTATTGACATTTTCAGTTTAAAATCTCCAGATTATAATTGTAATTCTTTCAGATTAAATGTCTATCTTTGTTTCCTGTACATCACTCCATCTGCACTCATAACTTTCTCAATACAGTCCTTTGAAACAACACATATTTTAAAAATATGTCTCTTAGTGATTGTTTTCTTTTATTTCTATTTAAAAACTCCTACTTTGCAGTATTTATTAACAGAGTTTAAAGCATTATCTCAGTATTGCATAATGAAAATGTATTTCATTTTCATCCCACCTATAAAATTCAATCTTGCACTATTCATTTATTTCATACAGATAATTCAACAACCATAAATGTTCTCCTGGTTATTCTATTTGATCATTACAATTTCTTCAACAGCAGAAAAATCTACTCGAGGAGCAGAATTCAAGGGCACTTATAGTTGATTATTTCACTTATTGACAATTATGTATTAGATGGAGTTTTGGAAGACCAGACTATTAAATATATCAGAATAAGCTACAGTGCTAGAGATACAGCTACATTTGAAAACAAAATGTAGCAATATATGAAAGGCACAATGGCTCAGTGGTGCTGAGCTTGTCAATTGGAAATTTGATGGCCCAAATTCAAGACCCAAGTTCTGCCGGATGGGTTGAGGTCCCTTTACTTGTCTCAATTCCTTTTCATCTAGCACCTGATAAGATGTAAATGCAAGTAGATAAATAGTGTTATGCCCAAGTCACACAGATGGCAACAAGTACTAGTAGAATATGTTTATTGCACTACTCTACTTACTATAGCAATATCTCCCCAACTCTCTCAAGTCACAAATTCTGCTCCCAAGTAATTCAATAAGCAAGTCCAAGCAGTAAGTTCTCAAGCAAACACAAACCCCAAGGAAGCTTACTTGGGAAAGTCTAAATCCAGATGCAAATCCAAGTCCAAATCTAAGTCCAAATCCAGACCCGTTTCCAGGAAAAGCCAACAAAACAAACCCAAGGATCACAGTGCAAAACCTGGATATAGGAAGCATGGAACTGAGAATGATAATCAGGAAAATAAATGGCTATCTTTGCCAACCGCTCCTTTCCACATGCCTTAAGTAATCCACAAGCAGGTGTTTCTGATTAGTTAGCCTTGCTGACCTCCTCTGAGCTTCCCATCTCTCCGCTCTTCATGTCTTTGGATCAGATGGGGGTGGTAGCTGTTCCTCATCAGAGGCAGCCTTTTGCTAATCCTTGGCTTAACTGGTGGCAACCATGCCTCTCCTTCCTATTCTTGAGTAGGGGGCTGTCCATCCAGTTGATTGCACCCCTGATGCCTAGTCTTAGCCGTGCTTCAGTGAATCCTAGGTAAGAAATTGCAAACAGATAGGACCTGAGAATGCATCCTCTTCTATCCCCAGGCTAAGTGTTCCTGGAGACCTGGAGTATGCCTGATGGGTATGGTTCCAGCTCATCCTCTTCTGAGTCAATAACCGATGGGGACATTATAAATAGATACCACTTTGGGGGGAAGATAACAGTGTTTTGTACACTTCGTGTCATACCCGTGTTGGAGTCTGAATCTGAGGAACAAGACGAACAGCCATCAGGGAGTGGGAGAGTGAATCTGTTGGCTGTGGAGGAAACTGGGGAAGGCAAAGTCAGACTGTGCAAGCAGTGAAGAGGTAGAACAAGGGAGAGGGGGTTCAGAGGAAGACCAAGGCCCACCCTCTCTTCAACCTAGGGCACGCAGGGAAGAATGGAGAAGAGAGCAATGTGGCAAGGCACACCTGGGAGGGAATTTAAAGGAGAACCAGTTGGGAACTTTGTCGGGAATGAACGTTGAGTTTATCTAATGTCGGCTGCTGTTATCTTAGTTCCTGGCATCCTCCCAACTGGTTGGATTTACTGTCATGTTACTTTACTTCTGGAACTCCTTATCTTGCCCTGCCGGATTTATTATCTTATCTTGAGTTGTTGGATTTATAGTTTAAAGTTTTCTGTTTACATCATTTGGATTGGGATATTTGCAGCCAAAGGTGGTTGCAGATTCCTGGGAGAGTTTTTCTCCAGACTGGAAGGTAACCGGGACATTGGGGGCAAAGTTGGAGCTAATAAAGAGACCTCTACTTACTATCTGGCTGGGTTGCCTTTGTGCCATTCCCTGGGTCATCACACCTTGGCATATAGTCATGCTCTCCACATGACCACAGAAATGTCTTCGGACAACACTGGTTGCCTCAGCTAAGAACCGGAGATGAGCACTGGCCCCTAGACTCAGAGATGATTGGACTGGGGAAACCTTCACCTTTACCTTTACCAACATATATGCTATAAAACCCCATTTAGCAATGAGACAAATTATACCTGCTGATTGACTGAGCATTAATCCCCTTCTGAGAATAGAATAATAGCCTAACACAAAGCAATAGAAAGGATGATACTTTACATCACAATTTTATGTATTTGGACCTGTAATATTTCTACTACTAGCTCTGGAGAATTTTAGCATATGTTGGAAAGATAAAGGAGCACTTTAAACTAAATGCAGGACCCTTATTTCTGTTCTAGGATGTCATCAGTTGACACTGGTTATATCTCTTTTCCATATCTGAAAATATGAATCTGTATATGAATCTCATAGCAGAGCTATGTAATCTTTTGTATGCTTTTACACAGCCCTTGCAGGATTTCAAATGATAATAGACAGGCCCTTTGTATTATAACACAATTTACCAACTTACATAACTGATATAGCTCCCATAAAAATTGTAGAAAATGATATACCTATTTTTATCTTTAAAAGTAATTTGAATGTATTTTTTCAAATGAAACTTATAATTTTGAAATATAAAATGAAATGTTTTCTTAACCTTCTATAATTGCATACATGTTCCTAATGATGAAGACTATATAATTGTGAACCACTTGCAAACGCATTTGTTCAAGATATAGAAGTGATTTCCATAACAGCAGGAGCTCTGTATTGCTGATTGTGAAAACTGGTGTCGTGATTACTGTAGTCTTGAATGGACCAAGTTGAACATTCTCCAAAAGATCATAGCTGACGCAACTTTGTCTTCTGGGACACTATATGTATACATAAGTAACTATTTAAGTTCCCAACTTTAAAGCCAGGAAGAAAAAAATAATATATTAGTTCAGAAAAAAATTTCCATTTTACAGCAAAAGCTTAATTCAGAATTAGCCGATATATCGCATATGCTTTTCCTGACTCATCTGCCGAAACACACTAGGGTAGCAGTATCCAGTTTTGGGGAGGTAGCAAACAAATGTGGAATTCTTGGGTATGGATAATTACACAATACTCACATATCAGAAGGTAAGCAAAGCAATTGGTTAGAACCCCTTCCAACATTTAATTTTTCAGTAATGCTTTTGAGACTGAGATGAGGGCTGAGGGGCATTGTGAAAAATATCACTTAGAGGAATGCTTTGCTTTGTTGCAAATCAATTTATCCTCAGATTAAAAGAATCTTAGCAGACACAGTAGAGCATGTTGATAGGTAATTTACTGAAATCAGGAACATGTTGGGGGCCCAAGCACTACAAATATAGTTTGATAGTGTGAAATGTTAGAAAACTTATGTTAAGCCTATTTATTCCATTTGCACTGTATTTGCAACTATCCTTGGGTGATAATGAAACACATAAACCTTTAGATTCTAAGAATGCTAATAAAAGCAAAATTCTTCAAGTTAAGTCTGAGAGTATTTGTTTGATACAATACAGTAGTTCAGGTCATAAATTCTTATAGAGATCTCGATGCAGGTTGAACAATGGCACTGCAGCCCTTCTACTCTGTATACCATGTTGTGTGATGCCATATGATTTTCAACAGTGATGAATCTTCTTCTCTATAAGTGAACTCTTCCACGTGAATTGGAAATCTGCATTATCCAATTTCTAGCTCACGTGGAAGTCTTCACGTACACAATTGCTACCTTCTGCAGATAACTACCTTGTATTCATGGAGATCAGTTCTTTACAACATCTACAGCTGGATACTGAATAACTGGGGAAATGCCCACAGGTTTCCTATGTTGAATTCTACATTAGAATGTAGCCCTTCATCATGACTAAAATAATATGTAAACCAATAAAGAAGAAGAGGAACAAAGGAAACATGAAAATTCAGCTGAAAGCATTTGGTAAAAATACAAAGGAGAAATAATAAACCTATGGCTATATGGCAAAAATCAATGCAGTCAAACCTCAAAAATTTGTTAGCAATCTGATTCTGTTAAATTTTTCATTGAAAAAGGAATAAGGAAGATCTGGTGAACTAGATCGCCAATAGGGAACGACTGATTAAAGAATGAAAGCAGGGCAAACTTAAGAAGAATTGACTACATTATCTTGAGGTTTGCCATATTCTCAAAAAAGAAATTGGAGCATAGCTGTACACGCACCCCAGATTTTAAAAAAGGCCAATTTCATTAAGTTTATAGTATTATAAATTGAGCTCTTATGGAGAAAAATCCAAAAGAAGTCTAGGAAAGTTGATGACAGGATATAGGTAACTGTTGTTCTACTCTTCATTTAAAAAGAAGAATAAGAAAGAAAGAAAGAAAGAAAGAAAGAAAGAAAGAAAGAAAGAAAGAAAGAAAGAAAGAAAGAAAGAAAGAAAGAAAGAAAGAAAGAAAGAAAGAAAGAAAGAAAGAAAGAAAGAAAGAAGAAAGAAAGAAGAAAGAAAGAAAGAAAGAAAGAAAGAAAGAAAGAATATAAACCAGGTCAGCTTGACAGCGACACTGGGCAAAATTCAGAAACAAATCACTAAACAATTAGTTGGCGAGAATTTAGAAAGAAATTAATTTCTTGGCAGGAGCTACGAAAGAATCATGTCAAACCAACCCTCTTTCTCTCTCTCTCTTCCCATCCTCCCTTGTCTCTTGGTAAGCAATTTAATTGCCTGAGAAATAGAGTGGATGTAGTATTTTATTTTTTCCCCTGAATTATATATTTAATTGTTAACACTTATATATTTTATCGTAAACCACCCAGAGTCATTTTTTCATGAGATTGGGCAGTCATATAAATTTGATGAATAAATAAATACAGCCACCTCAGTAAAGCTTGATAAAGTCTGCCACTTGTACCAGGGAAGAGGGCCCTGTTTTAGTTACTTTAAATTGATTCAGAATTGTTTTAATGAACATATAAAATATAGATCAAATTATAAGTTAAGCTGGATGTAAGTGTCAAATGATGAACTGTTAAGATTCTGTTCTAGGTCTTAGGTTGTTCAACACATTTATCAATGACCTGAATGAGGGTTTGGAAATATTAGTACCATATTTACAGATGACACAAAGAGAGTGGGAATGGAAAATATCATAAAAGAGAGTATCATGTTGCTGGAAAAACCTTGAATGGTGGAACAGTGCCTGTTGTAAGGAGTAATCAGTCACTATTAAATTTGATAAGGGTAAATTTGATGTCTAATATTTGGATAGGAAAAAGCAGAAGCATAAATGTAGAACAGAAGATCATACATGCAAAACAAAGATCCAAATGGCTTTTTGTTCAATATGAGACAACTGTGTAAAGTAAATGGTAAAAAAAGCAACTGTAATCCTAGGTTGAATCCACAGAAAAAAGATGTCAAAATCAAGATATGTCCATTGATCAAATCCTATCTATATTGTGCTGAGTTCTGGCACCTCGTTTTAAAAAAGACATTGATGAGATAGAATATATTCAGTGGAACAACAAAGTTGATAAAGGATGTCAGAGGAAAATCGCATTGGGCATTTTTAATCTAGAGAAGAAGCAGTATCTAAAGGGCTATAACTGAAGTATCCAAAAGAATGTTGTCCTACAGAATAGAAAAAAAATAGTGACCTTAAGTTGCAGAACAACATACTTTAGCTGGACACCAGAAAAAAAATTCTTAAAGGACAAACTGTTTAACAATGGAATAGTCTGCCTTGGGAAATGGTGGACTTTTCTTTTTTGGGAAGGTTTTGGATTAGATAATTCTAATAGCTCTTATATTCCAAATTACATAATTCGAAACAATCTATGCCT
This sequence comes from Bungarus multicinctus, assembly GCA_023653725.1. Classification (NCBI taxonomy): domain Eukaryota; kingdom Metazoa; phylum Chordata; class Lepidosauria; order Squamata; family Elapidae; genus Bungarus; species Bungarus multicinctus. The sequence continues at coordinate 30,285,915 of CM042849.1, read as the reverse complement.
AACCCGTAAAATAAGGCACACTCCATATATTGAATACAAATCCAATAACTCCAGACAATATGGAAAATGGTTATAAATACTCCAATTAAATTTCTACAACATCTAGAAAATTAAAATTTTCAAACTTTAAATATAGTTTCAGCTACACATTTAAATGTATAATTTATATATTTATATAAACTGTGAATTTGAATTTGTTTTCTCACTTTTAATCCAATATCTTAATCAAACAACAATTTGTTCTCACCTAGACATTGGCAAGTCCAAATGATCCCTTAGCTCTCTTGGGTCAGACTTTACCCTTTTTTTAATACCATAAAAAGAGTACATAATCAGAGATAAACTTCGGATAGCAGCTATCAAGTTTTGAACATGTAAGCATTGCAAAAATGTTACTAGTCCTCTAGATAGTCTTTAAGTCCTTTTTTATAATTTTCAGTACAAATTCAAACCAATTAAATCAAAGAAAGAATTTCCAAGATTTATTATGGGTCAATTATTTCAGTATTTAACTGAAAAAGGAAATTAAATAACAAGCTCTTTTGTACTTCTAAAGATCATGTTATGCCAGATACAGAAAATGAGCCCTGATTTTCCTAACGTTTAATTGACATTTGCTGGGCTTTAAATCCATTTTTCTATTACCTCTATCCTGAAACAATTTTAATTTTGTTAGACTACATAGAGATATTCAAAATAATTGATTAGATTTATGGAGATTCTCAGTCATCCAGATCACAGTTGACTCAAAGATGCTCCCCCACCAAAAAAAAAAAGGCAACTGGATTGTTTTTTATTTGAGGAAAAAGAAGAAATTTCACTTTTTATCCAACAGCCATCAGCCGTTGTCTTCTTTTTCCTCAAATAAAAAACAGTCCAATTGCCTTTGGAAAAAAAGCACCTTTCAGACAATTGACTAGGTTCAACTATTTAAATTAGCTTTTTTCCAATTTTAACATTTTAAACACAGTTTGCCAAACTAGTCAATATTAACTCATGCCTCCCCCCAGGGTCAATGGACTATCTATTAATGTTATTGTTATTTGTAGTGGTATTTGTTACAATAGTGTTTATCAAATTATTTTCATTAATAAGTGTTTGAGGATAAATGAAAATCTGAAAATTCATGAATGGGTCAATGAGATGAAAAGTTTGGGGACCATTACCCAAGAGGAACCCTTGGAATCAAGTCTTAGGAGACCCATGCATAAAAATATGAAAACTTTATAATACAGTTTAGTCCCAACCTACAATGTTACAACACCAAACAATAGCCTGACAGATAAGCACCAGCATGTTAAATTATTCCCATCATCCAAGTGCTAGCAATATGTAGCACAAAAAGTTCAAAAATGATGCTTTTTTTTTTTGCAATCATGATAGTTTGCAGAACATCTAGCAATGTCTCAGGGAACTGTAGATTTCCACAGAAACTCAGTTGAGAAAAGACTGATCTAGATAATATGTTCCTCTGTTGCTTTTATAAAAAATAGTGCGACAAAGAAACAAACAGGACTTCTAGTACTGAAACTTCATTCTTAGCTCCAATAATCTTCTAATCATTTAAGTACTTCATTAATAACTAGCAGGGCACAACCATTGGAGGTTAACCTATATTTGGCTTCAGATAAGTAGAAGGGAAAAAATTAGTCATGTATTTTAACATAATGTAAAATTTCATTCAAACAAAATGCATTTCTATCCAATGCAATTAATATATAACAAATCTCCAGTGTCAGATGAATTTGATTGCACCAAGCAACTCTTAAAAGTATGATTGAGGGGTTTTGAGTTTTCATAGACAGCATCTAAGGAACTATTAAATATATTCTACAAGTAACTTAGTTTATTTGCTTTTCTTGTCCATACTTAGGGCAGAAAAGGTAGTTTAATAACCTAAAACAATTTCAAGAATAATTTGCAATATGACATCTGTTGCTGCCATTCCATTAAAAAAGAAAATAAATAATTTTGTCAAGATAGCTCACTTCTTCACATTGGCTTCAGCAGTGTTTTTGACTTGAATCCTTGTTTTTATGGTACAAGCATGGCTAATGTAGTCAAGATTTTATATTTTTATTTCGAAAAGGAAAGAGCCCACAGCAATGAAATAAATAGTGTTTACAATTATTGCTGTATAATATAAAAAAGCTTCTTCCAAAATTAGTTAACTATAATTGTAATGAATTTACACTGAGCTCTTGTGTACTCCTAAACAAGAACAATTCCTCTCAATAAACTTTAAAAAATAATGTAAATATTTTCAAATTGTGTAAAAGTAAATAGATATAGTGAATATTCTTTTTCTTTAAGTCATGTATTAGTTATATGTCAAAGCCAATTAAATGTTGAAGCTTTGGAAGCACATACAATGACAGATGCAAACTAAAGATAAGGGCAAGAAAAACACTTGAGAAAGATGTTTCCATAGGCTCATTTTCCAATATTTGTATTCCTTCACAGGTATTTGTATTCCTTCACATAGAATATGTGTATCACATTGAGGGAGAACTTTATAAACTTCATGGGGAAAAAAACATTTATTAGATAACTTACTCATTAAAGACCAAGTCAGGAGCAAAATAGAGAAACTGGCTATTTGTATGTCTGTATGATCTCCAGCTCAAGGCAAATGACGATAAACACATCCAAGAATACTGTATTAAAGTAATTTGGTCCTCAAGAGGCAAGTTTCTGAATCCTAAACAGAGAAAGAAAATAAAGATTAGTAAATCTTTAGTAGTAAAAGAACTCCTTAACTCCCAGAAATACAAACACTTGTAGATTTAGTCATGTCACGAATCATAAATTCTAATTTTAAAACTTTACCTTATTGATGTGAAAAACATTTCCTCATGAAGCCTCTCAAAGTTGCTTTTTCAGGAGGTAACTGGACTTCCTTGTTTTTCTTTTGAACAAGAAAATCCAGTCGCGTCCTGAAAAAGCACCTTTGGGACAACCATGACCTGGATGACGGAGAATCTGTACAGATTCATGAAACCTCCTATGTATGGAACATTATTTTGCAGTGATCTGTGTCTGCACTGAAAATCTGAATTTCAGGCCAAACAATTTGTGGAAGGGTCAGGAATAAGCCAGGCAGATTGGTGATAGACTACAATTAAGGAAAGGTTAGAAAGGAAAAGCATTAAAAAGATATGGGAGAGAAGGCAGCTTTATTGGATATGTGGTGTTGGAACTCAGTCATGACCATTGTTGATATCCTTGGCTTTATCTGCAACATTTAAAATTCACCTCTTTTGATTTTCTCAGTGTTTTCCTTTCCATACCTTCCCTTAGCTATCATCAAGGTTCTTGGAATAAGAAAAAGAAAATGCAAGAAAGATAGATTGTCTGCATCTGACTGGAAATTCTATAACTGAAGCCAAAAATATTGTTTATAACATGTGTAGGATAAGGGGAGGGATGGGTGGAAAGAAAGGAGTCAAGGAACATTACCTGGCAGGCTGATGGACTGGCCATACAATGTGGAGGGAAGAGAGTGATAAAGTGTAGTAGCCTTGGTCTATTCTGCCATATAAGACTTCTCTGAATTTGTTTGAGCTAAAATAAGTAACCACCAAAATATTCTGAGTTTGTTCAGCTCACTGCAGCTGGCTCAGAAAGACTGCAGAATTTAGGAAATGCAATGAATTCTATTTCATGCACACTGCTACTTCATGTCTTAAAAAATTACATATGGAAGATACCACATAGTTTCTTATTGGTAAGAGAAACCTGGTCAACATATCAGATTAGTACACTGTTGCTTCACAGATTTCTGACAAACTCTGGCTTGTAACAGAGCCCTGGTTTTATGAGCTATATTTCAGGAAAAGATTTGAAAACTGGTGTTTATGCTCAAACACACATGAAAATATAGGATTTATTCTAAGAAAGGCCCAGAAATGTCTGTTCACACTGCTGTATTTTTGTGTTCTAAGCAAATGTATAACAACAACAACAACTTGTATTTTGGAAATACCCTTGAGCATATACCTATATTTATGGATACAGTAGTATCATGCAGGTAATGTATCCTTTTTCCAAAACCTCCAGATATTTTTAGAGTATATATCCTAGAATGCCTGCTCTGAGAATTTGGAGTCCCAACCCACATGAAGGAAAACTGTACCTATGTTTTCTAATGATGAATGTATTCTTGATACAAAAGAAGTTCTAACACATTCTTTTGAGCAAAGCATACCTTAAACTCAAGAATGCCTATATTAAAAAAGTAAGATTACTCCTCTTAACAAGAATCATTACCTGGGAGGATCTTTGCCCACTTTACCACCTGAATCATCTGCTTGCCAGCGAGACGATTTAAAGTGGACAGCAGGTGTTCCGCTGTGTCTGGTTTTGAACTATCATATCCTGCATATACAATTTCAGGTTCAATGTTTTCTAGAACCATCGCAGGCGAGGGAGTCAGTGCTGGTGAAACTGCAGATAAGTGAGGAACAAGTGCTGTGTTCACAGAAGGTTCTTTTGCTGGAGCAATATATGTAATCCCTTCTTCTGGGCTCTGTGGTGGTTGCTGCTGCTGCTGCTGCTGAGGTGGCTCTTCATGGATACCTTTTAACTTGCCCAATTTTTTCGACTTCCGCGCTGTAGCAATGATGAGAAATAAAATGGGGTAAGAATGTAGTTGTATCATACAACACCAGATAATATCCATCTTTTTTAAAACTATGTAAAACACACAAATAGCATAGGAAAAAAACAGGTCAATAACTGAATAATTATATAGTAATATATAATTGAATAATTATATAGTAATATATAATTACACCCTGTTAAGCCCCAATGAAGGGAGAAAGCATACTGCTTTCTTTTCTGTCTTTCGGCTCATCACCAGAGACCATACCGACAGAAAGCTATTTGTTTCGTTGTCTTTTCTTTACATGTGTGTAAGGTTTTTATTTAAAATTATCAGCTTAAAAACCTTACACACACACACACACACACACACATATATATATATATATATAGGTCTTGGTGTGTTCGGGTCTTCCCATGTAAGATTGAGAGTATCTTGGTGACGTTTCAACGAAGTCCCACTTGCCATCTTCAGACTGGTGCGTTCAGCTTCGTGCTTGCATAAGCACGAAGTCGAAAGCACCAGCCTGAAGATGGAGAGTGGGACCTCGTTGAAACGTCACCAAGATACTCTCAATATATTCAGTTATTGACCTAGTTTTTTGCACAAGCATGAAGCCGAAAGCACCAGCCTGAAGATGGAGAGTGGGACCTCATTGAAACATCTCCAAGATACTCTCAATCTTACATGGGAAAAGACCTGAACATGCCAAGACCTGCATACCTGTACTCGTGAAAATCTATGAAAACAAATATATATATACAAATATATATATAATTTCAATAGCCCTTAGATTTATATACCTCTTCACAATGCTTTACAGATGGAAGGATTGAATCAACCTTGAGCCTGGTGAGATTCAAACTGCCAAACTGCTGGCAGTCAGCAGTTACCAGAATTAGCCTGCAGTATTGCTCTTAATAATAATTGAAGCAGGAAGGCAAGTATTTAGAAATATATTTTGAAGCAGGAAACTGCATAGAGATGAAAGCAAATTATAATAGTATTTCCCAAATACATCTTACTAGGTATCTCACATGGATTCAGCAAAGCATGATTATTCTCTTAAATGCATGCCGCCATCGTAAGCCATTTAAGTTTCCCTAACCCTAACCTTTATTAACTGAATCACTTATTATTTTCTCACTCTTTTGTTTTGCAGTATTCTCAACTAAGCTTTTCTTCAACTAGTTTTGAACTTGCACTTTATGATTCCTTTAAAATAATTAACAGAAATATTGTTAAGTGCAGCAACCCAAGTAATAGCTACCAAAATTATACTTTAAAAAAATAATATTTATTTATTTATAACCTGTGTCACAAACTAAGAACTTCCAATATTTTTTTCTTTTAAACAAAATTGCATGTATTCTGCAAATATTACTGTATACCACGGGTGTCGAACTCGCAGTGTCACATTGCTGTCATGTGACTTTTGAAACATTTTATTCCCCATTCGCAGAACTGCGATGGGCGTGACCTTCATGTGAAGCATTTGGCCTGCTGTAGGCCAAACCAACTGCATAACTTTTATTTTCCTGAATGGCAGACTATTTTATCTAAACCCAATTACAATAATCTAGACCAGAGGCCGCACAGGAAATTTGAAAATAAAATAAAGAGAGGAAATGAAAGGAGATCAAATCAGAAAGGAAGAATACAAGTTGGCAGAACAAAAGAGGTGCCTGTTAATCAGATAAGTTTTGTAATACAATATATGGTTTATTTAGACACAATACATATAAAACATTTGACAAAGTATCCCATCACATACTGATTAGGAAGCTACTTAAATCATATGGCATAACAATTAAGTGGATACATATTTAGCTCAAAAGCCCTTCTCCATGGATTCTCATCAAATTAAAGAAAAGTATTAAATGGAGTGGCCTAAAGGTCATTACTGGATAATTTCATTAATTAATGGCTTCGATGAAGAAGTGGAAAGAATGCTTATCTAATTTGCAAAAATTGAATGAAATAGAAGAAAAAGAAATAAAATTGATAGGTCCAATAAATGGCTAAATGTAAGACTGAAATTTAAAATGGACATGCTCAATATTCTTCACTGAGGGAATAAACATCAAATGCAGAGTTAGTGGATAGGAAATATCATATAGTAATGATATTTTCAAAAAGTTTTTTAAACAATAGTTTGCTACAATAACAGTTTGGCACAAATTTTATATATAAATATAATTATATAAATAATAATAATAATAAATTTTAAGTTTCACCAAGCAGTGATACCCAAATCTTGAGAAATAATTTATTTTCCCCTTATCAAAGTTTATTGGTACAATGAGTGGTACCAAGCACCATGTTCTACGAAAGATGCAGAGAAATTTGACAGAGCAATCGAATTATAAGGGAACAGTAACTGATTTATGAAGGGGAACCAAAGAGGCTGAGCATTTTCCCTCAGGAAAAGATAAGGGAGAGTAGATATAATAGCACTCTTCAAATACATGAAAAGGAGTAGAAGAAGATCAAGACCTATTTTATCTTGTTCCAGAGTACAGAGCACTGAAAAATGGATTTAACTTCTTGGAAAAGAAGTTCCTGTTGAATGTTAGAAGAAAATTCCTAATGGTAACAACTGTTCAACAACGTAAGCAATTACCCAGGGAAGTGATGGGCTCTCCTTCAGTGGATGTGTTCGAGTAGAAACTAGTTTTTAATTTTTTAATTTTGATGCCTGCACTTAGCAGAGAAGTAGACTCAGTGCCTAAATGGCCCCTTCTAACTTTAGGATTCCAAGATATATTCTTTTCATTATTATGATTCTGAGCACAGTCAGCCAGATGCTTATACTGGATTTGGCATTTTTATTAACCTATTCACCAAAACAGATGCTGCTGCTTGGTGGTGTTAAAGGGGATTTCTTACAATTAATTATTAGTTATTTATTAACATAACTTAAGTGTATCTGAAAAATTAACATGCACTTTGACTTTACAGAATGTGAGCCTCTTTTCACATTGTATAAGCTTTTTATTTAAATGAAAAGCAAACATAAATGTAGATGTTTGTATGCATCATTATCCATTCACTCTGGAATAATATAATTATAATATCATTCAATTAATCTATATGATGAAAATCAACTGATTACTCAGACTCATGTTTATATGAAATGTATATATAATTGCTAAATGTAAACAATTTTTCTGTATTAGCATACTGTGTCAATATGTCTAGAAATACACTTTTAAGTTATTTCAGCAAGCTTTCTGAATTTTAAAATCATATCCCAAGTTCAGCAAAACAAACAGATCTTTTATTATATCCACCTTCACCCCACTTTCGTTTTCCAACAGTGTTCTCTGGCTAGCTTATGCATTGTAGCCAACTCTCCTGCTAACTTTGTTCAAACAATTTTGTCTCAACCAGAGCCAAGAATGGTCCATTCTCTTTTCAACTTGCTCTCTTGTTGCTTCCACACCCAAATGTTCCCTTTGGCTGAACTTTAAAAGTCTTAGAAACCAATCCCTATTTTTCATTCTAGCCCCTAGATTCTCTTGCTCCACTCCTTGATTCCACCTCTGTTACTGAAGAGTAACTTTTATTTTTTTCTTTTCTATTCTACAATAATAATGATTCTCTTACCCATTTAAGCCATCTATAGTTTAAATCCATTACAACTTCTCATGTCTGAGTGATATATAATAAAGTGCACTTTGCAGAAAATGCAGACAAAATATTTTCTTTAGAGCTAAAAGAAACTTTTACAATAAGTAACTACTTATTACTACAGTTACCATTTCTGTGCTGCAAAAATATAGGTTACAATTATTTGGCACATGGATACATAAAAATGGTAATCATTGTCAACTATAGCTGTGTGATCATCTGGAATTCAGCATAGATATAGTAGTACAATTCGTCACAGTTTTTGTGCCAGATTAAAAAAACCCAACACTCTAGAACCTTCATTATTTGTATTACAAGCTGAGAAGAAAGTACTACAGATTTTTTTTTTTGGGGGGGGGGGGGGGGAATCAGCTGTTCTATGGGACAAAAATGAATAGAAAAAAATATTAAATTGCAAAGAAATGAAGAGATGCCTGTATGTTTCTCTAATGTACTACATGAAATGCCAGAGTAAGAATAGAAAAATACAACTTTTTGAAGAGACGCTTGAAATCAATATGTGTTATTTTACATAATTCAGTTATAGTCTGTATTTACATAATTTTGGGTAGCTGCTTTTCATGGCAATGTAGGAGAAGAACCATGTCAAATTATGGTGGCAAAAGCCAGAAGTCGAATAGGATCATATCTGGCTAACAAATTTTATTTTAAAAATATAAGCTTTTATGAGCTGTTAGTAAAGTCAGACAGAGCTTATTAATGTTAGGCCTTTTAATAAAATGTGTTAGAAAGGTGCTGCAAGAATCCCTTCAACCTTAATGAATTTTTGTGTGAAGCAACTAGGGAAACATCATCCATCTCTTTTGTACACCACACACTCATGCACATAAGGAAAAAACAAATCTTGCATTACAATGGACATGTAACTTTCATCAATCTGATGAAGCTTTCGGATTCAATCGCTGCTTTCATTTTAATGGGTAATATACATTTTCCCCTTCTTCTCTTCTTCTGAAGGATGTCTTATATACAAAAGCCCAAACAGAAAAGATCTAGAAGTGAGGACATTCTGCATTCTAATAATCTCCAATTTCATTCAAGTTTTTAAGAAGAGATTGGACCACTATTTGTCTGGAATGGTACAGGGTTTCATGCCTAAGTAGGGGGTTGGACTTGAAGACGTCCAAGTTCCCTTGCAATTCTGTTATTCAATTATATTCTATTTTCAATAGGCAAAACTTTAATTATCCAGTTCACTTTGAAATTAAGCCCAACCTATACAAGCAGAGACTGAAGCACCTCCCACTACTGGGTGCTTGAACAGCTCATAGGAGAACTTTAATTATCCAGTTCACTTTGAAATGGATATGTGATTGAAAGTTATGCTACTTATTTAACAGGATAAATATGAAATAATATAATTAAAATACTATCAGAATAGTTATGCAATTAAATTATATTTTTCCATATTTTTACTATAATTAGATTTTTGCTAAGCTAGAACATAGCAGGAGATCTGGCAGATAACACATAGTTTTTCTCTGGTTAAACCTGATATTTTATTGGAATGTTTTCACAGCATTATCACAAAAACAATAATGCAAGAAAAAAATTCCTCCAACATAACCCATCCCAATACTTCAGTCCAATTAGCTGCCTGATATTCCACTAAAATTTCAGTCATCATCTAACTCATTGTTCTTATTCTGAATTATTATTTATTTTTTAAAACATGAGAATGACAGTAAGATTTTATGACATTTTATAGAATGTCTCCTTCTCAGTAGGGGAATTCAGGACAGAGTTTCCAAGTTCATCCATCTAATACTGGTTTAAAAAGAATCAGGTGTGACATATGTTTGCCAAAGAAAAAGAAAAATACTAGAAAGTGCTAATACTCATAGTTTACTTACCTCCTAAATTCATTCCAGCTTGAAGACACTTCTGTAATCTGCAAGCTGGACAGTTTTTTCTTCGAATTTTGTCAATTATACAGTCATTCCGTCCTGCACATAAATAATTGTGCTGCCCTGCAATAAATAAAAGATAGAATATGATAAATTCTATTTTAACAATATACAGTAAATAAACTGTCCACAGCACACTTACAGCTCTAAACATGAAAGAACTCCTCTTCCAACTTTTATAACTTTTATTATTTTTAAATCTGCCAGAGCATTTAAAAATAACTGCTCAAAACAATTTTGAAAGCATTCAATAAATTCATTCAATAAATAATTAAATTAATTAATTACTCACACCCACATTCACGTATTTAAAAGCAGTGACTTAAAGGGTGGAAACCTTATTTACTTCTTTCATAATATATTCCAGATGGAATTTTATAAAATTCAAGAATTTATTATGATACAAACTTCAATGGACTTAAGTTCATTCAGATGTTATTATCAAAAATAAAGATGGCTGAAGAGGTATAAAAGGTTTGTACGGCAAAGCAAGTTATACATTAAATCCTGTCAAAAACCAAGTAAAGCTTAAACATGCTTGAAATAAGCATATCCACAATTGTATTGCAAGGCCTTCAGCTGTGTCAACTATGTCAAGCTGTAGAACATGATCGTTAAAATGGAAATCCAAGAGCATCTCATTGTCCCTATGCAAACATATATATAGGTCATGAAGCCACAGTATGGAAAGAATATGGCGAACCAGATGGGCCAGGTCTGTATGGTCTTTCATTATTTATACAACTTATAGTCTGAATAGTAACTGTGCCACTGAGAGAAAATTACTTGCAAGACCATGGAAACAACAACCAGTCATAGAATTGATAATGAATTGTAGATAATGTTCGTCTTTTAGGCTCAACTATCATCAGTAAATAAACAGGCAATCAAGAAATATATTGCAAACTAGATCTTGGTTGAACAGCCATGAAGGTCTATGGAAAGATACAATGATCAGAATAGTCCAAGAAAGGGAATTGCCTGGGATGTTCTGTGGAAATGAAAATTAACTTGAAGGAGGATAGAAAATGTATGATACTTTGGGACACTGGTGTTGAGAAGAATCTTGTACCATTGTACAACCATGCAAATAAATTAGTGGATAATTGAACAAATCAACCCAGAGTTCTTACTACAGGTAAGGAACAAATGCTCAAACTCAAATTATATAATTTGTTGGTGTTTAGTCACTGCTTCGAACAGTGATCAATGGAGATAAAAAAGTAACTTTGTGACCAATGCCTGCATTTACAACCTTCCAGCCTCTCTCTCTCTCTCTCCTTCCCCCCCCCCCCAATCTCTCCTACTTACCATTACAGTTGCTTAGAACACATTGTATGCAATTGGTTTCTGTGACTTAGTCATTAGGCAAAGTGAATATCTTGTGACTCTGACTATGCGTATGGTTTTAGTTCAGCTTTTCTTTACTTTAAAGCATCAAAAAGATAAGATCCAAACCAGTTATTGAGCCCAAACACTGGGGAAGATTTCTGGAATTTGACTCATGAAGAAACTCGATAAAAGTGCATATCCTTTTCCCTACTTCTCTTAAGAATGCTCACCTCAACATTGGAATAATTAGCAAGTAAGAAATGGATGTTTGTATTTATATTAGCTGGAGAGGAAGATATTACAGGAAAGTGAGCTTGCGCTGGGGAATATGCATTGAAAGGAATGCTCTAATACCTACTGTTTGCCTAGTGCACTTGCAGATGCAAACTTCAAGCATTTTATATTTGCTTCCCTACTTTTCCAGCAGCATATGCACTGGGAATTAAAAAAAGTTAAGATGACAATCACAAATGAACATCCAAAGCCATACTCTTTTGTAGGTGTACATAGTGTTCGAATTATGGGTATAATAAGAAAGTACAGAAACTTACTTATTCCATAACACTAGAACTTAAAAGTTATACAGACTAAATAATTAATAAGAAAGTAAACTACAGCACTCCTCAGAATACATAGAGCTATTTTACATACAAAGATGAAAGGCTCTAATAAGATTTTAAAATATAAATAACATTGTGAAATATGTGTATAGTATATCTGTGCATAAGCATAACGGTTACTTTAAAAAATCTGATACACAGTGGAAAAATGGCAAATTACATAATGATCATATGTACATTTTCATAAGAATGTTTTTCAGACAGAAAACTTTAGTAGCCATAAATCTGATCAGTTAATCTTATTTTAAACAACAATCAGGCAATTACATAAAAAAATAAATAATAGGCTTAGTTGTCATAACAACATTACTTATTAGCCATTGCCTCTTCATTGCTAGAACTCAAAGTTGAACCTCGGTACAAGTGATAAATAAATTTGCATTTTAGAGAAAAAGGTTCACATATAATTATATATTTTTCCTGTGTATTGACACTGGAAGAATAAGGTATATATTCTGAACATTCCTATAGTTATAATATGTAAGCGATGAACTGTTTCTATCTATTCACAAACAGATTTTTATCTTTTCACGACTTCACAGGCAAGTATACTCTGCTAAGGAGATATTAGGAAAAGAGCAAATTGAAGGACGTTGCATTTAACCCTTGAAATGCTTTCCTCAGTCCAGAAAAGTAAGAACGTTGAAATATTTTGTAGTTTCCCAAGAATGAACTACAACCTAAGTTCCATTCCATTTGAAAATTGTAGTTTCATCTGATTTAACCTTTGATAGATTTTTGATGTATTAAATATGCTGCTGGTAACCCCTACAATGCTGGTTTCTGTTCTAATGTTTTTGTTCTAATACAGGTTTCCAGTTGGAAAAATAATTGTTTACAAAAATTAAACACAATAAAATTAGTTTTAATCATCAGCCTGAAACTAATTTTGGAGATGTCTATCTTTGTGATATTCTGGACAAAATCACACTCTGCATATGGAATGCATCATTATCACCACCACCACCATCTTCAGGTCCTGTCCAAAGGACATTGGGCAGCAAAGTGTTTTCAATCATTCTCAGCATTTTCAATGTGGGAAGAGATATTAATAATTTTAAGATCTTTTTTGAATGTTTGGCACCAAGTTTTTCAAGGCCAGCCTTGTTTTTTCTTTTCTCTAGGAGTTATCCAAATATAGTATAATTTTTGGATGCTGGTCTTTAGGCATACGTAAGATATGGTCAAAAACTGCATTTGATGTTCATTCATCGTACTTGATAGGTGTTCTAAATCTGATATCTGTAGTAGAATAGAATTGAATACTTTATTGGCCAAGTGTGATTGGACACACAAGGAATTTGTCTTGGTGTAAATTTGTAGTAGCTTTTCATTAGTAATGTGGTCACTGTAAGAGATACAGAGGATTCTTCTCAAGCAGCATTGTTGGAAAACATTTAATCTTCTTGATTGTACACTTCCATGTTTCTCAAACATATATTACATGACAAATATATGGTATGACAAACTCTTGAACAGTGTTATCTTTGTAGTAATACTTATGGGCAGGTACACTGAAATATGACCACTGCATTTCCAATTCAATAGTTAATGTCCATATCTGTATCTCTGTTGATAAGACATAATGCTACCAAGATAAATAAATTGTTGGATTTGTTCTATAGCCAAGCCACAGACTATTATATTACCCTGAGCACTTCCAACTTGCATAAATGATCTTGGTCTTCTGAAAACGTATACATAAGCCAATCTTGCTGCTTTCATTATCTAAATTGATGCACTTTCTTACAAGCACCTTTTTGTTTCACCAAGCAATGCAATGTCATCTGCAAAACCTAAATCTATTAAATGAGCTGTTGTCCATGGGATGCCAGAGCTCTATTATCGCTCTATGCATAATGAAGTCCATGGAGAGGAGAAACAAGAATGGCGATAATATAGATGTCTTATTCCTATACTGATGTTAAAAAAGGCTGTGTTTCTAGATTTTTAGATATATAACAGCTGGAATTATAATACAGACTTAAAGATGTTGATAAAAACATTGAGCAATACCATAGGATTTTACAATATTCCATAGTGATTCTCAATGAATTGAGTCAAATGCCTTTTTAAAATTAATAAAATTGATTACTACTGGCTTCTGGAATTCAATATTCTGTTCAATGATATTTCTTAAGGTCAGGATATGGTTGTTACAAGAGCATCCTTTCCTGAATTCTGCTTGTTCTTCAAACAGATATGTATCCACTTGACACTGCAATCTACTGAGCGACACAAGGCACAGAACATTGCACATAGCAATATTATGCCTCTCCAGTTGTTACTATCACTGAGGTTCTGTTTCTTTGGTACTTTAAAGATTACGCCCTGCTCCAATCTTCCAGGACACATTCCTGTCACCAACAGTGAGTCTTGCAACAAATGATCTCCACCATGTTTTAAGAGCTCTGCAGATTGTCTTGTCTAAGTGAGCTGGTTTGCCATATTATAAGAACCGTATTGTAATTGTAATTTGTTCCATACTGACATCAGGTTCCTCTCTTGTGCAATGTTGGCAAAATCATGCACTGTTGATGAGCTAGGTTGGTTCAATATGTCACTAAAATGTTCAACCTAATGTTTAAAATGTTCAACCTAATGTTCTTTTTTACTAGGTAACATTTTTCCATATTTAATTTTAATTGAAATGTTGGTGTTGGTTCTAATTCTTGTTAGTTCATGGTCAAGACAAAATAGCAATATGAAATACATATATAATAAACATTTACATTATATTTATAGCATTAAAATATAATGAGCCTTAAACTAAACGAGGCATCTGTTGGCTAAATACATCCAGCCTTTGTAAAATGTTTATTGAATGGACATTTTATTGTAAGTTTTATAAAGTTTTCATTTTTCAAAACTGTATAAATCACTATGTGCCAAATGAAGTCTTCCTTTAAAATGTCACATGTATATATCTGCTGACAAGATCTTTAAGAGGCATCACTTCTATAGGGCAAATTTACATTTTGTTGATTGGAGAATATTCTAAGAATATTTTAACACATTTTTTAATGTGTATCAAGTTATGATTTTGACAGCAATATGGGATTAATTGACGTGTACCCCACTGCCAATATTGAAAAATTATTAGAATTAAATTAAACTTATAAGGTTAGAAATAATGAACATTTCACTACGAAATAATTAGAAGAAAAAATTAAACATTGCAGTCACTAAACTAAATTCATCATAGTAGCCTGCTCCTTGTCTTTCAATTGAAGGACAACATGGAGATAATATGAAAAATTCAAAAGTGGGGAATACTTTATTATAGGATCACACATTGATTGAGGATAAATAAAGGACATTATGTTCGTAAATTCCACATTGGTGGGGAGAACATTGAAGTTTATTCTTTCTCCAGAAGACAAAGAATTATTTTTGATACAAATAAGTTATTCTTGATATACAGTTCACCAAATTTGTGATAAACTTTAAAGACACAGACCAGAATATTGAAAGACATTCAAATATAATAGGACCCCATATTGTTAGAACAAAAAAAGGGTATCATTTTTGTGTTCAGAGCAATAAATCAGGGGTGTCAAATTGGCGGCCAGTGGGCTGGATGCGTCACGCATAGGCCATGCCATCCCCAGTTCTGTGAAGGGGAAAAAAACATTGCAATACGTCATGTGACAGCAATGTGATGCCCTGAGTTTGATGCTATAAATGAACAAATTACACAGGTTTTGATCTATTGTCTTTTCATTCATTCATAGTGATGAAGTGCATGAAATATTCAAATAGCCATTATAACTGCAATCTTTGCTATGACATAGTTGATAAATCAGATATTGCACTATATTGAAATCTCAATTTAATGGACCAATTGGTAATTGGAGAAAAAAAAAAGGAATATCTGTTAAATATCAAAGTGCATCGTTTCCAACACTTTGCACCGTTCCAAATTACATAAACAATACATTCACGCAAGATGCATTATTTGGTAATAATATCATTATGCCAGTAATGTAAATGTCCACAAATAACATGAAATTAATATAAGCGTAACTATTTAGCAGACTCAATATATCGCTAATTACGTAAAATAAACAGAATATGCCTATTTTTTTTCAGTCCTAATGTTTTTGCCTATTATATGTATTAAATCATTGGGATAGGTTTCTAGTGGGCGCCCAGTTTTCTTTTTCTGATACTATGTGGCTGAGGCACATGCACATGTACATATATGATTGTTTTTTCTCTGCAAGAAAATTACCCCCAAAGTTTTGTATGTTTATTTTTGCTAAGTGATAGAAGAATTCTGTAGAACCAAAGCCAGGTTCTATCTTCACATCCACAAGCTTGTTTCATGCTTATAAATAAACATTAGTAACAGCTTCTTGGCTATATTAACTTCACATAACTTACAATGGGTCTCATTTCACATTAGAAATGGCTTTTTGAATTATTTTCCAGTGGAATGAAATAAAAATAAGCTGTGGAAAATCATTGATAAGAAGCCAGCTGGGGAAGCAGAAGCAGAAGCCTTCAGATCTTGTAAGCATACTTCACCCACACAATTTTCAGTAGGGCAGCATCCTTGGCAGTCTAACCAGGCTAATTTAAACAATTCTAATTGTTGTTGTACATACTCAGATAATTCTTTTTTTTTTTTGCTTACCCAATTGTTTATGCAATAAACTTTGCCTGGCAGCTTTCAGCTCATCACTCATTCAAACCAGTGCTATTATACTGCCACATACTTGCAAGCTCTCTAATTAGTAAGGTAGACAGGTAAGGAAAGATTTATTTGAACTATGGTTCAGAAGCTCTGTGTTTTGAAGAAAGAACAAAACATACATACCTGTATGTGAAATTCAAAGTCCTAGCTCTTGAAACAGTGTTAAAATAATTTCTTAATGTTATTGACAATATTTTTAGTAAAACTATTAAAAAGGTTACTGTACTGAACAACTATAGAAATTTTCCACACTGCATGTCTCTAGGAGGGGACACCCTCTGTTGACCACTGCATTTTAATCTTTAAAAAGTCTATTTTATACTAAAGAGTTTTCTTTCTTTTTTCTTCCCTCTTTTAGCAGTTGCCAACTGCCCAGCAACAGCAGCCTATGTTTGCATTCACTATTTTAGGCTACATCACATGTCAATTATATAACCTTGTTTTACTGCTCTCAAACTGGTTAGGACAATCTGGGAAATGAATTAGTGCAGCCCCTAAAAACATTTTGCAGTGCAAATTCAATGGCATGTTCAAATCCCAGACATATGATAAAATATTGCATATTCAGTTTTTCACCATAACTAGTTACTTATTGTTAGAGCAAACTTGACCTGTGGTAATTAACTTTTCCAATTCTGTTTAAGCCTGAACAGTCTGACTGTAAACTAATAAGCAATAAGCCACTTCTCTTGAGTTTAAGTATGAAAATTGGATGAAATGTATCTACAAATGATTGATCACAATATATGTGTGGTGGTGGTGAAAAAAGAGTTGTTACGCTTCCAACATTGTATATTAGCATACTGAATGTAAGTGAAGGCCGCAACTGGGGCAAATTACTAAGAAAAAGTACAAGTGTTGTTTTAAATATAGAAGAAAATAAAGTTACTATGTTTAAATAATATCACTCCTTTTCATTTTTCCAAAACTTAAACTTTTCTCTATTCTTTTAGTGGCCTCCCAAGCACCAGCAATTCTTTCCCCGCACAGATACATCTAGCTACAAAAAACAGGTAGCTTAAGCAAGCAATACCTGTCAATCGAATCTTAGGAATCCTTTGCTTCTATTCTATTCTACACAACTCATTTATTCCCACAAACCACCAATGCTTTGCTTCCTCTTTAAACATGGCTGCTTGTATGGACTGTCTTTATGGTCTTAGATTGACAAATTATAGTTTTGCAAACAAAAATAAATTCCTGCAGCTATATCATCTTTCCTCCTTAATAGTTTTTTCCTCTTTTACAGTTTGCAGCTGTAAAGTCTTTTAGTAAAATTATGTGGAAGAAGTGGGGGCATAAGCTT
This sequence comes from Bungarus multicinctus, assembly GCA_023653725.1. Lineage (NCBI taxonomy): Eukaryota > Metazoa > Chordata > Lepidosauria > Squamata > Elapidae > Bungarus > Bungarus multicinctus. The sequence goes on along the minus strand of CM042849.1, from coordinate 30,267,794 downwards.
TCCACTGCTTGGCTCCTGATGCCCTCTTCTCAAGAGGTGAAACTGGACGCCCTCAGCGTCAAATCTTCCTGATGACTTCCCATCATTATAGGCAGAGGTGGTATTCAGCAGGTTCTAACCAACGGAAATTTTGAGTAGTTTACAGAACCGGCAAATCCCACCTCTGACTGGCTCCATCTCCATCTATTCTCTGCCTCCCAAATCCCAGCTGATTGGCTGGGTCTTCTTTTGCTGCCCTGCACAGGTTAGTGGGGTGGGAAAGGAATGGGATTTTGCAGTAACCTTCCCCCAGGAGTGGGGAGTACCCTTACAGTATCTTTCACCTGCCACGCCTAAGCCAGGCCCACCAAGCCACACCCACAGAACTGGTAATAAAAATTTTTGAATCCCACCATTGATTATAGGTAGCTTGCCCACAGAAGCCTGGATAATCTTCATAATATCCATTTTAGGGAAATGATATGTTTTTATTTTGCTGATATTTGGGGTTCAAGTGTATGCCTATTGAACAGCCTGATTTTTTATTTCTTGGTTTAAAAAAAATCTTGGGAATTGCTCTGAGTGCTCCATTCAATTTTATTTATTATGTGCTCCATTCAATTTTATTTTTATTGTTGGTGATATGCCCAGGGTGATTGCAGGCATAATCCTTCTTGCAGATATGTATTTTCACTCATTTTTGGTACCTTCTATTGTTCAATGTTTTAAACTTTTAATTGTTTTACAGTGCTGTTTTTATGATCTTCTATATGACACAAAGTTGCTTGACAGTGAGATGGGCAGCATATAAATTTAATAAACAAACAAACAAACAAGGTAGATATAAATTAAAAACAAAAAAGCTCAGGTGTTTCCGGAAAAAGGATACAAGTATTTAAACAAAAAAAAAAAAAAAAAATGAAGATTCAAAGACACATTTCTATTGATTATATTTCTTGTTGGAAGTAGCAATGTTATTTTCTGTTACTTATGTTACAATCATGTCATGAGACCAGGTTACCCAAGGAACTGTCTCATTCCAATTATATTGTTCCTATTCCACCTCATTGAGCAGGGTGGGCATGTTGCGGATTCTGTCACTCAAATAATTTTGACTGTCTGGACCCAGGAAGGAAGCTCTCTGTGCCACTGTCCCTGACTTTTGGAAGGTCTCACTCCCAAAGGCAAGTGGGAGCCACTCTTCTGGCCTTCAGCTAGATAGTGAAGACCTGACAATTGATATGGACAATTGATATGGACATCAGACAGCGTTATGTGACCTGGGGGGTAATTCATGTCATGAAAATGTTTTCTCCATCTTTTTAACTTATTAACTCTTTAACTTGGAATATCTTTATCTTAGGGTTTTTAATTCTGATTTTTTTTCTGTTTAATTCCATTTATGTTTTATATTATAAGATTTTTTTTATATAATAAACCATCCAGATCATTTAAGTGAAATGGGTGAAGTAGAAATGGAATGAATGAATGAATAAAATCAGTTTTGAACCTTCTTAATTTTTCATGTTTATCATCATATAATAGGAGTTCTGCCAATAATTTCATTGGTCATTTATATATTTTACTGATATATAGTCAAATGACATAAAACAAAATGATTACAATTAATCAAAACGTATATGTGTAAGTATAATTAAAAATATAATTCTAAAAAAAGAAATTATGAAATATATTGATAATAAGCATAAACAGTAACAATTATTGAATGGAATTTAGTAATCCTTCTTTAGGTATCAAAATATTTGTCTGAAATGGTATAGTTTCCTGCCTGAGCAGGGGTTTGAATGACCTCTAATTCTGTTATTCTGTTCTAAATATGACCTGTTAGCTGAAAGGAAAACATTCTCTTTCTCTGAGGTATCATAACTGGGCTTGGTACAGGCATTATTAGGTCAGTTTACCAAGTCTTATAAAAAGAGCAGTACAAATTGTGATGAGAAATTCCCTCTGTGGACAGGGGCAATTTTATAGGTATATTATTGAATCTTTCTTCTAGGAGTGAGGACATTAGATCAAAAAAGTTTAAAGGTTATCCTTGTTTTTAGATATTAGTTAGACACTTTGCAAGGGACTTCCAAACAAACTTGCCCCAGGCAAATAGCATTTGTACTTAAGTCATATTAAATATCCAAAACCATAGAAGTTCATTGCTTTAACTCCAACCAAACAATTAAATAGAGTTGATAAGCCAAAAAAAAAATTAAATGTAGATCAACTTTGACTTTCATGATAACCCAAAGTTACCCTGCAAAGTCAAGTAACATGAAGAGACACTTAATGTGAACAAATATCAGATGGTGAAGGAATATGCATGAGATGAAACAGATTCTAGTCTTATTGGAAATTTAGATACCTATTGGGCTATTTGAACAGAGTACATGGAAACTTGGATTGGACATCTTCAACAGAACACACGTCATACTAATAGCAAATTTGCGCCCTGTATAACAGATGGCTCATGACCTTAGTTCTAAATATTACTGTTGCATCTGGGACATAATTATTGCCATCTCAGAGAATAGCATTTCAGAATTTGTGAACCCAGGTGGTGATGGCCCTGGTTGTGCTTGCCAGATTGCTGAGCCTTGTAGAGAAACACTGAGATATTTAAAACTTTGATTGATTGGTACTAAAACTAGTGGTGAATGATAATTGAAGACAATTTTGTTTTAATTGTACCTGTCAACCACTCGTCCCTCTCTGTAACAGCGGACAAGACTCTACGACTCACTTGTGTCATTGAGATATTTTTCACTTTGGTACCATGGAGACATTAATAGTTTATAAAATAAACAAAAGAAGTTTGTTGGTCAGCACTAGGATACAACTTGTCAAAGCTTCTACCAATAATGAATATAAAAGTTAAAATGAGAGAAGCAAGATGCATCCTTGTTTCACTCTTTGCTTTGGGATTTAATTAAAACCTAAGAATAACAAAGAATAGTGCTTTTGAGATGACCATATAGTGAAAGATAAGATATTCAGAATTCTTGTCTACTTTGCATTAAATCAGTACAAGATCATGTTTGATTCATAAGAATTTCATCAAAATTCTCTTCTGAAATACATTTCAGAATGAATTCTCTTTTTTCAGTTTGAACAAGAAGGTAGAATATTTTATCTGCAGTGCATATAATGCAAATATCAGTTTATATTACAACAAAAGTAAGCATATAATTTATTATCCAAAATACTGAATATGAAAAAGGGACCCAAATTTTAAGTCTTCACCTAAACATTATAAAGAATAATATAATAATTGTCCAACAATTCAGTCAAACATGCAATTAACTGCATGCTCCTAATCAAATTACAGAAATGTTTAGTTCAAGGACTAATTTATATCAAGGAAAGAGAAACCTATGGTATACTGTATATTGTTGGTGTATATACCACTTTTTTTGGTGTCATAACACCATTTCCCCATCATCTGAGAGAACAACAGTTTCTTTCTAAAACATTTTAATCCTGTTATGAGATTCTGTTCTTGTTGAGTAAATTTCTAGCCCAGTGGTGGCTAACCTTTTTGGATTCCTGCATCGATAATTGTGCATGTGCTTGCATGCGCTCGCATGCCAGCTCCCAACCCAATGCGTGTGGGTCCTCCCACATCCCCATGCATGACCTGCCATGTGCACCACGCATCTCTGTGCATGCGCATGAATCTCCTTTGCCCCCGTCAGATACCTGACAATCAGCTGGCGGGCAGATGGCATGCATGCATGAACAGTAGAACTGCTCTACTGTGAGGGCTTGCGTGCTGGCAGTAATGGCTCTGCATGCCACTTCGGCAAACATGCCATAGGTTCGCCATCATGGTTCTAGCCCCGTTTTGCAAGTTTCCTGGGGGATTATAATTTTATTTCATTTACCTTTATCTATCTATATCAGTGATGGGATTCAATTTTTTTTGCTACCAGTTCTGTGGGTGTGGCTTGGTGGGCATGGCAGGATACTGTACAATCTCCATTCCCACCCCACTCCAGGGGAAGGATATTTCAAAATCCCATTCCCTCCTTACCCCACTAACTTGCTTTCCAGCTCCGTTCTCCTGTGCAGGGCAAACAAAGAAGACCCAGCCAATCAGCTGGGACTCAGGAGGCAGAGAATAGATGGGGGCGAGGCCAGTCAGAGGCGGAAATGTATAGAGCAGAGCCCGCGGGCACTGACAATGGAGGGCATTGAAGTTCTCTGACCCCTGTGACGGAAACCTCGAAATGAATCTGGGGAGTTGTGCATTTGGGGAGAGGCAAACAGATCCACTACCGGAAGACCAAAGCTTCGAATTATCTCCTGGAAGAGATCTGGATGTAGACGCCATTCCGAATGATTGATGGTGGCCCTGCTCAACCAGTCTGTGTTGGTGGCTCCAGAAATATGCTCCGCTGTGATGAAGCCCAAATGCCTTTCCGCCCAGTGAAACAATCTCTCTGCCTCCTCCATGAACTGTTTCGAGTGAGTACCCCCTTGTCTGTTGAGATGTACCTTCGTTGCGACGTTGTCTGTGAGTATCAGGACATGACTTTTGTGAATGAGGGGAAGTAAACTGCAAAGGGCCATGAAAACTGCTCTGAGCTCCAAGCAATTGATGTTTTTCAAATGCTCTGCTGCTGACCAAAGACCTTGAAGTGATATGGTCTGGAAATGGGCCCCCATCCGGACAGACTGGCGTCTGTGGTAATGGTGAGTCTGTGGGATTCCTTGAGAAGGCATCCATTGTTGATTTTCGGCATGGTCCACCAGTGCAGCGATAGACGGACTTTCGCTGGGACCAAAACCCCTTGTCTGGAATTGCTTCTCCCTGATCTTTGGTAGGGAAGCAAGAACCATTGTAACGGTCTAGCATGGAAACGAGCCCAAGGAACAATAGCAATAGCAGAAATTATTTTTCCAAGAAGAAAAGAAGCAATAGCAGAAATTATTTTTCCAAGAAGACTTGAAAGGTCTGCTAGGGGGACTCGCTTTAGGGTCCTAACTTGTAGGGCCAGTGTCTTGATACTTTCCAAATGCTCCGGGGATAGAAATACCTGTCCCAAAACAGTGTCAATAATAGTCCCTAAGTGAGCCAACCGAGTAGAAGGAACTAAGTGGCTCTTAGCCCAATTAACTGAAAAACCATGTGACTGGAGAACTTGCAATGTGGTTTGCACATCCCATTTCGCCTGTTCATAGGAGGATGGCAAGATCAGAATGTCATCCAGGTAACAGTGTAGTCTAATGCCGAAGCCCTGTAAATGAGCAGCTACTGCTGCCAGGACTTTCGTAAATGTCCTAGGGGCCGACGCCAACCCAAAGGGCAAGGCCACATACTCGAAATGTCTGTTGTCATAACAAAATCTGAGAAATTTGAAATGAGAAGGACGAATTGGAATGTGCAAATAGGCCTCCATCAAATCTATGGAGGATAAAAAATCTCCCTCTCTTATCCCAAGGAGAATAGATTGCAAAGTACTCATTTTAAACCTACGATAAACAAGGGGACGGTTTAGCCGTTTTAAATCTAAAATGGCTCTCCAGCCCCCCGAACTCTTGGGCACTACAAAGAGAAGGGAATAGAAACCCTGACCTGTTGATCCCTAGGTTGGATAGCTTTAATGTCTAACAAATGATTAATTGTTTCCTCCATCAAGACCCTCTTATTGGAATCCCTGGAAAGAGGACATGGCATAAAAAAATTGGGGGAAGTGGAAGCAAACTCCAGAGCCAAACAACCCCCAATCGGAACCGGATCATCTGAGCTATCTTGGGTGATGAAACCCCTTGGTACCAGAGCCCCTAAAGGATCTCCTCCCTTGGCCCCCCTTACGAAATCTGTCACCAAATTCTTGGCCTTCTGTTTGTTGGGTACCCCTAGAATCTGATTCCCTCTGGAATCTGGTCGGGAACAACCCTCTATAGTAGGAATGAAATGAACTCCTCCGAAAGGTAGGATCTGGTGTCTGACCGCCTTAAAAGGGAGGGGAGGATTTTCTTCTTGTTCCTAGTTTCTATCAATAGCGGATCCAAGGCAGCGCCAAACAACTTTTCATTTGAAATTGGGGAGGAAGCAAGCTTCCATTTATGTTTAGAGTCAGCCTGCCAATTCTTTAGCCAGAGAAGTCTTCGAGCCGTAACCTGTGAAGCCATGGCTCGAGCAGAAAATTTTACAGAATTATAGGTGGCATCCGCAGAAAACTCTGCTGCTGCAATCAGTTTGTCAATGTCCTGATGCGCCCTGATGTTGGAGCTTGGGATAGTATCCCTGAGATGACAAAGCCATCTAAGAGAAGTTCTAGTAAAAAACGATGCGGCAGTAGCCGCTCTGATGGCCCACGCATCAGATTGATGACTCTTTCTAAGAGCTATCTCAATTTTCTTGTCCTCTGTTTTAAGAGCATCCTCTGATTCTGTGGGAATTGTTGAGGAGGATGCCAAGGCTACAATGGGATCATCTACAATAGGAGTATTCAGGTGATTTGTGAACTCTGGAGCCAAATTAAAAAAAAAATGATCAAAATTTGTGGGCGGGGGGTACAGTGCAGCTGCAGACCACTGCTTTTGCAGAAGGTCCGAAAACATTTGTGGGACCGGTATGACTTCAACTTCACTCACAGGTTGGGAGAAAACCAAGTCTTCCGACTGCTCCTTGGATTGTTGGGGAACAGATGGAGACTTGTCCAAGCAGGCAGTATTTTTTGCCTTGTATAATAGGGATTTAAAAAGTTGTGGATGGAAAAGACCAGTAAAAACAGATTGGTCAGGTCTGATATCCTCATCATCAGACATGCATCTTTCTGATGATCCCTCTTCCAGGAGAATTTCGCTATCTTGAAGTGAAACAGCATCTAATTGTTCCATATGTACATCTCCTTCACCCTCCTCCTGACTAAGTCGAGAAGGAGCATGCGAAAACAAGGAAGGCTCTCTTGGAAAAGGTACCTGGACGTGATGAGGATCCGTTCTAGCTAAGGAACGTACGGAATGAGCGTCAAGATCTGGAGATGGCGTCTGTCTGGTCCTTGATTGTTGTAGACCTGAAGCGATACCCCTAATGATTGCTACCTCCATCCAAGATCTCAAGGGTTCTGGAACCTCCTCTGGAAGAATTTCTTCCCGACGTAGCCCAGCCGCTGTAGGTGTGAAGGTTGCTTCAGGGGCTTTTCTCGGGACCTGAGAATGACTGGGAGCTGTGTTACTAGATGAATGAGATGGTAAAGATAAATCTAATGGCCTAGGCAAATCCTGAGCCTCAGTTTGAGTAGATATATTAGCAGGGATGGAAACTCTCTCTCTATCTTTGGAGTGTTTCTCAATCTGTCTTTCTAAAGCCCTTTGACGCCTAGAGGTATCTTTATCCGCCGCCTTTGAAGAACCCTTGGTCCTTTTGGACTTGTCTTGGGTTCGTGACATAGGTTCCCCTCTACTTGCCATTGTTAAATACCAGAAATTACTCTCTATTGCCCAGAGTATAGATATGAACTTATGGGTTTGAATGGACTGTTGGCACGTTCGGACTCCTGTACCTCACCAGGAACAGAAAGCCCAATAAAAATACTTCTCCCCTTTTTTTGTATTTTTCATTTTTTTATTTTTATTTAAAGAAATATATATAAAGTTAACTATTTACAATTCCAATCAAAAAAGACCAAATGGAGAGCTGTCTTATATGTGTATAAGAATAGGGCCATTATATGCAAGAAATTCTAGACAATAATACCATAGGCCTCAGGCCCAAGTAAATTGTCTGGACTGAGAGGGTAGCCAACAGAAGTAATATAAAAACACAACTCCCAAACCGGAGTTAAAGGGAGGAAATTTCCATCTGTAATCTTCCCAACCCAGGAAAACAAAGAGGAAAAAAAAACCAAATGCCCTCTTATTTATTTATTTTATTATTTATTTATAACATTTATATACCGCCCTTCTCCCTAGGGACTCAGGGCGGTGTACAGCCGAATCAGACCCAAAACAATACAAAAGTTAAAAAGAAATTAAAAAATGGCTGTTTAAACTAAAACAACCCTCCCCCCAAAAATTTAAAACCCAGGTTAAAACCGAATTAAGGAGACAATTAAAACTATCTCAGCCCAGGCCAGCCTGCTCAAAGAGCCAAGTCTTCAACGCGTGTCTGAAGGCCCTCAGGTCCGTGCTGGTGCATATCTCAGGTGGCAGAGTATTCCAGAGGGCAGGGGCCCCCACAGAGAAGGCCCTACTCCTGGGGCCGCCAGATGACACATAGAGGCCGACGGCACCCGGAGAAGGCCCTCTCTTTGGGAACGCACCGGTCTGCTGGAGATCACCGGCAGAATGCGGTCCTGCAGATAACCTGGCCCAATCCATGGATCGCCTTAAAGGTCAAAACTAGAACCTTAAAGCGAACCCGGAAAGCCACCGGCAACCAATGCAGCTCGCGCAGGAGAGGCGTCACATGGGAGCTACGCGATGCCCCCATAATCACCCGCGCGGCCGCATTTTGTACCAGTTGGAGTCTCCGGGTGCTCCCCACAGGGAGCCCCATGTAGAGAGCATTACAATAATCCAGGCGAGAGGTGACAAGGGCGTGAGTGACCGTGCGCAGGGCATCCCGATCCAGGAAGGGCCGCAACCGGTAATTCAGGCGAACCTGATAAAACGCCCCCCTGGAGACGGCCGCAATATGATGTTCTAAGGACAGCCGTACATCCAGGAGGACGCCCAGATTGCGAGCCCTCTCTGTGGGGGGCAAGATCTCCCCCCCAATAGCCAGCGAAGGTGTCAGCTGGCTATATTGGGGCGCCGGGAACCACAGCCACTCGGTCTTGGATGGGTTGAGCCGGAGCCTGTTCCCGCCCATCCAATTCCGCACGGCCTCCAGGCACCGGGACATAGCCTCCACAGCATCGTTGGGGTGGTCCGGGGTGGAGATGTATAGTTGGGTGTCATCTGCATACAGGTGACATCACACCCCAAGACCACGGATGATCTCGCCCAAGGGCTTCACATAAATGTTGAATAAGAGAGGGGAGAGGACCGACCCCTGAGGCACCCCACAGACCAGGGGCCTAGAGGTGGACCTCTCCCCTCCCGCCAACACAAATTGCGAACGGTCGGAGAGGAAGGAGGAGAACCATCGAAGGACAGTTCCCCCAATCCCCAACCCCTCCAACCGTCGCAATAGGATACTATGGTCGATAGTATCAAAAGCCACCGAGAGATCTAATAGGACCAGGACAGAGGAAAACCCTCTGTCACGGGCCCTCCAGAGATCATCGACCAACGCGACCAATGCTGTTTCGGTACTATGCCCAGGCCTGAAGCCCGATTGGAACAGATCGAGGTAAGTAGCTTCCTCCAGGTACTGAGGGAGCTGACGTGCCACCACACTCTCAACAACCTTCGCTATAAAAGGAAGGTTGGAGACTGGACGATAGTTGTTTAAAACAGCTGGGTCCAGGGAAGGCTTCTTGAGGAGGGGCCGCACCACCGCCATTTTCAAGGCGGTAGGAAACGACCCCTCTCTCAAGGAAGCGTTGGTAATCCCCTGGAGCCAGCCTCATGTTGTCTCCCTGGCGGCCGAAACCAACCAGGAAGGACACGGGTCCAACAAACAGGTGGTGGCATTCAGGCCCCCCAGCAATCTGTCCACGCCCTCTCACAGGGATCCAGCCTGAAATAATTGAGGCCTTCACTAACGAGGTCCTGCTGCAGGAAAACATGCACCCAATGGTGGACTGTCCTCAGCAATGGCGCAGATAATTATAAGGTGCCAAATATCACAGCGCAATGACTCGCGCTGTAAATTAGTAAATTTGGATGGCCCAGAAACAAAGTAAATTGGGGAGATTGGACTCCAGCGCCCTTACCCCTGCGTTCTCCTGGGGAGGAATCTTCAAATAGAGAGAAAAAGGACAATGGCAAGAGAGGGAAACAGAATCAAGTAAAAAAATTGGCAAAGGAACTGCCTTTTAAAATAAAAAAGCAAGCGGCCGAATGGCCCCCTGCCGGGAGATCGCAAACGTGATTAGAGCGCTGCTGCGCTCTGTGCTTGCACTGAGCTAATTGGAAAGACTGTAGCTAAATTGAGGAAATGAAAAAGCGATTTAAAGGAATAAACCTTAAAAGAGAAATTTAAAAGAAGCCAATTGAAGAGAAAAAACAATATTCACAATGTCACTTGAAGAAACTGCTCCGATCAAGAGAAAAGCTGCCTATCTCTCCAAGGCTGAGCAAAAACTGGGGGACGCTAGGAGAGAGACGGAGGAGAAGTCAGCATCCTTCCAATTAAGCTCAGCCTATCAAAACCAGAGACTAAGCACTTCCCAATCTCTGGATACTTGGAGCAGCTCAATGGAGAATTAAAGTACAAGTTCCTAAAAGAAGCAGAAAAATCAAGAGGACGTACATAATCCCAAGCCTGTATTTAATTTGCGATGGATATTCTCATAAGAAAGACTGTAACACTTATTTTCACTGTTGCTGTGAAGTGTTTGATTAACCCTTGCCAAGGATAGAATGATCAAGATGTCCGTTGTAAACACAGTGGGGCATGAAGCCAAATGCATATTTCTCATGCCTTTAAACAGACATTATTTAGCTTAGAACAATACATTTAACCATAAATTTAATTTGATCTGTACCAGTTATACTGCCCTGCTACCCTGCCCAGTATTATGGAAATAGCAATTCTGCCAACTTAGACAGTGGTGGGATTCAAATTTTTTTACTACCTGTTCTGTGGATGTGGCTTGGTGGGCATGCAGGGGGAAGGATACTGCAAAATCCCCATTCCCTCTAACTCATTTCCCACTAGCCTGGTTTCTAGCTCCGTTCTCCTGTACAGGGCAAGAAAAGAAGACCCAGCTGATCAGCTGGGATTCAGGAGGCCGAGAATAGATGGGGGCAGGACCAATCAGAGGTGGCATTTGCTGGTTCTCCGAAATACTCAAAATTTCCGCTATCAGTTCTCCAGAACTGGTCATAACCGGCTAAAGGAAAAAGAAGTTAACAGAGAAAATTAGTTTCATATAATTCTAGAAAGAATTGCAATTACCTAACTGAAATAATTCATGGGTGTATCATATAAATACTTAATGAGTATATAATATTATTGGGAAACTACAGAAACTATAGAAGCAGAGAAACCAGCTTTGAAAACCATTCCTGTGGAAGAACATAAAACAGTTTGATCAAGTACGGGTAATCTTTGCTTAATAGCTATTCATTCAGCAACATTTCATTTCAAAATTACAATGGCGCGAAACAAATAGACCCACACCCCAAAGCTATGGCTATTTGAGCTCCCCCACAGTCATATGCTAAAAATAAGGGAGCTTGTCAGTCCACCTACCCTTATGATTGACTGCAGATACGGTAACCAGCTCATATCTGCCTATCTCTTCCCTCATTAAAAAAATAAAGGCAGAATGTACAAATTATTACTGCAAACAGGAGGAAAACCTCCTATGTACAAAATCTACCCATGCATTCTACAATTTTGTAAACACTAAACTTAAAGACTCAAAAACCATCCCACTTTTAAAGGGACCAAATGGGAAAGAGTGCAGCGACGAAGCTGTTAAGGCCAACCTCTTCAACACATTCTTCAGCTCAGTCTTTGTTAACAGCAATGATTCATGCCCCACATTTCCTAGTCATACCACAACTAACTGCAATGATCTACTACACAATGACTTTACAGAAGATAATATAGAAAAGGCATTATGTAATCTAAAACTATCCCTATCTATTGGCCCCAATGGATTATGTGCATATTTCTTAAAAAAACTTTCCTCTGCCATAGCAGAACCCCTAAGCATTATATATGATATATCATTCAGAACCAGCTCCTTACCAAACCTATGGTCCTAAGTACGGTCATCCCTATCTTCAAAAAAGGTTATCCCAGCCTGGTTGAAAACTACAGACCAATCTCACTCTGTTGTGTCATGTCCAAACCATGGAATCGATCATTAACCAATTCATCACCCTCCACTTAGAGTCAAACAATCTACTCTAAAAAACAATTTGGTTTCAAGAAAAAATTATCCTGCAACCTACAACTCCTACACTGCAAAAATATATGGACTCTTCTACTCAACCAGGGTAAAGCAATAGACGCAATTTATATAGACTTCTGCAAAGCATTTGAATCAGTGGTACATGACAAATTACTGTTAAAACTAAACTCTTACGGTATTTCCGGATCCCTCCATAAGTGGATTACTGCATTCCTATCAAACAGGTAACAAATAGTAAAAATAGGGAGCGCTATATCAAACCCTGCTCCAGTTAACAGCGGTGTCCCCCAAGGCAGCATTCTAGGATCCACACTCTTTATACTCTATATAAATGACCTTTGATCACCTTATAAGCAACTGCATCTTTTTTGCGGATGATGTAAAACTATTCAACACCAACGACAATATTACTGCTCTTCAAAGTGACCTTGATTATGTGTCTGAATGGTCAAACAATTGGCAACTCCAAATCTCAATCAACAAATTTTCTGTCCTACACATTGGTAAAAAAAATCAGTACACCAAATACAAACTAGGCAGATATGACCTCATTGATGACCCTCACTCTGTCAAGGACCTAGGAGTACTCATATCTAACGACTTAAGTGCCAGAGCTCATTGTAACAGCATTGCCAAAAAGGCATTAAGAGTTGTAAATCTAATCTTACTAAGCTTCTCCTCTGGAAATATTGAATTGTTAACTAAGGCATACAAAACCTTTGCTAGACCAATACTTGAATACAGCTCATCTGTCTGGAATCCACACTGTATATCAGACATTAATACAATTTGGTTCTTTTTAGACATTAATACAATTTGGTTCTTTTTAGAAGCACAAATTAACATGTCGTCCAGAGAGCTGACTGAGTCAATTTTTGGGATGACCCTAGCAAAAGGGGGAGTATCTTCAAAGACTTGACAGACTCAGTCCAATCAGCAAGAGGTGACTGATTACCCAATCCTGAATGCTATCTCCACCCACAATGGAGAACTGGTTAATTTAACATATAAAAGAGCAAAAATAACCCAACAACCCTGAAATAAAATTCTAAACACAGTGTGATCCTTGGAATCAGCATTCATGTTTATGTATTTATAACTACTGCTTATATTTTAAAAAGTAGAAGGGATACCAAAAACTATTTCCAAAAAGAAGTATTTCAATTCTGATGGTCGTAATGTTAAAAATATAGTGAGCATGTTCATACAGTGTACTCAGTCCATTCAAATGAAAGAAAGTTGGATTAGCAAGATATATAAAAACAGGCTGCACCAGATACAATTATGCTTAGAATATCTGCAGTGAAAATTAATGGATCTTAATTTACATATAATTCAATACAATGGACCACATTTTAGTTAATTCTGTATTCACTACTGTAAATTTTCCAGCATTTCCAGAATATAATGAAACAGGTATGATAAATGATGAATAGCCTACATGTGTGTTTGGAAGACTCTGGATCTAAAAACAGTTTATATGATAACACTAGAAAGCCAAATAAATAAACGTTGAATTCCAAGGGGATGCTGGCCTTGAAATCTGAATTAAAGTAAGTGCAGACTTTAATGGAAAAATACTAGTTCCATTAGTGCTGAAGTAAAAGGAGAATATGGAGAGGTATAATATAAAAGATTGTGCTAATAAATGATTCAGATAAAAATAATACATGACAAAAAAGCAGCAGGTAAGGATAATTTAAATCAACCTTTTTAAATCCATCTTTTAAGAAATAAAAGAAAAATACATTAGTATGTTTTTAATGTTACTTCTATCCAATTTTTACACAGACCATTCTAAAATATAATATGTAGCATTAATTAATTATGCGATATCAAATCCACCTTTCCCAGACTTCTTAAGAAAGCAGAGATTTTTTGCACAATGCATCCCAAATACGTTATTTTCAGCTTGAATAATTGTGCCTCAACTAAGAACTTAGTATTGATTTGTTGAATGATTCATTTGTTTATTTCCTTGATTAGCCAAGGTATCCTCAGGAGTCTTGTCCAGCATCAAAGTTCAAAAGCATCAATATTATTTCTGTCTTGCTACTTCAAAGTCCCTTTTTTGCTTTCATAAACTGTCACAGGGAAAACCATTGCAGATCCAGTTTAGAAATAGCACAATATTTAAAAATTGGCATCTACAAATTACTAGTATGCAACATATATCTGTACAGTGGTGGATTTCAAATAATTTCACCACCGGTTGATTGAAAATGTGAGTGCGTGCATGGCTTCTGCCACATGGCTAGGCACGACTAAGCAGCTTTTCGGGGCCTGCTGCCCTCCATCTCTGCTGTCTGGAGAAGCAGCTGCTTCGCTCCACGCTTTTGGGAGAGTGTCTTGTGCAATTTAGCAGCTGTGACCCTCTGCTTTCCTCTAAGTCCCATCTGGAAAGTGCTACAGCACAGAGAAGCAGCAGCCATGTTGAATGCTGTTTGTCTCAGCCACAGCGCTTTCTGGATGGGACTTAGAGGAAGGTAGCGGCTCACACCTGCTAAATTGCACAAGACACTCTCCCAGCAAAAGCAGCAGTGGAAAGAAGCAGCTGCCAATCCGGAGAGCACATGGAGCATCTCCACGATCGACTGAGGTTAAGCAAGGGATGGAAGAAGCGGCTGCAAGCTCTCCACTGAAGCACTTTCTGGATGGGACTTCTTACAGGTAAGAAGAACCATTCAGGTCATTCCCAAACTGCTTCGGCCCTCCTGCATCCATGCCCCCCTGTGGTCTTTCAACCTAGTGCAGCAGGCCGCAGGCTGAATAATTTCTTCAGCCCAGGGGTGTAGTTTGAGGCCAGGTTTGGGGATGGCATGTGGGTGGAGGCCTGGGATAAGGCCAGAGCAGGAAAATGGCATGTTCCCTGACACGGCTGAGGCAAATGGCAAATGGGTGGAGGCTCCAGAGCAAGGCCACAGCCAGGAAATGGCGCATACCCAGGCCCCAATCTGACGCAAAGGACGAGTAGAGAGCTTGCATACCTTTGGTGAGCAAAGCAGGTGAGGTGCTGAGGCAAGGTGTGGAGATTAGCTAGGCCATGTGGCAAAGGCAAGATATATAGGGTAGGGTGGGGCAAGGCAGGGTGGGACCAGCCAATGGTGCGATTTGCCGATTCTCCAAACTGCGCAGAATCATTACTACAGGTTCTGTAGAACTGGTCCGAACCCTCTGAATACCACCTCTGCTTTTCTATTACAACACTGGAATTTATTTTGAATCTTGATACATGAGCAATATTTCCTTTGGAAGCATTTGGTTGCAATACCATGAAGAGTAGCAAGGCATTAAACTTTCACATAAAACCAATTATGACATTAAAATATTTATACTTTTCTTAACTAAAAATAATGTTTGGTTCTGAAATAAATTTTAGCATTAAAATAAACACAATTATGCTAGAAAGTTCTAATCTGGCATATGTATGTAAGATCAGCTGTGGCAATATTGAAATCCTGGCTTGCAGTTTTGATTATTCAGAATTGGAAATAATATATAGACATGACTAGTTTTAGAAAAGAAGCTAAGCTATTACAAAACATATTTTGTTGTGTTGGTATATTTTGCAAATGCAATCACTCTTACATTTAATCATGATTTATGATTTAACACATTGAATGAACACATCCAATTGTGCTTTATTCATTATGGTATGTTGAAGAGTTCATAGCTAAGTATGTTTTATTGGTTGATATCATGACAGGAAATTTTTCTCTTCCAAAACACAAACCAATAGCAAAACTGGATATATTTTAATTATAAAGCAATTGATTAAGACAGCTAATTATTTTTTAAGAAATATGATTAAATCACAAATAGACTTATTTTGTAGGGGAAATGCTGAACTATCTTGTGAGTAAATATCTATAAGAACAGAAAACAGTCCATAGTAATTATATACAAAGTTAAGGTATGGGTGTCTATACAAAGTAGCAACCACCTTAATTATCCCTTAAATATTAGCATCAGACAAATATATTCCACAGAGTTTGATGCAGATGTTTTTCCAGTCCCACTGACACATTATCAACTAAATTTCTATATACAAGTCAGGTAATCCAATACTAATCATAGTCTTTCTTATTAGTACTAAAATATCAGTAACCAGATGAAGTTGTCATAATAATTATATTAAAATAAACTTTTAGTTTGTAATTCATTTATAATTTTGATTAAAATATTCCATCAGAGATCTTCATTAATCTCTGAGGATTGCAATCCACCCACCTAGATGAGGCTGTTTGTCTTATAGAGACATGTTGTTTTGTCTCAATGCAGGAAAGTATTGACATGGAGAGGAATTATTCCACTTTTATAAACAGCAAATGTCAATTTGCATGAATCAATTACTTTGTTTTGACAAAAACAAAGACTTCTGCACTAAACACTACTTTATTCAAGTTTATGTTTTATCATTTTATCTCCACTTCCCATGCAATCTCAATGGAAAAAACAGAAAACATTTAAATTAGAAAAACAAAAGTTTTAGAACCAAATTAGGTTATATATTTTCCTCTGTATCCATGAATTTCTAGATTTACATAGGTAACATAACATAATAATAACATAACCAGCTATAATCTAAGGCAGGGGTGTCAAACTCAAGGCCTGGGGGATGGATCTGGCCCACGGGGTGCTTAAATCTGGCCCAAAGGGACACCCTGGAAACAGTAAAGGACTGGCATGTGGTGCCTCTCCAGTGAAAATGGAGCTCCGTTTTCACTGGCAGAGGGTTGTAGAAGGCCATCGCAGCCAAAAACGAAGGTAAGAAGCCCGTTTTCCTGGCAAAATGCTTGGGCTACCACAGCGCCTCCGACACAAGTGACATTGAGCTGGCCATGCCCACCCTGGCCATGTCCACCCTAGTCCCACGAGGCCAAACACAACCATGATGTGGCCCTCAATGAAAGCGAGTTTGACACCCCTGAACTAAGGGATAAGTCTAGAAAAAGGAAAGTTCCTTTATGTTGATGAAAACCAGGAACACAACTGGGAATGACAGAACATTTTTGAGGTACAGAGACTGTCAACTGAAGAAAGGACAACTGAAGTGAAAAGGCAAGTGTAATACAGAATTCAACAAATCATTTTCTGACAAAAAGATATAGATGTTATTTACTTGAAGTGCTTTGCTTCAGATACTGCATGCAGCCTATTTCAGTCACCTGAATTCCAGATTGGCAAACTACTCAACTTCTTTTTAAAACAAGAATGTAAATGCTTGAAAGGGTGGCTCATGGCTGTATAACTGTCATGCCTAAATTAGCTTTCAACTAAATTTGTTATTATTTATGTATTTCAGAAGAACAGTTGGATGCATCATCTGCTTGTCTCTATACAGAATTTCATAAACTACATAGCTTATGAAAGGTTTGTACATGTTTATTTGTAGCTATAGAGAATTTTTCTTTTACATCTGGCAGAAGACATAAATCAAATTTCAAATAACTAGAATTGTGAAGGCAAATGATTAACTTAACAGTATCAACAGACTATAACCAGGTGTTCTCCTGATAAAAGATGCATGCATTATTTGAGCAGTTTTTGAACAATATATTTAACGTATTTTTAAGTTAAAGGCAATGAAATGCTATATAATTATATGAGAAAAAAATATAAAATTGGAACCCACATGAGGATTTACCTTCCACTGCTCTCTTAAAGAAGACTTTGCAACTGCCACATGTCACTACTCCATAATGGCATCCGGATGCTTCATCTCCACACACCAAACACACTTTAGAAGGCCTTGAAGATCCAGTTGAAACATTTCTCAATGATGAACTAGGGAGAAATATAGTAGGACTCATGAATATAAAATTCACTTGATACAAATTCCAGTTTGTTATTCAATTTCTAATTCCATAATTTTGAGGCTTTACCTCAATATTAAAAAAAAAGTTAAAGAAATTCATTTCTTTTAGCAATTTATGTAACTTGGCTGTTCTTTATAGTACTTCATATATTTAATGTGGTTTAAAATACCCACTAACAGTGTGAAAATTTTTATCTACCAACCCTTCCTTAGAATCTAAGTTTATTTGATCAAATTACCAAGGTAAAAATAGTAATCTATCAAAAATTCATTTACTCTTTTATAGTAGGCTATTCATTAACAAAAAGAGGACACACAAAAAAAACAGGGAAATATTTTTATAAAGATTAAATATATTTAATTATCCAATAGATGCCAAGATTTTGGGAGGTTGGTTTTGGCATTTATTGGAATAAAGCTTTGATAGATTTAATGGATATTATTTCAGATAACATTTTAAGGATTGTTGAACAGAGGTTTTTTTTTTAAAGAATATCTATTAAAATCTATTAATTTAAAAATCTATAAGTAGAACCATAATATTTTATCTTCATATATTCTCCAGTTATATTCTTATTTTTTCAGTTTTTCTCCATTCTCATAAAGAATCAAATTGTTGCAATTTCTAAAGAATTAAATTGTTGCAGTTTCTGTTAACCTCAGTAATAGGAACTTTATTATCCCTTACAAATAGACTTGTATCCTTAATATATGGGGCTGAAATATAAATGTATCAAAAGTAAAATCCTTATTTTAATACTGTGACATAACGCAATGATTCAGCATATTAAAAAAAATTGCCCTAAAGGCAAAATGAGAAATTATTTAAGGAGACATGTCATGTTTATTTTTTTATTTTCTGACAGCTTCAAAGTAGCACAAATAAAAATTTATTTACTTTATGAACTACTTTGGAAGAAAGATAATGACATTGAAATGTTAAATGCTAAACCACTACTGATAGGGATCATATCTAGTAAGACATAGATATGATTCATGTATCACAATATCAAAATTCAAACAATATAATATTCCAACTTTATTTGGCCTAACAAGAGGCTGAAGTCTGCTGCTGTCTGAAGTCGCCTTGTGAGCCTCTTAATACTCTCAATTCTAATCCCAGGGCAGCAGTTCTATACTATACTGCTATTTTAGAATACAAGAGAAAAATTCAAAGTATATAAGGAAAGACCTTGAAGACTTAGTAAATAGATCCTTCTTTCGTTCTTTCTGCTAATTTATTATTAAAAATGTTAACTACAATAGTAAAAGGAATACAAGTTAAACTCAGAAAAAGAAAGACAGATAGAATAAAAAGTGCAAAGAAAAATAAAAATAGAAAGTCTTGATTATATTAAAAAATAATACAAAGAAGTCTTTATCCCTTATAAAGTTACAACAAATATCTCTTCTTCCCATAGCCCATTTCTTTGACAGGCAAAAACAAGCATCATCAACTTTTTAGTCCTGGTGTCCAAAAAAATCTGTAAAGGGTTACCAGAGCTTTATTTTTTAAAAAAATCTTATTTTAACATTGATCAAACAAGCCAACTTCATGTTCTTCTTTTACTTCTAATTAATCTTTAATTCGTTGTCTTTATTCCAACTTCAAAGTCTTCTTCAAGGCTTTAGGATACCTTTTTTTGTAAGTGGAAAGTCATTGTTATGACATTGTTATATTGTCCATGCCTTTAACTTCCAAGCCTTAGACATCTTTTTTTGTGAATCTTAAGAAAGGGGCTAAAGGGTGATTCTCTTGGCTCTTTATTTTTAAAACGTACTTTTTTCATTAATATTTTTATTTCCAGTTTTTATAGCATGTCTGTTTTGTAATCCACAATTTTAAAAAATGCAATATTTCTGATTCTGCTATTTTTGCAACAGGTAAAATTTGTTTCACATCTGTCACTCCTTTATTAACACCTTTTAAACCGACTATCTACAGAAGCTGACATCATTATTGCTTTTGCTGCTAATAATTTATCTGAAGATTTCCTTTAATATTTCAAATGTTTAATATTCCCTTTAATATTTCAAAATAATATATATTATTTTTTGTCATTTTTATAATATTTTGTGTCATTTTGTAAATCCTAATCACAAAGGAAAGGAGTTATTTTTTTGTCATTTTTATAATATTTTGTGTCATTTTGTAAATCCTAATCACAAAGGAAAGGAATTATTTTTTTAACTTTTTTGCTAGGATTTTATTTTCTTCTAAAGCAGGGGTGTCAAATTCAAGGCCCAGGAGCCAGATCCAGGTCACAAGGTCTGGTCCATGGGACCATCATGGAAAAAGTAAAGAATTGGCCCACAGTGTCTCTGCCAGAAAAAGCCATGTCCAGCTCTCCTGAGTTCATTTTTGTTGGCAGAGGTTTGCTAGAAGCCATCACAGCTGAAAACAGAGCTTGCATGGGCCACTGGCAGCCTTCCTGAGCTCCATTTTCACTGTCAGAGGGTTGCAGGAGGTCATTGCAGCCAAAAATGGAGCTCAGCAGCCTGTTTTCACTGGCAGAGTGCTCAGGTCACCACAGGAGTCTTGGACATGAGTGATGTCAAGGTGGCTATACTTACCCTGGCCACACCCACCTGTGCCCCCAAGGTCAAACCCAAACTTGATGCGGCCCTCAATGAAATCAAGTTTGACACCCCTGCTCTAAAATCTGCATCCAATCATAAGATCTCTTACCTCTGCTATGACTTGCAATAATCAAAAATAATTCTGGTTCTTATAAAAAGCTGTATATTTTTTATAATTAATTCCAAAATCCTATTGTAAAAGTTTCAACATTTATGTGTCTAAGTCCTTAATTCATTTAAACTTTCTTAATTCAAAACTTTATTTAGCTTTTTGCCGTTTCTTTAACTTGTTACAATTATACTTCATTTTTCTTTTGTTTATGAATAAAACTATAGTCTCCAGCAATTTTTTAGTAAATTGTAATTTTGTAGTAATTTAGTAATCTCCAGTAATTTTGTAATAATTTAGTAATCTCCAGTAATTTTGTAGTAAATAGTTACCAATAATTGTCATTTAAAAGACTTTTAATAGCCTTAAGATATTTAAATAAGCAATTATCTAATATGATTAGAAGCAAAGTTAGCAAATTTAGTGTCTCTTAATGTCCCAGAAGTAGTTATGAACTTGATGATTAATACTCTTGTCCTCTGCTGTTAACTGCTATCCTGCAGTGTCCTCAAGAGAAGCAGCCACCTGAAACACATGTTGGCAATCCTGTTCTCTCCTTATCCTAATAAATTACAAAGAACTGGTCTACCCATCAGTTCTTTGGGCTTTATTGTGGTTAAAACCCACGGACATTTGTTTAGCTCACCATGCTTCCACTGAAAGTTTTCCTTTTCTTTCATTCTTTCATTTTCACAGAATTTGTCTCATGTCTAAGACTCAACCTGTCCAGCAATACTTAAAGCTACAGCTTTAACAAAAAGAGTGTCTAAGCACATTTGGATGAGGTTGGTAAACTTATTTTCCTTAATTGGGCATTTCAAAAGCACAATAGGTATATTTCTCTGATTTAAATTCTGGTCCTAATTATATTTTTCCTCTTTTCACACACACACACACACACAAAACAATTCTATGTTGGAACAACAAAAAACAACAACTGACCAGCTAATAGCATAAATAATTGGAGAGCAAGAAAGAACTGAAGTGTTTCAATCATAGCTTTTGGAAGTGACTATGATCTGGGAGTCTTTAAATGAATTTCCTTTTTCCTAAAACCACAGAACTTTTATCTCACAGATATGAATCACTTACATAAGAAAGGGGAAATACATATTTCCCTTTCTCCATTGAGCAGAAGTAGCAAAAGTAGAAAACAGAAGAGCATGATTCTCAGCCAGTCTTCTGAAAGTTTGCAGATTTTCACACAAACCACCATACAATAGCAGAAAGCAGGTTTCAAGGTGTTTAATGTCAAACAACAAACTTCCCATTCGGCAAGAATGGCATACAATCTGGTCTACGTTAGCACTGGAAGCTTCTAACTTCTTATGCTATGTAAAGGAATAAACACACCCACCTAAATGCTCCTATCTTCTGTACTCGCCCCTAATTAGCCCCTTAATTACCCTCTAGGTCACCATCTGGTTATACCTAATATGTCCATTGTTTCCTATCTTTGCAATCTATATTTCACCTATGAACCCTACCTACTCACAAGTAAACTACATACCCAAATTCCCCCCCCCCCATCATCCGTTGCAGCATACAGTTGATTCCAAAAGCCGCAAAAGGACAGGGGTTTTCCCAGATTCCCCTTCTAGTCATCGTCGACCATCCCGCTCCACCGATGATGCATATGATGCAGCTAAACAATCCTGGAAGTATATAATGTGAGGCTTCAGCGACTCTTGCAAACTTGCTGAAGGACTCAGTTTATCTATCAGCACTAACGGAGCCTGACAATGATTGGAGGTAGAGGAAGACCAAATTGGGTAAAGGTGAAGACTTGAAAAGAAATAGATGGATGCAGGAAAAGGAGGGGGGGGGGACACAATTTTTAGGTCTTATAATTTAGATTTAAATTCAACTAGTCATTTCAACAGCTATCTGTTCCCATTTCTTTCTTCTTTAAAAAAGAATATTCTAATCTTGTAAGCCAAGATTAGATATTCCAATTAATAAGTGTTATTGAAAGAAAATTCTTGGGAAAGAATAAGGCTATCTTTAACCTGTCATTGATGCGTTTACAACAGAACACTAAACCCTAAGCAAGAGTTTAGAATCACAAGGGATGGGCTCAGACAATAAATTACAATTAAATTAAACAGCAACCTTTTGTGGCTTACTATGGTCTATTGAGATGAAGCAAATCACTGTTACCATCCCCAGGTTATGTCACTGAAAAAATTCACATATTGTATTAAACTATAGGCTGCTTGGTATTGGCACAGTGTAGTTTGCTGAGTCTGTTATGATTTTCAAATCACTGCTCATGGTTTAATATAATGTACATATCTATTCAACTGTGTCTTATCAATCAAACCATAACAAATCAAACCAGGACTTATCTATGAGATATAGATAACATCAGCAGCTACTAACTCATGGCAAATTACTATAGACCAATTCAGATAATAAGCTAATTACTTCTCCAGTCTATTTACATGATATTAAGTCAAGAAAAGCATAATTAGTAATTTGTGATAATGACTATTAACTGAGGTAGTGGGAAAGCAAATTTTCAACTAATCATTAAATGACAAATGAAATGTTTCAGTTTGTGACTTTTGATTCTAGGAGTCTTCAAATACAGGAGTTTTGCTGTATGCTGCAAGTTAACTTAATAATCAGCAGAACTCTGAAGCTTTTTCTTCTCTTGAATCCAAGAGTTACTTTTTAATGTAACAATTAATAAAACAGCACCTTTTTGACCACATAAATATTCTGCACAATGTAACTTTTTTAAAAAATAATATTATTCAACACAGAAATTATTTGATATATGACTGCTGTTAAAAAAATATTAGCCCAAAGCTCCATTTGGTTCCTAAAATTATTATTTTTTAGTTCTTTGACTCCAATTATAGATTCTTTATTATAACCATTAAGCAGCTGCTTGTCAAATAATTTATGGTTACACTGAGTGAGGCCAGTCAAAAAGATATCAGGTATTTTATTCTAGATCAGGTCACAAATATCAATTTCTTTGGGTTTTAACATGCATGTCATTTCTCTGGCATTTTAAATGAAACTGCATTTGAGGCATTAATCTGCCACTGGTAATAATGCCACTCACCCTGTCTTGCTGTCTTAATCTATGGCACTTAGTCTGTCATATCTGTACATTTGTTATGAATTTCTATAACACACATGCGGATGTGCATTAATAAGCCATAATCATATTAAATCCTTCATGTGGATATCATGACATCATCACTCAAAGGACACAAGTTAGTAGTTCCATTATATAACTACATTATGTCATGTGTATCATAAAACATTTGTTTTCCCTGTTAAGATGAAAATGGCTTATTTCTTACATAGTTGCAGGCGACATATATAGATGTTTATGAATAATTTTAATGTTGGAAGCCACCCAGAGCTGTTTCATTACAGAACAGGAGGCAAATGAATTCAATAAATAAATACATTGTAGAAGTAAGCAATATTTATCTAATAGGGAGGGACACAATTCAAGTAATCTGACTGTTTTCATACTCGTTTCAAGCAACAAATTTGCAATTCTACTTTCTTTATTTTTACTAGATCAAATAACATTTCAGACAAAAACCACTGAAACAGAATATCAAAGGGTACCTTATATCACAATCAAAGCATGCAGTTTCACAGTGGCAATAAAAATATACAACTGTTTCTGTGATCTATTCCTATACAAGACTTTAGATAAATTGCAAATAAAAACAATTCAATATCAGAAATCTATTGAAATCTTCTATTGCGTAGGTAATTAGGTATATTATGAGCATTACTTCTAGAATTACTATATTTATGGGTCGCTCAATTCAACTCAATTCAAAAAGAAGTATATAATATAATATAACATAACATAACATAACATAACATAACATAACATAACATAACATAACATAACATAACATAACATAATATAATTTGTATAGGCATATACATATAGGTGTGTGTACATATGTGTGTATGTATGAAAGTTGTTTGACAGGTAAAACATTTAGATTTTTAAGAAATACAGGGGGTGAATATTCTTCCACAATCCAAACAATTTAGAGCCCATTTAAGGAAGGTCTGAACATGCTGAGATCAAGTGAAGAACTGGGGACTGTTATCGGGTGCGGGGGTATTCTCAGTTTTTCAGCTCGGTCTGCAGAGCTATGAGACTAGAGACTAACTCATCCTGGATTCTCCCTTCGGCTCAGTAGGAAGACTTCAACTGAATAATATTGCTTCTAGTGTGTAAAAAAAAAGTATTTCCCAAGTAAATCAGTCAATAAACTGCATTGTCAGTATTTTCAATTTGTCTAATGCCTATATATATGACTCTTTAAGTATTAAATGAGTTAAAATCGAAGTTGCATGTGTGTCTAAGAAATAATGAGTTACAATATTCTAATAGTTTTGTGATATGTATGGATTTTATGTAGTTCTTCGTATTTTTATTCTCAAGGTCATCTATTTTTAGGAAGTGAAAAACTATCATGTACAATGCTATAAAACCGTAACCTGGCAATCTAACACAAAGTATATTTTTGCCTTTACATTTTACTTTCAGCAACATTTTGTTGCTTTAAATTTTGAACCGTGAAGTAATACATACCTGGAATTCTTGCTTTTGAGTCCAAATTACTAAACAAACTTGTTAAAAATTACTGTTTGTTGTATAAATCTAAATGAATAATTATGAGTTTCAACTCTCTACATCAGTAATTAATAAATGCAAAGAATGTGAGGAAACTCACAGCCTGGCAAATTTGCATACTTAGGTGACAAATGAACAAAAAGAAATAATTTGATATGGAGCAAATGAAATGAAAAGAACAGAGCAATGCATAGATTTCAATAGGTTAGTAAATAGACATTTTGTTATTTAATTTTATTGAAAATGTATGTAATTCAAAACCAAAACATTTCAAACTGTATACAAACTACAGTAATTCACCAGACTGACAAAACAAGGGAAATGGGAAACCTTTCCTGTCTTTTTTCTTACGGCATGACACATACTTTATTTTCCTCACTTACATTGCAATCATATGGGTTTTAAGAACAAAAATAACCAGAGACCCTATTTCATCATCTAAGACTGAAAATGGCTCTGGCTGCAGTGTGGAACATTCACATGCTCCCCAATTTCCAATCTTTATGGCTAATTTAGATTACTACATACAGTAACTGAGTTACCTGGAATTGCTGTGCCATGCCTTAGAATGGGCAACAGTGAGAAGTCAGGAATCAAACACTAAACATAGGGTATTTTTTTCCTTAAATGTATTATCTCCAATTTCCTGGCTAGGAATGGGAAGAAATAATAGTTTCTAGCAAGAAATTTGCATAATACACAACTTTCAATTTCTAACCCATGAAGTTTATATAGCTGATAGGATTTCTTTGGCAGTCAGACGAAACCTTCCATTCAGAACAGCAAATCTATCATTTTACTATTATTATAAAATGCCAATTCACATTCAATTGAGCACCTAATGGTGCTCTCCTGATGATTTATAGAGTATACTGTTCCTGTATTTCTTTTTAAATACGCTGCCTGTGTATTGCATTGTGCGCATCTATATGTTATGGTCAGATGGATGGGTATTTATGCACACTTACACACACATATACATAGAGTGAGAAAACTTAAAAAGGTTTGTGAAAAGTTTTAGATAATGACAAGTGCACTCAACTCTTGATCTGGAATTAAAAACAAGTTGTTAAATGAGAGCTAAACTTGCTCTTAAATAACATTTGTTAAAAACAAAAAAAGCACCCATACTTCTTCCTACCACCAATCACCTTTTCAGCTTACTGCCTTAATGTTTTTTTTATCAGTTTCAAAGACCAAAAATTAAACTTGTTTTTCTCCATAACTTTAACAATATACAGAATACAGAGCCTAAAACAGTTTTTGTAAATGTGGATAATCTGTAAATTGGATTTTCTAAAATTCTAAAAGACTCTTTGTGTAAAGTTATGTGACCTTGTACTTGAGAGGCTTTCTCTAATTGTTCAATTTTTGTGTTCATGGAACATATATTGATGCCTGATGTTTATTTATTATTTCAAGTATCTGTATAACATTTCTCATTTTTGAAAACCCCAAAGATACCCTAAGCAGGTACCCTGAGTTAAAACTCAGCCAATGAAAACGATATACTGGAGAAGATGGGATGTTTTCCAGTTGAAAAATGTTGAGCTGACCAATTTAATTTGAAACCAAATAATTATGAATCTCAAATGTTTGAGACCCTCTTTTTAATAATAATCTAAAATTAAAAAGACCTTCTTATAAAGGTAGGCACAGTATTGCCCCCATAATTATACAGAACAATTTCTATTCCTGGAGAGATTTATGAAATTATTTGAAGGATCTACACCTGCCAATTAAAGTTTGAAAAAGAAGTAAAGCACAATATTTTATAAAGTTTTGATATACTCCTCCAAGAACAGTATTAATATCAAAGTATCTTAGTTAGCTTCAAATCTGCACATTTCATTTTTCTTAAAAAGAAATAAATAGAATTAGTGAAAAAAATAATATTGGACTTTCAACTACTTTCAGTTTCACCACTTGACTATGTAAGGAGAAGACCAAACCTTGTTTTGCCTCCCACTTCCTGCTATGTACCAACCAAAGATCAATTGGCATAGCTATCCAACCTTCTCTATAGATTACTGGCAAGAAAGAATGGATGTTCCCTTCATGGAAGTTAGAGATAGAAGGAAACAAGGGAACCAAAAAGAAAGGAAGAAATGATGGTTAGCCTCTGCTGAGGCAAGGAGGAAGGTTGGGTGGATAACAGGTAGATTTTAAGCACCCATAAGGTTTGAGAGATGGGGACTTAGTGATAGGAAAGCAGCATTGGCAAATAAAGAGTTGCTTTGGATAATGAAATGGGTAGAAGATGAATTTAATAAATAAATAGATTATCTCTAATTGGGAGATAGATAGTAAGTGGATTCTGTTTGTTTGTTTGTTTGTTTAGCCACTCACAGGGCCTTTACCACAGGGCACTTACCACAGGACAGCTCTTGACAGCTTGCCTGCGGAAGTGTACACTAGAGAGAGATATGTGGGAGTGGAAAGCAATTTTATACGTTATTGGTAGGAAGAGATACAATGATAGGCAATCTTTCAGCTATTTTTCTAGTTCGCCTGCTTAATTCTCAGGTCCTGGGTACTTTGTATTGGTGGCCTTGATGTCAGAATTCTGTTGTTCAATGTCAAGACTGTTTGTAATAAGATTATGTTCCTTCACAATTTGGTATTGAGAAACACCAGATCTGTATCTGTTGGTGAGATCTAATTGGGCAACAAATAATGGGAAAGTTACTCTATTGGAAATTTGCCCTGTAAGTTTTCAAGTACTTCAACAATTACAATTTCAACGTTTAATTAAATACTAGCTATTACCTCAAGTGACTGGATGCAGAGACAAGCTAGAGAACCTTCTGTGGTAATACCCTACTTATGACACCCTTTGAAACTTACCACCAAATTGCAGTTGGTACATACTGAAGCAGCCCACATGCAGGTAAGAATTATTTCAATAATGTAACAACACATTGGCTTGCGAAAAGTAGTTTAAGATACTATCTAATCTATATAACTTGGATCTGGGTTATTCTACATATCACTTTCAACTAGAATCTGTCTATCCTGTTTTATGTAGGAATATAGGATGAAAGGAATAAGTTTTATTCTGAGTGGGGAAAAGATTCTGGGAGCATAGAAACAGGTATTGGCCAAATTCAGGTGTCTTTTCCCAGAAACCTGGATGTCTACAATATTGTTGATATTCAAGACAGTTGAGAAATCTGTTATTTCAAAAAGCATAAGAATACTGGGAAATACCTGATATAGCCTTTATTTTGTTAAAAAAGCCCTTTCTAAATGCATACTATATTTTATTTATAGCTTTCAATGTTTTATTTATAATTATTTAATTTTGGGGAGCTTCCAGAATTATTTCAATAGAATATAAATGAAGTAAACAAATAGTTTTTAAACAACATTTCTATTTTTGCCATTATTATAAACCTTTCAAATTATGAATGCCCAGTAGTTTAAAATGTTCCTTGAGCATTTTTATGATTCATTAAAACAAAGATATTTAAATCCTTTAAATGATTGCCCAAATATTGACTTGAATAACTGCATATAGTTCATGTTCTTATAATTCAACAGCAAAAAAAAAATGTACATTCAGTTTGGCAGATAGACTTCCTCCCATATTTTTTCTGAAGGTAACATAGGTCACAGTACATACTGTGCCATGTAATTGCAATTATTTTTCTTTACTTACCCTTTCCAATAACTCAAGGCCACAGACCAGGTTAATGAATTAAAAAGGAACATCAATCCCAAGCTTAATTTGAACAAGTAGGCAGTTCTATCCAAATAATGTGAATAGTGTACATTCTAAGTAACAGAACAATATTTCTGGTGACATAATAAAAATGTAACATGGAGCATTTCAGCTTACAGAATTATTGACAGACCGATGCAAATTGGATCCTACAACATTATCCTGGGACATGTGTCTCCTTCATTCATGCCACAATTATGTTTTACAAGATAAAAATAAGATGCCGTATTTATGATTCATGACAGAGAAGTAAAACACAACATACATGTAAAACTCTTCTATGCAATTAAAGAATATGTTCAGTTTCACCATTCCTATGGGGTTCATTCTGGAGATAAATTGTATTGCAGTACATTTATAGTATATACCATAAATTATGGTGTGAAATTTCAGTAGTGTAAGCATAATTGATTCAGTATAATATATTGGAATAAAAAGTCTTAAGCATACTTGCCCTTATGAACAATTCAGCTTAAATGGTTCAGCGGCAGCCAACAAATATTAGAACATAAAATAACAGGGTTGGAAGGGACTTTGAAGGTCTTCTAGTCCCGCCCCTGCTCAGGAGGTCTCTTCATATTACCTCAGACAAACCCAATTTCTTCTTGAAAACTTCCAATGATGGAACGTCCACAATTTTTGGAGCTAAGCCATTCCACTGAATAATTGTTCTCACTATCTGGAAATGTCTCTTTATTCTAGTTTGGATCTTTAATGATCTTCTACTTTAGTTACTTCTTATTCTATCCTCAAGTACTTTGGAGAATAGGTAACCTATTCTCCAAAGTACTTGGAGGGATTCAAATAATTTAACAACTGGTTCGCCCAGGTTGGCTGTTGTGGGAGGCATGGCCCATCCCCATCCTCTAGCTCCACTGCCCACGCGGGATGAGCCTCCCATGATGGCCTGACCTTGGGTAAACACGATGTTAAATTACCCCCCACTCTGCTATCAAAGTGGATCCTGGGTGTTGTGCTGAGCTGCAATGGGGAAATAGGCAAGGGAGCGGTTGGCATGAGGGAAAGAAGAGGAGCAGAGCGAAGAAAGAGGGAAAGCGGCCTTTTCCTTCCCTTGCATCAGCTGCTCTATTGCCCATTTCTCCATTGCAGTGCAGCGCAGTGGCCAGGAGTAGCAAGGGGGATGGGTAATTTAACAACCAGTTCAAACCAACTGTGAACCAGCTTAATCCCACCAAACTGGGTCGACTCCCTCTTTTCTGTGAAACCCTCACATATACTGGAAGACTGCTATAATAGACTCATCTCATAATATTGGGTGCTTTCAAAAAATTATCAACTTAAATAATGAAAAAAATGAAACTTACTTTTAATTAAAAATGTAAATTATTTTAGTTAAAAATCAACAGAATGAAAATTTTAATTCCCATATTTCTAAATTTGAATATGCCCAAAAGTTTTATTTTGATGGAGTAGCAAATCCAATTTTTTTATATAGTTCACTATAAACAATCATACTGATTATTTGGTTATACTTTTCATTTTATAAGTTTTAAATTTTATTTTTTTAAATGTAATTCTAGGCATTGATAACAAGGACTGATGATTTGTTACATTTACCTACTGATTTCAATAAAATATCTTGACAACTACAGATAAAGTGTACACACACATATATAATACATACATACATATTCAACACATTATAAAAT
Source organism: Bungarus multicinctus (assembly GCA_023653725.1). Taxonomy (NCBI): domain Eukaryota; kingdom Metazoa; phylum Chordata; class Lepidosauria; order Squamata; family Elapidae; genus Bungarus; species Bungarus multicinctus. The sequence continues at coordinate 30,237,288 of CM042849.1, read as the reverse complement.
ATTTAATAAATCCAATTCCTAGTGAAAATAACAGACTGCAAATTACCATTAAATATGTTGGCCATGTATATGACTAGAGTTTAAATCATCAAAACAGCAAAGGTTTGGGACATAAAACCTAAAGTGATGACAAGTACTGACAAAGTTCAAATTTGCCTTGACAGAATTGTCAAGACTGAACTAGAAAAGTTCACAACTTGAATGTATCAGTTTTCTAACACATAGTTGAAATTCATTGAGTTTCTTAACACCATTGCCATTCAGTGCTAAAGATAAAATTCTTGCATAGAAAAACAAAAGAAAACATTATATCATAATGAAAATTAGAAAACAATCCTTTGCCTTTGGACAAACTTAATTTGTGGCCACCTGAAAAGGTAATAAACCACAATCTAATAAGCTAGATTTATTTTGGAAAGTCAATTTGGGTTATACAAAGCTTTCATATTCAAATCATTTTAATGCCAAATGCCTGTTTCAGTGTGAAATCATTTACAGTGAAAAGGATGTTTAAATTGCAAAAATGTTTTTCTAATAATTTTGAGATTTGAGATTTAGGAATAATAATAATAAAAATAAAATGCATAATAATAATAGTAGGAAATGCAGTCAACATGTATGTCACACAGGTAAAAAAAATGAATTGAAAATAGTTAAAATATGAAATATTTTGTACAATATAGAAGTCATTATTGGTTATGGTAAACATATTTTGGAAAGCCATAAATTGAAAAGGCAAAATATTTATACGATCTGAAAGAAACTAAAATATATGGTTAACAAATAGATACAGCAAATGATGTTGTTTGCTATTAAGAATGATCAAGCAAAGGTTATAAAAAAACTAGACATGCAGCAGATATCAGATTAGTTGTAGATCTAATAGACTTAAATAAAGATCAATTTGTAATCTTATCATTAGATCTTAAAAAAGTCTTTGACAAAATAGATTAACAGTTCATGCTTACTGTAGTAAATAGATTTGGATTTTCTGTGGAATTCAAAAAATAGATTAAGATATTATATGAGTCACACACAAAGTAGCTGTTAATGACATGTAGTTTGTATTTTTCCATTATTCAGAGGAACTGAATAACAAGGATGTCCACCTTTTTAAAATATATATCTGGTGGTATCCTTGGCTTGTGTTATTAGAGTTACAGAGAGATCCCTGTAGCAGTACATAACTGAGATGACCACAATTGATTTTATTTGACAACATTCTTTTATTTATTCTTAATATTTTAATAATTACAGTATTGATGGAAACACTATTAAGTCATCCAACTGGAATTGATGCCAATGGGCAAAAATTGGAATATGCATCTATTTAAGGAACATCAATTCCATATTTCTACTGAATCCATAAAATATTTATCTATGTATATACCAAAGGATATAACTCAGTTAATAAATGTAATATAAATAAAATATAAGAGGTTTCTTCAGATATTGATAGAAATCTCATTAAAACTTGCCATTTGGGAAAGATGAACACTCTCAAAATGGATATTATTCAATTTTGATTAGTTTATATTCAGAGAAGAATTCCAGTTTATACAACTTGGAAATATTTTTAGAATATAAATTCTTTTCTTTTTTTTTAGAAAAGTTCTATGGGGTTCTTCAATTCCACGAGCTGTGTTGGCACAATAGCTCAGTTAGCACTTTTTAATTTTTTTCTCTTTGACAATGTATCACTGACACTAATATTTTGTGTGTGTTATTAAATAAAAAAACAATTTAAAAAACTTAAAAGCCAGAATTTTGAAAAAAGTTTAAAACATCTCTGCAATCACCAAGAACATGTGTTAGAAATTATGGTCCAATGTAAATATTTTGTTTTGTTTTTTAAATAAAGAATCAGATTAATATATCAACTGTATATAGTTGATGTAATTAATCAACCATCCTTTACAATCCTCTTCAATCTTCTACAAGAATTTAAAAGTTATATATTGAATTCCCTTTAACTTGATATGCAATTTTTCCTAGATAGATAGATAGATAGATAGATAGATAGATAGATAGATAGATAGATAGATAGATAGATAGATAGATATTAGTTTCATGGATTCATGAAACTAAAAATTGCTGAGTCACTTATAGACTATACTACATACTATATTATTTTTCATACTGATTCAATAAGATTGGCTTTTATGTGGAAAGCCAATGCCTATCATCAAAGATTAGTATTCAAACTCTTTTATTTTTTCTTTGGTTAAATTTTTTTGGAAAACTAGTGGGAACCCAGAGGACCATTACATATGGACAATACTGTCCTGACTTCACTATTTCTCAACTTGGATTAAAAATCGGGTGGAGGGGGGGAATTCCAAATTTCTAAATGTAAAATTAAATATATCTTCTGATAGAAATGCGATGTGATTCCATTGTTCTGTCTTATGCTATTCTTCATGTTTTTCATAATTTCCACATCTGATGACATATGGTTTTCAAAAATAAACAGCCCTATTGCCACAATTCAATTTTATCATACAATGCTTCTATATTACCAAGTAGTTACATGCTACAATAAAAATGATCGAATTTTCTTGCCAGAACTTATGTGTATAATGCCAAAAGTGCTAAACACTTCTACATATTTAGCTAGCAAAAAAGCAAAAGTATTAATTAATGTTCTTTATCTTATAATTAAACCAATCTAGTATGTTTTTGCCCAAGATTGAAATGAAAAGGGTATTTCAGAAATTCAGTTCTGAATTAAAATTAATTAAATCATAAATCAAACTAATCAAAGATAGGACCAGTACCAAATATTAATGAAATAGTAAAGAACCAAATATAGAAATCACGGACTCAACTCAAGACTGCTTATCTGGTAGCTGGAATTCTGCTAATAAGATTTCTAGAAAAGTTTGCAATGATAGCTAGTTTTTAATCTAATTCTGAAGTCAATATATACTGTTTCTAAAGTGCTGGAAATTATCCAACAACATGAACTCACTGTCATAAAGCCAATGGATATCATTTCATTCCCTTTAACAATTTTGCTTGCCACAAGACTCTGTATCCATGTCCAGACCATAAACCTGGATCTAATCCAATAAAAATCAGTGTTGTGAAATTCTCACCTGCAGCTATAAAGTTTTATGAACCAAATATGAGGATTACTCACTCTCACTTATACAAAGACACACAGATACACACACGCACACATATACTTCTCATCTACATACAATCATGCTTTCCTGATATCACTTGTTTAAAAATCATTAATCAGACCTAAAAAACTTCTGCCAACCTACTGGCATACTGGCATGTCACTGGGCAGTATAGGAGAATTTTGAATCTCTAGAAAGAAATTACATGGACTGATACAAACAGAAAAGATAAAAGGAAAAATAATAGAATTTCAAGATCGTAATTTTATTAACTTAAGTTGGATGGTAAACATAGTACAAATGGAGAATCATTCCTAATATTCAATGTTCAATGGCCCATTTTAACAGATTTGGTTTTAGACAGTGAATCCATTTCCCCAAATAAATCATTAGTTTCAGTACCCACTTTGTAATCATTACCTCAAGAAAGAGAGAGGCTACAGCGCCACCATTTTTTTGCCAAAAATGACAGGTAGACACACATGAATTTTGTCCCAGATAACACTTCCACATGATATTTGTGTGAATGTGTGCATAGGAAAGTTACAATAGAGCTCATATGCACCATACTACCTCATGTGACCAGAAAAAGATGCGTAGGAGACTTTTATCTGATGTTTTTCTTCTAAACCCCCAGCCAGATTCATTCATCCATCCATCCATCCATTCATAGCACCCATTCTGGGTGAGTCACTATATCTAAATATACAATTGAATATATGAAACAGAACACAATAGCCTGGATTAAACTACTGTCATGCCCTTGATAGAGTCGGACTCTGAGGGAGAGGAGGAACAGCCGACAGGGAGTAAAGGTTTGACTTTTGAGGTTGTGGAGGAGGCTGGGGAAGGGCAGAGGCTGGCTGGGCAGTCAGAGGAAGAACCAGGCCCATCCCCTCTGCATTCTAGGACACACAGGGAGGAATGGAGAAGGCAACAATTTGGCTTATGAGAGAGGAAGCGGCCATGATCCTCCTCATTGGTTGCAGCTGGGGAGACTAGTATATAAGAGAGACGATTACAACACAGCATTGCCAGAAGCAAAGGGTATGTTATTTTGGGCTGAAGTTATCTTGGTTGGTGTCCTTCCAACAGACTGTGCCTTATCTCCTTGAATTTGGTAATTACTTATCCTGGTCTGTTGTGGAAATTTTGTCATTATAGTTTGTTTGGTTTTTTATTTCACCGCTATCCGCTCATTAAGTTTGGATTGTATAGCTTTCCTCTGAAGACTATTTTTGAGTATGTTTTATCTCCAACTGAGAATTATTGAACAGCGGGGCCAAGTTGGAGGCATTAAAGGACATTTATTTACATTTTGGATTTTGTTACATTTGTGTTACACTCTGGGTCATCACAACCACCAATAACAGTAAAAAAACACAATAGGAATCCACAGTCATAAACTTAATCCCCATGAACTATGTTTTAAGGGCTTTACCTAAAACCAGCAGACAAGGTGCCATTTCTCTTTTCAAACTGATTCATTCCTTTATTAGCTTCCTCTCTTGTATTAATTTTGTTCTGGTTCTGTTTTGCCTGCTGATATTTATTACTGTCTGATGAACAGACCAGCAGACAGAATCTCAAGAATTTGGCATATTTTCTTTCCAAATTCCATCTAGTTGGGGAAAAAAACACACACAGTGCTAAGTTGCTGCTTTGGATATCTCTTCGACCTAACCCCACACCCCCCAGCTCCTAATTATCTAAGCTTCGTTCCCCATTATCTACAGTACAGTACATTATAAGCAAATGCTTCTCTGACTCAGAAATTTCTTCAGAGAAAAGATGTCAAACTTGCAATGACACGTTGTCGTCACATGACATATCAGGACTTTTATCCCCTTTGCTAAAATGGAGATGGGCATGGCCAGCATGTGATGCATCCAATCTGTGGCTGCAAGTTTGACACTCCTGCTTTAGAGCATATTAACTTTGATTTTTAGCATAAATCTAACCAATTTCCAGCCAAATTTTAATGATAAAAATCCTCATGTTTGAATTAAAAAATCCATATTCTATATATTCTAATCAAACTGGCACAGAATATTATCTTTCAGTGTTCTGTAAAGGGCAATCATAAAATTCATGGTGTATCCCAGAAAACATCAGTAAATTATTGCCTATGCCAAAACAGAAATGTCATTAAATACGATAAATGGGCTTTACTGGTCTTCTGCACTTTATGTCATTCATAAAATTCCCAGCACAACTGATTTTAAAGAAATCATATGGTCTGAAAAACACTCAATAATGCTTTCTTTTCTCATAAAACCTTTAGACTCTCTTTTCTCTTCCTACAAATACCTCCTTTAAAACAAGCACATACTATTATTTGTCACCCCTTAGCCAATAAAAATGCAAACTACAAGACAAATATATCTGATTAGGTTCATACACTTTTCCAAAATAATTTTAATTAATTAATTACATTGTGTTTATATAGTTTTGAGGTTCCAGCTAGTGTTTTGCCCTTAATAGGATTTACAAAGAGTTCCCATTTAATGGCTTCCTGGTTAAATCTCTGCCCATTTCTATTTGTATCAATAATACAACTTTCTCTTACATTTATAAAGCATGATTTCTTAAAAGCAAGGGGAAGGTACAATTCTTGTAATAACAGAGTGAATGCAGACTTAGGAAATACTTATTGAATCTAAAGTAAGTTCAAATCACAATGATATAATGCACAATAATTAAAAAAAAACACCCATGGTCTATTTCATTGTTTAGGATCTGGGCAGTTTACATTAAAGGGCAACAATAAAACATTTAGAGCTCAATTAAGCATTAATGTGAACTGTGAGTTGTTGTTTTTTCAATAAACGTTATTCAATAAACCATTAAAGCTGAAAATTGTCACTTTGCTTGTCTTTGAAACATAAAACATACATTGTTACCCTGGAATGCAAAAGCAGCATAACAGGATTATGCCCAATAACATAAGGAAATTACTTCTTAGAGAAACCTTAATGAATCATCCAATTCTTTACATTCTTCTCATTTAATATTCTGATATTCTTTGACCTTGGAAGGAGAAAACCCTATGCTCAAAAGAAAAAGAAATAATTCCTCACTCTAGAATTATCAATACCACCATTTCTCTATCGTACAGTCTTTGAATCAGCAATTCTATCCTTATATTTAATATTTATTGTGAAATAAAATATACTACTACACTTGAATCTAGACTAAACCTGGTGGTATATATTATGGATATCAATTTACCACTAATATTATACTTTATTGATTATCTATAAAGCCATATCAGAATATAAAGTATAGAATAAGACCATTTGTAACAAAATAGAGTAAAAGGAAGAATTAAAAGGAAATATAAACCATTTTCTATATTATCCCTACAATTACTTAAGTCAGATCCAAATATGACATTCAATCACACTGTTCACATATGGATCATGTTATATGTAGTATCTGGGTTCTGACCACACATAAAATATAAGAGACATTTCTGTAATGTATGATATATGGCACTAACCTCTCTCTGTCTTGTAATCTACAGGCATTCAAACAATATATCAGCTAGTTTATCCACAAATACAAATACTTTCTTTATAAAACCTTCCAAATTTAACTATGGTGTCCAGCTGCTCAAATATAACATTTAAGCCATATTTTAAAAATGTCAGCTAAAATCTATCCGATTTTATCTATCCTATTTTAAATATTATTTACCATACACCTAGCTTCTTACTAATCTATGGAAAAGAGTAGTTAAAAAAAGGATTCTTTTCTCACATTAAAAAGTACACTTTTTGTTTTATCTTTTATTCCATCTCCAACTTATTATCTCTGACTACAATATTATTTCTGTACCTCACAGAATCACTAGATACAAGGTTTCCAAATGCCAAATGCCACATTTATTTCTTACAAATCATATCTATTTTACAGAAGCGATACTTAGTTTTACGGAAGTGATACTTGTTTAAGAAAATCCTCTTTTTTAAACAAGCCTTTTCTAATGGGGGCAATATGCTGACTCTGTAAACCGCTTAGAGGGCTGTAAAGCACTATAAAGAACTATATAAGTCTAAGTGCTATTGTTATTTCTAATGCTCATTCCTTAATATAAAACTTCGCCTTTTATAGTTCTAAATAATTTGATTTTAGATTTAGCCACCTAATTTTTCATCCCAGAAGGCATTTAAGAAAGATAGAACCCCTCCCAACACAACCCACAGCTGTCATTTCTTCAATAAATTGTCCATTTATTTTTATTCTTTAATTATATATTTCCACAAAAAGACATATAATTCAATCACATTATTGTTATACTATCTACTGTTATCAGACATCTTTGAAAAAGATATTTATCAGTCATTTGAAAACTAAAGTTACCTACTTCCATTCATAATTTTGCTGATACTCTCAAAGATTAATTTCATAGCAGCTAAAGCAGCTTCTATAAAAATGAGATTATACTGGATAGTTTTCAGTCCTGTAAAATAAGCAGTGGATTTTAGGAGCTTTGCAAAGCTGTGTTAGAAAATCTGTATTTTCACATTTGATATGATTTTAGAACTCTTGGATATATATAAATTAGACCTGATTATTTGTTTTCATTATTCAGCAAAATCAAGGACCTCATCTCTTCACAACTACATCAGCTCTTCTTGGGTTTACTTCTCGATTTCAGATAGTCCTATACCTGAAAACTACAAACCCACATTAATTGACCTGTGTAATGCATCTCTCTTTCTCTCTCTCTCTCTCACACACACACACACCTATCAATTACCAGGTTTGTATTGTATAATTTTCTTCTTTTGAGTTTAAATGCAGCAACAGAATGTGCTGACAGATTTTTTTTTACAAAGTGTTTGTTTTTTTAATAAACTTTACATACATACATCTTGCTCACATTTCTGAAGCCAGCAACTTTCAGATTAGCTATATTCAATTTGTTATTCAAAACATTCAACTGTTAATCTTTACATTAAAACAAATTTCACATATTTTTGATATTATATAAGTTTAACTTATATAAATATAAATACTTTATGATTCTTGATGAAAGTATATTTTCTTTTTATGTACACTGAGAGCATATGCACCAAGATATGGGGGGGGGGGGCAGACAGAGGGTGGGCAGCCGGGGGCCAATTTTATTAGCACGGTGACTGGGAGAGGTAGGTATGCCGGGGGTAGAGGGCCATATCCGGTTAGGGGATCGCGCTCCCGATGTTTACAAGCGGTAGCGCGCTCCGACCCTCCTTACCCATCCTGTAGTCCTGGTTGTCCAGAATCTCAGGCCCTGAATGCCCGGCTGCTGTTGTGCAATGCCAGGTCCGTGATTAATAAGGCCCCCCTGATCTCTGAGTTGGTTCAGGAGGAGGCCGCGGACCTGGTAGGTGTCACCGAAACCTGGTTGGGCCCAGAGGGAGGTGTCCCTCTGGTTGAGATGTGCCCACCAGGTTTCCTTGCATTTCACCAGCCTAGGGCTCAGGGAAGGGGTGGTGGGGTGGCGGTGCTTATAAAGGAAGTCCTTTGTCCTAGGGAGGCCACTGTCCCTCAGACGGCTGGCTGTGAATCTCTTTTTGTGAAGTGGGGGCAAGGGGTTCAGATGGGCCTTTTGTTGACGTACCTGGCTCCCTGCCACGTCTCATCAGCCCTGCCCGGACTCCTAGAGGTGATAGCCGGGCTGGCGGTTGAGACCCCCAGGCTCTTGGTCATGGGGGATTTCAACCTGCCATCGCTCGGTGAAACCTCTGGGTTGGTCCGGGAGTTCTTGGCTTCCATGACGACCATGGACCTGACCCAGTTAGTTTCTGCTCCCACTCACATAGGAGGACACATGCTGGACCTGATTTTTGTCTCTGGGCAGTGGTTGAATGACTGTAAGTGTGGGGACTTAGTTATTACTCCCTTGTCATGGACAGATCATTTCCTCCTTAGACTGGACTTCTGTTCCGCCACCCCCCACCGCAGGGAGGCGGAGCCACTTAGATGGTTCCGCCCCAGGCGCCTAATGGACCCGGAGCGGTTCCAGAGGGAGCTTGGGCCATTTCCTGAATCTCTGGCTCTCAGCTCGCCTGGAGACCTGGTGGCCACCTGGGATGGGTTGGCCGCCGGGGCTCTAGACCGAGTTGTGCCTCTGCGACCTCTGACCCGGCACAGATCCCATTTGGCTCCGTGGTTTACGGAGGAGCTACGGGAGATGAAGTGCCGGAAAAGACATCTAGAGGGCATTTGGAGGGCGACTCGTTCTGAATCTGACCGAACACAGGTAAGATCTCATATTAAGACTTACCTTGTGGCGATAGGGGCGGCAAAATCTTCGTATTTCTCCGCCCTTATTGCGTCGGCAGGAAATCGGCCTGCCGCCCTGTTTAGAGTGACCCGCTCTCTGCTTGAACCGAGAGCGCGGGATGACCTCTTGCAGGGTAGAGCAGAGGAGTTTTCTCGATTCCTGCATGATAAAATCGCTCAGATTCGGGAGGGTCTTAACTCCAATTGGATGGTCCCGGGGGAGGTGTCCGGGGCAGGTCTTGTGAATGTTATCTGGGGAGAGTTCGATCCTGTGACCGCCGAGGGTGTGGACAGGTTGCTGGGGAGTCTGAATGCCACCACCTGTTTATTGGACCCGTGCCCTTCCTGGCTGGTTTCGGCCGCCAGGGAGACGACACGAGGCTGGCTCCAGGGGATTATCAACGCTTCTCTGAGAGAGGGGTCGCTTCCTACCGCCCTGAAGACGGCGGTGGTGCGGCCCCTCCTCAAGAAGCCTTCCCTGGATCCAGCTGTTTTAAATAACTTTCGTCCAGTCTCCAACCTGCCCTTTGTGGCGAAGGTTGTTGAGAGTGTGGTGGCACGTCAGCTTCCTCAGTACCTGGAGGAAACAACTTACCTCGATCCGTTCCAATCGGGCTTCAGGCCTGGGCATAGTACTGAGACGGCATTGGTCGCGTTGGTCGATGATCTCTGGAGGGCTTGTGACAGAGGGTTCTCCTCTGTCCTGGTCCTATTAGATCTCTCGGCGGCTTTCGATACTATCGACCATAGTATCCTATTGCGACGGTTGGAGGGGTTGGGAATTGGGGGAGCCGTCCTTCGATGGTTCTCCTCCTTCCTCTCCGACCGTTCGCAATTGGTGTTGGCGGGAGGGGAGAGGTCCACCTCTAGGCCCCTGGTTTGTGGGGTGCCTCAGGGGTCGGTTCTCTCCCCTCTTTTGTTCAACATCTATATGAAACCGCTGGGCGAGATCATCCGTGGTCTTGGGGTGAAGTGTCATCTCTATGCAGATGACACCCAGTTATACATCTCCACCCCGGACCACCCCAACGATGCTGTGGGGGCTATGTCCAGGTGCCTGGAGGCCGTGCGGGATTGGATGGGCGGGAACAGGCTCCGGCTCAACCCATCCAAGACCGAGTGGCTGTGGTTTCCGGCATCCCGATATAGCCAGTTGACTCCGTCGCTGGCTATTGGGGGGGAAATTTTGCCCCCCACAGAGAGGGCTCGCAATCTGGGAGTCCTCCTGGATGTGCGGCTGTCGCTTGAACACCATGTCGCGGCCGTCTCCAGGAGGGCATTTCATCAGATCCGTCGGATCTACCGGTTGCGGCCCTTTCTGGATCGGGGCGCCTTGCGCACGGTCACTCAGGCCCTGGTCACCTCTCGCCTGGACTATTGTAATGCCCTCTACATGGGGCTCCCTGCGGGGAGCATCCGGAGACTCCAACTGGTGCAGAATGCGGCCGCGCGGGTGATCATGGGGGCGTCACGTAGCGCCCACGTGACGCCTCTCCTGCGCGAGCTGCATTGGCTGCCAGTGGCTTTCCGGGTTCGCTTTAAGGTTCTGGTTCTGACCTTTAGGGCGATCCATGGCATTGGACCAGGTTACCTACAGGACCGCATCCTACCGGTGATCTCCAGCAGACCAGTGCGAGCACACAGGGAAGGCCTTCTCCGGGTTCCGTCGGCTACCATGTGCCGCCTGGCGGTCCCAAGGGGTAGGGCCTTCTCTGTGGCGGCCCCTGCCCTCTGGAATACTCTGCCACCGGAACTGCGTACCGGCATGGACCTGAGGTCCTTCAGGCGCGCGCTGAAGACCTGGCTTTTCGAGCAGGCCGGCCTGGGCTGAGAGAGGGTTTTAATGTGTCTCCATTAATTTTAATTAGGGGGTTTTAAGGGGGTGGGGTGGGCTTTTTATTCGGCCTAATCTAATTTAATCTTTTTCTTAACTTTTGTATTGTTGGGGTTTTAGATTGGCTGTACACCGCCCTGAGTCCCTAGGGAGAAGGGCGGTATAAAAGTTAAATAAATAAATAAATAAATAAATAAGATAAATTCCTTGTGTGTCTAATCACACTTGGCCAATAAAGAATTCATTCATTCATTCATTCATTGATAGTAGGTGCTGACTCTTAGCAACCAGATAGATAATTTCCAGGTTGCTGATCTATGACCGAACCTGGCCATTCAGGTCTTCAAACAGTGCATCCATTACTACAACATCCATTTGGCTTGTAATTATCTCCTTATCTTTCTTTCCATTTTTCCCAGAAAATCAACTCCTGTAGCCTAACTGTGATTTGGTAATGACTATAGCACAAATCTAAGTTCATTTTTAGTACAAGAGGTTCTGTAAATAGGAAATATATTTTAAAAATATTTTTGATCTTGTGCAAATTTAAATATATGTTTTTATTTATATCCCACCTTTATTATTTTTTTATATTAATTTTACAAAAATCAAGTACCTGCAGGAAAAAAATAGGTACTTCATCCACAATAGGTATCAATATTAATTAGTACAAGTACTACTAATGTTTATTTGGTCAATGACCAACAAAATTTAAAAATATATAACCTAAAGGTAACATTAAAAATTGATTTATACAATTTTGTAAATGGTCCCAAGAAAATTCAAATCTATACAACAACTTGCATTACCAACATATAGCACAACATTCATACAAGGTGAAATCTTAAGATATACTCTACCAGGCCTATTCTTTTGATTGACTGATCAATAGCTAGACAAACAGATATATGAACAGATGGATTTATAATATGGCTGAAGAGAGTATGTATTTGGCCAGTGAAAAAGAAAGAATTTGAGAGCTGTCTTTTTATATTTGAAATATAATGAAACCGTGAAAGACATCATTCTTAAAAACAAACTTCTTCAGCCTAAGCTCTGAAATCAACACAAGGAAAGGTCCTACTTGATATACATATCTGCAGTTAATAAGGAAAAGAATTTATTACCAGTGAAAACAGCTAGTACTCATTATTAGTTTTTCTAATCTATGAAAGTCCAATTATTTGTCATTAAAATAAATAAATATGAAGATCAGAATACAGACAATGATCCCAACTACAGCATTCCTACTTAAAGGGGGGGACTAGAACATGCTACAGTTCATGAGCTAATTTTGAGGCATTCTTATTTGAAAAGCACTTTATTTTATTTAAATGATATAACTTCACATTTTCTATGATTTATATTGGGCTACAGTTCAACATTCTCCTCTTATTTTATTTTCTTACTAACAAAACAGGTTGTTCTTGGCATTTCTGCCTGCAGACTGGAGATGTACCTGTATATCTTTAAAAGAAAAGTATTGCCTAAAGCAAAGATTGTTGTTCTTGCTAAACTGTATTTTGTTTGGTAATCAACACATTTTACATGCATCCTAAGAGATTTCTGACATGATTTTGAAAATTCACCTTATATATCAATAGCAAGTTGAAGAAATAATAATTCATGATATATATTATTTTTAAGAGAGTGGAAAGTTTTCACATTTTGGGATGTGCAGGTGATTTTTAAAATCAGTACTGTAGACTTGCAGTGGCTATTTCTAAGTAGCCTGTAGATAACATTTCTACATGTTCAGCCAAAGGTTAAGTTATGTGAAAACTAAACAAGCATTAAAATGGATTATTGGGTGATATTAAAAGTGGGGATTTTCTTCCATTCAAACTGAGTAGATATTGAAAAATACAATTTCAAAGTTCACCCTAATATGAACAAACGTTTTTCTTTTTCTGCAGATATGTTTTGGAAAATCAAACACTTTGTTACTTTGAATATTCCTATTGGAAAAGGAATACAAAATTCCTGTCCTACTGGGAAAAAAGCAAAATCTAAATATCCTGCCCTAGTCAAATAATAAGAGACATGGTGGCTCAGTGGCTAAGATTCTGAGCTTGTCGATCGAAAGATTGACAGTTCAGCAATTCAAATCCCTAGTGCCGCGTAATGAGCTTCCATTACTTGTCCCAGCTTCTGCCAACCTAATAGTTCGAAAGCACCAAACAATAGTTATCATGAGAGCCAGTTTGGTTAAGGCATCAGGCTAGAAACCAGAAGATTATGAATTCTTGCTTTCCTTAGGCACAAAGTCAGCTGGGCATTGGCCAATCTCTGTCTCTCTATCTCCCTGTCTCTCCCTCCTTCCCTCCTTAACTCTCTCTTTCTCTCTCAGCCCTGGAAAGCAGGAAATGACAAACCACTGCAAAAAAAAAAAAACCTTTAGAAACTAGTCCAAACAGTCTCCATGGGTCAAAAACTGATTTAAAGGCACACACATAGTTGTCATAAGCCATTAACTCTAAAGGGTATTTCCCCCAGAATATGCTCACATAACAGCATAGGTAGAGGGGACTTTATTATATAATGAAGCATATGCTATTAATTCCTCCACTCTGATAGAGAAGGCACATTATAACTAGTCGGCTATATTCTTAGAAGAGTCATGCCAATATTTTCAGGTTGAAGAAATAGGAACCTTACAAACTTGGACAGGGCAAGTCAGAATGTTGGACTTTCTCAGGACAATTATTCTGCGAGTTTGCAAACCACTCACAAAACCGCTTCATGAAGTCTGTGTCCTAATAATTCTTGCTGTTGCAATTAGCAATTACATGTCTTACTGATTTAACACCATTTGCAGATCCTCAACCTTCTCCTATGTTTAAGAGATTTCTTTCTATTTGGTAGACATTATCTTTAAGATTTTAATTATTTGTGTGTGATATACGGCTGATTAGAGAGCATCTGTGTGTTTAACATAGAAATCAACCTGATTTACATATTACTGAATCCTGGCTGGCTTATGAAGGAAGGATTGTCTTTTCTGAAATTTTCCTAGCTGACTTTTGACTGTGGTATCAACCAAGACTCAAAAGCAGGTTGGGAGTGGGGCAATTATTATAAGGGAATCTCTTGTGGCTTTCAGGGGCTCTGACGAACAGGTCCCTTGTTAAGATATCCTGCTCATTAAGCTGGGCTCTAGGAATTATTTAGGATTATTTGTGCACCAACCTCTATACTACAGAGGAACTTCCCTGCTTGAGTTCCTTGACTCCATTTTTACGCTTACACTGAGTTCCCAAACTTATGATTCTGGGGAATTTTAAGATGTTTTTCCTAGAATGGGATCTGAGGTGCATTAGGAGTTCATGGTTTCTGTGAAAGCTATGGCCCTATACCAGATCATTCAGACTGCAAGTCAAGATAGTGTTTGCATTCTGGATTGGATGTTTCTGTCAAAGCAATAACAATGTAATTTGAAATTGAGGATGCTCTCAATATCCGGTCAGGGTCACATCGTGTTCTAATTTCTATGGGATTCTCTAGTGCCACTGGTCAGAAGTTGGTCCCATTAGATTGGCCCACCTCCAGTGATTGGTGGACTCAGAGCTGTTTCTGAGGAGTTGGACTTTTTGGTCTGATATATAATTCATCTAAAATATTGGTTGCTGCTTGGAATAAATGAGCAGTTGACATCTTGGGTTGGAATGTACCCCCTCTTGGGTCCCAGGCATTCCCTGTGGTTTACAGAGGAGTTAATGGAGATTAAACAGAAGAAGGTATGTCTATAGCATCGTGTCCATTCAACAATCCAACCAAACATATGTTAATCCCACTAATAAGACCTATTTTGTAGTGTTAGAAAGCATCAGTACTTCTCTGCCCTCATTGAATGTACAGCTCTGTTTTGGGTGACATGGGTTGTCCTAGGTAAGAGGACACATATCCTCTTTTGCAGGGAGAGTGCTCAGCATTTGTTGGATAAAGTTGCTTGGAATCATTCCCACTTGGTCCTTCATGGCATGGGACTATCACTATCCTATCTAAGGGAACATCTCTTCCTGGTTGTATTAGTCTGCCCAAGTAGATCTGGCAAAGAGAGCATACTGTGGGTACCATCAGCTAGGAACCTACATTTAGCAAGTCCCAGGAAACATGTCTTTTTTGCCATGGCATCCTATGGAACATACGTTCATTCTCATTCTCTCCCCCCCTCTCCCTCCCTCCCTCCCTCCCTCGCTCCTCCCTCTCTCCCACACACACCTAAATTAGATTAACTCTATATCTGATGATATTCTGGAAAGTTCTAAAGACCTGGTCACGTCGTCAGGCCTGGAGGTTCCCAGATCTGTTACTGTCTTCAATGTTGTGTACCACCCAGAGTCATCTGTGGTAAAATGAGTGGCTAAATAAATTTGAGAGAGAGGGTGAGGGTTAATCTAATGATTTACTAGTGGAAAAATATGGAAGTGGAAATGGAATCTTCTTTAGTATAGCATAGGATCGTCTTAAGAGGAAATAAATATATCTGCTAGTTTTGAACAGATTGTTTTATTAAGTATCTTAACATGAATATAAATGATCAAATTGTTAATTGTTAGAGTCTATAATATTTCATTATCTGTAAAAAGAGCTACAATTGCTTCCCCACTGTTTTAATAATGAGGGGAAAACAACTCCACAAATCAACATTTTGCAATCAGGCTTTAATTGCTCATTTTCTGAAACATTGCTGCAGAATAACTATAAGAATATTTTGTTCACTGATATTCTGTTAACTTTAGAGAACCAACAAAAATACATCCTTTTCTTTACGATTTCTTCATCATCGTATAGATTTACAAGCTAAAAAATAGTGTTTCTTAAATAACTGCTCTAAATATTATTTAGAATGTGATATAATACACACCACTTACACATAAATCATACGTTACCACACATACAGTGAAATATATGCATACGTTTCATTGCATGTTCAAAGGTTTTGTTCAAAAGGAGTGTGACACGTGGATAAACCAAAGAAGCTTGTTACACTATTTCTAACTTCAGGTAGCAATCACTACATCCCAGTTCAGTAGTCTCGATGAAGGCAGAAAGAACGCACTGAGAACCAAGGTATACTTTAGGTATTAGAATGACAGATCTCAGCATAATTACATTAACAATTCCTCTGAATAACTTATAGTTAGGAAAGAAATAAAATGGAGAAAACGATAAAAGTACGTTAAGAGAAAAATAGTAATCCTAGAAGGTATATTCCATACAAGATAGCAAAAGGGCAAAGACTGTGTTTGATACCTTCTTCATTTATTCTGAAAAAGAGTGTTATGTGTACCATTCAATAATGCTTACTGTTATCAAAAATATAAGTAGGAAAAAAACACTAACAAAATAAAAACTATATCTAAAATGTTCAGGAACATAAAATGGTATTTTCTGGAAGCAAAATAACAGTGACATAAACGTCAATAAAATCTTATGGCAACATGTTTTTATCAGAACTACCTGCCACATTTCAATTATGTGGTTAATCACTGCAGCCTAAATTATTCTACTCAATACATTGAGTAAAATAAATCTGCTTATTTAATAATTTATTTATGTTACTTCTAATTGGACACAATACCTAAGACCTTTTGTAAATATTATGAAATGTACATTTAAGTAATACTGATCTCTTATGAAACACAGTCATCAGTCTTTTGTTATTACTCTAAATATGAAAGGAAGTACTTGAACATAGTGCATTGTGACATGAAATACTGTATTAATATACATAGCATACAGCACCTCACAGTCTACAGGTAAGCAGAAAGATTAACCAAATGGCACTTTCAAGAAACACGACAGTGTTTCTTGATAAAATGTTAGTGCCATTTTGTGCAAATAACTTTCACCGGATACTTGAATATGTGCAATTGCTGCATCACCATATTTTTTAAGTTTTACACATATCATTTACATAAATCATTACTACTAATTTGTATTGAAATTGAACTGGTAAATAAAATCTTGTTTTTATTTTTACCATCAATATAGTGAATGAAATAAATGTTCAAAATATAAATCTACATTCTGTACACAAATGAAGACACCGTGACCATCATTTTTAAAGTTGTAAAGTTTATCAGGTAATGCAAGAGTTCTACTTCCCAACAAACTCATAAAAACTGATCAATTCTTACTGAGCAGCAATATGTACTGAAAACATCATACATTTTATCCTTTATTCTTAATAGCATTAAATACTTAAAAGTGTATGTCCAATATAAATACCCTGCTTGTTAATACTAAATTGCAACAGTGCCTACACTACACATGAGTAGTTTTATTTTACAATATTTTCTTCATATGGACAATTGAATTAATAGAATTTCCATAAATTAATGCATTCATGAAATAACATTGTCATGCTACATTTAAATAATCAATAAATACCAGCAAAATATAAGATCTACTTTGCAATATAGGTACCAAAATCTGTTCAAAAGGAGCTAAAATCAATTCTATTCAAATTTATTAAACATAAAAATATGAAATGTGTTGTCACACAAAACCATGATTAACTAGATCACAGTTATTGCTTATGCCTAGTCTCTTTTTGTGTTTTAATTAATTAAAATATTTTTTAAAAAACCCAGCCTGCTCTTTTCAGATCCATCATCTTTATATTGTCCATCTCCTATATAAGCTTCTTTCTTGTTTGCAATATATATCACATAGTTCATTTCTTCATTTGGTTAAAGAGATTAACAAATCAAGTTTGATAAGCCAATGCAAGTCAGTTTCAAAGCAATGAATCCCAAGTCTTCTTCATATACAAACCTGCAAAACTTTTATTTACAGTGTTACACACAGAGATGTCCCATTTAACTATTGCATGTTGCTGCTGCTGGAGATCTCTGGAAGCAATAATTTATAAAACCCTATTTGGCTTGACACTGGCATACTTACAGAACCATATTCTCCAATTTCATCACACTGAAAGGATGAACCAGAAGAAACTGGGTTGTTCCAATTTTAATGAGATAAGATTTATATATTGAATTATGATCTTTAAACATCTTGAGATCACAAAACAGATTAAAACTTTTAATAATAGTGTTATTCGATAAACCCTATGTTAAATAAAATATATTCTCATGTGCACTAGTTTTATCTAGGCTGTAATACATCGAGTACTGACACTGGTGATTCTGTCATATACAATGAACTACACATTAGGTAAAATGCCAATATCATTACACTATTCTATGTCCAAGGCACATAAGGATGGGATAGTGGCCCCTTTTAATAATAGACCTTGAAGTCATATTACCAACTGCTTCTTAAAGTGTCCTAATTTTTAGCATCTTTCCAAGTTTCAGGGACAAACATGCAGCCAATGTATTCTTCCAATGTGAGCATTCATTGGAAGAGCTTTCTGCACTCTCTTCTGCCCAAATGGACAACAGATTACTTATAACTTCTCTGAATGGACGGATAACATATAGCAGGGTCTCCAACCTTGGCAACTTTAAGACTTGTGGACTCCCAGAGTTCCTCAGTCAGTGCTAAAATGTTATTTGCACAAAATGGCACTGCCATTTTATCAAGAAACACTGTCATGTTTCTGAAAGTGCCATTTGGTTAGCTTTCCTGGCTGAAGAACTCTGGGAGTTGAAGTCCACAAGTCTTAAAGTTATCAAGATTGGAGACCCCTGACATATAGCATATAAGCATGCTTAAGCAGGGTCCACAGGATTGCCTGAGATGTTACACATGCTCTTCATGACAGGTCATGAAGAGCATATATATTACCTTCTGAAACTAATCCAGTTAGAAACTCTAGAACACTAAGTTGAAAGAGATTTCCTAAATCAGCAAATTTATTCAGCATATTTACTAAAATTTTGAAGGTTTTGATGTTACGAGGGTTGTATAACTTTTGCTATAATTCTAATGGCAATTTTTGTATATACACCAGTAAATTAATAACTAGACATTTTCAATTTTTCACATTATAGTAATATACAACTCAGTTAAATAAGTTTCCTACCCATTTCCAATAAACATGCAAATTAGTAAGAACAAATCACATTGTCATTAAAAAAAAAATCTGGTTTTAGGCTCCATTTTTGTTTCTCTGTGTCTGTTCTTTATTTATTTAGCAATTGTTGCACATCTCCAAAACCTTGTGCTTATGTATGTTTTGAAATTTCACATGGCTACATTAAGCATAGTAAATTTAGAGAACAGTTATTTTTTAAGGAAATAGGCGTTGGCTTACCTAAATGCAGTTTCTCAGCATGCCTTGGGATAATCCACACATATGGTTGAATCTGCTTTTCTGCCCAGAGACTGAGTCATCAATCTTTGCCACACCTCTTCCTCTTGGGGCAGGAAACCCCCTAGCCCCAGTCACGATGAAGGCACAGCCATTTGATGATCTTCCTGGGGTGTTGGCTCTGCTTCCCACCTGGACACTTGACCAGAAGGTTGCCAGGGTGGGAGTGGACTATCCCAAGGCATGCTGAGAAACTGCGTTCAGGTAAGCCAATGCCTGTTCTCCAGCATGCCTTTGGGATAATCCACACATATGGGACATACCAAAGCTGGCAGTCCCTATGGGCGGGAAGAGGTTGGTCCTGTGCACTTCCATCTGTATGCACTCACTGTAGCACTCTTCTTCCAAAGGCCGTCTCTGCTAAGGTGTATGTGTCCAATCTGTAGTGTTTTACGAATGGAGATGGGGATGACCATGTAGCCTCCCTGCAGATGTCCTCAAATGAGGCTTGCATCGGCCAGGCAGCTGTGGTAGCTGCACTTCTGGTCAAGTGAGCTGTTACCTGTCTGCGTGTTGAAGGAGCTTGGGTCTCATAGGCCTTGGCTATACAAGCCCTGATCCAGCGGCCTATAGTTGAAGAGGAGACTTTAGTGCCCATTGAAGATGGCTGAAATGAGACGAACAGGGCCTTGGTTTTATAATACATTGATGTACATTTGATGTACCTGTGAAGAGCCCTCTAAACATCCAATTTGTGCCCTCTGTGTTCTCTGTCGTGTGAAGAAGCAGGGCAAATGTCAGGAAAAATGACTTCCTGAGCCCTGTGGAAACAAGAGTTTACCTTTGGGATGAAGGAGGAGTCGAGGCGCAGGACAACCCTGTTGTCGTGGAATGTAGAGAGGTCTTCCCTGAGGGAAAGAACTGCCAATTCTGATATGCGCCAGGCCAATGTGATGGCCACTAAGAAGGCAACTTTGAGGGTTAAGAACCGCAGGCTTACAGATTGAAGTGGTTCAAATGGGTCCTGAGTAAGAACCGCAGGCTTACAGATTGAAGTGATTCAAATGGGTCCTGAGTAAGGGCTTGTAATACTGTAGACAGGTTCCAAGAAGGATATCTGTGAAGGTTTACGATTGATAACTCCTTTGAGGAAGGAACGGACTACCAGATGATGAGCTAAGGAGTTCCTTTTCCCATAGTGTAACACAGTGGATAGGGCTGCTACCTGCCTGTGTAGCATACTAGGACAGAATCCTTTGTTGAGTCCTGTTTGTATTAAGTCCAGGATCTGTGGCACTAGGCTGCAATTGGGTCTGTGCCCTTCTTGGTGCACCATCGATGGAACACTTTCCAGGTAGCATCATATATTCTGTTTGTAGAAGGCCTCCTGGAGGCTTGTATTGTTTTGATGACATTTCTGGAAAAGTTATCCCTCCTCAGGATCCTCTTCTCAAGTGCCAGGTGGTCAGTTGGAACCACTGAGGCTCCATGTATTCCAAGACCCCCTGGCTGAGAGATATCCTGCCCTGAGGCATCCTCCAAAGGCGGGACACTGACAGGCTCATGAGATCCGCATACCATAACCATCTGGGCCAGTGGGGAGCGATGAGGATGGTTTCTGCCTGTTCTAGAAGTACTTTCCTGATCACCCCTGGTATGAGGGGAAGAGGAGGGAAGGCTCTTGGGCCAATGGCTGCGAAGGGCATATAGCCCTTCTTCACCTGGCGATGGGAATCTGGAGTAGAATCGGGGAAGTTGGGTGTTCGTTGAGAGTGGCAAAGAGATTGAGTACTGGCCTCCCGAATCTCTATGTCCTGGAACAGATCTGGATGGAGACGCCACTCAGAGTTGTCCACCCTGGTCCTGCTTAGGTAATCTGCCTGGACACTGCTATCCCTGATATGTGCTCTGCCTTGATTGACAATAGGTCGCCCAGGTTCCCAGTTGCTGCATTTCAGATATGAGGGATCTGGAGTGGGTCCATCCCTGGTGATTGACATGTGCTTTGGCCACCACACTGTCCATTAGGATCAGTATGTGTTGGCCTGTCACTGTGCTTTGGAAGTGTTTGACAGCTAAGTTTGAGAGCTAAGCTCTCAGTTCTAACCAGTTTATATTGTGTTGAAGGTCCGCTGGGAACCATTGATCCTGCATGAGCTGGGATTGTAGATGGGCCCCCCATCCCAACATACTTGCATCTGAAGTGACTGTGATGCGATTGGGTTCTTTGAAACCCACCACCTGAGGGATCTGAGACATCTGACTGGAGTCGGACCCTGACATTGGAGATGTGGTGCCTGCCCTCTGAAATGGTAGGAGGAACCATTAAAGAGGCCTGGCATGCAATTGGGCCCATGGTACTATGGCTATGCACGAGATTAATTTTCCCAGAAGCTGGGAAAGCACCGCCAAGGGAACCGCTCGCTCCACTATGACCTGGGTGATCAAGGATTTGATGCTGTTCTGATGCTCCTGGGATGAATATACTTCACATAGATTTGTGTCTATCACTGTGCCCAGATGAAGGAGGCAGGTGGAAGGTATTAGCTGGCTCTGATCTGCAAATCTGCAGGACGAGAAAGCATGCAATCAAAAGGAAATCTCTTGAGTTTGGATTTCCTCAGCAGGAGGGATAAATTCCTGTTCCCTATCTCCTTCTCGTGACCAAGCCCCTGCAGGCAACTCCAGTTCTAAAGATTGCTGAAGGAGGCAGCTAACAGGCCCTGGCTGGGGGAAGTGGGTATACCTCTCCTAGTCTGCTTGCTTCTGAGCTCTGGAGAACTGCTTTTCCAATGGTCTTTGCCTTCTTTCTTCTGCTCTTGTCGGCTTTCTGGAATAAAGAGCCTTTGCCTTTAACTTGTTAGCGGCTTCCTTACTTGCAGATCTGGCTTTTCTGGGACTCTGTTGGATCGTTTTGCACTTGTGGGCTCCATGCTGTCTTGGTCAGCCATGCTGCTAATGCCCAGATTGCAGGGAGCAGAGCTCTCTCAATCCTCCAATCCTGCTGCTCCAAGGGGAATTCCAGGCCTGGAAGCCTTCCCTGGGCTGTAGCAGTGGCGGCCCTACCAGTCTCCTGGATAATCTGCATAACTCACCATTTGGCCAAAAATCAGCTGGAGACTTTGAGAACAAAAGCGGCTGCTCTGGAGCTACCCTGTTAAGCCTGGGAGCTCCATGATGTGCTGGGGGCGATTGCAGCTTCAGCGCCCCCCCCCCAGGGGTGGGGGATTGTTTTGGGTCTCCCTGCCTGGGCTGTTAGGCCTTCAATTGGTAGTTCAGGGGGGCTGCGAAAAACGGAGCAGGCAGAAGTTCCAATTGCTGCCTGTTTACGATGATTTGGATACTTTGAGGGGGGAGTTTTTGCAAACCTTTGGGAGAATCCATACTTTAAACTGCTGCTTTCTGCTGAATTGTTGGAGCCAACCTTTGCCACATTTCTATAGGGCCAAGACTGAGTTGTCACTGGAGCTAGGGGGCTTCCTGCCCCGACAGGAAGAGGCAAAGATTGATGATTCAGTCTCTGAGCAGAAAAGCAAATTCAACCCATATGTGTGGATTATCCCAAAGGCATGCTGGAGAACCAAGTAGGCATAATCAGTCTATTATTGATATAACTGAGCTTTATTTCTACTATAGTGAATTGTTTCAGTTTTTGCCTCATTCTTCTGCAGCTCAGTTTGAATAAGGAATGCACTCAGCACTGCCAAGTTTCTTCATAATGCTCAAAATAGATTTCAGCTTGTGGGAGAAGAAAAAAATTCTTCAAGCACCTTTAAGCAGGAGAATTGCTTTCATGGGTACTATTCTATGAAAAAATGTATGTATGTATGTATGTATGTATGTATGTATGTATGTATGTATGTATGTATGTATAAAAGAGGTAGACTGGATTTAGGGTTGATCAGTAAAAATACTGAGTTTTTATTCACCCAGAACTCTGAAATATATATTTGTGAAGTACAACAGTCCACTTATTTTATTAGTGTGGAAAACAAATTTACGTAAGTTAACATTCCAGAATTACATCTTTCACTTTTATATTTGTTTGATATCAGTTCGGCCCTGCCCTCCTAGATGAATTCATGCATTCTTTTATTTTTAGATTACCTCATTGCTGGAAGGTTCATTGACATCACTTGAGGGCTTGATTAAATATTGCAATTTTGGCATAAAACAATATGATTTTAACTGATTTCTTGGGGGGGGGGGGCGCAGCGGCAAAGGGCAGATATACTGTTACTATTAAAGAACCTATGTATACTGCAGTTTCCTCTCTTGCTCTCACACGTTAGTAAGTTTTGCTTTACTTTTCCCAAGTTCATCTGACCATGTCTTTTTAAGATGCTTAGATATTTTCAAATATGACTGTCTAAAGATATTTGTATTTATTTAACAATGAAAATGTTAAGTTATTAAGGCATATGGATATAGACTCAAATATTGAAGTGAATTCTATGCTGAAAATTAATATTGTGAACTTAGGCATAGTTAAAAAGGTCAGTAACTTCCAGTTCCTTCCTGTACCTACTATCTAGTAAACACTGTTTATTCAGCTCTCATGATACCTGCATTACAAATGTCACTGAAATGTAATTCAGATTTTTTAAACCTTTCTTGTTTGCTCCATCATTATTACAAAATGGTGAATATACAATTAATTGTACATACATGCTTGTAGTCACCAGTCAGTTCATATTATATTATAAGCATAAAATATGTATTACCCTCATGGCTCTTAACTCCTTTTCAACAGACAAATAGAAGAGGCATAACTGACATTGTTGTCTATATCTAGAGAAATAGTAACATAAGGTGTTCCACGGGACAAGTTCTTCAACAAAGAAGACATGCTTCCAGGCACCTGCCAGGTAGCATTGTTTAATAGAAAGGACCTAGACCAGGGATGTCAAATTGGAAGCCTGCAGGCCGAATGCATCATGTGCAGGCCATGCCCACCCCAGTTCCATGAATGGGGAAAATGTTGTGAAATGTCACGTGATAGCAACATGATGCGGTGAGTTTGACACCCATGATCTAGACCATGCCCACTTTGTGGTGGCAAGAACAGAAATAATTGTAGACAGATATTTCCACAAATAAACCAGCCTTGTGCTACATCCAAAAGGCTACTGGAAGCGATGCAACTCATAGAGTAGTTCTACAACATGGGCATATCAAGGTGTGCTCCTGACTAACTGGACTACATTATTCTGAAGTTACCAATTCTTTATATAGGTTTATATATAAAAGTTATATAGGTTTAATGCCCAGTGAGCGGACAGTAATGTTAGAACTGAGACATTAATCAGCAAAAGGGGAAAGTAATTAGCTTTATTTCAAAAGTCTGCCTATTGAAGTATTTTGAAACTCATATTTACAAACTGTCATAATAACAACTTATTCTTTAGTTCTTGTGTTAGTTTTTTTTTAGTTTTCTGAGTTTTTATTTTATTAAATAAAATGTATTTAGTAAAATAATCACAATGCTTGTATTCCTCCAAGTACTGTACATGGCTAGACTCCAGATTGAGTAGCTGTCCTCAAATGCCTTCCAATGAGCTCTGCCAGATTCTGCAGTTCAGAAGTAATTTAAAAGCAGAAAGCTGTAGCAAATGAGACCTAATGGAAAACAGGGAATGCTTTAGTTCATGCTAGCTGTTTGCAGAAGAGAACAGAAATGGAATACCACAAAGGAGGAAAAAAGGGAGGTGCAAAACACAGTTCATTTACCACATAGGCTTAGATTCCACATGCAAGTTTTTTTTAAGTAGCTAAGATTCATTAGCAATCTGAATAGTACTTTATTGTTGAGGTTCATTACAAGACTGAATAATAACTTTTATTGTGGGAAATGAAGTGATATATTCCTGAAGTAGGGATCACAGTTATACCATTTATAGTAACAGTAATACCTAATTGTTAAATTATATATGCTGCAAGTGAACATATAAATGCATACAACCAGTACTCAAAGATGCAAATAATATAGGAAGATGTAAGCTATTTTAGACCAAGTAAGATATTAATCTCTATTTGATTATTCTTTTATCTGCATTCATAGCAACAGATGTATCACTAGGCTCCAAATCTTCCCAAAACAGGGACTAAATTTTACCTTTTTGGAAATGTGGATATGCTCTAGCCCTATCTCATTTATTTTATTAAAATTTCAATTAAAATGATAAAAACTAATACAAACAACAGAAAAAAGAAATAAGTATAGAAAATAATAAAAAATTGAAATATAGGAAAGAAAATAATAAGAATACAGTGAACGAAAGTATATAAAGAAATTATTTTCCCCTTCATCACAAGCAATTTTAGTAATGTATCTCCTCTTAAAAAGAACAACTTATCTCTTCTTTCCATATAAATATATCCTTGTAATTTTAGTGCTGATCAACAAAAATCATTTGTATCAAAGAGAACATATTTATTTTAACTTTGGTAAAATAAACCAACTTTATATTTCTTTTATTTTAAACAATCTTGATTTTTAATTCTTTCAACTAGAGAAGTAATTTGGTCTACTGATTAAGAAAATTGGCTAGAAATCAAGAAACTGTAATTCTAATCCCAGTTTAAATATGAAAGCCAACTAAATCACTTTAGGACAATAACTCTTTCTTAGCTCAAAGGGTTGCTAATATGGAGAAAATAGGAAAAGGAAGGAGTACTGGTATGTTTGCCACTTGGAGTTACTTATAAAATATTATATTTGAACTAGATTTGTTTTCATTTTTTCTTGGTCTTGTTCACAAAATTCTTCAAAACTTTAGCAAGCCTCTTTTGTAAATCCTAGAAAATTATTCAGGTACTCTCGTTTTGTTATTTGTTCATCCATATTCATTTTTACATATCTTTTTTCATATAATTCTTGTATACTGTCATTTTAAAATCCACTTTCAGATCATTCTCAATCTTGTCAGATATAACTTGTTGCTCTTTCATAACATCTTTTAAACAGTCTATCTATAAAGGCAGACAGTCTTAAAATTAACCTCTGAGTCCATTGTTTAAAAATATCCTTCAATATCTCCAGAGTTAAAATAATTTGCTTCATTCTGTACTAGTAGCTCAAGTGTTCTTCTCCTTTAATTGTAATCTTTAGAACCTTCCCTCTAATGCCCAACCTTCAAAGTCTCATCCTATCATTTGCTTCAATTCCACCCTGACCCTTAGTTCATTTGTAATTTCCAAAATCAAAGTTCCAATCATCTTTTTCTATTTATTCCAAAATAATTTTTATATACTTAAACTTGAATTTAAAACTTCTTTTGCTAAGGAATGAAAGAAAGTCTGTATAACTTGTTAATTCGAAGGCTCCTAATACTGAAGCACAGCTAACAAGCAATATCCAAAAGTGATTATAAAAAGAAGCATGCAGATCCACTGCCCTTTTTGATGGTCCCAGCCACGGTTTCAGTAAGATGATTAATTCTCTCATCTCTAAAGCTCTAAATGTACTAGAGACTGCTGTCACTCTGCTTGCAGGAGCAACTGTAAGGAGCACCTGTGGGCAATCTCAAGTCCTCTCCTTGGTCAGAGGGGAATTATAAAGAGCCAGTGCCAGTCTACTAGCCAGCTCTTCAATCCACAGCAGTCATCAGCTCTACTTTTTAGCAAAGCCATCTTCAGTTCACCATTTTTTTTCCGGATGATCCAGTATTTATTTGCAATTGATTCTGATTGTGTTCTGTGTATATTATGCAATAGTGTGCCTGCTGCAATCTTCTTTCCATGTCAAAAATATAGATACACATAGACAAGCAAAACATGATACAGAGAAATTAATATATTACTTAAGAAATATTATAGAATAGAATACTTTATTGGCCAAGTGTGATTGGACACACAAGGAATTTGTCTTGGTGTAAATACTCTCAGTATAGATAAGGAAAAGATACATTCGTCAGGAGTCAAGAATCATAAGGTACGACACTTCATGATAGTCATAGGGTACAATCAACAATCAAATCATACTAGGAAACAGTCAATATAAATCGTAAGGATACAAGGGACAAAGTTACAGTCCTACAATCACAAGTGGGAGGGGATGGGTGATAAGGAGTGATGAGAAGATTAGCAGTAATAGTAATGCAGACTTTGTAATTAGTTGAACAGTTCTGAGAGAATTATTTGTTTAGCAGAGTGATGGCTTTCGGGAAAAAAACTGTTCTTGTGTCTAGTTCTGGTATGCAGTGCTCTATAGCATCATTTGAGGGAAGGAGTTGAAACAGTTTATGTCCGGGATGTGAGGGGTCTGTGAATATTTTCACAGTCCTCTTTTTAACTCGTGCAGTATACAGGTCCTCGATTGAAGGCAGGTGGGTAGTAATTGTTTTTTCTGCAGTCCTAATTATAGAAGTCTATGTCTGTCCTGTTGGGTTGCAGAACCAAACCAGACAGTTGTAGAGGTGCAGATGATAGACTCAATAATTCCTCTGTAGAACTGTATCAGCAGCTCCTTGGGCAGTTTGAGCTTTCTGAATTGGCGCAGAAAGAACATTCTTTGTTGTACTTTTTTGATGATGTTTTTGATGTTAGGTGTCCATTTTAGGTCATGTGATATAGTAGAACCTAGAAATTTGAAGGTCTCTACTGTTGTTACTGTGTTGTCTAGTATCGTAAGAGGTGGTAGTATGGGAGGGTTTCTTCTAAAGTCTACCACCATTTCTACAGTTTTGAGTGTGTTCAGTTCCAGATTGTTCCGGTTACACCACGAGGCAAGTTGTATAACCTCTGTCTGTATGCAGATTCATCATTGTCTCGAATGAGACCAATCACTGTTGTGTGATCAGCAAAGTTCAGTATTTTAACAGATGGATCGTTTGAGATGCAGTCTTGGTATATAGGGAGAAGAGAAGTGGAGATAGCACACAGCCTTGGGGGAGAGCTGTGCTGATTGTACAGGTATCGGATGTGATTCTGCCTAGCTTCACCTGCTGGTTCCTGTCTGTTAGGAAGCTTATGATCCACTTACAAGTGTGTTCAGGTACTGCTAGTTGGTTTAATTTACTTAGAAGATCTATTATCATTCACTCATGTCTCTCCTCATTGTAGTTTATTTTAACTGTAGTATGACAACATCAAAACATTAATGAGCATGAAGTATTATGATGTAAGGAAAATCATATGACAAAAGATACTTTCATCTATTTTTCAGCTCCCATCTTTATAACTTACCGGTAGTTGCTTTGAGCTCATAGATGTTTCTTATGAAAGGCCAAATAATCATCAATGTCATGTTATCTCATTCTTTCTTGGAATCAATATGTCTACTCCCTTATTAGCATTGACTGAAGATTATTAAGATGGGATGGAGTGATTCATAACACTTGCAATTTGGGAGTTCATCAGATCGGAGATGCAGTCTCACAAACCGAAGCATACTGTAGATTGTATTGTTATGCCATCTACTCTACTACCATACTGTCCTTTTCTCCAAGAAGAATAGCTTCAGAGGTCATAAAGAAAGATGGAAATAATATTTTGGAGCCTTATTAGCAGAAGTGTGAATGTGTGTGATGGATGGCAATGAAAATTCCAATCACTTAAGCAGAAGTCTGCTCAAAGGAATTTCAATTATTGAAAGAATAAGAAATTCTAATTACTGAAATTCCAAATGTTCTGAAAAATAGCATCACAGATAATTTGAATGATGCAATATGATACTATGAACTGACACTTTTGAAGTATTTATTATACCTCTGACAAAATAACTTGGAAAAATGTTGTGGCTGTCTGACAAAGAATCCTATGAAGGGCAGGCAGCCATCAATTTACTGAACATCACTTCTAGTGGTTGCCAGTTGTTTGTTTATTTGTTTTGTTTCTTTGACAAAGGAGATATATTTAGGGAGTCACTAGCCCTTTTCCACTTAAATAGTTTAGCTTCCATTTTTCAAAAAAATATTTGAAATCACTACACCGCTGTTCAATAAATCAATATGTACATTGCTTGAAAATGTTTCTCTAAATATTGCAGTAACTGCCATGCTACAAATATAAGCTTTTAAGAGCATCATTCTACTTGCATTGTAGAGAATGTTCACTTAAGCTGCCATCCTGATAAAGCTTATCAGGACTAAGTCATATTTGAATTAATTGGCTTTCAAATAGAAATGTGAGAGATAAGTATGTTAAGTTTTTTCTTGAAACTCATAATGCTTATTTTATATGTCAATAATTTTACTATTTATTTATTTATTTTATTTATTTATTTATTTGTCAATTGCTTACAAGATAATAGGTATAAGTAAAAACATAGTTATGAATACATGGATACATGTAAGAAAAATAAAATATAAAAGAAACAATAGGACAGGGACGGTAGGCACATTGGTACGCTTATGCACGCCCCCTACAGACCTCTTAGGAAAGGGGTGAGGTCAATAGTAGACTACCTAAGGTTAAAGGTTTGGGGGTTTGGGGAAGAAACCACAGAGTCAGGTAGAGTATTCCAGACATTGACCACTCTGTTGCTGAAGTCGTATTTCCTGCAATCAAGTTTGGTGCGATTAACCTTGAGTTTGTATCTATTGTTTGCTCTTGTGTTGTTATGGTTGAAGCTGAAGTATTCATTGATAGGTAGGACATTGTAATGTATGATTTTATATACTATACTTAGTATATAATTATATATTATATTAGTATATAATTATATATTATATAATATATATTATATTATTATGCAAGCTATTAAACTACGATCCTCTGGAATCTTCCAGGCACTCATTCACACACTCACATACACACAACCCCCCCCCCCCACCAAATTGATAATTTAGGCAAGTTACTTCTGTTAAAAAAGATCTACTTAAGCTAAATTAGTCATTTATTTAATTGCCATTTTTATATCAGCCCCTAAACTCAGAACATCTTATGCTTATCCTATAGATATAATGCTGACCCAGTGTTGTAGAAATAAAGCATCAACTACATTTTGCATTATAAACACAATATTAAAATGCAAAAAGTAATACACTTAATATCAACATCAAAAATAATAAAATGCATAATTAACAAATTTCTTCCCCATATATGAATAAAAAACAACTAACATTTTAAATTGTGTTTGAAAACAAACACAAGAAGAAAACTTAATTAAAGGATCTGAGAAAATAGGCGTAGGTTCTTACCTGATATGCCAGTTCTCTTCGAGCTGCGAGGAGCATCCAAAAGTGTGGGATGGTTCAGTCTTGCTTCTGACAGGCTGAGCTTAAACTTCGGAATGCTCCTCCTCCTCCACGGGACTCCTGCCTAGCATTCCCCAGTTTTGGCGAAGATCGTAGTAGAAAGCAGGTGGCGCTTCCTCAGAACTACCAGTTTACCTCAGCCAAAAACAGGACTCCCCCAGATGGAAGGAAAAATACAGAAAGAAAGTAGGGTGGGGTTGGATGCTCCTCGCAGCTCGAAGAGAACTGGCATATCAGGTAAAAACCAACGCCTATTCTCCTACGAGCTGCTCGGAACATCCAAAAGTGTGGGACATACCAAAACTTGGCCTGTGCTATGGGTGGGATGCCGTCTGGGCCTGGATTCTGTCCCTGTCCTCCAAGACTCGCTGTAACACTCTCTGACCAAATGCAGCATCCGCTGACGCAAAGACATCAATTTTATAATGCCTGATAAAAGGAGAAGGAGATGCCCATGTGGCGGCACGACAAATGTCTGTGATAGGGGCTTGAGTGGCCCAAGCTGCTGTGGTTGCTGTATTTCTTGTGGAGTGACCTGTGATGCCCTGGACACTGCCAGAGCCTGGACTTGATAAGCTTTGGCGATGGTCGCTCGTAACCAATGACCAATAGTGGGTGAAGACGTCTTAGCACCCTGACTGTGAGGTAGAAACCCAACAAATAAGTCTTCGGTCCTTCTAAATGAAGCCGTGCGATGTATATAGATGCGTAAAGCCCGTCTAACATCCAGTTTATGCCACTGACGTTCTAACCCTTGGAAGGTTGTGGACAGAAATTTGGTAAAACTAACTCCTGTGCCCTATGAAAGGCCGTATTAATCTTTGGAATGAACGTAGGGTCCGGTCAGAGAACAACCCTATCCACGTGAAAAACACAAAGGTCATTCCTGACCGACAAGGAAATGCGCCGAACTGAAGTTATGGCCACTAGGAAAACTACCTTATATGTGAGGAATTGAAGAGTTGTGGAACGTATCGGTTCGAAAGGAGGCTTGGTAAGAGCTAAAAGCACCTTATTCACCTTATTCACCTTATTCAGATCCCAGGTAGGATAACGATGAACAGATGGTGGTCGCAAATTAGTGGCACTCCTAAGAAAAGCGCAAATAAGGGGATGATGAGAAAGAGATGAAAAGGCCTCATAATCGATAACTGAAGACAAGGCGGAAACTTGTCTCCTCAGAGTATTTGGTGAAAGTCCCCTGTTGAGACCATCTTGCAAGAAATCTAAGATTTGAGCTATTGAAGGAGATCGAGAGTCAATATGAAACTTGGAACACCATTTTGCAGATATGGACCATGTGGTATTGTAAATGCGAGTAGTTGAGGGACGTCTCGCAGCTTGGATGGTGGAAATAACTCTATTAGATAGGTTCCTGTTGATTAAACGCGACCGCTCAACCTCCAAATGGTCAATTGGAACCATTGAGGGTGCGGGTATCGGAGAGGACCCTGGGTGAGGACGATCCTGTCCAGAGGATCCTCCATGGTTTGAACACCGACAGACAACAAAGGTCTGCAAACCAAGGCCTTCTGGGCCAGTAGGGCTGAGTGGAGAAGGATGCTGAGAAGGCCTTTGTGCCTCTCGTGTACATTTGTCTATTTGTTTTTCTAGAGCTCTATGGCGCCTTCTTGCATCTCTTCCAGAAGCTTTGGAAATACCCCCTACATTCTTGGATTTGGATTTGCCTCAAGAGGTAGAAGGATGGGAACCGCTACCCCCTGCCATTTTATAGTTTTGAGATATATATATATATATAAATATATAGATAGGTATAAAATTGTAGAGATGTAGACAAATATGGCGGTTGGCACACCCAGGGACCTGACCCAGCAAGGGAAGAGAGCCCTGATAACAATATATTCCCTTGTTTGTTCAGTTTTGAATTGTTTGTACAACTGTTTATTTTATTTTCAATTAAATTATGGAGTCACTGATTAGCCACATTAAGAACACCTACAGGGCCTTGTAGAAAGATAGGACCCTCAACAGTGTTACTGCACAGGCTGACTCAGGCCCTAGGTGTTCGCTGTTGTGCTGCTGGGATGGACTGTGAGTGTTAGCCAACAGACAATATTAAAGAATTGAAAAGACAACCGGTTAGAGGACTCTTGCCTTTGAAGGAGGAGTCCCTAGAGAGTAGTAATTACTCCACACAGTCAATAACAGAAAGGCAATACCTGTAGGCTACATGGCCATGCGGTCTCCTGCACCCAAAATGGCGGCCGACCGACGTTTGGCGCACGTGCAAGCCAGCAGCAATGATCCTGTCCTTTAATGGAGAACTTCTATCCCCTTTAAACAGTAATCGACAGGGAAAGGAGGGAAAAACCATTGTGCTTCACTCCCTCTTGAAAAAAACGGCGTTCGGGGAAATTTAACAAGTAAAACGTCTTGCCACGCGGTTAGAATCGTGGCGTGATCGAGCAGCGGGGGGGGCAGAAGGGGGGAGCTGGAAACGATGTTCCCAAGAACCCCTTTTGAAAATGGGGCGCAGCAGACTCTTCCCAAAGATAAGTGAACCCCGAAGCTCCCTTAGGGAGAACTGAGGGCTCTCTGCTCTCTTTGCTCTATTTTATAATATATTTTTAACAAGGCAAACCAAAATCCAAAAGGAAGGGAAAAAAAAAACCCCAAGGGTGAAAAGGACTCAAGAAATAAGAATAAGAGATAAAATGAGAAATTGGGGAATTGAGAATAAAGAATTCACCTGTTTCGACCAGAGCAACACTAACACAACCTATTCAAACGAGGCTGAGCTAAAACTGGGGAACGCTAGGGAGGAGGAGGAGTGTTCCGAAGTTTAAGCTCAGCCTATCAGAAGCAAGACTGAACCATCCCACACTTTTGGATGCTCTGAGCAGCTCGTAGGAGAATGTAAAGATCTTAAATTTGTCTGATACAAAGAAAAGCAATCTACCATACAGACAGAGTTTCATAGTCAGGATGCTTCTAACATTTTATTATGGCCTTTATGTAGTTGTCCAGACAAACATTGTTACAAATAAAAACCAGAAGTTTACACTGGGCTTGGAAACAGATTATGACTAATTAACCACTAATGTAGTATGACTGAAATGCATTCTTTTTTACTAAATTTGCTACCCTATTTTGGACCAGCTGCAGTTTCTGAGTAAAAAGGTAGCACCATGGATTACACAACAATGCAATGTATGCGAATCTGCATACAGACAGGAGGTTATACAACTTGCTTCGTGGCTACAATGGCTACCAACCTGCCTTCCATGGAGGACCTGTATACTGCACGAGTCAAAAAGAGGGCTGTGAAAATATTTACAGACCCTGACATCCCGGACATTAACTGTTTCAACTCCTTCCCTCAAGACAACGCTATAGAGCACTGCACACCAGAACAACTAGACACAAGAACATTTTTTTCCCGAAAAACTCTGCTAAACAAATAATTCCCAAATAGTTGAACCCTGTTCAACTATTACAAAGTCTCCGCTACTATAACTGTTAAATCTTATTGTCATTCCTTATCACCCTTCCCCTCCCGCTTGTGACAGTATGACTGTAACTTTGTCCTTGTATCTTACATGTATATTGACTGTTTCCTAGTATGATTGATTGCTTATTGTACCCTATGATTATCATTAAGTGTTGTACCTTATGATTCTTGACTCCTGACGAATGTATCTTTTCTTTGTATACTGTATACTTTGTACTGTATACTGAAAGTATTTACACCAAGACAAATTCCTTGTGTGTCCAATCACACTTGGCCAATAAAGTATTCTATGATCTCTATTTCATGGAAACAATAAGTCTTTGTAATTAAAATGTTTGAGAAGTTGAACCGTGGCTATGGTTGTTTATGATTAGGTCCAACCTCATGTATCACAATAAAGTGAAGAATTTTATTTTAATCCCATCACAGATTCTAGAAAGAATACTTCTCTTAGAATTGAAACTGTTTATAGAAATACACAGCAGTCAAACAATTCATGACCTATGCAAAAAAGAGAAGTCTAATGTAGGCATAGCATGATTTTTTTTCTTTCCCAGTTATCATGGAATCAGTACTGGAGGTTCAGAAGTTAACAGCTCATTAATGTTTAAATGAACAAAGCATATTATCAGCTGCAGTTCAGAAAGGAAATGTATCTGTGTTGCTTATATTGTACAATTAAAAGAACCCACAGAAAACCACATGGAGCTATTTTCAATCCAAACAACTATTTTTAAAAAGTGGAATGAAAACACAGTAGTAGATGATAATGATTATCAGGAAAATTAACCATTTCACTTAACGAGGTTTCTATCACTAAAGTAAAGTCTTGAAAATAACATTGATGAATGACTCCATTTCTATTCCATCTTCCCATTAAATGCAAAATAATGGATATGAATATTTGCCCTGAAATAGCATTTTATATATGTTATCTTAGAATACACATTCCTAAACGTATCTGCATCTCAACACAACGTGTTTAAATGGAAGTTATATGTTTAAACTAAATCACATGTCAATGGATTTAGATGGAATAGAATTCTAGAAAAGTCTAATAGGCACCTTATGTAGGAAATGTGAACAGAATTTGCAGTCATCAGATTCTGTGACTGTCGGCATTTGAAAACAACAATCCAATGTTCTTTTTATAAAAAGAATACTCAAATGATTTTACAACTGCTTGGTTTGGTTGTAATTAAAGCATATTTTCACATTAACCTTCCAAGTTCATATGAAAATCCTGCTTTGGTTTCAACAGTTACTGTCAGTTCATCTATAAATGTATTTTACTGAACTAGGTCGCCCAACCCAGTTCTAAGCACCACGTGTTTACATGATTTTGCTAGCTTGCTAGGCACTTAAAAATGTTCGGATTTTCCTCAGCTTATTCAGGAGGAAAGGATTATGCACTTTTCTTCTATAGTATAAAATGGTCTGCATCAGCAAGTGCTTCAGCCACCAAATTTATTTCCTATGGGTATTTTTTACAGGGAAAAGAAATTATATGTCAACCTACCCCTTTCCGTAGCACTGAGCAACTTGCATCATATACTTAAATATTGTCCGGGTTTTACAAACATATACCTAATACTGTGTATTATTTAGCATATTTTTCCCAAAGACACAAATATCAGAAATATTGTACCAATATTGTACCATCACTACAGATGATCCTCAAATATAAAAGCTTATTCAGTGATATATGCATGTTGAACTTGAGGCATACAAAAGTAATTCTTGATGAATTAATATAACCATTCCATATATCATTGTTCAAGAAGGCTATTTGCTCCAAAATTGCAAATCTCCAGAGTCTATTTCTACTAGAGAATTATGAATTGTGCCAGGAACTCAAATGTCAGCAAGTATCATCATAGTTATAAAAATTAATCTGAACTACAAAACAGAGAACATCCTGGTTTTAGAAAGTTTTATTCAAAGTCCTTTGAATTGAATGTAGAATAATTTCTATGTGTGCTGACCCAGGCTTCATTCAAATTAAGAAAACATACGCTGTGTGTAAAAGCAAACCTTTTTTAATGCGATGCTGGGAATTATTTGCATTCCCAGACAAAACTCATTAAACACAATTGTCTGAGATAAGAGCACCCCTTTCAGGGTTGTAAAAGGTTGCCAAGAAACAGACGTTCACTTAATTAGCAGATAAAACGACAGAAGTTCCAGCAAAGACAAACCAGAGTCTGCAGGGCTTCGATGAAGAATCAGAAACTAATGAACTTCTTCGCTTTCTGCAAAGAACACATCACCAAGGGCTGACTTTTATCCCTTATGGTAGAGGCAATCACCTCCTAGCCTTGCTCTCGAGTCACCCCTGATGCTTCTAGCTGCTCTCTCTTTCTAGCAGCCCTGCGCACACGTGCACTGGGAACAGGTTCCTCAAGGTCCTTTGCCTCACTGCTGCCAGACTCCAAAGGCTCTGAAGGCAGCACTCCACTCTCAAATAGTCCTGGCCCCATTCCTGCATCAGATGCAAGACCCTTGTCCAAGTCCTCACCAGACTGCCTGACTGGTTCCCTTTTGTCCTTACTGTCTGATACCTCTGCCATCTGCACTGGCTGCCGGTGAACCACAGTATGCAACTACAGTGGGGCAAAAAAGTATTTAGTCACCCACCAATTGTGCAAGTTCTCCCACTTAAAAAGATGAGAGTGGCCTGTAATTGTCATCATAGGAATACCTCACCTATGAGAGACAAAATGTGAAAACAAATCCAGACAATCACATTGTCTGATTTGGAAAGAATTTATTTGCAAATTATGGTGGAAAATAAGTATTTGGTCACTACAAGCAAGCAAGATTGCTGGCTCTCACAGACCTGTAACTTCTTCTTTAAGAGGCTCCTCTGTCCTCCACTCATTATCTGTATTAATGGCACCTGTTTGAACTTGTTATCAGTATAAAAGACACCTGTCCACAACCTCAAACAGTCACACTCCAAACTCCACTATGGTGAAGACCAAAGAGCTGTCGAAGGACACCAGAAACAAAATTGTAGACCTGCACCAGGCTGGGAAGACTGAATCTTCAATAGGCAAGCAGTTTGGTATGAAGAAATCAACTGTGGGAGCAATAATTAGAAAATGGAAGACCTACAAGACCACTGATAATCTCCCTCAATCTGGGGCTTCACACAAGATCTCACCCCGTGGGGTCAAAATGATCACAAGAACGGTGAACAAAAATCTCAGAACTACACGGGGGGATCTAGTAAATAACTTGCAGAAAGCTGGGACCAATGTAAGAAAGGCTACCATCAGTAACACAGTACGCCGCCAGGGACTCAGATCCTGCAGTGCCAGACATGTCCCACTTAAGCCAGTACATGTCCAGGCCCATCTGAAGTTTGCTAGAGAGCATTTGGATGATCCAGAAGAGGATTGGGAGAATGTCATATGGTCAGATGAAATCAAAGTAGAACTGTTTGGTAGAAACACAACTCGTTGTGTTTGGAGAATGCTGAGTTGCAACCAAAGAACATCATACCTATGTGAAGCATGGGGGTGGCAACACCATGCTTTGGGGCTGTTTCCCTGCAAAGGGAACAGGACGACTGATCTGTGTACAGGAAAGAATGAATGGGGCCAAGTATCATGAGATTTTGAGTGCAAACCTCCTTCCATCAGCAAGGCATTGAAGATGAAACGTGGCTGGGTCTTTCAGCATGACAATGATCCCAAACACACCACCCGGGCAATGAAGGAGTGGCTTCGTAAGAAGCATTTCAAGGTCCTGGAGTGGCCTAGCCAGTCTCCAGATCTCAATCCCATAGAAAACCTTTGGAGGGAGTTGAAAGTCCATGTTGCCCAGCGACAGCCCCAAAACATCACTGCTCTAGAGGAGATCTGCATGGAGGAATGGGCCAACATACCAGCAACAGTGTGTGACAACCTTGTGAAGACTTACAGAAAACGTTTGACCTCTGTCATTGCCAACAAAGGATATATTACAAAGTATTGAGATGAACTTTTGATATTGACCAAATACTTATTTTCCACCATAATTTTCAAATAAATTCTTTCCAAATCAGACAATGTGATTGTCTGGATTTGTTTTCACATTTTGTCTCTCATAGGTGAGGTATACCTATGATGACAATTACAGGCCTCTCTCATCTTTTTAAGTGGGAGAACTTGCATAATTGGTGGGTAACTAAATACTTTTTTGCCCCACTGTATGTCCTACTATTATGCTTTGCCTTAGGTTTGACACTCAATAGCTAAAATGTGTTTTCAAAGTTAATTTCTGAAAATAATTTTGTTGTATTATATGTATACATAGCAATAGTCTAATATTTCCCCTATTGGCATAGAAATTTATAATCAAGGTGTTCTTAACATTTTTAAATACTCATCCCAAAATATCTACATATTCTATAGCTCGAGATAAGAAACTGTAATTCAAAACATTTTAGAAGAATTAACAATAGTCTGAAAAGTATTACTTGTCTTTTAACAAATAGTAATTATCTATAGCATTTGATGTTATTCCAAAACAGATACAGCATGTAGATAATTCCAGCACTACATGTTATTTACATCAATTAGAGACTCTCAATAAGTGTTGGACAAGCCTGCAGGTTTCTTGGCAAGATTTTCAGAAATAGTTTGCTATTGCCTTCTTCCTATGGTTGAAAAAGAGTGACTAGGCAAAGTCATCCAACTGATTCACACTTAAGGCAAGACTATGTCTCATAGTCTCCCAGTTTCTGATTTACTGGCCATCCAACTGCTACATTAAACTGTCTCTCTAGATATACTGTCACATATATGTTTAAAATATGTGCATTAACATTCTGTGATAAAGAGTTATAATTGCAGCAATGGGAAATTGCTCCATTCACTATGGATGATTCTCAAATGTAAAAGTTTATTTAGTGACACATGCATGTCAAACTTGAGGCACACAAAAGTAATTATTATTGAATTAATATTATTCTAGATATTATTACACAGATAATTCAAAAAAGCTGAATTAATATAATCATTTCATATATCATTGTGTAAGAAAGCTACTTGTTCTAGAAATTCAAATTTCCAGAGTCTATTTGTACTATAGAGATGACCATGTGTTAAAAAGCAGCTTAACACCTCACACTGTATCATCCTGAAGAATAATTTATGCTTTTCTCAGGGTAATAAGAATGCCCTATACCAGTGGTGGCTAATCTTTTTGGGCTCCTGTGTCAATAATTGTGTGCATGCTTGAGCTCATGTGCCAGCACCAGAAGACAATGCGTGCAGGTCCCCTCACATCCCCTCTGCATGCGCGTGTGACCTTCCCTGCATGTGCCATGCATCTCTGTGCATGCATGCATGACCCTCTGTGTGTGGCGTGTGTCTCTGCGCATGTGTGTCTCCCCCTCCCCCTGCGCATGCGTGCCAGATACCCAACAATCAGTTGTCAGGCAGGTGGCATGCACACATGCACAGTAGAGCTACTCTGGGCAAGGGCTCGCATGCTGGCAGTAATGGCTCTGCGTGCCACTTCCAGCATGCATGCCATAGGTTTGCCATAATGGCCCTATACTAAATTAAGCACGTTTAAACTGTTACTTTAATAAATATAAAAAAAGTAGCTTAAAAAATATCTTATAGCTTTGGATGTCATATTTATAAAAATACTTATGCTTCTATATTTACTGTTAGACCAAGTGAAGAAACTTCTTCATTATGTCGTTCCTCTGTGGATGCTTAGGATTTATTACCAATTTGTTTTGATCATATTCAAACTGATTTATGCTGAGTTCTTGACAACAACGGTCAGTTATTTAGTGAGCTTGCAAATTCACCCAAATAATATATGTTCAGATTAATTTGCTTTATTTAATTTAGGTACTGCTTGAATCCAGACAACTCTGGCTGTTTCAAATATAACTGCAAAAATAACAAGATGAATACTAAAATAACTACGTAATTAAGGAACATGAAAAAATAAAGAACAAGATAGTTTGGTAGTTTGGCCACCAATAAACAAAATATATCATACAAGAGGCTCTATTCATCTGAGCCCAAAATTTAGGAAATAAGGTCTTTGAAGAGTGGAAAGTTTTCTTTATTGAATACTGACATTCTTTTTTCTATTATAACTAGTGATAACCAGAGTTCAATTCTAAATTAGCCAAAAGTTTAATTGAAGCTTTTATAATGTTATCTACTGCATCTGAATTTCTGGTTTGATGAAAAAAAGCTTCCTTGATGTAACTTATTTTTTTTTCTATATTATGAACAGGACATTAACAATAGGAACAATAACAGTAATAATTTAGCTTAATTATCAAAAGTATACACAAAGCATCTTCAAGCATTAAAGTTACAAGGTTTTTTTAAAAATTGCAAGAAAAAATGTTCATTTTTCAAGAAAAGGGGCAGCAATGGCAAGCAGGAATTAAACTTGAAAAAAGTACATAAGATGTTCTTGTTTAATTCACATTTAAACTTCTGCAAAATTCCATTCCCTTTTTCACATTTTCCAGAAGAAATATTTTTGTCTTAAGAGATATGAAAAATAATTATAAGGAAACATTTATAACTATAGTATATAGTATAACTATAACCATAACTGTAACAGGTCTTTTACTGTTACTTTACAAACTTTTACTTTGATAAACTATGTAATAAAGAAATCTTTATTCAACATTTTAAAAGTAGCTCCATTATCTTTTTCATTAAACTTGTTTAACACACAAAGAGAAAAAATGAAATTGTAACTCTTGATTACTCGCCAATTTACAGTATTAAAAAAAGAATCTGCGCCACAGGTTGGCAGCTTTCCATATTTACAGTAAGCATCTAATGTTTCTCTCTGACAAAGGACAAAGGATTTAGTGATTTGTGTTTGGTGCAAAACCTGGAGGACTGGATTGTATCTTGTCCTTGAACAGGATAATCAATATCAATTTAAAAAACAAATAGCACCAAGGAATTGTTATATTCAATTAAGCTATTTTTAATCCTTTTACGTACAACAGTAGGATATTATTCAAACTGGGGACAGAGCATAAACATTTGCATAGTAAGAAGACTAATATTTTGAATTAATAAAAGTATACTTTATCATAATATCAAACAGATATTTCCTTCTAAAATTACTACTTGCCACTATTAATTGCCTCATAATCTATACCACTATTTGCAGAAAATGCTAGCAATACTTGCTAATTCTTCCATTGCAACACCATTTTAATGAAAGATCCCTTAAACATTATAAATAAGCCCAGTTTTTAGTGGAAGATACCAAGACTTCTGCTCTTGCTTGATTCAATATTCTATGGCATACAGCTTAGTAAACCTTTTCAAACAAATGCATGTTTTTATAAGTTTCCAAATGAATCAGGAAAAATGCCATGGAAATTTGCCACTTAGGAAAGCAAAAGCAATTTATACTTTCTTCAGCTTCCTATAGAGAACCTAAAGTTTGAAGATATCCTCCCAATCGCCTCTAAAAAACCACAATAAAACTGTAACATTAATATGATATATGAGAAGATTATTAATAGAGTTATATATCTAAATCTATGTATGTAGATTTGAATGAATATGTTTTTTTTTTTGGTTCCATCCATGATTTGGAGTCGAACCTCTGCATAGCACTCAAAGGTCAGTTTAAAATACTTGCTTGTGAAAATGAAATGTAATCTTGCTCATTCTGAGCATTATAATTTATCAACACAACAAGCAGGCTACAAAGATTATATTGCTAATTGCCTGAGAAGTCAGGAAAGGATTCTCAATTTTGAATACAAGGAAATTAACCAACTCACTAATAGACAAAAATGAGGTGCAAATGCAGGTTAGGAATATGAGGGAATATAGTGGGGGAAAGGGTAGAGATGGAATACAGAGCTGTTGAATGAGGCAGCCACAGATCCAGAAATTATTTTTAGGACTTGCCATCCTGGCAGGAGACATGTGATATAGTTCTGAAGCATGGAAGTTACAAAAGCAAATTAGTTCAATGTCAAGTATTTAGGATTTTCGTTTTGTCAGCTGGTCTCCTCCAATTATTTCAGAAGCTAGTTTCTTTAAAAATAATCTTAATAATGCCAAGGAAACACCAAAAGTTGAAAGGAAGGAAAGAAAGAAATCAAACAGTTCTTAAATAACTTTTTTTAAAAAAAATTTCCGTAATATTTTAAAAGTGTAGTAAACTGTAAAAAGCTAAGACTTGCTTTACTTCATCTGGTAGTCCTTGATTTACAACAATTTATTTAGTGACCATTCAAAGTTACAACAGAACTGAAAAATGTGAGTTATGACCAGAGGTGGTGTTCAGCAGGCTCTGGCCAGTTCTGAAGAACTGGTAGCAGAAATGTTGAGTAGTTTGGAGAACCAGCAAATACCACCCTGACTGGCCCCGCCCCATCTATTCTCTGCCTCCTGAGTCCCAGCGAATTGGCAGGGTCTTCTTTTGCTGCCCTGCACAGGAGAATGGAGCTGGAAAGCAGGTTACTGAGGTGGGGAGGAAATAGGATTTGCAGTAACCTTTCCCCAGGAATGGGGAGGGAATGGAGATTTTATAGTATCCTTCATTACATTTGCAGCATCCCAATGATCATGTGATCAAAATTCAGATGCTTGGCAACATATTTATGACTGT
Organism: Bungarus multicinctus; assembly: GCA_023653725.1. NCBI lineage: Eukaryota > Metazoa > Chordata > Lepidosauria > Squamata > Elapidae > Bungarus > Bungarus multicinctus. Next base: position 30,194,537 of record CM042849.1, on the reverse strand, counting down.
TGCTGTGATCACCTTCTGACAAGCAAAGTCAATGTGGAAGCCAGATTTATTTAACAATTAGGTTACTAACTTATCAACTACTGTGATTCATTTAACAACTATGCCAAGAAAGGGTGTAAAATGAGGCAAAACTGACTTAGCAAATGTCTCACTAACAACAGAAATATTGGGGGTCAGCTGTGGTCATAAGTCAGGGACTACCTGTATAGCCTAACTTCAGGAAATATATATTCTTATATCTTCCCAACTTCTATATATGTACACTATAATTCTCCATTGAGATAAAAGGCATCTAGTACTTTGGAGGAATGGAAAAAACTATTTGTTGAAATTACCTGCTGTGATCTAACATTAACTCTTACGTTATTGCTTCACATCACACCCCCCCACACCAAACAAATGGAACCAACAAATGGAAGCAATAAAAACCTGGCTCTTCGAGCAGGCCGGCCTAGGCTGAAATGGGATTTTTAATGTTATTTAGTATTTGAGTTTTAACTGGGATTTTAAAATTTGGGTTTTAATAATTTATTGGGGGAGGGTATAATTTTAGACAGCCTAAGATATTTAGTTCTTTTTAACTTTTATATTTGTAACAATGTTTTATGGTTGGCTGTACACCGCCCTGAATCCTTCGGGAGAAGGACGGTATATAAATATAATAAATAACAACAACAACAACAACAACAAAAATAATAGAAGATTGGGCCTTAATGGGAAAAAAAATAAAAAAAGCAGAACTGCAAGAGTAACATTTCAAGATCTTCATCTTAATCAATCAAAACATCATGAATTCTCTGTTTAAATACTCCAAAGATGAAGAACATTTGAAAATTATCCCTTTAATGATTATATGACTACAATAAATTCCGTATTTAAAGTTTAAAGGACCCTAGGTGCATCTCTTAAAAAGCAGTAAAGTACAAGGGAAAGGGCAAGCAAATAAAATGTACTCTGAACATTAAGTACAAAATGTACTCTTTCTGATTTTTTCCCCCCAACTCTCTAATGTGGCCTTCAAAAGCAAAGGATCATATTAGCTTGCCTAGTGCAGCCTTTCTGTATGGTACTTTCTAAAGATGCCAACATCTGCAGTGCAAAAGAATCTCCTACTTATCCTTATAGAATCCTTATTCTGTCAAATCCATTCCTCAATCCAGTTTCCAAAAAGAAAAAAAGCAGCAAAATGCTGTAGCAATATAATTACTTCCCCTTTGCATATACACTATGATAATGCATGTATGTATAAAAGGGGCAGAGCCCATGTCACAGGACTGCTTTCATTATATTCACATATGAATCAGATCCTGTGAAAGTCTCTTCTTAGGTATGAAATTACACTTCCTGTTTTGGGAAGACGAGAAGACGATCAGAACATATACAGGTAGTCTTCAACTTAAAACAGTTCAGGTTGAGTGACTGTTCGAAGATATAATGGCAGTGATAAAAGTGACTTATGATCATTTTTCACACTTACGACTATTGCAGCATCCCCATAGTCATGTGATACAAATTCAGATACTTGACAACTGATTCATATTTATGACCTTCTGACAAGCAAAGTCAATGGAGAAAGCCAGATTCATTTAACAACTGTGCTCCTAATTTAACAATTACAGTGATTAACCTAACAAGTGTGGCAAGAAAGGTAATAAAAGGAGACAAAATCACTTCACAATCATTTCACTTAGTAACAGAAGTTTTGGATTCAATTGTGTCATAAGTCAAAGACTACGTGTAATGGGCAGAAGGAAAGGTGACACTAAACATAATGGCCAGAAACTGAGTCTGGAGAAATTTGTATGAGACATTCAGAATTGTGTTGTCACTACTTAAGATTGTGTCTAGACAGGCTCTTACAACTTAATCACTTCCACCTAAATCACATACTTTTATAACAGATCAAGAATAAATTTATAGATGACATAATTTATTTGTACTTTCCCCTCATTCTTCCATTATTTTTCTTTCCAGATAAAAAGTTACAAAGTTCCTTTACTTTGTAAGGAGCTCCCTTAGACCAAGACTTACTACAAAGAGAATTTCATCACAAGGTAGCTATTTGTAAATCAGTTGATTGATTCATCTGATTAAGGATGGCCTTTACCAATATTAGTGGATGTCAGTTTCTTTATACCAACCTGGCTCATTATTTTGTTTATACCCTTTTGCTCATTATTTAACTTTAATATATTTAAACTCCTAGAAATCAACAATAGAATTAAATCTAAAAAATAATTTAAAACAACAATCAGAAGCTATATAAAACCAAAAAGAGTTTCACTTGATATAAAACTATATAATCTTAAAGGAAGAGATAACATTTTAAACATCTGTATTCATTATTTCTATTTAAAAAGAGACCTGAAAGAGAGAATCTATTAAGAATTAGTTCATATATATATCTGTAAAATTGAGACCAGTTATGAATAATGCAATCTTAACTTAAACATTTCTTAAAGAATTTTTGTAAGTATCCAATTTCTCCCATACTTTTAAGTTATTTGATGAAACAAGGAACTTAATTTCCAGTATTTTCTTACACAAATCTGACAGATAATAACAAAACTAAATTAAGTTCTTTTGTTGCAAATTTTTATACATGAGAGGAATGAGAGTATAGTTTAGCATTCATTATTGGGCGGTTTCTCTGATTTCTTCAAAACTGTCCAAGAAAAATGTGCATTATCATCAGAGATGACAAAATCCACTAATTTATGACAATCCATGCAACAAAATTTAGAAAAGTTTTCGTTAATATGAGGAAATTTTAAGGGAGTGTTGTAACATCTAACAATTATTTCATAATAAATTGTTGATGATTTATTCAAATATATTTAAACTATTTACTCTAGAGTATTCCAATGTAATTCATCAAAATCAAATTCTTTCTCCATCTAAAGGTTTTTAACACATCCAATATTATCTTCTATAAGTGTTGTATATAATGATTAATTTTGTGTTCTTGGAGATGCAATGACAATAATGCTCAAGCAAACACATTTTTGCAATGTCCTAAAATGATTATCTCATTACTGTACATGAACTTTACTCTGAGATAGATTGTAATATTTTTGGATGTCTACACTAAATTTGTTCTCATAAACGCACGTACATGTGCATGCACACATGCACAAATATGTAAACACATACTATTCATATATATATATGTGTGTGTGTGTGTGTGTGTGTGTGGTATTTAGGTTTCTTCAGGTATTTTCCCACGTAATATTTGTGCTCTTATTATAGCGACATTTTGGCATAATGTCATCTGTCATCCTCAGACTTGTGTAGTAGGTTCTTTTTAATTTTGTGTGTGAGGCTTGGCAGTCATTTTTTGTTTAACAATAAAATAAAAGCACAAATATTACGTGGGAAAATACCCGAAGAAACCTAAATACCACAGATATAAATATCCGCGAAAACATAAGAAAGCAAATATATATATATTCGAATCCCAGTAAGGGTATGGCTAGCTGACGAGAGCTAAGTAGCTCGAAATAGATCTATACTATCTCCCTTGTTTAATTATTTATCAGTTCAAAAACCTAACATACACACACACACACACACACACACACACACACACACACACACACACACACACACACACATATATATGTGGATCTTTGGTTCTTCGTGTTTTCTCCCGCGTAGAATTGGAAGTATCTAGGCAACATTTCAATGAAGTCTCATTCATCATCTTGAGGCTTGTGTCTTCGGCCTTGTGCTTCTCGGAGTAATTACTCTGAGAAGCACAAGGCCGAAGACACAAGCCTCAAGATGATGAATGAGATTTCATCGAAACATCGCCTAGATACTTCCAATTCTACGTGGGAGAAAACATGAAGAACCAAAGATCCACATACAAATATCCGCAAAAACCTCTGAAAACACACACACACACATATATATATATATATATGTGTGTGTGTGTGTGTGTGTGTGTGTTTTCAGAGGTATACACACACACACACACACACACACACATATACACATAAACTTATGTTATTCAAAACCAATTTAAAGTATGTGATAAATTTAATTAAAAATACTATTTTATTTCAAATATGTAACAAGCATTGTTTCTAGCAATATACATTTCACCTGAGTCACATAAAAAATTCCACAGTATTAGAACATGATAATCATAGATGGCTGCAATGGAATGCTTTGTATGGCAATATGTGTGCATAACCAGAAAAATGCTAGAAATAATGTTTGATATTAGAAAGCATCCTGGAAGACTAGAAAAAGGAACTGAAAGTAAACTTATAATTTCACTTCTGACGAAATGGCTAATTTGTTATTGACTATGCACAATGTGGCTGTTAGATTGTGAACAGACATGTCTGTCTGTCTGTCTGTCTGTCTCTTTCTCTCTTTCTCTCTCTCCCTTCTGAAGACTATCAGAGGCAGCATAAGTAGCAACATAAGGTTAAAACATCAAAGTCAATAATATAAACAAAATAGATTTGATTGAAGTAGCAGAAAATATTGGATGATTTTTCAAAAGTATTATAATGATCTTAATATCTTAATATTTGGCAGTAGGTTACCTCAAAAGCAGAGAGGCATCACTGAAAATGCTTGAGCAAAGATCCCTGGGACTGACATTGCTTCAAATTTGGGGCTTTCATGAGCCTTTTGTACTAGATTTCACTTAGATGTACAGAGTCACTTCAGAACAGATTATTTCAGAATTATTCAGACTTAAAAGCCATATAGGGTCTTAAAGGTAATAAGGAGCACTTTAAACTGCACCCAGATTTTTATAGCAAAAAGAAATGCAGCTCTTTTGTTGTGATGATAATGGGTTAATTTAGGAATTTCCATAAATACTCAGGCCACTGCATGCTGAACTAGCTGAAGCATCCAAATGATGTTCAAGGAAAGCCCCACATAGAGCTTACAACAGTCCAGCTACAAGATGAAATAATGTGAGTGACTGCAAGCAAAACTTTCTTCTGAGGCATGGTTGCAACTGGAACAGTACAAAGCCGCTCCACAACATATTTGCCCTTTGCCCTTTGAAAAGATCTGACTCCAGTAGAACCTGCACAGTAGTTATACTCAGTATAATAGATATATCAAACCTCACCTATTATGATGGAGGAGCACTTTCATAGTTAACTCAGGGGAAGGAGTAGAGGTGGTATTCAGCAGGTTCTGACCAGTTCTGGAGAACTGGTAGCAGAAATGTTGAGTAGTTCTGAGAACCGGCAAATACCACCTCTGACTGGCTCCGCCCCCATCTATTCTCTGCCTCCAGAGTCGCAGCTGATTGGTGGGTCTTCTTTTGTTGCCCTGCATAGGAGAACAGAGCTGGAAAGCAGGTTACTGGGGTGGGGAGGAAATGGGATTTTGCAGTAACCTTTCTCCAGGAATGGGGAGGGAATGGAGATTTTACAATATCCTTTCCCTGCCACACCCACCCCTACAGAATTTTGAATCCCACTACTAGGAAGGAGGAACAAGGTCTTTAGCACCTATTAATGAAATTCCTGAGGACCTGACCTTTTGTCTCTCCCACCAGATGGAACTAATGACTTGGAAGGAAGATACACAAAACAGTTTCTCACTTCCAATCCTCACAGCCATAGAAGAACGATGCCATGAAGATATCAGAAGCCACCAAGAGATCAAGCAAGACTATGTTCTGGTTCTGACAGAAACCACCAATAAAAGCTACCAAATAATTTTTGTTTCCATAACAGACCTGAATCCTGACCAGAAACAATCCAGTTCATCATTTTATAAATGACTTTCTATAGTCAGTCATAAATTTCATCCAGAGTCACTCTGGATAGTGAAATGGGTGACATATAAATTCAACAACAAACAATCTAAACTGTTGTTTGATTTATCTATAATTTCTTGAAAAAAAGAGGACACTAATGCTTCTTTCAAGACAGGAAATTTATCTCCACCTGTACCCTGGGCGTTTTCAAAATTCTATATACAATCACCAATCCAAACGTTCTCCAGGTGAGCTGTTCAGAGCATCCTGACATGGGAGGTGCTTCCTTCTCTCGTCCAATAGGCTGAGCTGAATTCAACAATCTCTGGTTTTCATTGGCCAGAAATTATTCTGTCCTGCAATCTTTCCCATCCTAGCTAAAGATGCTGACAAGTAGACAACCACAATGTATGTAGAGACCTTTCGTGTCTATTGAGATTCTTAGTCATCCTGGTCATGGTTGTGAAAGAAAGGGGCATTGGTCCTAGCTGATATGCCTCTGCATCTTAAGAGTTCTTCCAATTAGAATCAGAACTTAATGCTTCAATTATAACTTTTGCCCAAAACTTGTTTTTGGTTGTTCTTGGCATCATTAATCAAAGAGCCTATATTCCACCCATGTTCAAGTTACATTGTGTTGTTCTCTTTCAGATCAACTTATATTTCATGTCATCTTATCTATTTATTTTCATGGATTGCTGCTTTTTTATAATGATTTGACCTCCTAATCCAAAATTTATTTGTAATGGTACTATTTCTTTTGTTTGTTTAATTTTTCTACTTTGCGTGAGTGATATATCTCATGCAGCTGCTTCTTTTCCTAAAACTGTTGAAGTTTCAGCATCCAAAGATGGTGATATTTAAGGAAGGTCCCAGCTGAACAAGCATGGATAGAAAGAAGAAGCAAAAAGAAGGAAAGTTATTAAACCCCACCCCACCCATGCATTGTGGCCAGTTGAGTAGAATCTCCTTTTGGTTGTTATGTTACGGTACTTAGACAGCATTTTATATTTTCAACTTTTTATTGTATTTGTATTAATGTTATACGGTTTGGGTTGTTTTTAAAGTCATATTTTTTGAGATGGTTACCCTACAAACTTAGTTAATAAATACAGTATTACAGAAATCTGCTTTTTCTTTCTTGCTCGAAAGAAGGGAGAACTATAAGCTTGAAAACTCTAATTTTTCTTCTATGATGTCAAGATCCAAACAAGGGGCAAAGCTTCCATTTTTGGCTCACCCCACTCTTAGATCATTAGAGATCTCCATACCTTCCAAGCTCGCCCATTTTTAGTCTTCTGTGAGAAGCACAAGGATTCCTCTTCCTTTGTTCATGCCTTGCTAGCTTTAAATAGCTGCTGGCAGGTTTAACACCAGTCTTGTCTTGCCCATTCAGACTGTTGCTCTGGAAACAGCCATGCAGCATCAGATATAATCAATTACTGTTGTTCCTTTATATTAAATTTTTTCATCTTCAGATGCACCTTTGGAAAGCATATTCCTATCCTACTATAACTAGACAGGCATCTAATTAAAGTCCACATAGTTGAGCATACATCTGTACCAAGAATTTATTTCTAAATAAGGTTTTCTTATGTATCTTTATGAAAAGAAGTCTTTTTCTTTATCAATCAGATTTTGCACACTAAAAATATGTTAGAAATTAATACCAGAGGACAAGAATTACAGAGAAAGTAAAAAATTTAACTGCTAGACCCTATCTGTCCAAAACCAGATAACTAATCAGCAACATTATTGTGTCAAATATAGTTTGGTGAACAAGAAAAGAAAGTCAATAAATTCAGAGTTACAGCTACTAGAAATCAAACTGCAATTTTACAAAGTATGTTACCAGTCAAATGCCATTGTGAAACAAAAGTTCTGTATCCATGATGATAGTAAGAAAACCCTAATATATTTTTAACTCATGTGTTATCTATAAATAAATTATGACAATTGGTTTTTATCTAAATTATAAAATATTAACCATAATATATTATGTCACTATTAACAATGAAGGAAACAGTATTTTTAAAGCTTTTTCTGTCCAGTATTATTTTCTTCACTTCATCCACAAAATCATATAAACTATCTTATTATAATCTAGAAATTAATGTGTTATTCTAGTAATTTTTAAATAACTATAATAGTTAATGAGTATTCTAGCCATCCACAATATAAGATACAGATACACTACTAAAGCTAAAAAGAATCTTAAAATTGTATTCAAACAAATAGTTAATTAATTAGCATTAGCAATCAATGGTGCAACTCTGGGTAAAGACACAGTATGCTCTCTGACAATTACCTGTGCAAATCCTCATTCAGTCTTAAAATACTTCATGAAGAAGGTCTAAAAGAATCAGTAGGTTAATAACTTCTGTAATTAGTCAGGAATTTAAACCTGCCTCCATTAGTCCAGCCATGTATGGTTGTCCTCTTGCCTTCTAAAAAAACGTCTGGACAGAATCACATAGGCAAACATTAGCAATTGAATATTCTTCTCTTTTGGCTAGCAAGATATACAAAACTGTTTTCTTTTAAGATAAATCTAAAAAAGAGTAGGCACAAAATAAACTCTCTGGGGAACTTCTTGAAAAGATTAATGTTATATAATCCTATCCAGATCTTGTGCTGAAATGTTTACTAAACTTCTTCTTACCATAACAAATTATCTGCCAAAAAAGACCTTGAAGGTCAACCTGGGCAACAATTAAAAGTAATGGAAAGTATTCATCCCTAAGGCAGAGTTACAATATCTTGCATGCTGTGCTGTATACTTTATTACTTTCACTTTTTAATTATTCATTGAAACCTCTGTTATATGCCATACAGCAACCTCAAGTTCTTCAGATTTCCATTTGAAATGCTCTTTTCAGCTCAAGGGCATACATCTATACTTCCATTTGCTAAATATAATATAGTTTGGGATGGAGAAATAACAACAGGTTCATTAGTTACTCTTTCCTTCTACAGCTATCCCAAGACTACTCAATAGAACTAATAAAGAAATGTGGTTCTACATTTATCTACTGCAGTTTTACCAAGGGGAAAAAAATCAGTTTTCTACAAGCTTTTTCTTTGCCAACTAGGGTCATTTTTATTCTTGTCTCATTTGCAATAGCAGCTCACATTAGCACTTTTTTTTTTAAAGGAACTCAGTGAGTTCATACCAGGAGATAGCTTCATAAAATAACATATAAGCTTAGCTGCCATTTTCAGCTAAGTCAGTGAAAGAACTCGGAGCGGTGTACAGCCATGCAATTAAAAACATTAAATATACAAAAATTAAAACTAAATTAAATACTCTGGCTGTAAAACAATTAAAACCCCCATCATAAACCCTAAAATTAAAATAAAATATCCACATCTAAAATCTAAAATCAGCCAAAGCCGGCCTGGTCAAAGAGCCAGGTTTTCAAGGCACGCCTGAAGGTCCCCAGGTCCTTGGCTGTACGTAACTCCGGAGACAACCCATTCCAGAGGGCAGACGCCCCCACAGAGAAGGCCCTATTCCTCGGGGTCACCAGCCGGCACATAGATGCCGACAGGACCCACAAGAGACCCTTCCTGTGGGAGCGCACCGGATGGTGAGAGGAAACTGGCAGAATGCGGTCTTGTAAATATCCTGGTCCGATGCCATGGAGCGCTTTAAAAGTTAACACTAAAATCTTAAAGCACACCCGGGAGGCCACGGGCAACTAATGCAGCTTGCGCAGGAGGGGCGTCACATGAGAGAACTTTGACGCCCCCATAACCACCTGCGCGGCCGCATTTTGTACCAGTTGAAGCCTCTGGATGCTCCCACTCGGGAGCTCCATGTAGAGAGCATTACAATAGTCCAGTCGGGAGGTGACCAGGGCATGAGTGACCGTGCGTAAGGCATCCCGATCCAGAAAGGGCCGCATCTGGCGGATCAGGTGAACCTGATAAAATGCCCCCCTGGAGATGGCCGTAATGTGATCTTCCGGGGACAGCCGTACATCCAAGACGACACCCAGATTGCAAGCCCTCTCTGAAGGGGGCAAAATCTCACCCCCAATAGCCAGCGAAGGAACTATCTGGCTATATCGGGATGCCGGAAACCACAGCCACTCAGTCTTGGAAGGGTTGAGTCGGAGCCTGTTCCCACCCATCCAGTTCCATACGGCCTCCAGATAATGGGACATGACCTCTATAGCATCGTTGGGGTGGCTTGGGGTGAAGATATACAGCTGAGTATCATCAGCTTACAGATGACACTTCACCCCAAAACCACGGATGATCTCCCCCAGCGGCTTCACATAAATGTTGAACAAGAGAGGGGAGAGGACCGACCCCTGAGGCACCCCACAATCGAGAGACCTAGAGGTGGACTTCTCCCCCCCGCCAACACAAATTGCAGGCGGTTGGAGAGGAAGGAGGCGAACCACCGCAACATGGTGCCTCCAACCACCAACCCCCCCAACCGTCGCAATAGAATACTATGGTCGATAGTATCAAAAGCCGCTGATAGGTCTAATAGGACCAGGATAGAGGAATAACCCCTGTCACGGGCACTCCAGAGATCATCAACCAACACGAATAAGACAAGGCTGTGTAAATAAAAAGAATTTTCAGATTTGCTATGAAAACCACAGCATCCTTTTCATCTTAATTTCTCATACATAGTTGTGTTAGAAATATTGCATTATGTACTCTGAGGCCAATGGTTAAATGTGGACGAGTTTCTTTTTCTTCATGAATTGAAACCCCCACTAACCACAGCTGGACACAATCAGTTGCACAACTCTCCTTCCATAATGCAAATCAAAAACAATACTTTTATTATATTAAAAGGCAAAGAGAAGAATCTCCTCCAAAAGTCCAATTATAGTCCTGCATATGGAAGTGCTATTGTCCCACTTCAAAATATTAATGGTAGCTTCAGGTTACCAAAGATTATCCTATTCTGACATAGCTTCTCTCGAAATGGACTATTAGACAAAAAAATCCAACTAAATTATATTTAAATCCATAATTTTTATTTCTCACCAAACAAAATGTCTCTGAAATGTTCACATGTGAAAATAGACACATACTATTTTCCGACAACTTATATTTTGAATTTATAATTTCTAATCCACAGATAAAATTGGGTATAAAAACAAATAGTCTTCATACTTCTACACTCTTAAGAATTTTTCCAATGCAATTAAAGCTATAATCCAAAATAAAATAAGTATGGAAGGTAAATATTCAAAATAAACAAATAAAATCTAAGAAAGTAGAAAAACAAAATAACTTAAATTCACAGTCACCTTGCAGGCTCTTTTAGATTAGTAATGGACAGATCAGATTTCACCCCCCCCTCTGTGTGTAACTTTTTTTTGCCCAGATGTATATTTCATGCTTACTTCACCTGAACCACATTTGCTATTTAGCTGACCATTCAACTTGTTTAAAAAGATCTTTCCAGAAATCTCTTGTGGTTTTTATTACCTAAGAGTATTTTTAGTGTCCTATACAAACTTGGCTAGCATACTGTCTACCCTTCAGTCAAGATCCCTTATGAAGAAGTTAAAAAGTAGCACTCTGAAATTTCTGAAAGACTTTGCTTCTTATTTTACTTCATCAAGAATGTCAATTTATTTCTCTTCTTGGTTTTTACATTTTAATTTGATAGAATTCTATACATGAGAATCCATTTTCATCGACCCTTATTTAAAGTTTTGAGGAACATTTTTTTAAAAAATCTCAGTATAGAGTGTCAATCCATATGTCTACTCAAGGGACTGATGATATTATCAAAGACAAACTAAATGATCTGATAAGATATGATACATTTGGAAAAATCAATGCTAACTTTTATTAAGCAAGATTTGTTCACCTATATACTGTACTAAATGGTTCTTTTCTTTACATTCAGTTTCTTTAATTTCAGTTTACCTAGAACAGGTGTTATAATTTTATAGATCTCCCAAGAACCCTTTCCAAAAAATTGTTATGACATTTACTATCTGCAATTTTTCTGGCCCTGGGACCGAATTTAAGATCACATTAGACATATTTGATATATCAGGAATTTCTCATTTGAATTCCTTAAGAACTTTCAATTAATGCCATCCAAATCAGCCAACTTTTTGTGCAGCTTTTTGTGATGTCCTAGAATATCTATACTTATTATTTCACTTTTATTTTATTCCAATTCCCTCATTAAAAAATTTAACGTAAGCTTGGTTATTTATCTTGTAACTTCGGCACTAAATTGCATTGGACTCATATTGGAAGCACCAAGTGGTTCCGGGTTGGAAGGATTAGCCGGTGACATCACCATTGCCGGAGGGATGCCATGTTGGGGTCCTTTCAGGTTGCTGGAGAGAATAACCGGAGTTCATCCTGCCTCCTGGCAGCACTCAGGACTCAAGCCAGCATCCTAACCATACAAACAACTATTTTCTCTTCAATAAATACACACAGTAAATGTAAACAATTCTGTCATCTTCTCTGCAATCTCAATAAATATCTTAAGTACCTAACTTCTTTTGAAGTTGGGATTGTGAAGGTTTGTTGTTTTTGTTTTATACATAGTTAAATATGTTCATGTTAAATATGTGTTTTCCTGTTTCGTTTTTCATGATATGCTCCTCTAATTCTTTTTGATCTTTTTATTATTGTGTTCCTTATTATTAGATATTTTTATAGCAGAGGTTATGTTCCATTATTTTATTAATAAGGCAGGATTTCTTATTTCCTCAAAAAATCTTTTTAACATTTACTGCTTCATGAACATTTCTAGAGAGCCATCCTGGCCTCTTCATAGGCTTCAATTATTGCATGGAAATCATAAGTCAAATAACTTCCATATAAAATGAGGAAATCTGGTCTTCTTGATTTTTCTGTTTCTTTTCCACCAGTTTCCTCATGTTTTAAAAATTCCAATTATAAATATATGTAACTATGTTGGTCCTATTGTCAAATTCCTTACTTATGAATATGCTAAATTTAACAACTGTATTAGTAAATATTTCCGATCCATAACCTTACTGCAAATCAAAGACACTATTTAAATTAAATCTATGATTTTAATCCCTCTTATTTGTTCAAAAATTATTCTAACACATGAATGTTGATGCCCTAAAGATGTAAGACAATCAAGGCAAACAGGTTTGAAACTAAACAATGTATTCCAGATCAGGAATATTGTTGAGGAAATACCTACATATGGAAGGCGTAAAGTCACTTGCAGTCATATTTTTTCAGCCCAATTTACCTTATAATGCTAATGTAGAAAAAATATGAGGAGGAAGTGCTTTCTACCCAACCTGAATTTTTGGACAGATTGTGAGTTATATTTCTAACAATAAATATAGAATATAATATATTTCAACTAGAAAAACTCTAGGGCATCCCAAAAATGTAAGAGTGCAACTTTGCTTCTACGTACATGTGCCCTTTTGTCCAAATATGATGAAACACTTAGAAACTGTTCAAAGACAGCCTTTTTTTTTCAAAAGGGTGATATCTATAACATTCAGTATCCAAAGCTTAAGTCAACCACCCTAAGAGCTCCACAAAAATGAAAATTGTTTATCTTTATATGATTACATATAATCCTAGTTTATGCAAAGCCCTCTGTCCTTATTTCTTCAGTTTTCAGCCTTATTACAAATAGATGTTAATTATCAGGGAACTTATTTCTAATAATTTGAACAATCTTTATTAAAAAAAAAAGAGAGAGAATGACAGCAAGCCAATGGAATTTATAGAATTCAAGACTCTCATCTAGAACTGCGACTAAGACATTTAAATATTTATTGTATTACTTTTTCTTAGTATATATAGTTAACTTGTTTTTTATTAAAGAGATGATAAAATTTATGTCACTTTATGTAATTTAGATTCTGAATTATGTTACTGAAAATAGAGTTTCTATCCATTTTCCTTAAATTTTATTTTTCTTTTTTTTTCAAAATATAAATGATAGAAGAAATCTGACTCCTAGTTCTATTGATATTGTTGAAATTGGAAGAGTAATATTGAAATTTCTATTAATTTTGTTAAAAAATGAAAAGTATTATATTATAGATCACTAGTGGATTTGCCAAAATATCTTTCATCCTATTGCCCCAGCCCACACATTCATTTCATTATGAAGACAGCTAACTCTTCAATTTCTGGAAAATAACATATCACTTGCTAAGAGTTGACTTCTAAAAAAATTCTAATTTTGGAGAATTTTGGATGGAGACTATATTATGACTAACCTGGTAAAAATTAAGGAAAGAATGATAAGAAGCAGATTTTGAATGGTACAAATGTGTACCATCTTCACTTTTTATAACTATTCTTAGTGATTAACTGAACATACCATCTTCAAATTCTCACTAACACATTTCAGAATTTAATTAATTACCTCTATTTGTATAAGATGGATTTTATTCTATTCTTTCAATTTCCAAAGAAGGCAGAATATTCTTTACAGCAGGGATGTCAAACTCAAGACCCGCAGGCCAGAGTCATCTGCGGGGTAGATCCAGTCTGCAGGCCCACCCTGGAAACAGTGAAGGATCAGCCCGCAGTGCCTCTGTCAACAAAAATGGGCTCTGGAGCTCTATTTTCAGCTGCAAAGACCTCCTTCAATTCTCTGCAAGTGAAAACAGACCTCGGGAGGCCCTCCTGAGCTCCATTTTCACTGGCAGAGCGCTTGGGCCACCATAGATACCCCTGATACAAGTGATGTTGAGTTGGCCACCCCTGTCCCACCCCTCCCCCCAAGGTCAAATGCAATCCTGATGCGGCCCTCAATGAAATCAAGTTTGACAGCCCTACTTTACAGTTTCCGGACTATATCATATTATTTTCTTCAGGACTTGTGCCTTCCATCTTTAGATTAGGAGTATGCTGCCCTGGACAACTACTTATTTACATTAACAATATGCATCCCAAGACAATTTTTCATTCAATGAGGCCCAGGGAAGCCAAAAGTTTGGACACCCATGCTTTAAATGAACTAATACATGCTACCTTCATAGAGGTTAGTCCTTTCATTGACACTGTCTGCTTGCTAAAGGTGAAAGAGAATGACTGACCTAAGGTCATCCAATTGGCTTTAGGCCTAAGGTATGATAGAACTCATGGTCTCCTGGTTTCTAGCCTGGTGCCTTAACCATTGCTCCAATCTGGCTCTTACCTATGATGCATTTGAAAATAATTTGGTAAATATAATATTGAGATTTAAAAACAAAAAAAATAGTACTTTGCTAACCTATCATAAACAACATAATGAAACTACAAATATTAAATTAAGCCAACTGAGATCTAGTTATGGAAATATTTTCTAATTCAGCAATATTTTTACGTTCTTGTGCTCATAATCCCTCTTCTCTTCAAGGAATACAGTTTTCAGTGCTGACAAAGAGTTCTCTGGTAGACAATTCAATTGCATTTCCCCCTTATGCCTTGGTGATAATTAACAAAAAAATTGAGATAACTTGACATTGGAAGTCCAAAACACTTGTCATATATTATTGGTCCTAAAGCAACAACAGAGGTTTTCAGTAGATAAAAATGTTTTCAAATCTGGAGTTTCCCCTTTGCATTCTGACCAGAGACTGTTCTAGTATTGGAGTTATAATGAGCCAAAATAAGGAAATCTACAAGCTACAGTAATCCAAACTAAACGGAAAGTGATTGGAGGTTTACATTAGTGTGACTCGCTTCAGTGACACAAGCAAAATTAAGGCAATTTATTAGGGAAGTGTTTAGCTGTGTCTTCAAATATAGACATGCACACAAACACACATAAAGCCAGAAAAACACAAAAATGCATGCTTTTTTGAAGGGTCTCTTTGGAAAAATTAATGTTCACTTACTAAGGTAGGTTTATGATATTAGAAACTATTTTGTTTAGCCAATAAACAGTCATTTATAATTTTTTATCCTGCTATGCAGCATTTAACAGACTCTATATTTATAAAGAATAGTTTTCTAGCAACTAGAAGCCCTTGTAATATGATCATGGAATGTGAAATCATTTTTTAAAATAAATATCATTTAATTGAAAGATACAAAGTAATCCAGAAGAAGATACCATACAAGTGATTTTCATTTCTCTCCCTCTCCCTTTCCTCTCCCTCTCCCTTTCCCTGTGTGTGTGTACATGTACATGTGTGTGTGCAAGTCCTGCCAGTTATTGTACCCTGCAGGCCAAAGGAGGACATGGAAGCTTCTAATGTGAAAACCCAGAAGCTTCTCACAATCTATAGATGTTTCCACCCCAAGTTCTACATCCAGAGACTGTATACCAGACAGAAAGAGAGGCATGTGTGTGATCCAGTGAGTGTCAAAGTCATTATTCTGGATGAAGCCCAGAGCATCCAGTAGTACATCAGTAAGATGGCAACCAAAGTGAAGTGCTGAGAAAATGCCTGAGGCATCAGCAGACGTGGGAGAAACATAAAGCAGAGGAAATGCCACGACAAGACAAGAACCTGAGGTGTCAGACCCTGGAAAATCCTACCAGTGGCTGTACTACCCAATAAATAGTCATTTTGGTAGTAGACAAGCAGCAGAAGACAGCAGTAGTCATACATGTGATTAATGTGACGGGATCCCCAATTATAACTTCAAAAAAGGCAACTATGATCTTATAGACAATGATCTCTCATCTCTTGATTGGCAATTTCTATTCACTGGATGCAATACTGTTGAAGACCATTACAACATGTTTTTACTTGAAGTCAAAAGAGTCATCAAACTATATGTACCAATAACAACTCCCAAAACCAGAAAAAACAAATTACCCATAACAATAACGAAGCTTCAATCCAAAAAGAAATAACTTTGGCAGAAAAACAAATTTGGTCACGTTGCCAACTTTAAAAGCCGATACAAAAATTTATGCCACCAAATAAAGACTGAATGCACCAATTATCACATTAAACAAGAGGAAAACCTTCTATACATCAATTCCACCCGTGCTTTCTACAATTTTGTAAACAACAAACTAAAAGACTCAAGGTCCATCCCATCCCTGAAAGGACCTAATGGTAAAGATTGCAATGATGACACCATTAAAGCCAACCACTTTAACACATTCTTTGGCTCAGTATTTGTAAACAGCAATGGATCATACCCAGTATTTCCTAGTCGAACCACAGACAACTACAATGACCTAATACATATCGATTTTACAGAAGATAATGTTGAAAAAGCATTACGCATTCTAAAACTATCTTTATCTATTGGACCGGACAGAGTTTGTGCCTACTTCTTAAAAAAGCTATCCACTGCCATAGCTGAACCTCTAAGAATATTTGAAAAATCTTTCAGGACCAGCTCCTTGCCAAACCTATGGTTACTAACCACTGTCATCCCCATCTTCAAAAAGGGAAAGCCCGCCTAGTTGAAAATTACAGACCAATCTCTTTATACTGCATCACCTGTAAAGTCATGGAATCAATTATTAATCAATTCATTATCTTCCACAGAGACAAACAACCTACTCTATAATAAACAGTTTGGTTTCAAAAAAACTATTCTTTAATCTGCAACTCTTGCACTGCAGAAACAACTTGATCAGGGCAAAGCAATAGACGCAATTTACATAGACTTCTGTAAAGCATTTGATTCAGTGGTACACGACAAACTACTCCTAAAACTAAAATCTTATGGTATCTCTGGACACCTGCATAACTGGATAAAAGCATTCCTGTCAAACAAACAACAAATGGTCAAAATTGGGAGCATCCTATCAAATTCTGTACCTGTCAACAGTGGTGTCCCCTAAGGCAGTGTTCTAGGACCACTCTCTTCATACTCTACATAAATGACCTCTGTGATTATATTAAGAGCAACTGCATTCTTTTCGCTGACGATGTAAAGCTATTCAACATTACAGACAATACTGCTATCTCGACTATGTATCAGAATGGTCAAACAAATGGCAACTTCAAATCGCAACAAATAAATGCTCTGTCTTACATATTGGCAAAAAAAATCAGAAATACAAGCTGAATAGACAAGACCTTGTTGATGATCCGAACTCTGTCAAGGACCTTGGAATACTCATTTCTAATGATCTAAGTGCTAGAGCCCACTGTAACTACTTAGCCAAAAAGGCATTAAGAGTTGTTAACCTAATCCTGCGTAGCTTTTTCTCCGCTAATATCACACTACTAGAGCATACAAAACATTTGCTAGACCAATACTTGAATACAGCTCATCAGTCTGGAACCCACATTACATAGCTGATATTAATACAGTTGAGAAAGTCCAGAAATATTTCACTCATTGCAGAATACCTTATGCCACCAGACTTGAAATTTTAGATCTAGACAACCTAGAACTACACCGCCTTCGGTCCGATCTAAGTATAGTACATACAATTATATATTGCAATGTCCTATCTGTCAATGAATACTTCAACCATAACAATACAAGAGCATACAATTGCTACAAACTATTATACAAACCACACCAAACTTGATTGCAGGAAATATAACTTCAGCAACAGTGTGGTCAATATCTGGAACTCCAATTCTGTGGTTTCTTCCCCAAACCCAAAAACTTTAACCTTAAACTGTCTACTATTGACCTCACCCCTTTTCTAAGAGGTCTGTAGGGGGCGTGCATAAGCACACCAACGTCCCTACCCTCCTGTCCTATTGTTTCTTTTTTTCTTATATGTATCCATTTCATGTATTCATAACCATGTTTATACTTATACCTGTTACCTTATAATTGTTTGACAAAATAAAATAAAATAAAATAAAATAAATAAATAAATAAATAAAATGTAGTAGTGTCAAGTGAAAGCCACATCAAGAAGGAGAATGAGAAGCTGGAGAAATAGAAAGAACTAGAGAGGATGTGGAAAGTAAAATTCAAATTGATCCCACTAGTGGTAAGAATATTCAGGGCTATAAGAATGGTTCTCACTAAGCTGAGAAGAGAGTGGTTCCAACAATTTTTAGGAACATCAAAGCCCTCTGTTCTGAAAAGCTAAGATATTATGCAGAAACCTCAAAATTCTGAGTCTCTGGTAGAGAACTCAAGACTGAGGAAGACACATACCACCCCTAAAGGTGAGTAGTGAATTTGTGTTTGTCTTGTGTTTATGTGTAGGGAAAAAGAGGGACAAAGACAGAAGGAGGGAAAGAGAGAGAGAATTAATCTGGAATATGTATATGCTCTTTATTCAAATTAAATTAGAGGAATAAATCAATTTATATAGAAAATAGGAATACACATACACTAGTGTTTTATTTTAAGGTTTGAAAAAAAAGTCCTTTTCCAATAGGTATATACAAAACAGACTTTAGAGCATAAAACAAGCTATAACTAAAATTATAGCCATGTTAACCCACAACAAATGAAATAAACTGTATTCTTCTGGTAACTAATTAACCATTGACCTTTTAAAAACCCTTACAGGCAATCTGCTTCCTTCCTTCCAACTGCAGGTGCATTGATTCAGCATGAATAAAAATGGAAATCTATTTTAATCTGTATCCAATAAACTTTGAGACCCTTAAAGGATGCAAAACAAAGAACAATTTATCTGGAATGGTTCCAGTTCAAAACTCTCAACATCAGTGATCAATAGTTGAGATGTGCAGACCTGCATTCACCTCTACAATCATCCCTAATTTGACTAGTTAATACTACATTAGCTAGGAATGATATGGGCCAGAGCCCATCATAGTCTGATTGATTAGTTAAATAGATTCCCCATGTGTGGACACAGACTCTAATTTGATATTCCTTTCATATAAGGAAAAAGAAATAGAAAATCCTCCAGTGGTAAACTTCCAAAAATTATAATCCAATAAGTGAACTTCTGGATTTTTACTGAAATATCTGCTTCCATGCCTGACAAGACAAGCCTCCTGCACAAACCCAGTTGGCTGAAGTAAAGCCAAACTCTTACCTAAATAAAATTGTGTAATTCTATAAGATTTATAGCTTTCAACCTTACTCTTCAACTACACATATGTAAAAGAAGAGGATCCTGACTCACATTCCTAGTTTCAGATAACTAGTTTCCAGCTGGAGAGATATTTAGATTTCACGCATATTTTTAAAAGGAACTACTAAACAGATGCTCAAATGCATACATGCTGACATAAAAACACTTTCCTGAATTGGCACTAATTAACACAATGAGATATTTTTTTGAACTGTCTTACATACCTAACATCTTTCTATGCCAGTTTTTTTTTCTGTGAACCAACTGTGTCACCGCCCATGTCTCTGGATTTCCGGAGGAAGACTAAGCGTAACTTAAAGCCATTAAAAAGTTGGCAGACTAACAAAGAATACAAATAATTTGGGAGTGGGGGAAGATAAATAACAGAACTGGAAAATTTAAAATTACTGATAAAGTTAAGCAGTTACTAAATACATCATGTATATAGCAGATTCCTTTAATTCTGCTGAAGCAAACTTATTTTCAGGAATTTGTTTGGGTTTCAGGTGTTACATCGTCACTGACTATCTCTAGAATCTAAAAATCAATATGGACATTCTCATTTGGCACTTATTGTAAATGCAATTCCCTCAGCAAGGCCCATGGGAGTCAGCCAGCATAAACACACAGATCTTCTTTCGACAAGAACAAGTAATATTTTCAAAATAAAGTATTATTCCTCCAAGCAATCTATAAAATGGAAGCATTCCTGCATGTAATTTCCATTTCTGCAGGGCACAGGTATTTCGATTTGCATAGTTTTATGAAAATGATAAGTTTCAGAAAGAAGGTGTAACAGCCACAGGGGGAAAAAATATCTAGAACCAGGGAACAAATACAACATCATACCACATTAGGGTTTGCAATAGTCTCTTAATCATGCTTTTATAAAACAGTTTAAAATGATTTGCTAATATAATTGCCTACTTGTCAAATTTGGGGTAAAAGTCAAAGCCTGGTTTTTTTTTTAAAGTGAAGAACAAAATCCAAACTATGAAACCATTGTTGCCCTGGTCTATTTTTTCAACCTGTGCACGTTAAATATTTGCAGACTTTGCAACATTGCAAATATCTGCTTGAAAGAACAGGGAACTGCAACTATAATTCCAGTTGTTCCTTGGGCATGAAGTAGGGCAGCAGAAAATGTAGAAACCTCATAAAAATTAAACTCATGGCATCATTGTTGTGAAAGCTGCCCTGGGACTACAAAGGTGAGAAACATACATTCTCTGGGTTCAGATATAAGCCAGGATACCAAAGGCTCTTTTGGTAAGAAGCTCTTTTTCTGGACTGAATTCTGAGTAAGCATTTATGGTGGATGTGAAACCCATCTGTTCATCTATCTCTTAAGACTGTAGGTTCTTATCTGAAGTCTTGCTTTTCTTTTCCTTCGTTATACTTTTTTCCCCTTTTGTATCAGATTATATACCGATACAAAGCTATACATTGTGCTTTACATTTTGTACAATGATTGGCATATCAAAGGTGATTTATAAGCAAATATAATTATAATCAAAATACATAAACATATAAGTATTTGGGAATCAATAAGTCAATATATATTTATGTTTAGTCAATTTTCAATGTATAATCTGCTTTTTTCCCAGGAGCTTCAGATGGTGCGTACAAACTTTTCATAACAAAAATTCAGTGAATTATGTTGGACTGAAAAGAGAGTCTATCTTAAAGTCGCCCAGTTAATTACCATAGTTTATGGTGGCCTGGAATCTGCGTCCCTAACCACCTCATCCCAATGATTGTATTTGCTATAGAATACAGTAATTGGGTTTACAGATTTATTGTCCAGGCCACTGGCAGATATTTCACTGTCCTGCTTGCAGGTACATGAGTTTAAAGCTGCAGCCTAACTCATGCATTACCCCACTGAAATCAGACTGGATTCTATGCAATGTGCCAAATCCTTTTTGACTATAATTTCAATAATTTACATTATCTGCAATATTCCTTTATCTGGAAACTTGCAAAGAACTTCTTTAAGTAACAAGTTTTCCCGAAGCTATGCAAAAAAAAAGACCAGTCTCTTCAGTTTTATTTTATTTTTTTCAAGCATTTAAGACATTTTCCTAAACCACTTTTGGAAAATTAAGTGTCTGATATTTTCACAAGTTTAGCGCTGTGTTCACTCAGATGCACATTTTAATAAAACACTGCATTTTGATTTTTCATATATTGTTCAATAATGAAAGTGACATGCATAACATTTTCTGGCTTTAACCCTTATAGGATAAGCAAAGTTAAGTATTTCAAAAGCTTACAAAGGCTTCAGGAATCAGAAATGGAAATATGATTTGGAATCTCACTGAGAATTAAGTAAACAAAAAATATTAGCAGCATTATAAAGGCTATAATGGCTAGAGTTCACAATCCAGCTTCGAAACTGATGCTTCAGGAGCATTTATGCCCGTGTTTCTCAATTTTAGCAACTTTAACATATATTATATGGACTTAACTCCCAGAATTTCCCAGCAAGCATAATTTTAAACATAGTTTTATGGCATGCATCTTTTTCTATCACACATATTCTGATAGTTTCCTGCTTTTCCTGGCATGACAATCTATGAGAATAATTACTGCTTCAATGAGAATGACTATAGCTGAATGTTTAAGTGTCTTTACTTCAGGATATGTTTAAAAACTGTAAATACTATATTAATAATTGACTTCCATAATATATTAATAATTGCCTTCTATAATAATAGCCAAAGAGATGAAAACACGGTCCCACTTATTCATTGAACTTCTAGTTTTATAAAAAGGAATAGTCATGAAAAGGCTCTTAATAAAATTATATACCTATTCAATTACAAGGCCTCAGAAGGCCATTAAAAATAATTGTGAAAAAAAGTCATAGCATTTCCAGGTATAATGGACAGTTTTTAGTTTTATAGAAAATTCAAACAGAGCAGAAAATATTGCAATACGTTACCACCTTCTATCCCAGTTTTGCATATACTGCAGTACAACTTTTTATTCCATTGGCATCTTACACCAAAGTAAAAATAATACAGCTTCTAATGCAGAAAAGTTATGAATATACCTAAAATATAAAGTTTATATTTAAAAAAATACAAATGTATAAAATGTTTGCGTGAGAAAAGCCATCTTACAAATAATTTCATTAATATAAATATAAAAATGACCTTGATCTAGCAAATCAGTTTTTAGTTAAATCTGAATAAATCTGATTTTCATGATTCATAACAATAAATAGTAAGAATACTGCCTACCAAAACAAGAAGCTTACTTTTATTAATAATTTTTCTTCTAAATTTTCCATGAACCAAAAAGAATAAAATCTCTAATTATTCCACATACATGACTCATCACAATTCTGGCTAAAGACAAGTGTTTTAATATAAAACATAATTTCTAACAATTTCACTCTGTAGATCAAAAACCATTATTTCAGCTCAAATAACCATAGGAAATGGTAATCCAGGTTTGCGTATCTGGTTGACTCCTTTTGTCCAACCCAAGGAGACCTGGTTAATAATGTGAAATAATTTTTATTGCTTACTTTTTCTGTGGGAGAGTTTCCATTTTACAGTGCAATTTTTCATTACATTTCAATTCAATTTTAATGCTTATAAAAATTAGATTGCTTCAGATACCTATTTTGTTTCAGAATTAAACCTGGATTATGTTTGTGTAAATAACCACATCTCCTTTGTTGTTAACATTAGGGTGCCTTTATTTTTTATTTATTAAATTCAGACAAGTATGCTGTAGAATTTTTATTACATTTAAACTAAATGAAGTGGTCTTAATTCTATTGGATGAAAGTTATAAGATAGTTAAGCATCATGTAAAACACAGCGTAGCATAATAGCTTTGTTCACTAAAAATTCCAAAGGTATTGGAAAATTTTCTGGTTCAGTTTTTTTCCAGAAAACCCACCTTATCAGATTAGATATTCATTTAGCCCTAAATTCAGAGGGATTAGTATGGTCACAGAGGGCTGCCAGACATTTTGCAGATATTTGGCTGCCAAAATCTAGACAACCACTGCACGACAACAAAGCATTTTCAGTGTCCTGTGCTGCCATCTAGTGAGCCTTTGGAGTTTTGCATTGAAGAACTAATAGCTTTAAGGACACATTCCAGGTTCTTGTTTCCAAGAAGAATTATAGAGATATGGTAAAAATAGCTTGAGCTTCCTATGTGTTTAATTTTAGCTTTCCAGTTAACATAGTGCATTAATTATTTTAGTATCTTTCACTCTGAAATACATATTTATTTTTGTTATTTTGTTAACAAAAATATTTTCCATGTTTATTTCAGACTCATTTCATTAGAAAGTACTAGCAACCTCAATATAATTACCACAACAAAATCATTCGATCAATCATTAAATAATCCTTCAAATCAAGGAACTAAAGCAAAATCAACCTACCATACAATATAATTTCCATGTACTTAAGTGTTACCAGGACTATTACAGAATCTAATTAATTTATATAGATATAGAATCACAGAATGACAAAGTTGGAAGATCTTATGGTACAAGATGGAACCTCAATCCAAATTAAAAAAAAAAATCACACAGCAATTCAACTTCTGCTGAAACACATACAATGAAAGGAAGTCCATCATATTTAACCACTGAAATTTGCTGTTATTTCATGGAAGTTAACTTGGGATCTTGTTCCTATAACTTCAGCCACAATATAATCATAACAAAGTTAATCCAAAATAATAATATCATTAAGGTATCAGCATACATGTAGTCCTCATTTAGTGACAACAACAGAGACCCTCAACTCAGTTATCAAGTGAAATGGTCACTACACAAAACTGCAACTCTACTTATCATCTTACTTCATCTTTCTTTTGCTTTACAGACTTGTGAGAGTAATGAATGTGAGGATTGGTTTTAAAATATTTTTTTCATCACTTTCATAACTTTGAACAGTCACTAAATGAGGCAGTCACTAAGCACCTGTATACCATTATTATATCAAAAAGCCACTGAGCAGTCCAACTGTAAGCTACCACAAACAATAAAAATAATCAGATACATTTTGGACAAAATTTTCAATCTTGTGTATAGAATATAGAACTCTGCTACATAATAATAATACTAATATGAAAGTAAATGGTGAGATCCTAACTATAATTCCATTCAGACAGTCATTCAAATGTAAACAATTTGATAGAATAACTAATAACTACAAAATTTCTTAAATCCATCATAGAAACCCAGCTTCTTCAAAGAAGAAATATATATCCCATAAAGAGATGGGTAAAATGCATCCCATGAAGAGACATAAAATAAAACTAAGAATAAAACTACATTTGTCACTTGAAGTTATAACATAACTTAATAGTAAAGTGATCCAGTAGTATATATTTTCATTATAAACAGGTAAGTGAAAAAAAATTAATATGTATAATAAAATACGCAAAGTATAGTACAATATATAGTACAAAATATGTGTAGTACAACTCATGAAAAAGAAATAATCTTTATAAAATCTTTGGTTTTCAGAAATTTTCAAAGATGAAGTGTTAAAACATTAGTAGACATAGAAATGTAAGAATAGGATTCTGAGTTAATAAGGTGAAATAATTACAAAATTAGATATTCGGAGAAGTAAAAAGGAATTAAAAGATACTTCTAAATTCTGAATGCATTTTTCTCTCTCTTTCTCTCTCTTTCTTACAACACTGAAGGTAGTAACAATTTTTTTTTTAATGTATAAAATCAAATTTCAAAAAATTAGCATTCTCCATCTAACAGGTAGAAAAAAGTAAAAATAATGGAGGCAATAGTAAAAAAATAAAAAACTGAAATCCAATAGTAGGATTATAAATCAGTGCTGGTAAAGAATAATGGAAATAAAGCTATAATTAGTTATCTGTAATACTCCAATTACACATTGTACTCAAATAAAGTAGTAGAAATTGTGCCATTTCTATTTTTTTAATAAGCAGTTGGTTTGGAAAGGAGGTGTTTCAGACAGAAATTACCACTATGAAAAGATATACAGAAGTCTTTGACTTCAAGTTCATTTAGTGATGGTTCAAAGTTACAACAGCACTGAAAAATGTGACTTATGACTGTTTTTCAGAGTTATGGCCTTTGTAGCATCGCCATGATCACATGACCAAAATTCAGATACTTGGCAACTGTTTCATATTTATGACCATTGTAGTGTCCCAAAGTCATGTGATCCCATTTTGCGACCTTCTGACAAGCAAAGTCAATGGGGAAGCCAGATTCATTTAAGAACTGGGTTACTAAATTATCAACTGCCGTTATTGACTTAACTGTGGTAAGAAAAACCATAAAAAGGGGCAAAATTCGCTTAGTAAATGTGTTACTTAACAATATAAATTCTGGGCTCACTTGTGGTCATAAATCAAGGACTATCTGTACTGATTTTTTCTCCTTTTTATTTTTTTTACCTCATTCTCTCATAAAACTGTCCAAAAACTTCATGAAGTACCGGTATATAGAATCTCACTGAGTTAAGAAATTACTTGGCAATTAAGAGTATCATAGGCACTAAAAGAACATTTTTCAACACTGAATATGGTCTGTTCTTCTCTATTGTCTCAGATTGACTTTTTATTTTAAATATGGCATTGACGTTAAACTGCACATACTGATGTTTCACATGTTAATAGACATTAGGATAATAAAGGTTCTAGTGAGAAATATATTAATGAAAACAGAGGGTGGGGGAATCTAACAAAGTAATAGAAAAAACAACAACAATCACTGGAGAGTAAACAAAAAACCAGGAACAGCAATACAAGGGGAAGATCTTTGATGTCATGTCATTGGAAATGGGAGATACATCAAAATAAGTTATTAGTAGTCTCTCCTGTAGTATAATACAAAATAAATTATCTTTGTACCACTATTACGATTGTAAAAAGGTTTCATAGAATTTAGAAAAGCCTTGATTAAACTTGGTTATGGTTCTAGTTTCCTATGTAGAATTATTTTATATGAAAACAATAATCACATAGTGTTGTAAATGGGCAAAACTGCTCTGTGCTACAGTCCTTTAATTAAAGCTATTAATCTTTGCTACCTTTTTATTTCCAGAAGACATTTGAAAATGGCTACAGTTAATAACAATCCTTGCAGTAAAAACAGGGAAATAATGTTCCTGAAAGTTTTGCAACTCATTTTTAAATTTAGCCAGGGAAATATTATGTAATACCACAGCTAAACAATTATGAAAACAGTTATTGATTTTTAAAAATAAATACTATTTTAATAGTACATATTGCAATGTATATAAATAATCAGTTCTGAAAAACAGTAGCATCAAAAGCAATCATATAGCAAATGTTTTTTTCCTCTTTAGATATTCAGTAATAAAGCAAACCTACCTTGACACATTTTCTGGAATGTATTCTAGAACTGGATACCCATCACTTCTTCTGCCAGACAACTCAGAATGTGATTTCCATGACTCCACTAAAGGAAATGAGCTCATATGCTGAAAGGACTGTTCTCTACCAATAGGCCGTGCTAAAGCTATTCTGCCTTGAGCACCAATCCTATAGTGAAATGACTGTCCACCAGAATTCACTCCAACAATGGCAGAGGAAGGTAGGCTACTCTCTTGATAATAGTTGTTCTCTTCAGGCTCCTGCTTAATCCCTATAGATAGACCTGAATTTGGAAACACACTAGCTTCACATGTGCCATCAAATGATGAAACCGGTGGTCCTAAAATCCCAGAAAGAGAATAGTAATCTTTATCATCCATGAAAGAAAAATACGATCCATCCATAAATGGAAAGGGATTTGCAGTGTGATTCCCTTTAAAAGAAGCACCAGAACAAGAATGTTTAGCTGATTCTTGCTTTATTGATACTGAAAACGGGGAATCAGAACTGATTTTGTTATTTTCTCCAAGACACGAGCTACTAAATATCCCATCTGGTTCAGGTTTTATAAACTGAGCAACAGTCATCTGATTAGCTACTTCATTGATAGGGATAGCATTTTCTATTTCCTCTATTTTAGGAAATATTATTTCAGAAGCACCTTTATTCTCTTTTGAATCTGGACTAGAAACCATGTCTTGAGTTGCACCAGGTCCAATTGATGTACTGGATGCCGGAAAGGTCACTACACCATTTACAGGGCTACACATTGAAGATCCCACAGTGCTTACTGAAGGACTAGAAAGAGTGGATCTATTATTGGCATTGGAAGGGCTGGCAATAGAGCACCTTGAGTTCATATTTGCAGGGCTGGATACTGAAGATCTCATTGTAATGTTATTAGGACTTGAAACTGGAGATTTCACACTACAATGACTAGGAGGGCTTGAAATAGGTGATTTCATGCTACTTATAGGACTAGAAAGAGGAGATCCCACATTGCTAGTATGTGGAGGACTATGTAACATTGAACCTCGGCTTTCAATGTTAGGTGAACATGGCAAAGGTGTTCCCTGGTTTACTGGACTATTTACGGTGAAATTTGTGAAGTTAGTAGGAGTAGTTGATGATACAGAACTAATTCCAGGAGGGCTGCATACGGAAGGAGTCATGCTTTGAGGACTACAATTAGAAGAATTCTTCTCTTGACACACTCTAGGACTTTTGATGATAGATGGTACAATGCCACCATTCACAGAGCTTGCACAGTCTGATATTAGAGGTCTCAAGGACCTACTTGGGGTGTTCAAGGGAGAGGTATGATGGCCATTCTCCTTATAGAGTTTTACTAATTGCTCAACATTGTGATACATCTTTGCAGAACTCAAGTTTCCTGGATGACTGTGCTGATCATAGGTAAAATCAGCATCTCTTACAGAATCCATGTATAAACCCATTGATTCAGCTACTGTTACAGAAAGTTCCTTGGAGTCTATCTCAGTTTTTATATCAGAGGGTAAAATAGCCGGCTGACTATGATCTGGATGAAGACAAGAAATTAGCTCAGGTTTTTCTTTGTTGCTTCCTTGAGAACCAGCGTTTGGAAATGTGCCAGAAACACAGCTCACATTTACGATCTCCATATAGTTATTACTCTCTTCGGACTGTTCTTCTGCTCCTTTAGGAGTGTACTCCATAGATTGTGAACCTGGACTCCAGCGCCTTTCCATATCTAGGCTTTCTGAATAACTGCGATAGCCTTTGGTCTCCATATCTAACAAAAGAAAACATCAAATTGTTATGTAAATATATATGCATATATCAATTTATGCATATATCAATTTACTCATGTATTAAAGAATGGTGGCTGCATTTCTAGACATGATTAAGTAAGGGTAAGATTTACTGAATATAGTGATAATTATTTCAAATAGATGAACATCTGACTGTGCTGTTTATGCTCTCATTTTAAATGGCTAACAATTAAAAACACAAAATTTATTATCTTGTAATAATGGGGAGTTTACAAAAAATTATAAACCCAAAAATGTAAACTTTGTAGAGTTATTTCATTTTCTATGCTACTGACAGTAAGTAAAATGATCTCAGAGTACATTTCATTTTTAAGTTTGGTGCTTCTTTTAGCAAATGATGAGATTTAGTTGTATTAAAATGTATTACATTTTAATATTTCCCACACAGTAAGATTCTCTTTCTCAATCCATTCCCCATTTGAAAAATCTTATAACTAAGATTTCAAAAGCAAATGATGCCCTACATTTCTTATAATTTCTTAACAACAGAATAACAACCCTTAAAAGTATATTATCAATGTTGATGTTGCTCAATAATATTCAAAATAAACACAACATGCATCTTATTTGGAGCAGTAAGGAGAAAAAATATTTTATAAAAATGCAAATCTGTATTTATTAAATATATGTATTTTACTCTATCAGGCAAGGAAGAAGGTATGCTGCAGATGCTATGGTCAAAGAATCGTGGGATTGGCTAGCACCTTGAAAGCCCTTCTCTCTCTGCCTTTATTAACCAATGCTAAATGGCCATCTTGGATTTTTTTTATTTCTTTGAAATTTTATATGTCATAATTCTAAATTTTTTAATTTTTAATTAATTTTAATATTCTAATACTAACTTTGTATGTAGTTTTATATATTGATTATACTCTACACTCCAAGAGCCCTACCTTGAGTGAGATGGGTGGTCTAGAAACATGAAATATTAATTAATTAATCAATTAATTAAAGATTTATAACATTGTTGTTTTGATTGAACAGATTGATTATTTTATATACATATATGATTCATCCCAATTCTGGAAAGCCCAGAATGTCCTATAAAGAATTTCCTTTTCATGTTTACTAGAATTTCCAAAAACTCAACTTCCTATTTTAAACATGTAAAACATAAACATTTCCTATATCATTTAAAAGAGGTAGTTTATTTTCTATATTTGCCAAAAAAACACCACACTGTATGCTGGAGAAATTGTTTTGGAATCTGTCTATCTGTCTGTCTGTCTATCTAATTGGATGGAAGATGGTAGATAGATGGATGAGTGGATGGATAGACAGGCAGACAGACATAGACAGACGAAAATGGTACCATTAACTTAGAGTGCTATATTACAGTATTCCCTACAACATTGTACATCTCAATGAAACATTTTCTGAATTTAATATTTTACTAGATATAAAAATAATTTGAATATAATTTAGCAGTAGAACAGTCCCACACCTTACAGTGAAATCGTTCTCTGTTAACAGAGTTGCCCTTTTCTCAGCCTCAAATAATGCTATTATCCCAAAACAACAAAATAGTTCCCCTGTTTTACACAAGTGTCTCAACAGTAGCAGCAGCAGCTATCCCAAACTGGATCCCCATAGCACAAACAAGCAGTTCCAGTTTATCCCATTACTCCCAGAATATGCCCAATTACTACTCCGTTTAAATGCTTTAACACTTTTATCAATCTGATGTTTAGTATATATCAAAAAAAGTATCCTGAATTCTTATCTGAATGTCTATGTAGACATTCTAACAAACTTGTAAACTCAGGATGCAGTGGGGCAACACAATGAACCCTTAACAATTAACCCACACAGACGAGCAAGTCACCAGAATATAAACTGACAGCAAATAGCACTCCCTGCTAGCACTGATGATGTTACCTAGTTAAGTGTAATGAAACTTCTGGAAGAAAACAAGCAAGCTCAGAGAGCACCAAGGACCCCTCACAATTAACCCTATGCCTTCAAATGTGTGACCTTCCATATCTAAGGCAGAATGCTTCTATGCATATTTGCATTTGAAAGCAGTGATATAGTCTTAAGAACTTAAGATACAGTCTTAAGAACTCAAATTATTGAGCTCTATTCACTTGAGAAGATACTGTAAAGCTATCTGTAGGTCAAAGCAATTTGATCATCTATAAACATAAGCTTTCACACACATTTTATTTCAATTAAGGAGCAGCTTTAGTCAAGGAGTGGAGATCCATTAGGGATAGCTGTAACTCTAGCATAAAGATTTGGAAAAGCAAGATATGTAAATGTAGCAAGATGTAGATTTACATTTTTAATACAATTGAGCCTTAAATCTGGTTTAAACAAAGTAACATTCATAGTTTACTTTAAACTGCTGACAATTAAAGCAGAGTACAAATCGACTGTGATTAACATGCATTCTGCAATTCAACAAACATATGGAAAACATATTTTGGGAAATGTGGCCTTGTTGCCCGATTACCATAGCCAAATATGTACATAGTTATCAAAACTAAATTGAGCTTCTGCTGTTTATCAATCAATTACTAACTTTTAAAATCTTTTTAATCCATCGGATATTTAAATTTTTGGCAATCTTCGTCTTATGACCCAAAATTTCTGTTGCTAAGTGATACAGCTGTTAAGTGAATTTTGCCCCATTTTACAACTTTTTGCAGTTGTTTAAATTAATTTCTGCAGCTGTTAAGTTAGAAAAATGGTTGTTAAGTGAATCTAGCTTTCCCGTTGACTTTTCTTGTCAGAAGGTTGCAAAAGGTGAGCACATGATTCTGCAACCGTCATAAACAGAAACTAGAACTGCCAAGCATCTAAATTTTGAACATGTGACAAGGAGGATGTTGCAAGTGTGAAAAAGAGTCATAGGTCATTTTTTTCAACGCTGTTGTAACTTGGTCACTAAATCAACTGTTGTAAGTTGAGGACTACCTGTACCACAATATTTAGTAAGGATTCCTATGGGGTAAATGTACTTACTTGTATCCATGCATTATTATCCTGTGCTTATTTCTGCAATAATTCTTCCTTGATTATTTATTATTGTTTTTCAAAACAATTAGGAAACTATGGAAGTAATATTGAACAATATGAAAAGGTGCAAAACTGGAAAGACTTCCACAAAATGCATACATATACACATTCTTGCACAAGCAAAGTGCAGAAAGTAAGTTTATACCAGCCTAGTCTCTATTCTTCACATAATTAAGGAACTGTTCTATACTACAACATCCAGAAATAAACTCTATTCATTCAATGGATTTTAATTCTCTGGGATTGCAGTTGAAAGCTGGTATATCATTTTGCAATTGAGTAGCAAAAATATCTATATCAAATGATGTATCACTGTTGTACAAGAAAATTGAAGTAGTAATACTGAAAAAGAATTTGCAATATTCTAATATTAATAATATAAGAATATTGCAAAAACCATAAGGAAGGCTTGAATGCCAAAGAATTGAGGCCTTTGAACTATGGTACTGGAGAAGACTCCTATGAGCCCCTTGGACTGCAAGGAGATCAAACAGGTCAATCCTAGAGGAGATCAACCCTGACTGCTCTTTAGAAGGCCAGACCTTGAAGATGAAACTCAAAGACTTTGGCCACCTAATGAGAAGGAAGACTCTCTGGAGAAGAGCCTATTGCTGGGAACAATTGACAGCAAAAGAAGAATGGGACAGCAGAGAATAAGATGGCTGGATGGAGTCACTGAAGCAGTTGGCGTGAGCTTAAATGGACTCCGGGGGCTGGTAGAGGACAGGAAAGCCTGAAGGAATGTTGTCTATGGGGTTGCGATAGGTCGGACACAACTTTGCGACTAACAACAATAAATATTAATAAATTCACATAAATATTCAATAATAAATCTTTAAGACATAGTTATCCAAAAGACACGCAGTTCAAGTGAACTAGTTATTGTACTTTTATATTCTTCTTTGGAAAATATTTTTTATGGATTTTTCATTTTGCCAAATTCACATTTTCTCCTGCAAGAATTAATTTCTTTTCTCTTGACCTACTCTTGATCACATGCTTTCAGTTATTTAATTCAGTTTTTCCTCTTTAATATAAATCTTAATTATGTGAAGTAATAGAAATTATTCACTTGAATACAAGCACATTGAAAACACAGTTTTCATAGTCATATGATTGCCCCAATCTGAAATAAAGGCATCTTTATGTGACTGTAAATATGTTTTTTGAAGAATGATAAACAAGAAAGACATTTCTGTAACCTTAAAAAACCCAATGTCGGCAAAGCATGTAAAACATTACACATATAGATTATTAATATCAAACTTATTCACTCACATTAAGACATGTGTTGGAAATCATGGCATGTATCTCTATCAAATTTGAATTACATCATTCAATTTCTTCCAGAGTTAAAAAAAAAATCTATTACACAGGATATTAGGAAAAAAAGAGTTGATAGTTAACGCAAGGAAACATTTTGAATAATTTATTTACAAAATGACTTTTCAAAAGGAGTGTAGATCATTTCTCAAGAAGGAAATACACTAAAAAATATTAGCCTTCTATCTCAACGAAATGCAAACTAACTGAGAAACTACTCATGATATTGGTTAATGGTTCCACTGGATATTAATATTAATTCAACTGAATTTTAATGTTTTTATTGTATTTATTTCTTTGTGCGCTTATTACTGATAATTTGGTCAGGCAAAGGCATTAATGTCTCCTTCTGTTTTGATTTTTCAATCCAAGGCTCTTATTTTAGAATAAAAACTCCTAATATTAGGAATTCTGAACTCATGAAACATGAAGACTTTGATCTGGTTTATAACACAAATATCTTAATTTAAACTAAAATGTATGTATTTGTAATATGCTCTAAAATATTTAGTTGGAAACATTTATAACACGAATGCTGACTTTGTAATAATGGCCTCAGCAACCTAAATATTGCAATCCCTGTCCCACAGAGTTTAGGACAACCTAGTTATATGATCAACCCCTATCTTAGAACATATCTAACCAACAGGCTGAAAATAACCTGCCACCAGTTCATCTAGTTAATTTCATTACTAGCCCTACCAACATGATTTCTTTCTGGTCTTCTGTAATTCACGATACTGATAATTACTTTCCCAAGAACTTGGATCCTAGCATACTCAGCACTACCTAACTTCTCCACCCAATCCCGGTGTAGCATCTTTCACTAGACAATAAAAGTGGCCTATGTAGGTGATTTATATATAGGCCTGTATCACATTAATACTAACACAAATATTAACACAAATATGAATTAATCTCGGGATTCCAAGAAAGGAAATGTCCATACCTTTTTGATCATTCCATTGATTTTTACAATATAAATGACCAAAATTGAAACATTTTTGCAATAATCTACAAGCATTAAAATGCATACAGTTCAGACAATTTAATCACTGTTTCTTCATTTTGACAAATTTATAAATTGCATAATTATATAAAACAATATCCTATAATATCATCAGGCTTATCTATGGATGCATTTGCAATAGAACCTGAATGCTATCTACTGGTATGATAAAATAATGCAAATTTAATTTGCTAAACTAAGGTTCAAAATACAATGCTACCTTACCAAACTTACCAAATTAGAATTTTTAAAGATGCTGCCTTTGCATCTTGAAAGAAAGGTAGATTATACATCTAATCAATTCATTAAAATGTTTCAGAATACCTTTCTGCACCTAAATTCATTTGGAATGAATTCTACAGAGTTTGCAAGCCATTTCCAATTTACGCAAACTGAAATCAAGAAAGCTATTGAAATATCATTTTGAAATTTAGAAAATGTGCATGCAACTATAAAAGAATTACGGTCTGCATAGGAGTGCATGAAAGAGTTACAAATTCTAGGAATATATGCTACTCTTTATTTTGCACCACTTGCTGGGCTGCTAACTCGGTTTCTACCTTTAATATAATACTATCCTTTAATATTTTAAACTTTGCTCTGTCTGGAGAGTCCATTGGAGTAGGGAAACCTTTAAACAAGTAATAAGGTAGCAGAAAATCCATCCTGAAAGTCCCAACCTAATCTACCTCCCAGCATTACTTGACAGATTCACACCCAGACAAAAGCATCCCAAACCAATAGTTTGTTCCTTCACATTCTGGGTGCGTGGATTGTCATCTAACACAGGTGTCCCCAATCTTGGCAACTTTAAGCCTGGAGGACTTCTACTCCCAGAATTCCCCAGCTAGCAAAGCGAAAAGCAAAGCTGGCTGGGAAATTCTGGGAACTGAAGTCCAGCAGGCTTAAAGTTGTCAAAGTTGGGGACCCCTGATCTAACGCATTCTGGCTTTCCAAACACCTATTCTAACACTTGCATTTTAGCTGAAAACCCAAAAATAGACTATTGTGGGAGATACTTTTATCCCGAGGATCTCATATTAAGGGGAATCTGCAGAATAACTGTCGGGAGTTAAAATTAGACTGTCTTGGAAGAACACCTGATGCAAAAAAAAAAAAGTCCAGTTCTGAGACAGGTATAAATATCTCAGGCCACCCCGCTCTTAATTTCCAACTCCTTCACCTTGAGACTAAGTTGTTTGGCTTGCAGATGACCCCCGGCTACAATTTCCACCCTCCGAAAGAATTTCTTCACTCCGCTAGAAATATATGATGCGCCCTCTGCGTCCGACTGCTCTCTCTCTCACCTGTCCTCCAAGGTGTCATCCACCTAAAGTCCACCTCCGCGCACAAAAATAACCGGGACTGAAAAGGGCACGGGAACCAATGGATTCTTCATAACGGAGTCTTAATTTCAAATTTGCCTGGTCCACCGACGCCGTGCAGGTCATGAGGGAGAGGCGAGAGGAGGGGATGGGGGGGGGGGGAAACCGCTGAGGTGCCAAGTCCTTTTAAAAACATGTCACATGCTCCGATAAAGTTCAGACGAGGTTCCTCCTTCCCCTCTCTCCTATTGGTCGACCGGAAGAGCGGAGCCTCGAGATCGGAGTCCGTCGCGAGCTTCCATTGGGCCAGCCCTTTTGTCAGTCACCCGGCAGGCGACATGACTGATACAAAGTTGCTGCGACACAAACTAGAAAATGTATCTCTTCTTAAAGCCGTATAGCCTCTGTTAACAGAGCGGCTCGCGTCGCTTGCCCGGGGTGGGGGTGGGGGGGAACTTTAAGTTCCCTCCCCCTCTCTATCAATGCCAGGAAAAGTGAGATTTAGGAATTGATCTTTGAAACACGAGCAACTTTCGCGATAGCAACAACAACAGAAGGATACAGGCAGCTTCTAAAAGGGAAACCCGCTCAATCCGGCCGGGAGTTATAACTAGATCCCATGCCCTCAAGTTGCCAGCCCTTCCTAAATTGCATCCCTCTAACCCAGGCGTTTCCAACCTTGGCAACTTTAAGCCTGGCGGACTTCAACTCCCAGAACTCCCCAGCCAGCAAACCTTGGGAAAGCTGGTTGGGGAATCCTGGGAGTTGAAGCTCGCCTAGCTTAAAGTTGCCAAGATTGGAAACCCTAACCCGTTTCCTCTTAAAAAAGAAAGAAAGAAACCACGCTAAGATCCGAATTAAGAGGGTTCGCTTCCCAAGTCACCCCTGCCCGCCCCTCGAGACATAGTCTCCACCTGTATCAAGGTAAGCGCCTGGGGAACCCCGTCCCATCTTCCCTGAAGCCCACTCGATGAAGCAAGGGCACGCAAGCTTTCATCTCTTGCAGCGAAAAATCGCCACGCTTGAACAGGGCAGCAAATAAATCCATCTTGTCAAAGCAATAAGCAGCTTCTCTCCACCACTCCAATTTTTTTTAAAGCAAAAAAGCAAACAGAAACCTTATGAAGAGGCTCAAGGACTTGCCCTCTGGTTCTCAGATTGGATTTTATTGCGTCTAGTAGGTTCTTTGCCAATTGCTTATTTGGATTTTTTTAAAGTTGCACAGACTGATAAGCAAGGGCCATAAAAATTAACTCCCAAACTCTAAAACCCTTTTTAAGCAGGTCTTGGAAACATTTCATCACACGCTCCATCTTTGTGGCCGGAGTTTCTAAATATATTTTAGAAAGACAATGACATCCTCTCCCCTCCCTCCTTTTATTGGACGGACAGGAATGCCGCAGGTTTTGGGCTTCACGGAAAACCGTCTCAACCCCATACAAACACCCCCTCCCCAAATTTTTGACACCCCACCCAAACGGCAGCGGTGCTAACATTCCCCCCCTCCTTCCGCCAGGAGACAGCTCTTTCCCCTCCCCTCCCTTTGCGTACACACCCTTCTCGATTCAGTTTCCCTCAAATAAAAACGCCCAGCTCCCCCTCCCCAAAAAACAATAGCCTACAGAAATAAAGTTGAATGCGATTCAAAGCAAGCCAAGCTGCAGAAGTCCACCGATGGCACGCGAGGCAGAAATCACTCCAAAACAACACTTTTTCAAAGGCAAAAACGTGCTTAGCGTTTTTTTTTTAAAGGAAAAAAAAAAAAAACCCAAAATCCAAACCCGCCCCCTCCCAGGCTGTTTTCTTGCAAATGGGGAGGGAGGGAGAGAATCCAACTACTCGAAAATATAGATTGACTATCTGAGATGTCACGTGTCCTTAATGTTTTTAGCCTTTTAATACATATTGATCCGCAGGTTTTTTTTTTTGCAGCCTGGATCAGCTGGAACCCCGGGGCTACTTTAGTTCCGTGGCCCCAAAGGCCGAAATGCTCTTGCGGTGCCTTTCTCCCTCTATTTTCTCCTCCCCGCCCGCTAAGTTTTAAATTAGATTAAGCGAGGACTGGCAATGACCTGGAAGTGCCTCTTCTGCATATTTTGGCTCAGAGAAGGCACTTCGTCTGACGAGGGCTCCCTCTTAATCCTTCTTTTATTCTCCGCGGAATGGCATATTTTATTCCTCTCCAGAAGAAACTCTCCCTCGGTCACTCTTGATCTTTACCTGTCCGCCTCAGGACTCCAGTCAAAAGGTGGCCGCTTTGGGGTGCCTTTTTTTCCCCCTTTCCTTTCCCTGGACTCACCTTCATTTTTCTATTCCCGTTTCGACTTGCAATGGCCGGAGGAACAAGGTCCCTCCGAGTCCGCTCCAGAAAGCGGACGATTAAGGGAAGAGTAGCGAGGAAAAAGGTGGAATCCGGAGGAAATCGGGACTTAAATCCTGAAGGAGACGGACAAACCCGCCAAGGAGCTGGCTAGGGACTCCCGAAACGGCGTCTTCAATAAAATATTTAAAAAAAAAAAATCAGAAGGCAATCCTCCTCAGCTTCTCTCTCAGGCGATCCAGGGCCGTTCGTGAATGGGAAGCGCAGAAGTCCACTCGGTTGAACCCTCTCCTCGGTGACAGCTCTCCGCGAGGAAGGGGTTGTTGTCCCCGGCTGTCACATCGCCGACCGCGGCTGGAAAAGCGTCGGGGAGGAAGACTGGAGCTTCGGATCTAGCCGAGGTTTCAAATTCTTCTTTGGGAAAGGAAAGGGGGGGAAAAAGGGCGGAAATCCACCAACTTCCAGGTAAAACTCCCGTCTGCGCCTGCAGCGCCACTGCCGCCGCCGCGGGAAGAGGTGGGTGAGCGAGCGAGCGAGGGTGTAAACTTTTCTCTCCCCTCCCCTGGCGGCTCCTCAGAGCAGCCCAGCCTGCGCGGGTGTCCTTCCTTCCTTCACCTTCCTTCTGCCTCCGCCGCCTTTTTTTCCCCCCTCCCTCCTCCTCCCCGCTTCCCAGGATTTTTCTCTCACACTCGCGCACTCAGCCGCTGGAGCTGCGTCCCGGTTTGCGGGGCTGCTGGAAGAAGCAGGAGGAGGAGGAGGAGAGAGGACGAGCGGGAGGGGCAGCCAGCGCTCTCTCTCCCCCTCTTGCTCTCTCCAGGCGTGTCTCGCGGCGAGCGGCGGACGCTCAGAGCCAACGAGGGGGCCTCCCTGCCTCCTTCTTCCCGCCCATCGGGCTCGAACGGGAGGGGAGGGGGGCAGAGAGAGAGAGAGAGAGGGAGGCGAGCTACAACGGACTGACCGCCACCGGCTTTCCCATCCAGTGTCTGACTCGGACTGAGCGGCTCGGGCTCGCTTTTGCGCTCCGGCGGAGAAGGGAAAGCCTGGGAATCTGCCAGGCCAGCGACCCTCCTCGTAGCTGCTGGGGAGGGGGGGGGGGAGAAAACGCTGCCGCTACTAGTGACGCGGGAAGGGTGGCCGTCCGCGCGGGCCTTTGCTCTTGGTCACTGCTCTCTGGCCGCTACTTGCCTCCACCTTTGCTCCACTCAGCGATGGCACACACAACAGGTTTTTGTTTCCTTTTCAACCTTCCTCCGCCCTGCCCGTGTCTCTACACGTGCCGGCTGAGGGAAGGAGGAAAAAAAACAGAAAAAGGAGACGCGACTCACAGGCGAAGTTTTTTAAAGGCTGCTTTTAGTAGCCGGCGCGGAAGACATTCGCAGGGATTCGTTGCTTAAGTTCTAAAGCTAGGGGTCTCCAACCTTGGCCACTTTAAGCCTGAAGAACTTCAACTCCCAGAATTCCCCAACCAGCTTTGCTTCCCTATCTTTTGCTGGCTGGGGAATTCTGGGAGTTGAAGTCCTTCAGGCTTAAAGCGGCCAAGGTTGGAGACCCCTAAATCTAAACAGATCCAAGGTGCCAACCGGTGTTTTTAAGAGTTCGGTTAGGGAAGAGCTTGTATGAATTGAACTTGAGTTAGAAAGGAGGGAGAGGGAGTAAAGAGGAGGGGTCTTGAAGGGAGGGGCAAGGATAGGGAGCCATCCCTCCCTTAAACATTTTTTCCCATTTATGAACCCTTCAAGTTAACAGAAACTTCTCTTAAAATGGCAATGAAGAGATGCTTCTCTGAAACCCCGCATAAAAATCATTTTAGTCTTCACTGGTGATAAGGTCTTTCCAAATCTGTTGGTCTAGATTATTAGCTGCATTTAAATTTTAGATTATTGTATTCTAGATTATTAGCTGCATTTAAATAGCCAAGTGTGCTTTATGCTGCTCAGAAGTGCAGTTATATTATTCACGTCTGTGTTAGTGAACAATATCACAGGTTGACAGCATAAGTGGAATGAAGATTTTTTTCCCCATTATTATTTTTTATATGAAGTACTTCCATTTACAGGTTATCCTCACTTAGCTACTGTCTTGGACAGCAACCATTCACAGTGAGAATGCTGATTAAAAAGTAACATTGTAACCAATCCTCACCTTTATGACTGTCACAGGTCTGTAAAACAAAGGAAAGCCAAAGAGAGCAAACATAGTCACAGTTTTGCTTAGAAATCACTTCACTTAACATCTGAGTTGCTGTTCCAATTGCAGTCACTAAATAAGGACTATTGTATCCTTTCAAATCACACCTTGATAACCTGTGTTGTAACAGTAAAAAGGAGAGTGTTGGTGACTGTTCTTTGAATTTAAAAGGTAGATTCAAATCCATTCTTAATAATTATAAGAATTCTGTTTGGAATTCCCAGCCACTGTTTAGGAATATTTTAATTGCAGGGGTATTATTTAAATCAAGCAATTACTGTTAATGAGCTGGTAAGGTAGGATGAGCAGCAGGAAATAAGGCTATTCAGAGATAGCTTTCTGCATCAGGGTTGCCTTTGATTTTGATGTCTTAAATGGTAGGGGCAGTGCTCCTGGGTTGGCATTGCCAGGAAGGTTTGAGAGATCTCTTTGTACCGTATTACTTGTATGTCCTCCTAATGAAAAAATTGTCCAGATCAATGTTTCCCAACCATGGTAACTTCCCGAGTATGTGGACTCTGATTCTCAGAATTCCCCTGTCAGCATGCTGTCTAGGGAATTCTGGGAGTTTGAAGTCCACATCTTGAAATTGTGAACATTGATCAAGATAACACTTGTGGTTGACTGAGAATATAGGAGTTATGGATCATACTAGAACACAGGTGTCAAACTTGCGGTGTCACGTAGCTGTCATGTGACATTTGTTTCCTGACATTTGATGTCACATGTGACATGACGCTTTGTGACATTTTTCCCATTTGCAGAGCTGGGGTGGACATGGCTTGTGTATAATGCATCTGGCCCACAGGCCACCAGTTTGACACGCCTGTACTAGAAGATATCATGTTGAAAAACAAATGCCATTTTAAAAAGTACAGTGGTACCTCTACTTACGAAAGGCTCTACTTACGAAACTTTCAGGTTACGAAACGCGTCTTTGAGAAAATATCGTCTCTACTTACGAATATGTTTCAAGATACGAAAGGCTTTGTTGGAAAATGGCGCGTCCGAGTTGCGCTGCCATTGGTTATCTTCCTGGCATCCCATTGGCTAGGAGGGATCTGTGCGCACGCACCGCGCCGCGTTCTCAATCTCACGCTAGCAATCCAGCAAAGCAGGAAGTAATAACGAAGAATTACAGTCTGCATTTCGGGGGCTTGGAACGGATTAGGGCATTTACAGGTAAAATGCGCCTCTACTTACGAAATTTTCAGGTTATGAAACAGCTTCCGGAACGAATTTAATTTCGTAAGTAGAGGTACCACTGTATATTATAAAAGCACAGTACATGTTCCCAAGATGCTGTGTTTTTTTCAGGCTTTAGCAATGCTGTCAGGCTCTAATGTATACATTGTGAGCAGAACTGTTAAGTTTATAGTTAAGACCTTTGAGCTAAGAACTCGTTATATCAAACAGATTGGGTTTCTTGTAAAGTGATGCATTTATCTGAATGCTGATTCTTTTTTATTTACTACCTTTATATTTTATTACTGTATTTTCTTTTATTTATTTTACTCTGAAATTAGATCCTATATGTTATTTTTATTTCATATTTTGATGTGATTGTAAGACCAATCAATTAATAAACTACTATCACTACTGCCAATGCTCTCGTTTTTCCTTTCTCTATACAAATGGTGGGAAAAGAAGAGAGGACATTATCTAAGGCAGCCAGAATAACGGAGAATATAGCTTTATTTATTTATTTATACCCTGCTTTTATTATTTTTACAGATAAATCAAGGTGGTAAACCTATCAAAAACAGCTTCCTCCTTCTACCTATAAAGAAAAAAATACATTTGATGATCCAGGTTTATCAGAAGAAAATTGATTTAGCGAGAGACCTGATAGATTTATACAAAGTACAAAAGGAAAGCAGATAAAGATAAGATTTTTCTCTATTTATTGGTGGCCCTCACTTAGCAATGGCAATTGGGGTTGGCAACCCTGTCACTAAGCGAAGCAGTCGTAAAGCATGTCACAGGACTGTGCCAACTTACGATGGCAATTGTAGCAGTCCCTGTTGCTGTTGTTAGGCAAATCCTGTGCAGTAATAGGATGGCCTGAATCCTGTGCAGTCATGCAATGGCCATTTGTGACCTCATCCTGGCTTTCCCCATTGGCTTTGCTTCTTGGAAGCTGGCAAGGAAGGTCACAAATGACATTCAGGTGACTGAGATGCTGCAAATATATCATTGAGGGCTGGTTGCCAAGTGTTCAAATTATGATCACATGACTGCAGAAATACTACAACAGGAACCAGTTCTCAGTTCTTATTCAGTAGCCTCATAACTTCAAACAGTCACTGGACAAGTGGTTGTTCACCGTGGACTGTCAGTAGTATGAAAACCTGGACTTATTCAGTCAGACAAGTTAACCAGCAGAGACAAGGAAAAATCTTCCATGTGATATTTAGATGGTGACATTTTTAAAAAGAGAAATAGGCATAACCAAGAAGGTTAAATCTGGCAGTTTATTAGGTTGACTTTAATCCCAATGCTATACTTTCAAATGAAAAAGTATCTTATTTAACAGCATAGGATGCTAGTTTAACACAGCCCTGCCCTGTTCTGGTACATTTCAAGAACATATTATATAAGACCAATCCATCTAGAGCAGGGGTCTCCAACCTTAGCAACTTTAAGCCTGGAGGACTTCAACTCCCAGAATTCCCCAGCCAGCTCATGAACCATAATTTTTAGCATAATCTTTTCATGACCTAGTAGGTACATAGGTAAGAGAAAGAGATGATAGATAGATAGACAGATAGGTGAAAGATGATAGATAGATAGATAGATAGATAGATAGATAGATAGATAGATAGATAGATAGATAGAACTTTTAAAAGATGGCTTTTGATATACCTTTTATTTTAGGTATCACCACATTGAAAGTAAAATGCAAGTAATCCATGGATACATTCATGAGAGTATAAAATTTATGAGAAACTGACGTAAAATCTGGAAAATTAGAAGAAAGACGTTTTTACTGGAATCTTTGTGCTTAAACAATTAAGAATTAAAACAGTTGATTTTAAACTATTTTTAAAAATTTTGGGAGATTGCCT
This sequence comes from Bungarus multicinctus, assembly GCA_023653725.1. NCBI lineage: Eukaryota > Metazoa > Chordata > Lepidosauria > Squamata > Elapidae > Bungarus > Bungarus multicinctus. Next base: position 30,151,429 of record CM042849.1, on the reverse strand, counting down.
TCTGAGTTCAACTTGGCTTCAGTATATGCTTGGCACAGTATATACTTGGCACATGAAACATGTTTTAAGTAAACAGTACAACCTGGATTTCTTTAGCAACCTTTGAGGTATAGTAGTCACAATTTTAACTTCTATAAAAGTCTGTGCTTGAACAAACCCAAAACTTCAGTTTTATAAGGCATTAAAAAGTGAAATAAAGGTTAATATTTTTGTACAGCACAGATCTGTTCTCCAAGCTTGCTGTTTAAGTCCTGAGGCGTTTCATTACCAAACCAAGGAATTTCAGTGGGATTTTGGGATGAAGTGTCTTGTTTATATAGGACCTGGGTGATCAGTTGGTCTTGTGACTGGTTGAATCATAAGACTGATTGAGTCACAAGACCAACCAACCAGGAGCTATATAAACAAGCAAGACACTTCATCCCAAAACCTCACTGAACATATTATCTAGTTTGATAATGAAAAGTCCAGGAGCAGTAACAGCTGAGAGAACAGACCCCTGCCCAAACCTACAACCTGAGGTACGAATATTCTCAACAATTTCTAAAGATTAATATTACCTACATATATACCTGTAGAAGAAAGAACTAGATTATCCAGTTTCAGCAGATCAATGGGCCCAGATAAAAAAAATCAGCTATGCTACTTATTTAAAAAATAAAGCGAATTCATAAGTAACTGTTATTTTGCAAGTATCCCTAGCTGCTTCATGTTCAATTTTCTCAGCATAGAAAGAAGAAGTATCCATGACCTAAGGAAGGAGACCAAGCAACTATCACCATCTATCTGTCTTTGCATCAGTTGAGCCATGAAAAATGGCAACAGAATGAGCTGAGGAGACCATCTCTTGTAGGATGCAAGAAGCAGCTATTTTTGCACTTGGCAGTTTGGTGGTACTGATTGCTGGTTACATTGAACTCTAATTGTACTGGAACATTATTGTATTAAATGTGAATTTTATGCATATTTTAAATGATTAATAATAGAGATGAGATTTGAAAATATAGAATTGTATTCATTCATATTGATGACAATTATGAACAAATAATAACCCAACACAATGGAAGTCAACCCTATCAAATAATAGTGTTGCCCAAACAATCATTTGGGTTTGATAAATCAATAAAGGCAGAGGTGGTATTCAGCAGGTTCTGACCAATTCTGGAGAACCGGTAGTGGAATTTTTGAGTAGTTCGGAAAACTGGCAAATACCACCTCTGACTGGAGATTTTACGGTATTCTTCCCCTGCCACAACCACCAAGCCATGCCCATAGAATTGGTAGTAAAAAAATTTGAATCCCATCACTGAATAAAGGGAATGCAGAGCTAATGTGCCATGGAATATTGTGTTTATGCCACTGAAGTCCAAGGATAGGGTAAATGTTAAGGACATAACTTATGGATTTACAACATAGCTATATTATTCAGGATGTTTATGTAAATCTCATCATATTAACAAACACAAAGCCTATTTGCACTGAAAAATAAAACCAATTGAAAAAGGTTTTTTTTATATATATACTTCCTGCCTAGAGAAAGTGCATCAATTTTACAGTATGCAAACATATTGAAGGTGCAATCTTCATAAGCAGAGCATTCCCTGATTATTTCACATCTCACACCTGGCTGTGAAAAAGAGCATGAGCACATGACTTTAACTTTTGAATATACTAACACAAAAAATATGCCTTTATATAAGAAAGACATCAAGGAGATTATAAGTTTCAGTGTACCTTTTGCAAAAGAAAAGATACACAAGAAGAAGTATCTGGGCATGCAACTCAGAGTAATGCTTAAAGGATTACAGTTGCAAAAGAAAGTGTAGATTTTTTTTCCAAAGAGGAAAGCATAGATTTTGAATATTTTTTGTCTACCGTTTATGAAATTATTTACAGGTGAAGGTCCTGTTGGCCATGAATTATATACTTGGAAGAACTTCTGCTGAAGTAGACTGTTGAATCATGGGCGAGAGAACATATGGGAGGCTCTGATTGTTTACTTCTGTTTATTGCTTCTTTCAGAACAAAGAATAGCAACCGCGGCAGCTCCTTTTACAGCGGAGCTGCTGTGGCTACAACCAGTGATGGCTCTTTAATTTCCTGCCATTGCGGACCAACCAATCAGAGGTGCATATGTAAATATCTAACATAGCGGGCATCTAGTAGTATAACTAACACCTAAATACAGTCTGGGCTGCATTTTTATTATTAGATTTTAATTCCCTTCTTTTTCCTACAAACAATAACCCATGAGGTGAGGTGAGTTCCAAGACAATGACTGGTTTAAAATCGCCCAGACATATGTCTAAGGGAAAGCCAGAATTAACAGTCTCCCAGTTTCTAGACTGGCATCTTAACCACTACACCAATTTATATATAATTATCATTGCCAACAGTAGTTGAGATAGTGATTTTTTGTGTTGACCACTCCCTTTCTCTCATTGCTTCTTCTGCACATTTTCCTTCTTTCCTCAATGGCGGGCACTGGCTGGCAATTTCACAATGACAAATCTTATGCGGACTGTCCTTGTTCACTATAGTCTCACAAGCCTGAGAATATAAATTATCTGAATTCCTTTTGATCTATTCCCATTTTAGATTAGACTCCAGCTGGTAAACAAATTGGTTTTATTTATTATTGACAGTACGAGTAGTGCATTTCTGGAACAGGCACAACGGTGCATAACCCACAATGAAAAATAAATTATAAATCAAGCACTAATAAATAAAAACATTTTATTAACCTTGGATCAGAAGACAACGGTGAGTAAATCGAACCTGGATAAGAATGAGCCAGATGTTTTATGTATTTAATATAATTGTACACCTGCCATTCCTAAGTTTGCAAGAGGTTATAAAATCAAAATAAAACTGTTAATAATGAAATCCAAATGAATTTGCCTAAAGATTATCATACAACGTAATAATAGCAATGGCGGTGAAGCAATAAGAAAACTGTCATCTAAGGAATACTTGAGGAAAATAAAACAAAGTCATGCCATATTTCAGTGAAGGAGTTACTCTACTAATTAGGCACTAGTGCAGGAAAAGCTCTATGTTTATTTATTACTAAAGTCTTAAAGTGGGTAGCAAACTGAGCAGACATCCGATTCCTCTGAGATAAAACCATCTTTAGATTTCTAATGCCCTTTAAAATTCACCTGTATTCTCTGAAATTCTGCATTTTATCAGAAGTCCTGTAGGAAGCATAGCAAGATACCAAATCAGTGCACTTTAAAACTGCTGAGATGTTGAAAACCTTCTTTGGTAGTATAACCATTCTCTCTCCCTCCCTCCCTCTGTCTCTGACAGCTGCACTTTCCCAGGGTCATGTGATCATCTTATCTGACCTGACAAGCAAAGTCAATGGGGAAGCCAGATTCATTTAACAATTGTGTAACTAATTGAACCACTGCAATGGTTCACTTAACAAATCTGGCAAAAAAGGTCATAAAACGGGGCAAAACTCACTTAACAAATTTCTTACTTAGCAACATAAATTCTGGGCCCCATTGTGGTCATAGACTACATATTTTATATTGAGATTGAAACTGGGATATAAAACTATATGCCCTCAGAAGGAAATTGCAACAATTATAATGCTCATCATTTTAGTCCTTTTTCTGCTTAAGACATCTAATTCAACCTAAAGGAAAGTTGTTTTTTTCTTGACTTGATGAAGCACAAACATTGCAAAGGAGGTCAAATTGTGGCACAAATAATTATTTATATTTCCAACATTAAATATGTACAGCGTGCACACAGTCATAATCTGAGTATACAATTTTCAATCATTTGCATTTTAAAAAACACACCTTGATATTTAGTACTATCTTAGCAGATAGGTATGCCCAAGACAAAAATGTGGAATAGTCACAACATAGGTTTTCCTAATCCCAATTGTCTTTCCCTGTTCCTGCAATTTCGGACAAAAAGAAAAGTCCAGTTGCAGCTAGAAATAATCTCTGAATGCTGGCAATAGCACAACTTTTAAAAATCACCACATACAAATATGTTTTATTACTTTTAATTACAGTTCAGTATCATGGCTGTACAAAAAACCCTCTGAAAACTGAATGAACTCTGATAAACTGGAATACAAAAAAGGGAAAATATAAAAAACAGAAAGAGATGCATATAACTAAGGCAGAATATCAGCAAATAGCCTGAATCTGCAAAGATGAACTCAGGAAACCTAATGCCCAAAATGAACTAAGGCTTGCTACAAAAGTCAAAAATAACAAAGAAAGCTTCTTTCAATTTGTAAAATACAAGGACCTGTACTTTTCAATATCTTCATCAATAATTTAGGCAATGTAAAGGTGTAGAAGGGGAACTCATTAAATGTGCAGATAATACCAAGCTGGTAGGAATAGCCAATACTCCAGAAGATAGGCTTAAGATACAAAGGGATCCAGGGGTGGGCTTCAAAAAATTTAGCAACCGGTTCTCTGCCTGATTGCTGGGTGGGTGGGGGGCATGGTGGGGGTGGTTTAGACAGCTTCCTGCACCATGGTGGGGAACGGGTGGGATTCAAATTTTTAACAACTGGTTCTGTGGACGGGGCTTGGTGGTCATATGTTATTGGCTGGGCATGGCCAACTCAATATCACTCACATCGAGGCACTCATCTCCTCGCCTGGCCTCTCATGACTGTGGGGATGCTGCAACAGTCATAAGTGTGAAAAATGGTCATAAGTCACTTTTTTCAGTGCCATTGTAACTTTGAATGGTCACTCCACACAAGCAAAGTACCAGCAAAGAAGGAGGAAAAAACTCCAGAGAAGTTCCAGAGGCAGGAAGTCTAGTCCTGCCAAGAATAATAAAAGGAGAGGCAGTTTCTGTAAGCAACACCAGAATGTTTCCTTCCTACCTTCCTTACAGGATTAGGCCAGTAATTTCTTCTAACAAGTGGTTCTCCGAATTGATTAGGATGTTAACAACCGGTTCTAGCAAATAGGTGCAAACCTGTAGAATCCCACCCCTGGTGGGAAAAGTGTTTCCCCCCCTCCCTGGGCTTCAGAGGCTCTCAGGACACTGGAAACTAGCCTGTTTCTGGCCTTCCATGAGGCCCATTTTTTATCCTCCCCAAGCCTCCACACAGGCCCTGCACTTACCTGAGATCCAAAATGGACTGCATGGAGACCCCTGGGAGGGGAGGGACAGGATGAGTGGAGCCAGCCAGTTGGCTGAACTACTGGTTCATCAAACCAGATGTAAAAGTAACATCCGGTTTGCCCGAACCGGTGCAAATTGATAGCAGGCCATCCTGGAAGAATCTTGACAGATTTGAACACTGGGAACTATCTAACAAAATTCAATGGTGAAAAAAATAAGCTTCTACATTTATGCAAGAAAAACCAAATGCACAGGTTGATATCTGGCTCAATAGTAGTAACTGCGAGAAGGATCTTGGATTCCTAGTGGACAATCACTTAAATATGAGCCAGCAGTATGCTGCAGCTGCCAAAAAAAGCCAATGCTATCCTACATTGCATTAACAGAAGGATAGAATCAAAATCACATGAAGTGTAGGTACCAATTTATAATGCCTTGATAAGATTTCACTTGGAATATTGCATCTGGTTTTTTATATAAAAAAGATCTTGAGAATCTAGAAAGAGTGCAGAAAAAAGCAACAAAGATGATTAGGTACTGGAGGCTAAAACATATAAAGAATGGTTGTGCAATTGGGAATGTCTAATTTAATGAAGAGAAGGACTACAAGTGACATGATAGCAGTATTCCAATATCTAAGGGGCTGCCACAAAGAAAAGGAAGATCAACCTATCGATTGGTGTGTGTGTGTGTATTTATGAATGAACAACTGTTGTTGACAACCATTATATCTTAAACAATTAAATCATATTGTAAAACCTATGAATTAAAACTCAAGATATGGATAACTTTTTCAATAAAACCCATTGTATAAACAAATAAAACCACTAAAAAACAAGAAAAAAACTATAGGGAATCAATGAGTGTTTTAGATAGATCTATGCAGTAATTTTCCCTAATACTTCAAAATTATATGTACTTTCTGGTTATAGCAAAAGTGAAAAAAAGCAGAGTGTGGCCTCTGAAATATGTTTGAAGAGAAATATCTAAACATGATTTCTCATTCATTTCTCAAAACCAAAAAAATACCAAAGTGTTTTGAATATGCTTGCTGCAACTATGCAATAAGAAATGAATCCTTAAGACATTATTTCACAGTATCCAAGATCAAGAGTAGCAATACATGCATTTCAGATAAGAACTTCTCTTCCTGTCCATTAGGTTTATAAAAAAGGATAACTTTATTAGATTTATGACAAGAAACATAACTGTCACACCAATATAGGGCACATTATGGTGACACCCTCTTTGTCGCTCGAAACAGATATAAATGTGCAATGGATAATGCACTCAAAACACAATCATGCTAAAGTTTGGCAGTGTCTCATTATCTTTGTGCCCTAACAGCTAGAGTGAATTTATATCAGAGACATAGAAGCAACCCTATTACCTAAGATCAGATTGTGACTTATTTTGAGAAATGTAAGCAGATGAAGTTTTAGATGGGATCTCATTCAGGCATTCTCTATTTCATTCTTGCTTGATCAAAATCTACTACCGTATATACAACATTAGTTCTAAGCATATTTTCTTTAACTTTTGTTACTGATTAATTTCTAAGGGTGGAGAGAGGGAAGCATCATGACTCAGTAGAAATTTTTATTTATGATCTTTAGGCTTTTGCTCCTGTTTTCAGAATATGGACTGCTTATGATCATTGTAAATAATAAAGGACTCTGTTCATATGTAAAAGTGATAAAGTTTTCAATATATTCTAGAAACAGGAAGAAGAAGCATACAAACTGAAAATTTTAACTACATTTTATCTCGATTTTTAATTTCATTTTCTGTCTTTTTATGTGGTTTTATGGCTTTTATCTGTAAACTGCCCAGAGTCATTCAGAGAGTAAGATGAGTATGTGTAAGTTTCATGTATAAATAAATAAACCAAAAGGTGTTGGACTTTTAGTACAATAAAGAATGTTTAATATATTTCAAGATCAAAACTTAAACTGATTCTAAGGCATAAATCCTGAATCAAACTAAACCTAAAATACAGTTGTATTGTAGTCTTTTCTTTTTGGTTTTTAATTTTGATAGGTGATTTTATAGTTGAAACTGAAGTTGAGCAAATGCTTATATTTAAATCATCTAGGCTCCAAGTATACCCTTTCATCTTGTTAAATAGAATAAAAAGATAAATAGGTAAACACAGTATGCGCTGTAAGTTTATATCCTAATTCACATTAATATTTAATCCACACTCTATTTTTAACCACTTGCACCAAAACTTCAGCTACATACTTGAATGATTTAGCTGACTTACAGGGCATGCTTCCTTTTAGCCTAGTTTCTCTCTCTCAACTGTCTCTCGCCAGTGCTGTTTAATGGCCTAAGCTATAAATGTGGTTGAACCACTTTGAAACACTGTACAGTAACATTGTTAATGCAAACTGACGCTAGCAAGCATGAGTTGGTGCTGGGGGGCAGAACATGACATTTGAAAAACATATTTCACACATATTTTACGGTTCCCTTTTATTTAAGGAGTCCCACGTTACAATTCGGACAATGTGCCGTATGCTTGAAATATGAAGACTTGCTGATATTGATGGCAGATACTCAGTGGAATAAATTCAGTACAGGTAGACATAATGATAGAACAATAAAGGGTAATCATACCAGGAGAAAAGAATTACAGGCTTAGAAGAAACAGAAGCAGAACGAGAGATGGGTGATGGGTCAGATATGCAGAAGTAGCCAGATTTCTTTCCTTCAGGATGTGTTTCTCATGCTGAGGAGCAACAATTTGTCCTTAGGCTTATGTAGGTGTGGGTGGAAAGTGATTTATTGCTACTGATCACTCCAGGCTCTCTGGTTTGAAGAGAATGACTTAAAGATTTTATCAACTGGAATAAAACTTAAGAGTTATTACAGTTAGCAGCCCTCATGGTTTAGTACAAAGGAACAGGAGGGACCTGATCCTTGAGAAAAATGGCCTTTTTGAAGGCTGAAGTTCAAAGGCAAAAGAGCCTGACAAATGTTATTAAAACACTGATACACCTAAGTGTTTATTATTGTTAATTCATTATCATGAAAACATACCCTAAAGTATAGAAGTTTGATTTCAACTTGGTAAGATTCTGTTTATCTCAGTTTCCAGTATTCATTCCATGCTACTATACATTTTTTTTTTAAAAAAAGCCAATACCCTTAAAAATAAAATAGGACATGAATCTGGAGTCGAGGACACCATTGAGGTAGATATTTCTATGATATATTGGAAATAACAATTATATAATTATAACTTAATAATAATGACTGAAAAAAAATCTAAAACTGACATTCCCAAACATTCATAGCATCAGAAAAAGAAATTTACACAATGTTTTCTAATCCATGCTAATTATATTCCTTAGATCAGCATATTGAGAAATGCATTATAATATGCATTTGGTGGATGACAAAATTCTAAATTCACATTATATTGCAATTAGTGTTACATATAATAAATATATATTTGAAAACTATTATTAGTTAACATTTGAATAATTAGCAGGGTTGGGTGCCATCATTGTCTCCCTATGTTTTTGGCTTATTCTACCATCATACTTTGTGTGATTTATACATGAACTCAGCATTTAGATATATGATGCAGAAGGTTGGAAAAGTGTGGATAAGTATTTATACAATTAGATACTGTAATATAAACATTTTTGACATTTGTATTAAAACATAAATATAGATAAGTCTCATTTCATGTGCCTATACTATCTAAATGATAGTAATAATGATGTAGACTTTATATTAAAGCATGTGCAGTAAATTCATAGAAGTGAATGCAGAGAACAGAGTTAATATCAACAGGGCAAAGAAAATAGACAAAAGGAGCCAGACAGATTAGATAATAGGGCAGAAAACAATGAGGGCTTTATTATAAATCCCTCTGGTATTAATGTCAATCTTTACACTGATATTAGAGAGTCTGTGGATTATGTGCAAAAGACAATTAATTTGGAAAGCTTCATCAAAGCAAGGCTGAATTAAACTTTTTTTTAAAAGGCCAGGAATCACCAAATAAGGATTTGGTACAAATCCCTAAGTAAAATAAAATAAAATAAAATAAAATAAAAAAGCAACCTGTGTTAGCAGTGTGGCACAGTGCACACAGTGCACATGATTTGTTCCAATTTTAATTATATTTATTATGTTTTTTTAAATGACATACATTTTTTAAAAAATCAAGGGCGTCTACACAGAAACAAAAGCACACACAAAATATACTATGTCGTTGTAGCCGAAACCCAGCCAAGTGTTCAAGTACTGAAGGAGTTTATTTAGCCTTTAAACTCGGAAGGCAAAGTTGATTTACAGCTTCAGTGATATATAATATAACATTTATTACCAATATAGAATTAATTTCTGAGTAAAAAATACAGAGTATAAAATCTTAACCTCTCCCCTCTTAAAAAAAATATTTCATTTAAACTCTGCAGTGGAACGAAGAAGCATCTGGTAGGTGGATTTTGCAATAAATATTGGGAGATGGAGCTGATTTCAGAGGGCAAATCCACTGAATCAAAGTGGCCAGAACAGACAGCTTCACAGGGAAAAACAAGTACATTTATGAGAAATATTTGGCAGGTAATTATTGTTAAAATGCTATCTACTTTACCTTATACTGATATTTTTATATGCACATCTCAGAATGATAGAAAAACCACATTGGCATTTTCAGCAAAGGAAACACTAAGGTCTTGGATGTCATATTGCCCACCTCTGTTGTCTACATGCAGATCAACAGATGTTATCTCTACTACTTTCTTCATTATTCTCATAACACTCAACAATCACATTGTGCTATTTCCTCCCTCCTTGCTTGTTTCCTTTATGTCTGTTCTCTAAAATCCAAGGCAAACTTCCATAAAAAGAGGTAGTCCTCTTACCCAGAAAATCACATGTGTAAAACAAGGAAGAAAGAAGCAAGAAAAGCTCATTCATTTGTCTCCATGTGTCTAATTTATTCCTGAAAAAAAATATCTGAACTGGGTTTTTGTTTGCTATTCCTGTTGAAGATCTACATTCCCACCTATGCACAATCATGAAGTTTATCAGAGAACATGGTTATGGGTATTCCACAGCTTAATTAAATTCACAGGATTGTTTGGAGAGCAACATCAATAAGTATGCAGTAGAAATTAATCATTCCTCTAATAGTGATTTCAGGTGAGAAACAGTGAGAGAAAAAGAAGCCTAATTAAAGTCATTGAGAAAGAAGAAAGGAGTAGTAGTTCAGGAATAAGCAGGCCATTTTTAAAAATTAATAAGTTGGCAATACCTGTAAGAGAAACTAATATGCACAGCATAATATTTTGGCAATAAAAAAATAATGGGATACAGCAATATGTTGTAATTTATAATGCAATCTTGGGTATATATTCTTAGAAATAATTTTCAGTGAGCTTTGTGAAACTGGCTTTTATATTATTCTTTCTTTCACAATATTGACTAGGGAAAAAAAGTATTTATTCCCTTGACAAAGTCTGAAACAAGGATTTTGTGGAAACCTTTGCAAGATAATATTGAAATGGTATGAAGAGCTATACATATTTGAATAAGCTTCTTTAAGATTTTTTTTAAAAAGGCTTTATGTACAGAATATCCTATTATGTGTGTAATAATAAAATACTGTTGCCGGTTTACCTAGGACCTAGAAATACTAAAATTTGAAACCTGCATTATTTCAGTTTGTCTTGTGAAACTTATATAAGTAGAAGTAATGAAAGCACCCCTTTACATTACTTAGCTCCTCTACCTAAAAATGTGTATTTATTGACAATCATTTTAATTATGAGATTTTGAAATGGCTTGTGTCACTTGCTTTCTTGTGTGTCTTACTGTATTTTAATTGCAGATCATACAGGAAATCCTTGACTTACAACCACAATTGGGCCCAAAATTTATGTTGCTAAGTAAGACAATTGTTAAATTAGTTTTGTCCCATTTTACATTTTGTCATAGTTGTTAGGTAACTCATTGCAGTTGCAGTTACATGGTTATTAAATAAATCTGTCTTCCCCATTTACTTTGCTTGTTGGGTGGTTACAAAATGTAATCTCATGCACTACAACCATCATAAATATGAACCAGTTGTTAAGCATCCGAATAGAAGTCACATGACGACAGGGATGCTGCAACGGTCATAAGTGTGAAAAAATTGTCATAAGCCACTTTTTTTAATGCCCTCGTAACTTCGAAAGGTCATTAATGAAGTGCTGAAAGTTCATTAAGACTGTTTGTAGTTACTTTTAATAAAATTAATAAAATATAATAAAATAAAATTATTTTAAAATGAGAAATAGCAATTCTAAAAACTCTTATAAAAAAAACATGGGAATTCAAATCATAATGGCATGTCTTTGCTAAAATACTTGCTGGAAGTTTTTGAAACATCTAGAAGAAATAAGACATGTGAGACTGCCATGATTGGTTGCATTGCATTCATTTTATATTAATCTAACCCAATTAAATTATGTTGATCTCTTAAATATACTGTTTTGGACTGGTCAGATGAAAAAAATCATTGTTAAGAGAGCTTCAAGAAAGCACATTTCATTAAAATTCTGATCAGAAGCTGCATGTTACAAATATATCCATGAAAATTTTAAGTGTAGCAGCATATTTGAGTTGATGATTTTTTTAAAAAACAAACCACTTGCAATGTATATGATTTCTCAAAATTATATCCCTCTGGAGTAGAAGTAGAAACTAAAAATCTTATCACATTCAAGAGAGGGTTATATCTTGTGGTTTATTTCCTGATATTTATTGCAGAAATTCAAGAATGGAAGTGGTTATTTTTTTTTCAATTGGAAAACCTAACATTCTTTTATAGATGTTAACTTCATGTTCCATAGTGATCCCAGAATTGAAGATTCTGATTTATTTTGAAAAAAAGAGTGTAATATAATATATATAATTTTGTCTTAATAAACCATCATCAATGTTTTTTCTTTTCTAAAGAAATTTTACACACACACACACACACACACATACACACACACCAATTTAAATGATGTTGCCAGTTTTGACCCTCTTCAGCTCTTATAAGAAGAAATTAGGTTTGTTAGATATATATATAAGAAAAGAAGCATGAAGCAGTGACATGGCAAATGAATATAAAGAAATTGATTGAGCTGAAGTTTTTTAATTACTTCTGCCTGATCAGAACTAATGGAAAAATTTGCCAGGGATTTTCATTTCAAGTTCTTCAGAGCATTTTGTGAAGCAGGAGACAAAACTTGCAATCCTACATGTCGAATGGAAGAAGCATTCTGCATGTAAAGGTGTTTTCCATCTCTTTAGTTATGACATTCAGTTCAGCTATAGAAAAAAAGTGTATCTAAGGCTACAACCAATCCTAGATTCTCAGATGCATAAAACAGATTAGGGAATTGGATTGACCTAAGCACTTCCTGAGGGATGCGGTTGCTCAGTGGCTAAGACGCTGTGCTTGTCAATCAAAAAGGTACGCAGTTTCGTGGTTCGAATCCTTAGCACCACGTAACGGAGTGAGCTCCCATTACTTGTCCCAGCTTCTGCCAACCTAGCACTTTGAAAGCATGTAAAAATGCAAGTAGAAAAATAGGGAGCACTTTCCGTGTTTCACGTTTCGTGCGCCTTCAGCATTTAGCCATGCTGGCCACATGACCATGAAGACATCTTTGGACAGCACTGGCTCTTCGGCTTTGTAATAGAGATGAGCACCGCCCCCTGGAGCCAGAAACGACTAGCACATATGCGCAAGGGGAACCTTTACCTTTAAGCACTTCCTACTATATTTGCAAGCCCACTGACCTCAAGGGATGGGATTTAATAGAATGGCAATAGATACTTCATTAAACTCCTCCCTGCTGCCTTTTATTGTTCTGGCAGGAGTTGCACCTTCTCTATTACAGTGGATTGATGAGGTAAGGTATCAATTGATCAAATCCTGTTTGTTGCCTAAAAGTGCTGCAATTCTGGAGAGAATGAAGTGCCTTCTTCAAATGACATGATCAGCATGAACTAATCAGATTAAATAGTGTCTGAAGATTTCCTATCTCTAGTTTGGACAGAATTAATATGGGAAAGCTGATGAATAATCGATTTTCCTCACTACTTGAAAAGACAATATATGTTAGCATATTGTCCAATATTTTTTACACAATATATCTCTCTCTGTAAATGTTGATGTATGCTTAGATATTTAGATATTATTTCAGAGCCACATTATCATTTTGGGTTATTAGTTATATCTTTTAAGTGTTCAGATTCGAAAGGGTTGTCATTTCTTGCCATTTTTTTCATTTATAATGTGGCAATTTTTTATTATGTAGTAATTATTAAATGATTCACCAACACTTTAAAATAATGATATAGCTAATTCATCCAGAATTACATTAAGAAAATCTTAACACCAGCTAAATTACCATGAATACTGCCTCAAAATACCAGTGTAAGTGGAACTAGAATGTTTATTTTAAAATGTTTATTGCATTAAAATGAAAATGTGAGATTCTCTAGATTTTGTTCTTCACAGAATATATAGTGGAAGAAAAGCTTTCAACATCCTGTAATCTGTACAGGTAACACAGCTATTTTATGCCTTAACAAAATATCCAGTTATAAGGGTAGGTGGAATTCACAATTATACATTTAAACCAGAATCATTAAAACATGTTAGTTTGAATAAATTGCATTCTCTTCAATATTAATTACTGAAAACTTCTGAAGGTACATTCTGGTTTAGAGAATGTCAGAATATTTAAAAATATTTCTCATTATATTTAGATGCATTAGGCTGGATTCTGGATAGATGATAGATAACATTTATTGTCAATTTTACTGTGGGCACACTGTCACACATTAAAAATGAAATTCTGTGGCCTACTGTCAAAAGTGTACACATACATAACAAACATATACACCTGCTCTCTCTGTGTATGTGTGTGTGTGTGTGTGCGCGCGCGCATCACTGTCCATCTTGAATACATATATGAGTATACCTACATTCAATTTAAAATAAATAGAATATATTTTACAGTTTGTTGCTTATCTTCAAATGAGTAACTCTGCACTGTAATAGGTAACTCTTTTTGGAGATACATGGCAACATCCCTTAATCCCTCTATTAACCCTAGTAGTAACCCTAGTACAGGGGTAGGGAACCTTGGCTCTTTTATCACTTATGGACTTCAACTCCCAGAATTCCTGAGTGAGCCATAAAAGGTTCCCCATCCCTGGCCTACTGGTTTTTCAGTTGTGGGGGAAATCAATTTTTGACTGGAATGGGACTGTTTAATATACAAATGTAGGACATATTCTTTATATATTCTTTATATGTCCTACATTTGTATATCAAACAATCCCATTCCAGTCAAAAATTGATTTCCCCCACAACTGAAAAACCAGTAGGCCAGGGATGGGGAACCTTTTATGGCTCACTCAGGGATTCTGGGAGTTGAAGTCCATAAGTGATAAAAGAGCCAAGGTTCCCTTCCCCTGCCCTAATAGAATAAACATCTTCTTCTTAAAACTCACTAACAATTTCCATTGGTCAGATTTGCTCACTAATCCTGTGCATTCTTTTGCATCAGAGAGCAAGATACCTTACACAAGAGATTCCCTTGGAAATTCTTTACTGTTTTGCTGCAAAAGATTCTTCACTACTATGTAACAAAGCTTTGTGTTTGGTCTCTCTATTTTTCTAAACTAAATGTATCTCAGGTTGATATAGTACTGTATGTCAATAACCACATGAAGATTTCCTGAGGAGACACAGTGGTTTTTTAAAAATATTAAATGACTCTTTCTCAAAGCATTGGTCCTAAATTAGACAAGTAAGCATTGGTTCTTAGCCAAGAAATACAGTTTCTTTTTTGTTTGGCTATTTGGTGTAATCTAATCATTTTAAAATGCTATTTGTAGCATAGTTCATTTATGAAAACTGCTTAGGACCTAAATGAAATTCAGCTTGAGACTTTGTATACACCAATATTGCTTGAATGTTAGTTCAAGCTAAATATTTAAGATATCGCCTTTCTCTACACCTTCAGCATCTCTTTAGGATTCCATTGGCAAAGTCAAGAGACTATTTCACAATCATAAATGCCTGGTAAAGGGGGTTTGGCTCCTGTTTTGTCAAAAGCTTAATGGATCTAGAAAGCTTTTCTCCTTTGTAGCTGTATATGTTACAAAGTTAAATGATGCAACCCACTCTTCCCATCTTTACTTTTCTAGCAACAGATGTTTGCACCTTAGTTTTCTTTCTTTCTTCTGCTCAAACTGGAAGAAAGTAAAATTATTTTGTGATGGCTTCTATCTCACTATATATCAAGGGGTTCATTGCTCAGAAATAGCAGTATAGCTTAACAAATCTGTCAATTGCAGGTTTGTTCTATTTCTGGTTTTTCATAATCATATCCATTTCATTCATTCATTTTTACTAATCATATTTATTTGGCTACCTGACTCCAGACAACTCTGATTGTTATGCAAGGAATAAGTACAAAAAGGGTCCAGACAACAAAACAGATAGTTGAGAGAAAACACCCACCTTTCTCAACATAATCACATCTTCAAAGGACCAACCCACTCACTCTAACCTGGAGAAAAACCAGATCTTTAGGGCCTATTCAAAGGAGAGCAGAATGGTTTTTTCAAATCTGTGAGGTCATAATATTCCAGAAAAATTGCAACAATAACAACAACAAAATAACCAACTGTCTGTTTGCATTAAATAGCAGTGCTTCGTGGGCAGGTCCATAGAAAGAATGTTTTGTGAATATTATATATGTATGTATGTATGAAATTTGTATGAATTTTTGCTTATTTCTCTAAATACACATACTACTGTACATTATTTTTTTCTTCAAAATGACTCCCATCTTGTAAACAATTCATTGAATGCAATGCACTTTCTATGTTCTTCAAACCAGCATTTTGTATTCGTTTTGCCCAAAAGTACATTAAAAAAATATGAAGTGAGAATTTCATCAGAAAAATTGCGAATACTGCAGGAAAACCATGTATTTTTCCAAAATTGGTATTCGTTTGGACAGTACAGATTATTTTAAAATAAAATATTAGAATATACAATCAAATTACATTGTTTCCCATTCATGAATGATAAACCACATGCCTGAGGTGTAAAAGATCTCTGTTTAAATACCTGCCATTTCCAGTTAAATAAAAAACAGTCATCTAGTTTGGAATAGATTCTGTCTGAGACCTTGAAAATTTCTTCCCAGTCGGATGAGACAATACTGGGCCGGATGGATCAACATGCCAATTCAAGAAATAATGAGTTCATAGGCTTTCTAGTTTTTGGCTTGCCTGCCAAATGGCAGAGACATTATCTTTTAGATAAGAATTATGAAAAAAAAAATCTCATGTTAAGAATGGGATCTACCATAATAGAAATTCAGCAATAGCATGACATAAATCACATTTTCTAGGTAAAATTTTGCCAAAGTTTTACTGGTTTTGACCTTTGTCTATTGCTATGGTGGCAATGGTGAACCTATGGTTCGCATGCCACACTGGCACCCAGACCCCTCTCTATGGGCATATACGCTGTTGCCCAGCTCAGCTCCGCCATGCATGCATGCATGTCTCCCGCCAGCCAAATGGTCTTTGGGTCTCTGTGGCGCATGCGCAATGGGGTATGCAAGGTGGCACACATGTGAATGCAGGACATGCACATATGCACGGTGGCACGTGTGCATTGCATTTTGCTATGTGCATCTGTGTGCTTTGAGCACTAGGTGCCGAAAAGGTTCGCCATTACTGGTCTATTGCATTCTATTGAGTTCCAGCTTGGGTAGTTACTTGTTTCTAAGGCTTCAAGTCCCCTTTAGATTCCTGCATCTTTTGGCCATGAATCACTTTTCAAGAAGTTAATGTTCTAAGTCCTCATTAAGGCTATATTTATTTTGAGATTTAGTTACAGAGAACTCCTATCTTTTATATGCCTTAATTAAATGATGTTGTAAAGACTGAGAATTAATCATTGTTAAGTAAAGTTACAAATATGTTAATTGTAAAAACATGTCTCTATTAAAAGTCAGGGCTTTTCTTTCCCATATTAAAAATCTACAGAAAAACGACTTTCTTTTGAATGAGGTGATCTTGCTTTCTAATCAGATTTCACCTCACTATCTAGGACTAAGGAACTGTTTTGCAAAGCATTAGACAAACCTCAAGGGCAGGTCTGTGCTCATTTTAATGGCCTTCCAATGTTTGTAGATGCATAATTCTGATGTGGTTTCCTATATATTGGCCGAAAAATCTTGTGTAAAGCATTATTTGCTTCATAGAGTTCACTCACTTGGTTTCCTGTTTTGTGAAAACCTTGTTGTCAGGGAAGCTGCTGTTATGGGAGAACCATTTGAAGAAAAATATAATGAGGATTGGCTGATCCCAGTAAGCAGGACTGATTCTGAATGGGTATGACATCACTGGAGAATTAAGTTACTCTGGGAGAAACTACTGAGCTGGAAACAAATCACTGAAAAAACTCCCAAAGAAATCTTTTTTCTTAAATGTTTTCTTCAAGCTATGCTGAAACAGTTTTTATACAAACTCCTGCTTTCCAAAAATATATGGTGGTGATTAAAAGTAGTGGAAAATAATGTTTAATTCTATGATTAAACATTCTATGATTAAAAATGGTTACCCATAACCCCAAGGATTGCAAATATCATACAATAGGATATCAAGAAATATGAAAGTTTATCTATTTATCTATTCATATCAAAAGATGTATATTTCATGCACATTCATAATACACATATCACACACACACACACACACAGAGGAAGAGAGAGGGAGACGGAGAGGGGGAGAGAGAGAGTGAGAGAGAGAGAGAGAATATTAGTAACTACATTTTAACTGATGGCACGGTATAATACTTCATGTAATCTTCATGAGTCACCCAGGGAGTTAGATGGCAGTCTCTAAATTTTATAAATTAATAAATAAAAATTTACATTTAATACTACCTTCTGGTGTTAAAAATTATATAAGGCCTGTGAGCTTAAATACAATGGATGCTTCTAGCTTTTAGCATGCAATCAACATGCCTCATTCATGGAATTTTACCAGATTCGGATAACATTATTTTCCCCTTTTAGTTCTAAATCTTTCTTTACTGAGCCTTCAGCTGCTTATCACTCTTCATCCTGTTGCAGAACCGTCAATATGGAAGACAGACAGAATACTATCACTCATAAAGTCTTTCTACTGTTAGTATTAGAAACATTATATTTGGAGTTTTCATATTCTCAGGAGCAGATTCCTCTTTAAATGTTTCATGTAACTGTTTATCATTACTGTATGTCTGCAAGTACAGTTTGAAGATTATTGTTAATACAGACTGTCCAGCTGTATTTCTTGCTGTAAAATGTGGTTAGTAGCCAGAAATCATTGTTAGGAAAGCTCAGTCCTAATAAAAGAAGAGAAACAAGATTTAAAAAATAATAATTAATTTACTTACTTCACCATTATTGCCTGTAAAATCAGAACCATATTTTTTATTGGATATGGCTAATGCAAAAAGAAATATATTGAAATGTAAGGATATATTTTTAATGTTGAAACTTGTAAATATTTCCTTCCATCCATGATATAACTGGAGTCAATTCAATTAATAATGATCTTCACTTTGAAGTTCTTCGTTTTGCATTATTTAATTAATAATGATCTTCACTTTGAAATTCTTTGTTTTGCATTATTTTTTCACAAGAAAAAAAGAAATTACTGAAGTTGTCGTTTAAGAAAACATAAACTGCTTGACAGAGAAAAATGGAAACATGGTGGAGAGTAAAGAAATATTAACTAGAAGAAAAAAAATGAAGAAAAAGTCAAAAAGAAGTAAAAGGAAAAATAAATATCTTTATTTTTTGTTCTCAAAGTATAAACACATTGATAAATAAGTGGTAGAAAATCAGCATCAACACAATGTCAGTAAATTTTACTACTTTTTAAAAATATAGACAAATAACTTCCATGTCTTGTTGTAAAATAAGCTAACAAACAAACATGCTATTAACAGGAAAGTAAGAAAACAGATCAGGGAATGGAATTGCACACTCTCTTTTTGTACCAGCATATAAAAATAACATCTCTCACCTTGATATAAATTTGGCCTTTTCAAAAGCATTATATGCCTTCCTAGAAAATAAGATTATATTGCTAGTGGATTTATACATATGAAAAAAGTTTAACATCATTTTCCTAAAACTGCTACATTTTATTTATGGAACTTAATATCATCTACTTCCCAGACCAATTTGTTCCAGATTACTAAATTTGAAATGGTAGAGGGCCTGGGCTGGAGGAACAGACATTTTAACATTTACTGATTTTTTTTAAAAAAATCCAAAATCTAATATTGGCTTAGTGAGACATATGGATGAGAAAGTCTGCCATTTTATATAAATTTTACCAGTTTGTTCTTCATCATTCTTAAATTCAGAACATTAAAGTTGCGTCTGAACAAAAATATTGTAGGGTATTTTCTTTACAGTATTTCTATTATACATGTTAGTGTTTGCTGGAATTAAGAAACAAAAGAGGAACAGTTTATTATTATTACTCCTAGATGTCTGGAATTTGCAAGGGTTGCATTTTAGATAACTCACAAATAATAGCAATCACATAGGGTCTTAATGAAAATCTTTATCATGACTTTGGATGCTTACATTTATTGATCTTTATGTTACAAAATACTTCTAGCATAGTCAATTCTATTCTATTTTTGGAATGAATTCTTCATGAATGCATGTTTATAATTTTAAACAATGGATTCTTAAACACTTAAAAATAATTATAGGACTTTGACCTAACACAATAACAGAAATTTTGAACGTAAGAAATGCAAAATAAACAGTAACACTGTTTATTTAGTGTATGGCAAATCATATATGGACTAACAATATATATTAATATTTCATTTAGAACAATTTATATACCTTTTTAAAATAGTCCAGCAGGTCTGAAATAAGAGACAATGGTTCTAATGGACTCAGGATTAGCAAGTGCATATCCCTGAACTATTAAGAAGGAATTATTATTTCATTATTATTTTTATAAATGTAGAGGATGTAGGAACTGAATACACCTTTTCTTGAAATTGTTGTTCAGAAACTCTTTTAAAGCAACTAATTTTTAGTGGTCAGGGATATCACCCAGATGGCTGTTCCTTCTTTCAAAAGGTTGAAAATGAATGCCATCTTGGTCCAATTTGTGGAAAACTTTTCCAGCCTGGTAACCATGAATAATTCACACACAAAGGGAATTGTTTTTTCACCACTGCCAGGCTTCAGGGGAGCACAACAGTTATGTGGTTGCTCTTAGCCCAATATGAGTGAATTGCACCATGGCATTGTGGAATCTGGCTCTCTACTCGTTGCTTCAGTTGCAATAATATCTCTGCCACTTATTCTGTAGACAAAAGAGAGTATCCCAAAGATCAGAATTATTTTCTAGGTTCAGATTGAAGGATCTCATTCTTCTCTGATGAGAAAGTATGGAGGCTTTCAAAAATGGAAGTTGGCAGGCTCAGAAAACAAGAACCACTTGAAATTTGGGAAAAATTAGTAGATAATATTCAAAGCCTTTCAAAGTAATTTTTCCCATGCAACCTGTATAAGACTCTTTCTCATGCTTTATTTTCTTCCAGGTTAGGAATTCTTTCTGTAATCGTCCTGTTTTTCTTTTGTCTTGCTGCAGTCCTTAAGATCAGCTAGGCCAGAAGTGTCAAACTCAAGGCCCAGGGCCTGGATCTGGCCTCTGGGTTGCATAGATCTGGCCTGCAGGGCTGAGCTGGAAACAGTGAAGGATGACCCTCAGTGCTTCTGCCAGTGAAAACAGAACTTGGGAGGGCTGTGTGCCGCTCTCCTGAACTCTGTTTTTGCTGGCAGAGGGTAGCAGGAGGCTGTTGCAGCTGAAAATGGAGCTCAGAAGCCCGTTTTTGCTGGCAGAGTGCTTGGGCCACCACAAATGCCTCTAATGTGATGTCGCCCACCCTGGCCACACTCACCCTGGCCCCCCAAATACAACTCTGATGTGGCCCTCAATGAAATCTAGTTTGACACCCCTGAGCTAGGCAGTTCATCACAGGTGTTCCAAGCAAGCATGCACAGAGTCCAAACCTTAATAATGAAATTGATTCATAATCACACTTGACATGAATACTGAAAGACCTTGGGATTTAAATTTTCTACTCAAACAGTGTTTTCCCTTTACAATAGATGAAATGAATTTTAGTGGGGGGGAAAAAACCCTCCCTCTTTATCACTTTGAGTGAATGTATGCATTTTGGATTTAATAGGTCTATTTAATGATCAAAGGTATGTTATTTTTTTTTAACCTAAATTAGTTGTGTAATAGCACGGGAGAGAACGTTTAATTGTATTCTTTGCCTTTTTCCTGAAGAAATTTTCTCTTACAAGTTGCTGTTTGTCTAAGAAAGGAAGCTACTGTTTGCATCCAAAATAGCTTCTCTCTCAGTAGAAATACAAAACAGCTTCAAGGCAGGAAGGGGACACTTTTCAAAAAGCAAGTTCAGTTCAGTTTGACTTCACACAGCTTTCTTTAATGAGTATCTGCTTTTTTCTCTGAAACATACATTGTAACTTATTAGCCCTGCAGTTCCCAAATACAATAGAGCCATAGAATCTTTCGACTATAATTCGTTTTTGCCTTGATTTGCTTTCTTCAAAACCACATAAAGCTTTTTGCCACACCCATATACAGACATTTCATAGTCCTTGCACTTTTGGCATACACATTGATCATTCAAGCTTACAAGAAGAGTTTGTAATTGTATACTGCTTCCCAAAAGCAATATCTTTTGGGAAGTAGCAACACAGCTGCTTTGATTTCAGGACTCTTCTTAAATAAATTTATTTATTTATCTAATTTATAGAATTGCCCACCTCATGAGCAAATGAGTCTGGGTGGCCTACCACAAAACTATCTATCTCTACCTCTACCTACCTACCTACCTACCTACCTACCTATATCATCTAGAGGATGTTAATTCTAATGGATCTATCTCACTAGTTCATCAGGCCTTCTGGCATAGGGTTAGGCTTATCTTGAGGGATTTTTGGAAACATAGCTGTGATGAGGCTATCCTCACCTTAGGGGGGAGAAGATTTTAAAAAGTGCAGGACAAATCTTAATCAAACCAACTGTGGACCCACATTCGGTAATTTTTTTTCTGGTGATCTTCAATGGAAAGAGAAAACCACTCAAGTTACAGATGTTTCAAGTGTACCCATCCACTAAGAAAAGCTCTTTTTCCTCAGATGAACTCCTAATTAGAAATCTTATTTGGATTGGCAAAAAACTGGTTTTTTGTTGTTGTTTCTAAAACCATGGGAGGAATCTTCATTTGAAAATGGACACAATATTTCCCTGCTAAATTCAGACTATAAAATCTTCATTTCAATATTGGCAGAAGGGCTTAAAAGATATTTGAATAACTTTATTCACCCTGATCAAAATGGGTTTCTGCCAAAGAGACAAATTAAAGATAACATGAGAATAATTCTGGACACTTTGGAATACTATGAGACATACCCTGAAAAACAAATGGCTTTGATATTTTTAGATGCACAGAAAGCCTTTGACAATGTGAATTGGCGATTTATGTTATTATAGCTAGAGCAAATGGGCTTTGGTAAGAAATTCATTCAAGCCATAGAAGCTATATATCATCAACAAACAGCAAAGGTAATGATAGATGGGGAATTGACAGATTTTATTGACATAAGGAAATGGACAAGAAAAGGGTGCCCATTGTCACCTCTGTTGTTTGAAGTGTTAAATAGAAATA
Organism: Bungarus multicinctus; assembly: GCA_023653725.1. Classification (NCBI taxonomy): domain Eukaryota; kingdom Metazoa; phylum Chordata; class Lepidosauria; order Squamata; family Elapidae; genus Bungarus; species Bungarus multicinctus. The sequence goes on along the minus strand of CM042849.1, from coordinate 30,128,484 downwards.
TAGAGAAGAAAAAGATATAAAAGGAATGAAAATTAAAAAGGAAGAATTTAATCTTCAAGCATTTGCAGATGATCTGGTTTTATTCTAGAGGATCCATTAGAAACAGCACTTAAATTGATAGAAAAGATAGAGGAATATGGAAAAATAGCTGGTTTGAAAATTAAGATAAAACGAAGATTTTGACCAAGAATATGCTAATAAGACAAAAGGAAGAATTGGTGGATGTTTTGAAGATCCAGGTCACAAATAAGGTTAAGTATCTGGGGATATACTTGACAGCAAGATGTAGTACACTTAAAGAGAATAACTATCTTAAACTCAAGCAACAGATTGTGGCAGACTTGGCAAAATGGGAAAATTTACTATTATTTTTAATAGGGAGAATATCAACAATTAAAATGAATATACTACTTAGAATCTTATATTTGTTCCAGAAAATTTCAATTAGATTAGGGAAAGATTATTTTGAAGATTTAAATAAAATAGTGTTGAAGTATATTTGGCAGGGAAAGAAAGCAAGAATAAAATTAAAACTGCTACAAGATGCTAGAATAATACGAGGATTTGGCCTGCCTAATTGGGAGTTATATTATCAGGCAACAAATTTGATGTGGGTTAAGGAATGGATAACATTAAGAAATACTAGATTATTGACGCTAGAAGGATATGATTTGTTCTTGGGATGGCACGTCTTCTTATGGTACAAGGGAACTAAAACACAAGGGTATTTCAGAAGACATTATATATGAGAGGCCTTGTTATTAAATTGGGAGAAGACTAAAAAGCAATATTATTTAAAATTCCAGTCTGGTTATCGACTATTGAAGGATTTTCATACCCAATAGCATTTAAAAAGGAACAAACAGTTAGATATGGTGAAATATCGAATGAAAAGGGTGAACTTAAATTTATGCAAGAACTAGAAGAACAAAGTATAAGGATGAATTGGTTTTCATATATGCAAATACATTCTAGATATGGCAAAGATCTTAAAACAGAAGGTTTTTATGATAAATTGACTAATTTAGACAAAATTTTGACAGGTACTGATGAAAAGATGATAAAAAAAAAACTATATGGGCATTTACTAGAGGTTAAGCTAGAAGAAGAACAAGTTAAAGAAAAAATGATTGCTTGGGGGGAAAATTTTGGGCACAGGATTGATTTAGAGAAATGGCAAAAATTGTGGTTTCAAAATTATAAAATGACAATGTCAACAGCATATAAAGAAAATTTTTATAAGATGTTTTACAGGTGGCACTTACCTCCGATGAGAATAGCAAGAATGTTTAAGAATAAATCCGAAAAATGTTGGAAATGTCATCAGATACTGGGTTCATATTACCATATGTGGGGGACATATGCAGAAATTAAAAGATTAAAAGACTAAAATCCACACATGGAAAAAATGACAAAGAAACATATAGACTTTAAACCAGAGATATTTTTATTGGGGATCTTACCGGAAATATACAGTAGGGAATTGAAATATTTGATTGTAAATGTATTAACAGTGGCTAGGATTGTATTTGCTAAAGATTGGAAAAATGAGAAAATACCAATGCAAAATGTATTAACAGCGGCTAGGATTGTATTTGCTAAAAATTGGAAAAATGAGAAAATACCAATGCAAGAGGAAGTCATTAAGAAGATAATGGAATGTGCTGAAATGAGTAAATTGACATTTGAAATTAGAGAACAAGAAGATAAACATTTGTATAAGATATGGGATTTATTTTATCATTGGTTAGAAAATAAAATATAGTAATAAAATATGTAGAATTTTACAATATAAGAATAGAATTATAAAGAATATAATATAAAGATGTATTATTATTGGATGGATTTAGGATGATAATATGAATTGTTATATTATAAATCAATTTAAAACTTTGAATATCTCGCATAACCTGAAGGAATAATAGTTTAGTCTAATAAATGAGTAATAATTATATTAATGTATACATATATATCTGATGGATAATATGAGAATCTATACAAACAATTGTAAGCAAGATTATGGAAAAGATGCACAAAAAATTTGTAATCAACCGACACACTATGTATGTAATTGGAAGATGGTTTTATGTTTTGTTTGTGTATGTTTGTCCAAAAATAAAAAAAAAATTAATAAAAAAAAGAAAGTGGACACAATAGAAACTTCAATATCTGGTTTTAGCACCATGATCTGGCTCTTCAGTGACAGTTGATCTTCACAATGGAGCTATAGTGACAAAGCTAGTTGTGTTATATTCTGAAAGTACTCATGTTGTCCTCCATTTTGTTTTTGAGCATTTCCTATATTTCCTACATGCTTCCTCATTCTTCATTTTTAATTCTTTTTCTCCTCAGCTGTGCTTTATGCTAACTCTATTATAGTTTATATAAAGATTGGATTATATAACGCAATTAACTTAGTTACCCAATTAATCCATATTTCTGACTTCACACGTATATTAAGTAATAAACTAACCAAAACAAGCTGCCTCACACAATATACCATACTATTAAGAAAATAACCAAACTTGGCATGCTACCTCTGCCAAACTTAAATGATATTCTGAACTGATATTAACTACATACATTATTTTAATTTGATCTTTGTCCTTTATTTCTATATTATATAGTTAACCATATCCTTCCAGAGGTTCTAGATCAGGGTATCAAACTCGCATTGTCACGGCATTGTCACATGACATATTGTAACTTTTCTCCCCTTTGCTAAACCAGGCATGGAGGTGGCCAGCACGTGATGCATCTGGCCCATGGGCTGTGAGTTTGATAGCCCTGTTCTAGACAAAAATTCTTCATGTAGTCATTTTCTGCTTTAACCAGTCACAATTGAAAGAAAAGGCAAATGTATAAAAGAAATAAGCTATTCTTATTACTATTTCAATGAACTATGACTTTGCAGATAAAAATCTAATCTTCCACTAAATAAATACAAAGTACCAGTTGCTTAAGCAGAACAGTGCTATCACATGTTATTTACTGTTCTAATCACACAAATAAATTATTCAAACTCGTAAACGAGGGGTTGAATCCAGAATTTTCTTTCTGAAGAAAATTTATTCCTTCTAATACAATGTTGGCATTATGTGGGTGGTACAGGGATTTTTTTCAATGTTGCTTCCTCTTCTAGCCCTCATTCCTATATCCACAGTCAGAACACTTTCTGAAGTTTCATTCCTAAAATGCTAAATGGAAAGGGCTCTGCTGTTCAGTTGTATACGACTCTAGAGGGCTGTACACATCTCTGTTTATTAGTTGAGAGAGACAGCATTGTCCAAAGACACTACCTTGATCATGTGGCTGGTATGATCTAAAGTGGTACCTATTTATTTACTTGTATTTGCCCACCTTGATCATGTGGCTGGTATGATCTAAAGTGGTACCTATTTATTTACTTGTATTTGACCACTTTTGAACTGCTAGGCTGGCAAGAACTGGGGCAAATAACGGGAACTTATACTTTCCAGCTGACAAGCTCAGCTTTACCTCAGACTTTAACCACTGAGCCATCATGTCCCCTTTATTCATAAATGCTCAGCTAAAACAAACTATCCAGATTCTGGCTCATTTTAAGTGTCTCTTGAAAGCAGGGCATATGTGCATTTTAATATCATAAATATTATTTGTTTCATTGGATTGTTTCTCCTGTTGTGAGCCACTCAGAGTTGCTTAGGTAAAAAGGGCAGCCATATAAATTGAATAAATAGTAATAATGCCTGATAGGATAATCAACATAAGGCATGAAAAAGTGATAACACTGCCACATATCAAAAACAACTTAGAAACCATCACATACTGTTACAAGCACATGGCATCACTACAACACACAAGCAAACTAAAGTCAAAACCATTGAAAACCATTGACAAGCAGAGGTGGTATTCAGCAGGTTCTGACCAGTTCTGGAGAACCAGTAGTGGAAATTTTGAGTAGTTCGGAGAACCAGCAAATACTATCTCTGACTGGAGATTTTACAGTATCCTTCCCCTGCCATGCTCACCAAGCCATGCCCACAGAACTGGTAGTAAAAAAAATTGAATCCCACCACTGCTGACAAGGTTAGTGGTATATAAAGTGAGAAAAAAACCCCACTCCCTACTAGCACTGATAATATTGCCTAGTTTGATAATAAAGCATCTGCAAGAAAATAGCCAAACTTAAAGAGCACTAAGGACTCTGCAAATAGTAATAATATTTATGCGTGTCTATGAGATTTGCTGTCTATAAATATTTGAATCTGAGTAAAATAATATTCTTATATTTATTTTTTTTAAAAGAAGAAAATATTCAAACTTTAGAAACAGTGATATTGGACAACACACTATAGCAAGGGTCTTCAAACTTGGCAAGTTTAAGACTTGTGGACTTCAATTCCCAGAATTCCTGAGCTAACATGATTGGAGGAGGAATTCTGGGAGTTGAAGTCCACAAGTCTTAAAGCTGTCAAGTTTGAAGACCCCTGCACTATAGTACGACAAAGTGATAATCTACAAGAGTGTACTTTATGCACTTCTTATATGCAAAACTAACAGTGCTTCTATTTTCAACAAAAATCTTGCATTGCATATCTGATTATGATGAATACATTTCTTTGATTAGAGTTGCTCATTCATTCCTGCTGGTTGTATTTTGGACCCAAGGCATAATCTGGTGATATCCAAATTTCTATCCTAATTTCAAAACCATGCATATCATTCTGAAAATTAGTTTATAGTCTAGAGATGAGAATTGGAAGACAGAGATTCTATTCTTAGGTCACACATGGATTTAGTTATTTCCAGAGTAACTCCTTGGCATGCTATAGATCCATACAAAAATATCAGTCAATTGTAGTTTACTTCAAGATATTCATTAGGAGTGAGAATTCCTGACACTGCAAAGTATTAACTAACAATAGCAAACATAATACCAGTCACATTAATTTTGGAAAATGCCACAGTATTGATTAGCTTTACTGAATCATTATGCTAAATATGAATCATGATATTAAATAGTGATTAAATATAGTAGCCAATGAGGCTAAATAATAGATATTTTGCAAGTAATTTTATGCAGGGGATCAGATGCAGGGACTGAAAGGAACAGTAGCATTTATTTATTTATTTTATTTATGTATTTATTGTATTTATATAGCGCCCTATTTCCCTGACAGGACTCAGGGCGGTGCACAGCCAAATTAAAATGCAGAAAACAATACAAGATTAAGAACAGTTAAAAATCCAAATATGAAAGGCTGAAAAGCTTAAAAATACAGAGAAGTTTAAAAGCCAAACTAGATAAAAATCAAATTAAAATCCTAAAAACCCCTAAAAACCCTTAGGCCAGACTGGCTTGATGAAATAGATAGGTTTTCAACGCGCACCGGAAGGTCAGGAGATCAGGGATGATCCTCATCTCCGGGGTTAATTCATTCCAGAGGGAGAGTGCCCCCAACGAGAAGGCCCGCACCCTCGGAGTCACCAGCCGTCCAGCCGGCGGCACCACGAGAAGGCCGACTCTATGGCCGTCAGAGGCTGATAATGGCAGGAGGCGGTCCCACAAATATCCTGGTCCCAAGCCATGGAGCGCTTTAAAGATGGTAACCAGGACCTTGAACAGTAATATTTTCATACAACGTGAGACCTTGAAGTGCATCATTCAGAGTTACACCAATATACCATATTTTTCAAAATGTTGAAACATTATGCAAAATTCTTTTTCCAATGTCATGGCTTCTACTAAGACTAAGTACTATACCCAGCTGTAGAATATAATGAAGCCCAGCTAGATAAAATATCTAATGTTATCACAAGAGCTATTAGCTTAAGAATGAATGATGCATCTCATAAATAAATATGCAAACAATATTTTCTGCCTCTGGAAATAGGTAAAATAAACAAATAAATCTGAAAGAAAAGGGTTGAAAGGAGAAATATTATATACAATAACATTCTTTAGAGGACAAAGAAAAAAGGCTGACTTGCTGGCCTGGACTTGCTTAATACTGTGATTTTCACCTGAAAGCCAACTCTTGTTGGCTCTTTTGTCTTCAAATGTATTGCTAAAGCATTTCCCTTCCTACCTGACAGACTTCAGCAAATTTCAGAGTTTAAATCTGGCATTATTCAAGGTAAGTTCCACTCATAAAATTTGTGATTAAGGCTATATTTTGCAGGTCAGTCTTCAACTGTTTGTCTTCCATGTGGAAACTGGTTGGAAATTAGCTTGGCTTTTGAAATCCCCATCAGGATTTAAGCCTCTTCCTTTGCTTTGGTTATAGTGATGTTCTAGCTGGGCTGGGTTCCCCAGAACCCTGTCTAATGGATTCCTCCATTTCTTTACTGATTCTAGATGAGTAAAAAGGTAAAGGAAAAAAAATCCTGTTTTGCCATTTTTCCAGTCACTTGTTTAACAAGGTAAAGTCAGTTTTACATATTTGAAAACAAAAGAGATCTATCCTTGTAATGTATCATTAAAAATATGCCCCAATTCAATGCCTCCTCTCCCAACCATTCACCATTCAACTGATAAACTTGTTAAAACAAACAATGGAAGACAGTGACCAGTGATTAAGTAAAGGGAGCTATTTCCACTCCACTACAGGTTGCAGTAGCTAATTGCTGTGAAAGGGTTTGATTTCAGGGAATTTATGCATAGTGTGCAAAACAGACACCATAACTTGAATCAGTGCAAGATGGATAACACTACTTTTTTATATACAACCAGAAAACATGGCTACAGTTTATAGCATTTGCTAACTGGATGGATTGATAATGTCACATATTTCTGCCTTCTAGGAATTGTGATTGGCTCTTGTACATTATGGTATAAGCTGGAAGATCTGTTCTAAACTGCTATCACTCACTTTTCTTGACCATGTCTCATAACATATTCCAGAAACTTATATTTGTTTAATCTCAGAATGTTCAGTATTCTTGGTCTCCTTTCCAACAAAGATTGCATCTGCAAAACATAGACATTCAAGGATTTATTTATTTATTTATTTATTTATTTATCATATTTTTATACCGCTCCCTCTCCCAAAAAGGGACTTGGGGCGGTGTACAGCCTACTAAAAACACATAATAAATACACTATAAATACAATTAAAAATATATTAAACGCGATTGGTCCGGCTGTGTCCCATCAAAATTAAATTTAGGAATATAAAATCAGGGATCTGAATAAAAATTAAAAATTTATTATTAAAACCAAATTAAGTTTAAAACCGAAACCTGATTACTGGGCCAGGCCAGCCTGTCTAAAAAATAGGGTTTTAACTGCGCGCCGGAAGGTCAGAATATCTGTCATGGCTCGTATCTCCGGGGGGAGATCATTCCATAGGGAGGGAGCTCCCACAGAGAAAGCCCGAACTCTCGGGGCCGTCAGCCGACAACGGCTGGGCGGCGGTACCCCAAGGAGGGCAACCCTGTGGGAGCGTACTGGGCGGCGGGAGGTTGACGATGGCAGTAGGCGGTCATTTGTTAACATTTCTGGAATGGTTTTTCTTTTCATCTGGTTTTAGGGTCTCAAGTTTGAAGAAACTACATAGTTATACTAAGAAATATGGGTTAGGGTGGTCATATTTTGTTTGTAAGAGGCCTCTACAAACATATGTTTCTGTAATTGGTCCCTTACAGATGTACCCAATATGATAAATAATTGGATACGAACATGTTAAGGACATAAATGGAAGAATATAATTAAAAAGAACATGAAGGTAGAAGAAATAAGGATAGGATCTTACACTTGCCTTACATTCAGTCAGAACCTAAGTAATAATAGATTCACATATGTGAGTTCAAACATTGACAGACCCTTTTATTTTCCAAAAACATCTTTTCTTTAGCAGACTTGAATTCCTGAGCTAACATGATTGGAAGAGGAATTCTGGGAGTTGAAGCCCACAAGTCTTAAAGCTGTCAAGTTTGAAGACCCCTGCTTTATAGCATGCACTAACATCACAATAAACTTTAAACTGTACACCAATAGGATCATACCGTTTAGACTCCATGTCACTCATTTTGGAACATATTTTTTCCTTACCTAGATGAAGTGCTCAAAGAGTTTGGACCACATCTTTCATCTTCTTACACCAGATTCTCAAGGAAAAACAATGTGTATGATTTGTTTTCAGACTATGGCTATGGATACTAAACAAGGACCATATTAACAAAGAAGTTGCAGCCAGTATATAGTATAGTAACTAGATAAAATAGTGTCAAGCTGAGCTGGACCAGTTTCAGGAGAATGAATGGAATTCCAACTATATTATTTTTAGTTGTAAGAAATTTCAGTCTGATTTGCTTTTTGGGTATCTGATATAACAATTATAATTATGATGATGTGATTATGATACTCAGCACTAGTATAGTAATATAGAATATAGTAATAGTAGTTTCAAATATTGCAATAGGAGCAATAGTATGAACACAATCAAAACTAGAAATCATCATAAGAAATATTTAGACTCAAGGGATTCCTTCTGACACTCCAAATTAGATGAAATACATTAGTGCATTATTAAAAAAAGCCTTCAAATAAGGATTTTTAAAATACATTTGTATATATTCAGAGAAAACAATTGTGTATTGAATTAAATCATTTATTTGTCTAGCTCCAGATGCAAATTATCTATTTTGGACATGTGTTTTAGCTCTCTGGAAAAGGCTCAATGATAGGAAAAGCAGAACGAAGAAAAGAAGTCAACAGCAAGGTGGATGGATTTCATTACAGTAGTTATGAGTGCACCATTGGGAGACTTGAAAGAACAAATTGGGGATAGATCATATTGAAGAAAATCTATTCACTAAGAGACAAAAACAACTTTTTGATGACACATAATCAATCAAACTCTGCACACTAATTAGCTTTAGATTTCTGAGATATCAGAGGAGTCATTTTTAGTCTTTAGAAAACTGAATATGGTATCTTTTGTGTGGAAATCATTTCTACCATTGATATGTTGACTTTACAATTTTTTTAAGTAGCCAGTAATATATTTCAGGCATACTTTGAAAGAACATAACTGTTCTCTTTCCAATGACCATGCAATATAAATAAAATAGATTGTTTGAAATAACTTTAAACTAAAGTTATCTAACAACAGTTGTAAGCCACTACATAATATAAAAATAGTGAATGAGTTTATAACTATCAATTACATACATTAGAGATTATAATAGTATTTAATGTTTTCTTGTATTCTTATACATATTCTTCCTTGCATGTTTTTTCAGAACTTTTAGTTAACATGCAATATTCCTCTCTGAATATTCTCTCATTCCTTTCTCAAATTGCTCCTAGGTTGAAAACCTGAATAACTAGTTTCAATTGAAAACAAACATTCATAATTCAATTATGAATCCCCAGAGGGTCTGATGGTGAAGTGGATTAGCTTTTTTATTTTTTTAGTCTTTGGCTTAAATTCAGAGTAAACCAGAAGCTGGAGTTATGCGTGCAAGCCCCACCCCCACTGTTTATATTTATCAGTACAACCTGGATACCAGTAGAAATAATTAATCACATCAACAATAAATCCCAGAATTATATTGATTCAATTAGGGTGAGAGTTGAAGATTCTGGAATATATGATGAGCCTTAGAAGTTTAAATATATTAATTTCAGTTGAAACATTACTGATTTTTTTATGACAGTGTGTAGCATGCATTTTATGTAAAACGTCTCAAGACTATTTTATGTTAAAGCATCAATGGACTATTCATTCATAACCATTTTCTCATCTCCTGTCACATGAAGCTGGAAGCACTCAATTCTTATAAGTCTTTTCTTTTGTACACATTTTTTAACATATGGCCACATGATTATGTGTCCTCATGGCCATTTAAATGTTGCAGATTGAGCTGTTTTCTTGTTTGTGGCCAAAGGGAAACCATATGTTGAATGGTAATATATATATATATATATATATATATATATATATATATATATATATATATATATATATATATATATATATATATATATATATATATACTTTGTATTACAACACCCTGTTAAGCCCCAATTAAGGGAGAAAGCATACTGCTTTCTTTTCTGTCTTTCGGCTCATCACCAGAGACCATACCGACAGAAAGCTATTTGTTTCGTTGCCTTTTGTTTACATGTGTGTAAGGTTTTTAAGCTGATAATTTTTAAATAATAAATAAGGGAGACTAGTATAGATCTATTTCGAGCTAGTTAGCTCTCTTCAGCTAGCCATACCCTTACTGGGATTCGAACCAGGGAAGTATTACATGTGAGGCAGTTGTAATTGCCTCTACACCACTGGCTCTCTCCTTATCAGCTCAGGCAGGGGAATAAGTATATACTTTGTATTACAACACCCTGTTAAGCCCCAATTAAGGGAGAAAGCATACTGCTTTCTTTTCTGTCTTTCGGCTCATCACCAGAGACCATACCGACAGAAAGCTATTTGTTTCGTTGCCTTTTGTTTACATGTGTGTAAGGTTTTTAAGCTGATAATTTTTAAACAATAAATAAGGGAGACTAGTATAGATCTATTTCGAGCTAGTTAGCTCTCTTCAGCTAGCCATACCCTTACTGGGATTCGAACCAGGGAAGTATTACATGTGAGGCAGTTGTAATTGCCTCTACACCACTGGCTCTCTCCTTATCAGCTCAGGCAGGGGAATAAGTATATACTTTGTATTACAACACCCTGTTAAGCCCCAATTAAGGGAGAAAGCATACTGCTTTCTTTTCTGTCTTTCGGCTCATCACCAGAGACCATACCGACAGAAAGCTATTTGTTTCGTTGCCTTTTGTTTACATGTGTGTAAGGTTTTTAAGCTGATAATTTTTAAACAATAAATAAGGGAGACTAGTATAGATCTATTTCGAGCTAGTTAGCTCTCTTCAGCTAGCCATACCCTTACTGGGATTCGAACCAGGGAAGTATTACATGTGAGGCAGTTGTAATTGCCTCTACACCACTGGCTCTCTCCTTATCAGCTCAGGCAGGGGAATAAGTATATACTTTGTATTACAACACCCTGTTAAGCCCCAATTAAGGGAGAAAGCATACTGCTTTCTTTTCTGTCTTTCGGCTCATCACCAGAGACCATACCGACAGAAAGCTATTTGTTTCGTTGCCTTTTGTTTACATGTGTGTAAGGTTTTTAAGCTGATAATTTTTAAACAATAAATAAGGGAGACTAGTATAGATCTATTTCGAGCTAGTTAGCTCTCTTCAGCTAGCCATACCCTTCCTGGGATTCGAACCAGGGAAGTATTACATGTGAGGCAGTTGTAATTGCCTCTACACCACTGGCTCTCTCCTTATCAGCTCAGGCAGGGGAATAAGTATATACTTTGTATTACAACACCCTGTTAAGCCCCAATTAAGGGAGAAAGCATACTGCTTTCTTTTCTGTCTTTCGGCTCATCACCAGAGACCATACCGACAGAAAGCTATTTGTTTCGTTGCCTTTTGTTTACATGTGTGTAAGGTTTTTAAGCTGATAATTTTTAAACAATAAATAAGGGAGACTAGTATAGATCTATTTCGAGCTAGTTAGCTCTCTTCAGCTAGCCATATGGTCTCTGGTGATGAGCCGAAAGACAGAAAAGAAAGCAGTATGCTTTCTCCCTTAATTGGGGCTTAACAGGGTGTTGTAATACAAAGTATATACTTATTCCCCTGCCTGAGCTGATAAGGAGAGAGCCAGTGGTGTAGAGGCAATTACAACTGCCTCACATGTAATACTTCCCTGGTTCGAATCCCAGTAAGGGTATGGCTAGCTGAAGAGAGCTAACTAGCTCGAAATAGATCTATACTAGTCTCCCTTATTTATTGTTTAAAAATTATCAGCTTAAAAACCTTACACACATGTAAACAAAAGGCAACGAAACAAATAGCTTTCTGTCGGTATGGTCTCTGGTGATGAGCCGAAAGACAGAAAAGAAAGCAGTATGCTTTCTCCCTTAATTGGGGCTTAACAGGGTGTTGTAATACAAAGTATATACTTATTCCCCTGCCTGAGCTGATAAGGAGAGAGCCAGTGGTGTAGAGGCAATTACAACTGCCTCACATGTAATACTTCCCTGGTTCGAATCCCAGTAAGGGTATGGCTAGCTGAAGAGAGCTAACTAGCTCGAAATAGATCTATACTAGTCTCCCTTATTTATTGTTTAAAAATTATCAGCTTAAAAACCTTACACATATATATATATATATATACCTTTCTATTTTAATCTATTTGTAGAATGCATCTAAAATAATGAGGTGCAATGTAAGTTAGCATCAGTGGTGGAATTCAAATTTTTTTACTACTGGTTCTGTGAGCGTGGCTTGGTGGGTGTGGCTTGTGGGCGTGGCAGGGAAGGATACTGCAAAATTCCATTTCCTCCCCATCCCACTAACCTGTTTTCCAGCTCTGTTCTCCTGTGCAGGGTAACAAAAGAAGACCCAGCCAATCAGCTGGGACTCAGGAGGCAGAGAATAGATGGGGGCAGGGACAGTGGTACTTGCTGGTTCTCCAGACTACACAAAATTTCCACTACCGGTTCTCCGAACTACTCAATATTTCCGCTACCGGTTCTCCAGAACTGGCCAGAATCTGCTGAATTCCATCTCTGGTTAGCATCTCATGATGTACCAGGACAACATGATTTTGTCATGGCTAAATAGTCTACACATTTTTGCTGCTGTATCCCGCAAAGGTCACCAAGGAGCAGCAAAAATAAAAACAATAGTTAATGCTGTATTCTGTTATACCATATGAAATAAATAATCTAAAATAATACATTTTGCAAGAAAGATATTGAGTTATTAATTACACAACTATTACATATATAAATTAATTTAAGAGTTGAAGATTCTGGAATATATGGACTGTATCAGAGGTGGTATTCAGCAGGTTCTGACCAGTTCTGGCTGGAGATTTTACAGTATCCTTCCCCTGCCATCCACACCAAGACACGCCCACAGAACTGGTAGTAATGCGTGAAAGAGAATATAACTTCTGCCCCCCTCCCCCATGGTTCAGATGAAGACTCTTGTTTTCTTTTTCCGGTTCTGCTTAGATTGGGAAGGAAGGATGAAAATTGGAATCTGTCTTCCCAATACACTAATATTGGTAGGAGGGAGTTTATATAGTGGCAGGATCAGAAAATTGAATCCCATTCAGACTTTCTTGTAAAGTGACTTTCCTAACAAATCTTGTATGTTATTACAATAATGTGTTTGCAGCCCTTGGCTTTCTACATATGGAAAGAAAGTCCATATGTAGTGGGTAGCATGGGTTCTTCCTTCTCTTTGTTTTCTTCCTTTCAGGCAGTCTGAAGATTATTGCACCCCACCTGGGTTCCAATTATAAAAAGAAAATGCTAAGACCAACCAGAATGTGGGGGTGTGAAGCAGGAAGACGGGACAGCATAAAGGAAAAATTTGAAGCTGAGGAAATGTCAGTTCAACAGGCAGCTGATGGTAAAGGAGAGGCAGGCTTGGATTTCACCAAAGCAACAGCAATGAAGCTGAAAGGAGAAACAGATCCCGGCAGCTTCATTACTGCAGCAACACTATTGACAAGCTATGGCCAGCCAGCAGCTGGTAAAGCATTTTCCTTTTCTCGCCTCAACACAGACTGAGAAACTGCCAGACCAATGTTCCAGTAGCAATTTAACACAGTATTGAACCATGCCATGTCATATGACAAAATATAAAATTAAAACTGTCTACCAAGAGACAGTTTTCCCAACTTCCTCAGGATGAAAGTTAACTTACCTGACCTTAGGAGTCAAGCTCTTTCTAGATGAGAAGCTGCCACTAAAAGAAGTCATCCTCCAGGCCCCAACCCCCTTGACCTACACTATAGCAACCTGTTTTATCTGTACTATAATATGTGTGGCATACAGATTCTACCTGGAGAAAAGTAACAAATACCCATGTCATAAAAGGCTTTATGGATAACCATCTGCATTGGCCCCCAAAGAGAACTGGAAGCACAGCAGCTTATACAATATAAGGATTATTCTTCTAACCAGCTGTCATCACTCAGCAAGCAGCTGCATTCTGGGCAGGCTGCTGTTTCTAAGTTGTATTTAAGGATAGTCCCAGATAAAATGAACTATCATCTTTTAATTAGACTGCTCTAATTCTTTTTATGTGGAGATGGTCCATCCTTTTCTTTTCTTCTGTCTCCTAGGCCTACCTCCCTGTGCCAAATTTGGATCCTGCTTTTTATGTCTTCATACATTTGTCACTATGGGATTGGAGGGGAAGAATTCAGCCAAATTGACAACTTACATTAATTCAAGTATTGTAGTATTACAATTACATTGTATGCTGTGTAGTAATACCTGAATGAAGTAGTAAATAATTGTTTGAATGGATGGAAAACGAATGGTACAGAAATATTAGTCCTCCTTTTGGACAACAACAGTAATATCATAAGGCAATTTTAACTTTGGACAAGGGAAAAGAGAAGATACAAACAGATACTTAACTAATAGAACAGTTTCTCTTTCAGGTATGAAATTCTAAACCATGGGTGTCAAACTCATGGCGTTATGTTGCTGTTACATGATGTTATGGATGTGGCCTGCATGTGATGCATCTGGTCTGCAGGCTGCCAGTTTGACACCTCTGTTCTAAATCAATCTCATCAATATTTATTTATTTATTTAAACTTTTATACCGCCCCCTCTCCCAAGTTGGGACTCGGGGTGGTGTACAGTCTAAATAAAACAATACAATCAAATAGAAAAATTTAAAATAAATTTAAAAGATTTAAATTGGTGGCTGAAGTTAAAAATTACGATAGAGTAATAAAAACAGGGTAAAAAATTAAAAGTTAGAAAAATTAAAAACCCTCCAATAATACTAGGCCAGACAGGCCTGTTGAAAAAGGTGGGTCTTCAATGCGCGCCGGAAGTTTCGCAGGTCAATGATGGCCCGCATCTCCGGGGGTAATTCATTCCAGAGGGAGGGTGCTCCCACAGAGAAGGCCTGCACCCTCAGAGCCACCAGCTGGCATCGCCCAGTTGACAGCACCCTGAGGAGGCCCACCCTGTGGGAGCGCACTGGCCAGCGGGAGGCCGATGGTGGCAGCAGGTGGTCCCGTAAGTACCCGGGTCCCAAGCCATGGAGCACTTTAAAGGTGACCACCAACACCTTGAATCGCACCCAGAAGGCCACTGGAAGCCAATGCAGCCGCGCAGGAGCGGTGTAACATGGGAGCTCCAAGAAGCTCCCAGAATCACCCACGCGGCCGCACTCTGCACCAGCTGAAGCCTCCGGATGCTCTTCAAGGGGAGCCCCATGTAGAGAGCATTGCAATAGTCTAGGCGGGAGATGACGAGGACAGAAGTGACTGTGCAAAGTACATCCCGATCCAGAAAGGGCCGCAACTGGTAGATCCGACGGACCTGACAAAAAGCCCCCTCTGGCGACGGCCACTATATGATCTTCTAACGACAGCTGTAGATCAAGGAGGACACCCAGATTGCATGCCCTCTCCATGGGGGTCAGAATTTTTCCCCCCATGGCCAGCGATGGAGTAAGCTGGCTGTATCTGGGCGCAGGAAACCACAGCCACTCGGTTTTGGTGGGGTTGAGTCGAAGCCTGTTAAGACCCATCTAGCTCCGCACAGCTTCCAGGCACCAGGCCATTACTTCAACGGCTTCGTTGGGGTGGCCTGGGGTAGAAATGTATAACTGAGTATCATCAGCATACTGATGGAACTCTACCCCAAAACCACAGATGATCGCACCCAGCGGCTTCACATAAATGTTGAACAACAGGGGCGAGAGCATGGATCCCTGAGGCACCCCACAAAACAAGGGCCTCGGGGCCGACCTCTGCCCCCCCGCCAACACAAATTGTGAGTGGCCGGAGAGGAAGGAGGAGAACCACCGTAACACGGTGTCTCCCACTCCCACACCCCCCAACTACCGCAATAAGATACTGTGGTTGACAGTATCAAAAACCGCTGAGAGATCTAACAGGACCAAGACAGAGGAACAACCCCTCTACCGGCCCCTCTAGAGATCATCCACCAATGCGACCAATTCCATCTCCGTGCTATGCCCAGACCTGAAACCTGATTGGAACGGATCTAGATAGACAGCTTCATCCAGGTGCCAAGGGAGCTGTCGTGCCACCACACTCTCAACAACCTTCGCCACAAAGCGAAGGTTGGAGACCGGACAATAGTTGGCTAATAATGTTGGGTCCAGGGACAGTTTCTTGAGGAGGGGCTTCACCACCACCTCTTTCAAGGCGGCGGGTAAAACCCCTCACTCAAGGAAGCATTAATAACACCCTGGAACCAACCTTGTGTCAAAACCAACCAGGAGGGACACGGATCCAGTAAACATGTGGTAGCATTAAGCCCACCCAGTATCCTGTCCACTTCCTCTAGGGTCACAGGATCGAACTCACCCCAAATGACTTCCCCGAAATCCGCTCCCGCCCTCCCGTCCAGAGTAGCCCAGTCAGAGTCCAGCCCGATACTGAGTCCAGGTTTGTACTGACAAACTTGCCAGAAAATTGGTCTTTCTATGGCTACAGAAGTTTCCTTTTGTTGATTTATTTTCCTAAAATAGTGAATTTTGGAAAGCTAAGAAGAAGGCAATAAAGTATATAATTATTTTTAATGTATGTATTCCCTGGTTAAATAAAAAGGTACAAATTTCAGAGTATTTGCACAGTCCAGTTCCTGTTGTGCTGACAAAACTGTTTAATTCAGTTTGTCCTCTGCAAAAATCAACAAAAAGATAAAGGATTTAAATAAAGAAAGTCTTGTTTAATAATGAGTAATATATGCAGATTGACTAAAATTGTATTTTAGATGTGAAAGATGAATACCAGTCAGGGGAATTCTTTACAAACTCAAGCCATGCGAAATGGGAGATGTTCCATTTCAGGAATGAAGTGTTTGGCTCTCAGCAATGTAGAAGAAAGATATTTTGAATATCAATACTTTCTATTGTCTAAATAAATATAGTAAATGGATGCTGAATGTAATGGATGGGCAATGCCGTAACTCAAGGGCAGACACATTTGTGTAAAGAAAAGTATTCAGCAAGACCACCAAAAATATCTCAGACAATAGATCTGGAAAAGAGATATGCTTTGAAGAATCATTCTCATTAGAAATATAAGCTGGATAAATTACTGACAGTTTTATATGCTTATTTGAAGTTCAGCTTTAGCTCTAATTCCTTTCTAACATTATCTTGCTCAGAATGTTTGCAAAAGGTTAAATCAATTTGTCTCATTTGATTTAGGGGCATGGGACATAAGAGTTTGATCTAGAACAAATCAAGTTGGAAAAAGTGTTCTAAGCCATGCTGAAAATTTCTGTTTTGAATTATTATTGAAATCATTCATTAAAAAAATTCAGACACTACAGTAGATTGTGTAAACAATTTGTGAATTACTGGATACTTACTACTTGTTAATTCTAGGTACCCAGTCACAGAAAGAATAAACTAATTTTTGTTTTCACCCTAAATTTAATAACAAGTATACATTGTAAATGAACACAGCAGTGGCTGTTTCTCATGCCACAGAGTAGCAAGTTGGAAAATACAATTTTCTTTCATGTCACTAATAAAGCTACTGAAACCTCGACATATATTAGATGTATTAGCCATATTACTTGCCATATTACTTGACAGTTGCCAGAGGTGGTATTCAGCAGGTTCTGACCAGTTCTGGAGAACCGGTAGCAGAACTTTTGAGTAGTTTGGAGAACAGCAAATACTACCTCTGACAGGAGATTTTACAGTATCCTTCCCCTGCCACACCCACCAAGCCATGCCCACAGAACGGGTAGTAAAATTTTTTTGAATCCCACCACTGACAGTTGCCATGGTAAACCTTTGTTCTCTCTGAAACCAATCAACATTTATACAAAGTATACAGTGTTTCTTTAAATGACAGTTCACAGACTAATCATGGATGGCATGGTGCGTACAGCTCTTTATGTTGATGCCCTTAAGAATATAACTTTCAGAATTCTCCATCCAGTTCTCCATCTAACTTGTTCTTTTACTGAATACTGTTCCTATCACATCTCAATAGTATCAAGTGGAGAAAGATTTATTAAATATTCCACATAAAAGTTTTGGACTGGATTATTCCTGGCAAACTATAGGAAGATATACCTTAACACTTTGCTCACATTTCTCTTGACATTACAATATAAACTCTACACAATACTCATATAAAATATAGCATTTTTTTTTTTAATTACATTTATATGCCGCCCTTTTCCGGAGACTCAGGGCGGCTTACAGTCTATGGAACACCATGCTAGGTGCTCAGCAATAGCCTTCATTCCATTGTATATGCCTGCTTATTACTAGGGCTTTTTGGCCCCCTCAAGCGGCATTTTTACAAAGCATTGACTAAAGCATGTGCGTCAAACTAAAAAAATAATTTATTTATTTATTTTATTCCTAAAGTACTGACTGACCTGAATTGTAGCATGTTTTTTATTTTGTTTTTGCATTTAAATAATACTGCCTAGATATAAAGTAAAGGTTGCATGTTTTCAAAATTTCTAGCTAGCCAAGCAATATTTTATTAGCCAAGTATTTAATATTTATACATACAGTAGGATAAAACACACTGACATTACTGTTTCTGTTAAGAGTTTTATTGGACTCCTTTTTGCATGTGTGAGAAATAATGCATACAACACCTGTTAATGAAATATGGCACATAAAAAGCTAAGGCAGAATATGCCATGATACCTTTCAATCAAGAATATGAGAGCTACATAAAAAGGAATCCTGACTTGTAGATTGTCTAGTATTGGATTTATCTGATTGTCTGGTTTTTATAAGTAAAGTTCCTCAAGACAAGCACATTAGTTTCATATTATATTGTTCAAAGCAATGAATGACACTAAATGGTTGTATCTGAAAATGAAAAAAAAAAGTTTTCCAAGCATAGCTGTAGTAGTACCCAAATCAGTTGGTATCTTCCTCCACATGATTATATGATTCTTATATTCCTTTCCTTTTGGACTTATTGCTTCCCATTACTTGCTCTGCTGCATTTGCACATTCTTCTGGGTTTTTTATACTCATTACAACTAAGCCATATTATTTATATCCAGTTAAAGTAGCAGACAAGAGTTGCTAGGAGAAATTATGAAAGGATAGTGCAATGGAATATATGCGAGAGAGGTATATAATAAAGCAATAGTACAATGTCATGATGCAAGGTCTCTATGGAAAAAGGATTTGTGCACCAATTTGTGGTGCAAAGCTGCAATGAAATCATTATGGCCATTCTTATTGTCATTGTCATCATAATATCATCGTCATCATCATCATCATCATCATCATCATCATCATCATCATTATCATTATCATCATCTTAATAAAAGTAGAAAATCCATAAAGTTGTCTATCAGTTAAAAGTTTATGATAGTCTTCAAATCCCACAGATTAGAAATTTAGATTGTTCAACCACAAATCTAGAGATAAGTATTTCTAAACATCATTAAATTTTTTATAAACATGGAATAAGATCTAGTAACTCACTGTTCTGGGAATTACCGCAATATAAAACTTTTGGCACTTGGGCAGAACTATATGCTGCAACTATATAGCATTTTTTGTGTTGTTTAGAAATAAATTATGACTAGCTACAACAATGTTAAAAGCAAGATTATCTCAGTAAAATACGAATTGGTCTCAGATAAAATTCATGTATGATGGTGTATACGGCCTTCTGTTATTTACAACATTGTCTGTTTTTAAATCTGGAATATTCTTTTAAAAAGGCTAACAAGCTTTATTTAGCAGTTGGCTAAGTATGAGTTTCTTTCTGGTATAAAAATTATTAAAAACTACAATATTTTAATAATTTATTCCATTTCTCCCAAATTCTTATATGTCTCATATGTTGAAATATTTCTCATGTGGATATATCTACACGAACCTTTCACTCCATGAATGCTACAGAAACATTACATTTAATATTACATTATTCTGCTTATGTCACAGAATAATTTGTTAAATCTTATGAGCAGATGGGCTGTACTGGAAACAATCATTCACGCCAACATTTGTTTAATTTAAATGTTTCAGGAGACCTATTGCTCTTCACTGGGATGCACATGTAAGTTGCTCACATGAAATCTATGCTAAATTTGGCTTTCCCCCGCCTCTGTATTGGTCTGAAGTAGAAAAATTAAATAAAACCAAATTTGCAATTTATTTTATTCAGAAAGCTCATTTTGTAATAAAAACTTGAAATATAGCAAAATGGAATAGAATATCATTAGAAAATTCTGACCTTACACTTTTTAGAATGCTTAGATATGATATTGCATATGATTCCCTTTACTAAATTGCATTTTTGCCAAGGTTGTTAAGCAAATCATGTGGTTGTTAAGTGCCCATTGACTTTGTTTATCAGAACCCCCCCGGAAAGATTATGAATGGTGATTACATGACCCTGGGGAGCTTCAACAATTGTATATACAAGCTGGTTGCCAATCACACCAACTCTGATCGTGTGTCTGCAGGGATGCTGCAATGGTTATAAATCACTTTTTTCAGCACCATTGTTACTTCAAATGATTGGTAAATGAATGGCCAAGAATTGCATTGTTATTTTAATACCTGTATACCATGTAGCTATACGATGAATTAAAGTAGGGCATGATAATTATGTTCTTCCTTAAACATAATTGACATAAATAGCCATAGCACTTATATACAGCTCCACAGTGCATTACAAAAGGGTTTCCATTGCCCAGGCCCCTAACCCATTCAGAACTGGGCCCCACAAGCATGCCAGCCCATCATTTGCATGGCCCATTTCCCCTTTCCCCCTCCCACTGGGCTACCAAATTACAATGGTTGAGGACTGCTACTTTACATCACTCTCTGAGCAGTTTACAAATATCAGCATATTGCCCCCAACAATTTGGGGTCTCATTTTACTGACCTTGGAAGGATAGAAGGTTAATAGAAATGACTTTCTTTTCAAGTCAACCAACATAGCACATTAATTTTTATGAAATCTTTAAAACAGAAAACAGTGAAAAACAATGATGAGTTATAACTATGGAGATTCTCAGTCATCCAGGTCATAGTTGTCTCAAAGGTGCTTTTTCAAGAGGCAGCCAGTCTTTCTGGTTTTCTTGAAGACATTTTGCTTCTCATCCAAGAAGTTTCTTCAGCTCAGACTGAAGTTTCATATTATATTAAAGTATATTGAAATATATTACATATTCAGTCAGAGCTGAAGAAGCTTCTTGGATGAGAAGTGAAACGTCTTAAAAAAAAACCCCAAAAAGTCAGTTGCCTCTTGAAAAAGCACCTTTGGGACGATGATATACTGTATATCAGTGAAAGGAATATATTATTTTTATTATTATGCTTATTTTTTGCAATGCCAAAGTGGGAACCAAAATAAGGTAAATTCAAATGATTACAACTCTATTTTTAAAATGAATGATAGTGATACTGCCATATTATATTTATCTAAGCCTGAGCAGGTTTTGAACTATAACTTTCCATTTGTATTCTTATGAAAAGAGCAAAAAGAAAATAAAACATGGAGATGAGCTAATATTAGACTTTTAGTTTTGTTATTGTAACCCAGGGCTCTCCAAATCTGGCAACTTTAAAACTTGTGGATTTCAACTCCCAGAATTCCTCAGCCAGCTATACTTAACTGGGGAATTCTAGGAGTTGAAGTCCACAAGTCTTAAAGTTGCCAAGGTTGGAGACCCCTGTTCCAAAAAATCCTCATTCTATCTCTGGTTCCTTTAACAACATTGTTCCATTTACTACATTCTTTCCTCTTAAAAGATACCCCCCCAACTCACAAATGGTTGTTTACCTATGAACCTGATACAATGTTAACAGTCAGTGATTTTTCACACTTTCTATGCCTATACAGCTATCTTCTCTGTGTTTACTACCCACCCTTGTTGCCTCCAGGTTAGAATTGCTACAGTCTATATTATTCACAAACATCTTTTGTATACTGCATGCTACTCATGCTGAAGCAAAGTATTAATTCTATAATCAAATCTCAAAGTAAAAATACTTTACCTGTTGACGGCCTGTGACTGAGCATCTGTTGATCAGCAATGAAGGAATGTGATCTATCAAATTTTCTAGTGATTACTGTAGATACCTGGCTGAAAGCCATAAACATTCCCCTTGGCTTATTAATTATTATTTGGCTAGGTTACTATGAATTGATATTCTATTAAAGCAATAAGAGCAACTTGCTTTCAGTAGAAGAAACAATAACAATCCTAACAAGAAAAGACAATAAATAATTAAAACATTAGATGATTGGAACAACAGTTTTAAAAAGCAATTAACATTTAAAGTAGCAGTAACAACATGGTGAAACATAAAGCTGCTATTGTCCTTTGTCAGCTTGCATAAGCTATTGCTGTTATTTTTTTTTAAAAAAATGTTTATATCTCAACATTCTTATAAATGCTTCAAGATAATATGCCAAATTCTTGGCCCAACCCAATTTTATCTTTACAACCATTGTGTTAGGTGCAGTAGTTCAAAGTCAGCCAGTGATTTTTATAGCCTAGTGGAGATCTGAACTTAGATCTCCCCTATCATAGTCCAGTCCTTTACTCACTAGATCCCAGTTGCTATATATAGAAGATCTAGTTTGCAAATTATCAATAAAATAATTATATGCTAAGCTGTTGAAGCAAGCAAAACAGGGATTGTCTATGAAGATAATATCATTTTTTAAAAAACAAAATGTAACAGGCACTTCACACAAGAAAGTATTCCATATTTAATACATTCCTATACTAAGCATCTCTTATAGCTACCAGATAATGGCTAAAAGGCTAAAAAGGGTTTCCATAAGCAGTTGTCATCCGGAAATGGATCTGATGTGAACATTTTTAATGGTTATGATCCTGACTGAACTTAAACATTTAAACATCATACAGCATTTACAATATAATTATACTGTACTTTTAAAATTATTTTTGAAGACACAATGAACTATTATTTTAATCTCTTCTGCCTCCATAAAAGTCACAGTTTTTCAGAGTGATATGATTAGGGAGGATGAATATTAGTTGCTTACAAAACAAAACAATTGTTCCCTTTTTTCCCCATAAGTAAGGGAAGAGAAATAGTAGTTAAAACTTTTACATAACAGATTACAGATAATTAGAGTTGGAAGGGACCAACTCTAGTTATCTAGTCCAACCCCCTGCCCAAGCAGGAGATCCTACACCATTTCTGACAAATAGCAGTCCAATCTCTTCTTGAAAGTCTCAAGTGATGGCGCTCCCACAACTTCCGAGGGCAAGCTGTTTCATTGGTTGATTGTTCTCACTGTCAGAAAGTTTCTCCTCATTTCCAGGTTAAATCTCTCCTTGTTCAGTTTCCATCCATTATTCCTTGTCTGGCCTACAGGCGCTTTAGAAAATAGCTTGACCCCTTCCACCCTGTGGCAGTCCCTCAAATATTGGAAGACTGCTATCATGTCTCCCTGGTCCTTCTCTTTACCAGATTAACCAAGCCAAGTTCCTGCAACCGTTCATTGTATGTTTTAGCCTCCAGTCCCCTAATCATCCTGGTTGCTCTTCTCTGTACTTTTTCTAGAGTCTCAACATCTTTTTTATAATGTGGTGAACAAAACTGGATGCAGTACTCTAGGTGTATCTTACTAAGGCTTTATAGAGTGGTATTAGTACTTCCCTTGATCTTGAATGTATACCTCTGTTAATGCAGTGTAGGATTGCATTAGCTTTTTTGGCTGCTGCTGCACACTGTTGGCTCATATTTAGCTGGTTGTCCACTAAGACTCCAAGATCCCTCTCACAGTTACTGCTATTGAGCCTGGTTTCACCCAGTCTATATGTGTACTTTTGGTTTTTCTTGCCTAAGTGTAGAACTTTACTTTTCTCTACGTGTTGCCTTATGTAGCATATCAAATATCTTCCATCTATAGCTGATCTTTCTAAAGCAAGATTAGTTCTACTTCTTCTCTCTTAATGTTTCTTTTGAAGAAGAATAAGAAAAACTTATTTGTGTTTGTGTGGTATGCAAACAATATCTTCTAATTAACACTATTAGATTAACTAATGATTCAAAACCAAGAGAGATTTTTCTTTAGCACTATTGTTAAGGTATCAGGAAGGAAGATGTTATATAATAACCTTCTGCTTCACTACGCATTTTCATAGATGGACATTAAAATTGATTTTCTACATCTTAGCTTAGATTAAAAAGTGTGTTACATGCCCTATTGCCCAAAACTGTGCAAGCACAGAGCAAAGTTTGCAGCGACAGAGGTTTCTATGGTATCTGGAGAACTGAATTACTGAACTGGAGAAAGAGAAAGATAGATTTATAGAAACATCTAATAAAGATATTGTGTAGTGAGCATACCTCTTGACTGCCCTCTGAAAAGCTCTCTGTGAAGGTCATCTTGTAATAAAAGCTGAGTAGTAATGGTGAAGGATATCACTATTAAATGGTCTCCTGCTCTGGAAAATGCAGAGACATATATTAAACCAGTAGCTGTTCTTTAAATGCAAAATATAAAATTGTAACTAAACTTCAAACAGTATATCCTAAGAACAATAAACTGAAAAAATATAGAATATTGTAAGGAAAAATAAATAAGATATTAAATTATAAAATTAAGAAAAGCATAATGTCAATTCCAACTAAATTGAAGAAGACAGGACAAAAAATAAACTTTGTGCATAATCTTGGTTTTTTAAGTGAAAAGCTTTCCTTCTATCTTTAACAAACAACAATTAACGAGGTAAAACAGGTTACTAAATATGAGGGTCCAGTTTAATTGCCATTGAATCTGCTTTCAAACTTACTAAATTTGTTTATCTTCTTAATGAAAATATTACAATATAAAATAGAATATATATATTATTTGCCTCGAGTTATTTATAAAAATATTAAAGGCAGGGTAAAATTAAATAAGTAATAGAAAAATTAAAAGAAATATTTAAAATGAGAACAATATGGCCATGTAACTTGATATAATGAGGATTTTTTTGTATTGTATGATTAATAGAAGATAGCCTTCTTCTTTGAAGATTTGTGTTCAATTATCCCAGTTTAGTTTACATGTAAAATACCATAATAAAGAGATACAACGCTTTGAAATTTACAGATAGAAATAGAAATATGGATGACCTGGTCACAGTCTTCAGTGCAATTTCTTGCTTTTCTGTTTCAAATAATATTTATGCTTCTAAATTTAGTGCAATCAATTAATGCAATCAATATTGTTAATATATACTTTATTCAGTCCTTTTTGGTGATGCATTTTCTTTTTCCTCACGATAGGCAAGTATCCACTTAGCCAATATTTTTACACCAATCTAACAATTTGTGTTTGATATAATTGAACACCTTCTATTTCTCTCCAGCATCTAGGGGGAGCGCATATATTTTGTTCATCAAATATTCAGATCATAAGGTAGGAAGAAGTTCCAAATCTTTATAAATGTTTGTATTACAGCATACATTGAAATCAGCATTTGAAATGGGAATGGGGTAGATCAACTGCATCCCAGAGGAAATAGTAGCTCAAAAATGCAACTACAGAAGCTTCAGAAAAAGAGCCTGGATTTCATTGAGAAACAACATTCTGAAAACATATCAATGGAGAAAGACATGAAAGAGGAAACAGTAATCATTTGGGAAATAGCATCCAATAGGGAACTAGCCTTTAAAATAAAAATATCACTGTTGAGTAAAAAGCAACGAGAAGATTTTTTAAATAAAATTTACAAAACCAATAAATGGGGAAAATGATAGTAAATGAGAAATGGCAGTGAGGAAGAAAATAGCTATAAGTGGGGAAATAACATTTAAATAATACTGAGAAATTACTAATTGCTAATCCCTGGGGCTATTGATGTAAGAATTTTTCAATTGATAGGGCAAAGAACAAGATCAATGCAGAAAAATGCCATTTTCTTTGAGAGAGAGAGAGAGGGAGGGAGGGAGGGAGGGAGGGAGAGAGAGATGAAGAGGGCAACCGACACAGAGGGAGGGAAGGAGGGTGAGGGAGAGAGAGAGGAGAACGCAGCTTGTAGATCAAATAAGATTGATAGAGGTAGGGATTGGAGAAGAAAGGGTACTGTATTTTCCCTCACCTGGTCATCATTCTGTAATGAAGTAGAGCTGCCAAAAGTCTATGGAAAGAAGGTAAGGGAACTCTTATCTATAGTTGCTTTTTAGTTAGGCCACTTCAACAAACTCCTTGATTTTCTTTTGCTGGAACTGGAGATTCAGATAGCTTGACTGTTGGCATAGCCCTCTTTTTCATGATCTAAAGCAGTGATGGCAAACCTTTTTGTTGTGTGCTGAAAGCATGCACATGCGTGCGTGCTGGCACCCACAATACAATGTGCCCCCCCCGTGCATGCGTGTTCAACCCCCCCCTTACCTGCACTGTGCATGTGTGCACCTCCCAGCTGATTTTCAGCCTCCAAAGGATGCAGAGGTTTTTCTTGAACCCCTCGGAAAGGTGAAAACATCCTCCCTGGGCTCCAGAGGCACATCACATGCTGAAAACGGCCACTTCTGGTATTTCCAGAAGGCTCGTTTTTCAGCCTCCTGAGGCACAGAGGCTTCTCTTGAGTCTCTGGGAGAGCGAAAAAAGCCTCAAACGAGCCCAAAATCAGTTGGGAGGCGTGTGCATGAGCAGTGCAGGTAAGTTTGGCTGGGGCTTGTGTGCCTGCACAAATGGGTCTGTGTGCCACCTGTGGCAGGCGAGCCATAGGTTTGCTATCACGGATCTAGAGCTACCTTTTAAAATTGCATTTTCCAGTTTGTGAAACAACTCAAACAGGAGCTATTCCAGGAACCAGGAAGCTCATTTATTGAAACATAAGGAGGCAATGTACTATATCATAAATGCTGGGTTATGTGGAAAAGCCATAAATGCTGTTGTTTCCACATAATCCTAACTCTATACCTAGAAAGGCATAGATTCTCTTAACAACCGTGTTAATAACTTAGCAACTGCAGTGATTCACTTAACATCTATGGCCAGAAAGATTGCAAAATGGGAAAAAATCACTTAATGACTGTTTTGCTTAGCAACTGAAATTTGGGCTCAGTTTTGGTAGTAAGTTGAGGATTACCTATATTTCATAGATGAGGTTCTTTCAGGACAAGCTGGAAGAGATGGATTTCTAATTAATTTTCGAGACTAAACATACTCAATTCCCTAAAGCTGTCATCACAGAAAAAAGATTTGGCTGCTGACATTCTTTGCTGCAATTTCTGCATCTGTTTCTCTGAATCTTTTTAAAGTCTTGGGCTCAGATTTGGATGCAGTATTAAAGGGATAGGACTGGAGAGGGGGTATGGGGACAGATCTGACCAGTACAGATTAAGTGGAACTATTTTTGAAAAGAATGGGAGGTTGCAAACTAAATTTTATTTGTGCATGTAAAATTGTATTTGCCTTTTCGAAACCCACTCACATTAAGTTTGATTCTCATTTATTTATTTTGGGATTAATACTCTAATAGCAACTTAAAATGAAATAAAAACAGTAAATATGGCGTTCCTCATATTAAAAAATGTAGTTGATTAACTGGGAACCAGGAGACATGCCTCCTCTGCTATTGCTCTATGGAATATACTTTCTTCAGATATCTGGATGACTCCAACCCAATTGGCCTTTTGCAAAGTTGTGAAGGCTTCATTATCTGCCTAGGCCTGAGTGTGTTGAGGGACCATTTCCTAGCTGTATTACAACTATAGTAACATTTTCACTTGATGGTATATATGCTTGGTGGAATGAGTAGCTATAGAAATCAAATAAATATATAAGTTTATTTTGCAATTTATTTCTTTTTACAATTTTGATAGGTGTTTTAATTGTAAACTTACTTTCTTTACATATAAATATCTCAGATTTGATCCTTGCATTGCTAGAAAGATTATTATCTGAAACCTGGAGAGCTACTCTTAGTTGAGGTAGAAAATATTTAGCTATTTGGATCAATAGCACAACTTAGTATAAGGGAACATCTATATATATTTCTTTCTGCGTCTTCAATATATGGAGAAGATACATACCAACCCATCCTGTGTCCACCTGTATTGAAGTATAATGTATTTATATTTAAATTATTAATCACTTAATTTCTGGGAAAGATTCAGTTTGCTTTGAATGAGATAGCTTAATGGATAAACTGTTTTCTTACAAATATAAAGTAACAGGATTGAAAGGGTTCTGTTCTCAGTGCCTATAAATAGCAAAAGTCTGACTTCAGTTAAGGAAAATTGGCCACTGAATGAAAATATTTTTAAAAAAGCATTGATGACTAGTGCTAATAATGTGCAATGGAAAATAGAGGAACTTGCCCCACTGTATATTGAGGAAGGCCGTGTGGAGAAGGTTTCCTCTTTTAATTCTTGGGAGTGCTTATTAGTCAAGACCTCACCGGGAATTACATGTCCCTGGTGATTTTAGGAAGGCTCAACAGAGACTTCATTTCCTTAGAGTCCTGCGGAAAAATCAGGTGGAACAATGGCTGATGACCTCTTTCTTTTTTTTTTTTGCTATTAAGTTTTTTATTTTATATTCTTTATACATATCAATATGTGAATGGACTGATACCTGGGTATCATATATTTTAATAGAAATAAACATTATTATTATTATTATTACATTTCATTTTCATTATTTCATATTGTTTACACATATCTTATACATCCGCCCTTCATTTTTTAAACCTCCCTCTTGTTCTTTCATATATCTTTATATACATGAAAACACACACACACACACACATATGTATATGTATATTATTACCCTCTTATTTCTTTTTTTTTATTTTAAATTTCCCACTCTCATTGTAATATTCAAAGACATGCCTTTTTAATTATGTTTCCTTATTTATCTGATGATCTCTTTCTATTGGTCCATGATAGAAAGTACCCTTACATACTGTATAACAGTATGGTATGCTAGTTCAACAATTGCGGAGAGGAAGGCACTACAGAGAGTGATAAATTCGGCACAAAAAACCATTGGTTGCCCTCTAACACCACTGGATGACATCACCAGGTCTCGTTGTTTCAGCAGAGTAAGGAAGATACTGAGGGACGATTCACATCCTGATCAGTGTCTTTTCTCACTTTTACCATTGGGCAGAAGACACAGAAGTATAGCCAGCCAGACAAACAGGTTTAAAAACAGCTTTTATCCATGGGCTGTCAGACTCTTAAATACAACTACAATCACTCCACGCATACATGGAAACATATTACCTTATACATGTATAAGGACCATTTACTATATTATTCATGTTGTACTGTATTTTTGTTATGTATAGCCCCAGCAGAAGCAAAAGCAATTTTGTTGTATATATGTACAATGACAATAAAGATTATTCTTATTCTTATTATATTAAATCTTTGTAAATCTTAGTTCAGGGATGATTTTATGGATGGAAAGATATATTGCCTTACATCAAGCTTGTGTCACATTACATGGGTTATATTTTGTATGTTAATAACAAGACATCTAAACTTTGATATACTGTACTATAGCATTTATTGGAAAGACAACCATGTGAGGATATTGAGTAAACAATAGTCTTTTGGAACTTTCAGAAAACTAATTTATGTGTCAGAGCACATGCATCAAGACTTAGATACTAAAACATATGCTTTATCTAATAGCTATTCATGCAATATAAAATAAACACTGAAGCTCTGTTTCTTCTCTGTATGCTGAATAAAATCTAGCATAAGAATTGCCTGTACAAAAAAGCTGCTTTGGGCATTCCTGCATGAACAGAGTGATCTGCAGATCAGGGCTAAATAATTTTTAGTCTGCAGAAAGTTACTTTTGCACACACAAAAAGAGGAAATAATTTAAATAAAAGTGGACAAGTAGAATGAAAGGGAAATGGAATGGATTTTGATTCAAGTGAACTGAATGACCGAACTAATCAAAACAATCCAACAGGAAACAGGAAAAGATCTAACATTGTGTTTGTGTGTGTGTGTGTATGTATTTTCTTTAAACTAAATAGTACTGAGATAGCAAAAACAAGAGTGAAGCAAAACTATGGATGTGTCAGCCATTACTTATCTCTCTATTCTCATTCCTCAGATTATGTTTGCTATTGAATTTTATAACAATTGTTTTGGCATAAATTATTTGTTCATTTTTACCAATTCCAGCATTATCTCCTCACAAATCCATGCTCTGATGCAAATTATAGGGAATGAAGCTATTTCATTTCACACTTTTATGCCAGTAGAAGGCAATAGCCTTTCTAGCAGTTGTAACCATGATGAAATTATCGATAAACCTGGATAGAAATGATCAGGTGCTGGAGGAAGTGAGAGAAAGAAGCCAGAATGTTAACTCTGTATCTCAGTCTTGTTTAAAAATTTTAGACAAAATTTAAGATACATAGACAATCCAAACAGTATGACAACTTAGGGCTCTCTGTGTATTTTGCATGACGCTGGCTGAGATGAAGGTTACAGAAATGTGATCTGAGACGAAAATCACTGAGATCTGATTTAGCTGATTTGTCAGACTTTGTAAACTTCACTAACGTATGTATTATAAGACTATATCATTAAGATTATCTCAGTTTGTCTCATTTTGCAAGTTTTTGTGGGTATTTATATGTATGGTATTCAGCTTTGTTTGGGTATTTCTAGTGTCATTATAGTTGTGCTTTTAAAGTTGTAACAACGTTTCTGCAGAATCTCATCTGCCATCATCAGGCTTGTGTATTGTGTTCGTCTGTGAGTCAAGCTTTCACAGCCGTCTCTGTTTTAAATTTAGTGCTAGCCTACTGCTGTGTTGGTTGGGAGTCTTGGTCTGTGTTTATTGGTCTGGAGTTTGCTGTGTTCTGCTTGATTGGTATTTCTAATATCTTCTGTCTGTTTTGTAGTGTTTTTTATCTTGATTGTCTGGCAACATTGTGTTTCCTGTATTGGAGGCTTTTAGTGTGGCTTTGCTTCGGGTAAATGGACAGCTCTCATTTATTAGGAAGCTAGGTTTCATCTGGGTGCCTGGTTGGGGTGTGTTTGAGCTGGAGGTATTGGGGGAGATCTGTTTGTGCCCAGGTGTTTACTTGGCTTGTGGTGTGGATTTTTTTTTTTTTTTGTTTATGAGTGCAGGCTTCCAGATAATTGACAGTCTGGTGGAGTCATCTCTTCTATTCATGCTTTCAGATCTTTTTTCAATCTCTATGGCTTCTCTGATAATTTTGTAGCTGGGGTTTTCTATAGTGGCTAGGTTTTGGTGCCATTGAAGTCGATGCTATGACCTGTGGCTTTCAGGTGTTGGACCCTGCCATATATATCGGACAGAGCAATAGAAAAATAAGTACCTGCCTGGATGAACACAAAAATGCAGTAAAAAAGCTGGAACACACTTCCTCACTAGTCCAACACCTTGCTTCCTAATAAATGAGGGCATCCGTTTACCCGAAACCAAGCCACACTAAAAGCCTCCAATACAGGAAACACAATGTTGCCAGCCAATAAAGATAAAAAAACACTACAAACAATCAGAAGGTATTAGAAACACCAATCAAGCAGAACACAGCAAACTCCAAGACCAATAAACACAGACCAAGACTCCCAACCAATCAGGATGAGAAAAAAAAACATTCTAACACAGCAGTAGGCTAGCACCAAATTTAAAACAGAAATGGCTGTGAAAGCGTGACTCACAAACAAATACAATACACAAGCCTGATGATGGCAGATAAAATTCTGCCGAAACGTCGCTACAACTTTAAAAGCACAACTATAATGACGCGGGAAAATACCTGAACAAAGCTGAATACCGTACATATCTCTCTATCTATCTATCTATCTATCTATCTATCTATCTATCTATCTATCTATCTATCTATCTATCTTCATTAGTCACTAAACACTTACAGTTATATTTGTTTTCTATAATATATAATTTATCTATATAAAATGGACATGTTTTAAGTTGACAATTCCAACAAACAGGTGCAATAGTGAGATAGCCATTCTCTGATCTTGGAAATCAAAATTGCCTAAAATTATTTAAGAATATGAGCCACACATTTTTGTACCTATTTTTATTTCTAAATGTTTTAAATGTTTAGAATATTCTGTGGAAACTGGATGCCTATACACATATTCAAAGTACTTGACTGGGTTAAGATTAGGGTTAGGGTTAGGGTAAGCAGTCCTAAAATTAACTTTTCATAGAATACAGAAGCCAGAAAATATTATACACTACCTTTTACCTTTATAATCTTTATCTGAGTTCTTAGGGAGTGATGAAATGTTGTCAACTGGTTTTTATTTATAGAAAGATATCATTAGTCTTTTATAGAGCACCATCAAAGAATAAGCCTTGCTTTAATTTGTTTGCATAATAATCCCCACAAGGTATGTCTGTTTTAGAGACTGGAAACTGAAAATCTGAAAGATGGTGACTTGCCCAAAATGTGCAAATCTGTGACTGATAAAAATAGAGTTTTTCACATAAATGTCCAATGTTCACCCAATGGAAGCTTATGATAGCTATTTTCTGTTAATAGCCATCAAAATGAAACTATATAGCTCCATATCACATTTATGTGAAAGTATGAAATTGTACTGATGCCATCCCTAAAATATTTGGGAGATGGGATAGTATATTGCTACCTCAACTGCATAGTTTTAATCATGTGCTTTTCCATAATTTTAGCACAATTCACATTATTTAAAACATAATTATGATAATATATAGAAGAGAATGAAATGTCATATGCATGGATTATAGAATCAGATCTGGAAAATCTCAGTCACTGATCCCTTCTCCAGAAGTATAATCCCTCTGTTCGGTTATTAGTTTAGTTTATTAGATTTTTATACCGCCCCCTCTCCCAAAAAAGGGATTCAGGGTGGTGTACAGCCAGATAAAATAGAAACAGGATATAAAGTTATAAAGTTAAAAACAATTTAAAATAATTAAATTAGTGGTCGAATTATAAAATTATCAAATGTAAAAACAGATAAAAATTTAAAATATCAAATTTAAAACCCCATGATTATTATTGGGTCAGGCTGGCCTGTTGAAAAAAGAGGGTCTTTACTGCACGCCGGAAGGTCTGAATGTTGGCGATGGCCCGTATCTCCGGGGGCAAGTCGTTCCAAAGGGAGGGACCCCCCGCAAAGAAGGCCTGCACCCTCGGGGCCACCAACTGGCATCGCCCAGCCAGCAGAACCCCGAGGAGGCCGACCCTGTGGGAGCGCACTGGGCGGCGGGAGGCTGTTGGTGGCAGCAGGCGGTCCCGTAAGTACCCAGGTCCCGAGCCATGGAGCGCTTTAAAGATGATCACTACCACCTTGAATCGGATCCGGAAGGCCACAGGGAGCCAATGCAGCTCGCGCAGGAGCGGTGTAACATGGGAGCTCCAAGGAGCTTCCAAGATCACCTGTGCGGCCGCATTCTGGACCAACTGCAGCCTCCGGATACTCTTCAAGGGGAGCCCCATGTAGAGAACATTGCAGTAATTAAAGCAGGAGATGACGAGGGCGGAAGTGACCATGTGAAGTGCGCCCAGATCCAGAAAGGGCCGCAACTGGTAGATCAGACGAATCTGACAGAAAGCCCCCCTGCCGACGGCCGTAATGTGATCTTCTAAAGAGAGCCGTACATCCAGGAGGACACCCAGATTGCGAGCCCTTTCCATGGGGGGCAAAATTTCTCCCCCCACGGCCAGCAACGGAATAATCTGGCTGTATCTGGGTGCAGGAAACCACAGCCACTTGGTTTTGGTCGGGTTCAGATGAAGCCTGTTATGACCCATCCAACTCCACACAGCCTCCAGGCACTGGGTCATCACTTCGACGGCTTCGTTGGGGTGGCCCAGGGTAGAGATGTACAGCTGAGTATCATCAGCGTACTGATGGAACTCTACTCTGAACTCACGGATGATCTCACCCAGTGGCTTCACATTAATGTTGAACAGAAGGGGCGAGAGCACAGACCCTTGGGGCACCCCACAAAATAGGGGCCTCAGGGTCGACCTCTGCCCCCCTATCAACACAAATTGTGAGAAAGGGAGTGGGTCACCCTAAACAGGGAGGCCGGGTGATTTTTTGTGGACGCAATAAGGGCAGAAAGGTAAGAATGCCTCGCTGTCCTTATCTCCACTAAATACGCCCTAATATGGGATCATAATAGTGTTCGGTCAGATCCGAAGCGGCTGGCCCTCCAAACCACTCTCTAGGCATCTTTTCCAGAGCTTCATCTCCCTCAGCTCCTCGGAAAACCAAGGAGCCGCTCGGGATCGGCACCGGGTCAGAGGCCGCAAGGGCATGACCCGGTCAAGGGCCTCAGTCACCACCCTATCCCAGGCAGCCACTAAGTCCTCAACCGAGTCGTGTGTGTGAGTGTCGGGAAACAGCCCAAGCTTCATCAGGAACCTATCTGGGTCCATCAGGCACCTGGGGCAGTACCATTTTGTCAGTCCCACCTCCCTGCGGTGGGGGGGTGCAGAATGGAAGCGAATGATCCGTTCATGACAGGGGTTCTACAACAACATCCCCTATACCTAGATCATCCTGCCACTGATCAGAGACAAAAACCAGATCCAGGATGTGACCCCCCCCAAGTGAGTGGGGTCCTGAATTAATTGGGTCAGGCCCATGGCTGTCATGGAAGCCATGAACTCCTGAGCAATCCCTGAGGTCCTGCTGGCAGAAGGCAGGTTGAAATCCCCCATGACCATAAGCCTGGGGGTCCCAACCGCCAAGCCAGCTATAACCTCAAGGAGCTCGGGCAGGGCTGATGTCACATAGCAGGGAGCCAAGTATGCGATCAACAGGCCCACCTGAACCCCGGAACCAAACTTCATGAAAAGGGACTCACATCCGGTCGTCTGAGAAACAGTGGATTCCCTAGGACACAGATCTTCCTTAATAACCACCGCAACCCCCCCACCCCTCCCCTGGGCCCTCGGCCGATGTCTTATTGTCTAAGTTTGCCCCAATAGTTTTCTAACTGAGTAAGTTTAGTCATTCAAGCAGCCTCTTGCATTTGGAAGATGATTACAGGATCAAAGAGCAAGCTATGGTTAACAGCCACCCAAAACACTGATCAGTGTGTAGTGGCTACGTGAAATAATCAACCTCAATTTTAGAATGGAATCACCAATTCTACCCTGGAAATCCACAAAAGCAGGGCTATGTTACCCTTCCCCTTTTACAAACTAGTGGATTATTGGAAAAATATACTAATTTAGAAAAATATGTAGTTCCTTCATATTTGCGATGTTTTCTCCCTTTATGAGTTTCCCTTTTCTTTAAACACTTTTATTTTTCTTCCCTGTTGAATTTAAACTTTCTTCCTTTTTGAACTTCTTGCCTGTTTATATGTAAATAGAGGATAACAGAGGTTGCAGGGATGTCACCTAACTTTAAATCATAACATAGACAAGCCCTTAGGCACATGAACCTTATTCTTTCAAATGACTTTTATTGGTTTTGCAGAACTGGTTGCAATTTTCCAGATCAATCTGGTTTTACTGCTTGGAGCCACCTTTACATCCTGCATGTGGCTTCTTTCCTGGTAAAGGTTGACACAAAAGGATTAGAATGTCACCTCCCAAGATGACACTGAAGCCAGCTGCTACTCAACCCAACAGATAAATTACATTATGAGGCTAACTCCCTATGCAACAGAAAAGAGTCAGCAAGTTTTAAACTGGAATGTCTTGTTAAATTATTAATCACACTCTAATTGCACATCAATTATGGGTGATACAAGTGCATGTATGTCATTGTTACAAATATACTATGGCATAAAGCATGAACGGCCACGTGAAAAGACATTGGTAAATACTGAGCAACAAGATTAACAAAGTGAATTTCAATCCAATTTTTTAGAACAATTGGACTGAATATAAGCTGAAGAATAAGAAAATGAAATAAAAATGAAATGGAAAAATTTCTCATTTTGGCCAATTTTCATGGGAACCTTCAAGAAAATACATTTCAAAAATCAAAATGAATGTATGGATGTATCTATAGATGTATGTAGTTATGATAGGAAGATAAATGCCATAAATATTTGAAGGAAATATGGTTATTTAAATTGGGCGTCTAAACACAAAAAAGGATGTAAATGTTTCTATTATTTTTATTTTTATTATTTTATATTTATTTATTTATATTATTACTTCTACTTTACCTAGTCTCATGCATAACAAAGTTTAATAGTTGTAAAGACCAGAACAACAACAATTTCAGTTTATACTATTATTAGCTCTAAAGTCCTGTTTCTTGTTCTTACTAGATAGATGTTTCAATGCCTTTATAGTGGATTTTTTATGCTTGACAAAAACATAAAATTGATAATGCATTTTTCTTGCCTGAAGGAAGTAAGAAATCAAGGATGGATTTGAATTGTAGAAATTTAGCCAATAATTCTGAAAGAAATAAAAGCATCGCTACATGAAGGAAAAACTGCTAACACATATGCAATGAGAATCACTATAAAAGTGAGAAAACTTGAATGCCAGATATGGGCTTGTCTTTCTAAGGAAGAGATGTTTATGTAATCGACTAGTGAAAGGCTTTGGCCAATCAATGCATTGCTTTTAATCAGTGGTGCACTGCAATCTTATATTTTCCTTTGATATGAGCTATTTACAATCTTTTGCTTCACCTTCTTCAAAATAATGCTCAAAATAGATCCACCCTTCACAAATAATCAGACAGAGAAAATAGCTGCAAATCTGGTAATGTTTCAGGGAACTAGAGTACATACAGGAAATTAATTGAAAAGCATAAATATAGATGATCAGCTGTAAAGCAATACAATTCGGAAAAATTGCTTGTAAGCCTTTGATCATGAATTCTGAAAGTAAATTACTTCTATCATGTGTCATCTATATCTAGCTCATATTTATCTTTATGGATATAACTTTCTCATGACTTTTTCTCTCTCAGGGACTAAAGCAGATGAATTGAATATTTTTGCAAAAACAATCCAACAAGCAAATTTAATCAGAATGAATTAATAGGAATCTAATTGACAGTTTCCTGGGATGAATCTGTCCCTTGATGTAAGAATGTGTACATTAATGCAGTGAGATTAAATATCTGAGTTTGTCTAAGAAACTGCAAAATATACAAGATAGCTAAATTCTTTTTTTTTTCAAAGAAGGTTTTAATAGAGTGAATTTTTCATGTGTTTGAATGTTCAGGTGTCCATATAGACTCTAACATTCTTATTCCAGCAATATATTTTGTGATCTGGGTAATACTATAGTTTCTAATTCCTTCAAACTAAAATATTACCAACCTTTTCAATTTAAACTGTCTTAAAATAATCTGAATTCAAATATAGCACCCATCATAAACCAGAAATCCTGGAATTAAATTCCACTATTCAAGAGTGTTTCACATCTATGTAGGTGTGTATGTGTTTATATGTCAAAAAGTATAATGGCCACCATTTTTATCCCAACCGATTGTATATGCAGTTAGTTAAATTTGCACTTCTTTATATGTTTGAATATCTCAGTAATGAGTCACTGCAAATATCTTTATAAACTCACACACCCTTGGTGGCCCATTCTGTAGAAAAATCACAAGAGAGTGATAATCTTCATTGATTGCCCTGACATAAACATCTGTACAATGAATACTATAGAAATATGGAATGAGCATTTGGGTAGCATGGATGAATTAATTTATCTAAAACATAATATACTGTAGTGTTATTTTATAGACAGGTTGGTTTTTTGCTGTTAAAAGCAGGGAACAGTTAGTTTCCATGTTATTTCCATCATATGGAGATTGTTAGGACCTACTAGGATATAAAAGTTGTTCAGTGCAACAAGATGATTTTATATAGACGCATTGATCACAAAAATATATTTTCCATGCATTCAAGTAGCTAATTAATTAGAGGGAATTGGATTTAATAATGTTATGATATAACAACAGGAAAGCATCAGATTACGGCTGAACATTATACAATATTTTATTCTTTACTGTGGCCAATCCAATGGATTGCCTTCAAACAGCAGAGGAAAGATTTGGGTAAAATCAGATCAGATAGCTCTGCAAAGACTTGCTTCAATGCCTGAATTTGCTTGCTTAAATTTGTCCAATCCAGTTTAAACTCATACAAGTTAGTAATTATTGGTACTTCTACTTTTTCTGCTAGACTTTGCATTCTGTTTGTTAAATTTCCTGACATAAAACCTTTATAATCTTCTAGGTATTATTAAACAATCTCATTGACCTCTTCCTGGTTTTAATTGATCTATAGTTTCATTTTGCAATATATTTCAATGGAGCCTCACATTTTGAATAATCTGTTAAATAATCTGCAACATTATTAATACACTTTTCCTTATGATTTTTTTTTAGTAACTCATCTATTTCCTCATATTTTAGAAGTTTGCCCTTCCTCTAATCCCATTGTAGATTAATGGGAATAAGATTATGCTTTGTGTGTCCCACTTATATCTATTCTGAATATATTAGTATTATGGTCACTGTTTTCTATAGTTTCTACCAGAAGTGGTATTCAGCAGGTTCTGACCAGTTCTGGAGACTGGTAGTGGAAATTTTGAGTAGTTCAGAGACCTGCAAATACCACCTCTGACTGGCCCGCTCCCATCTATTCTCTGCCTCCTGAGTCCCAGCTAATTGGCTGGATCTTCTTTTGTGGCCCTGTACAGGAGAACGGAGCTGGAAAGCAGGTTAGTGGGGTGGAGAGGAAATGGGATTTTGCAGTAACCTTCCCCCTGGAGTGGTGTGGGAATGAAAATTTTACAGTATCCTTTCCCTGCCATGTCCACCAAGCCATACCCACCAAGCCATGCTCACAGAATTGATAGTAAAATTTTTTGAATCCCACCACTGGTTTCTACTGTATTTACATATCAAACCAATTCATGATTCCCCATCTAGTTGGTTCCAAGGTCAACTAATGACCACTTCATGATCATTTCTCTTGTTAATTCCAAGGTCCACTGTTCTAAGGCATTATTATTTAGATTCTTTCAGCAGAACTCCTTTGATATTTGTTGATTTATGGAAAGTTCCCATGGAAATTGATTCCAATTTAAATATTTTAGTGGAGAGTAATAAAATCCAAAGTTTAGTTAGTGAGAAATGCATGGCTCCCTTACCCAAGGGTTAGAAAAAAAATATATGCACAAAGTAATCAGCCATATGCAGACTGATCATATGAACGCCCTGGTCACCTCCCACCTGGACTACTGTAACACCCTCTACATGGGGCTCCCTGCGGGGAGTACCCAGAGGCTTCAACTGGTGCAAAATGCGGCCGCGTGGGTGGTCATGGGAGCGTCAAGAAACTCCTGTGCGAGCTGCATTGGTTGCCGGTGGCCTTCTGGGTTCGCTTTAAGGTACTGGTTTTGACCTTTAAAGTGCTCCATGGCATCGGACCAGGTTACTTGCAAGACCGTGTTCTGCCAGCAGTCTCCCACTGACTGGTGCGCTCCCACAGGGATGGTTTCCTTCGGGTCCCGATGGCATCCATGTGCCGCCTGGTGACCCTGAGGAATAGGGCCTTCTTTGTGGGGGCACTCGTCCTCTGGAATGAGCTGCTTCCTGAATTACAGACAACCACTGACCTGAGGGCGTTTAGATGTGCTTTGAAAACCTAGCTCTTTGAGCAGGCCGACTTGGGTTGATTTAAATTAGGGTTTAAATTGGGGTTGAGAAATTGGTTTTTGTATTATTGGGGTTTTAAGTTATAATTTGTTAATTGCAGACATGAATTTAATTATTTTTAACTTTTGTAATTTTATATTGTATTTTATTTTGGCTGTACACTGCCCTGAGTCCCTTGGGAGAAGACTGGTATATAAATCTGATAAAATAAAAATAAATAAATAAAATAATGGAATGCATGAGTGACATTCCTCCCGTCTCCCTGCAAATGCGTGCACATCTCCCATGCGTGCCCCACTACCGCAAATGTG
Source organism: Bungarus multicinctus (assembly GCA_023653725.1). NCBI lineage: Eukaryota > Metazoa > Chordata > Lepidosauria > Squamata > Elapidae > Bungarus > Bungarus multicinctus. The sequence goes on along the minus strand of CM042849.1, from coordinate 30,088,529 downwards.
CAGCAGATACCCAACAATCAGCTGGCTGGCAGGAGGCATATGCATGTGCAGGGGATCTGTTCCTGGTGACAGCTCATGTGCTGACAGAAATGGTTCTGTGTGCCATAAGTTCACAATCACGGACATAGGCTGATAAACCTTATAAATATTTTTATTATGAAATTGGCCTTGTTCTCAGCATATTGTTCATACTGTAAATCTTGATTTGCCAGAGAAAAGGCATATATGCAATGTTTTGTTATTCTTGCTATTCAATGTTTTAATGTGAGAAATGTGCTGTGAGAGTCTCATTTTTCAAAAACCTAAGCAAGTGCTTCTGCAAATACGTGAAGAGCAGCATGCAAGAATGTTGGCATGGACCAATCTTTATAGCTTATAAGTTGATCAATGTTTTATATATATGTATGTATGTATGTATGTGTGTGTGTGTATGTATATATATATATATAGTATTCAGCTTTGTTCAGGTATTTTCCCACATCATTATAGTTGTGCTTTTAAAGTTGTAGCGATTGCCAGAACCAAACGCCTGGCAGACAAGACACACATAAAGACTGAACTATGCACCCTGACCAAAGTACTGACAGCCAACGGCTTCCACAAAAGCAAAATCACAGGCCTGATACACAAAAACATACTGAGACATAATAGAGACTTAGAAGATGAACAGACCTATGGAAGAGCTGTCCTGCCCTATATAAGAGGTACAACAGACAAAATCAATAAGATACTACACAGGCGCCATACAAGACTGCCTTCAAAACAGACAGAAATATAGCAGCCATCCTAAGAAACCCCAAAGATAAAACTGACCTGGAAAACCAAGGCATATATGAAGTCCCCTGTACATCATGCCCTGCCATATACATCGGACAGACCAATAGAAGAATAAGTACCCATCTGGATGAACACAAAAATGCAGTAAAAAAGCTGGAACACACTTCCTCACTAGTCTAACACCTGAAAACCACAGGTCATACCATCAACTTCAATGGCACCAAAACCAAAACCCTAGCCACTATACAAATCCCCAGCTACAAAATTATCAGAGAAGCCATAGAGATTGAAAAACGACCTGAAAGCATGAATAGAAAAGATGATTCCACCAGACTGTCAGTTATCTGGAAGCCTGCATTCACAAACAAAAAATCTCCACACTACAAGCCAAGCAAACACCTGGGCACAAAGAGATCCCCACCAATACCTCCACACCCCAACCAGGCACCCGGATGAAACCTAGCTTCCTAATAAACGATAGCCGGCCATTCACCTGAAGCCAAGCCATGCTAAAAGCCCCCAATATACGAAACTCAACTTTGCCAGCCAATCAAGACAAAAAAAATGCTACAAAACAGACAGAAGATATTAGAAACACCAATCAAACAGAACACAGCAAACTCCAAGACCAATAAATACAGACTAAGATTCCCAACCAATCAGGATGAAGAAAAAACCATTCTAGCAAAGCACGAGGCTAGCACCAAATTTAAAACAGAAGCGGCTGCAAAAGCCTGACACACAGACGAACCCAATACACAAGCCTAATGATGGCAGATGAGATTCTGCCGAAACATCGCTACAGCTTTAAAAGCACAATTATAATGACATGGGAAAATACTTGAACAAAGCTGAATACCATACATATAAATACCCATGAAAACTTAAGAAGACACACACATATATATACAGTATGTCTGTGTGTGCATATGTATATATTTATCTATGAAATATATATGTGTGTGTGTGTGTGTGTATGTGTGTGTTAGGTTTTTAAGCTGATAAATAATTAAACAAGGGAGACTAGGATAGATCTATTTCAAGCTACTTAGCTCTCGTCAGCTAGCCATACCCTTACTGGGATTTGAACCAGGGAAGTATTACATGTGAGGCAGTTGTAATTGCCATTAGGCCACTGGTTCCCATCCAGATCAGCTGAGACAGGGGAATGAGTATATACTTGTGTTACACAACACAAGTCTTTTCGGGTCTTTTCCCGTGTAAGATTGAGAGTATCTTGGCGATGTTTCGACGAGGTCCCACTCGCCATCTTCTGGCTGGTGCTTTTGGCTTCATGTTTGTGCAAGCAAAGTGTTATTGGAGCTGCCGTTTCTCTATAAATACTGGTGGGGAGGTCTGGTGTGCTGGCTTTATTGTAAGCGGGCTGGTTGGCTGTGCTGTTTATTTCTTGATTGGTTGATGGAGTTGGTATTTGCAGATTGGTTGGCTTTTTCATAAGAACCTGTGTGGCTGAGGTACTGGCTGTGTGTCTATCAGCCTCCTGTGTTGTAACGACCTGGGTAACGGGCTTTGCTCGCATAAGCATGAAGCCGAAAGTACCAGCCTGAAGATGGCGAGTGGGACCTTGTTGAAACATCACCAAGATACTCTCAATCTTACACAGGAAAAGACCTGAACATGCCAAGACCTGCATACCTGTACCCGTGAAAATCTACAAAAACATATATATGTATATGTATATGTATATATGTATAAAATAGGAAAGAGTATACCCCAAAATATGAATATATATTTGATTATTTGTAAAACTGCACACCATAAGAATTTATTATAATGCAGGTATTGAGAAAATATGTGTGATTACTCATGCAATTACCAAATTTATAAATAGCAGGATCAGACAGAGCTTGTGGTCATTAAGATGAAACATTAGGAAAAACCTAATTGTCCAGTGGATTCTGAATAATGAATGTTATGCTGTTCTATATGAGACCTTAAACAGATAGCATGACTAATCTCTGAATTGTAGCTGAACCAACACTTGGGAAGTGAAAAACTATATCTTTAATTATAAATCCATTAAAAGTTTCACATGTATTAAAATTATTGTGTTCTCAAGGATGATTGTTCACCCAGCATAATTACAAAATTTATCTGGTTAGGTACTTGGTAAATATGAAGTGGCCACAGCTCTTCTCAGCAGGTGTAATATTTGGCTTACATAATTGGTATAGATCAGACCTATAGTAGATTAGAGTAAAAGATTGGTTCAAATCATTTTAATGCTTACACATTCATGTATTCTTTCAATTTCTTTCTATCTGTACATCCTTAAATTTTATTATATACTAAGCATTGCAAGTTCCTGTATGTCTGAGATGACTATCAGTTGGGTTGAGGAAGCACTTAGCAAGCACTCACTCTTCAGACATGGATTTTTGTGTCTCTTAGCAAGGCACAATATAGGAAAAATAATGTGAAGTAATATGATACTTTGTTTAGAAATGCCTGTTCATATAAATATTTAGAATGCTTTATCATTCCAATCTAAGTAGTTTTAAACTTTGCTGCATTTTGTTTTACAGAAATAAAGTGACACCCACTTTTTCTTCCAGTCATATTAAATTTTCATTTAACAAAATTTCAAGCACGAATGTGATTGTGCATTGTGTCAATCTGAAAGAGTGCATGTTGACCAACTGTCAAAGTATACATAAAAGGGCAGTCAAAAAGTAAAGAGGAAAATTTACTCCATCTCCTATTTGCTCAAGTAGGAGTATATAATACATTTCTTTTAATGTTTTCAGATCATCTATTTTCTGGCCGTAAGCTTCTAACATCCATATAAAATTGTGCTGTGTGAATCATTCACTTTTGTTGTCGTTCTGACTACCTGGATCTTCTCTGTGTATTTAATCACATCCTTCTTCTTTATGTCTTCTGCATTTGGAAATCGTTCCTTCCATGAAAAAAACCCCTTTATATCTTCATTATTTCAGTATTTTATTTTATAAGAATCAGCCATATCTGGTTTTGTAAAACTTTATCACTGATGATATATATGTAATTGGCTTCTTATGGTATATTCCTTTCTGGAATAAAAAAAAACTAAAGGAAGGATTAAAATATGCAAAAGAAAAAGACCTTTGACTTAGTTGAACAATAACCTGCCTCTAAACATTGCTTTATAGGGATTATAATCCTGGGAAATGCCCTGAAGGCTTAATGATTTCTGAAACCAAGTAAGTGACCAGATTGCTAGTCTGTGACTGCACAGTATATGGCTGTTGATGTTACCTAGATGTAATTATTAGCTTCATCTGGAATAACAACAGGAATAGGAAAATATTACTATTTTTAAATTTTCTATATGTTTTTAGCCCAGAAGTAAGTTGCATGTATTTAGTTCAATGGATGAAAATTGTTGCATTTGGAAAACATTCAGGCAGGAATATTCTTAACTTTACTAGACTTGGGGAATAGCAAGGCCTAGAACAGGGGCGTCAAACTGGCAGCCCATGAGCCAGATGCGTTATGTGCAGGCCACCCCCACCCCAACTCCCCCACAGCAAAAATCATCACAAAACATCACTTGACAGCAAGGTGACCCTGCGAGTTTGACACCCGTGGCCTAGAATAATGTGATTTTTGCTGTTGTGATTTTTGTGACTTTTCAGATAGGCTGTTCTTTCTGTATTAGCTGTGGCAACTGTAAAATGACAGTGAATAGTATCTTATATTTTTCTTTGAAATCAGAATAAGCTACTTGCTCCTAGGAAAGAAAATAATTTGCAGTAATGTCATATTGTGCAGTGCATTATTTACACATATTAAGAGGAGCACAGAAGAAATCTGTCCTCAGTTAATTTTCATTATAATTTTTTTAGTGCTGCATTCTGTTACTAAATTCTTCATATGGCGTAAAAGTAATGAAAATTAAAATAGCTTGGAAAATATGTTTCTACAGTTTGGAGTAATATTTTTTAAGTAGTGCTTTTACTCAAGCCATTCTAATCATTCGCTAATTAAAATTTCCAGTCCAAAAACTCTGAGTCTATCCTTAGGCAGACTGTTTCAAAATGTCTGCCAGATTACTCATGACTTAAACTTCCTTAGAGCATTCCATTTTGCCTCAGGATATAAAACCTCAGAGCCTTTGAACTATTTTTTATTCCTATGAATCCCCCATGCATTCTTGTTTCTAGATGCTGCTCTAAAAAAAAGATCCATTTCATTTGGGTCTATTCTTAATCAAGATTAAACACACATATGTATTATAATTCCCTTTTGTACCCAATTTTGTTGGATAATCCAGATCTGTATACCAACCAATATCATTGAACTGTTTATTTCACACAAATTCAGGAAGCAGCACACAACTTCAGGAGACGTTAGAAACATTTTAACATTGCCTGTACACGCTTAACTTTGAAATGCATCACTGTCAAAATATTGCATTTGAAAAATAAGTCTGACAAAGAATTTAATTCAACTTAAAAATCCTTCATGGGTTATTATTCTATATATGTGCTCTCAACACATCCAGAGTTTGGGTTTCTCTTAACATACTAGTTTTTGTTTTATTCATTAAATAAGCATAGACATTTTAGATTAGATAGACTTTTTTTGCTTAATACTTCATTCTGAGTTTTTCACTTTGGCTAGTTTCATTAATTAATATTTAATTGATAGTGTAACATACAGCAATAAATTAATATTACTTCATATTTTTATTTAAGTTTTTATGGCTTGTAAATTACTTTTTTACTTCTTTACTTCTTTTCTATTTTTTTGTTAACAATATTAAAAATTACATTAATATGAAATATTGAAAATTAAATAAACAGACTGTAACTAAAACCACACTCATATACTTACCTCTTCATCAAAAAGAGGAAAGGAAAGAGAGAGAGAGGGAGACAGAGAGACAGAGGGAGACATAGAGACACACAGAGAGAGACAGAGAATTTATCCTTAGCAGTGTTTTATTTCTGGCAATACTGTCATGGAATAAGTCCCAAATGGTACAGCATTGGGATTTCAAGGATAAGAGTCTTTCAGGACAAGGGGAAAGGAATGGGCTTTCTGAATAAAATGTGAAGTTTGTTACAGTTTCTATATTCTGAATAAACATTTGATATAGCTTCTTCAAAAAATTATGCTACTTCTGGAAGATTTACAAATTCCCAAGTTATGCCGGAGAGGTTTCAATGTTCAAAGCATGACTTTTAAAGACGTGGTTCATTATGTTATTTTAGAATTATGCAGGATTGTTGTTATTTTTAATTAATAATAAATTAGTGTACTATTTATTAATAAATACATTATTTAGTATTTTAGTCTACCTTGCTACTGAATATTCAAGACAATGTAATATTTGCACTTGTATATGAACAAATACATGCAAAGGCATATCAGCAAGCACATTAAAAAACATAAGTAAAACCATTCAAGAGAGTCCAATTCAACCAACTAAAAAAAATTAAAATTAATTTTAAAAGTTGGATTCTACCAAAGTCTGCAACAATGGCCAAGCTAACAACTAGAAGAATGCTTCAGATTTTTGTATCCACAACCAAAAATACTTTGCTTAAAGCATCCCAATGCTTATAAATTATCTTTTAAAAATTTGTGTTAAATGATTATTTCAATAATAAAATCTGATGCGATGTAAGACCCATTAAGTCACTGTCAGAACTTTCAGGAAAGCATCTGAAGGATGAATAAAATAAATATCATAAAATTTATTATATTGTTTTAAAATAAAATAGGGATGAACAATTTTATTTTCTATGTTTCAGGAAAAAAGAATTTCAATTCTGCAACATTGTAAATAAATATAATCTTATGATTTTGGCTTTTTAAGTGGGATCAAGCCAAAAATTGCAGTTCAGTCATAATTTAATTATTATTCATGGATTCCTTAATTTATAGATAATTTATTTTGGTTGTTTGAAGTTACGATGGACTTTCCCAGGACTACTTATGATCCAGATTTGAAGTTTCCATGTCTGCCATCTTCCCGGCTGCCACTCCCCTGGCAGTCACATTTGGATTTTGGGTGCTTGTCAACTGGCCCACATTTATGGCCATTTACAGCATCTTGCAGTCATACAATTTTGATTTATGACATTTTTGTTCTGAAAACTGGCATTTACTTCTGGTTTCCAGCAAAAAAAGAAAACTTTATAATTCCAGACTTAATTATGATTATAAGTCAAGGACTATCTGTATTATCATTTTATCTCCAAATGATAAAAGTCAAACAAGGGTGATCAAACAGTGTGTCTGATTTTATAATAGTGTATATGATTTATATTTCTGATAAATCAAAATTCATAAGAATTCCAATTGTGCTGAAAGACTGACTAAATGAATCAGATAACTTTTTAAATAAGCAGAAGAAATATCTACTAGACATGACAGATGGTCTGGAATATGTAATTTTTAAAAACTTAATAAAACTATTAGAGGTCAAGATTTTTTTAACTTCTGGAAATTTCAGTATTTATTCTGACTAAGCAGAGTTACTTCCATATGTCTTTATGATCTGGTTATTCAAGAGTTCTTAAATCTGCCATCTCATCTTCTATATGTTCCTTTCTCATGCAAAAAAATGTTTAGTACTAAGCTGTATAAAACAACTATTTTTAACACAATTTCACAAGCTTAAATTTTCTTATCCAATTGAATAAAAATCTTGTTCCAAATAAGGGCCTGGTTTAATTTTGTGGCTTTAAATTCACTGATAATGTAGCAATGAAAAGTTATATCAAGCAATTTCTAACAATTAGAAGCAGCTTTCTATTTTCAAAGAAAACAAAGTATAAGGGCAATCCACTTTCAATTTTCTCATGGCAATATGTGAATTATGTGTACAACATTAATTCAAGTGTACGAACTGACTTAGTTTATTTTACATGAGTAGGTCTATACATTGTATAATTTCTGTAATACAAAACAGCTCAAGTATATTTCCTCATGAAAACATACTAGATTCATATTTAGTTATTACATTATTACGTAATAACACAATAATGTAATTCTATTGAAATAATTAATTACTTTAATTAATTACTTTAGTTCAGAAATTTTCAGAATTATCCCAAGAAAATTATAGGTTGTCAGTGACCCAGGTTTGAAATTTGTAAAAGAACATAAAATTTTACTTCGTGTGGAGATCACAGAGGAAGTAGAAACCATATTTAATGAATCACTGTTTATCCTTTTCATGTTTATGAGTAACATCTAAAGATATTTGTCATACAAATTATGTCAACATGCATACAGTATGACTTACAGTGCTGAATATAATTTGTACTATTTGAGGAAGCTGCTAGCTATGAAAGAAATAAGCAAAGGCCATTCTAGGCTTACCATGTTTGAATTTTATAAAAAAGACATTTTTCTGCATTGCACTAATGGAGTATTATATGAACTCCCTCGCTTTATTTTGACAATAAAAATCCTGTGGGTTCAGAGGGAGTGATTGGTCCAAAGTAAGTCAATGAATTTTATCATCAGATGAAGACTCAAGATTCTTCTAATAAGGATAACACATTAACACATAAGTATATACACACACATTCTGCTCACTGTGAATCTTGTCCCGTTTCCTGCTTGTGGCATAATAGTAAAAGTAATAGTGGTGCAACAGCAACAACTGCAACAAGAGCAACTGACAGAGAAAGGCTGTCTCTTACCTAGCGAGAGATATTAGGATAGAGAACAAGAAAGAGAGGAGCTGAGTTGGATTCTGGGTCTGGTATCTACAGCCACTAACAAAAAAGTTTGATATGAGACTGGATAGGCAGGCAGCAAAGAGGCACAGTACTTATATATAGGGGTGAATGGGAAGCAGCAGACTGTGGCAAAGGTGGATAGATAGGAGAAGTGGAAAGTTGGAAAAGTGAAAGAAAGAGTGGAGGGCAGGCAGGCATACAAAGCAGAAGAAAGTTGGCAGCTGTGGTAAGTGAAGCGAGTAGTTCAAAGGCTGCTCCAGAATTTTTACTGATAATAGTTTTGACCTCTAGGTAAAGTGTGTTTTTCTTTCTAATGAAAAATAAAGTTTACTATAATTGCTCATTAAAAAAATCAATATAAATTTATGTTATTGTCTTTTTTCATAATTAGAAGACAAAGCAGAATAAGTGGATAGGCAGAATGACAAACCATTATATGGAATAATCCTTAAAGAACAGCATGTTTTACATTTTATTTTAGGCATATGTTCTGTAGTTACCAGGTTGAAGGAAACCATTGGTAAGATCTGTAACTTGGTGGTAGAGAACATACGTTGCAGGTTCAAACATCCATTTGGCATATAATAGAAAATAATCTAGCTGCAATTCTCATTTTTAAATTCTATATTCTAAACCTTTTTACTGGATTTTACATTTTATGTATATGTGTATATAATATAAATTATATACTATTTTTCTTTCACACCTTATACATCCTATAAAGGTATATTATCCTATGTAATGTGTCTGATGCCTGTTCTGTGATATGTATTTTTCTAATATTTGCACAAAAAGATGTACTTCAGAACAGCACTGCAACTGTATGAAATCTGATACTTGTAATACATTGCATTTTTCCACTTGCAATTTTCTTCATAATTCCAATATTGCAAATAGCTCTACATGTTCTTTTGAAACAGAATTGAATTGTGCAGCCTAACCTGCCAGAAATAATTTCAGTCAAGAAAGCAAAAGACCTGATGCAAATATTTTACATTTAATTGCCATTGTTTCATAACTGGGTAAAAGGATATCAAGAAAGGATATTTAGATATTTAGGAATAACTTAAAATTGAAACTTTATTATCCATCATAGTTAATAAAATGTAGGATATCATTAGAGAACTGAATATAACATTGTCATAAAACAAAATCAGAGATTTCCCCCCCAAAGATTATTGAAATTTTTGGTATCTAAACAGCATGACCATTGGACCATTGGACCTGGAGTCTGAGTTGTCTACCAGAGTGTCAACTCCAATAGGGTAGAAGTTGTTTCTTTCTGGCTACATCATGCTTCATCAGACTAAGTGAATGCTAGAGATGGCTTCATAAACCTTCAGTTGAAAATGTTAAAAGTACTTGATGGAATGACCTACTTCTCATGCAATTTCGTTGCTGCTATTTTTAAAGAAAAACTATTTATTGATTTGCTTGGTTTTTAGAACTAAGCATTTTCCACAAAGTCTACTTAAGCAAAAGCATACAAAATGCTGCAAGGTCAGGACTCCCTATAGATAAGCCAATATAATCAAACTACAATTCAAGGGTTAGCTAGGTAATAGCTAAAAATTGTTGACTTTGTCTTTTCTGTTTTTGACTCCCTCATTGCGAAAGATAACAGAATATAAAATTGAACTGTATGATTTGGGAGAACAAATTTTCACATCAACTGTATTATTTGTCTGGACTGCAGCTATTTTGGTTGAGAAAATAATATATTAGTAGAGACAGTCTTTTTTCTTCTTTTCCAATTTGAAAAAAAGAATCCCAAGTCTAATTCATTTTGTCCCAAATCTAATGGATTTAGTTCTGCATTTACTTCTGACACCCAGTTCTAACAAAACATTTTCATATAGATTTTACTACAGATTTTCAAAGAGTTTTTTTCTTTGAGGAAAATTCCAGTGCCAGCACTAGCAAAATATTTTGACTCCTTGCAAACATTGGTTTATTTTAAGACTAGTACTTTTAGCAAGGCTTTGCTTGGGTAATTAAATGTGCTTCTCTAAGGCTAGTATTACTTGAGTGAAATAGCCACTAAACGGAGAGGAACTCATTTCTGATAGAAAGTACAGAATTGCATTAATTTAGTTCTGATGAAAAATTTAACTGAACAAGCACCAATTACTTTCAGCATAACCAAACACTACACATATTTTTGAATCATAACTTAAGAGATAATTTTATAAAATGATATATCATTGGTAATGATGTACACAAGACAAATTATTTAAAACGAATAAAGATATTACTATTCAATTTGGAAAATATGAAAAACATGAAAGCCCATTTTACTATACATGGTGTAATTGTGAAAAAAGAAAAAGGATGTAAATGCATATATTGATACAAGAATTTTAAAAATAAATAGGAAATCAGAATTTTTCTTATTGGACTTTTGTATAACTTTCATATTGTGGATGTCCATATATTATATATATAATGCACATGAAATTAGATTATTATGAATTGCCCTTATATTTTTTCTATTCTGTGCCTGAAGTTTGAATGAAATGCTGAAAGTCATAGTCCAAAAATAATACATTAATCTAGAATAAATAGCTAGCTGAGATTATACTCTGTGGAGAAAAAAAATTAACTGTTGTTAACTGTTGTTACTTGGAACTCAAGGTACAGGTACAAATTTATCTAACCTCTCTCCCTCCCACCCCTCAGGCAAATGCAGCATTAAAAAATGAAATAAATTATTTCAACCATCTACAGCTGGAAGCAATGGCACCCGCAACCTTACCCTGATGAGATCCATAAACAAGAGAAAAACCTAAATATTCCATCTTCAGTTATAACTATTAATAGGTAGGGAGAGGACAAGACAAAGGTCAGTGGAGGAGACTGTTCCAGAGAGTCCCCAAAAAAGGTTTATTAGCAGCATTTTCTTGATGGTTGGGCGAATGTACTAGTGTCACAGTGACAAAGGCACAAATTAGGTTCTCTAGCTAGTTAGAACCTAGCTAGTTTCTCCTTCACCAGGTAAGATGATAATTGGTCATGATCAAAGTTGGAGAATGCACTTCTGCACTATTAACTTCAGTTGCTGTTTTAATAGGAACCATTAGTCCAGGAAAATTTCAGGTCATGGACCAACTATGCTTCCTTTTTAAAGAAACAACACAATAGACATAAAATCCTGATTTGTCGACAATAATTATATTTAATCAGAGTTTAAGTCTAAACTTAAGTCTAACAACAACAATCTCAATGTTTCTGAATGTTTCATGCCCGGTTTTGATCAGTGTCTTTATAAAAATGAATGCCACCCTCAAACAATGCTTTCAATTCCCCATTCTCTGTGCAGTGGTTTGTGTCAGAAATTTTTGATTAAATACTAAGCTGCCATGGTATAAACTCCTGATTTGTTTTATTTGTTCTGAGTTTTTTCCTCTTCCTCTTTTTCTCTTTGTGACTTTCTACTTCCCTCTTTTTTTAAAAAAAATCTCATTACAGGTAAGCTGCAGTTTTATAGGAAGAAAATGAATGATCCAGATATACAGATGGTGAAAATGGATTTTACATTTGCTGGAAATAGCAGGGTTATTTTTGTAATAGTATGGGATAAGCATTATTAAAAGAATGTTTTTGTTTGGGGAGGGTTTTTTTTCTATCAAAACTGAATACAATAATGGACAGGAGATAGTAATAACAAAAAAGGGGATTCAATGTTGTATTTGTAGCCTTGGCAATTTCTCAGAAGACTCAGCCATCTAAGATATATAGAATAGAAAAGACAAAAAAATGTAATGTATTTGGTTTTTCTAAACTCTCACTGAGAGTTACTGAGATACACTTTTATTTATTCAGATGTTTTAGCTCAAATGCAGCACTGAAACAATGAAAAACAAGGCAGCCACCTTTTTAGAAAATGATAGTCACACATGTGCTTTGTTGAACTTATTGGATTTTCTAACTATGTTTCTAGGGGGGAGAGAAAGAGATAGATAGAGAGGGGGGTAACATTATTCACAATAATAATTCACATTAATTTATGCAAGATAAATATAGATGTATTTCAGACCCTCCTGTGCAGTTGTGAATGTATTTCTAGCTATGACTATGGAACTCAGTGTATAATAAACATTTAAAAGAAACATGACCATTCTTTGGAACGTATTACTTTGGGAAAATATGAATGATATAACTGTCAAGTAAACATTGGGTAGAACTTGGAAGGCAGAAAACCCCAAATACATAAGGTTAAAATAAAGGGAGATTCAGAGTGGAATATTTCAGTTCTGCGTTAATAGCTATAGATCACCAAGAATGTTTTCTTCTATAAATTATGTGTATAATAAGGATTATTTGTTTTTTCCTACAAGGCTTTATCTGACAAATACGATAATGCAAGTATTAGTCATCTGACAGAAAGATGTTCTGTAGGCATAATATACCAGCCAGAGTGCACAGCATACATACATAGTAGCAAATTCATTGTTTTGAAAACCCACATATGCTTCTTCCAAAGATTAAACAGGCATGATACACTTAGCATATGTCAAGGGCCAATAGGAAGCCAATACTAAAAGAAAATAAATAGTACTAACAGCCAACTCAGACTGGTATGGCAGGCACATAATAAAGAAGTACAAGGAATGAAGGAAAAAGACGAACACATTTTAGTCTAAGTTAGATGTAATGGAGAAGTAAAAAAGAAACATAGATAACAGAAAACATGAAGCCCATGGAAAATAATATTGGTAGAATCCTACCATAGATCAGGTATTCTAAGGTCTTGAAAAGAGAGCACAGAGCAATCTTTACTGAAGTTATTTTTTAAAAAAGATAATCCTGATGTGCCGAACAGACATTTCTCATCACAATTCTACCTACATTCACTTTTCCTTTGATTAGTGACTATGGAGATTCTCAGTCATCCAGGTCATGATTGTGTTTTTTCAAGAGGTAACTGGATTTTCTGGGTTTTTTTTCGTTGAAGATGTTTTGCTTCTCGTTCAAGAAGCTTTTTGAATGAGAAGCGAAACATCTTCAAAGAAAAAACCCAGAAAATCCAGTTGCCTCGTGAAAAAGTAGCTTTGAGGCTTTGATTAGTGAGTAAAGCTGAAAAAAAATGTCCATCTCTGAGAATGATGGAGGCAAACCTGGTCTGCACTTTTTAAATATTTATTTTTGTAATTGTAAAATACAAAAAAAAAATACATCACCAACAGGAAATACAGGTGAATTTTGATTTGGAAAAACCCATTTCTGTGCAGTTCAGAAGAATCAAAATTGTTCAAGTTGATTTGAAAGCTTCTAATCCTAAAGTATGATTTGACTTTCTAATTCTATCCAGAAATTCAATTTTCAATCCTTAATTCAGAAATCTAATCAATTTGCCTTTGAATTAATTTTCTGAACAGAAGTTTCAAACAGTCATTAGCATTTGGTATCTTACTTGAACACACATATGGATACCTTAGTAATATATTTAATAATGTTAATTTGTTTTTTTTTGCATAGTTGGAATTATTATTTTTGAAACATTGTTTTGTAAAGAATCTCAGCATAGTGATAATGAAGTTATTTTTTTCACTGCTACATTTTTCAAGAAGTTCAAATGCAGAAAAGTTGCTAAGGGACTTTCTATGTTAATTAGCTGTGAATGCAGTGTATGGTGTATTATATAATACAAGAAATCTATTTTTTATTCTGCTCAATATGGGATTCTATTATACACATGCCACAAAAATCACCAATTCTAAAGCAATAAGTCTGCTAGCCTTAGAATCAGTATTTCATTCCTTGCCAGCTGGTGTGTGGATGAAAAGTTAAGGTATAGCTATGGTTTTAAATGATACTGCACATATTGCTTATAAAAAGAAAAAACTAAAAACTAAAATAAAAGCCATACTGTGTAATCCAAAAAGCTTCAAAGTTTTTCTCTTAGCGATATAAGTTTGTCCAAACTTATAAATGATGAATATAAATGATGTACATTTGAAATAGATCTGGAAAGTACAGTAATTTTTATCTATATTACTTTATTTGTATCTGTCCTTTCCTACTGATGTTGTCCAGCCACAAATCCAAATACACATTTCATGAACCTATTGCTTATTTTCTGGTCCACTTGTAATTATTCGTGTTTTAATGATTGTTTGTAAAAAAATTGTATAAGAGGAATTGAGTTTAGGAACTCTTTGCCATATATTTTACTAGCTCAATATACATGCTTCGCTACGAAACTATGTGGTCAGGCTTAGTATTTGGGGAAGAAAATAAATTCTGCCTCTGTTTACCAACATCCATTGGTATTCATCTGGCTAGAGTCCTGCCAGTGTGTGAGAGAGTTGAGGGCTGTTTGGAAACTGAAAGAGTATTTGCTATGTGAGCAAGAAGGAGATAGCAAGTAGCCTGGGCATGGCTTAGCTCAACTGTTCTGTACTGTTCTGTAAGCAGCTTGGTGCTGAAACTGAAACTCCTCTCCTCTCTTGTGTTTTACATTTGGAAGATTTCTTTTCAGGTGGGGAGAGGGAGTAGAACTCCTTAGCATCAGAGAATGTTAATAATAATATACAAAATAGTAATACTCTGATGGTCATTTCGAAAAATCCTTTCTTAGTGAGCATCTAGAAGCCCAGAGGAACATATGTGCCAAATTTCAAGTTTGTAGGCTTTATGGTTCTGGAGATTTAGTGATGATGTGTGAGTGGTATTTCGCTTTTATATATATAGATTTAGTAATATTTTAGTTATACAGGTAGTCCTTGACTTACAACATTTCATTTAATGACTGTTCAAACAGCACTGAAAATGTGACTTATGACTGTTTTTCACAGTTACAACCTTTGCAGAAACCCCTTGATCATGTGATCAAAATTCAGATGCTTGGCAACGGGTTCATATTTATGACCATTGCTGTTTCCCAAGGTTATGTGACCTTCTGATAAGCAAACTCAATGGGGAAGCCAGATTCACTTAACAACTGGATAACTAACTTATCAACTGCAGTGATTCACTTAGCAACTGTGGCAAGAAAAGTAATGAAACTCAACACATTTCTCACTCAACAACAGAAATTTTGGGCTCATTTGTGTTCATAAGTCAGGACTATCTGTACATCTTATTAATAGTATAAAATAATCTGACCCAATGATTTAGGCCATTAATATTTGTGTACTTTATATATATTTTTCCAGGACAATAAAATAATACACATTACAAGTGTGTATTTAAATGCATTTCTTGGAAGAATAGGAAATTTAGCTATGTCAATGCAGCAGCATCCTGTTTCCTCCAATCCAATAATAACACATGTCCACATTTTTAAAAGCCATATTAACTATTACTTACATATTTTATTTTGTACCTTACTTTTCCCACTCTATGGAACTAAAGTTATATAACGATACCTTCTCCTCAAGATTAACAGACTGTTTAATCTGGCCCAGAACTGGCAATTTTATGCAATCAATTTCTTTTCAGACTGATGACAACCTGTGCTTGTCTATGATATTTATGATTCAGGTTGAAAAAATAATATCCTTTAAACCAGCGTGTCCAAACTTGGCAACTTGTGACTTCAACTCCACAAATTGGTGGCTGCTTGGGGAATTATGACGGTTGAAGCCCACAAGTTGCCAATGTTGGGCATCCTAGATTTAGACATTTGGGAGCATATACCTTCAGATGTAGATATTTTTGTGATGATTCTTTGATTTTTTTATGATGTTGGCAATTATTTAAAATGTTTACATGCAAGTTATAAGATATTATCAATATCCACACTTGTTCTATGTTGCTTATATATTTGACTGGAAGAAAGGAGTTGCAGTCACTCAGAGCTTAGATATTTTTCCTGCAACCTTTGATCACTAGCCAAAGAAGTAAGGGATTTGTAATAAATATGCAAGTCATGCAAACCAATCAGAATAACTAAAGAGAATGAAGGACAATCAAGGAGACAGATTTAAGGTCTAAAAACAGGATGAACAACAACAACATGGATTTTCCCCTAAACTCTTTAAAATTAACCCCTATCTCTACTAAACAAGTTACAATGTAGTTTTAAGACTAGATGGTTGCTCACAATATTGGCACACTGGTTTTTTATGCTGTCCAAAATACATGACAAGGATCTTCCACACAGGTGAAATTTAACGAGAACTTACAATGACTATGTCAATCTAAAAGGTATATTTTTCTTTTCTATCTGTTTATGTAAGGTCAGTAAAAAACATTTTAAAAAACATTACTTCTTGGACAATTCATAAAATTGATGAAAAACTCTTTATGATGAAGGATTAAATGAAAGTTCTGTCTGCTGCAGTCATATATTTATGAAAATGAGTTATAAAATCATCTTAAGTTACTAAAATTATTGCCAATAAAAAGGAGAAAAATACATAATGAACAATAAAGAAGTGGTTACAAATGACTGTGAAGAGAGACTGCCAAAAATGAAGAAAGAAAAGAAAGAAAACTGGATGTCACAGCAAACAGTGGAAATTACAAAGAAGAGGAAAAGATAAAAAAAAATCTCACAGGAGAATCAAACAAAGAATTTCAAGAGTTGTTAGAAGAGACAAGAAGTATTATTATAACAATATCCATAAAAACATTGAAGATGGAAACACTGGAAAAATAAGAAAAAAACTCAGAAGGTGGTTCCAATCTGGAACTGGTATGAAAAAAGATAATAATAGTAGTAACTATTAGTTACTACTAGCAAGTAGTAACTATTAGTAACTATCAGGGCCGGGGAGGAGGTGTGGCTGTTGTTATCAGAGAATCTCTAGTAGCCTCCAGAGGCACTGTTCAACAAGTCCCTTTTTTTTTCTTAGATTGGGCTCAAGGGATCAGGTGGGATTGCTGCTACTATACCAGCCTCCCTGCTGCATGGCAGCTTCCCTACCTGAGCTCCTGGACCTCACCACAGGACTGGCAGTGGAATTCCCCAGGCTTATAGTTCTGGGGAATTTCAACCTGCCTTCTCTGGGGTCGGAATTGGAGGTAGCCTGAGATTTATAGAAACCATGACTTCCATAGGCCTGTCCCAGATTATCCAGAGCTCAACTAGTAATAGTCTCACACTCCTGATTTGGTGTTCTTGTCGGAGCAGTGTCTATCTGACCTGGAATTGGTAGACCTCTCCTTGGTGCCTTTGTCATGGTCAGATCACAGTCTGATGGCAATGAGTTTCTCAAAAGCTGCATCCCCCCGCAGGGAGGCAGGACCTATTAGATTGATCCATCCCCATCGACTAATGGACCCAGATAGATTACAGAAGTAGATGGGGGTTATAACTACAGATCTATTATGCAGTCCAGACGAGCTCTTAGTCACTGTTTGGAATAGGAAGGTGACTGAGGCTCAGGATAGGAGTGCACACTTGCGACCTCTCTTCACCCGTAGACCTCTCTGTGCCCCATGGTATACAGAGGAACTGAGAGAGATGAAATGCATGAAGAGACGTCTAGAGCGCCACTGGCAGAAGACAGGAGATGAACTCAATCGAACACAGGTAAGAGCTGCTACTAAGGCCTACCTTGTGGCGATTCATAAGGTGAAGTGTAAATACTTCTCCACACTAATTGCATCTGCAGATAATCGCCCAGCGACCCTCTTTAAAGTGAGCCATCTCCTCTTAGGAAAGGAGATAGGGGTCTACCTGAAGGGGCGCGCTGAGGAATTTGCAGATTTTCTGGAAGACAAAATCGCTCGACTTCATTCCCAGTTAGATGTCGGCGTAGTTGCTGATCCAGTGAAAGCTTCTGTGGCAGATTCTTGCTCTGTTATCTGGGAACAGTTTGACTCTTGCTCCTGAGGAAGTGGACAGGATCCTAGGGAGTATGCACGCGAGCACCTGTATTTTAGACCCATGTCCCTCTTGGCTTGTGAAAGCTTCCCAGGAGGTGACAGGCGGGTGGACTCTGGCAGTGATTAATGCTTCTCTACAGGATGGAATGGTGCCCCAGCACTTTAAGGAGGCTGTGGTCTCCCTTCTTCTTAAGAAGCCATTGCTGGACTCCACCCAGTTGGATAATTTCTGACCTGTCTCCAATCTTCCCTTTTGGGGGAAGGTTGTTGAGAAGGTGGTCGCGCAGAGGCTCCAGAGATTTCTTGATGAAACGGATTATCTCGACCCCTACTAGTCAGGATTCAGGCCTGGATTTGGGACAGAAACAGCATTGGTTGCACTTTTGGATGATCTCTGACAGGAGTGGGATGGGGGTAGTGCATCCATCCTTGCTCTACTTGACCTCTCAGCGGCTTTTGATACCATTGACCATGGGATTCTCTTTGGATGGCTTGAGGGGATGGGAGTGGGAGGCCTTGCGTTGTCTTGGTTCACTTCCTTCCTCTGCGGCCACTCTCAGTCAGTGTTGATAGGAGGTGAGAGATCCAACCCTCACCCATTGCTTTATGGGGTTCTGCAGGGCTCAGTACTCTCTCCGTTCCTGTTCAATATTTATATGAAACTGCTGGGTGAGATCATCTGTCACCATGGACTGAGATATCACCAATACGCTGATGATACTCAGCTGTATGTCTCGGCCCGTGGTGAGTTAAGTGTTGCTGTGTCCTCCCTCTTGCAATGCTTGGAGGCTGTTAGGCCAGTGACATCTACCTGACCCATTAAAGCGAGGAGGCAGGGAATGCTGCGGGTCCCACCCCTGAGGGAGAAACAGCTGGTGGGACCTAGAAGAAAGGCCTTCTCTGCGGTGGCTCCATCTCTCTGGAACATCATTCCCCCAAAGATTAGAATGGCCTCCTTGTTAATACTATTCTGAAAGGCACTGAAGACCTGGTTTTGCCAGCGGGCCTGGGGAACCCAGAGAGGGATGGAACCCATCAAATGGCTAGTGTGACCCGCTGTGATCAGGGTGTGGGGGTGGGAGTTGGTTTTTGTTTGTTTTTTGTTTTCCCAAATTTTCTATTGTACTATTGTACTTTACTAATTTATTTGATTCTTTTTGTTAGTTCTTATTGTTTTTATTTTTATTTTTTGTTTTAAATATGATTTTACATTCTGTAAGCCGCCTTGAGTTGCTATGGGCGAATAGGTGGCAATATAAATCAAATAAATAAATAAATAAATAAATAAATAAATAAATTCACTAATTAGTAACTAATTCAAATGAAATCAAACAAAGAGATATCAACAATGAAGATACTGTGGATTCTATTTCCTACTTACAAGAACTACTAGCAGTAGAAGATGAAGTTATATTATTATAATGTGGTAATGTGACAGTCATACATGCAAGGGATCTTGCAAACTCTAGTATTAAAATCAAGAACCAGAATGAAAATATGGAACTAACATAAAATATAAAGAAAGTCAAATAGATAAAATAGCCACCCTTATAACTGCTATTGAAGACAGTGAAGTGGTAGATAGCTTCAGCCTTTTAGGATTAACTATCAAAATATAGGAACTGAGATGCAGACTAGCATTTGGTAGAACAACTATGAAAATCTTTATAAAAATATTCAAATCTTGTGATGTTTCTGTTCCTGCAAAGGTCAGAACAGTGCAAGCAATGGTATTTTTTGTTATATTCTATGGAGGCAAAAGTTGGACTTTGAAAAAGCAGAACAGTTTAAAAGTACTGATGCTTTTGATGCTTTTGAACTCTGGTGCTGGAGAAGACCTCTGACAATACCATGGACCGCCGGAAAAAAAAAACCAATTTGTCATCTAACAAACCCAGACTTCTTATTGAGGCACAAATAACCAGGCCCAAATTATTCTACTTCAGAGACATTATGCAATGACCCTAGGTCTTGGAGAATACTTCAATTCTGGGAAATGTGCTATTGCACATTGGGAAATTTGAAAGATCAAGTTAGAGACAGATCATCATAGAGAATATCTAACTATATGATCACTAAGAGTTGGTACTGATTTGGTGGCACATAATCAAGCAAGCAAGCAATAAGCAACCAATTTCCTTATAATATGTAGAAATGACCAGAAAGCACTATGTTTCCCATATTTATTATATTGAGTTTCATGGACTAATTCAGAAGAGACTTGAATCTCTATTTACTAAGTACCATAGTAATATTTATTACTACAAAGTAATATTTATTGTTACAAGGTGATGATTTATTAAACGGATCTCCTTGAACAAAAACACTGGGAGACAAAATAACTGAACTAGTTATCTTTCATTTTTCCCTATATATTTAAATGATTATTATGCTTTTTAGGTAGTTCAACAAAAGCAATAATTAAACAGAGGACAAATACCCATGGACCTGTACAAGCCCATCTTGATTCTTTAAACTTCTTTTAGCTGTACTTTCCTTGGCAACTATTGTGTAAGAATCATCAGTGCAAACAATTGAAATTATTGGATGGGATTATTTTATAACTATTAATAAGGCATACAACTAGGATATTGTAAAATAAAAGATATATAGAAATACTTTATTGGAATTCTGAAATTGAAGGTATTTTTCTGATACATAGTTTTTAATAATTGTCTTCAGAATTTGGAATTGGCAGAGGATAGAATATTAACTAAATATTATTGATCTTATGCAGCATCTTACTTCTTTAGCAGATCAAGGCTCCAGTCATCCATCTTTCTGCCAGTCAAAATCTTCCCAGCTAATTATATTCAGAAACCTGTTTTCTCCAAACCTGTGGAGAATTCATTTGATTATCATAACTACCTCCATAATAATGGAGATGATATTCTTCTTTAATCAATGATAATTATCTGAGGAATAGTCTAGGGATAACATTTGCATATTTTTTTGAAAAAGGATTGAAAAAATGCTAGATAAAGAGCAGTGAAATATTTTTCCACATTTTAATGGTAAATAAATTATGATGAATTGTTTATTTACTAAATATATCTGTTAGGTAAAATCTTTCTATCATATGAAGTTCAATATCATCATGTTTTGAACTTTACCTATGAATATCTCAAGTGATCCTAATCAAACATAGCTAAAAGGCACAAGATTATGAAATGGTGTAATAAAGTTATCTACTTTTTACAGCACAAATAAGAATGTGGCTGAGAAAAGCTGAATCTTCATAGATAGGATAGCTCTTGTAGTCTGATTCTAATACCAGAAAAAATCAAGATAAAAGTAATGGAATAGGAACTATGGCTGTATCTTAGTGGCATAACATGTCTTACGTACAGAAGGTTTCTCTAGCATACCTAGTTAAAAGGATAAAACACCAGGTAATATGATAGGCACAATATAGGCAATGGGGATACAGCTAAGCCAATACTTGGACTTGCTACCAGGCCACAATAGCTAAGATCTAGTTTGTAGTGTAAATTACAATTGCCGTTTTTTCTTTTACTTTCAGCCAATGTTAATACTTGGCAACTGCCTGCACTAATTATTAATAAAATAATAAATTTTCAGTTCCTCACTTTAGCTGGGAACAAGACAGAACAAGTAATTCTGAATTAACAAACATGGTTCACTGAATCATATTATTAGGCTTATCTCTACTATTATTACTGACAGGAAATACCTAAGTTAACTACACTAAAAATGTTCCACCAGTATTAATGACTCCTAAAACTTACTCCTAACTTTTATTTTCTCTTTGTACTAATTTGTGGATCTATGGCTAATTAATAACTATTTGGCTAACTAAGACATAAACTATTTTGGACAGACAGAGAACATAGAATATCTTGAATAATTTATGTGCCTACCAATAGATACTATATGTTAGGAAGATGCTTTGTATACTTACCCCAATTAGCCAACTTTTTAAAGAAATTCTTTTGGGTATTCAGTCAGAAGTCTTCCTGCCAGTCTTTATCTAAAGTGGAGGTATCAGAAATTAAATATGAACTCTTTTGCTGCTAAGGATATGCTTTGTTGTGAATGATGATCTATTTAGCTGTACCACAAATACTGTGAATCTGATATTTTCTTCTGTTCTTTGCTGCCTGCCTGCCTGCACGGCAATGTTTTGTAGTCACATCACGTGCCAGTCTATGTGACATTACCCTTGCCGAGACTAGGATGATTAATGATACATTTTTGGCAATTGAGGAGGCTCAGCCTTATTGCCACGGACATACTGAGACTCAAAAACTTTTCAGATAAGAAGTAGATTAGAAAGATAAGAAATGTTGTTCAACCAGTTGGACAAAACAATATTGTATACCAATCAAACATGAGCATAGTCCCAAGAAAGAGCAGATTGCAGTCATCTTTTATCTTAACCATGCCTGACCAGCAATTATCCACTGTTGAAGTATTTTCAACTACTTTAAGAACTGTGATTTAACAATGCTCACTGTGTCTTTTTAAAACAAACAATTGATAACTACTTCTCATTTGGTAATAATTGCAAACCAAACAAATCTGGAAGTAAAACAAACCAATAAATATTAGTTACCATTTTAACATTTATTAGTTTGGATTATTAATACAACAAGAAATGGGTCAAGGATCATACCAAGCTGAGTCGGTGTTTCCTAGCCTACTGCAGAAGCTCTCTTGCTAATCCCAGATGAGGAAACATGAGCATTACAAAGAGCCAGTTCAAAGGTAGAATAATCAACATTTGATGGTTTTCTCAATATTAACTAAAAAGGATATCAGATAAAATCAATGGGACTTATAATAAAACTTTCCAGTATGGCATCTTCTAATTAAGCAGCTAATTAACTGTGACTGGAGCTTCACACGTTGAGCTGTGGGCCTAGGAAACAACTGTTAGAGGGTGAAGAGAAACAATAGAATTAATGTGGAGTGGATAACTGGAAACTATGCTAATGGGATTTCATTCAAGGCAGTTGCTTATGTTTTAATACTGAAAACACCAGATACTGTCATTTAAAACTAAAGAATGCAAATATCCCTCCACATTTAATTTTTTTAGCCAAAGCAAATCCTTAATTTTTAAGTTCCTTATCATATATGACTGAAGTTATCAGGAACCATAGACTGTTCATTTTTTAAGGAACAACTTTATGGGTTTCTTTTCTGTTAGATATGGCATATAATTCCTTTATGTCTATGGAATTTCTCAGTCATCCAGGTCATGGCTGTCCCAAAGGTGCTTTTTCAAGAGGCAACTGGACTTTTTGATTTTTCTTTGAAGAATTTCCCTTCTCATCCAAGAAGCTTCTTCAGCTCTGACTGGATGGTGAGGAATGAAAGGATTTATACTCCTTACAGATAGCTGGTTATTTTTATTCTTTTATTTTATTCTTTTAGACAGTAATTAAAAGACACAGTTCAATATCCAGTTGGCCTTAACTATTTGCTAAAAGAATACAAATCCACAGTCATAGCTGAAGAAACATTTTGGATGAGAAGTGAAACACCTTCAAATAAAAACTAGAAGGTCCAGTTGCCTCTTGAGAAAGCACCTTTGGGACATCCATGACCTGGATGCAGTGGTGGTATTCAGCAGGTTCTGATCAGTTCTGGAGAACTGGTAGTGGAAATTTTGAGTAGTTCAGAGAACTGGCAAATATCACCTCTGACTGGAGATTTTACAGTATCCTTTCCCTGCCACGCCCACCAAGCTATGCCTACAGATTCAAAAAAATTTGAATCCCACCACTGCCTGGATGACTTCTTACAACATTTTAGACTGTATAGGAAGAGGTGGAACCTTAGAAGGCCAGTGAAGGCTTGGAACCCCTGATTGTAAAATAAACATTCCACTCCCTAGGTTAATCACATTCCTGCCTGTGTTGCATAATCCTTGAAAAAAATCTCTTATACTTTGTAGTGCACAAAATATTGCACTAGAATCCTTTCACATAGTTCAAGTACTGCTAGATTCCTGATTAAATGCCATTAAAAACCAGTGAAAAGAGTAAGACCTTGTTTCCTTTTTCTGGGAGTAGAATATAGTATCAATCTTGCATGCAGAATGTCCAAAAAGACATAAAACACCTGTTCGTTTTTAATATCAAAGATTTATCTTTCATTCTTATACTTCCCTGCAAAATATAACTAAGCTACCAAAAAGGACTGTATGGGCTGTCCATAGTATTGCTCTGGCCAGAATTGGCAGCTAAATGCTGACAGTACTGGCAGATTTTAAAGCTAAAATAACAAATGTCACTTATTGTCCCAAGTTATATTCATTCAAGGAATTGGAAGGTTATTCAATCCAAATTTTATCAGTTACCTCACCATATATTTTGACTTTTGCATTTGCATTCCAGGCTGATATTTCAACTGAAGCCCAGCCATGGATCTATATGCTTAATTAGCGATCAGTTCATTTTTTAAAGCAAATGCATTGGGATTCTGGTTCATTTACATATCCATCTTTCTAGCAACTTACATATCTGTTATTGGTTCATGATTTGATGTATGAATCTTTTGCCAGATTCTGTGCAATGGCCATATCAGCATGCCAATGATTATTTAAAGAATGCTAGTTATAGTCGTGTGGTAATATCACACTACTAACTAGGGCTTACAAAATATTTGCTAGACCAATACTTGAATACAGCTCATCGGTCTGGAATCCGCATTACGTATCTGATATTAATACAGTTGAGAGAGTCCAGAAATATTTCTCCACTCCTCTACTCGTTGCAGAATACCTTATGCCAACAGACTTGAAATTCTAGACCTAGAAAACCTAGAACTACGCCGCCTTTGGTCTGATCTAAGTATAGTATATAAAATTATATATTGCAATGTCCTACCTGTCAATGAATACTTCAGCTTCAACCATAACAATACAAGAACAAACAAACTCAAGGTTAACTGCACCAAACTTGATTGCAGGAAATACAACTTCATCAACAGAGTGGACAATGTCTGGAATACTCTACCTGACTCTGTGGTTTCTTCCCCAAACCCCCAAAACTTTAACCTTAGACTATCTACTATTGACCTCACCCCTTTCCTAAGATACGGAGCATGCATAAGCATGCAACGTGCCTACCGTCCCTATCCTATTGTTTCTTTTCATTTTTCTTATATTTATACGCTTCATGTACTCATAACTATGTCTACACTTATACCTTATAATCTTATAATCACTTGACAAAATAAGTAAATAAAATAAAATAAAATAAATAAATAAATAACATGAATAACATAAATATATGATTATCATACTTTTCAAATATCCATGCTGATCTTGTAAATTTTACTTGCCTGGCTACAGATTATGATTTATTTTGTCCTAAGTACATTTGAAGTTAAATAGCATATGCAATTTTAATTTCAGCATTTCGTAATTAAGAAGAGATTTTTAAAAGCCAAAATATAATAGGTCTTTCAAAATGCAAGAACTTCACATGATGAACAATTGCTGTACTTGAAAATGAATAAACATTTCTTTCATTTCAAAATGTACTTGGATATTGTCAGCACGGAAAGCTTCACTTCATTTGCAAACACTTGCAGCCTATGTCTGAAGGAATGCAATATTTGTAGGAGTGTTACCAAACCTTTCTTCTAATACTCATAATACAATTCCTAATACTTGTTTTGTAAATATGGCAAGGATGAAAGAATTAGGTTGAAAGGGATTGCCTTGAAAGGCACTTCATAAACAAGAAAACCACAGTTGACATGTACCTAACATCTGACAAAGGTTTTATATTTCCATATTTATCTTTGGAGAAACCCCATGTTGATTTTCTATAATAGTGTCTTCATGTACCAAGCGGGGACTGCAACTGCATGAGCAAACCCCCCACTCCCACTTTTTATTTGTGTGATGCATTATGGGCTTTGATCATGTGATCCAGCTGACAAGTTGAATTTTTTTTACTCCCTCCAAAATGCTCCTGCTCCAACCAATTACAAATCTCTGACCTACAGAAAGTGTTTGTGATATAGGAACATAAATACACAAATTTGTGTGTATTTAGATTCCGC
This sequence comes from Bungarus multicinctus, assembly GCA_023653725.1. Classification (NCBI taxonomy): domain Eukaryota; kingdom Metazoa; phylum Chordata; class Lepidosauria; order Squamata; family Elapidae; genus Bungarus; species Bungarus multicinctus. The sequence continues at coordinate 30,062,229 of CM042849.1, read as the reverse complement.
AAAATGAAAGCAGGTCTACTTTACATGTATTGATCTCCCAAATCATTGTGTGGATAGGGAATATCTAGCAGCAATTTGGGTCTTTACTGGTATGTTTGTAGAATCTGTTTTTCTGTTTTTATATCAAACAGTGCTCAAGACTTGTATGAAATAAGGAATAATGCAATTATTTATTTCTTCAGTTTTTATGTCTGTCCATAAAAGAGATGCTTACAATCTTTAAAAACAAAACAGAACATATTACATGTTGAATTTAAATGATATGGGAAATAGAAAGGTAGGTAAGGCATTAACAAAAGCAATACAAGCAATCAATTCAAACTGTATTTGTAGCATAGGTTTGATGATTAGAAAAAATAGTACATATAGAAAAATGAAAGTTATTGTAACCTTAAAGTCAATTAAATTTATTCTTATATTTGATGAAAAAGGTTGAAAATAATTTTCTTTTCTTTTCTATCTACATTTTTGGCTTAACATTTCCTTTCTTTACTCTTTTTATCTATACTATCTTAAATATTAATTTTTACTAATACTTATCTTATTATTTAAAAATTTATAATATTATCTTTATAAAAATATGGCATATGAATACTTTTCTGGAATTCAAAATTTAAGGAAATAGAAAATTAACTATTCAGAATGTCCACTGTTTTTTCTTTCTGTTTGTTATCTTTTAATATTTGTACAATTAGCTTCATCAATATATGATTATTACTTAAACTATAGTACTTTTCCATGTCTTTAGGATCTCATTGTATTCTATCAATAATTCCAAAAAGATTTGAAATATTCAATATATGGACATATATGATAGTTGGAAGTTTAAATTGATAGGGAGATTTAAGTTCACATTAGGCCATACTAACTCTGTGGTTCATTCACTCATTTTCATATCAGTACCAGCTCCATGTTGACAAGTTTCCATTAGCATTAACTACATTGACATTTTTAAACCATTACAGACAGTTATCAGTTATTAGCCAGTTAAAAAGAATTATTAGAAGTGAAGTCTTAAGATCAGAATGCTCTTATCTTATGTGTCTGCTTCTTCAGAATTAGATGTTTCAGTGGAATTTGATAGTTTCTTACAGAAAAGGACAATACACTAAATCTTGGCATGAAAGTTCAGAGCTGAACTTTATTCCAACAAGAGATGAGGAAAAAATAGCACAGAGACAGAAGGGAATAAAAAAAAAACAGTAGGAAGAAGTAGGAAATATATTATTAAATTAAATGAGATTGAAATATAAAATAAATTGTTAAATTATAAAAGTCTCTGTTTCTTTTTAGCTAAGCCTTCTTGTCTTGCCAATGCAGCTGCTTTGTGGAGATTGGAACTTGACAAGCAGATACTACAGAGATAAACAAGCTATTGAATAGCAGCTCTTCTGGGCTAAATACCACATAATCCTCCCCTGCTCTGAGGACTGTAGTAAGCAAGGGATAAGGAAAGAAGAACCCGACTTTCCAATTGACTTTGCAATGCTGCCACAAAATCTGCTTTGGACTAGATCATGGGCGTCAAAGTTGTGGCATCAGGTTGCTGTCACCTGATGTATAGAAAGGTTTTTCTCCTTTGCGGAGCTGTGGTGGGCATGGCATACATGTGACACATCTGGCCCACAGGCCCCAGTTTGACATCACTGGATTAGATTGGTGTCAACCGATATTATTATTGTTTTTTGTAGCACCCCAGAATTTATTTTACACTGATTTGAAAGTTTTATAACTATTTGAAAAGAAATTTGATCTCTGACAACAAAAACTAAGAGATTTCCCTTGCCAGGCTGCATTTTAAGAATCTTATTTTCTTTTTCTTTTCTGCACTTTCTATTTTTTCTTCTTTTTCTTCTTTTTTTAATTTGCATTAATTTTTTTAACATTGTGATTGTAATTTTTAATAAAGTTACTGTGCTATTATAAAAGGAAAATAAGGAACCCCAAATTGAAATAATCAAGTTCAAAGGGAATAAACTAAGGATGTTGTATTGTTATTTTGTTGTAGGTAAAAAGGTAAAGGTTCCCCTACATACGTGCTAGTCGTTTCCGGCTCTAGGGGGTGGTGCTCATCTCCGTTTCAAAGCTGAAGAGCCAGCGCTGACTGAAGACATTTCCATGGTCATGTGGCCTAGTTGACTAAATGCTGTTACCTTCCCATCAAAGTGGTCCCTATTTTTCTACTTGCATTTTTACATGATTTTGAACTGCTAGGTTGGCAGAAGCTGGGACAAGCAATGGAAGCTCACTCCATTACGCAGTGCTAGGGATTTGAACTGCCGAATTGCCGACCTTTCTGATCGACAAGCTCAGTGTCTTATCCACTGAGCCAACGTGTCCCTTTTTTGTTGTAGATAACAGCTGACAAAATTGTGGGGTTTAATTTTTAGTACTTTTATGGATAAAGTGTCTCCAAGCTGTTTTGTCTGTTGTGCATTAACAATTCCTATAAGTTCATTCCTGCAGTCTCCAGTACTCTCTCCCTCCATCTCATTCCTATTAGCCTTTTCTGTTTATCTTGCTGATCATTATTATTCTTTCTATAGATGCACCAGCCTTTATGATGTTCCAGTGTATATTTCTGTTTCATGACTCTTAAAAGCATAAGCAAGTTTCAGTTCCCCTTATTCATCCTTTTGGTTATCCAATGAAAGTTTTTGCCTATCCAGTAAAGCAGGTTCTTTCATGTTAGCCTTGCAAGGCAGTCCAGACAAGAAGCTCAACTAGAGTACTAGCAATATCTTTTATTGTAAAGGTTACATTAACAGACTGAAAGTACCTGTCCTTAACTCTCAGGAAAGCTAAGGAAAATCCCTTCTGAAACATTTTCCAGAATGCTATTCTAGATCTATGGGCTGAGACATCTTTTACAGAGCTGTTGTCCCATCTGCAGTTATTCCCACATACCATTAAATGTCACACCAAAATTCAAAGGAGTCAATCTTTCTATTCTTGTTTTTCTACAGTCCACCTTTTGTATTGTATCCATGTATCATAACAGCAAAAAGCATTATATGGAAGATCATCTACTTATTAGAATAAAATAAAATATGCAATTGGTATTCAGCTTGTTTGCATTTTGGCAATGAACATTTTGTTCATCTTCCAGATTACAAAAACAAAAGCAGATTCTCTAGCAAAAGAAAAGTTATAAATGCTGCCTACCACATAAATAGCTTTAAACATTAAATTGCAAATAATGAGTCTTAAAGCGATCTCCATTTTAATATTTACTGAAATTATTATCCTCATGTTTATAATGTGTAAATACAAAAGAGCTGAAATAAATGAGTATTAAAAAACAACAACCAAATATACCAAGCCAAATGCCAATTTAGTTAAATGGCAAGATGGTTATAAAGACAAAACAATCCTTTTAAATTGCAGTTGGTAATTGGCAAATAAATAAACTTGCAATAAAAAAAATATTTAAAGATTGAATAATTGCAAAAATGTTGATAAGAGTTCATTTGCAGCCAACATAATTTTTGTGCCACTATAAGGATAATTAAATGTTTACCTCTTCAGCTTTTGAAACACAAACCAGTTTAACATAGAAACAGGACATTTTCCAGAAGAAAATGTAGTCTAAACCAAAGGACAAGATGCCAAGTCTATAGTATAGGGGTCCCCAACCTCTAGTCTGTTGGCTGGCACTGGGCCATGGCATACCAGAAACTGGGCTTGCAAACAAGCAAAACCCCATCCATGGGATGCAGGCAGCATATGAAACCACGTTGTGTCTAGTCCACTGAAAAACCTCTCTCCACGGAACCGGTCCCTGGTGTCCAAAATTGGGGGCCACTGCTGTAGTAATTGAGTTATGCTTCATTCAGGTATACAGTCCCCTCCTTTAAGCATAATCATTTTGAGAAATATGTTTAACATGTCATGTTACTGGGAAAATTAACTTATAATTCATTTAAATAAATAAATAAATAAACCTTGCTTTTAACTTACTACTTATAAAATATTGTAGTCTGAATTAATGCAGTATGTTTAGAAATATTTTATTTAATTAGGTATGTAATATAATAGCCTATATGAAATCAGATGTTAGAAGCAGATATGATTCAGAACACAGGAATAAAACTGGGGAAATGAAATAGAAAGCAGCCTTGAAAGTTCACAACCTCTTTTATAAGAGAGACTATAAAGTGAGTTTGCCACAAAAAGCTAGTGCCAGGTGGTCCCTCTGTCTGTTCTGCCTTAGGATAACTGATGCCTGTCCTCCGAATCTTATGTTTTACTCTAGATTTGCCTGCATATATCTGTGCTATTATACTTTTACTTTAATAGGCTCCCAGAACAGGTTCAGAGTTGTTTGATGCAAACTTGATACAGTTTGCATCAAGGCTCATTCCCCACCATTCACTCAGAACTGAAGAGGAGTGCAGTGGTTCATGAGGTTAGGATGCTGTATTGACAATCAGAGGGTTTGCGTTCAAGACCCGGTGGCTGCTGCAGGATGGGCTGAGCTCTCGTCACATGCTCCAGCTCCTGCCAACCCAGCAATTTGAAAGCCGGTGACCGTGAATAGATAGAGGATACATTTCATAGGCAACTTAAAGGGGACATGAAAAGAACCCACAACTGTGTGTTTCCCAGACAATATTGATGTCACCATTCAATCCTTTCAACCCAAAAGCACTTTGGTGCTACTGACACAAATGTGGTAGCAGTGAGAACTGAAGAAGATTCTTCAATGAGAAACAAAACATTTTCAAGGAAAAAAACAAGGATGTCCAGTTGTCTCTTGGAAAAGCAGCTTTGGGACTCAAGTATTGCTAAACCTAGTCAGTTTGTATTTTTAATTGTAATAATGATATTGATTGCAACTGTCGAGGCTGTAGGATGGAATGCTAGAGAGAATCTTCTGCAGAAGAATTGTTTAATCCAGTCCTTCTCTGAGAAAAGCAAGGACAAAGTGTGATGTCTTTTTATAGGTTTTGCCACCCACAAAAGATGAACTTACAGATAATAAAGACAAAGAAAAGAACATCACAATTTGTTACCTAATTCCTACCCCACCCAAAAAATTTGTGGTGAAGGAATTCCTTTAAATAATTTAAATCCTAATAAATATACAAGATGTTAATTCAAAAGTTAGAAATATATTTTAACTTACAGTAAATATGAATCTTCAATCTCCAATCATGTCTAAAGACAGATGTAAACTCGTCACTATAAATATAATATTATTGAGTTTCTTATTTTGTTCTTCCTAAAGTAGAGAGAAAGCTTTTGTACAGGATATCTGAGCTCATAGAGGAAAAGGTTAGCAGTCTCAAGGCTCCTCCCCAGAAATTTTCTGTGACAATCCATTCTTACCTCAATCTTCTAGAAGCACTTTCTGGTAAGTGAGAGAATTAGTAGTTTCACACATTGTGCTGCCTTTCTGAAAATTAAAGATAAATATGAAAAAAAAAAGTATTTCGCTAATGGAACCCTTTTGGTATTTTATTATTATTTTATTTAAAACATTTACATACCCACCTGTCTTTCACCAACTCTGGGCAGGTCCAAATAATAAATTAAAAGACATATTAAATCATGTTAAAGCTATAAAACTCAACCAATTAAAACATTAAAAACCTGGTGCCAAATCAGTTCTAATGTGTGATTAATTAGTCTTCTTTCAATGCTTGGGAGAAAAGCCAGTTCTTCAAAATCTTACGGAAGGCTAAAGGGATGGAGGCCAGCTGAATGTCAGGGATAAGATGTTCCATAGGGCAGGGGCTGCCATGGAAAAGATACACTTCTTAATTCCTATCAGATGACAATATTTAGAGGAAGGGACCAGGAGCATACCCACCCCTATCTCACTTGGTAAGATGGATAGATGTCCTTAGGGAAAAGCAGCCCCACAGATAGATTGGCCTTTTGCCATATAGGACTTTCAAGGTATGACCAGTGCCTTGAATTGTACCTAGAAAGAAATTGGAAGCCAAAGCAGCTAACACAATTGTGTTGTTTCATGGACAAACCTAGGACTCTCATTACCCTAGGCACTGCTACATTCAGGACCATTTGAAGTTTCTGGATGGTCTTCAAGGGTAGACCCATGTAGAGTGCATTGCAATAATCCAGGATGCAAAATGCTATGTAACATAGAGGCATGTTATTAGATGGGCAAGTTTCTTCCTTCACAAAGGAAGACACATTTCAGTGGAAATCAATAATATAGCACTTTTGATAAACTGTAATAAATCTTTTTACCATGTGATCTTAAGATACATACTTTTCCTATTTAAAAAAAAAGGGTTAAAAAGTTAGATTTATTTTCAAAGCATTCGGCTGCTTCCATCCACCATTTTTATTTTCTGCCTATCCAGCCATTTAAAGACTCTGAATATTAAACTGGAAATATAGGTTATGAGTAAGATTTTGCTTTGCAGTATGCTTACGTCCTATTTATTTTTTTCAGAATTAAAATAAAATTCAAACAAGGATGGTCTGAGGATGTGAGTGTAGTACCATCTATGACTACTAAATTGGGAACAGCAGAAATGCAGGAACCGTGCATGAAAGTGCATGGCCAGTCTTGGGTTAATGATTGCTATGAACTGTATAGTTGGTTTCACTTGCTCAAAGAAGGCTAGCTCTTTATTGCAGGGCATTGCATTGCATAGATAAGAATATTTGAAGATTTCTCTGTTAATGATAGCTAAAACAAGATTTTTCCAAACTGTTTTGGCCAACTGAGACATTTTAAATTTGGGAACTATACTCCATTGGGGCAGGATTTGTCCATTCAACAGATGGCTGAGTATGGGCAGACATAAAATGTTGATTTCCCAGAAGGCAAATTGTAAGATTAGGGGAGTGGGATTGGGGAAATAGCATTGCTAAGAACTTTAATAGAAAACAAAGGACTGAATTCTAAAAAACAAAACTCAAGAGATAAATAACTTGACCAATGTAATACAGAGATATGTTCTGAATTCCCAAAGCAAAACCATATATTTCTTCCCATAAAGCACAACAAAACAGTCATTTAAAGAAGGCAAAATGCTCAGAAAAATACAGCCTCACATCCCCACCTCTGATTTCTCAGGATGTTCCAAATTAGGTTTGAGATTACCTTTCCTTTTTGGTGTGGGATAATTAGACATTTTCAAAATAAAACCCCGACTCCAGCTGCCTGCCATTTTTAATCTTCTAAGAATGTATCTGGAGGAAGGCAGATATATCACTGGAAATAAAGGTAGCAGCTGGTGATTGGTATGTCCCTTTGCAGAATGCCAACTTCTTAGCTTAAATCATTTTAATGGAAATAAGAATTAGGAGATCTTGTCAGGAAGATTTCTAGATGTACATTAATTACCATGTTTGCTATATTCAGTATTAATTAGCTAAAACAACATATCAGAACATTATCAGTGCTACAATTGCTATTACTCCAAAAACTTCAGAATATCAAATGTATGAACTGAAATGAAAGAAAATGATAAATAACTATCATTTTCTGTCTGATGAACCACATACTGCAAAATAAAAAGGAATTGTACTTTCCAAATAAGCATTATAACAACTTCACCTGCACAGTCTAGGTGTGATGGAATACTTGCACATCTATACAATTGAGTCACTGTTCTACCTGAAAAGTGGTATTGTTTCTACAAGAATCACTTAAGCATAGATAACCAATTTGCTATCATTATGATGGTAAGATCATTGATTTTTTTTCTAATGGATGAAACCACATCTTTTAACAAAGCGTCTAATCATAGTTAAATGAATAAATAATGAATTATTTAATCCCCCATCCCTGGTAAACAGTCTGAATAGTTAATTATATTCACATTAAAGATTTTTGCCTTATATCGAATTTAAAATTCACCAGCTTTAATTTGCAACTATTGATTCAACTTCCCTTTGGTCTGATACTTTACAGAGCTCCTTAAAAGCCAGATTCCCAAGAGACTCACCTAACTGTATTTCTATTCTTAATATAAATAGAATATTTCACACAGAGACAGAGACATGATTCTACTCATCTCATTCATCACTGTGTTCCCATGACATCCTGATAAAAGTGATGAATTTGGTAGGGTTGGAGTTTCAAACCAATGTTCTGTTCGGGACATTCAAAGTCCCTTACAAGACATTCATAACCAAAGGGAAGATGATTAATTATTCTCCTTAATTCCAAGTCTCAGAATAAGGATGTAGCTTCTGCTTCAATACTCCAAGTATCTTGGTTGCCCAGTACCAAAACAGCTCTTCCCTCTAATTAAAATCCTATCAAAACTAGTTTAACGTTCTGGCTTTTAACAAGACTTTTTAATGGATTAGGAGTGGGATACTTCAGATGATACCTAATTATTCATTTATAATTAATTTAGTCCTCTCCCAGGTCCTACTGTGCTTGTGGTGGTATGCTTAAAGGGAGGGATGAATAAAGAACATTGGGAGCATATGCACAGATTATACAAATGGATCGAACAGCTAAAGTAATATTCTGACCCAGCCTTAGCAGAAGCAAGAAACAGACTCCTTGTCATGAAAAACATTTCTTTATTTACTTCTTGTGAATTAATTGCATTCACCCATCAAAAAGTCCAGGCAATAGTCCTTCAAAGAGTTAACTTCAGTAACAGATCTTATCAGTTCCTTTCCATAATTGCCAAGGCTGTGAGCTCCCAGCTGAAAGGCTGCAAATTAAGTTCTGGCAAGCAGTTTCTGTGGCACGAAATACAATGAGCAAAATCTTCAGAAATATAAACTGTTGTCTCCTATGACAATCACTTCCCCTTTCTTGTATTTATTTCCCAGGCAGGGAGGAGCCATTCAGCATCCATATGTGCTTTACTTTCCAAGTCGATTCCTTGTCCTCTGTTGTTCCCTTCTCCTAACAACTCTGAGCATACTTGCTTCTGGAACAGGCCCCAGGTGTTCTTCCTCCTCACTCATATCAGCCTCCAAAGGCAGCTGCCTCTCCGGTGGCTGGGAAATGTCGGATGGCCCTGGCTCTATGTCTGCATCCGATGCAGAGCATCCATCAAAGTCTTCCCCATATTCAGAACTGGCTCATTTAGTCATATTTCCTATCTAGTTCATCTTAGAGGGCTGATATATTCCCAGTGGCTCTGAATGGAAATTGGACTTTGAAGAAACAGGATAGAAGGACTATTGATGCTTTTGAACTCTGGTGTCAGACAAGACATCTGAGAATAATAAGGACAACCAAGAAAACAAACCAATGGTTTTATCGTAGAACAAATCAACCCAGAGTTCTCATTTTAAGTACAAATGACCAAACTCAAATTATTTTTATATTTTTTTATACGAAATCTTTAAACAACCAGAAATTTTAAGGAGAAGAGAATTTACCACTGGAAAATGACTCAGACTTGTTCAGTCTTTCCACTGAATATATTATATGGGCCACAAGTCTAGAAAAACTAAAGGTTGGAATAAAAGAAACACGAAAGAAAAACAATCATATATTGGACACATCATGAGAGTTGATGCATCTATGAAAAGATTATAATGCTGGACAAGATACCCAAAATAAGAAACTGCTGATGGCTCATGGGATAGAAAGATTGAATATTAGCGGTCACACAAATGCCCCTCCAGGAATTGCATAATAAGGTGAGTGATAGGTCAACTTGGAGAGCTTTCATCCATATGATCAATAGGAGCCAGCTATGGCTCCTATTGAACATATGGCTTGACAGAACCTAACAGCTATAACATTTAAATAAGTGTTAAAGTTTTCCAGGCTTCTACTGTTTTGAAGGAAAATGTTTTTGAAGTTAATCACAGATAACATCAAATAAAATTTGAGGATCCTTTTCATTTGCTAACAAAAAGGAAAATAAATATATTGACCACATTCATAGCTGGATCCATGAATGGTTTTTTTCTTTTTCCCCTATTTATGTTAAAGTAATGTCATATTGTTTACATGTAATGTTTCTTAAGGTCCTTGCAGAATTTATGACAAATAGAAATTCCTAGAAAACATCTGTCCTAAGAGCAAGGCTGTGAAATGAGCAGACATCAGTTTTTATCATAACATATGGAGCATTAAATTCAAATATTTCTTATGAAAGTCATGCTTATCATCATCTATTTTTATACAGAAGTTATAAAAGATACATTGTTAATCAGAACAAAATTAATTTACTAAAATATTTAAGCCTGTACACATAGTAACATTATTTTCTTTGTTTAATTCACCATTTTCTTCTTAAGCCAAAATAGCCATAGAGTATTTTTTTAAAAAAATAATGGTTGTATTGCAAAATTCCTATAATTATTCTGGCTGTTGATTGCAATAAAACTTAAATTTATCCTTTTCTCACCATGTAATAAGCCTCTATAACAGGGGTGTCAAACTCGATTTCATTGTGGGACGCATCAGGGTTGTGTTTGACTTTGTGGGAGCATGGCCAGGGTGGACATGGCCAGTTTGACATCACTCATATTAGGAGCATCTGTGGTGGCTGGTTGGGGCTGTCTCCAATAGAGAAAGGTGAGACCAAAGAGAGTGCCAAACCCTTGTCCTCCAGAAGGGCCTTGCCATCTGCTTGTGGCGAAGTGCTAAGGTAGGACTTCCTCCCTCTCTTTTCTTCTTTTTCCTTCCTCTTCATTCTCCTTCTTCCTTCCCCTCTTTCCCCTCGTTTTCCTTCCTTGACCTCTTCCCATCTTTTCTTCTTTTTCTTTGTCTTTCCTCTTTCCCCTTCTCCTTTCCTGTTCCTTCTTAGGTGCTCAAATTCATTCTTCTGTTTTGTTCTGCTTTTAGTTTGTTTTGCTAGCCGTCTGTCAGAAAAAAACGGAACCCGGGGGCGCGTATGAGGCCCCCCCAGACCCTGTTTTTGGCCTGGGTGGCCTCCAGAAGCCCTCTGCCAGTGAAAACAGAGCCCAGGGGGATGTACATGGCCTCCTTGGGCCCCGTTTTTGTCCTGGAGGCCTCCTGAAGCCTTCTGCCAGTGAAAATGGAGCCTGCAACTTGGATTGTTTTTATTTATTTTATCTTCTGCCTCATGTATCTTTATTTTTTAAAGTTCATTTTAAGTGTTGAGCAATGTCCAAGCTTATTAGATGTATAAAAATTATTTTATATTAGAATAATTGTAACTCTAATATAGCCATGACAGCTAACATAGCTATAAATCATTTCAATGGTTTAATCATTGAACAAATCAACCCTATTTCAATCATTAAATATTTTCTACATATGAAAACTTACATTCAACAACTGGATAAACTGCTATTAATTATGCCATACATTTGTTTAACTGTATAAACCCACATTCTAGGGATTTTCTTTTTGTTCAGTTTAATATTCTTCTCTTTTACTATACTTAGACTTCATGGCAAACTAGTTTATTGAGAAGTAGCAAACCTAGCCCACTGCAAGGATTCATATCCTTGCCTCTTCTTACTTAAGGAAAAAATGTACTTTAAAGTATTGTTTGGATCAATAAACTGAGGTTAACATTAACTATGGTTAATTTACATAAGGATTCTGTGCCAATTTGAAAGTTGTGCCAGATCTCTTTCTTCCCACACTAACAGTGTTGAAAAGCTGACCTGATTTATTTCCTTTTATCTGCTTGTAGTTGAAACTGCTGCAAAGTTGTTGTTTTGAGATGTCATGGCTCTGATTTCTCTTTGGAAAAAACTCTTTTCTAAGTGCTTTTCATTCCTGTGAGTTTTAAGAAAATACTAGCATGAGTGCCTTCTCACTCCCATAACCTGGGGTGAAATTAACAAGAGTTTTATTATGTTCCTTCTTTTCTACAACACAAACCAACCTATGTAAAACATCAGGCTCCTGGGTTTTTCTTTTCTTTTGTTCCTTTCTATTCAGTGGGGTTCTTGCGGCAGGAATTGTACAGGGTAACAACTTGAAGAGGGCAGTGAAATTGTTACTTCTTGTTCACAGCATTTTGTAAGTAGATTTGATGCCAATGAACAACATGTTTGTGAAAAGCAACAAACTATAGTTTCCAAAGCTCAAGGTTATAACTTTGGATACAGGAAGCCTGACGGAGCAACTCTTCTCCTTAATATATATACAGAGAGCAGAAAGAAAGCGTGAGAAAAAGACTAAGTGTATTTGCATATAGGATTGTTTGAATTGAATATAGGATTGAATGGAATGGATTGAATGGAATGGAATACAGAGAGAGGGAAGGAAGGAGGGAGGGAGGGAGAGAGAGAGAAAAAAAAGAGAACAAAAATTGCTACAAAGATTTAAAACATGTTCATATATCTCTACCTCTATCTACCTCTATGTCTATGTCTATGTGTATGTGTATGTGTATGTGTATGTCTATCTCTATCTCTATCTCTATCTCTATCTCTATCTCTATCTCTATCTCTATCTCTATCTCTATCTCTATCTCTATCTCTATCTCTATCTCTATCTCTATCTATCTATCTATCTATCTATCTATCTATCTATCTATCTATCTATCTATCTATCTATCTATCTATCTATCTATCCATCCATCCATCCATGCAGGTCTTGGTGTATTCGGGTCTTTTCCCGTGTAAGATTGAGACTATCTGGGCAACGTTTCGACGAGATCCCACTGACCATCTTCAGGCTGGTGCTTTTGTGATCTGAGCTTCTGTCTCCCTATATATATTGGTGGGGAGGTTAGCTGTGTTGTCATTTCTTGATTGGTTGATGGAGTTGATGTTTGCAGATTGGCTGGCTTTTTCTTAAGAACATGTGTGGCTGAGGTATTGACTGTGTGTGTATCCGCCTCCTGTGTTGTAACGACTTGGGTAATGGGCTGTGCGATGACCTTCTGAGTTTTAATCTTCTGACCTCCTGGGTCTTGTGCTATAATCTCCTGGGTCGTAATGACCTGGGTAATGGGCTGTGTGATGACCTTCTGAGTTTTAATCTTCTGACCTCCTGGGTCTTGTCTATAATCTCCTGGGTCGTAATGACCTGGGTAATGGGCTATGTGATGACCTTCTGAGTTTTAATCTTCTGACCTCATGGGTCTTGTATTGTAAATCTCTTGGGTCATTGGCTGTGTTGCATATATATATATATATGTCATATATATATATATATATATGTCAAGTCACACCCCCACTAGCAGTTAAAAGGAAGAAGCAGCTGCAAGCTCACATTACTCCGAGAAGCACAAGGCCGAAGACACAAGCCTGAAGATGATGAATGAGACTTTATCAAAACGTCGCCTAGAAACTTCCAATTCTACGCGGGAGAAAACCCGAAGAATCAAAGATCCACATATATATACATATGTATATATATATATATATACACACACACACATACTGTGTTGCACACACACACACACACACACACATTTGTTTTCTGAGGTTTTCACGGGTATTTGTATGTGGATCTTTGGTAATTCGGTTTTCTCCCGCGTAAAATTGGAAGTATCTAGGTGACGTTTCAATGAAGTTTCATTCATCATCTTCAGGCTTGTGTCTTCGGCTCTGTGCTTCTCAGAGTAATGTAAGCTTGCAGCTGTTTCTTCGTTTTAACTGTCAGTGGGGGTGGCTTGATTGGGTGGGGGCTTGATGCTACCACCACACTTCCACATAGAAAGCAGACTCACACCCACACAGAATATGAAACACGACCATGGACCAGAAGCCGTAATGCAACTGCATCACTACCTGCTTAAACTCCCCCCAACCCATACATGAAGGGAACTGACGCTCACCATGAAGATGTGGCACGACCACGAACGCAAAGCCAAACAGCAGGATCACAGCTTACCATCTCAAATCCCCCAGCAACTAAGACTAACCTGAGCACAACTAAGCCCCCACCTGAACAGAACACACCCCCAGCCAATCAGAACACAGCCAACCCCCAACCAATCAGAACACAGCCAAGCCCCCACCCAATCAAGCCACCCCCACTGACAGTTAAAACGAAGAAACAGCTGCAAGCTCACATTACTCCGAGAAGCACAAAGCAGAAGACACAAGCCTGAAGATGATGAATGAGACTTCATCGAAACGTTGCCTAGATACTTCCAATTTTACGTGGGAGAAAACCCGAATTACCAAAGATACACACACACACACACACACACACACACACACACACACATATACTATGTTATATATAAATATTTTCGTAGATTTTCACGGGTACAGGTATGCAGATCTTGATATGTTCAGGTCTTTTTCCATGTAAGATTGAGACTATCTTGGCAACATTTTGACAAGATCTCACTCGCCATCTTCAGGCTGGTGTTTTCGGCTTTGTGCTTGTGCGAGCAAAGCGTGATCTGAGCTGCTTTCTCCCTATATCTCCTGGTGGGGAGGTTGGCTGTGTTGTCATTTCTTGATTGGTTGATGGAGTTGATGTTTGCAGATTGGCTGGCTTTTTCTTAAGAACTTGTGTGGCTGAGGTATTGGCTGTGCTTCTATCAGCATTCTGTGTTGTAATGACTTGGGTAGTGGGCTGTGTGATGATCTTCTGAGTTCTATTGTTTTGACATCCTGGGTCTTGTGCTGTATCTCCTGGGTCATAATGACCTGGGTAATGGGCTGTGTGATGACCTTCTGAGTTCTAATCTTGTGATATCCTGGGTCTTGTATTGTAATCTCCTGGGTCGTTGGCTGTGCTGCAACATCCTGAGGTTTTGTGGTGTAGCCTTCTGAGTTCTGTGATGTGATATCAGGACAGCTGCATCACCAGCTGCCACAAACCCTGACCCCCAAACCAAGCAAACTGACACACACCATGAACACAGAGCCAGGCCTCAAACTTGGAGCCAAACCAAAACCCAGAATGTCACATCGCAGCCACCCACTCAGGATATCACATCACAGAACTGATCACAGGAGGCTACACCACAAAACCTCAGGATGTTGCAACACAGCTAACGACCCAGGAGATTACAATACAAGACCCAGGATGTCACAAGATTAGAACTCAGAAGGTCATCATGCAGTCCATTACCCAGGTCATTACGACCCAGGAGATTAAAGCACAAGTTGTTACAACACAGGAGGCTGATAGACATAGAGCCAATACCTCAGCCACACATGTTCTTAAGAAAAAGCCAGCCAATCTGCAAACATCAACTCCATCAACTAATCAAGAAATGACAACACAGCCAACCTTCCCACCAGTATGTATAGGGAGACAGCAGCTCAGATCACACTTTGCTTGCACAAGCATGAAGCCCAAAACACCAGCCTGAAGATAGTGAGTGAGATCTCGTCAAAATGTTGCCAAGATAGTCTCAATCTTACACGGGAAAAGATCTGAACACACCAAGACCTGCACATACATATATATTTATGAACAGTCTGAATTTTGTAATATTTTTATTAAGTGAAAAGTTTCATATAACATCCGAGAGCACCAATTTGCCTATGGCTAGCTTCCATGTTTCCTATTTTGGAATGGGAATGCTGTGGTGCAAAGGGGGAGATATTTTTATTTTTAAGAAGAAAAAGATGGCATAGCTGCAAAGCAAAGCAGTAGCTTTTAGCACCATCTTTATTTCCAAGACTGCTTCTGGAGTCTAAGTATGGCTTAATTCAATTAATTATTTTACACGCTGATCTACCAAGGGATAGTAGGGAACATCCTAAGGAAGGGCTACTACAAAGGAAGTCACTTAGCATTTTAGAGTACTGAGATTTTTGTGCAGCTTTCTGCCTGGACATGTTCTTTCCCACAAACCATTTTGCAAAAGACTCAGCAAGGTATTTGATAATTCCAACAATGCCCAGAAGAAAAAAAAGGTCGGAGAAGAGAAAACTGAGATAAATTTACTGAAAAGGAGTGCAAAATTGTGAAGCTTTATTCCACTTAATAGTAAAATTGACTATGACCAAAAGGAATTTTCCCCCTCCTCACAATCTGGTTTTATTTTGCCATAATAGACATTGTAGGATGCTTGTAGCCAAAAATCAGAAGGAGCATGGTAGCAGTTTTTCATACTAACACATTTATTAAAAGCCATAAGCTTCTGTGAGCTATAGCATCTGATGAAGTGAGTTGTAGTTCACAAAAGCTTATGTGTTTCAATAAAAATTTGTTAGTCCGAAAAGGTGCTATCGGACTCCTGATATTCTGCCATAAGTGTTCCTTTTATTATGCTAATCTTCTTGGAATACAATAATTATAACATTATGCAGAAATTAGGATTTCTGTGAAAGTTGCCAGCATTCAGGATCTCCCAGCATTTGGCCTAACTGCCTAAAAGGCTGGGTATAATCAAGTGCAAATTAAGGGCCTTGGCTATAAACAAAAACAAAACAGGTTCCAGCTGCATTTGGGAATCTGAAAAGGCAAGTTATAATCAAATGTCTTATTAATAGATATTGTCAGATTTGACAAAAACAACAAATGAATGCCAACTTTTTCCTTCTGCACAGCCTGAACTTTAGGCAAATGACAGAAGTGAAATTTTAAGTGAAATTCACACTTTGGAACACCACAATGGTTTGATCATTTTAAATAGTCTTTATATATATTCTGTTTTTAAACAATTGGCAATATACAAAGCCCAGTGTAGGGATTTAATTTTAGGTTCAGAATTAGTAGGCAAGGAATAGTCAGGTCTCTGGGATTTAGTAGATTGGGTTTGAAGGGAAGAACAAGAAAGTTTTACTACAAATATTAGAAAGAGTAGGAAAACAACAAGAAAAGATTACAGTGGAAGAAAGACAGGCAATTTGGAGACAGTACAATAAAAGTACAATTGGAGACAGTACAATAAAAGGAAATGTGTGGAAAATTGGAGGAAGATGGAAAGAGGTAGAGTTATCTGGAACAGAAAAGCGGGCCAGGAGTATGGGGAAAAAATCAATCAAATTGATTGTATTCAGGAAAGAAGGATGAAACAAAGCATTAACAAGCACACCAAAAATGTGTGTACGTTTTTTTGGAGATAAAAAATTATCCAGATGGAAGGACCTAGTAGTCCAAAATGTCAAATCCATACTAAAGACCTGTCATTATCATTATAATGACCCATTATAATGATAACAACAATGGGACAATTGGCATCCAAACATTTTTAATCATGGTTGTTAGGTACTGAATGGGTCACAATTTCTTTGAAGGAGTGGTTCTACAATTTAAGAGTCTTCTTATACTCCAGCTTAAACACCAGATAGATGCTGTTGCTCTGCGGGGACCTTTCCCCCAGTTTTAGCTGATTTTTCAGTTACAACTCTCCTTGTACTTGAATGTCAAATTGCTTAAGAACTCGTGTTCACCACATGGTTAGACTTCTACAATCTGCTCGATACGGAGCTATTTTTGGAGTTGATCTGGAAATATAGATGATTTAAAATCATCTAGACTTGTTGTGAGTCAAACTCATTTCAGACCTGCAGAGTAACATCTGCTTCCAAGTTGTTCCACAGGTTCTGATAGGTTATTGGCTAATCGCCCCATTTACAATTGTATATGGTGCAGCAGCAATTTATATCAGGCAGTTCCTTAACAGGACAGAAACATGACCACCCACTTGAACCATCAACCATCACTTGACCGTTCGCAATTCGTGTTGGCGGGGGAGGGAGAGGTCCACCTCTAGGCCCCTGGTTTGTGGGGTGCCTCAGGGGTCGGTCCTCTCTCCCCTCTTGTTCAACATTTACATGAAGCCGCTGGGTGAGATCATCCGTGGTCTTGGAGTGAGGTGTCATCTGTATGCAGATGACACCCAGTTGTACATCTCCACTCCGGACCACCCCAACGATGCCGTGGGGGCTATGTCTAGGTGCCTGGAGGCCGTGCGGGACTGGATGGGCGGGAACAGGCTTCGGCTCAACCCATCCAAGACCGAGTGGCTGTGGTTTCCGGCGCCCCGATATAGCCAGCTGACACCTTCGCTGGCTATCGGGGGGGAAGTTCTGCCCCCCACAGAGAGGGCTCGCAACCTGGGAGTCCTCCTGGATGTACGGCTGTCGCTTGAACATCACATTGCGGCCGTCTCCAGGGGGGCGTTTCATCAGATCCGTCGGATCTACCGGTTGCGGCCCTTCCTGGATCGCGACGCCTTTCGCACGGTCACTCAGGCCCTTGTCACCTCTCGCCTGGACTATTGTAATGCCCTCTACATGGGGCTCCCTGCGGGGAGCATCCGGAGACTCCAGCTGGTGCAAAATGCAGCCGCGCGGGTGATCATGGGGGCGTCACGTAGCGCCCATGTGACGCCTCTCCTGCGCGAGCTGCATTGGTTGCCGGTGGCTCTCCGGGTTCGCTTTAAGGTTCTAGTTTTAACCTTTAGGGCGACCCATGGCATGGGACCAGGTTACCTTCAGGACCGCATTCTGCCAGCGTTCTCCAACAGGCCGGTGCGTTCCCACAGAGAGGGTCTGCTCCGGGTGCCGTCGGCCGCTATGTGCTGTCTGGCGGCGCCGAGGAGTAGGGCCTTCTCTGTGGGTGCCCCCGCCCTCTGGAATACTCTGCCACCGGAGCTCCGTACCGGCACGGACCTGAGGGCCTTCAGGCGCGCGTTGAAGACCTGGCTCTTTGAGCAGGCCGGCCTTGGCTGAGATGGTTTTAATTTGGTCTCCATTTTATTAATTCTAAATTGGGTTTTAAGGGGGGGGGGGGTTGTTAGTTTTATCAAGCAGCCGATTGAAATTTAATATTTTTTAACTTTTGTATTCTTTGTGGGGTTTTTAGATGGGCTGTTCACCGCCCTGAGTCCCTCTGGAGAAGGGCGGTATATAAATGGAATAAATAAAATAAAATAAAATAATAAAAAAGCATGCTGATGTTATCTCCTTTTTGAGGTTCATGGGGTGAGGACATGAAGAATTTCTCAATAGTGATTTGCACCATATGGAAGTGTCTTCCTAGAGAAATATGTCCAATTGTTATCCTTATGACTTTTTGAACATTAGTTACATTTTATTATCTCTTAAGCCAAGCTAAATAATAATGTTTGTTTGGTTTCAATAGGAATTTTATTCTATTAGCTGTTTTGTAGTTGCCTTGGTTTTATTTATTATTTATCGGCCAGAGCTTGACAATACGTAAGTAAATGTACAGCTTCAGCATGTTGCTTAAATTTTACATTGATTACATACAAAACTACACATATATAAGCAATAGCACTTAGACTTATATACTGCTTCACAGTGTTATACAGCCTTTCTAAGGGTTTACAGAGTCAGCATATTGCTTCCAACAATCTGGCTCCTCATTTTACTGACCTCAGAAGGATGGAAGGCTGAGTCAACCTTGAGCCTGGTGAGATTAGAACTACAAATTGCAGGTAACTGGCAGTCAGCAGAAGTAGCATAAGTATGATGTACATTTTATTTCAAATCAATGCTTCCCCTTCCAGTTCAGACCCAGAATGTCTGTCTTTCTCTATTGTTATTTGCTCCTCTCTTTCAGATCAGTGTGCAAAAAATGCAGAACAGACACCCACAAGGCGTCTTCGCTTCTGTTTTATCATTCCCTGAAAGAATGGGAGGAAAAATGCTGGCCTAATTTCCAAAAAGGAAAAGGAAAAGAAGGATTGGGTTGGGGAATTTAAGAGTAAAATAATGATGCTTATGCACACCATTTTATCATTTAAGGTTCTTTACCCTCCCTTCCCCAATTTGGCTTCCAAAATATTATGGAAGCTCGATATGGTTTTCAAGGCAACAGAACTTCAGTATTCCTTTTTTTTTATAGGACCTTGTTGCAGAAGAATGGGTATGGGAGCACTTTCTAGTGTCACCTGTGTGACAGATCATACTTTCCTTCTTCACAATGCTGCAGATGTAGGTTAGCCACAGAATATCAACCTTTTCAGTTTTTTTAAGCACAATAGAATCTACAGAGACTATCTTTTGAGCCATTCCATCAGAGCATATTGAGTGAATGAAATCCTAGCCTGTGCCTAGGTTTACTTTCAATTTCTTACCCTGGAAATGTTCATTTAAAGATTACTGGCATGCCAATCAAGAGTTTAATACAAACAGAGATGCAGACAATATATATTCCAATCCCATGCCAAAGAAGCATCCATGCAGTTTTTGCAAGGCTTTCCAATCATAACACTGAATTATGGATAAAGGTACATACGTTAAGAGTTATACCTTCCATGAATATAAGAAGCAGCTTTATATCAGGAATGCATATTTATCTGACCTTGCAGTGTCTGAACTGACTGATAGCAGCTTTTCAGGATCTCAAACCTTTCAGACCTTGCAGATTTTCTCTGCAAACAACAATGTGCTTTGTAATTAACCTCTTGCTTTTATACACATGCAATGTTTAAATTTCACAAGTATATCAGAATAAATAGCCTTGTTTCTCACTTTCTTTTAGTGTTTTGGCTTTGGTATTTCCAGCTTATCTCTTTCCCTCTGGCCAGCAGCCAATTCCTTCTATCATGCAATTCTATTTTGCTCATCTCCCTTGTGCCTCCTTTCTTTACCTTCTTGATTTTATCAAATACTTCTTCGACAAGTGTCTGCTTTCCAGTCTTTGATATATCTAGTCTTCCACTCCCTTAGATAATTGTGGCCAATGTGCCATCGAGGCAAACAAAGAAGCAGTTTTAGGGTATCAGGGAGGTAATTATTGAAGTAATTATTGGGTTTTCTCACTGGGAAGAGTTTTCTCATATCAGGATCCAAAATAGTTTGCATGATCTTAGGTTCTATATGAACTATATGAACTTGAACTGTGGAGCCGGTGTATGTGTGTGTGTGTGTGTGTGTGTGTGGTACCTTTGCTGTTTTGCCTTTGAGCTGTAAAGCATTTTGGCCCCAAGCTACTGCCTGTTCAGCACATCTCTTTGTTTCCCATCTTGTCAAAAGCTCACATTTCCCTAGTATTAAGTTTACGAGGGATTTCTGCAATTACTTTTTCTCTGTAGAGTTTATTTTCTTGAATTCTGTCTTTAGATTTTTTTTTTCTTCAGATTTATTATTTCAGTTTCCTTCAAAGTGAGATTTGTATTCACTTTTTCATTTGATCTTTCTTCTCTACCACCTTGAATTACCTTTTTCTTTAGCCTTCTGGAATTTCAAATCCCAACTTTTCAGTTTTTGGCCTGCCTTCTTCTGCGCGCTTTGCCCTTTCAGGTCATCCCAACCAGAACCAATATAGATTACACATTTAATTGTTTCCAATAATAGGCATAGCATCCTTCAGCTCACTGAATCATAAATACTAATGTAATTGTTGATCAATTACATCATAAGTAAAGCTATTCCAAATGTTTCTGACCTTGTCTCATGTTTGATGAGTCTGTGCCAAATATTTTCTTGCTACTTAACTGGTAAAACATCTGGCCAAAAGCTTTCTGTTGGTCACACAAAGTAAAGATTAAAAGTTAAGGCATCATACTAACTGCTTCCCAAGTGATGACATTGCCCATTTGAGGAAAGTTTTCAATAGACACTAGCATTTTTAAGGATCTCTTTTATCCTATCTTTTTCTGTATTTTCCACCAATCTTTGGTGCTAAATGAACAACCAGTGCCAGTTGGCATGATCAGTCAAGTCCACTGAAACAAATATTCATAATAAAAGAAAAACATTTTCACTAAAGCAAAAGGCAATACAGCTCTTTCTAATTTAAAATAATGTTTATTAGAGAAGCCAACCAGATGGAAGATATATTTTTCAGGGACCAAGATGTAAATATAAAATGAAAAGTTGGATTTCTACTGCATGCTGATTATATGAATGCTTGATGGTTGAACCAGCACCAAATGTATGTGAAATGTAGGACATGAGAAATTCCTGGAGGCATAGACAGATATAAGAAAATGTACTATTGTTGTATAATACAACACATTACTTACCAGAATTTGGGGGCTGAACACTTGATATGCTATATTATCCAATCTTTGTACTGAAATATATAAAAAAATGTATAGATGTCTAACTCAGGGGTGAAATATTTGTTCCACATACATACATTCAGATTAAATTCTCAGTTAAATGCAATTTATGTTTTTCAAACAAAACTATTCTTTTTAAAAACATTTTGAAGATATCTAGTCTATTTTATCTTGATATGCTATTATTTTTAAGTTTTATTATGTGTTAGGCTGGTTTAGTCACTAAATCAAAAAGGCAGAAATCTAACAATAGAAGATTCCTATTTTTTCATTATGAATGGTTGCTGGAATGTACAATTGGGGTGGGTTGTTAAGGCTATTAGAGAAGCTGAATGAGAAAAACTGCTTTCAACTCAGAATGGCTAAAAAGTAGGCCAGAATTCTTTTAATTCTGATTGTCACTGGAGTATAAATATCATTTCTGCCAACATTGCTTAGATTATTATTTCATGTTATAGAAATTCAATGAAAGCAAACAAAGCTTTCTGATATATTTTCAGAACTTACCCCTTTTTAAAAAGCATCTTTCCAATGATCCTGAGAAGCATGGGAGATGTCAAAAGAAATAAAATTTTAACCATTTATTTAAGTTGATATTTCATTTCAATTTCTAGTAATTAACTGTAGAACCTGCTTTGATCACTCTACATCGCACATCAGCACAGCCATCAGTCATTTAGTTTATCCTAAGGGTTGATTACATTTAAACAAAATTCTTTGTTGTACGTATAGTATTATCATTGCTTTCATTTGAAAATGTAATAGCAGCTTGAATCATAATATCCTCGGGAAAAAGAGCATTATTCTGCAAACTCCACCTATGTGAACTGTGGCATTCTATATATGCCTCAAAGAAGGATATGCTTACAGTGTAGTGGCTCAATCCTGCTATTCTCATTCCGAAATATATTCCAGTAGAGAATAAATTATTAAAGTTTTAATGATATATAGAAAATTTTTTTACCCAACTTCTTCCATAAAAACTACACCCTCCAAGGCTTCATAATCTCTGAAGTTCCTGGAAGTGGTTAATAGCAAACATCTGAATTCTGCAGGTATGACACTGTATCCCATGAACTAAAGTACCATAATAGTTTGAATGAATGGTACATTGTGAATCTGTAGATCAGGGCTGTCAAACTCACGGCCTACAGGCCGGATAAGTAACACGCTGGCCACATCCATGCCCAGTTTAGCAAAGGGGAAAAAGTTGTGATACATCATGTGACGCTGCCAGGATGACGCGAGTTTGACACCCCTGCTGTAGACAGTTGATTCCTATATTTCCTTTTGATAAATATATAAGGGGGTTTATTACCTTCTAGGATGAAGCCACTGGTTGTTATTTGTCAAAATATATTCAAAACATTTTTATGTCTGCAAAGATTAATTTTAGTATTCCTTCCTATATACTCTTCCCATATTTTTCAACTTTAGAGCAATATTTTCATTCCTCCTTAAAAAAAATCCTCTTACTTTGGAAAATATATATCCATGTTCATAGGGAAGTATGGTTCTACCTAGAAATTGATTCTCCTTCATAGTGTTTTCATAGTGTAGAGTTGACAATGCAATGTCAAATGCTCAATTGATAGCTGAAATAATGAGGTATTTTGCTGAAAAAAGAAATAAAAGGTTGAAAGCTCTGGCCAACTTGCACATTAAAAAAAAATTAGTAAATCGCTTTGCCTCTAAACAAATCAGTTAGGACAAATGAGCAAAACAAATCAGATGTGAGAAGATCAAAATATTGCCTTGAATACAGCTAGCAATACAGGTCTTTGAGCTATGACAGGTCACTTAGTGATGTACTTAAGATCCATTAAGGTCTTCATATTGGGGTAGGAAAGGAAGAGAGGCCACTCCAGGCATTGACAGGTCGCATGGGAGGATAGCAGTCATCTTTTTCTGAGATATTGGTGAAACTATTTTTTTGGCAAAATTCTTTCCGTGCTACATGCTGCCTCTCTCTTTCAGCAAACACACATTCTCCTCAAGATGGAAAATTTCTTCCAATGAACTTTGAACTCCATACAAAATCTCTTAGAGAAGAGATTATACATGCAATATGGGGTTAAGAATTCTCTAGGTGTCTAATGAATAACCAATATTATAAATTATTTTTTGGAATTTTGTAACAATTGGTATGAAACTATGGTTAAATTTTTCAAATCTCCTATCTATACAAATCAAAAACATTTTCTGTGAAAAGTTTTTCTCTATTGTATTACAAGGTCTTATCTGATTTTATGTTGTACTTCATATGTACATTTAGTTATTGTAAATAAAGTCTCTCTCTCTCTCTCAATCTCTCTCTGTGTCCCTCTGTCCATCTTCCTTTCCCTCTCCATACTTTATTTAAAATAACTACACATATGAAATAGTAGACTGATTCCCTAGTTGTATCATTGTTTCCTCCCTAGCTGATTGTTTTTTCTGTTTTTTAAAAACTTATTATTCAGTCCTTTTTTGTACTTACAAAATAGAGAACATATTAACTAGAAAGACTATTATTCTGATGATTGTTTTAATTCAGTACATCCCCTATTTTTTCCTTTCCTTCATTCTACCAATTTTCCTACAGATATCCAAGGGGATTGGAGGCTAAAACATACAATAATTGGTTGCAGGAACTGGGCATGACTAGTCTAGTGAAAAGAAGGACTAGGGGAGACATGATAGCAGTCTTCCAATATTTGAGGGCATAGAGAGGAAGGGTCAAGATATTTTCTAAAGCACCCAAAAGCCAGACAAGAAATAATGTATGGAAACCGAACAAGGAGAGATTTAACCTGGAAATAAGGAGAAACTTTCTGACAGTGAGAACAATCAACCAATGGAACAGCTTGCCCTTGGAAGTTGTGGGAGTGCCATCACTTGAGACTTTCAAGAAGAGATTGGACTGCCATTTGTCAGAAATGGTGTAGGGTCTCCTGCTTGGGTGGGAGTTGGACTAGATGCCTACAAGGTCCCTTCCAATTCTGATTGTCTGTTATCTGTTAAATTGATAAGGATTGTTTTCTTTGGATCATAAATTCCTGTTGAATTTCATTAATACAAATTGAAACAAAATAGAACCCCCAAATTATGCAGACAGGTCAGTTATACAAATATTTCATTATATATGAATTTGCAATGTTGCCATACATTTAAAGGCAGACAATTAGAAGTTCCAATTTCAGCTTAAGATACAGTATTTCGCTGTATCCACCAACAGAAATTTTATTTTCAAATAGCTCTTTATTCCAAGTTACAGTGTATTATTTAATTGGAGTCTTCTAAAAAAGATTCCTAAGCTTTATGCTGATTGAATAATAGAAATGTTTATCACACAATTGCTTGTTATTATTTGCAATCTAGCAACACCTTGTCTGATGGGTCTTGATTTAATTGGGTAACTTATTTAAAGCTTGATTTAAGCCCTACATAATGCTTTTATCTTGCATCTCCTATAGACACACATGAATTAATTATAGGCCACAGGATTATTACAAAAGGCAATTTGATAATAGGTTTTTGAGGGCTTTGAGCCAGAAAAAAAGAATCAGAATGTTTAGCAACTAGGGAATCCAAGCAGAAACAGATTATATTAATTGAAGAATACACAACCAGTCTACATGAAGGGAAAAGTAAATACATATGGGTTGGTTAGGCAGCTGAGTAAGAATTACATTCAATTACATTCAAATGCGTAGCTGTTCTATGCCTTTAAAAAAAATATTCTGCATTTTCTTAGTCTCCACCCATAAGGGGAGGCATTTACTAATACTAAGATCTTGTAACTGTTCGGAGACCCAGGGATTTCAGGAAG
This sequence comes from Bungarus multicinctus, assembly GCA_023653725.1. Classification (NCBI taxonomy): domain Eukaryota; kingdom Metazoa; phylum Chordata; class Lepidosauria; order Squamata; family Elapidae; genus Bungarus; species Bungarus multicinctus. The sequence goes on along the minus strand of CM042849.1, from coordinate 30,036,627 downwards.
CAGATATGTTGCAATTTTATATAACATAAAAGTAGCTACAGAAAATCTACTACAGTCAAATAGTTGTAATATTGAGGATCCCTACGGGTAATTATAACTTTTAGTTGTAGAATGGTTGCTTCTTAAAATTAAAACTTGCTTCTCTATACATGTGTGTTTTTATGGGCATCACTTTGATATGTTAAGATGGGAAGGGAAAGGAAGTGAAGAGGTTTCAAGGAAAAGAATGATATTGTATTAATCTATTATTGAAATAAGAAGGAATTGGAAAGTGTCACTCCCACATAAATGAGAATGGCTTTTATCCCATTACATTTATGTTGCAGAAGAAAGAGATACAAGATTTGAATGTTGATGTAACTAATAATAGGATTTGTAACTAATACACAAAAGGCACTAGAATTCTTTTACAACAATATCTTTAATTTTTCTACAACATCTCTACTTATTACAGGAAGGCATCATTTTTTCATAGAAATAAGCACAGACATTTTGCAATATAACCAAGAAGTTAAAATGAAACCCATTCTCTCTTTTTATAAATGTTGCACAAAAAAGAAAAAAGAAAAAGCTTTGGCTATGACCTTTGGAACTTCAGCCTGGAGCAATTTTTTAATGTTATTTCATGCCTAAGTTTACTCTGTTTTCTGTTCTGGTAAACATTCCCTTTTTCCTTCTTAAATGAAATTGTATAGATTTTATGTTGCAATTACCTTTATGAAACTACATCTAAGTATTAAAAATATAATTTATTTAATACAATTATTGTAAAAGAAGCAACATATGCAATCACAGGTAAATACAGTAATTTTACTCTATATCTATTGTCTTGGAGAACAATGGCTCAGTAGGTAATGATGCTGAGCTTGTCAGCTGGGAAGCTAACAGCCTGGGTTTGAGACCCTAGTGCTGTGCAATGGAATAAACTCCCGTTATTTGCCCCAGCTCCTTCCCAGTTCAAAGCATGTAAATGTGAGTAGAAAGTGGGAAAATAACAGCATTCCATGTGCCTCGGTGTATAGTCATGTTGGCCATGTGACCATGGAAATGTCTGTGGACAATATTGGCTGCCTTGGTTAAGAAACTGATATGATACTATCCAGGGCTGGGATTCAAAATTTTCAGCAACTGGTTCTCTATCCGGTTGCTGGGTGGGCATGGGCGGGGTGGGCATTACCTACTTGGCCTCCTGCACCATGGCAGGGGGGTGTTTTTGCCCTTCCCAGGCTCTGTAAGGCCATTTCTGTACTTCCAGAACTTCCAGGAGACCCATTTTCACACGCCCAGAGCCTCCGCGTGGGCCCTGCACTTACCTGGCATCCACAACAGACCATATGGACACTCCTGGGTGGGGCTGGGGGAGGTGGATGGGGTCAGCCAGTCCTTGCAACTACTGGTTCATTGAACCAGATGTAAAATCAGCAGCTGGATCGCCCGAACCAGTCCGAATCAGCTGAAAAAATGGTCAAACAAATGGTAACTTCAAATCTCAACAAATAAATGCTCTGTCCTACATATTGGCAAAAAAAAAATCAGAAAATAAAATACAGGCTGAATAGTCAAAACCTTGTTGATGATCCAAACACTGTCAAGGATCTTGGAGTACTCATCTCAAATGACCTAAGTTCTAGAGCCCACTATAAATACATAGCCAAAAAGACGTTAAGAGTTGTTAACCTAATCTTACGTAACTTTTTCTCTGGTAATATTACACTAATAGCAAGAGCATACAAAACATTTGCTAGACCAATACTTGGATACAGCTCATCAGTCTGGAACCCACATTATGTATCTGATATTAATACAGTTGAGAAAGTCCAGAAATATTTCACAAGAAGAGTTCTCCACTCCTCTACTCATTGCAGAATACCTTATGCTATACTTAGACTCGAAATTCTAGACCTAGAAAACCTAGAACTATGCCACCTTTGGTCCGATCTAAGTATAGTATATAAAATCATACATTGCAATGTCCTACCTGTCAATGAATACTTCAGCTTCAATCATAACAACACAAGAGCAAACAATAGATACAAACTCAAGGTTAATCACACCAAACTTGATTGCAGGAAATACGACTTCAGCAACAGAGTGGTCAATGTCTGGAATACTCTACCTGACTCTGTGATTTCTTCCCCAAACCCCAAAAACCTTAGACTGTCTACTACTGACCTCACCCCTTTCCTAAGAGGTCTGTAGGGGCCGTGCATAAGTGCACCAACATGCCTACCGTCCCTGTCCTATTGTTTCTTTTATATATTTTTTATTTTTCTTATATGTATCCATGTATTCTTAACTATGTTTTTACTTATACCTATTATCTTGTAAGCAATTGACAAATAAATAAATAAACAAATCCCACCTCTCATACTGTCCCCTAGAGTCAGTATCACTCTACTGATAGGAAAGGGGAAACCTTTATCTTTACCTTTGTATTGTCTTGAAAACTTAAAACTTATGCATTTTGTAGTACAGAATTTTATGTTAAGGGATTAATTCTGTTGTAGAACTGTTTATCACTAAAGTCAGGAGAGGAAATTATGAAATTTCATTTGATCTAGATGTCAGTGGAACAATGTTAAAATGAAATTGTACCTGCAGGGCAAGAGCAGTTTTACAGCACCAAAAGCAATTTTACAACACACACATACAAAGCAAGAATAAATCTCTTTCTCTAGATCCAATTCTCACAAACCAGAGAAAGGTATAGGACAAATAAGAAATAGGGTTTTTTTTCCAGCTGTAGACAGTAATTTTTAAATATCTCTTTTGGCAGTTCAGGACAACAGGAAGGTGAACCGATAATTATAGGACATATGCAAATAAAGAGTTCTATTAATTTTATTATTTATGACATTATTATTTTTTCTTAGTTATTTGTGGTTTCTTAGTTTTATGTGCATGTTAATTTTTTTAGTTTATTGGTGGAAATTGGTAAAAAAAATCATTCCACTTATTTTTGGCAATTATCAGTTATTCCTTATGAATTTAGGACCTGCAAGCAAACATGCAAACAAAATGTTTGGCGTAAATCATGGTTCCTGGGCTATGAATTGCCCAGCTTCCTATAGTATAATAATTTTGAGGTAGATGACTACTAAAGCCTATAGTTTAGTACCTTTTCACCTTTTGTTTTATGAAAATGAGATGCCTGCGCAAAAGAATAACAGCAATTTAGAGAGAAAAAAACACTGCTGCATATTAAACCAACAAAATAATTAAATTTGCATGCACATAAAACTTTTGTTTTGGATTAAGGAACAAAGAATTGCTCAAAGTTCAGGAATTATATAATATTTGTTTCAGGAAAACGCATCAAGGATGCATGGAATATGATTTGACTGATTGATTGATTGGTTGGTTCTGTGTCATCAAGTCGTTTTCAATTATTGGTGATCCTGTATATAGAATTTTTAAAAAAATAGCTGCAGTGCTGGTTTCAGATTTGGAGGAAATAGGACAAGATGACCTACATAGAACTCACCTAGAGTAGAAATTTGAACCTGGGCTTCATCAGCTGGCTATTATACAATTATAGTATAGCAAGGTTGTGGATCACCTTCATGGATAGCTACTTTGTTGTGGTGAAGAGGCCTACACATTTTAATATTAGGAGCTACATGATGGCAGTGTATACATCTCAAGGTGTATTAACAATGGGCAGGTTGCATAAAAAAAATAGATTAAATGTAATCTATGACAGAAATGGGATTTCAATACTCTGCCAAGAAAAACAGTATCCCTAAAAATGACCATACATCAGGGGTGGGATTCTACCAGTTTGCACCTATTCTCTAGAACTGGTTGTTAACATTCTAAACAGTTTGGAGAACCTGTTGTTAGAAGAAATTACTGGCCTAATCCTGTAAGGAAGGCAGGAAGGAAACATTCTGGTGTTGCTTACAGAAACTGCCTCTCCGTTAACCCTTATTACATTCTTGGCAGGACTAGACTTCCTGTCTCAGGAACTTCTCTGGAGTTTTTTTTCCCCCTCCTTTGCTGGTACTTTGCTTGTGTGGAGTGATCATTCAAAGTTACAATGGCACTGAAAAAAGTGACTTATGACCATTTTTCACACTTACGACTGTTGCAGCATCCCACAGTCAAGAGAGGCCAGGCAAGGAGATGTGTCCCTCGATGTGAGTGATATTGAGTTGGCTACGCCCAGCCAATAACATGACTACCAAGCCACGCCCACCAACTGAGCCATGCCCACAGAACCAGTTGTTTAAAAATTTGAATCCCACCCCTGCCGTGCATGTAGATCTTACTAGAAGGACAATGCTAACATAAAACTGGCTATAAATATATCACAACCAAAGATGAAGAAGTTCTATTCACTTAAGAAATCAATCAACATAAAACCTCATACTGACGGCAACCAAAGTCGCTTGCAAAATTACACCTTTAATTAAATAATATGTAGAAGATAAAGTTTTAGAGAATGTTTAAACCTTTAAAGAAGGTTTAGTAGTTTAGATTTTGATAAATACTGAACCTGAAGAACTCTGGGCTCAATTTGATGAAGCAAATACAATAAGCACCAAACCTAAAAATGATAAAGCAAAATGGTAGTTTGACGATAAATTGAAAATAACGGACGAAAGCAAGAAAGCAAAAGGCAATGGAGAGATAAAGGACATTTTGCTTAAATAAATGCTGAGTTTCAGAAAAGAGCAAGAGAATAAGCTATATCCAAATAAGAAATGGACAGAAATTAAGGATAACAATCAGTTGGGAATAGTTATGTATTTAACAAAATTATAGCAATCAAGGGAAATTAAAAATAATAAACAAAAGAGAAGGCAAAAATCTACCAGAGAAAGAATAGATGGCAAGATGATGATGGAAAAATAAGGAAGACACATCAATGTTATATATGAAATTTTGATTGCAAAACTAAATTTAGACTTCTGCAAAGTGAAGTTAAATGGACTCTAAAAGTAATGTTTATAATTAGCTTCAAGAGTTAATAAAATATTAGCAAGCTGATGCAGTTAAAGTGCTACTAGTATTTGTAAGCTAGTATGAAAAATTTCAATTTATACCCTAGATAGAAAGAAGCAGCAGGTAATGTTATACCTAAAACATTGTTTTATTATTATTTAAAAACATTGTTTTAGGATATTTTGTAGATAGAGGAAGAATCAAAGAGGCAATGTTGCAGTGCCATAAGGCAAAATTCCATTCCTTTGTATGTGTGTTCTGATGTCATATGTATGTAAAGAAAGGTATAGAATGATGCTTTCTTCATTTTGACAAAAACAAATACTTACAGACACCTCTGCTTATACAGAAGCCATTAATATTACCCAGACTTGTTGCTATAGAGCAGGGCTGTCAAACTGGGCATGGGCGTGGCCAGCACATGATAAATCCAGCCCGTGGGCATGAGTTTTACACCCCTGCTATAGAGCAAAGCTCAAGATAGCTTCCCATTACTTTTGTTTTTAATTTGGCTGCTCCTCTTATCACCTATTACCTTTAGTTTCTTTAGAAAAGGAAGGATAGAAATCTAATAAATAAAGAAATACTTTTTCTTTAATTTTTAATGTTGGACACTTTTAGTTCCAGAACAGTCCTAAAAACCAATAAAATGTTTTAGGAACAAGTTATCTAAAAGAAAAAATATTAAGGGACAGACAGTAAATATTGTTCCTTCCTAAATTCCTGTTAATTGGCAGCATTAGAATACTTTAAAGAATTCTTTCACATAAATTGTTAGAATATGTTTTTGTGTTGTGAGTTTAAAAATCATGAAATTAAAAAGGAGGTTAAAGATCAGATAACCTAAGCTTTATTATTACAAAAAGTCAATTACTAAAATACTCTTCTTAACCCCTATCAAAGGACATTTCATTATTTCCAATCACGACTAGCCACTTGTCAATTAGCCTTTCATATAGGAAATTAATCCAAAAGCCAGTATCTCAGGAAAATCAGAACGATTAAAATAGACGTTTTCAAGATAGCATCAATTTGAGCAGTCTGGTCAAAATTTTGCAAGTAAGTAATAGGAATATGATGTGGTACATCATCAAAACCAGTGCAGCTAGAATTTACAAAAATGTTACTTTGTATATGAAGTATAACACTTCTTCTTTTTTACTCTATTCGTCAATAGAATTTTAGGGCACATTCAATCTTGGCAACATGCCTAAATTCAATATGAATGATTTACGTCCTTGATTGATTCACGTCCTTGATCAAAATGTATGCGAATTTGTAGTGGTTGCAACTGAATTTGAGGTCCGTCCTTCTCAGTCATCCTTTATATCATTAGATTAGATCCCAACATTTTGCTCTTTAGGATTGCCCATATTTCCTTCTCGCCCACAGCTGCCTTAAGCTCTCATATTTGCATACAGATATATCTTAAACAGTCCACTGACATGGAAATCCTGTTTTCTGAACACTGCTGAGGTCGCCATTAAAGTTTGGCACATGGGAATGTTTTTAAGTTGCAGTACATATTGCTTTCCAGAGACTGTTGGAGATGAAAGAAAATGTCATATGGAGTGTTGGCGTGTATTATCAACAGTGAGTTTTGTAGGCAATATAGAAGGAGGAAGAAAACTTCCCTCGAGATTCCATATGTTCTTGGTTTTAGATTTTGTTCATTTTCTAATTTATAATATATCTGTGGGATACTTAGTATCAGGCAAAAGCATCAATTTAAACAGGGACATATAAACTATCAGTATGTGCAGTGCAAAAATAAAGTCCCTTGATCTACAGAAAACACACCTGGTTTTGTTTTGGTCTCAGGTGAACAAATTATTCATATCACATTACCATTCAGAAAATGTACAAATAGTTAAATTAGGTTATGATAACCATATCCAACTGTATGTGATACATTAAATATGTAGGATTGTATTAGTGCTCCATTTCTAGATAAACTTTGTTCTGTGGGGGATGGGTTATGATAGTTTTGAGGGGATAAAATCTTAAACAAAGTCAAAGTTTATCCAATGTATAATGGCCCAAAAAGTATTAGTTTTTGCATAGGTTATGTCTCAGTTATGTAAGAATTCTGTATTTTTACTATGTTTTTATTCATTACTATCCCTCCAGAACATGTGTTTGAGGTGAGCAGACTTGTAAATTGAATAAACAAACAAGCTACCTGTCAAAATCATGAAGACAATAGCAAAATTATTTTCCCATGATGTCATGTTACAGTGAGATAAAAGGATAAACATGGAAAAGAAGCGGATGAATGAGGCATCACTGTATTTCTGTCCTGATTTACTAATAACATCTGAAAAGCTATGAAAAAATAATATATTTCATGCATTTCCCCCTATGTGAATCTTTCTTATATCATTAGATCTAACATGGATCTACTGTAAGTGGGGCATACCAACCTAATCTCAGGATATGGGAATGTGGATAGCCTAATTGTCCTGGAAATGTTATTTGGCCTCTAGCTGTTTAGAAAAGCAACAGCCTAAATATTGCAGGAAAATGAGCCCTCCCAATGAATTTTGCTATCTGAATGAAACAAAAAAAAAAAAAAACATGCCTGTTCTGTTCCACATACAGTAGAACCTCCAATCATGACTGTAATACATTCCATGACTTTGGTCGCAACCCTATTTGGTCATGACCGGAAGTGAGACTGACTGCATATGCACATACAAAAAATATGGTGCAGAAGGGAAAATTGGTACAGAAAGGGAAATTGGCACAGCTGTGTTGGATCACCACCTGAGTAAATTTTTTCGTGACCAGATGCAAAATTTTTGGTCGTCACCCAATTTGGTTGTGGCCAGAAGGTTGTGGTTCATGATCAGAAGTTCTACTGTATTGGAATGGCAATTGAACCTTAGGTCTTGCAGGCACTGAGAAGACTTTGGAAGAAAGATTAGAGATGTGGTTCCCACATAATTAGAAAAAAAATCAAATGGAGCAAAAAAAAATAATTGCATTTTTGATAGCAAAAGCAAAGGCCTAATTCTTGATAGCAAAAGCAAAGGCCTAATTCCAATAAGGAAGTCAAATACAATACTAAAATTAAAAAGGATTTGGAAGTTAAGGATCAATTTAGAAATTGGAACTTGAGCACAATAATTACATTTTGCATTAATAATTAAATGTTGATAGGGTAGAGCAGGAATGTCAAACTGGTGGTCCCTTGGGCTGGATGTGTTATACACAGGCCACGCCCACTCCAGCTCCATGAAAAGAAAACATAGCAAAACATCACATGATGGCCATGTGACTTGGCGAGTTTGACATCCATGGGGTAGAGGAAAAGGAAAAGTAGAGTAATAACAATAGCCTTTAGACATATACTACTTCATAGTGGTTTACAGCACTCTCTGAGTAGTTTACGGTGTCAGCATACCACCTCTAACAATCTGGGTCCTCATTTTACCGACCTTGTATGGATGGAAGGCTGAATCAACCTCAAAAACATCAGAATCTAACTCCAGGCTTTGAGCAGATTTAACCTGCAATACTGCATTCTAACCACTGAACCACCAGGGCTTCTAAGTCTGCAAACCATTTACCATTCATCATTTCCACTACTTTTCAAAAGGTTTTCAAAGTTTTAACTGCTGTGAAGATTTCATTACCTCTGTATGTGACTAGAAGATACAGAAAATGCTTTGCTTGAAGAACTTGTAATCTAGATAGATGTTTCATTAAATGATCCACAGAGGCCTATTTGGTAACAATGAAAAACATGACTGTATTAATGAAAAAAAATGCCATTTGTAAAGCAATAGATAAAACTGTGTGGATTAAATCCAGAATAACAAAATTCACAGATCAGGAAAGAATAAGTATACAAAATGGAAATTACTTCAGAAATAATATTAAAAAGAAACTGTTTTGGAGCGGCAATGAAGAGGCACACACGTATAGTGATTCAGTCTTTTTGTTTATTCTCAGGACACCGACTGACTCGGCGGCGCGGCAGCCCTTCTTTTAAAGGGCTCCCGCGCCTAAGCCAACCAATGACGGCGCGAGGATCTCCCGCCGGAATGTAGACCAATGAACAGTAAGTATTTCAAATATTAACCAATCCAGAACACCCCTCCCTCCTTGGTCCAGTCTGACCAATCAGGAGCCGCGCCTATGTTACGTAATCACGTAGATAGGCGGGGCTCCTGTGAGTCCGACTGGACCTGCGCGGCTCAGTTGCGTTGTTACCATCGGCTGGTGCGGAAGGACCTGTTGCTCCTCTCGCCTCCGGCCCTGGAAACTTCGAGCAGGTCAAGCCGGCTGCGTCACTACCAACGGGCCTAACTGGGCTAGTTGACGTGGCCATGCCGCTCCCTGCTCGGCCTGGATTATCGACGACCCTGTCAGATGTTTCAGCGGGACGTTCTTCAGGATCAGGTGCGTAGCCGCGCGACCCGACCGGAGCTAGAGTTGAGGGTGTGTGTGTGTGAGTTAGGGCGTCATTGTTTGTTAGTGGGCTTCCCTTATCCAGACTGCTTGATGGTTGTTCCCCTTCCCCCCCAGGAAAATCGCCAGGTCTGGGATGGGTGCGAGTTCGAAGTTGGTCTATGTGTCGCTTCCAGCTTTTGCCATCAGCGGTGGTAAGCCGGTAAGAACGGGGTCCGGTTAGATGTGTGATGGTGACTGGCACCCATAAGGGGTGCCCTACCAGGTTTTTTGCGTAAACTAAATCCCCAATTCGGAATGTTCGGACTTTGGTTGAAGAATCTAGGGGTTTCTCTGTAGAGTAGGTGGGGTGTAGTCTATCGAGAGGGGAACGTAGTTTTCTCCCCATAAGTAATTCAGCAGGAGTTTTGTTAGTGGTGCTACTAGGTGTAGTGTGTTGGAGGAACAATAATTTGTCGATGCGTGTTTGTATAGGGCCCTGGTCTAACTTAAGAAGGGACTCCTTGGTAAACCGGACCATGCGCTCGGCCCGTCCATTCGCTGCCGGATGTGCCGGCGCGGTTAAGGCATGGCGTATGCCCAAACTTGCTAGGTAGCCCTCAAATTCTGTAGCCGTGAATTGAGGGCCGTTGTCAGATACCAGGACGTCTGGTAAGCCGTGGGTGGCAAACCAGTGACTGAGCTGTCGGATGACAGCTTCAGAAGAGGTTGATTTCATGAGGCTCACTTCTAACCAGTTGGAATAAGCGTCTACCAGAATCAAGAAGGTATGTCCCTTAGTCGGACCTGCAAAATCTATGTGGACTCTAGACCAAGGGCCCCTAGGTAGATCCCACTCAGTAGCTGGTGCCTTTGGGGGTGAGGGCCGGGAAGTCTGGCAGGGCTGGCAACCCGCGACCCAGTCGGTAACATCCTTGTCTAACCCAGGCCACCATACATAACTTCTAGCTAGACTTTTCATCTTTACCACCCCGGGGTGTCCCTCATGCAATAGTTTCAATATGGAATTTCGCAGTTTTTGTGGAATGACCACTCGATCCCCCCATAGTACACAGCCTTTTAGTACGGACAGTTCCATTTGTCTCTGTTTAAATGGTCTGTGCTGTTCTTGTAACTCAGAGTCAGGCCAACCCTTTATGATCCACCTACTCACGGTATGCAGTAGGTGGTCGTTAGAGGTTTCGTGCGCGATGTCTGCTGCTGTCATCGGGAGGTCGGGCAGGGTCTCAATCAAAAAGGTTGAAGTGCTGGGGTTTGGTTCAGGATCAGAGTCTGGTAACGGGCAACGACTTAAAGCATCGGCGTGCGTGATGGTCGGACCCGGGCGGTAAGACAGGGTGTAATTGTAAGCGGCCAGGAATTCTGACCATCTTGTCATTCTGGGTGATAGAATGTGGGGAGTGGGTTTGTCACCCGCCAGGATACCTAGTAGGGGTTTGTGATCGGTGATGATAGAAAATGATCGGCCATACAGGTATTCATGGAAACGTTTAATACCCGAAATTATGGCTAGTGCCTCCTTGTCCAGTTGACTGTAATTCCTTTGGCTTTGGGACAAGGTTTTTGAATAGAAGGCAATCGGAGCCTCTCTGCCGTTAGGTAGAAGGTGGCTCAGGACAGCTCCGATTCCAAAGGGGGAGGCATCACAAGTTAGTAACAATGGCAAAGTCTCGTTATATTGAATTAACACTTGAGCTGAAGTGATCATGTCTTTAATTTTGTTAAATGCTGTTTCTTCCCGATGTCCCCACTTCCACGATGCGTCTTTGTCCAAAAGTCTATGCAAGGGTTCCGCCACCGTGGCTTTCTGGGGCAAAAAGACATGGTAAAAATTTATCAACCCTAGGAAAGCTTGTAGGTCAGCCTTGTTAGTTGGTGTGGGGGCATTTTTGATAGCACGGGTTTTTCCTGCTGTTGGATGGATGCCATTGCCATCGATTAGGTATCCTAAAAACTCTATTTTGTCTGTGATAAGGGTACATTTGTCTTTTTTGACTTTAAACCCAGCCTCAGTAAATTTGGTCAGTACTTTTCTTAGGCGGTCTTGCAGTTGCAATTTGTGTTTAGCTGCAATTAGGACGTCATCGAAATACGGAATGACTCCAGGAATTCCTTGAAGGAGGCGTTCCATAAGAGATTGAAAAATGCCTGGTGCCACGCTAACGCCAAATTGGAGGCGATTACACTTAAATGCACCCCGGTGTGTTACAATAGTTTGGGCTTCAGCTGTTTTTTTGTCAACGGGCAGTTGCTGGTAAGCCTGAGCCAAATCGAGTTTAGCGAAAATCTTTCCGCCCTTGATAGAATGTAGCAAGTGTTGCACGACAGGCACGGGGTATGCGCTCTGTTGTAGTGCATGGTTGAGGGTCGCCTTATAGTCCCCACAAATACGAACTGACCCGTCTGCTTTTATAGGGGTCACTATAGGGGTCTCCCATTTAGCGTGGTCAACTGGCTCGAGGACCCCTTGCTTTACTAGTTTATCCAGTTGTTCTTCTATTTTTGGCTTTAAGGCAAAAGGTACCCGTCTAGCCTTTAGTCTAATTGGGGCTACCTTGGGATCTATGTTAAAAGAGATCGGGTTACCCCGGTACTTGCCTAATTCTTCGCTGAACAGGTCCTGGAATTCTTGAATGAGATCTGCCTCCCAGTCAGCGTCTGTGATATGGTTGATACCGGTCATCCCTATTCCCAGCGGTTCGAACCATTCCAGTCCTAAGAGGCTGGGTCTGTTCCGGTCCACGATTGTTAGGGGAAGAATCTCAGTATGGTTGTTGAAGGATACCTGGAAATGTCCAATCCCTACTACCGGAATTCTGTTTCCCTGGTAGTCTTTGAGCGTTAATTTCTGTTTGTCTAGTTCGCTTCGCCGTAAGTCTGGGATCAATTTCTTAATAGTGTCCCAGGAAACCATGGAAAGGAATGATCCCGAATCCACTTCCATTTCACAATTTTTTTCTTCAATTCTTATTTGCACGTGGACTTTTTTGACGTTTTTTGTATTAGAGTGACCAATTATTATTGTTTGATGTGTTTCTTCCTTCTTGTAAGATGACTCTTTAAACTTTCTATTCCTTCCTTCCTGGCTCCAACGGTTGTTTGTTTTCTTTTCTCTCTCTCTTGGGGGAGGGCTTTCTCTTCGCCTGGGGCTGTAGCTTGATCGGGCTCTGCATACCCTTGCGATGTGCCCTTTCTTTTCACACTTTCGGCATATTGCGTCTATGAAACGGCACTCTGATCTGGGGTGGTTTCCACCACAACGGTTGCATTCAAAATCAAACCGCCTGGTTGCCCGCTCTTTTTTTCCTCTCGCGGCTTTTAGATGGCAAACCTCGTCTTCTTCACTACTGGTCTCAGTTTCAAGATCCTCGTAGTGTGTTGAGGTTTTTCCTTGTTCATCATCAGCTTTGGTGGCTTCTTTGGATTTGTGGTGTGCAGCTTGATTAATCTGTTTCATTCTTGCCGCCGATTTGTGAGCAGCTTCGGCTGCGGTGGCTTCTTCGATGGCCTCTGTGGCTGTTATCTTGGGTCGGTTTAGCAACTTACTCTGCAATATTGGATCTTTTAAGCCTAAAACGATCCGGTCTCTTAGCGCCTCATTGAAATCCGAGAATTCGCACTCTCCACCTATTTCTCTTAAATCTGCCACGAAATCGGCGATAGGTTCACCTTCTTTTTGGTTCCGGAGGTAAAACTCATGGCGCTTTATCAGGCAGGAAACTGTGGGCGCGTAGTGTTTCCTCAGGATCTTCTCTAGCTCGGGCCAAGTTAGCGTTTTGACATCGATTGGAGACGCTAGCGCCTTTGCCATCCGAAAAACGGCTTGGCCGCAGTGGGTCAAAAACACCGCTCTCTTTCGGTGATCCGACACTCCGCTCAGATCGCTACTCTCCAAAAATATGAGGAATCGGTCCACATACGTCTGCCATTCCTCCTTGGCCGGGTTGAATTTTTCAGGCGGTGCGTTGCTTCCGGACATGATGCCGCTCGCTCTCCGCCGCTATGCACTCTCTAAACGTGTTGCCTCGATCCCACCCTCGTCGCCAGTGTTTTGGAGCGGCAATGAAGAGGCACACACGTATAGTGATTCAGTCTTTTTGTTTATTCTCAGGACACCGACTGACTCGGCGGCGCGGCAGCCCTTCTTTTAAAGGGCTCCCGCGCCTAAGCCAACCAATGACGGCGCGAGGATCTCCCGCCGGAATGTAGACCAATGAACAGTAAGTATTTCAAATATTAACCAATCCAGAACAGAAACTGTTCTTTGAGCTCTTGCATCTTTCTATTTCTCAGATGAATTCTTTTCTTTAGTGCTCAGAGGTAATTGTGAAAACCTAATGTGGAAATGTTTAATATGTGTAATTTATTTCTGGCTAAAATTGTTAATTTTTTCTGCTTTGCTCCATTTTTGTATGTGTTTTGATTATACCATATGGCTAACATTATTGTCTTTCATTTAATTAATTTACTTAAATGTGTTTGTGTTTGCTAGTATCAAGATGATATTTAATTTTCAGATGGAGATGCAGGGATGAAGTTGCTGGACCATCCACTCATCCCAGTTTTAACTGTTATAATCTGAATCAAATATTTAGCTGTTTGGTAATGGTAACTGCATAAGTTCATATATCTTGCACCAAGGATATTCAGCAGGTTCTGACCAGTTCTGGAGAACTGGTAACATAAATTTTGAGTAGTTCGGAGAACTAGTAGTGGAAATTTTGAGTAGTTCGGAATACCATATCTCACTGGGCCCAACCCCATCTATTGCTTGTCTTCCAAGTCCCAGCTGATCAACTAGGTGTTCTTTTGTTGCCCTGCACAGGAGAACGGAGCTGGAAAGCAGGTTAGTGGGGTGGGGAAACAATGGAGATTTTGCAGTATCTTTCCCCTGGAGTGGGATGGGAACGGAGATTTTACAGTATCCTTCTCCTGCCACACCCACCAAGCCACGGCTATCAAGCCACACTCACCAAGCCACACCACGCTGACCAAGCCATGCCAGCAGAACCGGTAGTAATTTTTTTTGAATCCCATCATTGCAACAAACTATGTTAGTTAGAAGTAAGGTCTTCCTAATTTAACATAACATTTTCCTGGATAAATTTATGCACAATTCCTGTATTTATTTAATGAACTACCGTTTCTTTATTACTTTCTTCAAATAAATGAGAACTATAAAGAGCATAAAATAAAATGGTTTTAGTGGTCCACTATTTACATTTGTCAAATATGAACTTGAACGCTTCCATGATAGTCATTACTGATTTGTGTTCTCCAAAATGTGTTGTAATGCAACGTCCATGTCTCAGAATTCTATTAATTCTGTTAGTCAGACTGGCATGAAACATAGAAGTTGCATGTTCTGAAGGACACCAAATTAGTAGTGACTATCATGGAAGAATTCAGGTTCATACATGTGCCATTTAAAAGTCACTAACTAGAAGATAAAATTCTTCTTAAAGTAAATATGATTAGTCTTGAACATTGTGTAACTAACCTAAAATAAAAGTAACGCTATTGTGGGATACAGTCATATAATTTTTTATAATCAATAAGTAAGGATAGGGAAATAACTTATTATAATTATCTGGAGTTTTGAAAAGAGGGTATGTATACACTAATAGAGGTACAAATACTTTGATCTAGCAATCTGCAGAACTGGACTATCAATCGTGTCTATTGGCAGAAACAAACAGAATATTGGTGAGCATAAGTTTAAATTTTTGTTCATAAATTTCTTTGACATTAATTACCCAGCTTAGGTTTCATAATGCATTTTTAAGATTTACTTGAGTTAGTCAAGGCCTTGTAGACAATAACGTTCATTGTCTGCATGGCTTGGCTTTGAGAGATAGAATGAGAACATGAAGAACTATGAGACACCATCAATCATATGCCATTTAAAAGTCTCTAGCTAGAAGACAAAATTCTTCCTAAGGTAAATATCAGGCCTACCCCCAAATATTTGATCACCTGGAAAAGAACATTATGATGTCTTTTCTCATGACATGTACATAACCCAGCTGGACTTTTACAAAACATAGACTTCAGTTTTCCTAAATGGCCCTTTTGTGAATGGCTTCTCTTTCCTTCCTTTATTTTATCCATATTAAAAGATTTTGCATTCTTGCCTTAAGAAGGCAATTAAATATCATGTCAAGAAAGACCTATATACTGAAGTGGCACACTGGAAACAATACCTCATATTTCTGGAGATTCAACCCATACATCTGATCAAAAATCTAATTAAAAAATCCAGGGATGCTTATAGTACACCTACACCCCTCCACACACACACATTATAGAGGCCTAACTAAATATAAGCAAGTGTGGTTCCCATTTATATAATACATCCTGGAACATGACAAATATAACCAACTACAATTTGACTTTTAAGGGAAGTCAGAGACTCAACAGCTTTTTTAATACACACACACCCACACACCAAGTAATAATACAATGGAGATATAATACCTTTTAATTTAATTTTTTTATAATCTTTTTTTTTATTTTAATCTGCATATACAGCTCAATACATAAACAGTGTGGCATCTATGCATCATACATTTTAGTGCAAACAAAAATAATAACATTAATCATATCTCTTGATACACATATTTGCATTAAATTATAATCTTTCATTGTTTAATGATTCAATATTTCAATACTTTCTTTTAGTGCCAATCACCATATTATTTAAACATATATGATAATTTCATTTTTCAATTTCTTCTTTATTTTTTATTTTTTAAATACAAAAACCCTCTCTTTTGACAAGCAGTGTGATTTTACATCTCAATACAAACATGGTTCTGCAACCCAACAGGACAGACACAGACTTCAGAGGATAATTAGGACTGCAGAAAAAACAATTACTACTCACCTGCCTTCAATCGAGGACCTGTATACTGCACGAGTCAAAAAGAGGGCTGTGAAAATATTTACAGACCCCTCACATCCCGGACATAAACTGTTTCAACTCCTTCCCTCAAAACGACGCTATAAAGCACTGAACACCAGAACAACTAGAAATAAGAACAGTTTTTTCCCAAAAGCCATCACTCTGCTAAACAAATAATTCCTTCAACACTATTTACAAAGTGTACTATTAATCTTCTCATCACTCCTTATCACCCATCCCCTCCCACTTGTGATTGTAGGACTGTAACTTTGTTGCTTGTATCCTCATGATTTATATTGACTGTTTCCTAGTATGATTTGATGTTGCTTGCACTCTATGACTATCATTAAGTGTTGTATGATATGATTCTTGATTCTTAACAAATGTACCTTTTCTTTATGTATACTGAGAGTATTTACACCAAGACAAATTCCTTGTGTGTCCAATCATACTTGGCCAATAAAGTATTCTATTCTATTCTATTCTATTCTATTCTATTCTATTCTATTCTATTCTATTCTATTCTATTCTATTCTATTCTATTCTATTCTATTCTATTCTACTCTACTCTACTCTATTCTATTCTATTTCTATTCTATTCTATTCTATTCTATTCTACCATAGTTATCTATTCTTATCTAAAGTTCTTCTCATTTCTATATTCTTTACCCATATTACCTTTATCTGTCACATTTGCAATTTTATCAATCCTTATTATATTAGTTCTAAAAATTGTCCCCTTTAGTTGTTAATTTGAGCTTACCACCTTCATTCTACTTTAATAACAATATTTTCCTATCTACTACATATCTGATATACACATATTTTAAATCAGATTCCGCATAGTATTTTCTCAATGATCTTATAGATCATCTATACCTTGCAAAAATATTGGTCTAATCAATTAAATTGGTCTAAAATTATAGAAACCAATATTAATATTTCCATAATGATTCTCATAGTTTTATACATCACTGATTATCAATTATATATAAAATTTCTATTGTGAATTCCCATTTTTATTTCATTAAATTCCATATCCAGTACAGTGATAATCCTTAAAAAGAAGGAGGAAAAAAACCAACATCAGTTCCAATCTTATCTATTTTCAATACTTATTCTTATATATCACAACACATTACCTTGCAGAATTTCCTTCCCTATCCTTTTTACCCATTATCTCTCATCCTCTTAACAATGTAATTTCTTTTCATTCTTGTTTGCTTTCTGTTTTTCTTTATTTTCTTGTCCTTTCCCTTAAGTCCCTTTCCCCCCATTATTATTTCCCTCCATTTCTCATTCCAATTATTTATTTTATCCCCCTCCCTTTCTCGATCTTTCTTCTGTATTTCCCTCTTCTGCCTTTTCCCTTTCCTTTGTTTCATTTTACGAACCATTCTCCCCTTCATTGTCAATCAAACCACAAATTTTAATTTTAAATCTTTTTTTGCCCTGCTTAAATGATCGTTGTTCCACTTGATCTTCAAAACTGGTTTCCTTTTTATTTAACTCCTCCCCCTCTGGTTCTCTTTGTTGTTCTTCAAGCTAAATCACCATTTCTAATTTCTGTAATATATTGCTGCACATTTCTAGACTCACTTTCATTATTTCCTTACTTTTGTAAATCCAGTCTTATTTCAACAAATAATTCCCCCATTGTGTCTGCTTCTTTTCTCCCCCTCTTCCTTAATAAATGTATCCAATCAAAAAATCCAGTATGTTATTTCAACCAGAATCTTTTGTATTTAATTTCAACAATCAATGTCCATAAGTCTTTGTTTCCAGGTCTTCTGTTAGATCTTTTTCCAACTTTTTCCCAAAGTCACAGGGTGGTTCCAGTTTTTTCAAGTATCTTTCCCTTATAATATTCTGGTATCACTTTTCAGGGTTTTTTTATGATGGAGTTTCTCTTATTTTCTTTTAAATTCCAAAGTCCATTTTTTTAAAAAGACCAAGTACTTTTCAAAAAGTCACTGAAATTTTCCCTGTACCATTAGTTCTGCACTATTAGTTCTATTTCCACATTCCACTCTTTCTTTCACTGCTTCCTTTTTTATTACATAACTTTTATTAAGTTCACTAATTTCAATTATTAGCTATTATTTCTTTTCAACACATTCAATTCCAGCATTTACTTATGCCTATTAAGTGCCAAAAGTCCAATAGTTATCCAATTTAATTTCCAAGCCATTTGTAGTCAAATATTTTCCTCTGAATTTTCTCCTCCAAGTTAATTTGTTGCAATAATTCAAACCAATTTTATAAATTCCAATTTCCTTCCCACTCTCTTTGGTTGCCGCCTCTATACACTTTCCTCCAAAATAGTTCTTTGTTTCTTAATTCTGGGGTACCTTAAAGTCCATGTATTTTGTCTGGTTCCTACTCCACTTGCTACTTCACTGGTCCAGCACAGTCTTAATTTCCTGGATTGCTTCCCATCTTTGTGGTGACCATTTTAGACCACTGGTGCAACTTGTCTTCAGAAGTGGTTTTTCTTATCAGGGAGGGGAGATACAGCTCCCCTCAAACTTCCAAGCGATTCCACCTTTTTTCATCACCCCTCCAGGGTGGTTCTGGTCTCAATTGGGACCCTCCAACAAGTGCACTTGGAGAGAAACCGTGCACGATTGTGGATTCCACTCCGCCTCCAACGACGAGCAACCGGACGTCCCTATATCTTTTAATTCAAGACTGAAGGTATTATATAACAAATACCTTGATATATACCCTATTTTTAGCTCCTCATTTTCAATGTTAAATTTAGGTTTGAATGGAAAAAGCAAAAAATCATAAAGCTTGTAACATTAATAGACTAGCTGTAACAAATATTAATATTCATTTTTCTTTCCTCTCCTCCAAAAACAAATAAACAGATAAATAAATTACAGCTTATCTTTTATTCTGCTAACCAGAGTGGAGATGATGCACTATTTTTAAAGACATATCCTCTTGACACTGCTTGTGTTTTATTCCATTTCCACAACAGAGTCAAGGCATATCAGAATTTACTCCTTTTTAATAGTATTTCCCCCATTTTCTTGTCACATTGCATAAAAATGTATACAATGACTCCATTATAACAGCACTAGCAACAGTACTTAGACTCACAGTATACATCACTTCACAATGCTTTAAAGCCCTCTCTAAGCTGTTTACAGAATCAGCATATTGCCCCCAATAATCTGGGCCCTCATTTTACTGACCTCAGAAGGATGGAAGGCCAAGTCAATCTTGAGCCAATCAGAATCAAACTGCTGGCAGTGAGCAGTGAAATCACCTGTGATATGGCATTCTAACCACTGCACTATCATGGCTCTTTCATTAGTCCTTCCTTCATTTGTTAGGTAGCAAGAAAAGAGAACATTTGGGGAGAAATACAGCTCCATCCCACCCAGTATGCATCCTGATATTCAGCCAATTTGTTGAAAATTACTTTGTGGCTGTAAAGCATAATAGGTGGACACTTCCAGAAGGAGGAAAATAACTAACTGGCTTGGCTCACCCCACCAACATTGGCAGAGGAGGCTTGCTGTGGGCCCTATTGGTCAAGAAATTCCAGCTGGCAGAGTCCAGGAGATGGGTCTTCTCGGTCTTACCCACTGAAATGGGATTGGCTTTCATCCATTTGACCTTTCACGGGAGCCTGAACAGCTGGCTCTGCCAGGTGGCTTTTGGGCGCTAACAGGGAACCATCATACTGGAAGTGATCGATGAATTAAGAGGCAATCTTGGCCTCCCATGCATTGTATTCCCTCCTTTCCCATCTTTTAACTATAATTTTAGCTTGATTGGTAGTTCTATTTGTATCTTTTGAGAGATATTTGTTAGGATTTTTAGTGCTGTAAGCTGCTCAGAGTCATTTCCTTACAAGATGGACAGCAAATAAATTCAATAAATAAACCAACTCTGCATCCTTGCACATAAGCATTGTTTCACCAGGCAAAACTCACCTCCCTATGGATAAGACTTCATAGGACATAATTCCCAGGGAGTAATTTCTGTTGTTAAAATACCAGCTGCTATGGGTTCAACTCATGAAATGTTACTTCCCCAGGTAGAAAACAGCTACCACATGGGTTAGCCTGAAGATATCCCTACTACTATCTCCTACAGATAAGATAATCTTTGTTGTCATTTTTTTATCATGAGCACACTGGCACATATTAAAAATGAAATGTTGTTCCCTGCTCTTAAAAGATCAAGCTTATTATTCAGAACCTACAGGGCCATAGAATAGGAATTCTGTCTGGGAAAGCAGGAGAAAATTGTTGTTCCAGGCAGAATCACGCCCTAGCCACAGATTAGGTGTTTATAATACTCATTAGTCAGTAATGCTAGATGAATCACTTTCCTTAAGTTCTACATTATATTTGTGAAGACAGTACTAGATGCTGATATATTTGCAGAGGTAGCATAGAAATTCAAAATGAGGTGAGATAAACTTTGCCAGTATATTTCTGTGCTTCCCTACAGACTAGTGGAAAGCACATTAACATGATCACCCTTTAGCGTAAAAATGAAAAGCATGAGGAGAGAATGATACAGTTGACTGGAAAAATCCCATGGTTGTATTTATAAAATATTGACCTTGTTGTAAGATTCAAAATTTTAGAAGCATCTGGTGTTTGTAGAAACAAGTGCCTCCCAAGTAGAAGACACTCTGATCATCTGTGCAACATCTGTGACTGCTAGTCCTAGTAAGAAACAACTCAATGAGAAACATTTGTATATTTTCCGGGTGGCCGTGTCCACTAAAAATACTCTTCAATAGTCTCTATATTTTTCAATATTGTGATACAAAATGAAGTCTAACGTTTATCTAACCATAAAAATCAAGATGACTGTTTCTAAACATGGCTGTTGACAAGGTTCAGAAAAGGAACATGCAGGGAATTCTTAAAAGCAATCTTTAAAAAAAAGAGATTTTAAAACAAAAGCATAAGAGCTACAGAGAAAGCATATGATGCTACAGATCAAAACCCCAAGCATTATCCCTACAGAAGATTGGATGTGAACAGAAATTAGTACATAAGTTATGAGGAAAGAGCAAGATGACATGATCATGATTAGGAAGTATGAGTTTGCTGTTCCCTATTTATATACAGTTATATACAATATACAGCAGGGGTGTCAAACTCACATTGTCACAGTGTCATCATGTGATGTATTGTGACTGGTTTTTCACTAAACCAGGTGTGAGCATATCCAGCACATGATGCAACAGGGCCATGATTTTGGCACCCATGATATACAATATTGCCAGTGTTGTGTGTGTGTTTGTGTGTGTGTGTCTTTCTCCTTTGTGGTTCCTTGATTAGGATATAAGTAGTCCTCAACTTACAACCACAATTGAGCCCAAAATTTATATTGCTAAGTGAGAAATTTTTTAAGTGAAGAATTTTGTCAAGTATCCAAATGTAAATCACATGACCATAGGCATGCTACAATGGTCTGAAGCATGAAAAATGGTAATAAGTCACTTTGTTCATTGCTGCTGTAAATTCGGTCACTAAATGAACTGTTGTAAACCGAGCACTATCTGTATTGTTTTCTGCTTGATTGTTTGCCTGTTACAGCTTATTTTACATATACCCAAGCCAGTAGGCTCCAAAATTCAGGAGAACCACACAACAACACAGGTCCCTAAGCAGGGGTGGAATTCCTCCGGTATGATAACTAGTTTGGTGATCGCGTGCTTTGTGCACACGCACACTCCGTGCTTAAAAAAGCTCTAACACTTACCTTCTACTGCAGTCCCTGTGAATAAAACAGCTGAGGAAACCACTCTGCTGTGCGAATCAGCTGTGCTCTAAAATACAGAAATAAAGCACAGGAAAGAGCAAGGGTGGGCAGGTGGGCCCACATGCTCATCGCAGCAAACTGGTTCACTGCCGGCTGAACTTCGGAACAAAGGGTTCACTCGAGCTGGTCCGAACCAGTAGAATTCTACTCCTGTCTCTAAGCAACACATACACAAACATCCAAAGGCTAATAGTCAATGCCCACTCTTTCCCACTTCTATTATACTTCCTCCTACTGCTCCTCCAATTACTCCTCCTTGTGAGTTCTACTGCTGAAGAACGGTATCTTTTTTTCTATCTGCTTTAGGTTGCTGTACTTCCACAAAGGAACTCACACATCCAGCTGCCTTTACTCTCAGCCTGTATACTCAATAGTTGCTGTGATGGCTAGGGAGAGACATTAAAGGAACAAGCAGCACAGGTGCATTATGTAGGCAGCCTCTCTTCTCACAGTCTGCTTTGTCTTCTGACTGCTAGATGGTGTTCATAGATGTACTCTGTCAACCTTCTGCCTATCTGTCCCACATAGTCACTGTTTCAGTCTTTACAGTGTATGAGTGTATGGCTCATGTATTTTTTTTTAATGTATGGCAACATTATTTTTTCATAGTTTGTGTTGATGGGCAAAAATGTAACTGCAAATATATTCCAAGTTCACATGATTTTATAAACTTAGAAAGGTAAAATTAAACTTTCAGTGTCCACGGTTTTTCCCAAAGGAACCCCATTAATAATAAGTTAACAATGCATTCCCATTGACTACATTGGTGACAAACGTAAAGGTTAGCAGTGAGAAAATGGATGGATTTAACTACTTTTGCATAGGAAATAGGGATGCACAAAAGCCATAACTGACTTTGCAGAGCAAGCAGAGGCAAATGACATATTGGATATTATGACATAATGCGTATTTTATTATTTGGTTCTATTGTAGCTAAGAGCATACACCTATGATTATAGATTCTACATTATTAAACACAAGAAAGTTTAAGCTAACCTTTTCTAACCAGAACCTCAAGCTACAATCTAAGGAAATTACCCATCTGCAGTTAGGAAGAGGAAGTCCCACTGCTACCCCAACTTCATTTGCGCTTGCACTAATGGCTGTTCTCGTAGCAATAGCACTTAGACTTATATACTGCTCCATAGTGCTTTACAGCCCACTTTAAGCAGTTTACAGAATCTTGGTCCTTATTTTACTGATCTTAGAAGGATGGAAGGCTGAGTCAACCTTGACCCTCGGTCAGGATCAAACTGTTGGCAGTTTGCAACGTTAGTCTGCAATGCTGCATTCTATCCATCACAGCTCTTCATTGTTAATCATACATGTATGACTAATAACACCGCATATGTATTTTATTCATAACAAATAATTGCAGGGGAAAATTCTGTAAATGCTTCATTTTTTTCCCATGAATTTGCATGGATTCGTAAATTAAAGCATAAAATATTATTTTGGATTCAATTTAGTATAAATTACTGTAATTCCTAAACTTATTTCATAATTTGCATCATGTTTTATTATTACAGTAGATATTTACTTGTGCATTAGTTTTAAAAGTGAAATAATATAGTCAGTTATGTAAAAATAATAAAATAGTAATAATTCTTACCTAATTCTATGATGCTTCTAAGTTTTTCTTTGTTCACTTAGTGAACACTTATTTTAGTCCTAATGTTTTTTAATTTCTTTTTGTATTTCTCCATGATGCTTAATAAAAATATAAAACAAAAATATCATTTGGTATTTGATTGATGTTTATCCAAATTTTATCTCCTTGTCCTGACTCCCATGGCTTTTATATAATCACATCAAGTAAGCACATTGGAAAAAAACCTTGGTTAATCAGGATTTTTTTGTACTTTTTGATTAATGAAGATTGTCTAACAGTGTTATTGGATTATGTATGTAATGCCAGCTGGCCATTATTTTTCTCTACATGTGGTTTAGTAACCAATTTCCATGGTAATTTTCAAAAACTTATTATACAAATTTTATTTTTGAAAATTTATAAAAATAAAACTCTTTGGTAAGTAAGCTGTATTTGAAAAAGTGTAATAAAGGATTTATATTTAGTCTCATAAGGGACTCATATAAGTACGCCCTGGGAGCTCACCTTAATCAGAAATAAGTGAACCAGTGTGATATAATGGCTAAAGCATAAGGCTTGCACTGGGGATGCCCAAATTCAAATCTAATTTCAGTCCTAGAACCCAGTTAGTGATTTTGAGTCACTATCTGTCAAGCCTACCTCTTAAAGAGTTTTCTATGGCAAAATAATGGGAGGCAGGAATTTAATACTGTACCCTATCTTGAGCTCTTGAATGAAATGGGAGGGAAGAATGAATAACTGAGTGAATGAATGAATTTCCTTCCTTGGTAGATCATAAGATTTTCTGTTTTCAAAGTGAAACTATTATTATCTATTTTGATATGGCTAACAGCCAGATGTTTAATCTGCAATCCTTTCTGCAGCAAGTGACGTTATTATCACAAGGGCAGTTACTAAGGGAATCCTGCACAATTTTGAAAGGGAAAGGCTAAGGCAATCATGGAAATATGATCAAACCAAAATTTGGCCATGCACAAATAGCAATAACACTTGAACTTATATACTGCTCTATGGTGCTTTATAGTCCCCTCTAAATGGTTTACAGAGTCAGCACATTGCTCCCAACAATTTTGATCCTTATTTTATCCACCTTGGAAGGTTGGAAGGCTGAGTCAACCTTGAGCCTGGTGACATTCAAACTGCCAAATTACGGGCAGATGAAGTAGCCTGCAGTACTGCACTCTAACCACTGCACCACCGAGGCTCTTATCCCATCCATACAGAGGTAGTATTCAGCAGGTTCTGACCAGTTCTGGAGAACTGGTAGCGGAAATTTTGAGTAGTTCAGAGAACCGGCAAATACCACCTCTGACTAGCCCTGCCCCCATCTACTCTCTGCCTCCCGAATCCCAGCTGATCAGTTGGGTCTTCTTTTGTTGCCCTGCACAGGAGAACGGAGCTGGAAAGCAGGTTAGTGGGGTGGGAAGGGATTGGGATTTTGCAGTAACCTTCTCCCAGGAGTGGGGAGGGAATGGCGATTTTACAATATCCTTCCCCAGCCACACCCACCAAGCTATGACCACCAAGCTACACCATGCTCACTAAGCCACGCTCACAGAATGGATAGTAAAAAATTTTGAATCCCATCACTGCATCCATATTGTTCCTAAATAGATTTTTCCAAAGTCCATTTTATTCTATCTTATTGAAGAATTAAGACTTTAACTCTGGGACAGAAGCTGTGCATTAATGTACTATAAATGGTTATCATAATCTCAGGAACTACTGGCTGCTCTTTGATGTTCCCATTCTCATCAACCAACATTCCAGCAATGATGAGTTGTACTTGTTAGTTTACAATCTTTTCCCAACAATATCCTGTCCCTTTTCTGTGACCAGGCAGAAAAGCAAACAGCTTTGGCTAGGTTTGTGAAAACATGCAACAAAGAAGTATCAGGAATTGCACTTCATGAGCCATGGTGAGGTGCTGGAGGAAAGCATAGTAACCTGCTCCCACCATGTTTGCATTCTTTTGGCTAAGCCTTTACTCTTTAATGTTGCAGAATATGTTACTTCATTTGCATTACTAGAATTTGGAACAGAGCCATGAGTTAATCTCTTCAGGTAAAACTTTCATGTATAAATTCCAGCTATCAAGATAACAGATAATCAGAATTGGAAGGGACCTTGTAGATCATCTAGTCCAACTCCCTGCCCAAGCAGGAGATCCTACACCATTTCTGACAGATGGGAATCCAATCTCTTCTTGAAAGTCTCAAGTGATGGCGCTCCCACAATGATGAATAGCATTTCTACTCCTCTAAATATGGTTAGAGCGCATAAGTAAAAATGCATACAGTTTAGCTAGCTGCAATTCATGTGGAAACATTTTGTGTGCTGGAAGGCTTCCTACTACATTCTGAATTCTCTTGACTTACATAGCAGTACTAGAAGATGGAAAGAGATTCTTACAAGTGGTCTCTAATAGTGGATACCATATGCATAGTTATGGGCTGGATGGGGTTAAAATCTTGTCCTTTATTCAAGACAGCAAGCATAAGCCAAAGCTTTAATAGGCAATGTTTTAATATATCCAGGAGATTTGGGCATCTCTTTTACCAGTTCTACTGTTCTCACATTATAATGTTAATGCTTCTCCTGCAATATAACAAAGAACCATAATGATAGCAGTGGAAAGGACGGAATGTCCTTTTACACCTATTTGTTATCTTCAAGGTCAGCAAATATGGAAACACAATAAGCTGTGTTGTCTGGACAGCTGGCAAGCAAATACTTTCCTTCTCTGACTAGCTTTTGCTACAGGGAAAATTGTTAAGAGTCTACAAGAAAATACATGTATTGATATTTTCAGACTAGAAAATTCTTTTCTTAAATCAACTCAGTGGTGACAGAATCTTTTTGAATTCTCTAGAATTTATCAAGCAGAAAAGAAACAAAAGAGAAACAGAAGATGAGGAAGGAGAATGAGAGAAATATAAGTTAAGTTTAACAGGTTGAGTTTTAGAAATAAAATTCTCTGCAGCCTTTATATTTAAAAACATTCAGATGGATTTTTATTTTAAAAATGGAGACACAGCCATTGCATCAGTCTTAGATGGGTTCTCTGTGTTTGTTTTTGTTTACTATTCTGCAGATAAAATTTGCAAAATTTTTGTGATCACTGAGTTGATCTAAAAATTCTTTTTTATGAAAGCTAGATTTTAGTCTATTATCAGTGTACAATTGTCCTAAATATTTCTATTAAAGTCAGAACGGATCTGTGGTGCAATTATATTAAACTAACAATAAACTAACAATTCCTGGATATTAAAATTACTTTTAATATCACCCCAAAAGTATCAACACAAGGAAGTATAAATAACAATAAATAAATAAAAATAAATAATGCAGGAAAATTTATTAATATATTGATAGTAAATTAAAAGACTGATAATGACCTACCAGCATACAGCCTGAAGTTACACATAATAAACATTTTGGTTTCCAATACTACACAGCTGTACTCAGTTTCATAGAAGTAAAACTCAGCAAAATAGGTGAAAATTATTTTTGAAAACATGTACTTTGGATTGGTTTTTTTGGCTTCCATTCAATACTCATGCCATTATTCACGAAGTGTCCTTCAATGGATTTGGATTACATCACTTAATAACTCCAGGAAATAACCAAGCTTGGAGCTGATAGAACAGGGGTGTCAAACTCGCGTCATCCCGGTGGCATCATGTGATGTATCAGGATTCCCCCACTTCGCTAAACCGGGAAGGGGCGGGGCCAGCACATGATGCATCCAGCCCATAGCCATGAGTTTGGCACCCCTGTGATAAAGGCTAGAAGTCTCTACATTACGAAAAACTGCTATATAGTCTTGGAGGAGGCCTTACTTAACCCAGCAGGACTTAGTTTTGAATAGTTATGCATAGGATTATATTAAACTTGTCATGGTTTCATCATTGTCATTCTTCTTGGAAAATCTGCTTTTCTTCATTGACAGGTCCAACCAATTTTATCTAGTCATGAGACAGGCAAAAGAAAAGATTAGTCAGGAACAAGTTCTTAATGTTGCACACATAACTTTTAACAATTTGGTGCAATCTTTTTTTTCTTAGATGAAATATTTTGGATATGTCATGTAAGATATCTCTAAATATTTCCCTTCAACCCCACAAATTCATCCATATAGCCATTTTACCCATTCTTTCATCCAATGCCCTAGATCAAGAGAAACTCATTTCACCTTAAATCTTGCTGCCCGAATTTTATTCCACCTCAGGAATGGGACCATCTTCTGCTACTGTCCTTGCAGCTACAATGGACAAAATTATAAGGGCAGTGATTGGGGGTTGCTCCTTGCTGAAATTGAATGTCAAGAGACAAATGGCCACCAATTTCTGTTTTGTAAACTAAGAACTAAATATAGACACATTACATGGCTTCTTTTTCTTTCTTTTATCCTGATTTATATGTTCTTACGCTTCCTATGTTTTTTTTTAATGAGTGATAGTGGTAACCCCTCCCCCCCCAAACATAGAGATAAAAATAGTTCCCTTAAGCAGAAACAGTAGGAGTATTTGGGGAAACTAAAATATTATATTTCTGAGGGAAAACTACATAGAGATGCCTGGGGGAAAGAAATTTTTATGAGAAAAGCATGTTTTAAATTGTGAGAAAGTTCAGTAGCCATCTGGAAGCAGAGAATTAAAGGACTTCTATGTGAAACTTATTTCTTCTGTCCATTCTATTCTCTCTTTAACCCATACTATGCTCACAATATAAAACCTAAGCTATATACAAGCCCCCCCACAAAAAAATTTTTGAATAAACCCCTAGAATTCTTCCAAAAAGCCATAAAAAATCATGGGTAGATTTTCTCCTAGCAAGTCAATGTCATTATTATATCAAGATTTATTAGCTACCATTTTTAAATCAGTATGTGCTAAATGTCCTGGCTCTGTTTTCTGTAGCAAATTCCCTCAAGAAATTATATTCTATGTAATTGGGGATACATTTGCAGATAATGGTTGCTGTTGCTAATGTGAAGTGAGGTGTCTGAATGATTCTTTGAGTCCAAAAAAAATATCTAAGTTAGCAGCAGTAATAGTGTTCAACAATACATGTTGAAGAAAAGATTGAAACTTTAAAGGAGAATATTTGTAGCTCAGGATTCAAATGAGGAGTACTTTGTGCTACCTGAGCTTGTTTGTTTTCTTGCAGACATTTCATTACCCAAGCTAGGTAACAACATCAGTGCTAAAGAATGCACTTGCCTACTTTCTGATTTCTTCCAGTTTAAGTGAAAGTATTGAGAAGGACATGGGAAATGTTACAGTTGAAGAAAATGTTCTATATTTATTTGAAGAAAGATTCAATTGTATAATATTATTAACTCTTATTAGTATTTAAATGTCTAAAGTGCATCGACATTGGTCCACCTCTATCCTGCCTAGCACATTCAGTGGTAAATAGTAAATCTTCTCTCACATACCTTACTACATGATCATCATCAAAACATAATAGTTGGCCAGCTTTAGTTGTAGATTTTGATCACTGTGTAGTTGCCAGTTGGCCATAATGTTTATTCCATCCTATGCAAAATATATATGTGTATGGCATAATCACAGGCTAGCCTCAAGTTTATGTAGAAAAGTTAATTGTATGTACATCTGAATTTAAAGGAAAGCTAAGTGCTTTCTCGTTAAATAAAATCACTAACAAACATTCATTCCATAAATTGGTATGCCAGCCAGAGCAATGATTCTGGGGAAATCTCTTGCTGAGAATATGAATAACCAGAGAAACCAAATGGAATTAATAATCCATGTATTCATATATGATCTTCTAACTATCTGTTTCTCCAACTTTGTCTTTATTCACATTAGGTTACTTTAATTTTACATAACTCCCTGCTATGAACAAGCTATATGTCTTGCATCTATGGATGGTATGTATATCTTTCTGAATTTTTGCCTGTCACAGTCTTTCAATTGCTACCCTTTTATGTAGAATGAAGACAATGAAAGAGGGAATGGAATATAAGTTTGAATGGATTTGGGAAGAATAATACAAATTGGAGGCCCACCCGTGATCTAGGTTTGAATAGCAGTAGGAGGCAAAGAATTAAAGCTCCCTATTTCCACATTTATTCTCCCACACATATTTTTGAGTAAGTCCCCTATATTTCTTTTTCAACAGGGGAATAAAAAGGCATACTGCTAGTTATGTCTTTAAAGTAGTGTTTTGTTTGAACCTGAATAACACCATGGAGGAAGTGCTGGGAAGATTATGGCCAAATCAAGATCTTCCAGCCAAGAATAAGTAGAAAGAACCGCCTTCTGAATACTGACTTATTGCCAAGCTAATTTGTGATCAAATTCACAGGATGCATCGACATGTTACATTCTATTGAAATATATGGAATGTGCAACTACTATGTGGTTGATGTTTTGGGCTAAATATTGTATTTATTGTTATCTGACAATTTAATCATTTGTCATTAATAGTTCTAAAAGTTCTGCTGTCTTGCTTTTCAAATATTGCTTACGTCAATCATTTTCACTTTATTTCAAATTAAGAATTTTATTTCTATTTATTTTCTTTGGAATTCAAAGACTCCTTGAAAATGTTCAGTTAAGCTGTTTGAAAATCCTAAACAGAAGTTTTAAACTACTTACAGGACTGAAGAAGTCTTGATGTGATTTTTAAACCACAATTAGACTACTGTGAAATTATTCTGATGGTAGTGATTTAGCATCATTCTGTGACTTCATGCAATAGGAAATGTTCATATTTTCCATAAGGATTCTAAAAAACTTTTATCCTTCGAATCACTCAGATTTATTCTGTGGTCTGTTTTTGGACATTTGTATAGTTTTGAATGGTTTCTTTCTGGAAAAAAGGCAGATTATGTTATAGTATAAAATAGGCCTTAAAATACTATGAATTGCTAGAAAATTGAAGATCTGTTGTGACTTGTCTTTAAATATATCCTGCTGACCATTTTTCTTCTGCTATGTCTCCTTGATAGCGCCTATTTCATAACCAAGGTATGAATAAGACAAATTTAAGTTAATTTTAATTGTACTCATGTTAATCCAGCATTTTCCCATTCTTCCAACTCCACTGAATGGCAGTCTCCAGATGCTAATTGTTACCAATACTTGAAGAAATCAATTGATTGTTGGGAATGTTGCAACTGTGGCAACATATGGATCAGCAATGACAATGGCAAATGTCATGCCAGTATTAGCTTCTGCTGACTCAAGGATAAGGGAAGAACACTTCAATCCAGCAGAGGATAACCCAAGACAGGAGAAAAAAGGTAGGATGGAAACAGTTATTATATTGTACAACTGTAATTCAGATTTAAAATGCAGTATGGCAGCTCTTAATGAGAAATAAAAAGGTAAAGCTATTGTATGAGACAGTGTTCCTTAAGGCTATATTGCCAAGACACAGAATACAAAGAAACTAGTTCAAAGTGCTTTTCTCTTGTTACTGGGAATGAGATCTTTGGGAGTGGCATATTATATGCTTTACTAAGACATCATGTCATTCTGTTTACCTTTAACTCTTTTTTTTTGAGCAACCTAATTCATAGGTCATTAAAAATACTTCTACTTACAGGCACAGCAAGTTATGCTCATAAAAGATCAGAACTAATCAAATTCATTCACTGATATTCCTGACCTTCCTTATCAATGACTTGTACACAAGGTTTGAAGATTGTTGAACAAGTTACTTCTTTAAAACCAGTGCAGGCAAATGGTTATTGATATTCTCAGCACTTCTCTGGAAGTCATAAAATGTGAACTGAAACATCAGCACTCAAACTTCTAGAAGGTGAAAAATATCTCCTTCTGAATGCTTCACTGTATTTTTTTTATTTCATATTTTATGTAAGACTGTAGATGCAGAAAGAAACTCAAGAATGAAATTTAAAAACTGGTAGAGAAAAGCTTAGGTAGGATATATGTGTACTGAAAATATGAAAACTTCAATGTACTTTCTGGAAGAAGAAAATAAATCTTGGCAGATAATACTGTTAAAATCCATAATTGAGAATGGAACTCAAGTGATTCATTGATAAATTATAAATTGCATAATTATACTGAAAAGACATTAAAGAGGACTAGTACTAGAAAGTTTAATGTAGTTTTCAAATTAGTGCATCCTCTAAAACTAACTCTGTTGCTTCCAAGACACAATATGTGAAACAGAACAGAAAGAGCCTAGAAATGGGGCAAGCATTACCTTAGTCCTTGTTGCTGGTTTTTAAAAAAATCTTCCTAATGTCATTCTGAAATTTTGTCAATGTCTGGGAGAATTCAGCAAATTAAATAATGTTTCTTCCCTCTTTCATAATTTAGTTATCTTCTCAGTCAGTAAGAATTCTATGCAATATACTGTACATTAACTACAATTATTATTTTTCTTTTTATGACTCTATAATCCCTTGCTTCAGGTTAATATCATTGTGACTGAATGGAGCTGAGCATTTGCTGGCTCAAAGCCCTTCCTGATGCCTACAGGGAGTTCACAGCAGATATTTTTTCTTTGCGCCCTGATAGAGAAACATCTGTCACTGCCTAGGGTTGAATTCTCAACCTTCTGAGTGGGAAGCGAGTGTCTTCACCTCAAGGCCAACGCATTGCTCTATCACTCACAATTAATAACATATATAATTTCAATATATAAGTATCAATATAATATCAATATAACATGTATTTATACAAATTATAAACCATACTAGTGGAAATGGTACTACATTTTTGAAAAGGAAGTTCTGAAGCATCAGATTACAAAGATCTGAATTACGCAGACAAGGTTTCCCCTGTTGTAACAGTCTGCAAAAACAAAAATGGATTTTGAAAAAAGATAGAAAGAATGTAGATTCTCTTAAATGTTTTTGTTGGAAAACTTTTAATAATATCATGGATAGCCAAGAAAACAGAAGGATCAATCCAAAATTGACTAGCATCAAATTGTTATATTTTGGACATATTAGATAAGATCCTGTTTCCTTGAATAGTCCATAAATGTAGAGGGAGGCATAGACAACATTAGCAAAGAAATGCAGGAATTGATAAATAATAAAAGAAACTCTACATGGAGTCTCAGCCCTACAAATGTATTAAATGTAACAAGGACAGAGATTTAAAATCTCCCTGTTTTGATATAAAATAGAAGGAAACTCTGGCAGGCTTTAACAATTCTGTTATTATATCCTACAATAATGCAGAAGAGCTCCAATAGTTTATTTTAATTAATTAATTAATTTGTCAAACATGTACAAGATAGCAGCTATAGGTTCTCTCATGGAGTCTGTTTCCTGACTTGATTTACCTTGTTAGACTGATAACAATGATGGGAAAGGCGGAAGGAAAGAGGACAACTTCAGGAAGGTGGATGAATTTAATTACACCAGGAATGGCTGCAATATGGGAAGATCTGTAGAATTAAACTGGGATAGATTATCTAGGATAAGATCTATGCGGTCACCCAGAGCTGACACCAGCTTGATGACTCATAACCTATCAGTATTTTGATAGATTTTATTGATTTCTATTAATTAACTTTTATTTATTTCCATTAATTAACCAGGAAATGCCAATTTATTTACATTTGGGGCTTATAAAATTTTATTAAAATTGTATAAAATGCTAATCAGTAATAAACATGCTACTATATTTATATCTGCAAATAAAGAAAGTTTGCAATTATAGAATAATTATACTCAAATCCTTGGGAAGAACATAAAAATAGAGGCTTATAGCAATATATAAACTTTGCAAATAGTTTACCAGCAGCAGATCTTGTTAATGTGATAAATAGTTGTCAATGTATGACACATCCTTTAGCATACATATCCATGTGTGCCATATGTGTCTTCAGTTAGGAAATGTTAATTGTACCTTTGAACTATGGTACTGGAGAAGACACCTATGAGCCCCTTGGACTGCAAGGAGATCAAACAGGTCAGTCCTAGAGGAGATCAACTCTGACTACTCTTTAGAAGGCCAGACCCTGAAGATGAAACTCAAAGACTTTGGCACCTAGTGAGAAGGAAGGACTTACTGGAGAAGAGCCTAATGCTGGGATCAGTTAAGAGCAAAAGAAGAATGGGACGGCAGTGAATGAGATGGCTGGATAGTCACTGAAGCAGTCAGCGTGAGCTTAAATGGACTGCAGAAGATGGTAGAGGACAGGAAGGTTTGGGGGAAAGTTGTCCATGGGGTCGCGATAGATTGGACACGACTTCGCAAGTAACAACAATAAAATACAGTTACAGATTGTCAGAGACAAGGTGAAAGAAACCCTCTAAGCTTCTGGGTAACTACGGAATATATGATATTCTGATATTACTTTCCAAGCTGATCGCTTTCTAAGGGGTTGTCTGATCTTGATTCGCGTATTCATTTGTTTTTGATTTAAATATGCTTTATTTTC
Organism: Bungarus multicinctus; assembly: GCA_023653725.1. Taxonomy (NCBI): domain Eukaryota; kingdom Metazoa; phylum Chordata; class Lepidosauria; order Squamata; family Elapidae; genus Bungarus; species Bungarus multicinctus. Next base: position 30,002,542 of record CM042849.1, on the reverse strand, counting down.
TAATTTGTTTACAAGGTTTACAAGATTTATATACCGCCCCCTCTCTAATGCGGTACCAACTACCTATACGAGGAAATGTAAAAACTTATAGAATTACAACTCAGTGAGTAGAATTAAATATCACTTAGCATTGATGATTTGTACATAATTATTGCTATTATTGCTATGATCAAAATTAGTTGGGGGTATCTATCTCCAGTTAGCAACATAGGACATTTGTTAGAACAAGACAGTTGAAGCATCTAAAATGATTGCTCCAGGTAAGGTAGTTCTTTCCATTATAAAAATAGCATTGAAAATATAGGTTAAGGTATGAATATCTATGCTGTATTTTTTAAATGTACTTTTGATTATAATATCTCCTTATTGGTGAAAGAGAATGGAGGAATTTTGGTAAAGGGTTTTCCAGAAAAGCAATAAATTTAACAGCCACAGAGGTTACAGAATGATGACAAAAATAGAACAAAAAAGCATCAAACGAAACAACATTAAAAAAAACCATAAGAAAAATTTAAAACATGATTTGTTTTAAACGATAAAACAGAAATTATTGCAGACAGCATAATGTTTGTTCAAGAAAAGATTATTCAAATTAATAGTAATTTACTCCATATTATTTATCAAGTAAATAGATAAATTTATTCAATATTATTCATAAGTTCTTCAAAACTGAATGTAGGCCTTCAGAAGATCAATAATACTATTTTCCCCACGTATTGCCTTTCTTTGAGTGATTCAGCTCCCCAGAACAATATTGTAAATAAAATGAAAGCAATCAAGATTTTAGGACAAAAAAATAGCACTATGAAGTCACATGCTTTTAAAACATGCTCAATAACCTCTAGTCTATCATTACAAAAATAATAATAATAATAATGCCATGTGATTTTTAGCTATTAATTATTGTGTTCTATGTTTGTCTTTTGTTTGATACAATAGTGGACCTGTACACGTGCTGGATTCCCCCCTTCCTCAAGGGCCAGATTTTCATTTCGCATCATTCCATACAGTTCATTAGCATAGTACCTTCAAATAAGCTTTCAAGTAAACACATTTATTGGACAATTAATATGATTTATGCTTTCTGCAATAATTTCAGATGGAGCATTTGCCAAGCCAGTTAGTAAACTTTTTATTGGACAATGGCGCTTCTAAATAAATAACTTTAATTTTAGGATAAGAAGCTGATATCCACCATTATTATTGTTTATATAATTAATCATCACACAAACATTTATTGTATTTGACATGATTTAACAAGAATCAGTTTAAGGTGTGTAAAATTCAGCTAAGTATTATACTAGGAGATTTGGAATCCATTTACTAAGTGTTCCACATATTTTGAGAAATGGAGGTTGGATATTGATTTATGAGTTTGATGATTGAAGGTCTGCTGCTAAAGGATGTGATTCCTTTTATGATCTAATGTGTCATTACTGAGGATGCAGAGATTCTCAGCACACAATTCACCCAGACTCTTTCCATCCTTGGAGGCAAACTGATATTGTAGCTATTGGCCCAGAGACATGCCTCACTATAAAGGAGATATACAGAATACAGAAAAGAATATTTATGATTTATCAACACCCTGAAAGATATCCACAGGTTGTTCTTGACTTACAACCATTCAGTTAGCGACTGTTCAAAGTTACCACAGCACTGAAAAAAGTGATCAGTTTTCACTCTTAACCACCATTGCAACATCCCCATGGTCACATGATCAAAATTCAAGCACTTGGCAACTGGCATGTATTTACGATGGTTTCAGTATCCTGGGATCATGTAATCACCATTTGTGGCTTCTGACAAGCGAAGTCAATGGGGGATAATAAATTAATTTAACAACTGCATGGTTCACTTAACAACTGCAGCAATTTTGCTTAACTACTCTGGCAAAAAAGGTAAAAAAATGGGACACAATTGACATAACAATTGTTTTGCTTAGCAGTGGAAATCTGGGCTCCACTGTGGTCTTAAATCAAGGACTGCCTGTACCTAACCTGGAATAAATAGAAAATTGTACATGATTTTGTCTTCCTTTCTGATCTATTATTTGAGGAAATTAATAGGTAGTAGACACTTGCAAATAGATTTACATTAGACCTATTCTATCAACTCATTAATAGTATAGGAATGTTCTAAATTGTTTGCAAATCATTTTTTTAAAAAATTTCTAATCTGAAATTTTCCCCATTGTATGGAATTTTTATGCAAAATAGTTTCTGATTTAAGAATTTAGGATATTAAATTGTTGAAGGAATATTTTATTAAAGAATATTTTTCCTGATGTTATTCTTATATTACCTACTTAATCAGTGCAGCCTTTGAAAATGTGTTAATGTGTACAAATTTTGAAAAGTATACTTTTGTTAAATGTGACAAAATGTTTTTTATTAGCACTGATTATTCCTTCTACTTATTTTAATTGACTGTATATAACACAATTTAATTATTTTATCTAATAGATGTATTTGTATGGAATATTATGGCTCTTATTACATGTATTTCCATATGTCTATTTGTATATTTTTAAAATTATAATCTTTAACCTGTGGAGTCCTTGGTGCTCTCTGAGTTTGGTTGTTTGCTTGCAGATGTTTCATTACCAGACTATGTAACATCATCAGTACTACACCTTTAACCTTTTCTGCTTATTTCAACATTGTTTCAGTGTAACAATTAATTACTGAATCAGTTATTCAATTATGTGTCAGTGATTCCTCAATATTAATACTCCAAATTCCTCGTATCTCCAAACCATTGATTTAAATCTAATAAACAAAACACCACTTCTGAAAATATTTTAGACAGATATTCTTTCAGCTCTTTTTTATGTCTAGTTCAAGTCTGCCATTAATTCTCTGTTATGAAGGGGAATTTTCTTTTATTTCTTTGCAGTAAATAAGTGAGGTGAAAACCAATATTGTAGCACATCTTCATTCTTTTCTCTATCATAAACCCATTCTCATTTTCTTAACAATAATAGAATAACTGGACATTTTCCAAGAATGTCTTCCAAGAATATATTTCAAACCACTTGCAAGTTTGTTGGTGAATTACTTTTAACATGTCTGTGCTTGAATTCATTATATAAAAACCAGATGCAGAAAATTATAAAACTATCTTGATTGTAATTGTATTTTAAATCACAAATGAATTTTATGGGCTCACTGTACCCTTGTAAATGTCATTACAAAGTTAAGACAATAACATTCTTTAATTTCTTGATCTGCTTTGCCTGAATTAGTAAATGTTTATGTCTTTGAAAGCAGCACTTTAATAATTTGCTTCTTTTTATATTTGAAAGCCATTGGGAGTCATAGGAGTGTCATATTAATATAGTAACATTTCTGAAGAAGAACCAAACATTCTACTCTTATACATGTGGATTGTGAATGCTAACTGTAAAATTCTGAAACTCTGCATTGGATATGGATATGAAAAAGGACCTCAAGGAGCATATATGGCCCTTTATTAAATGATGCCCTTGATCTTCACAATAAATTATTAATCTTTTGAAGTATTTAATCTAGCTTTTCTATCAATGTTTTCTTTTCTCCAAACTGTAATTTCTATTATTGCGTATTATTTTATATATAACTTCCAAATTACAAAAGTTTAGAAAGAAGAAAGGAAGGAAGGAAGGAAGGAAGGAAGGAAGGAAGGAAGGAAGGAAGGAGATATTATTGTATTCTAGTAGAATATGGAATATTCTTTAGTGGCCAAGTGTGACACAAGGAATTTCTCAGTATACAGAAGTTCTCAGTATACATATAAGCAACAAAGTGATAATTCATAAATCATAAGATACAATCAACAAGTAATAGTCATAAGATACCAATCAGAGTAGGTAATAGGAAAGGTGAGAAAGATAATACAGTTCTACAACATGATTACATATCCTTAGGATAAGACAGTGCTGTGGGAATTTTGTGTGTAGTAAAGTAATGACACAGGGGGTGAGGGGTGAAACGACTGACTCTGTGTCTATTTATTTAGCATGCAATCTCCTATAGCAGGCTCCTGAAGGGAGAAGTTGAAACAATTTATGTACAGGATGTGAAGGGTCTGTAGATATTTTCTCAGTCCCTTTTCTGACGCCTGCAGGTTGATGCAGTGGTTAAGGCTTCAGACTAGAAATTGGTTGACTATGAGTTCTAGTCCTGCCCTAGGTACAAAGCCAGATTGATGACCTTGGGCCAGTCACTCTCTGCCAGCGGGCAATTACAAACCACTTCTGAAAATTGCAGGACATGTCCAGGTAGTTGGCAGGAGTCAACACTCACTCACTCACTCACTCACTCACTCACTCACTCACTCACTCATTCACACACACACATACACAGAGAAAATACATGTGCAAAAATAAATACATTCCATTTAAAAAGAACTGTGTCCAATAGATTTCCAGAATTGAACTACTTAAATAGGGTACTATTTCAACAGATAACTAGCCAGAGTTGCCTCCTTGGTCTCTTTTGGGTGATTACTTTGAAAATACAAGTTACTATATTTCTTGCTCTACTATCAAGGTATGAGCACACGGAAGCTCCCCAATTATACATTCTTACTATTGCTACGGTCTTATTCCTCTTCCTACCTGCTCCCAAGCATAGCCTTTACTTGTCATACATGTCTAAAATTAGAATGCTTGCAGCTTAGGGATGATATTTTTCTATTCAAACTGGAAGATTTTACATGTTAGAGGGTTTTCATTTTATATGTCATATTTGGATGCCACGTAGTTCCAGAAAAATCAGCCTGCAGTTATTTGTGATATAATGATTTATTGGAAATACTATTTAATCCTTACCTTGTGTCCTTTTTATGGAAGCAAAGCTTGGTTTCAATTATGCTGCTGCTTAAATTAGAACTTCCCATTTATAAACTTCAATTTCCTGTTTTATTGCAATAGAAAAATAACAGACCTCAATTTTGACAAGGCAAGATATTACAGGGCTAAGAGAAAGATGGCAAACCTGCAGTATGTTAGGCTTTCGTGATTATTTTAACCAGGAATAGTTGTAGAACCCCTGTCATGGTCAGATCACTCGCTCCTGAAGCTCGACTTCCGTTCCGCACCCCCTGACCGCAGGGAGGCGGGGCCATTAAAATGGTACCGCCCCAGGCGCCTGATGGACCCTGATAGGTTCCTGATGGAGCTTGGGCCATTTCCCGAAGCTCTCACACACGACTCGGTTGAGGGCTTGGTTGCCGCCTGGGATAGGGTGGCTGCTGGGGCCCTTGACCGGGTCGTGCCCTTGCGGCCTCTGACCCGGTGCCGATCCCAAATGGCTCCTTGGTTTTCTGAGGAGCTAAGGGAGATGAAGCGCCGGAAAAGACGCCTAGAGAGCAGTTGGAGGGCTAGCCGTTCTGAGTCTGACCGAACACTTCTACGATCTTATCTTAAGACGTATTTAGTGGCGATGAGGATGGCGAGGAGGACTTACCTCTCCACCCTCATTGCGTCCGCGGAAAACCGCCCAGCCGCCCTGTTTAGGGTGACCCGCTCCCTTCTAGAGAGGGAAGCGCGGGAGGATCCCTTACAGGGACGGGCTGAGGAGTTTTCTAGTTTTCTGCAGGATAAAATCGCTCAGATTCAGGACGAGCTGGACTCCAACTGGGCATTTCCGGGCGGGGGGGCGGGGGTGGATATCGGGGAGGCCAGTTGGGTTGAGTTCGACCCTGTTACTATAGAAGACGTGGACAGGGTGTTGGGGGGACTGAATGCCACCACCTGTTTGTTGGACCCGTGCCCCTCCTGGCTGGTTTTGGCCACTCGGGAGGTGACACGAGGCTGGTTCCAGGGTATTATAAACGCTTCCTTGAGAGAGGGGCTTCTACCTACCACCTTGAAGGAGGCGGTGGTGCGGCCCCTCCTCAAGAAACCGTCCCTGGACCCAGCATTGTTATTAAATTATCGTCCCGTCTCCAACCTTCGCTTTGTTGCGAAGGTTGTTGAGAGTGTGGTGGCTCGTCAGTTTCCCCGATTCCTGGATGAAGCGAGTTATCTTGACCCCCTCCAATCGGGCTTCAGGCCCGGGCATAGCACGGAGACGGCGTTGGTCGCGTTGGTTGATGATCTCTGGAGGGCTCGGGACAGAGGTTGTTCCTCTGTCCTGGTCCTGTTAGATCTCTCGGCGGCTTTTGATACTGTCGACCACAGTATCCTATTGCAGCGGTTGGAGGGGTTGGGGGTTGGAGGCACCGTATTACGGTGGTTCTCCTCCTTCCTCTCCGACCGTTCGCAATTTGTGTTAACGGGGGGGCAGAGATCGTCCCCAAGGCCCCTGCTTTGTGGGGTGCCTCAGGGGTCGGTGCTCTCGCCCCTGCTGTTTAACATTTATGTAAAGCCGCTGGGTGAGATCATCCGTGGCTTTGGGGTGGAGTTCCATCAGTACGCTGATGATACTCAGCTGTACATCTCCACCCCGGGCCACCCCAACGAAGCCGTCGAAGTGATGACCCGGTGCCTGGAGGCCGTGCGGGGTTGGATGGGTCGTAACAGGCTTCGTCTCAACCCGGCCAAAACCGAGTGGCTGTGGTTTCCTGCGCCCAGATACAGCCAGCTTACTCCTTCGCTGGCCGTGGGGGGAGAGGTTTTGACCCCCGTGGAAAGGGCACGCAACTTGGGTGTCCTCCTGGATGTACGGCTGTCTTTGGAAGAACATATTGCAGCCGTCGCCAGGGGGGCTTTTTATCAGATTCGTCTGATTTACCAGTTGCGGCCCTTTCTGGATCTGGGCGCACTTCGCACAGTCACCTCCGCCCTCGTTATCTCCCGCTTGGATTATTGCAATGCTCTCTACATGGGGCTCCCCTTGAAGAGTCTCCGGAGGTTGCAGTTAGTTCAGAATGCAGCCGCGCGGGTGATTGTGGGCGCCCCTCGAAGCGCACACGTAACACCACTTCTCCGCAGGCTGCACTGGCTTCCTGTGGCCTACCGGATTCGATTCAAGGTGGTACTGATGGTATTTAAAGTGCTCCATGGCTCGGGACCTGGGTACTTACGGGACCGCCTGCTGCCATCAACAACCTCCCGCCGCCCAGTACGCTCCCACAGGGTGGCCCTACTTGGGGTGCCGCCGCCTGACCGTTGTCGGCTGGTGGCCCCGAGAGTTCGGGCTTTCTCTGTGGGAGCTCCCTCCCTATGGAATGATCTCCCCCCGGAGATACGGGCTATGACGGACATTCTGACCTTCCGGCGCGCAGTAAAAACCCTGCTTTTTGAACAGGCCGGCCTGGCCCAGTAACTATGTTTTTTGGTTTTAATCAATTAAATTAGGGTTTTATTAGTTTTAAATTTTTAACTTAAATTTTAATAGACAGCCGATTTGGTTATTTAATTTATTTTTAATAGTATTTATTACATTTTTATTGTATGTTTTAGTGGGCTGTTCACCGCCCCGAGTCCCTTTTTTGGGAGAGGGAGCGGTATAAAAGTATGATTAAAAAAAAAAAAAAAAAGGAAAAGTCCAATTCTGTTCTCAGGCACCACATTTCCAGATTTGCAGCATGTTACTGCATGGCTTGCTTTTTATAAATATTGTGTTCTTAAATGTCTTATTGATTATGCAGACCAGATCTCCAATATGGGAAATGATGCTCGACCGTGTTTACATAGCAACTTAAAATTCCCACTTTCTCACACACACATTGCAGAAATTATTACCCTTTTACTCTAATAATCCATGTGTAACAGCGAACCTGAATTCTATTTTTTTCACCATATTGTCTCTAGTTATATAAATCTTTTCATTTTAGTTCTTCCCCATTGTGAATTTTGCCTATGTTTTTATCTTATCCCAAGCTACATGCTTTCTGTCTTCATTCCTTGTTGTCTCCCTGATGATACACTAAATGCTTCTGTTCATTTCCTTGAAACTTCCCTCCTTTATGTTTGATTTCCCTTGAGACATGCAGGTCAAGTTTAATATGTCAACTGCTGCAGCCCTCTCCTGGTTTGTTTCTTACCTATATATTTTTTTATTTCCCCCATGACGAACTGCCTAAAAATGTGACTTTACTTTGTGTAGGAAACCTCTATTTTTTTTTCTTCATTTTTGCTTTTCTTCAAACAGCATTCCAAAATATGATCATAGGTCAACATAGGAGAAATATTGCAACATGGTAGGCAAGTACAACATGTAAAATAGAGTTGAACTGTTGAAGGCCTGCTATTCAGTGACATTTCCAAGATCTTCTCTATAATTGTGTATACTTTAAAAAATGTAGAATGACAAGTATTTTTTGTGTGTATGTGAAAGAAAAGGTCAAGGCTAAAGTAACATGTGTGTAGAAAATAATCTGAAACCCAAAGAGATAAATATATCTGTCTTATTTCCCCTGTCCTGTTTAAATCAGTCCTATTGAAAGCCTGCATTCCAGGATGATTTCTCTTTTTTTCACATTTCACCTGAATGTAATATATGAAAGAGATATTTTTATACAGCTCTAATTTTTTAATTGCTTTTGGTATTAGTATACCAATGTGGTAATATCTGAAACATAGCATCACCTTACAACCACAACTGAGTGCAAAATTTGATTATTATTATTTGATTATTATTGAGTGCACGGCTGTTGGTGGCAGCAGGCGGTCCAGTAAGTACCCAGGTCCCGAGCCATGGAGCGGTTTAAAGATGATCACTACCACCTTGAATCGGATCCGGAAGGCCACAGGAAGCCAATGCAGCACACACAGGAGTGGTGTAATATGGCAGTTCCGACCAACTGGACCAACTGCAGTCTCCGGATACTCTTCAAGGGGAGCCCCATGTAGAGAGCATTGCAGTAGTCCAAGCGGGAGATGACGAGGGTGGAGGTGACCGTGCGAAGTGCGTCCAGATCCAGAAAGGGCCGCAACTGCTAAATCAGACGAATCTGACAAAAAGCCCCCCTGGCGACGGCCGTAATGTGATCTTCTAAAGACAGTCGTACGTCCAGGAGGACATCCAGATTGCAAGCCCTTTCCATGGGGGGCAAAATTTCTCCCCCCACGGCCAGCGACGGAATAAGCTGGCTGTATCTGGGCGCAGGAAACCACAGCCACTCGGTTTTGGTTGGGTTGAGACGAAGCCTGTTAAGACCCATCCAACTCCGCATGGTCTCCAGGCACCGGGTCATCACTTCAACGGCCCTGGGTAGAGATGTACAGCTGAGTATCATCAGCATACTGATGGAACTCTACCCCGAAACCACGGATGATCTCACCCAGCGGCTTCACATAAATGTTGAACAGCAGGGGCGAGAGCACAGACCCCTGGGGCACCCCACATAATAGGGGCCTCAGGGTCGACCTCTGCCCCCATGTCAACATAAACTGCGAGCGGTCGGAGAGGAAGGAGGAGAACCACCGTAAAACGGTGCCTCCCACTCCCAACCCTCCCAACCGCTGCAATAAGATACTGTGGTCGACAGTATCAAAAGCCGCTGAGAGATCTAACAGGACCAAGACAGAGGAATAACCCCTGTCTCGGGCCTTCCAGAGATCATCCACCAACGCCACCAACGTCTCTGTGCGTTGTTATCTGTGTTTGAAATTTGATCACATGACCCTGGGACGCTGCAAAGGTCATAAGTGTGGAAAAGGATCATAAGCCACTTTTTTTCAATGCTGTTGTAACTTTGAACGGTCACTAAATTAACTGTTGTAAGTCGAGGGCTACCTGTATCTGTTTATATATATGTATGTATGTGTGCATGGTTCTTAAGGTCACTTCAGACTACAGATTTAAGAGTATAGGTTAGCTATAGAAAAATGACCAGGAATGATAATGATAATTTAGATGGGATATTCAAAAACAAATTTATCATGTTTAGCATCAGTGTGTTGGTTTGCTAGAGGAAAGTACCACTAATCTCGTCTCTTCCCATATTTAGGACTTATCACTGCTGATGAATAAAGGACACGCATACACACAAAAGTGTTTCTAACTGGATTGGCCTATAACTCTGCAAATCAATAAATCCTGTCTCTTTCTGTGCAGCAAATATCAGGTAACCCAAGCAGTTCAGTCTACAAAGCTGCTGATTCTGCCCCAGTTTCTCAGAACCAGATTATTAGTTTATTATTAGATATTATTAGATATAACTTCAGTCTCATCTTGAGTACAACATTTTTAGTTAAGGGAGTTGCAATGTATTAGTAAACCGAACCAGAAGAGAGCAAAAAGATAGTCTAAGTAATGAATAATATATTATTTGAGAAAATACTATTAATATGGATAACAGAGATCAATGAATAACATGATAATATTACTGAGGTTTCTTAAAGGATGCTAATGTTTTGAATTACACTAATAGATTGGACCAGTTTTGCAATTCCTGCTAATTTGTAGCTACCACTGGCCAAATGAATTACAGAAGTTTTTCTGCTGCCATCTTCTGGTTGGAGTGTATATCGTAAGATATTTGTGTAAGTAAAATTCATCCTGTTAGATTATATGTATTGGAAATTCCGCTAAATGGTTCAACAGGAAACATACAAAGACAGGTGGTTGCTATTTCATATACCAAGTAAAACAAAACATTCAAGGGTTATGTAGTGATTCTACTAATAGGTCAGGGCAAGTGTGCAAATCAAATAAAGCAAATCTTTACTGTGGCCATTGGACCAGAAAGTATAATAAAATGAATGGACCTGATTTGCATTGCTCCCTCTTTCCCTTTATCAGTTCCGTATGTGGTATATCATATTGTCCCACCCGTATTTTCAGAAGGGGCGGCATATGGTTCAGCAGTTCAGATGCTGGGCTTGGAAGCTGGAAAGCCAGCAGTCTAGGTTCAAGACCCAAGTATCATGCAATGGGGTGACTTCTTGACCTCACTCCAGCTCTTGCCAACCTAGCAGTTCAAAAGCACACAAATGTGAATAGATAAATAGGTACCACTTTGAAGGAAAGCTAATAGTGCTTCATGATATCATGCTGGCCACATGACTATAGAAATGTCTTTGGAAAGTGCTGAGTCAATGGCCTTGAAATGTAGATGAACATCGCCCCCTATAGTCAGCAATAACTAGTGAAATAAAATCCACAGGGACTCCTTTACCTTTTTAAAAATATTCCCAGTGGCTATTCTTCCTGTTAATAACATATTAATCATTAACATTAATAACCGTTTTCCCCCCAAAATAAGACCCGGTCTTATTTTCTTTTGGGGCCCAAAATTAGCACTTGGGATTATTATTGGGGAGGTTTTATTTTTTGACATGCAGGAGCTGTGAGCGTAGGAGCCAACAGCAGTAGGAGCACTACCACCGCCAGCCACACCTCTGTTCCACTGTCTACTTGCTTGCAGCTGCAATAGGCAAAACTCTCAGTGCACCACGGCCTCCACTCTCCCTGCTGCTGCTGGGACACTGGCGCTTGGGTCTTGTTGCACTGGAGGAACTGCTCTTGACAGGACACTATGAGGATTATCATACCGGTCAAGCCACTGTCAACAGGATGCTGTGAGATTTGTCTCACCAGTGCAGCTGCTCATGGCAGGACATTTCATGGTATGTTGTGCCATTGTGCGCATGAGTTGCTCCACTGGCATAATGAACTTCATGGCATCCTGCTGAGAGAGGCTCCACTGGTATGACAAACCTTGAGGCATCTGACCATGTGCAACCACAAGCCGCTGAAGAAGAAGTCGGGCAGTGGTGTGATAGGTGTCAGGATGTGGGAGGCCTGGCTGCAGTGGTCCTAAGGTAAGTGGGTGCAGGGCTCATGTGGCACTTCCAACCTGCCACTCCTGCCCTAGCTTTATTTTTACACTTGTGCCTAGCCACCCACCCCTGATGGTGGATGGTGCTTAAGTAGGACTTAATTTTGGGGCAGGGCTTATAGTAGGTGCAGATGTGAAAATTGGGCTAGGGCTTGTTTTCAGGGTAGGTTGTATTTTCAGGGAAACACAGGAGCAAAATCTCAATGGTCTACTTGCACTGACCTTCTCAATGCCTTTGTCTCCCTTTTTTTTCCTTTTACCAGTCAATACTGCCAGTATCTTTAGTTTTCCCAACCTTACTTCCTGAACTATTGCATTTTAATCCATATTTGAAACAAAAAATGCTCCATTTAATTCTTTAACTGAACCAAATAAGCAAATGTCTGGTTAGCACAAACTGCTTGAAACTATGGAATGGTTTCAACACAAGCCATTTCTACCTTTCTAAAATATTTTGAATGGTTATTTTGCTGCTGATGTTAATACAGTATAGTTCACTCAATTTCCACTCTCGTAGATGTGCTGACAGCAGCAACACCTAATGGATCTAGGTGCTGTTAAGCAGAGCTGTACATAGTAAATATTTGATTGGTAGACTGACAGGAAATCCCAGCAATCTAGTTTATAAAGTTGAAAAAAAATATGCTGGAGGATGTAGTGACATACATATTGCTGTCAAAAACACTCATCACTGAAAGCTGAACTTGAATCACAGGAGTCTATGTTTTTTGTTTTTATAATTGCAATTATTGCAACATTGCCAACTTGAAACCCTCCAATGGATCCATATTTGTGACTCCATCCTTAAATCAGATGACAGGCTAATATACATGGACTACATTGGCACAGCTATACTTTGGAAGGATTATGGGAGATGTTACCTTTTCTGTATTCCTTTGATGATAATTCTACATGGAGCACTGTAATCTGTTAACCTGTAGAAATGCTCTTCATGTAAATCAGAAATGGTGAACCATGGCCCTTTTATGACCTGTGGACTTTTATTCTCAGAGTTGAAGACCTGTGGACTTCAACTCCCAGAATTCCTGAGCCAGTTCTCCAATCTTTGAGGTAAAGGATAAAGACTGCAAGGGATAAATCCAAATCAGAATAGCAGATTTTTCTAGGTAATGACTCATTGCAGAGTCTTATATAAATAAAGCAGAATACAGATATGCATGCAGATGTAAAACATATGTTTTCATAAGTGATATGAAAAATAAGTGCAACTTATATTTTATGTTGAGAAAAGACACAATAAAAGTATCTGCATATTAACATTAATGAAAATTTTCATCTTGTTGTTTTAAAAACTTACCCAATAGTGGGACTTCCTTGTACCCCAGAAGATCTACACTAAAACACTTTTTACAGCTATTTAGATATTCGGTTTATTCTTTAAGAAAGAGTGATGTATTTTTCCCTCTATCCTTCCTGATGAAGACACTGAATTTCTTTCTGCAAATACTACAACTTGACTAGACAACCATTTGGCAGACACCAGATGGTTGGTGGGAATGTCTTATCATTGTCTGGCAGTTGCCAGAGCTTGGAGAGAGAGAAAGAATAAAATAAATGATGTCCATTACATAACATCCAACATGATCACTAAATGCTTATAGGACCTAAACTAAGTGGGAGGCTTTTAGATAAGCTTCCTGGTCCTCATATTACTTTCCTGCTTTAACAAATGATAAAGTCAATTTAAGGATAATGCAAGGCACACTTGTGTTAGAAATCTGTCTAATTTCTATTCCAAAATAATATCCGAACAAGAAAAAAAATCATTTATTATACTCCTATAAAAACAAAACAGCGGTAACTGAACAAAGTTCAACAATATATTTTGTCTGTATCTACAGCTTCTTTTCTTGCATTACCTTTTGCTTATAGTTCTTTGGAAGTTGAGTCGTAGCAACTAGTCTTCTTTTCTTTTTAGTTTTTTGCTGCTTTTCTAAGTAGCTTTTTCAGTCTGACCAAATTGGTTAGGGAGAGCCTATATATGTTCTGTGGTTTTGCTTCTTCTGTGCTGGGTCATCCTTTGGTGTAAAGGCTACTTAGTTTCTCCAAGGTAGAACTCTGAACATTCCTCACTACATTCAAGCTCTACCTTGGAAAAACTAAGCAGCCATTACACAAAAGGATGACCCAGCACAGGAGAAGCAACACCACAGGACCAGAACCAGCAGTATGCCTTAATTTAAAAGGAAAAGGACACTCTTTGGAGGACAATTATTATTTACATTTTTGACAGGGAAGTTAGAGAAAAGAGTGAAGGAATCCATTTATGCCAAAATGGAAATTTTTTTTTTCAATAGAGGTGGAGGCCTCAGACACAACCTGTGCCCCATTTTATATGCTGCTCTTGCATCAGTCCCCAGGAAGAACAAGACCACTTCACAGGTTCACTAGGGAGGCCACATGTAATGACCCACATAGGAGAAAGTATTTAGAAGCAACAATAACTCTCTGCTTACTCTGCCTAATGAGCCTATTCAGATCAAGTGAAAAATGAAACCACCCTGGAGGACATATATGGAGTACCCTTAACCAACTTGTTCAGATCAAAGAAATTACTTGGATAAGCAGTGAAACATTTTAAACCAAAAAGAAAAGAAGTCCAGTTGCCCTGACTCAATGTCCAGACAACTCTATCTGGATGACTGAGAATCTTCCTTGACATATTGCTTATAATTACTCTTGATTGATCCCTCAAGCTTCATTCCAACCAGAGATATTCACAAGGGAGTTCCAAAAAATTAAGATAGCAGCTGAGATACATAATAAAACAGTGTGGGATATGGTCATAGTTGCCATTTTCACTTTTTTTTTACTTCCATGTGTTAAATCCAATAAGGAAGATATAAATTAAAGCCTCCCAAAACAGTATGTTTTAAAAAAGAGTTAAAAGGAGGCAGCTGCCTCTGTCCTACTGGTAAAATTTCTAGGATTTAAGAATAGATAGAAAATATATAGTCAAGTAGAACATTTCTGGGTAGTTTGCTTTTCACTAAACTGCATCTTTCACAAATTATTAATGAAAATAGCACATTAGTAAATGCAGTCCAAAAATTTATCAACTTCTATTAAAATTCAGGAAGAAAGTGACATAATTGCTTTAATTGATAACCTATGAAGATATAGGTTATACTACTGTACTACCATTATGCATAACTTAGATCTTTATAATTGTAGAAAGCAACTCATTAATTGCTTCTACTGGTAGAAAGTATCTGTCCTTTACCATCCATGCCTACATCCTTCATTTTCAGTAGTTTAAGTGAAACTATTAGTTCATTTAACTAGCAGGTTTAATGACTGTATTTCTGTTTTAGTTAGAAATTTGATTTTCCTAATCTACCCAGTAAATTAGCTGGTCAGATTATAAATTTACTTTAAATGTGGAAATAGAACAATAAAATGGAATCACTAACTAAACAACTAATATTGAAAAGTTGTAAAACCTATAAAATCCCAAAAACAATTTCTTCACCTCATCAATGCTATGTAATGAATTTCAAATGGGTTGTAACTCATGTTTATTAAGATTCAATAATATCTGGATAGTATTCTTTTTTGCCAGAATCAATCTACTTCCATTCACCTCCATCAATCCTAGCTCCCTTGAAAATCAATGTCACTTATTCTATTGAGTAATTCAGTAATTATTGAATAAATGCCCAGAAGCAATTATAGTAAATATCAGGGTCATTTCCCCAGTATCTTATGGAATGAACCTTTGTGATGTGATTACATATGTGAGCCATCAACATTTCTCTTTCCTAACTGATAAATAATAAGCAGCATATTGGAATATATGTATATGAGAAAAAAGAATTTTGAGACATATACTGTATGATGCAATTATATATAAATTGCACTTTTTTGTTTGTTTTTCATTTGCAATGTGTTATCATGTTGTCACAGAATCGGGATTAGCTTTTTTTTTTACATGAACAGAACTGGGCAAAAGAAACATGCAGAAAAGCAACTGAGATATGAAGCAAACAAAGCAGAAATAGTACATTATACAATTCAATAACTCAGAAAGCTTCAATGTCATTCTTAACCATTTTGGAAGGAAAGAAACCAGGACTTTGGCATTCCAAAATCCTGACAAAACAATTCTGTGGAAGTATGTACAGATTCATTGTAATTTTCCAATCCTTGAAGTAAAACCTGAAAAAAGAAAAAGTAATTTTGATACTAGTCACTTTGGCATAGTTGTTCTTCATGGAGTAGAAGACTTCTAAACTGTCACTGTTTGCATTCCCAATCTGTCAAATAAATCTGATAGCAACCCATGGTGTCTCAAAATCAATCTGAAAATAACCCATGGTCTTCTTTACTGCTGATACATTTGCATCACGGTGGACAAAAAATATTTTGTTGCAATAAAAATTCCCTTATCCTTTTCTCACTGCTCCAAAAAGGAGACAAATGAAAGGTCTTTCAAAAAAAGCAAACATATATAGTATTCTCTGTTTGACTGTCCCCATGGAGGTGTAGTGAAAAATAGACAGAATTTGTCAATTTCATTCCAGCTCCCTTCCTTAGGACTACTAGAAGACAAATTGATCTGTTCAACCTCTATCCCCTTCAAAGCCCTAAAGCTCAGGTTGGAAGAGTTTGAGCCAAAGAGTCTTTTCAATGGTGATGCATCTCCATAACATTCATAGACCTCCAACATTCTAGCTAAATAACAGCTTCAGATTAGTTTCTTTGGGATTATAGCTGAATTGGAAGTAACACGGAGATGGAATCTATTTAGGAACAGCATATACATCTTATATTAGAGGTCTCCAAACTTGACAACTTTAAGACTTTGGATTTCAACTCCCAGAATTCTCCAGCCAGCATAGAATTCTCCATAGCTGGCTGGAGAATTCTGGGAATTGAAATCCAAAGTCTTAAAGTTGCCAAGTTTGGGGACCCCTGTCTTATATGATAAATACTCTGACATAGGCTATAGTTGGAAAAAAAACCCTGTGTTCTGCTTTATATGTGGAGAAAATGTATTACTATGATAAAAATCTGCCTTCCATCTGTCTTCCAAATGCTATCTTCCTCTGCCGAAGAATCTTCCATTTTTTCTTTTCACTTGTTTCCTGTCTCTTTCCCAATTCTTTTTCATTTCTTTGTGCAATGACTTTTCTCTCATTAATGCAAAGTGGCTGAAAATGATCCAGGATTCCCTTTTCCCCTATAATTAATATTTCCTTTGTTTTGCAGCCTTTTCAACTGTCTGCATTTTCTCCTACAAAATATAGAGAGCCATGGCTAGTGTTAATTTGTTACTTAAATTATTTCTGTACTACTATATCTTTACAACACAAAGTGGTTTACAATTTTAAACAAATTATATGATCTTAATGGTCTTTTAACTAGAGTATGGAAAACTAAATAAAACATAAGGTAAAGGTTCCCCTCGCATATACGTGCTAGTCATTTCCTGCTCTAGGGGGCGATGCCATCTCCGTTACAAAGCTGAAGAACCAGTGCTGTACGAAGACGTCTCCAGGGTCATGTGGCCAGCATGAGTAAATACCGAAGATGCACAGAACATTGTTACCTTCCCACCAAAGTAGTACCTATTTTTCTACTTGCATTTTTACATGCTTTCGAACTGATAGATTGGCAGAAGCTGGGACAAGTAATGGGAACTCACTCTGATATATGATGCTAGGGTTTCAAACTGCCGAACTGCTGACCTTTCTGATCGACAAGCTCAGTGTCTTAGCCACTGAGCCACATAGACACCATAAACATAGACACCAGAAAAATGATTGTATAAGAAAAGTTGGCAGATTCACATACAGGTCAACTTTCTTTGTAAACTTAGTTTCTCTTAACTAATGGCACCCACACACATACTATATTCTTGAAAATTTCATCAAGCTTTCTTTTTCTTTACTATAATTTTTTTAAACAGGTATTTTTAAGCAAGTGTATTCTCAAAATATAGTAAAATGTTCAGTACAATGCTTTGGATATGCTTTAGCAACATTTTACAACATAACTAAAGTATACATTATTTTGTCATATAAGTGACAGGAGATGCCACAAGATGTATTTAGGATGTAGGTGTACAATACATGTAGATTAGAAAAAGAAAACAAGGCAAGTGAGACTTGAGTGAATGAATAATTTGGCAAAATTAATTAAGACTTAGAAACATATGACAAAAAAGAATAATGAACGGTGAATGGAAGCCTTTAGAATTATAAAATCTGAAATGCTTTTTGAAAATACTGCTTGAAATACTACTTGAAATACTCATGTTTTCTACATTATTTTCTCTTTGGTTGACATAATTGGCAAAGGAGAATTTTGAATAATGAGCATTTTTTCCCTTGCATTTATTATTTTCCTTTCTGTGCTTCACTATCACTCATTCTTCCTGAAACGATGAACCATTTCAGTGGGACTTTATAACATTTTAGGCTTTAGATCAAGAGTCTTCAAACTTGGCAATTTTAAGACTTGTGGACTTCAACTCCCAGAATTCCTGAATTAACATGACTGTAGGAAGAATTCTGGGAGTTGATCCACAAGTCTTAAAGCTGTCAAGTTTGAAGACCCCTGCTTTAGACCAAACTTATTGAATTTATTTATTTATTCTGATCTACATGATTTATATAGCCACCCATATCAAACAAGTAACTATGAATAATTTTGCAAGATTAAAACGTACACATCTACAAGACATAACAATGATCCCACTAACATCAATCATCAATAGATCTCATATATTATGACATAATAAGCCACAATCGCTTCAAGATGTGAGTGCTCAAATCATACAATAAGATGAAAATTAGTCACATTAAACTAATTTGCATAAATGTTTTAAATAAAAATGAGCTGTCTCATCCTTCAATTTTTAATAGCTATATTGTCTTTTGTGCAATCTATTTGGTGATGGTCCCATTAAAGTAGGACCTTCCTAAAATAACAGTCCTGAATTTTTTTATATTTCTGACATGTGAAATTATATTTCAGAATTAAATATAAGAGTTAATAAATCAAGATTCAATAAAAGGAATTGAGTGTTGCACTGTAGTCACTACATAATAAGTAAGCTTCCTTTGTTATTATATTGACCCTTATAAACTATGAGTAAGTTCTTATATTTGTCTTACTTGTAAAAGCTTTTATTCTCATCACTTCATTGGGGAGGTAGAATTCTCATTACATTAAAAAGATTTCAGTTTTGATAGCAAGGGTTGTCTCATGATTTGGCTGTATTCTCTCACAAAATTAAGGCTGTGACTCATTTCCTTAATTATTTTTTGTCTAGAGGAATAAGATTGGCTATGACTATAAGATATTGGATTGTTGCTTTCTTCTTTCTTAACCTGAAAGTAATGATACACAAGTCAACCAATATGCTTTCTTTATGTGAAAATCCAACACTGTATGGTGAGTCATATTGTACGATTAATGTAAAATTGACATGAATGCAATAACTTAAGTAAGTTACAGTCAAAAATGTATTTCCAAGAAAAAATTAATGAAAAATAATGCCAAGAATCATTCTGATCCTATTGAGCTTGCTCAGGATATAATATGAATAAATCAGCTATAGAAAATAAACTATATAAAGTCAAATTTCTATTCTTGCATCTCACTTTATATCCATATAGCAAGTAAATTAACCTCATTTGCAGATGTTGAATTGTTGCTTTAGGGCAACCAGGGTAGAAATATTGATTCTGTCACAGAGTTCTAGAACTAGTGTCAGAAAGTTAATAGCAATTGTTGTAAATATATCGGAAGTTATTTCAGCTTTTCATACTACAAAAATCTCCAGTGATAAAAAAGACATCCCAAAATTACTACAACTGCATTTCTCCCCCATAAATCTCCATAATAATATCCCAGAGGGCCTTTGGTGAGATTACAAGTACACATTTACTAAATTAGGTTCAGTGTCTATATCATTTGTGCCACATTAATATTCACTACTATGAATGTGGGTGAAACTAATACAGTGTTGAAAAAAAAGTAATCAATCTTGAAGCTCATAAGCCAATTAGAATAATAGTTATCAACACACTTGATAAGTGCAAGGTCCTAACTACACTGTCTACTAACAACATGGCTTGCATTAATGTCAGTATATTATTTTCTTTATTCCTAAATGGGAACTAGGGTAATTTTTATCTAAAGTTCAATGCATTTGGAAGAAAGGTTTAACACTTACTCAAAGCTTTGCACAATAATTAATAATAGAATAAACCATCCTATTGATGGTGATGATGTTATCGATTCAGTTGAGTCTGACTCTTGGCAATTTTATGAGCCGGGCCTCTCCACATCTCCTGACCTTACAGTATTTGAATTGTTTAATGCTATGTTGGTATCAGTTTTGATGGTGTCACCATGTTCTTTGATGGCATGGTTTCCTTTTACCACTAACTTTTCCAAACATAATTGCCTTCTCCAGTGAATCTCCTTGCATAATATTGCCAAAGTAAATTAGAGGCAATTTGGGGATTTTGACTTCTAGTGACATATCTGGTGTTATGCACTCCAGTAATTGCTTATTAGTCACCTTTGCTGTCCAAGTGATATTCAGGAGTCTTCTCCAGCACCACAGCTTAAATGAGTCAGTTTTCTTTCTGTGTTACTTTTTTGAGGTCCAATTTTCACAACCATATGGAGCTACAGGCACCACAATAGGCAACACCTATATTTGGTTGCCAGGCTGATGTCCTTGCTTTTTCACATTCAGCTCATATTCATCATTGCTGTGCAACCTGGTGCAATCCAACATTTTATTTTTGTACTTTGAACTATCTGCGATCCTAGGAAAGTGAATTTCTATACATTTTATCTCTTCACCATCAATTTCTATTGTTGATATTTGTTGATATTTCCCTTCCTTGCAGTGGTCATTTGCTTGCTCTTTTTGAATCAGGAAGAGACCAACATTCTCATTTCCTTCTTTGATTTTCTCAACCAGATGTTCCCAGGCTTTTTTGTGTTTGTTTGTTTAAGAGGAGAGTTGTATCATCAGCATATCATAGCGAATACCATAGAGGACGTGGACAGAATACTGAGGGGACTGAATGCTACCACCTGTTTGTTGGACCCGTGTCCCTCCTGGCTGGTCTTGGCCACCCGAGAGGTGACTCGAGGCTGGCTCCAAGGCATTATAAACGCTTCCTTGAAAGAGGGGTTTCTACCCGCCTCCTTGAAGGAGGCAGTGGTACGACCTCTCCTCAAGAAACCGTCCCTGGATCCAGCACTGTTATCAAATTACCGTCCTGTCTCCAACCTTCGCTTTGTTGCAAAGGTTGTAGAGACTGTGGTGGCACGTCAGTTCCCGCAGTACCTGGATGAAACGAGTTATCTCGACCCCCTCCAATCGGGCTTCAGACCCGGGCACAGCACAGAGACGGCATTGGTTGCGTTGATGGATGATCTCTGGAGGGCACGAGACAGAGGTTGTTCCTCTGTCCTGGTGCTGTTAGATCTGTCAGCGGCTTTTGATACTGTCGACCACAGTATCTTATTGCAGCGATTGGAGGGGCTGGGGATTGGAGGCACCATCCTACGATGGTTCTCCTCCTTCCTCTTCGACCGTTCGCAATTTGTGTTGACAGGGGGACAGAGATCGACCCCAAGGCCCCTGCTTTATGGGATGCCTCAGGGATCGGTACTCTTGCCCCTATTGTTCAACATTTATGTGAAGCCGCTAGGTGAGATCATCCGTGGCTTTGGGGTGGAATTCCATCAATACGCTGATGATACTCAGCTATACATCTCCACCCCAGACCACCCCAACGAAGCCGTCAAAGTGATGACCCGATGTCTGGAGGCCGTGCGGGATTGGATGGGTCATAACAGGCTTCGTCTCAACCCGACCAAAACCGAGTGGCTGTGGTTTCCTGCTCCCAGATACAGTCAGCTTGTTCCCTCGCTGACCATAGGGGGAGAGGTACTGACCCCTGTGGAAAGAGCGCGCAATCTGGGTGTCCTCCTGGATGTACGGCTGTCTTTGGAAGAACATATTGCAGCCGTCACCAGGGGGGCTTTTTATAAGATTCGTTTGATCTACCAGTTGCGGCCCTTTCTGGATCTGGACGCACTTCGCACAGTCACTTCCGCCCTTGTTATCTCCCGCTTGGACTACTGCAACGCTCTCTACATGGGGCTCCCCTTGAAGAGTCTCCGGAGGTTACAGTTAGTCCAGAATGCAGCTGCACGGATGATTATGGGCGCCCCCAAGGACACCCACATAACACCACTTCTCCGCAGACTGCACTGGCTTCCTGTGGCCTTCCGGATTCGATTCAAGGTGGTACTATTAGTATTTAAAGTGCTCCATGGCTCGGGACCTGGCTACTTATGGGACCGCCTTCTGCCACAAACAACCTCCCGCCGCCCAGTACGCTCCCACAGGGTCGCCCTGCTTGGGATACCGCCACCTGATCGTTGTCGGCTGGCGACCCCGAGATTACGTGCTTTCTCTGTGGGAGCCCCCTCCCTTTGGAACTATCTCCCCCCGGAGATACGAGACACATCGGACATCCTAACCTTCCGGCATGCAGTCAAGACCTTACTTTTTAAGCAGGCCGGCCTAGCCAATTAAAGGTTTTCTGAGATTTTTAAATTTTAGATTCAAATAAGACTTTTAATTCTATTTGACGGGACTCAATCATTTACTTACTTACTTATTTTACTCATTTATCTTATTTTCATCTATCTATATTCAATTCTGAGTTAATTACTGTTACTGTTGACTGTATCTTTATATGTTTAGACTGTACACCGCCCCGAGTCCCTTTTGGGAGAGGGAGCGGTATAAAAATACGATAAATAAATAAAATAAATAAATATCGAAGATGTTTCTTCCATCAATCTTTACCCCAATTTCTGACTCTTCAAAATCTAGCTTGCTCATGATCATTTCAGCATACAGGTTGAATAAGAAAGGGAAGAAAATGTAACCTTGTTGCACTCCTTTATCTATTTTTAATTAATCAGTGTCTCCATATGGTGTTTGCACAGTGGCTTCCTGATTTGTGTACAGTGATTGCACAATTTGACCGAATGGACCCCCGGTCTGGTAGGGTTCTCCATAGCTTCGCATGATCAGTACAAATCCTTGAGAAGCCAGTTTGGACATTGGTAATTCCTTTTTGATGGTTGGTTCTAGATATTGTTGCATAATTTTAAGCAGAAGCTTTCAATGTAAGGAATGAGGACAATTGTGTGATAATTGGAGCAATCTTTAGAGTCACCTTTTTTCAGTTGTGGAATGAACACTAAGCACTTCCAGTCTGGTGGCCACCTGTTGGTTTCCCAGATTTTCTGGCATAGGTCTCTAATGACTGGATGGTACAGATCTTAGTAATTCTGCAGGGAGAGGGTCAACAATGGAGTCTTGTTGTTTGGCATCATGGATGGCCTGTTCTATTTCTACTTTTCTTTCCTTGTCATCCTGAGGCTGAGACCCTTTGCTATCTGTGTACACTCTTCTTATATACATAATATCTGTTCTGAATGCCTTATTGGTTAGACAGTTCTTTCCCTTGCTTGTTTTTAATGATGCCTTTACGAGCAATAAATAATGCTTGGATCTTTTCAACTTGCATAAATGCATTCCTGGTATGTAGTCCACTTTGAGACTCCCTTTATGTAGTCCACTTTAAGCTTTTTGCATCACTCATTTCAGTAAACTTCATTATCCTTTCTTGCTGCCCTCTGGAAAGCTGCAATCAGTCTTCTTAGTTCTTCCCATTTGCCTGCAGCCTTGGCTGCTTGTCTTTGCCTAGCTATTTTGATATTTTCATCTGAGAGCTCTTGCACTTTTTCTTTGGCTTCTTGTTTGGTATTTCCTGCCATAGTTGATCAGGTATCTTCTCAACAATGTCCAATAGACATTGGGAAGCCACTGTGTCTCAGACGACCGGGTGTGAGCTCCTTTTCGTGAAGTTCGGTCCCAGGGCTCAGGTGGGCCTGCTGGTCGCATACCTGGCTCCCTGCTATGCGGCAGCGGCCCTGCTTGAGCTCCTTGAGGTCATAGCTGGCGTGGCAGTTGGGACCCCCAGGCTTATGGTCATGGGGGATTTCAACTTCCCCTCTGCCGGCGGTGCCTCGGGGATTGCTCAAGAGTTCGTGGCTTCCATGACGGCCATGGGCTTGACCCAGTTAATTCGGGACCCCACTCACGTGGGAGGTCACACCTTGGATTTGGTTTTTGTCTCTGATCAGTGGCAGAGTGATCTGGGTATAGGGGATATAGTTGTAGAACCCCTGTCATGGATGGATCACTCGCTCCTGAAGCTCGACTTCCGTTCCGCACCCCCTGACCACAGGGAGGCGGGACCAGTAAAACGGTACCGCCCCAGGTGCCTGATGGACCCTGATAGGTTCCTGACGGAGCTTGGGCCATTTCCCGAAGCTCGCACACACGACTCGGTTGAGGGCTTGGTTGTCACCTGGGATAGGGTGGCTGCTGGGGCCCTCGACGAGTCATGCCCTTGCGGCCTCTGACCCGGTGCCGATCCCAAGTAGCTCCTTGGTTTTCTGAGGAGCTAAGGGAGATGAAGCGCCGGAAAAGACGCCTAGAGAGTAGTTGAAGGGCTAGCCGCTCTGGGTCTGACCGAACACTATTACGATCTTATATTAAGACGTATTTAGTGGCGATAAGGATGGCGAGGAGGTCTTACCTCTCCACCCTTATTGCGTCCGCGGAAAACCGCCCAGCTGCCCTGTTTAGGGTGACCCGCTCCCTCCTCGAGGTGGGAGCACGGGAGGACCCCTTGCAGGGGCGGGCTGAGGAGTTTTCTAGGTTTCTGCAGGACAAAATCGCTCAGATCTGGGACGAGCTGGACTCCGACTGGGCATCTCTGGGCGGGGGGGTGGGGGTGGATATCGGTGAGGTCAATTGGGTTGAGTTTGACCCTGTTACTTTGGAGGACGTGGACAGGATACTGGGGGGGCTTAATGCCACCACCTGTTTGTTGGACCCGTGTCCCTCCTGGCTGGTTTTGGCCACTTGGGAGGTGACACGAGGCTGGTTCCAGGGCATTATAAACGCTTCCTTGAGAGAGGGGCTGTTACCTGCCGTCTTGAAAGAGGCGGTGGTGCAGCCCCTCCTCAAGAAACCGTCCCTGGACCCAGCATTGTTATCTAATTATCGTCCTGTCTCCAACCTTCGCTTTGTTGCGAGGGTTGTTGAGAGTGTGGTGGCACGTCAGCTCCCGCAGTACCTGTATGAAGCGAGTTATCTCAACCCCCTCCAATCGGGTTTCAGGCCCGGGCACAGCATGGAGACGGCGTTGGTCGCGTTGGTCGATGATCTCTGGAGGGCTCAGGACAGGGGTTGTTCCTTTGTCCTGGTCCTGTTAGATCTCTCAGCGGCTTTTGATACTGTCGACCACAGTATCTTATTGCGGCGGTTGGAGGGGTTGGGAGTGGGGGGCACCGTGTTGCGGTGGTTCACCTCCTTCCTCTCCGACCGTTCGCAATTCGTGTTGACAGGGGGCAGAGATCGGCCCCAAGGCCCCTACTGTGTGGGGTGCCTCAGGGGTCGGTGCTCTCGCCCCTGCTGTTCAACATTTATGTTAAGCCGCTGGGTGAGATCATCCGTGGCTTTGGGGTGGAGTTCCATCAGTACGCTGATGATACTCAGCTGTACATCTCCACCCCGGGCCACCCCAACGAAGCTGTCGAAATGATGTCCCGGTGCCTGGAGGCCGTGCGGAGTTGGATGGGTCATAACAGGCTCCGTCTCAACCCGACCAAAACCGAGTGGCTGTGGTTTCTTGTGCCCAGATACAGCCAGCTTGTTCCTTCGCTGGCCGTGGGGGGAGAGGTTTTGACCCCCGTGGAAAGGGCGCGCAATCTGGGCGTCCTCCTGGACGTACGGCTGTCTTTAAAAGAACACATTGCAGCCGTCGCCAGGGGGGCTTTTTATCAGATTCGTCTGATCTATCAGTTGCGGCCCTTTCTGGATCTGGGCGCACTTCACACAGTCACTTCCGCCCTCGTTATCTCCCGCCTGGATTATTGCAATACTCTCTACATGGGGCTCCCCTTGAAGTGTCTCCGGAGGTTGCAGTTGGTCCAGAATGCAGCCGCGCAGGTGATTGTGGGTGCCCCTCGGAGCTCCCACGTTACACCGCTTCTCCGCAGGCTGCACTGGCTTCCTGTGGCCTTCCGGATTCGATTCAAGGTGGTACTGATGGTATTTAAAGTGCTCCATGGCTCGGGACCTGGGTACTTACGGGACTGCCTACTGCCATCGTCAACCTCCCGCCGCCCAGTACGCTCCCACAGGGTTGCCCTACTTGGGGTACCGCCGCCCGGCCATTGTCGGCTGACGGCCCCGAGAGTTCGGGCTTTCTCTGTGGGAGTTCCCTCCCTATGGAATGATCTCCCCCTGGAGATACGGGCCATGACGGATATCCTGACCTTCCGGCGCGCAGTGAAAACCCTATTTTTTAGACAGGCTGGCCTGGCCCAGTAATTGTGTTCCGGTTTTAAATTTAATTGGGTTTTAGTAGTTAATTTTATATTTTTAATTTTTAATCGAATCACTGATTCTATATTGTTAAATCCTCAATTAGATGGGACACAGCTGGACCAATTTGTTTAATATATTTTTAATTGTATTTATAGTATATTTATTACGTGTTTTTAGTAGGCTGTACACCGCCCCGAGTCCCTTTTTGGGAGAGGGAGCGGTATAAAAGTTTGATAAATAAATAAATAAAAATAATTCAAACCTATTTTTCACCTCTGTTGTAAATAGGAAGTAATATTCAAAGTATATCTTTGAATATTAACATTAGGAGTATCTTTATATATTAATGTTAACAAAAGAATTATTAAGAGGTTCACCCAACTGCATGCATTAGGATTTATTCTCAGATTTTAAGATTAATGAGCATACATGAAGCTACCACTCATCATACAAGACAAGTATTATCATCCTGGGCCAGAGATGGAAGCTGCTGTGTTGAAGGGTTGAACATATTTCCAGATACATAGGCAGCCTGGCTCATGCAGACATATAAGAACCTTCTCATAATGAATTACACCAAGTCAGAATATTCATGAACTGGAAGAGACATGGTAACAAGGTCAGCCAATGAATAGGCATAGCAACTAAGTCAGCCTATGAGGACTCTTTGGAAACTAATTGGAAGGACCCTCTGTATTCAGCTGTGAGCTCTGAAACTGAAAACAAATCTATTCTAGTCTGCAACTCTGAATCAAAACTGAAAGCGTTCTCTGCTGTTCTCTCCTCTGCTTTTGTTTTGCCTGTAACCACTACCATGTTGGAAGAATCTGCTGTTGGTATTATAAATTTACTTCATGTGTTATTATGTAAATAAAGAAGTTAATGAATCCTGTTAAATCAGTTATCTGAGTGTGCTTTCTGGATTTGATTTTCTGCAACAAACTCTGATACACCATTGTTGATGGGACTGAACATTGCATATATATGGTTTGATCAACCCACTATTAGAGCTCACCCTTCATTTGCTGCTTTCAGAATATCCAAAAATGGGGAATAAAACCACCCAGTAACATTAGCTCAGTGTTATACGGTCATTTAAAGGATATGGATATGTTAAGTTTCTGGCAGATTTAATAGAGAAAGCAGGGAGTGAAGTTGAAAATCTTACCGTTATTCCTCTAATAAGATAATTCCATCTTAGTTTTTCTATAGTCCAAATCAGTTGGTTTTTTTTTTAAATGGATGCTTTTGCCATAATTGATTTAAACAGATTGGCAGTAGCTCTACACAGTTCAGAAAGAAGGTGCTAGGTTCACATTTGGGACCATCTGTATGCAGAACATGTGTCTACCATCTATATAATTATAATTCTATACTTCTTAATTGTTTTATTTCTGATATGTGTAAGTTAATATACTTTTACTTCTATGTAAAAATAATTTCAACTGCAATGGGTGACTAACAGCTCTGCAACTTTTCAAAAGCTTCATTATTTGTTACAATTAAAACTGACTTTTAAAACAGATTTTTTCCCCATATTTCATTATGAACTTGAAAAAAAGATGCAATGCCATTATTTGCATTAAGTCTAACAAATGGCTTCTTTAAAGTAGTGATATCTTCTTTTGGTAAAATCAGATTAATGCAAATAACAGAGAGGTGTTGTACATGCACTAATGCAAAATCTAAAGCATTTCATTGGGAGCAATTAGATGTAAACATTGCTCTATAGCACAGCGGTGGCTAACCTTTTTGGCACTGACCGCATACACCAGAAACCGGAAGACCAGCTCCTTCACGCACGTGCATGTGGGATTGCCAGAAACCGGAAGATTAACTTCCTGGTGCACGCATGCGCACTGGCCACCTGGCCTTCTGGTTTCTAACGTGCATGGATGCGCAAAGACCAGCTGGCCAGTGTATGCATGCGGTCTAGGGAGCTGGACTTTCCGGTTTTCATCACTCCCACGTTTACGAAAACCACCTGGCTGGTGCATGCATACACACCAGGGGAGCTGCTCTTCCAGTTTCTGGCACTCCCATGCACGCGAAAACCAGCTGGCCAGTGCACATGCACATGCCAGAACCCAGAAGAGCAACAGGCGATAGCTGGCATGTCTGGAAAGACTGCTCTGCATGCCACATTCAGCACACATGGGATAGGTTCACCATCATGGCTCTAGCATCAAATTTCATTGATATCATATTTAATCAAAGTACTCAAATTATTGATATTGTTTTGTGAAAATCTACAAAGAGTAAAATGGCCAATTTATGCAAACCTGTTAGATTCCCTACTAAAAAAGTCGGAAGCTGCCTATATTTTTATTTATTTATAAATCATATTAATATGGCTGCTTGTCTTACAATTAAGTGGAACATACAAGAAAAAATATTTCAGCTTAAGAAATTATCCTTGAGTCAAAATTATTACTAATATGCTGAAAATTTGGGGAAGGTGTTTTTAAATTTGTATCAGAACATTTCCCCAAACATTTCATTATCAATCATTGTTTTTTTTTAAGTTTACTTGTGCTAGTTTGTCCTTCATATGGAACACTTCAGAGCCCTCGTTAATTGTTTTCCTGGGTCAGCTTTGTTTATTACTTCTTATCTGAATAACACTCTTTTCATAGAGTAATTATAAATCCTATATACATATATCTTGAACAACAGCATGGTCAGGGGAGAAAGGAAGTTCTGTCTCATGAAAGTAGCATTGTTATATGGCATTGTGATGCATGCCCTACCCCCTTTATATATATCTTGTGCCTTGCATGCACAAATAAAAGGAATGGAACTTATCGTTCAACGTGGCTTTCATCTTGTGAATGTTGCTATATCTCATGACAAATTCTATGGAATTCAACACAGTCTAATGTAGCTGTGCATAACACTGCACAATCACCTGGCTAAATCCCAAACCACCATGCCTTGCGTTGCAAAAATGGACATTTATGAACATTTGTTTATTTGGAACAAATACATGTACATTAACTAAGTCTGGGTGGCTAACAATCAATGTACAATAGTAAAACAACTTTAAAACATACTGCAAACAAAAGAAAAAATAGCATTAAACTAATTGAAATACAATAATTAGGACACAACGTAACTAATTCACAACACAAGTGCACATATATTGGGCTCCACTAATGTCCTGCCTTAATACACAGATCTTCATAGTTTCCTGGGGAAAACAGTTCATAAGGCTGTCACCAGGAAGAGAGAAGTTAACTCATTCTGAGTCAAATCACTTCATTCATCTATCAGTTACTTTGTGTGGTAATCCGTCTCCAAACACTCAAGAGAGGTATTCCTAGTCTTCGTGT
The DNA here is from genome assembly GCA_023653725.1 of Bungarus multicinctus. Lineage (NCBI taxonomy): Eukaryota > Metazoa > Chordata > Lepidosauria > Squamata > Elapidae > Bungarus > Bungarus multicinctus. The sequence continues at coordinate 29,973,013 of CM042849.1, read as the reverse complement.
CTGAGTCGTTCTTTGTTGAAAGTATCAGAAGGATTTTGAATTTTATCCTAATTTACCTATTACATTCATGAATTATTCATAGGACTAATGCATATAAGATGTTCATTATATAATGTTTTAGCTCTTGATTCTCCCTGAAACCTTTGAAAGATTTTAATTGTAAAAGTATTACTCTGAGTGGGCTAAGATTATATTTTCACTCCAGGCATGCACATATCCAGGCATATACATACACAGTCACAGATGTAACAAATAAGTAAATATGCATAAAAAGAGAATGTGTATGTGCAAATGTTAGCAACTTGTCTTTTAGACAAGAGAATTCAGTTAAGTGTTGTCAGATTTTAAAAGCTTGGTTTTTATAAAGCTGATTTTATATCATAAGCTTTCTTGCTGGTAGGACTACCTCAATTCTATTGAGGACTATTGATTTAATTGGGCAAGGATATGACCTGAACTGTACAATATTAAGTGTACAACAATGCATTTAATTACTTTACATCATATTCAAGAACAGTTTGCTATGCTACATATATATATAATAGTTGTCAAGGCTTTTATTTTGGCAACTTTCTCTCACTAGTAATAAACAAGAGTTACTGTGCCACAAAATCTGAACAGACTCTTATAAGCCTGGAAAATTATAAAGAAAACTCTAATTTCAATTATTCCCTCAATTTTTGGAACCCAATATGGTAGCCCAAAATAAACTTGATATTTTTAAGTTCCTATATAATTAATACAATTTCTCATTACTAGATAGTCTCCCACAAAATAGGGAGTTATGTGTAAGATAGAAGCAGTTATAATAGTTAGCATAATATAGTTACAGTTAGTATAATATAGTTATACTATATTTTATATAGTTATACTATCAATTTCTTATTAGTGCATGCTATCTTATACCTACATTTATAAACATTAATGTTAGCTAGAAAATCTTTTCTCTAGGTTGCACATCCATGGTATTTTCCATACTTGCAAAATGATAACTGCAGCTACCAGAACATTATCAAACATAATAAGGTATAAACATGTTACAGAGTATTACTGCAAAACTATACTGTATCTTTATTGCCTTATTCATTTATTTATTAACTCAAGGTAATCTGCACCAAACTTGATTGCAGGAAATACGACTTCAGCAACAGAGTTGTCAGTGTCTGGAATACTCTACCTGACTCTGTGGTTTTTTCCCCAAACCTCCAAAACTTTAACCTTAGACTGTCTACTATTGACCTCACCCCTTTCCTAAGAGGTCTGCAGGAGACGTGCATAAATGCACCAACATGCCTACTGTCCCTGCCCTAATGTTTCTTTTTATTCATATTCATTTCATGTATTCATAATCATGTTTATACTTATACCTGTTATCTAATACTTGCTTGACAAATAAATAAATAAAAATAAACAAATAATATTATATGGTATAATGATGAGCTCTAAAATTGCAAGATTTTTTCTCTCTAAAGCTTAATAAGTATGCTGATTATGCTTAGGAAAAGTTTGTAGAACAGCTTTCTTTAGTCTCAGATTCCCCCTCTATTTGGCAGTACATTAATGGAAATGGAAAATTGCCTCATTCTAAATGTCAGAATAACAGAGCACCAAAAACAGTTCAGTCATGTCTTTCAAACCACGCACATATGGTTCAGCACCAAATGTCACTATTCTTCCCCACTTCCTTCCCATTTGTCTCTTGTCTCTTATCACTGTCTGAGTCAAAACTTTCTCAAAGACTCCTTTTCTAGACTATGTAACTTGACAAGGTATTTTTCTAGCTAAGAAAGCGTAATGCTCTGTCACTTGCTAACCTAAATTAGGTGCACCCCACACAGAGGACACGTGGCGACACATGCCATTCTTAAAAGTCAATTTCTCTTTTGTTATAATTTTCTTTTGTGATTCTCTTGTGATTCAATACTGCACTATACTGAAAAATTGGAAAGAAGGGGAGGGGAGACGAGAGGAAAGGAGGAGAAGCTGCCTGCATTTTTATTCCTCTACAGAACACTGCACTTAAACTAGCTATTTTACTTCTTCAGTTTACCACTTCTGAGGATCCAGGACAGTGGTGGGATTCAAATTTTTCTACTACCGGTTCTGTGGGCGTGGCTTGGTGGGCATGGCAAGGGAAGGATACTGTAAAATCTTCATTCCCTCCCCACTCCTGTGGGAATATTCCCTCCCCACTCCTGGGGGAAGATTCCCTCCCCACTCCTGGGGGAAGATTCCCTCCCCACTCCTGGGGGAAGATTACCATCGGTTCTCTGAACTACTCAAAATTTCCACTACCGGTTCTCCAGAACTGGTCAGAACCTGCTGAATACCACCTCTGATTCAGGAGTAGAGTTTTCTCATACATCTTTTCACTGGTTTTGATGAGCACCTTGTCCTCATTTGACCTTTGCTAAAAAAATATTGATTTAAAAATTATTTTATTTATAATGGTTTACTTTTAATTTTAATGACACATTTTCTCTTCAGCTTTACAATACTATACAATACTATAAATTCTCCATCAAACATTTTATGTCAACTAGGACTGTGCATATTTTTACAGATGAGGGATCAGTATGCCAGGAGCCACATTCCAACACGTAGTGAGCACCAAGTTAAAAAATAAATGGAGACTGAACAAAAACTTATCATGACTAAAAGAAGACACTTAATATGGATAGCGGGATGGGTGGTGACTAAATTTGACACAAATAAATGTGATTTCTCTGGTTGTATTTAACAGTTTCCTTTTTCTTCTGATTAAAATAAAAATTAGTTACAAATTTTAGAGAGGTCTGGGAAATAAATAAAGGCTAGGAGACAGCATGTAATTGGGGGTTCAAGCTGTGAATCTTTATCTCATCTCATCTCATTATATTTATTCCTTTGTTTATTTGTAGGCCATTTCACAGAATATTTTTAAAGAATGCTGACAAATTCAGATTGTTGAGTGGTTGGAGATTGTAAGGGGCCTGGATGGGCCACAACAGGCTTCAGTTTAATCCTAGCAAGACTGAGTGATTGTGGACTTTGGGATACCCTGGTTCCGGAAAGATATCTTTGGTTTTGGACGGAATTTCCATGCCTCAGAATCAGTACACAGTTTAGGTTTTCTCCTGGACTTATGGATCCTTTCTTGGGAGCAGGTGGCAGCTATGGCTAGCAAGACTTTCGGACATCTTTGGGCCGTGCATTAATTATGCCTGTGCTTGGACTGGAAGGTACTATTCAAGGACATTTATGCCCTAGAGATTAGGCTCCTGTACTTTACATTTGGAGAAAATTTGGAAGCTTCAATTGGTGCTGAATGTGATGATGTGGGCAGTTTGTAGGATTTATACAGGAAATGGCCACTAATCTAAAATGGCTTTTAGCCTGTGTTCAAAATAATTATGGCAAGTTTCAGAAGAATACATATACATATAGGATACAATGCGAGCTGCATTGGTTGCCGGTGGCCTTTCGGGTTCACTTTAAGGTTCTGGTTTTGACTTTTAAAGCACTCCATGGCATCGGACCAGGTTACTTGCAAGACCGCGTTCTGCCAGTAGTCTCCCACCGACCGGTGCGCTCCCACAGGGAGGGTCTCCTTCGGGTTCCGACGGCATCTATGTGCCGCCTGGTGACCCCGAGAAATAGGGCCTTCTCTGTGGGGGCACCCACCCTCTGGAATGGGCTGCCTCCTGAATTATGGACAACCACTGACCTGAGGGCATTTAGACGTGCTTTGAAAACCTGGCTCTTTGAGCAGGCCGGCCTGGGCTGATTTTAAATTGGGGTTTTAAATTGGGATTTTAGAATTGGCTTTGTATTTTAATTATTGGGGTTTTAATGTATAATTTTAGTAGCAGCCTGGGATTTAATTTATTTTTAACTTTTGTAATGGGTACTGTATTTTATTTGGCTGTGCACCGCCCTGAGTCCCTCGGGAGAAAGGCTGATATAAATAAATAAAATATATAAATAAAAATGTGACATTCCTCATCATCATAGGCTATTGAACACTGCTAAAGATTTTCAAGTTGTATTTTTTTTTTTGTTGTTCCAAATGTTCATGCCTACTTTTAGCTCCAGGTAGGCCATCATTATATTACTAGTGTGCAGTGGCACAAGGTTTGGTTCAAGCTCCAAGTTTAAGCAATTCTGAGAAGAGCCTTTTTTATTCAGTCGACTGCTTTGATTCAATATGATTTTATTTAACTTCAATTAAAATGTAATTAATTAATAATTTTAAGAACAATTAATAGGAACCTTTTATCTTGTGCAGTTGGGGATGAGGTTATGTTCCTTTGGGGTTTTTTTGGTGGAGGCAGAAAGATAGAGATAATTTTCATGGAAATGATGAGCACTCACAGAGGTAGTTCTGCTTTCTTCCTTAGCGATAGTTACAGAATTTAGAATAGAGGAAGGTGACCTTTTCTTCTTTTATATGTCATGTGAAAATGATATATAATGTTGACACATCATAAATGAGAAACTGTGACTATTACAGAATGAATTGTTGAGTTGTAATGAATGGAACCAATTTAACGCTTTTAATGTATATTACATTTCATATTCAGCTGGTATAAAATATACAAGCTGTTGATTGTGTAAAATCTCTCAGAGTTCACAGGGCGCATTTAAGTTGCTTCACTATCCAAAAAGCTGAGCATTGATATTGACATAATGGTTGGAGATTCTTATAATATTCATGAATGAAATCGATGTGCAAATCATATTAATATCATTCATACATAAAAACAACAAGAATACAGTCATTTTCCAAATAGAAGTATTTTTTCATCCTTGAGAAATTAGTGATACTATTAAATGGTTTTTGGATAACAATACCATATCTAGAAGTTGCTTTATTAATGGAAAAATCCAATATTTGCAACATGAATACAATCGTGAAAGGCTATAATTAAGTGCTTTAGGTGCTGTAATACTTTTTAGGAAATCTCCTAAAATTGATGTAATGTGCAAATTAGTTTAATCATATAGGAATTATGTTTAATACTCTAATTCATGTGAAAATTGTTCTAAATGAGAGGCAAGACTGAAAAAGCCCTTGAAGCAATTTCTATGTCTGATCAGCTGGTTTGTCTAATCCATTTTATTGTGGATAGTTAGACATGACTTCAGATTATTTTAATAGGGTTTAAAATAGCACAGAGCATGTAAATCTATGTGCCAATTCAGATAAGCTTATAAGCAGTCCATTTTAAAGTGGGCTGTTGAAAAAAATATGTTGTAGTGTTCATGAAAATGATGGTTGTTAGGAAAGTAAAAGAAGAATCGAAGAATATGTTATTTCAAAGTTTAATTTATTCTCATTTCTTTTTTCACAATTTTATCCAGGTCATGCAAATAGTTACTAGAGTAGAAGCTACAAGTTTCTCATCAAATGAAACATTTCTATGGCCCTTCTTAACTTCTCCTTTTTACCCAGGAAAACCACGCTCCACCTCAGCGTTGCACTTTGTCAGCTGGCATAGACTTTGCATAATGTCTTGGAAGAAGTGCTGCCAAGAAGAGCAGGTCAAAGACAGCCAAATTATGATATCACACCAATAAAACCCTGTTGCAATCACATACATAAAACACTCTGCAAATTGCTTTTGTTAATTTTAATTTATTAAGAGCTTTTGAACTTTGTTTTTTATTCTGTGACATGTTTTCATTTACCTCTCATGTCCTTCATTAATTTGTTTCCTTGTCAAACATTGAGAGCCAGAGAAAAAAAGAGAGATCTGGCAGTTTGAAAGTGCTGAAAAGATACCTCATATTCTACATGGAACAGCTTGTCGGAAAGCAAAACTTCCACAGCATTTGTAGATGCTAAGCTTGTACCGAGTGAGAGTGGAGCATTTTTTATGTAGGTTTCTTATAATAGACACTTTTTCCAGTGGTGGGATTCAAAAATGTTTACTACCAGTTCTGTAGGCTTGGCTTCTGGGTGTGGCCATGTGACTGGGTGGGCATGGCTTTTTTTGCATCCCCCACCTGGGAGCTTCTTAGCCAGAGGAGCCGGGGGGGGGGGCATTTTTGCTCCCCTAAGGCTCCTCTGGGGCTCAGGAAGAAAAGAAACAGAGCATGGGAGGGGCATGCAGCACCCCTCAAAGCTCCATTTTGGGAGCTTCCTAGCCTCAGAGAAGTCTCTGGGGGGGGCATTTTTGCTTCCCTAAGGCTCCTCTGGGGCTCTGGAAGGCAAAAAATGGAGGGGGGGCTGAGTTCCTTCCTCCATTTTTTGCCTTCCTGGGCCTCAGCAAGGGGAATCCCACAGCTTATCTTATCTGCAGCTGATTAGTAGGAGGGAAAAAAAAAAAGAAATACCTTAGGTGAATGTCAGGCAGGCGGGCGGGATGAGCAAGCATTGGGCAGGAGGGTGACTGGGTGGGGGGGCGTGGCCAACCAGAACTTACTACCGGTTCGGTGACCCATGCCAAATTCTTGCTACCAGTTCGCCCGATCCGGTGTGAACCAGCTGAATACCACCACTGACTTTTTCATTTGTTAAAGTGAATAAAATGGAAATTTCCAAGACTTGTCTAGAAAAGAAATTGTCAAGTTGGCATCTATGGCTAGTCTTGAACTGAAAGACTAGCATGGATTCACATTTGTATTACAGTTTAAGACTACTATTGTGGCCAACATAGACAAAAACCTTTTTCTTCCCACCAAAAAGTAAAGTAGATAAGGTGGCATTTTCTAACTGTCTCCAAGTCTCTATGTGGGAGGTCAATTGCCTGATTTCACCATGATATAAAAATAAGACTCTTTCTTTGGGCTTTTACCAGTGGTGGAATTCAAATTTTTTTACTACTGGGTCTGTGAGTGTGGCTTGGTGGGCATGGCAGGGGAAGGATACTGCAAAATCCCCATTCCCTCCCCAGCCCACTAATCTGCTTTCCAGCTCCATTCTTCTGTGCAGGGCAACAAAAGAAGACCCAGCCGATCATCTGGGACTTGGGATGCAGAGAATAGATGAGGGTAGGGCCAGTCAGAGGTGGTATTTGCCAGTTCTCCAAACTACTCCAAATTTATGCTACCAGTTTTCCAGAACTAGTCAGAACCTGCTGAATACCACCTGTGGCTTTTATACTCAAGAAATATTGAGGTTCCTAACTTACTATTTCATGTTCCTTCTTTATCTAAATATACCAGCATTTAGATAAATATGGTCTTCATCTTTCTAGCTGAATGAAAATGTTTTCCTATTACAAAGATTTGGAAATACTTCCCTGTTACAAAGATGAGAAAAATCTGCATCAATCAATAATGTTCAGATCAGTAGGAAAGGAGACATCCTTGACTTTACCAGCTATTAAAGATGACATCCTAGAATCTTTAAGTTGGTCAGCTAAGGTTTCCACATGAAAATCATTCTTATGGATTTGTGTAGCATAAAATCTTGAATTGAGCTTTAAATGCTATGTAGCAGGGTCTTGTTAAACGTTTTAGCTTAAAATAGATTGTGAGCTTGATGCTATCAAGAGTAAGCCTCATTCTATGCTTGTTTTGGCAGTACATGTACTAAAATTGGACATATTATACAAAAATACCTTCCTCTTTTTTGGAAAAAAAATGGACATCATAAATCACTTAAATACAATACACATTTCAATACAATGCAGAAATGGAGTGTAAAATGTGTATTACCCTAAAGCTAAATTAAAGCCTACCCAAGACAATGTCAGATTCATATATAGACAGGCTTTCAAAGCAAAGACATTCAGTAAGCATACTGCATGTGGAATTAAAATTGCAATATGAGTAACCTGTCTTAAACTCATATGTAATCATCACCAGGTATTTTATTTATTTATTTTATTTGGCTTGTCAATTACTTACAAGATAATAGGTATAAGTAAAAACATAGTTATGAATACATGGATACATATAAGAAAAATAAAAGAAACAATAGGACAGGGACGGTAGGCACCTTGGTGCGCTTATGCACAACCCCTACAGACCTCTTAGGAAAGGGGTGAGGTCAATAGTAGAAAGTCTAAGGTTAAAGTTTTTGGGGTTTAGGGAAGAAATCACAGAGTCAGGTAGAGTATTCCAGACATTGACCACTCTGTTGCTGAAGTCGTATTTCCTGCAATCAAGTTTGGTGTGATTAACCTTGAGTTTGTATCTATTGTGTGTTCTTGTGTTGTTATGGTTGAAGCTGAAGTATTCATTGACAGGTAAGTCATTGCAACGTATGATTTTATATATTATACTTAGATCGGACCGAAAGCAGCGTAGTTCTAGATTTTCTAGGTCTAGAATTTCAAGTCTGGTGGCATAAGATATATTGTTTTACCACATTTGAAAAGTTTCCATACATATTTTATATTATAAAAAGTTAAATCTGATTTCAACAGCTAAAGTGCAAACACACTGAAACCAAATATGAAGCACAGAATAAAGATAGTTACAGAAGATAAATCCATTTGTGGAGTGAGATATAGCAATCTTCTTCTCCAGCTTGGATTGGAAAGGCTTGAGAGAATTGTGGTTTATTTGTATTCTGTTTACACAAGAAAAGAAACTAAAAGCTCAGCCTGTCCTCTCCCATATTTCCTTGACTAATTCTAGGTGTTTCTTTTATGTCAGCTAGTACGAATATTGCATATCAATAAATAATGGAGATTAAGAAATGCTTACAATTATCAGATCTGTCTTTCTTTACACAATGTATGTTACAGTGACCTAGGAAAATAAATAAATTGCCATATATCAAATCAATTTAGCAGGAAAGGACTATTTAGGTCTCTGTCCAAGGAAGGATGCAATGATTGGAAGCATCATGAAGGGGAAAAAAACACACCTACATTAGCATATTTTTCACAATTAAGTAAAAACAACACCAAGCAAAATCTGAAAGAAATTTGAAAATACACTGAGAATAAAATAAGTACAGATAATTCTCAACTTACGACCACCACTAAGCCCAAACTTTCTGTTGCTAAGTGAGACATTCATTGTGAGTTTTGGCTCATTTTACAACCTTTCTTGCCACAGTTGTTAGGTTAATTACTGCAGTTATTAAATGAATGAATCTGACTTCCCCATTGACTTTGCTTGTCAGAAGGTTGCAAAAGATAATCATATGACTCTGGGACACTGCGACCGATATAAATATGAGTCAGTTGCCAAGCATCTTAATTTTAATCATGAGACCACGGGGACGCTACAATGGTCATAAATGTGAAAAACACTCATAAGTCACTTTTTTCAGGGCTGTTGTAACTTGGAATGGTCACTAAATGAACTGTTGTAAGTCAAGGACTACCTTTAAAAGCTTCCCCCTCAGAACAAAACATTGGAAGACAGATTTTGGTAGAATATTGCTTTTATACCACTTACTTTCCACCTCAATTTTTAACAGAGATACAAGGACTGAACCTAAGAGTACTTGCAGATGAGTTCTTCTATGCAATTTTAATCCATGTCTGGCCAATAAAAGGACTGAGCAGGAATTTACATCTACAGAAACTATATCATTCTTTTCTTCACACTGTATTAGTTTTTCTAATGATGCCACCCTTTTTAATGCATGACTCCTTCATATGTATGTGAAACTGTGTTAAGAGTGGAGGCTTTTTGTTTTAGACGAGAAAACAAGTTTAGACTATTATTTCATTTCTCATGAGCCCAGATATTATTATTTCTTATAATGACATCAAACTTCCTTCACTGCCATCTAGTCTAAACAATTGCTTCCTGGAGTTTCAAAGATTTTAGGCTGATTAATAATGATATGGTATGAATATATGAAGAGAAAAAGTATGCCTGCTTCAAAAATGGATTTGTACTTTTATATCAAAGATTCCAGAAATATAAAATATCCTCATTTGTTTATTTTAAAACGTTATATGTTAAAATGAAATATATTTAATGCAACTTGAAGAAATATTACTTTACTCAACTTTGCAATCAAAACTATAGTTCTTTCTCCCTGATAATTTTAAGAATTGATAATACTGACTATCAACATGCCACTCTTGTTGTTAAAAATAGATGTTAGAGAAGTGGTGAGGAGAGACCCCTGAGACAATTCTGTATAGTAGAGATGTCTATTTTCCCTTTCAGTTGGAATCATGCTATGGTAGGGAGGACAATATCTAGTGTTGTAACTTAAACTGGCACTAAAATACAGGACTACCTGTATTGACCTGAAATGTGACTGGCCAAGGTCCAAATACAATTCCTTTTGAGCTCTTTGTAGTTGCAAACTTTCTCCATAACCTTTCGTAAAAATGGTTAAATTGGAAACAGATCTGAAATTAAGCCAGAGCAAGTATACCTTTCTTGAGTAGTGAGCCCACTGCTATCTCTTTAAGTGTTTCTGTTAAATACTTTTCATGTAAAGAACCCTTTAGCCAGGGGTGGGATTCTACCAGTTCGCATGTAAAGAACCCTTTAGCCAGGGGTGGGATTCTATCAGTTCGCATCTATTCACTAGAACTGGTTGTTAACATTCTATGCAGTTCAGAGAACTGGTTGTTAGAAGAAATTACTGGCCTAATCCTGTAAGGAAGGCAGGAAGGAAACATTCTGGTGTTGCTTACAGAAACTGTCTCTCTATTAATCCTTATTACATTCTTGGCAGGACTAGACTTCCTGTCTCAGGAACGTCTCTGGAGTTTTTCCCCCTCCTTTGCTGGTACTTTGCTTGTGTAGAGTGACCATTTGAAGTTACAATGGCACTGAAAAAAGTGACTTATAACCATTTTTCACACTTACAACTGTTGCAGCATCCCCACAGTCATGAGAGGCCAGGCAAGGAGATGCATGCCTCGATGTGAGTGATATTGAATTGGCCACACCCAGCCAATAACATGACCACCAAGCCATGTCCACCCAGTCACATGACCACCAAGCCATGCCCATCACCTAAGCCACACCCACAGGACCAGTTGTTAAAAAATTTGAATCCCACCCCTGTCTTTAGCACTTCCTGAACCCAACCTTCAGTACTTAACCCACCATGAGGAACAGGGATCCAATGATAAAGTGGCAGAGTTGACAATGCAAACAACATCAGGGCTCATAGGTTCAAAGTGATCCCATATCACTCCACAACATTAAGTTTCAGTCACTTTTGTTGGAAATCTGAGGTCAACAGGTCCTTTTACCAATATTTAGCCAGACTCAAGATGGATTTTCTTCCAGAGACAGGTGGACACTTTCCATTTGAAGTGTCTCTTCCTAGCTACATCTGCCTGAGCACCTTAGTTTCATTTGTGTCTGTCCCTCATTAAAATGGGTCAGGTTCATAGTTGTCATGGCTGCCAGGGTAGTTGAAGTGTCCAAACACTATTACTTTGGGAAAATCTATTGTCAACTCAGTAATAACATCATGCAGTCCTGATATGGATGCTGCTGTAAAATGGGAAAACCTGTGCATAAATAACAGACTTAACTGTACACTGCATGAGTTAAAAAGAAGGCTGTGAAAATATTTACAGACCCCTCACATCCCGAACATAAACTGTTTCAACTCCTTCCCTCAAAACGATGCTATAGAGCACTGCACACCAGAACAACTAGACACAAGGACAGTTTTTTCCTGAATGCCATCACTGTTAAACAAATAATTCCCTCAACACTGTCCAACTATTTACAAAGTCCGCATTACTATTACTAATAATCTCATCACTCCTTGTCACCCATCCCCTCCCACTTGTGACTGTATGACTGTAACTTTGTCGCTTGTATCCTTACGATTTATATTGACTGTTTCCTAGTATGATTGATTGCTTATTGTACCCTATGACTATTATTAAGTATTGTATCTGATAATTCTTGACTCTTGATGAATGTTTATTTTCTTTTATGTACATTGAAAGCATTTGCATCAAGACAAATTCCTTGTGTGTCACACTTGGCCAATAAAGAATTCTATTCTATTCTATTCTTAGGCTGTCCGTTGGATCTCAATGCAAATAAGTTCTCACACCTGATGGTGTGCAAAATAATATCTATATATGTCTGCAGGCTCTCACTGATAATAACAGATAACATGCCACTGCCCCAACCTAGTCGGGAACTGTTGCTAGTGCCAATAGCAAAATAAGGGTGAATAGATTTCCTAGAAAGGAACACCCAGATTTTAGAAATAGAAGACAGGTCTGACTTCTCATCCAGAAATTTCTCCTTTTTATTATACAAAACTTCAATAATATGTAGAACCAGCATTAACAACTTTAAGGTCAAGCTTATTATTCAATGGTTGTTTAGAATTGCTGTAACAGCTTCTGTAAGCAATGTATGGACAAGTTCCCTTATGCTTTAATCATTGTGTGGGCCTTTGCATTCCAGCTTGAAACTTAACTTTCAACCAGAAGGATTAGGGCTTGGCTCACTGCCTTGAACCTTTGAATTCAATTATATTCTCCTGAAGCTGTAGGATTTAGTTCCTGGATCAAGGATACTTGAACTTCTGCTTGGGTGAGTCCTACTTCCTACAAAAAATATGCACTAAGTACTTTTCCAGATTTTAATAATGTTTATAAGACCAACATTTTACAATGTGAAATAATACCAATAAAAAATCAAGGGGAAAAATTCAGATTTTTAAAATATTAATATTTCAGAATATTTAGAAATGCTAATGTTTCTAAGTCTATTTAAACTTCAATATTAGCAAAGAAAAAAGTTCACTTTTTTGGCAGCACGTTTACCATATATCTTATATATTTATTACATCCCAGCTATATTATAAGGTCTGTTGTATGAAGAGATTGAGATTTATATTAAATATAAGTGAATATCTTATTTAAACAGATCCTTTGATTCTGTAACTATCAGAAGTCATTCAATTAAGTTGTTTTTTAGTGATAGAATAACATTTGTACCGCTACCCTTGAAAAGGCCGTTGGAGTCCAGGTTCTTCTGGCCCTATTGGTATGGCCACCAGTCCACACTGATCCCTCGCTCAGGAACCTTACTGGCCTGGGTCATGTAGTGTCGTGGTGGTAAGTCTCCTCTCAGCAGGCAATAGTCTGGGTGGGTGGTGGGACAATAGTCAGTCTTTTCTCAGCAGGTGGGTCACATGATGAGATGGTGTTCATGTGACTGTTTGGTGCTTCTCTCTCTCTCTCTCTCTCATTTTCTCTCTCTCTCTCTCTCCCCCCCCCCCCGTCTCTTGAATTGCCTGCTGGGCTCTCCTTTCATCGCCTCTGCTCCTTCATGGATTTCTCTGCTTGCCCCACAAAAGCCTATCCTGTCCTTCTCTCCCTCAGGCTTGCCCCACAGATGTTCTGACCTGAAGCAGACTCCTTGTCCCAACAAACCCCCTTTTTATTAGGCTAATGTGAATTCCTATCATTCACATCCAGCAAAGTCCTGGCAAACAGTCTTTCAAGGGTGATTTACAACCACAGACCTTATCAGGCTTGGAGAGTTGCCAGGCCAATAGCTTCCAAGTGCAACACTTTATAAGAAAATACTTGGCAAGAAGTCTCTGAGAGTCACGAACAAATCTTCACACTAATTAAACAAACTTATTCCTGCAAACACCACTTCCCTTTTGCTCCTCTTTATTCCCTATGGGAGGAGCCATTCATCATCCACCTGTGCCTTTACTTCCGAGTTGACACTTGTTCCTTAAAACTGTTCCCTTCTCCTGGCAGCTCTGTGCACGCACACATCAGGAGCAGGCTCTAGCTGTTCTTCTATCTCACTGATCTCCGACTCTGAAGGCAGCTGATAACTGTCGGACGGCCCTCGCCCCATCTCTGCCTCCGATGCAGAGCACTTATCAGAGCCTTCCCCAGACTCCAGGACTTGTCCACGTTCCTTTCCAACCTCCTCACTGTCTGAATCTGGCAGGCACAACAACAGAAGCTTCTCCTATCCCATCCCCCTTGTCTCCGTCAGGTTTGCCCCATATAAGCCTCTCCCATCATTTCCCCCTTCTGTCCCTCAGCCGTGCCGCACAGAAGCCTCTCCTCTCCTCCTATTGCCCTCACTCCTCTCCCTGTCCCCATTTACATTTCCCCCTTAAGCCTCTTTTTCTATCCTCTCAGGCCTCCTTTTCCCCAGGAATCCCTTCCTATCCTTACCTTCCGCCTTTCCCCCTCCTTCCTCCTCTTGCACTTCCTCTGTCTCCTTCTCTTCCTGCCAAAACCTCTTCCTTTTATTCCCTTCTCTCTCCCCCCTGGCTTCGCATTGGTAAAATTAATCTGATATTTCCCACCCTGGAATTTGTTGCATGTACATTTGTTGCAATGTTGGCCTTTGTCTAAAGCATAACCTCTAATTATTTTCTCAATGCTCTAACTGTATGTTGAGAAATGTCAGAGGCTGAGACAGAAGGAGGAGACATACGAGGCCAGGCCTCCAGGACCTTTGCCATCTTCCTATTCCCATTTTGTATGACAGACATGATTAATAGGTTTTCAAATAATATCCTATAAATATTAAGTAATTGAGAAATTAAAATACTTATTAAATATTTTGGAAATCACTATTTTCACTATTTTATCACTTACATCCAAACTTTCTATACCACTCAACTAACAAATGCCAATTAACAAGCAACAACTTATAAGCATAGAAAAACAAATTTATCATAAACTCGCAAAAAACAGAACTTCCATTTCTGACTTACAGAAAAGAAATCAGCTCATTTGCCAGTGCAGGTAATCCTCGACTTATAACCCACATTTAGGACTAGAATTTCCCTCACTAAGCAACGTGGTTAAGTTGTGTCTGACTTTACAAACTTTTTGCCAAGGTTGAATTGCTACAATTAAGTGACTCAATGAATCTGGCTTCTCCTGTTGACTTTGCTGGTCAAATGTCAGCTAGGAAGGTTGCAAATGGAAATCACATGACCCTGGGATGCTGCAACTGCTGTAAAGGCATACTGGTTGCCCTCATTTTGACCATGTGAGCTTAGGGATCCTGCAACAATTTTAATTGCGAGGATTTGTTATGAAACACTTCTTTTCAGTGCCATTGTAACTTTGAATGGTCGCTAAACGAATTGCTGTAAGTTGAAGAATGACCTTCATTGCTTCCTAGAAGGGATGATGTAATCCTACTTCTAGCCTGCTAAAGCAGACTTCACAGCGCTTTCCAATTTTATGCAATAGTTACTTGATGATAGAAATAACAATTTTATTATTTGTTTGTTTTATTCACTGTTCAACTCCCAGTGACTCTGGAAAGTTGAAAGTAAAAACATAAAACTAATAGAACCATACAACAGTTGAATGGTCTAACAGTTGGCAACTCCAACTCTACCAACAAATGATCTGTCCTACACACTGATAAAAAATATCTATATACCAAATACAAGCTAGGCAGATATGACCTTGTTGATGACCCTCACTTTGTCAAGGACCTTGGAGTTCTCATATTGAAAGACCTAAGCATCAAAGCTCATTACAACAGTATTGCCAAAAAGGCTTTAAGATTGTAAATTTAATTTTATGAAACTTCTCCTCTAGTAATACTGATTTGCAAACTAGGGCATTCAAAACCTTTACTAGACCAATACTTGAATTCAGCTGTGCTGTCTGGAATCCGCATTGTATATCAGACATAAATACAATTGAGTGAGTCCAGAAGTATTTTACCAGAGTACTATATTCTTCTGTTAGCAATAGAATACCCTACACCACCAGATTTGAGATTTTAGGCTTATACAACCTTGAACTACACCAGCTAAGATTGGACTTAAGCATAGTACATAAAATCATATGTTACAATGCCTTACCAGCTGATGAATATTTCAGCTTTAACAACAACAACACAAGAGCACACAACAGATATAAACTAAATGTAAACCACTCCAGACTCGATTGCAGGAAGTACGATTTCAGCAACAGAGTGGTCAATTTCTGGAAATCACTACCTGATTCTGTTGTCACCTTCTCAAACCCCACTCCTTTACCCTCAAACTAACCTCTATTGACCTCCCCCATTCCTAAGAGGTCTGTAAGGGGTGTGCATAAGCACACAATTATGCCTACCATCTGTGTCCTATTGTCCCCAATTATTTAGTTCCTATTTCTTGTATTTAAACTTGTGTTCTTGTTTCTGTTGTATTGTAAGCTTTTGACAAATAAATAAATAAAATAAAATAAATAAAAACATAGAGACAAAAGCAGAAGATGGCAGAAACTAGGCAATTATGTCTACAATAACCCAGTAAGACTTCAATTACCTTAGCCCTCTTCACTTCGATATAAAGTGAGTTTTGAAAGGATATTACTCAGTGGTGGGATTCAGCCGTTCGCACCAGTTTGAGAGAACCAGTTGTTAACATTCTGAGCAGTTTGGTGAACTGGTTGTTGGAAGAAATTACTAGGGCAAAGAACTGGTTGTTAAATTATTTGAATCCCACCATTAATATTACTAGCAGGTCTTTGTGCAGACTCTGAAGGAAAAAGTAAGACAAATTACTAAAATAGCTATGTGGGAGCATCTGATGATTCTATTAAGAAACATTTACAATGAAATTTATAATTTATAAGCCATTGTAAGAACTGAATTTGGAAAATAGATAACTGTGCGTTTGAAAAGGAGTCAGACAGAGATACATATTGTCTGCGTATCTGTTTAACATACACAACTAATACATGGCAAGACAAAAAGAGAAGACATCTGCAGTATCAATTCAAAGCCAGAGCTGTAGTAATGCAGATGAAATTCTGTTAGCTAAAAATAAACACATTTCTTTCACAGCTAAAGAAAACACATCCATAATTGAAAAATAAGGATTAATGAATTAATAAAAAGACAAAAGTAATGTCAACCAGTGTGTTTAGTAAAGCAATGAAGGTAGTAGATAACTTTGGGAGGGGTTTTTTTTTTTTAGTTCAAAAACAGATGGAGATAAACAGTGTGCTAAAGAAGTAAAGAAAACATTAATCCCAGTGAGAAAGGCAAGGAGAGAAAAGAAAATGAAAGTTATGGATATTTTTTTATGACAACAAAATTCAGAATATTCCAAAGAAAGCATTTCTATGATGTTAAAACCAGATGTTAAGAACAAGTGAGAAGAAGAAGATAAATGCCTTCAAATAATAGATCTGGTGATAGTTATTAAGAGTATCATCAACTGCAAACAATTGAGGGCCAAAAGATAAAGTGTTCCCTTGAGGCAGTGTTTATCAAGAAGAATAACTTGTGCATTAATATGATAAACCCTTCTCCCCTAAAAATGTGTGGCAAGATTGAGAGTTTGAACTGGGTGGTGTTTTTTTTTATTGTAATATACTCATAATCTTTTCTAAATGAAAATAATCTTTCTAGGAGAGAGAATTGATCAAATATACCTTTGCAAAAGGTGCAGTACTTTTAATTAATGTGCACAATATTCATCATGACATACAAGAAATAAGTGGTCTACACTATATATTTTAATAAATGTACAATGGGAGGGTAGCCCAGTGATATAAAGAACCAAAACAATTAGAGATAGACAAAATATGTTTTAGTGGCATGCAAAACTACAGTAATCACTGAGCCCCTCCTGTAAAGAATGTAGAATGGCTCTGAAACTTACAAGATGACATAACAAAATGACAAAGATAATGTTGAATATTATGTGACTCTTGACATAGTCAATAAGCAGATGAGTGACCATTTTAAGGGGGTGCTGTCTGGGACCTCTAACTTTGCATTCCTAGAGTTAAGAAGAGAGGTTCCCCTCTTTTCCTAACTGTAGCACCACAAACAATGTCTTTTATTATGTTTTTATACTTGATTCATTTCACACCAAAATAAAAGACAACAACCTCTTTTTGTTATCTGTTTTTCCTTCTTCCAAGGTCATCCTTTAGTTTGGTTTTGCCTGTCTATTGAAAACATTGGCTGTATGCATCCATTTATTTATCCCTCACAGTTTATTAACTGTTATGTCCTTACTAAAGATTTTTCAGATATATTACATGGATGATTTGTACAATTTTTTTTACTGTCACTATGGATCAGATAACTATGGTTTGTCTTTAAGAAAATTTTATATCTCTTTTTAGATCACAATACTAACTGATGTATATCTAATTTCCATACATAAAATGTTATTTGTGTGAGTTCAATGTAGTCTATATATCACAAGGATTTATATTTACATATTTACAACAAGAATATATGTGGGTAAAGGGTTTCTGGGGTTATAAATTTTAAGTTCACCCAATTCTTTTTTATTGATAGTTTTAAAAGAGAACCAATCTTCTTACATGTAAGCTAGGCCTTTGCCCTTTACTCTCTACTAATTTAAATGATGGCTGAAATTTATGGAGCTAATTTTGCAAAGTTGATAATTCTGGTAGAGTTTTGTACAGCTAAATTATTAAAGTTAATAATCTAGAGGTTTTTAGTAAATTTTCAAGTCTGTGTGTAATTGGCAGAAAAATCCATTATAATTCACAAACTTTCCCCTAGAATTATTTCTCATTATGTACCCAAACTGCATTGAGGGATTTTTTTCTACTTTTCCTTTCAATTCTTTTGTTCTGGAGCTTTGTTAGTAGAATATAATAGTTTCTTATGGGACATGCAAGACTCTGTTATAAATAGCTTAATTAATCACTGCTTGGAAAATGCTATGAATATAAAAAAGCTATGGCCATTTTTCTTTTTTTCTTTCTTCCTTCCCTTTTTTTGGTACTTGGAGTAGTAATATCCTGGACAATACATAAGAAAATACAGACAGGTTATGTATAATATATAAGACACACTTATTTAGAAAAATGATGCAATTTTTTTTAGATATAAATCATATTGGTTGTAATGCACTAAAATTAAAGAAAAGGAAGTGGTTTGTAGCAACTGAGATTGAAGCTTCAGCCTTGCGAGTTAAGCAACATTCATATATGCTTTTCTGAAGTAGTTTAAGCAGACTCCCTTCTTCAAATGCAAACATTAGTATACCTCAAAATAGATGAACGATTTGTTTCAGTTGCTCAAATTTTCCATTTTATTTTAAATAAGACATCTCTGATGAATTAAAAATATGTAATATTTAATGTCAGGTATTATTCTTCAAATATTACTTATATGGTACCACAATGAGCTGAGATGTTTGTACTAGCTGATTTTTGTGTTGTCCCAGATCATATTTCTGAGCCATTATTTGGTCTTAGCTTTCTTGTTTTTCATCAGAACAATGCAACAAAAAAGCTATAATAAGGTTCGAAACTAGATAATGGTAGCCAAATATGGCACTTCAAAATCTGAATTATTTCAAGCTACACTACAATAGCATTTATTTACTTGCTTAATGAACGTATGTTGACCCAATCAAAACTGACTTTGAGCAATATAGAATTCATCTCTCTAAGACAGAATAAAATATACAAAAGAAAACAGTACCAACATATAATACGATTAATGTCATTTTTAAAAAATGAAATGAAACACTATCAATATGAATTATATAATTACCCTATTAAAATCACAAAATATAAGCAAAGAATGATGCTACCAAAAAAACCCTCAAAATCTTACCAAAAAAACAATAAATACAGTTTTGCCTCATATCATTGTGATTTTGCATTTTATTGTTGCATTATACACTTCTTTAAATAATCAGAACTCCTGGTATTTTACTTACAAAAAGACTGCAGTCTTTTATTTCAATATGTATGCCTTTACTCATCACTGCTCTTTACTGAGTAAGATACTCCATATTTATATCATGTCCTTGAGTTTGCACAGTGGAATAATTGAAGGAAGTTGAAAATGCTATAGTATTCCAGTTTCTTAACAATCTCCTTTAATTACTAAATGCCTCGAATGATCTATATTTTATAGTACTCTGGAGTTTAGTTCAAATTATTTTTTGTCTTTTCCATATTTTTTCTCTCTTTACAAAGGTTTTGAAAAGTGAAGATTTCAAAACTCAGCCCCCATTCTGATTTGCATTATTTTTGCAAAGGGCGAATAGGTAGAATCATATAAAATTTGATACTCCAATGGAATTCTCTCTCTTCCTTTCAGTTTAGTATTATCTACTATTACATATATGCTATACAATAGCTTTCTGGATATTCCATATTTATTTATTTATATATCAAGCCCATCTCCCTTACAGCAGGGCTCCATCACCAATAATCATAATGGTGATTTCCAGTTCACTCAATCTGTTATCATTTCTTGCTTACCAGTGCCAAATATCTTTTGCAAAAAGCATCTCTCTTCTTTTGTTACATTTTCTCCCACATCCCTGGTTATCATCTGTCATCATGCTCAATTCAGAGAACTTCCTCTAGTCAATTCCATAGAATTTTCTTTTGCAGTGATTTCTCAGTCATTATTTACAAATATTAATGACTAAGTCTGAACATTTTGGTATAATAAATATATTCTCTATACTGAAGTTCCAACTTTAGTTAGTTTAGTTTATGAACTTCCTATAGATTCTTTTTTAAAGATGGAAAACAAAACCAAATTCCATCATCTGAAACAGTAACCATTTCTCAAAGGAGGCTTTCAGCTTTTCACAGCTGTCTTGTCAAGTTAACTGTCAAAATTTTAACCTACAATCTGGACTTTCGCCTTTAACTTTATTGATTAGTAGAGGAAAAGACAATATTGAATTAAAGTCCCAGCACATGATGATAGGTAACTGGAATAGTTGTACTTGTTTAAATTGCTCAGTAAGAGGCTAAGTTATAGGCTTGGTTCGTTTTTTACGTTGGAAAATGTGGTATACTAAATATTATACTTTGCTTTTTAACAATGCAGCCTTTTGAATAATTAATCCTCTGAGTTCAGTTTGATTTACAGTTTCGGTGACCTCCAGATACACTGCATTATTATTTTCATCTTTTTTTGGATTTGTCAGATGGCCTAGCCAGATGTTACTGCATAAGCTTCAGATCTTCTACTGGGAACTGAACTCACAGACCTTCACACTTTAGATGACTATATATAGTGCATTAGCTTTATGAGCTTGCTAGAGTTCTTTATTTTCCAAGGACCGAACTCACTACAGTATAGGAACGATATGCAAACACTTTATTGCAGCACACACGTTTTCTATTTTCCTGAGTTTACCATCTTCGACTTTAAAAGTTGATATAGTCATGCAAATAAATCTTTAATACTCAGTCCTTAAAACAAACAAAAGTCTTAAAGTTTGTAAAGAATCAACCTTTGCCTCCCCCCAAAGGTTCTTGTACTGGTTGAGATTAGGTATTGCTTCTTTTCTGATTGCTACTGAGCTCCAGGCAAAACTTTAAGCCAGGCTCCAAACACAAATCACAACATAAGGGACTCTATATAGTAGCTTGTGGTCCTGGCAGTTGACAGAATGCAACCCTCTTGGTTGCCTGTAATAACTGTACATTCCAGACATCCCTTCTTCCTTCTTTGCCTACTTCTTGTGTATTCTTTTTCTATACTCAAACTTCTGTAGGCTAAGGGTTTGGCTGGGGTGATATTGGACATTGACATATTTCTAAAAATCTCAATTAGCTGAAATGCCAGCATGGATGTATGTGAGTGGAGGAATGAATGAGCCCATTTCCTTTCAGGTTTCTGGAGTTTAAATTTACTGCCCCTTGAGCTAATCCTTGAGCTTGGGAAGCAGGGGCAGAAAAATGTTTTTCCCTGGCTGCAGCTGCATTTCCCAAATGACAGACAGCTTCATTCCCACATAGATCTACCCAGGCCTTGAGCTCTGCTGGAGGAAGGATTTCTGGAAGCACTATCAGAAGGGTATAGACTGGTTTACTGGATGGTTCTCAATCACAACAAAACCAGTAAGGCAGTGCCTCCTGGTGGTCACTGTAACTAAAAACATCACTCAGAATATATATTGTGTAAACCCAGAGAAATTCCATTCCCTTTCCAAGGGTGACTTGTGTGTTCAAATCAAGGAAAACATAGAAGAGAATACATATAGTTCAGAGTTGAACTGTGGAATCCTTGGTGCTCTCTTGGTTTTTGCTTGCAGACATTTCATTACCTTACTAGGTAACATCAGGAGCATTAGTGAGTGAGGGATTTGCTCCCTATTTATGGACTCACATTTGCCCTGCCAGTGTTTATGGAGATGTACTTTTTTCCTTAATAGTTCCTTGATTAGGATATTGTTTCTCTGGTGTTAACTCCTGCTTATCTGGATGTTGACTGGTTCTGGTTCTAGTCTTTCCATTTTCTTATTAACTTTTTATTGCCTCTTTTGAATGGTGTGTAATTATGGTTTACTTCTACATGTCTATTGATAGCTAATTTGTCTGAACACCAAGCTTGTGGTAATTCCCTAATGTTTTTAGGGTTTGGTTTGGACTAAAATAAATGAAAAACCAAGCTGACAGGGCACCAATGATTCCACAGCCACATAAAAGCCAGTACATGGGGGCATGACATAATATAATAGCTGTACTCTTCTAAGGCAGGGCTGTCAAACTCCCAGCTCATGGGCTAGATGTGTCATGTGCTGGCCACGCCCATGCCCAGTTTAGCAAAAGGGGGGGGAAGTTCCAATACATCACATGACTCTGCCATGATGATGTGAGTTTGACACCCCTGCTCTAAGGGAAGGTGACTATTTGATATGGCATTTTTGTTCACATCACTAAAATCCACAACATTTCATAACCTTTGAAGAATGATTTGCAACTTTACTGGTATAAGACGCTCATACCAGGTGTTGATCATGGAAATTTCATAAATATGTTTCAGGGCAGAAGCTTAACATAGGACTTGATGAGCTTTATCTCTATTTGCTTAAATGTATGGAATAAATAATGCTCACCTAGAAGAAAAAGTATGTGATAACAGTAGATAGCAAAAGGATTTTGCTTTTTTCTAGTAAAAATTGATGAATTGAGAAAAAAAATTCTAGTAATAATTGAGAAAAAATAATCATAATTACAGGAAGTAAAATAATGGAATGATGCATAATATAGCCATTAGCTTCCTTTGAAACCAATATCTGATATTAAGCCTTAAATTTCAAAGCAATTCTACACATTGTATATGTATATAATCTTATTTACTGTCTGGTAATGGGTGTTGAGACGGAGAAAGAAGTTACTTTCTCTCTCTGAGTTGACCTCTCTCCTCTTTGGTTGCTCCATGTGGAAGATCATATGTGTTTAATGGGAGTTTATTGTAAAAACACCCCCTGCAAGAGTTGTCTATAACTCTTGCAAAACAACTTCAGGGCATTTTCTGCAATGCATAATAGGAGTTTCACCCTTCTAAATCCTGGCTTGAACAAGATGAAAGCTTTAAAGTTATGTCTGACGGATTATTGAAGGAAGATTCCCTTCTGGGTTTCTTATCCAACCTGCAACTTTGCTCATTAATTATTTGTTATCAGACAGTTCCCACAGAGGTTGGAGCAATATGCAAAGACAGTTTTTTTCTAGATTTGTTTTTCATGGAAAGTCAACATATAGGATTGGCTAATGCAACAGCAAAATATTGGATGAATTGTCATTTTGAATATGATATTCTGATAGTATAATTGGATGTCAATACATCCAATTTATATATTAAAAAAGCACATTTGTTTCAATGTACAATATTTTCATCTAATATTTCCATAGTATAAAATCAAAAACTGTCTATGTCCATAAAATGTTCCGTATTGCAGATGTGAGACTTTGAGAGTAACAGGTCATTTTTACATTATTATTATTAAAATTAATAATTATTATTTGTCACATTTTTCTAAAACTTCAGGGAATTTTTATTGGTACTGAGGTAAGCAGGATTTCAAAAGTGGTGGAATTCACTTTCCAATATTAAATTCCAATTCACTGACATCAGTATTAAAGTATTTGTTGAAGAGAAGAGATTAAAAGCATGATTTTGAAAGACAGAGTTTAATAGTCTTCTAATAGAGTCCTTCTCATATTACTCATATTAAGTTATGTTATCATTAGTATGGCTTACAATCAAATAACTGAATATGGCTCTTTCTAATACCCATTTCCCTTTTAGGCTTTGGTAGGGTTGTGCATTATTAAAGGAATTTTTGTCTGTAGCATCTTTATCTTAGGAAATTAAGCCTTAATCCTTAGCTTCAGGGTCAAAGAAATTCCATGACTATAGCTGAGTAATTTAGCTGGTGTACAGCTGGCTGTCACAAATACAAATAATAATATAACTTGTGTAGATATAGTTACTTAGATGCTTGGATCCATGATAGGGACTTGTAAAGAATATTTGTGTATCTCAGGGAAGCTCTGCAAAATTGGATTGAGGCTTGTAGCCTTTATCATTTTATCAAATACAGTATTAAATATAATACATAGATATACCATCTTCAATAATATTTTTGTAGTTCTATGATTTATTGTTAGTATTTTTGTCTCTTTATCTTACTTTATTCCCACTTCAATTTCTACATTTATTTTTCTTACATTGAATTCAGTTACAAGATATCTATTGTTCCTGTCAAAGCAATGTTGTATTTTGTAGTGTGACAAAATAGGAACTGAGGGGGTAACTGCCATGGGAACAATCATTATGTTGGCATGATAAAAAGGAAAGTGAATTAGAATTTCCTGGAAATTAGAAATGAGGGCTACTTCTTCCCATTGCTTGACTTCAGAAAATTCATTCCTGTTTGCCCCAGATTTTGAAATATGTAAACCTGAGTTTTCAGCTAAACAATTTGGGTTTTGGTCCAACTTCACTTCTTATTTCCATCTTCTTCCTCTGCCTCCTATTTAACATGTATATCTCACCTTTTTCATAAAAATTTCCAATGTATCCTGTGGCAGTGCTCCATTGCTATGCAAAAGGTAACTAAAATTGCTTCAAAAATAAGTATTTTGATTGCCTGAAGTTCTCAGTTTTGTGAAGAATTAACTTACATTTATGTGATATCAATTCCACAAAGCCTGTCCTAATACAGATACTGAGTCTGGATTTAAAGAAGTGGCATTTCCTAGTGCATTTCCTGTCTTTCTAATTGAAAATGTCAAATGGAAAACCCAGAAAAATCTTCATAGTAATTTAAAGACTTTCCATTTTATTTTGGAAAACAAACAAACAAACGATTCTTTAAACTCTTAATGAAGATTCAATTGTGTCCTTGATAATATAATCTTCAGCAGTATATTAAAAAAACAAAATATATAACAACCCCAAGTCAATGAAAGTAAAGCAGGAGTTCAGTCATTAATTTAATTTTGCTTTCTTCAAACTCTTGAATTCTGATTTCAGGGAAAATTGTGTGATGCATACATTGTAAGTAGAATGAACTTTCTTCACAAGGCAGCAATTAGTAACTGTTGAAAAGAAAAAAAGAGAAATAATTGAAAAGAATAATAGCAAAATCAAAACATGTATGTATAATTTGGAAGATTTCACAAAAACAAAGTTTAAAACATGCACAAAACATTTGTACCATCAAAGCTGGCAAAGGTTAGGACTTACTCAGACATTTGGTTATTAAGCAATGTTTACTTGTGTTGAAATATGTAGAGGTTAAGGGTTGTACTATCTTGCCTCACAATATTTTAACTTGATCTTTATCAGTATGTAATTAAGTATACAATCACTTGTAGCAGGTCACCCAATGCAAAGCATATGGACATGTGAATGTAAGGAAGAAAATGTTGGTATTACTAAAAAGTTCAAAGGGTCATCTGTTATTTGAGAAACAGGATTAATATAGTAGAAAATTGTCTTTCACAGTCTAAGAACACTTCTGTTCTTAAAATTCATTTTTATATCTTTCCCAAATCAGGATACTTTGAATGTTCAGGCTGACAAAGATAGCTGGAATTTAGAGTCAACCAGAAGTTTGAACTTAAACTGGCTTAACCATTTCATTTCATATTATTACAGTCAGCACTGCTAATAGTATTCACCTCTAATCCTTAAAACTAAAAAAATAAGATAGAAATGGTAAAAATAGAAAATGAATTTACAAGGATATAAGAACCACCACAATTCAGTAATTGTGTACAGCAGAGAGTACTCATTAACCTTCAAACTAATAAACTGTAGCATCAAATTTGGTAACCTTAAATATATGATGAACATTTGCATTGGCTAAAGATAAAACATATAAAAGTCATCAGTCATCAGCAATTCGGCTAGTAGACGAACAGTCAGAATAGATTTATTGTCATTACAAAAAGAGCAGTTTATAAATTCCTGGGCTATAGATCTTGTTTGATCAAGTCTACTCTGGCACACTTGGTCTTTCATTAGTATTTTCTGGAAATGCCATTCCATCATTGGGGGGAGGGGATGCATCAAAATACCATTTGAATTTCCTTTCTCCCTCTCTTCAAACTCAGCAATTGTATGTATCCCTTTGGATTTTATGTTTAATTGGCATAAACTGATAATAAAGTCATAGAAAAAGTTGTGGTAAATATGGAAGAAAAATGGCAATGGACCAGAATATACAAAAATAGATGCAATTTGATTTGCTAGAGCCTATGCAGGGGTGGGATGCTACTAGTTCGGCCCGATTCTATAGAACCGGTAGCTGTGAAGAGCAGCTGACACCGAACCGGTTCGGTGTTTGGCCCACCCGCCTGCCCGGGCTCTAAGTTGTCCTTTATTCCCTGCTTTTCCCTCCTCAGTTGCTTTGCACGGCACAGCTGAGGTTGAAAAAGCAGGTAATGAGGATTTTCAAATGCTGCACACCCTTGCGCAGCACTTGTCAGTTGTCCAGGTGGCACAGCTGATGATTTCTTGCAAATGCTGTACACACATGTGTTATGATTGTCTGCAGTTTGGAGAACTGGCAAATCGCTCCACTGCCTGGCCCCTCCCCTCCCCGCCCACTCACTCCTTACCTGGCATGCAAGCCATCCAACTTGCCATGTTTGCTAAGTTGCTATTTTTCTTTTTCCCTAACATCAGCTATTCTGCTCTACTGGGAAATTTAGATTAACTAGAAAGCAGGAAATCCTTGGATTTCTTGCTTTTTATGTAATCTAAAAGCAGAGCCGAACCTTCTTTAGGATTGAAGTTTTTCAGTGCAGACTCAGGTAGCCAATTGCAGATAGATAGATCTCTAAGTGAATCTGTGATTCTGTGAGAAACTCAATCTGCCAGCCTGCTTTGCCTGCTTTGGGGTAAAAATTGCTCTTTTTTATAAAAAAAAAAACAATATCTACATCAATATTTATAATATTTACATACAAGCCATGCTCACCCAGTCACATGACTACCAAGCCACACCAACAGAACCAGTTGTTAAGAAATTTGAATCCCGTCCCTCAGCCAATACATTCTAACAAGGCTTTTTATTGCTTTTTAAAATCTGAAACTGACATGATCATTCCACCAAACCCATTTCTAAAGCATACTTTTCTTTGACATTCCTCTTGCTAAAAGTATTCTGACTGTAGAACTTGTAAAATCTATGGTGTCCATCAGAACTACACACTTTTTACCTTTCTTTTTCTCCCAGTCCTCAACATAAAACTGTCTTTATATATTTGAAATTATAAGTTTTTATAAAGCAAATTGCCTATTCTTTAGTATCCTCATAAAGTAGAAAGATTCTGAAGAATTCATAATTGGAATTGAATTGTTTGTCCATTTTGATTTGGACAGCTTCTAAATCATAAATGAAGACAAATATATGTGTCCTAGGATAACGTTGTAAGATCCGATCTGGGTCTGTCACTAGGGACCATCCTTTAATTTCACAGCTACTAAGATTGTTTGCTGAGCAGATTGAAAGACAATCAGAAAAATGATTGAGGCCTAAGAAATGGGCCTTTATCAATCAACAGGAGTGCTGATTTACACTAGCTTATCAGGTACTTAGGAGCTGAGAACTTAGCAGCACAAAGAAACAACAGCCAAAGCTGGACATCAACACACCAATCAACCAATAGGAAGCCAAACCCAATCAGGCACCACATAAATATGATGATAGAGTAACCCAAAGCACATATTCTGGTAGGGAGAAGTTCCCTCAGGATGAGCTCCAGCAGGAGTCCAAAGGTTCATAAGACTAAGTCTCTAGTTGGGATGACTGACCCAGACTGGATGCTGCAATTTCTAGATCTGTTAAGATCAGACAAATTTGAGATCCTAGCTTCATCTGAAATTTATCAGTAGCTTTACCGAAACAAGTCAAAGGCATTTAGTTGTTTAAAACAGGACAGAAAATTTGTCCTGCATTTAAAAATACAAAAACATATGTAATTAGCATTCATTTGAAGGCATTTATTTATTATGACCTGTCCAGAAGTATATATAAATATCATGTCCTCCAGTATAAATTATCTCTTTAGTGAGCTGTAGCTTCTTTGGCCTTGTACTTTAATTGTAATTCAAAAGAAAACTTGAGAAAACTCCCATAGGTCTTTTTCATTAGTA
This sequence comes from Bungarus multicinctus, assembly GCA_023653725.1. Taxonomy (NCBI): domain Eukaryota; kingdom Metazoa; phylum Chordata; class Lepidosauria; order Squamata; family Elapidae; genus Bungarus; species Bungarus multicinctus. The sequence continues at coordinate 29,944,753 of CM042849.1, read as the reverse complement.
AAGTTACTATTATATTTAAAGCAGCATCCTCCCCTTGAGAAATTCATTTGACCTCTAATTACATAAAATATCATGTGCTAATCATTAGCTTTTCTTAATGGTAAGTAGGACCTAATCTAATAATTATCCTGTTCACAGACCTGAATGATATTTCAGTAATTTTTAATAATTAAAAAACACACACACAAAAGCCCTCAGAACTTTAAACAAAAGTTAAATAAAATGAACTTCTGCCATGCAACTTTGGTCCATGTATTTGTGTATATTTTTTCTAGAAGTGTGTTGAGACAGACAGAGAGTGAAAGATGGTTTGATAAGTACCTGTGCCAGAGAAGACTGAATCTGAAAAGTAATGTACTAAAATCTTCCAAAAGATTTGGGTTTTGGATTTGGATTCTCCAGATGACATGCCACCATTCTTCTGTGGCATTTAAAAACCCCTTGTGATTTGTGAAACTGAAATTCAATCATATTGGCAGTTTTGCAGCCAGATTTTTCCTCCAAGAGCTCTGAACATAATTTCATGTTCCTTTGATAGTTAGGAATCAAGCAGAGGGAACGAAAGTTCCCAATCATGCATACAAGAAGAGTTAAATTCCAGGAGTTGAACCTCAATGGGGGTGGGTAAATATTGTCTGGCTGAAGCCAGGAGTCAAGATGAAGAGTTCTTGCCAATGGGAAACAGGCCACCCACAACGTCTAAGGAAATGTATCAATTTAAAGGAGAATACCAGCTTTGCTGTAGTTGTGAATAAAGTCAAGCAAAATCATAAATTTACTCCACTCCCCCCCAAAAAAGGACAAAATGAGATTAATCAAATTTTTCAGACTAAGCCTGAAATAATGCAAACATTTGTGAGAAAATACCACATTCAACAGAGGAATTCAAAATGCCATTTGTGATGAGTTCTAGATATAATAGACATTGGATATAAACATTTGATTTTATACTTCTGTCTGAAAAAACTTTGTGGACCTTTCTCATGGACTTTTGTACCTTTTTGAAGACCACACCTGCTAATGTGATTGATCAGTCGCATGACTTTACAATTTTACAATAGCTTTATTAATATGGCAAATGTAGTTTTAATTGGTGTCTACTGGCGTATGAATGATGAATTATATAAACTGGAGCTGAACTGAAGCTGTCATCCTGTTCTAGATATCACTCTTCATTATAGTACAGGAAAAGAAAATATTTTAAATCATTCTTCCCCAACTTGATTCCTTACAGGACGAGAAGTTCCAGAATTCCAGGCTAAGGGAATTACCAATAACTACCAGGCTAAAAATGGTTGTCTTAAAGGACATGGAAATTACTTTCTTTATTATAGGGCCACATGACCCAAAGCAGAAATGTAACTACAAATGCAATCAGTTATGCATGAAAGCCAATGAGGTGCACCATTTGAGGCAGGCAGATCAATTGGCTCATAAGCAATTAAAATACGGAAATATTTTGTTCACATTTACTATCTCTATGCTTCATTAATGTCATCAGAGATTTATTTGCTATATATTCAGGACAATTCTTCAGGCAATTGTAGGATGTTTGAAACAGAGGTCATTGCCTGACATTGTTGTTAGAGCTTAGACTGGGAATGAGAAGCTTTCAGTCACGCTAGCCACCAGTTATATTTATGTTCTTACAACTTTGCCAAGGACAGGTAGGAGTTGGCCCAGGATATCCAATTTGTTGACAAAGCATCAGACTACTTTTTCTAGAAGAAAGTACATTGTGCCTCTGCATTCATTCGCTGAAAAGGAAGTAGAAAAGCATTGCAGGATTTGCTTATAAATATTCATATTTTTATAAATCATCCCATAAATGGCTACTCGTATCCTTTGGGTTCACATTTTCTTGTGATATAATGTTGCTAAAATGACTGGAATGATGTCAAGATTTCAGGGTTCAAATCTGAGTGCACTGCTTTTGTGAATATAGAGTCCTAATTCATAGCCTGCCATTAGTAGCCTGATTACCAAATAACAATTAAAGTACTATACATTTCCATTGAAGTCAGGTAGGTTAGTCTAATGGATTTTACTGGAATATAAATTGTAACCTAAGAACTACATTTATCCGGTCTGCTAGAACTGCACTAAATTTTGGCTATAAATTGTGCTTCTTGAAAGCTATAATATTGTAAAGAATTACAGCTTTCCGATAGCATTTGCTAGTTAAATCGTTTGCATAATTTTATCTTGCATGGCTTGCACATGTTTAATGCCTAATCTAATTCCTGCATTTGACTTCTATATCCCTCATTCCCAGCCAAATTTTCCTATTTTTTTTTTAAATGAAAAACAAGAAAGCAGTATTTGCAGAGTAAAATATTAGAATTTGGTATCATGTTTTTGACAAGAAATTTTTTAAAAAATAACATTTTAGTAAATAAAATGAAATGTAGGTAACTTCAGGCCATTATTTTCTTTGTAAGTATACTCTACTGAGAAAACATGTCTGACAACAACTTGAAGATTGGAAGAAAGCTGGAGAATAGTCTTAACAGCACATCTTCTAATAAATGAGGGTTTTATATTTATTGTGAACTAATTATTTGAACAGATAAGCTAACTATTGAGAACTACTTCTAAGATTGTTTTTAATATGCTTTGACATTTTATTTATGTCTATTGTGATAAATAGTTTGCCTCAGTGGTGGGATTCGATTTTTTTTACTACCAGTTCTATAGATGTGGCTTGGTGTGCGTGGCAGAGGGAAGGTTACTGTAAAATCCTCATTCCTTGTCTACCCCACTAACCAGCTTTTCAGCTCTGTTCTCTTGTGCAGGGCAATAAAAGGACACCCAGCTGATAAGCTGGGAGTTGGAAGGCAGAGAAGAGATGGGGTTGGCGGGGCCAGTCAGAGGTGGGATTTGCCGGTTTTCCAAACTACTCAAAATTTCCACTACCAGTTCTCCAGAACTGGTCAGAACTGGCTGAATGCCACCCCTGGTTTGCCTATCTTCACATTAGAGATTTGGACATGGCCCCAAAACTCTCCCAATCTCCAAAGTGTTGTCAGACAATTTTGTCAATAAGACTATATTTACACAGAAAACAACAGCCCAAAGTTACCTACCATTTCATTTTATTTACTAAAATAAGCCCCAAGTATGAACAAACAATGTATACTAATTTAATTCTTTAATAATTTAGGTACAGAGACCTTATGTCTTTTAGTGGTTCATCTAGATCAGCTTATTTTATGTGGATAGCCAGTGGATTTTGAAAATTTCTGACAGCATTGCTTTCCATCAAAATCTGGAGTTTCTGGGTCAGGATGTCAGAAACCCAGTTCAGTCTTCAGGACTTCAGGAATGTATTCAACGGAACTGCTGGACTTTGAAAGTAATAATTACTTAGAAATCTTTTTATTTTTAGAATAAAAATAAAAATTTAGAAACAGTGCAAGTATTTATGCAAATTTTTGTGTATTTCAAAAAAATAAATGCAAGAAGCTTAATTATTACTTTCTGAGGTTGATTGAGTTCTTACTTCCAAAGAATGAAATGCAGTTACACCAGTCCAACTGTATCTATTTAACATACCTTGAAGGCTAAACTGCATGACTCTGATTATACATATACATAATATGCATACAATGTCTGCTCAATCTGATTCCTGCGGTTGCTGGTGTAATTGACCAAGTAATTATTATAAACTCAAAAGCAGAACAAAAACATGCATCCCCTTTACTATCCTAAAAACGTTAATTAAAAGAAACCACTACATGGGCATGTCTGGTTCATACCAGAATACAGTACTCCAGGAGAAAGAATGAAATATATGACCAGGATGATATCAGGACATTCCTGCTTAATTTTAAACATTTCCTGTCAGAGGAAGCAATTTGAGAGTTCCTGGAGAATAGAAATCTAGCCTAGGCAAGGACGGGGGAAGCAGCTCTTGTAACTTAACAGAAAAGTTTATTACAGGAAATACACTGGGGTGGGAGTGAACAGGCAAAGCCAAACTTCCAGCTAGCTACATTCTGTCAGGCAGGGAACTGGAGAGTGAGTGAGCTGGGAAGACAAAGGCAGGAAGGAAGCAGTTTGAGATTAGAAAAGAACAGACAGAGATAAAGTGGGAACACAGAGGAAATTCCCAATTCTCTGTCTAATTCTCTCTTGTTTCTTGTTGTTAGTAGGTGGTGAGGTGCTGAAAAGTCAGCACAATTAAGTCACACCTCCAACAATTTCAGACTGACCTTGAAAACACTACAGAATGGGAAGGGAATAAATTACTACCAAATTTATGATGACACAAACTTGCACAGTACAGCTAATAAAGATAGAAAAACATTCAAAGTGATCTTGATGGATTAGAGAAATGGGCAAAAGTCACAAAATAAAATTTGACAGAGACAAAATGAAAAAAAAATCTTCACTTAGGAATTTTTTTTTTAAAAAAGGTCAAATTTTATTTATTTATTGCACTTTTATTTATTAAAGGCACAGGTACAGAATAGACCAAACTTGGCTAACTAAAATTACTTGTGAAAGAATTTGTCAGTATATTAACTGAATAGTGTGGTATGATTGAATAACGTCAAATCCAAATGTAGGTTGCCTCAACAAAAGTATAATGACTAATAAATATTCCATTTATTCTGCTTTGGGATAGAACCTTCTGGAGTATGGTGTACTCTTCTAAGAATCAAATTCTAAGAAAATTCATAGAGGGTAGACAAATGCAAAACAATAACAATAACAGCAATGTAAATATTCAGGAGATGATAAATTAAATTATATTAAGAAAGATTACAGGAAATATTAAAAAGATAAGATATATGATACAATGTATACCTGGAAAAGCATGGAGGAAAGTTTTGGCAACACTGAGCTTTCCCAGAGAGAAGCCCAGATTAGGAGACTGCATAGTCTCAAGATGGATGGGAAGGGAAGAGGTTCAGGGTAGCCACACCCTAGAATTTCTTAAAGTGTATCTAGTAGATTGGAAGGTTATAGCTTTAGTTTGGAAAGATTCTGTCTACTAAGTATAAGCAAATCAAAGTTTGAACCTGATGGATTTCACTGTGTTGTCTCTGGGTTTGATACTGAGAGAACATAATTATCAGGGCACATAGTGACTCAGCAGTAAAGATGCTGGACTGCTTGGCTGGAAAGTCGGCAGCCCAGGTTCGAGACCCAAGGGCCATGCAACTGGGTGAGTTCCCATCCTTGCACCAACTCCCACAAATCTAGTGATTCAAAAGCATACAAATGCAAGTAGATAAAATGCAAGTAGATACCACTTTGATGGGAAGGTAACAGAGCTCCATGACATGATGTTGGCCATATGACCATGGAAATATATTTGGATTGCATTGGCTCACTGGCCTTGAAACAAAGATGACCACTGCCTCTGTAGTCAGCAATGAGTAAAGTAAAATGTGCAGGGACTCCTTTGGAAGGAAGCCACATAGAAGATTGTTGTTGCTTATTAAAAGTGTACTATATGGACTAATGAATATAATTTACAGGAGGGCATATTCCAAGTGATAGTAATAATAACATTTAAATATACTAATAATAAAAGCAGTGCAGAAGTGGAACTAGTTCTCTGGAGAAGCAGTGAACTTCGTTTCATTGGATGCCTATAATTGCAGAATAGACGTTCATGTTAGGAAAACTTAAATTTGTGCTTCCATACTAGTTAGGGCTTGAAACTCTTACGTTTCAAACCTACATGAAGTATTTCTAAAATGCCATATTGCAAGGAAACTAACAGTTAAGCTTACAAGTCCTATTTCTTTTCTACCAAAATAGAACAAGCATATTGTATAGTATATTTTGAATAGTATAATTACCTTGGTATTGCTAAACATGATAAAAATGAGATTTGAAAGGAAATGAGATGAGGAATGAGATGTCAGTAATTTCTGTGGACTTCTCTTGTATGTAACACAACATGTTTAGATGATTAATCCTATATTAAGTTGTATTATATTAGGCTAATCTACTTCCTCTGCACAAGTTGTTTTGTCTTACTTCAACCAATAATAATCTAAAGTTTAATTCTTTTTAATAATCAGAATTGAGTAGCGTCTTTTACTATTTAGATAATTTGCAAATAGCATTGTTTATTTTTAGCTCTCTTAATGTTTCTAGCAATTTAAGGCATAACATTTCTGCCTCTTTTATTAGGTGAATAAATCATAATCGTTAAAATAAATTCTGATACTTTTAGGATTTACATAAAACAGAGGTGAATAATAAGGGGAATTAGAGAATATAGAAGTATTTAATCCATGTGATGGCTGCAAGCCAAATACATATTTTTTGTTGTTGTTTCATATGGTGTAGTAAAATGCAGCACATAAAGCTCTCAGAAACAACATATAAAGTGTGTATCAAAATATAAGACACCAGAGCAGTGAATTATTTCAAAAACACACAATATCATTGATGAATACAATTATGAATAAAATTAATTTATGAGCAGTTATTGGAATGATTAAATATCTAGATCAGAGGTCTCCAATCTTGGCAACTTGGCTGGCTGAGAGTTGAAGTTCACAAGTCTTAAAGTTGCCAGGTAACTCTAATATCCTTGATTTAGTTTTACTTTGAAGATATATTATAACCTGAAAATTAATTACATTTTTTCAAACAATAAGACACATGACTAATATTAATTAGCTAAAATGCATAGTTCCAAATATGACACTAGAGAACTTTTGCCGAGAACCTCAAGGAAAAGCTCTGACTACCAACATTTTTCACCACTATTTAATTTCTAAATCTGCATTTTGCTATCTAAATTGGTCACACAAAACAATTTTGGGACAATAGAAGAAGGCCCCAACAGGCTTGCTTTAAGAGTGAGGGGGGTAATTTAAAATGCACAGTTCAGTACTGAAAATTATTTGCAAAATATATAAACCAACACAGCATATCGCACATAATGATTTTCCACATTTTGAAATCTTTCATTTGGGAACTTGAGAAGAAGGATTCCCCACCCCCACCTCATCCTATGATTGTACCTTCTGGATGTAAGAAACATAGAGACTTGCTCACTATCTAGACTTGTGAGTGAGTGTTCAGAATAGAATGGGCAGGATGCTTATTCATTGTCAAAGAATAATAATAAGTATAGTAGAGAAAGTCTTCATGGCTTCTTATGTCAACATATAGAAGTGCAACATGTTGAATAAATGAGCTTATTCCTAACTTCTGCTCTGACCCACCCTCCCAGACTAGGCAAGTTTCTAAATTTTTACTATTATTCAAATGTATTGTAAATGTAAATTAGATCAGCCCAGAATATTCAAGTGACCAATCTCATCTATTGCATCTAACTGTTTCATGTTACTGAAAATCTGGCAGTCAGTCAGAAGCCAAATCTATTTCTATGTGCTTTGCCTCTGAATATTTAGGAGACTGGTTATACATGAAGGCCATACACAGATAACTGAAGCCATGAGGACATCAGACAATAAATTAGAGTGCTTAGTTTTCAAGCTCAATGTTTTAATGTAATAGTGCAGCCAGAAGAATTCTTTTGCTACCTACACCAGAAGAAGAATCCAAACAGACCAACAAATCAAATGTCCCAGCTATCAGCTTTCCAAGTAACTACCTCCAAAGAAAAAGACTCTGAGAATATCATCTTCCCAAAGATCCATTTTATTAGAGATGTCATATTGGCATATCTGGGGAAAACCCAAATCTAAGCATTCCAGGTTTTCCCTATCCTAAAGAAAACCCAAAATCCAACCCCTGCATCCAATAATCCATCACATGGTCCAATCGTTACTTTGTTCTAACTGGAGACTATCCCTAGCAACTCCCCTCCAGGTGCAGGTTAACATGTCCTTAACTTTATGAGAAAGGAATGTTGTTGTGGCTCATCTTCCAATGCTCCTTGAAGTCCCCCTCCCAAATTCCCAGGCACTGAATGAGGCAGCCCAGAAGCCTCAAGGAAAAATGGCTTCCAAGCTGACACCAGCATCAATAGCAGTGCCACTAGATATGGAGGATAGAAAACAGAATTGCTGCTCCACTCACCCAAAAGCTGCAATGATGCTATAGGCATAGCAAAGGGGCAGCAGGATCCTAATACTCAGCTAAGAAGCACAAAGTTACTAAACAAGTTTGTCTTGATTTGCAGATTTGCAAATGAATTATAAAACTATATTCGGTAAACTTATTTTTTATTAATTAATGATGTCCATCCAACTTTTGAATTGTACAGACTGGTTACATTTCCAACATATATTTGACACACCCATGCACATATCTGACAATTTGTCAGGTATTAAATGCCCACAGTACATCATAATTGGAAAAAAATTACCTTTCAAATTGTAGTTCAATAAATTTCAAAAATTTGCTCTACATAATCTCTCATTGTTCAATATGTTGTATCCAAATATTTTTGCCCATTTAGTCATATAATCTTTAACATATTCATTTTCCATATTCATATTCACTAAAGGTTTATAAATTGTAGCAATAGCACGCTCTCTACTGCTAGTACATAAATCCCATTCAAAATCAGTTTTCTTGTTCAGGAAAACAATATTTGACTCTTTCTATCAATTGAGTATAAGTAAATCACTGACAAATATGATCTGATTTTTCCAATTCTTCCCTGGAGTTTTTAATATAGGTCCTCCATCAGAAAAAAAAATCATTAAATCAGACTAGGATAACCAAATTTGTATAACTATAATTTTTCTGTTAAAGAAAGCTTTTCTGGGTGACTACCATTAAAGTGGTTGGGTTGGACTAGATGACCTACAAGGTCCCTTCCAACTCTGTTAATCTGCAAACAAAGCATTTTAGAGTCAATCACATTTCAATCCATTTTGCCTACATGTAATGTTTTATTGGGGCATGAATGAAACAAATGCCTATATAGAATCTAAGAAAAAAACATTGAATAAATCAGCTGCCATCGTTTTGTCTGCAGAAGGCTTCACACAAGATTTTAATTATATTGCAACAGAATTATTTAATCATTCCCAATAGTTAGTTCATTGCATTCAATATTTCTTTTTTTAAACATATATATTTTCTTTTATCAACAAGAATAAATTTCAAATAGAAAAACAGATGTTCAATTCTAATAATTGAGGGGGGAAATCAATATTTCTGATGAAGATTTCTGACATTTATAATTAAGCCAAACAAAATAAAAAATTATATATTCACAAGTACTATATTTAGGGCTATATTTATTGTACTTAATGTGTAGAAAAGAAGTAAAGCTATTTGCAAGTAGCTTTTTGATGACTTTCTGCATGACTTCCAATCGCCCAGCACTTGATCAGTCTCCACTATTGACTTCTGGTTTTAGGAAAATCTGAGGCTATTGTTTTGATTCATAACAAAGATAAAATTAAAATAAATGCTATTCAGGCTGAATAATGTCAGAGGACGAGATGGGTAAGAAATCATGCTATTAAAGAAATGCAAATCAAAGAAAATATCAACAAGTTCGATAAGTGAATTTGAATTCCAAAAAACGTTGCATGCTCTTGTAAGGACAGAAATCCAATAAGAGGCGTGTCTTGTACTAGTCACCAAGCAAAGCTAACATTAGGACATAAAATAAAGAAGATGTAAAATCATAGCTAGGTTATCAGCACTCAACAGTCTTTCTACAATCATCTTCCAAAATGGGGCAGGAAAATTACTCTTATTTTTCTTTAGATTGTTTTATTACTACCAAGAGTCCAACTTATAAGAAATGGTTAGATAATTTATCTTCAATTTTCTGTAGGTGAAACATTTTTTACAGGCTATGAGATTGTAATAACCCCAGCAAACCCAGATTCATTATTTTCCCAGAATTAATTTCTTTGTTTATAATACTCAAAGTGAGTTCTAAATGTGCTGTTTACAACAGACAATGATGATGAAGAGTCCTGAAAAGTTCAGTATAGGAAAGAGGGAAGCATGGTGACATTTACCGTCATATTTAAGTGCTGCTGCAAGTGACAGGTCATTAATCCTATTGCTCATTGGTTTTCTGCAGTCAGCACTGTCAAAGTCACATTGCCTGAATGTCAGGAACTGAACAGTGCATCTAGAAGAGCCATATAAGGATGAAGCACACTATAACATTCAGGAGGAAGAACATAAAGTGTGGCAGCATTAGAGAATTCTGATATGAAAAATGTGAAGAATATGGTTGTGAACAGGAATTTCAGAGCATAGACTTATAGTGTATTACAGACAAACAAACAAACCCAGAGATTCAGCAAGTCTAAAAAGCAGTATTAGCAGTAAATCCAAGTGTCTATGAGAAAAAGGTGATGACCTACTTTTTCCTCATGACAGAGATCTTCTTTTCCTCCAAAAACTATCACTAGATGCCAGAGATCTGGTGATTTTCATCCTTAAGGAAAGCTGAAGAAAAGGTAGTTGGATGACACCAGTAAAGGTTTTTGGAGGTTGCATTATATGGACCCTTTGTGGTCAGATTTCAGGTGGGATACTATATCAAGAAAGCTTTAGACATACTTTGGGCACTGTGTCATGGTAGCACTTATTCTTCCAGGTCCGGTATTAATTGGTATTGGCAACTGGATTACTCTTAGTTCTTAACAACTGTATAAAATCATTGGGAGAAGTCATCCATCAGCATGCGGTACAATGTCATCAGTATTCCTATGATAATCAGTTGCATATCTTTGTCCCCAGCTACCCGAGTGACGCTGTCAACTCAAACCCAGTGTCTGGTGACTGTGGTGATCTAGAAAAGAAAGATTAATGAACAAGGACATACATTCAATTTTTGAGTACTAAAATTCATTATTTAGTAAATTTAGTAAATTGTTGGATGAGCAGGTACAAAAATAGCCAGGGAAATGATTAAAGCCTGGGAGATGGGTCTCTTGTCAGTCTTTTCAAGTACTTAAGAGGCAAGGGCTTGTAAGAACAAGGAAACAACAGCCAATGACTTAATAGCTGGCCAGCAACCCTCCAATCAACAACTAAAGAGCCACACACACACACGCAACTGGCTGGCAAACCGTACTCAATGGGTCTACATGGAGTCTACATGGTCTACATGGAGGGAAGTAAGCAGTGGAGTGCCACAAGGTTCCGTCTTAGGCCCAGTACTCTTCAATATCTTCATTAATGACTTAGATGAGGGAATAGAAGGGGCAGGAATAGAATTACCAAATTTGCAGATGATACTAAGCTGGCAGGAATAGCTAATACCCAAGAAGATAGGCTCAAGATCCAGGTGGATCTTGACAGACTAGAACACTGGGCTGTAGCTAACAAAATGAAATTCAATGTAGAGAAAAGTAAAGTCCTACACTTAGGCAAGAAAAACCAAAAATACATCTATAGACTGGGTGAAACCAGCTCAATAGCAGTAACTGTGAGAGGGATCTTGGAGTCTTAGTGGACAACCAGCTAAATATGAGCCAGCAGTGTGCAGCAGCAGCCAAAAAAGCTAATGCAATCCTAAGTTGTATTAACAGAGGGATACAATCAAGATCAAGGGAAGTACTAATACCACTCTATAAAGCCTTAGTAAGACCACACCTAGAGTACTGCATCCAGTTTTGTTCACCACATTATAAAAAAGATGTTGAGACTCTAGAAAAAGTGCAGAGAAGAGCAACCAGGATGATTAGGGGACTGGAGGCTAAAACATACAATGAACGGTTACAGGAAGTGGACTTGGCTAGTCTAGTAAAGAGAAGGACCAGGGGAGACATGATAGTGGTCTTCCAATATTTGAGGGGCTGCCACAGGGAGGAAGGGGTCAAGCTATTTTTTAAAGCGCCTGTAGGCCAGACAAGGAATAATGGATGGTAACTAATCAAGGAAAGATTTAACCTGGAAATGAGGAGAAACTTTCTGACAGTGAGAACAATCAACCAATGGAACACCTTGTCCTCGGAAGTTGTGGGAGTGCCATCACTTGAGATTTTCAAGAAGTGATTGGACTGCCATTTGTCAGAAATGGTGTAGGGTCTCCCGCTTAGGCAGGGGGTTGGACTAGATGACCTACAAGGTCCCTTCCAACTCTGATTATCTGTTATCTGTTAACCAGACAACATATAAATATTACACATAGAGTAGCCTATAGCACACATTCTGCTAGGGAGAAGTTTTCTGAGGATGGGCTCCAGAACAAGTCCAAAAGCTTGGAAGACTAAACCTCTGGTCCCGGTGACCAATTCAAATTGGATTTGGCAAGAAAAATTAAGCTTCAGTTTAATCTTACTAAGATCATGTAGCTATAATTTTGGAGCTTGTGGGACTTGGAACTGGAGGTTTTTTTGTTTTTTGTTTTAGCTTTGACACTGATTTTTTAAAACAGTTTTTGAACAAATGAAACTGGCATAAAAGCATCAAATAATTTTCTTACAATAAATGTGTGTTTATTGAAGAATGAAAACCTTCATTCTTCAGCAATAGCCATCAGTGAAGTAACTTCATTGCTCCTGGCATGGTAGGGAAGGGACAACTATTTGCCATTGGAAAACACAATATAGAAAAAGCTGAGGAATCAGATATTGTCATGAAATTTGTAGAAAATAAGGGCATGAGTACTAAGATTTAGGACTTTTATTGGGACTTAATTGTTCCTGTGATAATTAAATAATATGTTCTTAAACAGGGGCATATGCTGATAATATAAAAAAGTCAAGATGGCTGTAAAGACTATTGATCAAACTCCAAATGCTTTTTACATGCACTGTGAATTTTATTGCAGGTCATAAGCATCATTTTGACTTTTGTACCCCTTCCCCAATCTTCCATTATTAAATTGCTTTTAAACTAACATTAGATATTAGGATTTAATAGGAAACTGGGAAAGATGTCTTTAGAAAAAAGGAGCAGCACAAAAATGTAATAAATGAGGAATGTTACCATGAATTTATAAACCATGGTGCTATCCATTGCAATATTGCTAGCATTATGCCATTAAAAAAGAGGAACTTTTTCCCCTTTCTATAATAAAAATCCTCTTGGCCCCAGGGAATCATAATTTGCAACATAACAAATAAACCATAACTCACCGAGTTAAATTGTGCACTTCAAAATGGCACCATAAAACCATCCAGCCTTTGAAAGCATACAGTTACAATATTTAATTCTATGACCTCAGACTGTTAATCAGTTCTTTAAGCAAAATAGAGAAGTGACCATAATCTGCTTCACTTCTTCCAAATTTGACACTGTGTGTCAGATTTCATATTTATGACACAACATTCAATTTTACAAAAGGTTATGTTAAAATCTTCACATATCACACTGTACTGGTGCTAAGAAATTGTTCTCACACAGGATACATCAGAAGTAAATAAGGCTGTCTTTAGATCATCAACTGACGTGTTCTGCCTAAATCATTTGAGTACTTTGTTTGGGGAGGAGGGAAACAGACTTAAACTATTGAAGCAATAAAAGTAACATTTTTCAACTCAATAATAAAAGTATTTCTTGTATATGTGCACACTAATAAATTGCATTGTAAGGAAATAATAATAATAAGCTCAGCAGACAATCTCTTTAATTGGGGACCGGAATAGTACAACACTGTACAACTATCTTGCACATAGCTGAAGGATATACTATGCAGGATAAAGTATCTGGAGAAATTCATGATCTAGTAAAAATCTCAAGCTACTTGTTCCTTATTTAAAATCTCTAACTGTTTCTGTCTCTCATGATGACAATTAGCACAATGTGAAAGACTGGAAGTCTGTATGTGAATATGTGTTCTACATTATGTCCATTTCATCAGGAGTTTTGTAGCCGGATAGTAAAGTATGTTACTGTCACTCAGATCTATTTCTTCCTTAGAAAAGGGTATGGGTTCTCTGAAGGGGAATGAGCTAGATCAGGGCTGTCAAACTCTTGGCCCATGTGCTGCCCATGCCCATGCTTGGTTTAGTGAAGGGGAGGGAGTTCTGATACGTCACATGATGCCACCATGACGACGTGAGTTTGACGGCCCTTGGCTAGATGATAAGATAAATCCAGGAAATGTAGAGGTGTTCATTGTCAGGAACTGACATGGTAGATGGTAGATCTGTATATTCTGAATAAGATTACCTTCTTTCCCAAGTATTAGGTATGTGGTTTAGTACATTTCTGAACTCAAAACATTCTCTGGTTTCTCTTTTATCTGCCAAGCATATCCTTTCCTGAGACTACTCTAAATAATTTTAAAATTGTAAGACTGAACTGGCAGTCTGCAGGCTTGACTACAGTAACCCATTTCACATGAGAGTGGATTTTTTGACTACAGAAAAGTGAAACCTAAGAAGTATTTGAAGAAATAAGAAAAGTAAATACTAGACAGGAGTAAAACCTTTCATTAACTTCATTAAATATTTTCAGAGAGCAAAATTCTCAGTGATATGATAAAGAGGATATGTATTATTTATTAGTGGGCAAAACAACCTATAACAAAAATTTAGAAAGATTTGACATTTAACATATTGGCAGTACAGTATGATAGAAAAGGCAGAAACCCTATAGGAAAAATTAGATTAGCAAAGGTATAGTAAAGGTTAAGATGTGCCTAGTTTTACAGCTTATATTCTTAAAAAAAGAACATTTATTGTACTGATATTATAAAACACATGGAAAACATGAATGTGCCTAGCACAGGCCCAAGTTTATATAAATAATATATTCTTTTGTAAGGATATGTAATTTATAATAATTCACTGTAAATTTTATGCATTTCATTCTTGTATTTCTCTTTTATTTTTTAAAATTAAAATTCTCTAGAATCTACCACCATATTGTTAGTATTAATAATTTATTCTTAAACTAATTACATATGCTTATCTTTTATATTACTATGGATCAAAACAATATTTGTGTATCATTCATATTTTAGTACCATGATTTCTTGAGAGAAAGAGCTGTGAATTAGAGGACAAATGAATAATGTTTGTCCTGCATTTTAATTTCTCACACCTCCTCCACATGCCACCTCCATGCTTAGCAAATACAACTGTGTTTCCTATCTTCGAGTTTTTAGTAGTAAATTGCTAGAACAATTTATTAGGAAGCCCTGTTATACATCCACTATTATTTAGCCAAACCTTCACATCTCCAGGCAATTGTACAACATGCAGCATTTAATCATCTGCTTCACTCAAAAGGAAATCACTGAATTTCAAGCACGGGGAACTGTGCACTAAGTACACTCACTTCACTATTCAGTTTTGCTTTCTTTTCATTATGTGTTGAGAGTTCTGGAAGGTTGGACCCCATTCATCTCTGGGGACAGCCGTTGCGGCAAGAATGTTTCAATTTGTAGATACAGTTTACTCTGTTTAAGAATGACTTGTTATCCTTCATCGATTTCACAACCACACAATGAATAATTCACACACACACACACACACACACACACACACAAACGTATGTCTCCCTTCCCAAAGTGGCTACATTAATGCAGATCAAGGTCCTGATTCATCAGTTGACTTTCAAACTCAACTTTGCTTTTCTAGAAAATGCTGTAACTTATTGGGAGTTTCAGCTTTTCCCAATATGATGCCTTCTACTTCCTGTTGTAATAAGTTTCCCAATGCTTACAGTTCTTCTGGGTTAGGAATTGTGAGTTGTAGTCCAGCATATCTAGAAGACATCAGGTTAGTGAAAGATCATCTATTGTACATTTAAGTAGCTATATATATTTGTGATAAAAGACATAGAATTATCTCTTTCAAATAAAGACTGCCTGCTATAGATTGTGTTAAGTTGGTTTAGAGCTTGTGACTATGAATGCAAAATACATATTCTACCCAGCTTATCCTTATCAAACTAGAGCAACCAGTTTAAAAACTTTAAAACAGTTCACTAAGTGTGAAAACAGCAATCTTGATAGCAGTAAATCCTTATAGATAAATTCTCAAGAGCCTCAAATAAAGGATAATATAGATATGACTGATGAATTACCTTAATTTAGGGAAATGGGATGCCAATTTGGGAAAGCATCTACAATAGTCATTTCTAAGAAGAGCCCTTTCTATCATCTCCATTGTAATTATAAGTCTGAGTTATTGTTCTGAGTGCCTTTGTTTGTTTTTATTCTTCTTTTACTACCTGGCAGTCTGAAAGCAGACACTGTAAACTTGAAAGGCTCAAGAGTCTCTCTTCACAATGTTGGCAACACATTATTGCTTACATTCAACTAATCCTCTAATTTCTTCCATGATTATGTCATCAGACTGCACAGATTGGAAAGTATAAATTGTATGAAAAAATTATAGTTCAGGGTTTTTACATCCATCCATTCTCTTTTTTTTTAAAGGAGTTGAGACATTTTAGTACATTTTCAAAACACAGAGGAGGATAAAGACTTCCATTTGGCAATTTCTTCTGAGATGATCAGCTCTGAATCAGAACGAGGAGAAAAAGCCTACAAAATTTGTTTTCTAGAATTTTTCCCCATTCCGTTACCAACAGTAGCTATAGACATCTCTATATAGAGAGGTGTGCCTTTGTGATGCATCTGTGTGTGCTTCTATGTATCTGTCCACCAAAAGTTACAGGAGATGGGCTACACATACATTTCACTCTGGATCATGTGACTGACAAGGAAGAAAATTGGGAGGGGTGAATGTCAGGGCGCAATATTCAAAGCATTGTGGGACTGCTTTTTTGAAAAGCTGTTCTCCACAGCCTTCTGGTCAGATCTGGCCCATTTTAAAAAAAATCTATCTTTCTTTCATCAGCTTTTCCCACCACTCCAAATTTGATGCTGAAGTGTTTAGATTTTTGAGAATTATCCTCAAATTATCCTCCAAACAGTCATTCAGGGAGACAGAAAAATAGAATCTCAATCCCTTTTATACAATTTCTTTCAATATTCCACTGGGTTGGAAATGATGAAATTAATCAGTTACCTCAGTGGGATTTCCTAAGATAAATACAGTTTTAAAGCCACTATGATAATTGGCATTCATTCTACAGTCTCTCCTTCATGTCTTCTGAGATATATATTTTAAAGGGATTCTTTTTAACCTCCATTTTTTTTTTTGGCAGGGCTTCGGTTTTCTGAAGTGACTATTAGCATATTAATGCTGTTCTTTCAGTAGTAGCTGGCATTTTGCATCATCTATCTTTTCTGTTTATAGGTTCCAAGATTTATAAGTCATAAATGAGATGTCTAAAGAGATGTCTTAAAAAACTCACATATAAAGATGCATTATTTTCCCCAAATAGTAATTTGAAAAGTGTTTTAGTCCAAACTTTTAGCAGTTCACTATATACCACTCTGATATTAAGATTCCTTTGATTTGGAATAAAATTAGTGAAATCCAATATTTCATAAGAGATTTCACTATGGAAAGATTTAAAACTTGGGGACTTCAACTCCCCTAATTCCTCAGCCAGATTTCTGGGAATTGAAATCCATAAGTCTTAAAGTTGCCAAGTTTGGAGACCCCTTCATTTAGGTTAGGCCAGGCTACAGTCAACTTCAACTCTTCCATAACCTTCAAAGTAAACAGCCCAATAAATATGTGAGTGAAAAACACAGTTTGTTTTTTGAAGAAAAAGGGGACAATGCATGAAGGTGAACATCCATTCAGCAGTTCATAAACATATATAGGCAACTGGATGTAAGTAGAAAATTAATTATTTCCTCTGTGATCTCTCTAAACTATCACTTTTCCCTTTTGTGTGTGTGTGAGAGAGAGATTTCTAATCTCATTTTCTTCTGGTTTTCCCCATGCCTTCTTCTGTGACATACCTGGTGTTTGGTGAACTGTACTCAACTAGGTGTTAGACTTTGCATATTTCTGTAACATATTTCTAATAACTGATCTCCCATGTTATAAAAAAATGGAAAATGACAGAACAGAAGCTCAGATTTTGCTGCTTGAATCTGACTTCAATTACTGCTAATGTACTATTGTCAAAACCTAATTACCATGATTCAAGGGTAAATTTTGTTGAGGCCGCCAAGAAAAATTCAGGGACTTGTCCAGGCAGTCTTAGACAATCAGACATAACTGAATTGAAGAAAATAAAGAGACAAGAATGACAGACTATTCTTTTATGATATCTAATTTTTGGTGATTAAGGAATCCACACTCAATGTAAGATGGAATCAGCAAATAAGGCTCTTTTCTTCCAAAGTAGAAAACATTATCTTACTAACATTCACATAATATCTTCAAATCCTTCCTACCATAAAATAAATTCCTGACTATTTTTGTCTTCTTCATTATTGTCGTTAGCAAAATATGAGTGGGACCCATGGAATATTTATGGGTTCTTACATTGTGAAATGTTAATGCTATAAGCCACTTGGAGTCATGGTACATTTGTTTAACAAATAAATAAGTAAGTTTAAGTATATTTTGAAGGGTACCATAGGACAGGTAGATATTTGCAGGGTTTCAGGAAGGAAGAAAAGCTGTAGTTATATTGTTTGAACATTCAATTTACAAATTATCTCGGACTATTTAAACTGGTCTCAGCCCAGAAGAATTCTAAAAGTTGGATCAGCAGAATCTGGCTTCTAAAATGTCATGTTATTTATTTTATTTATTTATTTATTTAATCGTATTTCTATACCGCTCCCTCTCCCAAAAGGGACTCGGGGCGGTGTACAGCCTAATAAAGACATAAAATACAAAGTTAAATAGAATTTAAAACCAAATTAAATACAAATTGGCTGCATCCCGTCCGACAATAATTCATTTAAAACCGGGAAATATAAAGTTTAAAAATAAGATTAAAATTTAAAACCCCTATTAACTTAAAACCCCATAGACCCTTACTGGGCCAGGCTGGCCTGTTTAAAAAATAAAGTCTTAACTGCGCGCCGGAAGGTGAGGATGTCTGTCATGGCTCGTATCTCCGGGGGGAGATCATTCCACAGGGAGGGGGCTCCCACAGAGAAAGCACGCACCCTCGGGGCCGCCAGCCGCCAGCGATCAGGTGGCGGCACCCCAAGTAGGGCGACCCTGTGGGAGCGTACTGGGCGGCGGGAGGTTGTTGGTGGCAGCAGGCAGTCCCGTAGGTACCCAGGTCCCGAGCCATGGAGCACTTTAAATACCATCAGTACCACCTTGAATCGAATCCGGAAGGCCACAGGAAGCCAGTGCAGCCTGCGGAGAAGTGGTGTTACGTGCGCGCCTCGAGGTATATGTTATATCATCTGCTACTATGAAATGACAACAAATATATGATATATATGGTAAAAATAAGTAATCAATAACTGTACATGGCAATAGTCAAATGAATTTTGAAATATTTAAACTCAACTGTTTAAAAAAAAAGAAAAAGAAAAGAAGAATAACATTCTGTGCCAAAGCTCCAGCTAGGTTGTATGCACACAAACATGCCCACACCCACACAGACAGACATAAACCAACACACCTTTATAATTATTTAGCTTACAGAAGAGTCTCAATTTTTCTTTATGGTTTATATTATTTTCATCACTGTTTTATTTTGCACAATGCCTCTGATTATTACATGTAGTCTTGCTATTTTTGTATAATAAACAATCATTTTAAATCTTTAAATCCAGCTATGTTGGATTAGCCTTTCAGTCATAGGTTTTGGAATTACTGACATATGGTCCATTTGGCAGAATAATGTACAAGACTACAGAAGCAAGATAATTTCAAAGGTTATGAAAAATAATATATAGCAAATGAATGTTAGCAGGAAGGTTGTCACAGATTTCTAGATTTCCAATTCTGCCACAGTTATTAATGGATCTTAAGATTGTTGCAGAGTATTATATTTTGAAAAGCATGTTAAAGTTAAAAGAACTGATGCTAGCAAAACGTTTGTATTTCCTAATTCAAGAAAGCCCATAGGAGACAAAGAAAGAAATATTTATTATAAAACTGTTACTGTATAAGCTTTACATAAAAGGCTAACAGCTTCTAGTAAGCTTAACCAAACATATGATTATTAATAACCATTATTAATTATTATATAATGTATGTGGCTTTATTATTCTATAACTGAATATTTTTATATTTATTTCTGTTTTGTTTTATTGGGTCTAATAATAGGATAGAAAATGTGGATCTTCTTACTGTCCTTTTTATTATTTGAAATATATTTGAAAATAAAATCATAACCAAATTTATGGACTTCAATTATTTACTGCATTATGCTAATATGCATGAATCAGCACATATATGATAGCCAAGTATGTATAAATATGTTAACAAGTTTAGCATATACATTACTCAAAATAATTGGTTTTTGCATAATGTTTATTTATACAATATGCAACATTATGGTCTATCAATATTCATTCTCGGAACATAATGGAATCTATTTTGTGGAAACAGATCAGTCTGGATTTAAGCAGAGATTTCCCTATCATTTGGACTAAAGACTCTTATCACCCAGATTATAGGATATGTAGTCTCACAATATCTAGTATCCAAAGGAGATGACTAAGATCTTTCATAAACACATTAAATAACTGTATACATAGGTGTGAAGATAACATCATAATTGATTTTAAAACTCTCAAAAACAGTCAACCTTTCAAAAAACATTACCCTTCAAACAGACTTCAATAGATTTTTCTTCTTTCAAAACTGACACTCATTTTCACTTCTTCCACTTGCAAATCTCAAATGACCACTTATGTTTTTCAGCAATGTTCACTGAAGATTTCATTCTGTAGAATGCCGTATCTTGGTCTGATTAAGATGCTCCCAGGTGATATTTGCTTGCTTTGTGTTCATGGCTTAATTATTAATCTTATCACTGCAGTTCTCATATTGACCATATTAATTCTTCAAGATTATACTATCTCATGTAACTTCTGTGGTATTTGTAAATCTCAAGAGTCTAAATCTTTGAAATCTAATCCCATTGGTGAAATGGAGCTTTCAGAAAGCCAGTAAACAATATAGTTGTAATTGATATTTATCTCTACTTGGTTTTACCACTTCCATTTATTGAGCTATTTTTTTTCTTATTTTCATTTACTTATCAAACTGTATGCTGCCTATCTCTATGAAATGTGACACCTTCCATTGCCCTCATGTTGTCTAAATAAATTGTCAACATTTTTCATAACTTCTCATCCAAAATTTGTAAATTTGTAAACACACATGTACTTGAACAAAACAACATTTGATACAAACCAGTAGAAAATAACATCGTTTGCAATTCCGTAGAAGAAAGCAACACATAGCAAAATAAAAATAAAATCGCACACTGCTATAATCTTTATACACCCCCCAAAAATGAAGAAGGTATCATAGTCTAGAGATATTTTACAAAAAATACACTACAGATTTCTATGTGAGCAGTTTTATGCATCTATCAAAATAAACCTGAATTAAACAGAGACTGTTTAATTCACCAGTTAGACTTAATATCAAAAACCCCATATGTTTTTTTAATTTATTTACTTCTATGCTGCCTTTATTATTTTTATCAAAACTCAAGGTGGTTTATCTAATCTAATCTAATACTCCTTCCTTCTCCTATTTTCAGCACAACAACTCTATGAAGTGGGTTGAGCTGAGATATTATTTTAGAGCAAAGGTTGTATTCATGTTTTGACCAGTTCTGGAGAACCAGTAGTGGAAATTTTGAGTAGTTCAGAGAACTGGCAAGTACCACATCTGACTGCCCTCGATTCCATCTATTCTCTGCCTTCTGAGTCACAACTGATCAGCTGGAGTCTTCTTTTGTTGCCCTGCACAGGAGAACAGAGCTGGAAAGCAGGTTAGTGGGGTAGGGAGGGAATTGGATTTTGCAGTAACCTTCCCTCAGGAGTGAGGAGGGAATGGAGATTTTACAGTATACTTCCCCTGCCACACCCACCAAGCCACACCATGCCACACCAAGCCACGCCCACAGAACTGATAGTAAAAAAAATTGAATCCCACCACTGTTTTAGAATCACATCAAATCACCCAGACCACTGACATACCTAATGTGGGATTAGAACTCACAGTCTTCGGGTTTCTAGTCTGGGGCCTTAACCATTGGACCAAATTAATTGTGTGTGAGAGAGATACATAGCAACAAAAGCTTATGTTTCCTGAATATTACATACAAAATAATGGAATAGAATGATTAAAGGGTTGTAGAAAGTTTATAGCAACCCAGGCTACAATTCCACTGTTAATCATGACGGGATTTTGGACCATTTACTCTTTCTCAGCCTACCTTATCTCATATTGGTATTGATATGAACAGAAAAAATGAAGAGAGAGCCCACCTTGAGCTTCTGGAGAAATGAAAAGGTATCAATTTAACAAATAAAGTCAATTTTTAAAGTGGTAGTTACATTTTTTCCCGTGCATTAAGGTAATGTACTTTAAAAAGCTTTTGCTGAAAAAAATTATATAACATCAGAAACATTTAAATAAACATGGTGTTACCTAGGTAACTTACAATTTAGAAAAAAAAAACTATACATACTTCAAGAAATTAAATGCAAAACTGTCAGAAAGGTGAAGAAAGAAAATAAATCATACTCTTTTAAACAAATAATGGACCAGAATAATCAGAATAATCAGATAATAAAATTAACTACATTTATACACTTTTAATAATCCCTTAAAAATGATACCATCTTCCATTGGAGCACAAATAAAAAATAAAGAGGAGAAATGGAATTGAGTTGAGATTGATTTTAATATACGCACTTGCAAATTAATTAATTAATTCTTGAATCAACTTTTATTTTGTTCACTTTAATGTTTACTTGGGTCAATAAGAATTTGGATTTGTGTTTCAAGTTGCGATTTATTTGAGACTCTAGGTGCTGCTGCAATCACCAAAGAATATATACCAGAAGTGGAATTCAAATTTTTTTACTTCGGTTTTGTGGGCGTGGCTTGGTGGGTGTCACAGGGGAAAGATATTGTAAAATCTCCAGTCAGAGGTGGGATTTGCTGGTTCTCTGAACTACTGAAAATTTTTGCTATGGTTCTCCAGAACTGATCAGAATCTGCTGAATACCACCTCTGATGTATACTACTAATTATAGCCTATGTTCATGTAAGAAAACCCAGGATTCATTTCAGATTACTGAAATGATTCATTGAACCATGAAAAGCAATCAACTTTAGAACCAGGAATGCTATGTTAAGAAATTATAGGAATAACTGAGCAGAGAACATGGGCATAACATTCAGGCAAAGTTTAAATTAAGATCAAAACTTTTTCATTCTTTATGTGACAACTCCTAATATGCACCCTGTGTAGAACAGATAGTCCTCGACTTACAACAGTTTGTTTAGGCACTGAAAAATGTGACTTATGACCATTTTTTAGAGTTGCAACCTTTGCAGCATCTGCATGATCATGCAATCAAAATTCAGGTGCTTGGCAACAGGTTCACACATATGACTGTTGTTATGTCTGAAGACCATGTGATCTGCAATCTTCTGACAAGCAATGTCAATGGGGAAAGGTCATAAAATGGGGCAAAACTCACTTAACTAATGTCTCGCTTAACAACAGAAATTTTGGGATCAATTGTGGTCATAACTGATCACAATTACCTGTACTGGAAACTTCTGTATCTGTGTATGCTATACCTTTGCTTGCCAATACACTTCTAAATACATTTATTTATAACTTTGCAATTATTTTATTCCCCTATCAAATACATATGACTTTGTCTTGGTACATTAATGTTTAAATGTATGTTTCTTATTGCATCATATACTCTATCAAATATTTATCTGCAGATCATATGAGTTCTTGGTTAATATACTGTATAATATTGTCTGCAAACAAAAGAATTCATAGAGTCACATTCCCAACCAACATATCACTAAAAGCCATGTGCATGTTTTCTTATAAACATTAAAATGTCAAGGGAACATCACACATTCTTGCTTTATTCCTTTCTAATTTTTAAAATATTTGGGACACATTCAATTTATTTCCATGCATACAATATATCACTTCTGTTAGAACTAGTATTACATCCAGCAATCAAGTTGAACTCTACTTTCATTCAAAATATTCTGTAATTGAAGCATCTTTATCATATCTTTTCTCTAAGTCAGTAAACATTCTTTTTTTAGATTCCTACATTTCTTAAATTACCTGCTGATTGGTAAAATCTGGTCTCCACATCCTGAACATGGTGTAAAATCTTCGCTTCCTGAATTTGTTCACTTCTTATATATTTTTAATATAGAACTTTCCCTAACCCTAATCCTAACCCTAATCTTTTCCAAGCACATTTAACAAATCTTTTTATAGTTTTATGAATTTGCTCCTTTTCCAATTTATACAGAGGAAGAATAGCAGCATTCTTCCAATCATCAGACACAGATACATCTTCATATACATTCCATAAGTAGACTCCACCCATCTCTGAATGTTCCTCTGCTAACACTATCTACATCAATAGCTTTCTCTCAACATTTATGATTTTTCATAATTATTTTGGAGGGGAGGGATAAGTGGGAATACTGATATTTATAGCATTTGTTTTAATTTTTGCACAATTTTAAACTACTAACTAGATTTATCTATTAAATATGCTTACAAAATTATTTCACTTTAGTTTCATGCAAAATTATTTCATTATTTTATTTTTTTTATTATATTTGTTCTATTGTAGGAACATTATACCCAGGGGTGGGATTCTACACGTTTGCACCTATTCGCTAGAATCGGTTGTTAACATTCTAAGCAATTTGGAGAACCGGTTGTTAGAAGAAATTACTGGCCTAATCCTGTAAGGAAGGCAGGAAGGAAACATTCTGGTGTTGCTTACAGAAACTGCCTCTCTGTTAACCCTTATTACATTCTTGGCAGGACTAGACTTCCCGTCTCATGAACTTCTCTGGAGTTTTTTCTCCTCCTTTGCTGGTACTTTGCTTGTGTGGAGTGACCATTTAAAGTTACAATAACACTGAAAAAAGTGACTTATGACCATTTTTCACACTTACAACGGTTGCAGCATCCCCACAGTCATGAGAGGCCAGGCGAGGAGATGCGTGCCTCGATGTGAGTGATATTGAGTTGGCCACACTCAGCCAATAACATGACCACCAAGCCACGCCCACCAACTAAGCCATGCCCACAGAATCGGTTGTTAAAAAATTTGAATCCCACCCCTGATTATACCCATTTCTAAAATAATATTTTATTTGCGCTGAAATTGAACTACATTTTCTCTGCTTCTTTTAATTTGATGCTAACTTTTGCTCTCTACGTACATGCATATCTTTCCCATTTCACACTTTTTATGAGCATTTTGGGGTCATGATGAAATTCTTGGTTAATTTGTCATGTTCAGTATTGTCAATATTCTGCTGGTGGTCATAGTCAAAGTTCATAAAGGTGGAGGGAGGGCAGAACGGTCTTATACAGGGGTGGGATGCTACCAGTTCTGCCTGGCTTTATAGAACCGGTAGCTCTAAAGAGCAGCAGACACCGAACCACTTCTGTGTTTGCTGCTGTTTGGCCCACCCACCCACCTGTCCTTTATTTCCTGCTTTTTCAACCTCAGCTGCTTTGCGCGAAACATAGTCACTGAACCAGTAGTAACACTAGTTGAATCCCACCCCTGGTCTTATATCTTCCTGACAACAATTGTTCTGCCTATTCTTTTTCTTCAGTTAAACTGTTGTGAAGCACATTGTTATTTCCAGAAATTCTGAACGTACACTGTGTTGAATATATTTTTAGTATTAGTATTTGCCTGAGAACGTCATGCTTCTTTAAGTTCACTCCTGCTGTATGCCATCAGCCATAAGAAGCTAATTATAATGGTGAATACTCAACATTGTCTGTAGTGGAGGTACTCGCAAGCATAATCTTGGAGGAAAAAAAGCAGTCTATATTTTGAGATATTCTAGCTACATTTCAGGTATTCCTAAAAGTTGGCAAGCTATTATCTTCTATGGTTGTTAAAGTATGGTGAACACAGACATTGTACAATCTTTCTGCATGATTAGAATGTTTCATAATTGTTACATTTATGTTTGCTCAGATCATATTTTATTATTTTATTTACTTATTAAATAAATTTATATTGCTGCACAATTTACACCTGGCAAGTCTTTATAATGATAAGAAGTTAACCTAATTTAAAGAAGAGGCCTTATTTAATGTTTGTTTGTTTGTAGATATTACTTATTTGTTGTTAGATTTATAAATAATTGAAACAAAACTGTGTAATAAAAATACTTATAAACTAGAGGAATTCTAATATTTGGGTCTTCATTTAAAACAGAGGTGGGGAATTATGGCCCATTTATGACTTGTGGACTTCAACTCCCAGAATTCCTGAGCCAGCTACAGTGAGCTACCGGTCTGCGGCCTGTTAGGAACCAGTCTGCACAAATGGCAAGTGAGCATGCAAAACTCGATTTGGGCATGTGTGGGATTAGGCTGTGCATGCAAAACTATTCCTTTTCCCTGCCAGAGCCACCTGTCACTACTGCCACTGCTGGTCCATGAAACTGAAAAGGTTGGAGACCACTAGCCTATACAATATTTTATTGACTGACAAAACATGGAAAGAGTCACCAATAGTTTGTCCAGTTTTCTAAGAAATACAGTTGCTTCTGTTTTTGAAGCAAGCTTCATGAATACTATATTGAAAATTTAAATGACTGGTCTATTATCGGTCTTTTATCCAACTAAACATCAAGACAGTGTACATAATCCAAAAACAGATATGAATGAACATGACATTATTTAATGATGGCTAGCTAACTTACATTACTAACTCATGGACCTGCTTTCATTATGATTTGATGATGTGTTTTTTTCACAGCAGAATTCCTTGGGTCCTATGCTAATAGGACTGATTTAGATAAGCTGATTAAGTTGTACTCTATGTTTCTCTTGAAAAGAATGTTGTGCACCAGGTCATAGAAAAGAAAACTTGGAAGGTTTTTTACATGAGTTCTTAGCAAAATAATATATTTATTGGAATCATTTCCAGCACTCCAGAAGGTGAAATGCTTTAGGAAAATGAATGCAATTTATACAAAACTCTTGACAAATACATTTGGTATGGTAAAGTAATATATTTTTCACAAAACCATGGGGCATTTTAATGAGCATTAGTTTTATGCCAAATACTTATGCAGTTAAGTGGGTTTCAAGTATTCATGCTTTAGCTTCCTCCCCCATTATTTCCAGTATAAAGTCCCAGCATGTATGCACTTGGCTAACAAGAGAAAAATCTTACTCCAGTTTCCCATAATGCATTCATGAAAGGATTGGTAACAAACTATTACAGTTGCCAAAAAAAAGGGGGGGGGGAAGGGACTAAACTACCATGCCAAGGCATCAGGGGAGTAAATACAAAATTAAAATAATAATATTATTCTTATGGTATATTAGTGTCCTATAAGCATTTTCTGTTATTAATATAGTTCACATTGAACTTTTGTTTGTATGTGTGCGTATTGACATGAAGAGAAAAGCAATTTATAGCAGTAAGCACAGAAGTTTCTGTACTACAATTTGATGAGGAGTAATAGTAATCCAAATGGAAAAACATGCAGCCCCAAATTATAAATATCAGGTATACTTACATTCACAATGTTTTTCAAGTGGATGCCTCTGTAGCAAAGACATTATTTTGGAAGTTACAAAAAATGGTAAAAGTGGAATTGGATTTGGAATATCTCATTTCCTTATTACATGTTGATATTATATTTAGAGAGGCAATTTCCAGATTTAGTCTAAAATAGTATATAGGCATCTCATCGCGCATTTGTCTGCAAATGAGATATCTTGGAGAACTATGCCAAAAGTTTTGAAAAGGGAGCATAAATCATTCTTTCATAAGATAAGATATGCAGAAGTATACAAAATCTTCACAGCAATAAAATTGTAGATTAAAGTGGTCCAGCCATCTTGAAAATAATCTGGACCTCTGAATGAATTAAAGAGATCTCACTCATCTCTAGTGAAGAGACTACTTGATTTATTTTGTGCTCTCAAACAACTATATATAAATGAAGGATAACACCAGCAAGACAAGAGATAAGAAGTCATCCAGGTCATGGTTGTCCCAAAAGTGGTTTTTCAAGAGGCAACTGGACTTTCTGTTTTTTCTTTGAAGATGCTTTGCTTCTCATACAAGAAGCTTCTTATTAAACCATATTCTTTTTAAAACTACTATCCTTTTTCTTTTCCTACAATAATTCATTTTGAGAAGAAACTATTTAACTCACTGACTGGCATATTATCTGAAAGAATAGAATATTTTCTTAGCCATTTTAGTGCTTAACTGGGCTTGTTGAATTGAGATTTAATTAAACAACAAATCTTCATCTCTATTTGATGCTGGTCACACAGAATCAATCATATTCAAAATATAATTCATACTGCTTATCTTGTAATAATGATTGATTTAATTCTGAATGGCTTTAGCTAAAATCTTCTTGTCTTATTATTCCCTCCCAGATTATAGTTTGCTGTAAGAAGGATGGGATTTTGAGAAATTCCATTTTCATGCAATCCTAGTCCCAAAGTAAAAAAGATAGTAAGCAAAGTTTAATCAATTGGACTGGCTGGAAAATCTCCATTTTGCTGTGTTGTTGTAGTTCAGCTTTATTCTTGTTTCCTAATGAACCATTTTTGAAAAAGTATGAAATTAATAGCATGAAGTATATACTGCAAAGGATGCTAACTTCAGGTATGATTATATCCCAAGCTTATTCTTCATCATCATTTAGTGTTTGCTATGTAGATAAGGTGAATAATTTTATACATGAAATTGTCAACACAATTTTTGTTCTTACAGCATTTAGGTGACATGTTTAAAAAAAAAAAAACTAGTAGCATTCAACCTTATTAGAACTAGCTCTTCAGTTCCAAACATTTCCACACAATAGATTGGGAAACAAAAGCCAAGAAGAAGAAAATGGAAAATTATTTGCATATTATTATCAGAGCATTATATGGTTGTGTCCATGTAGTTACAAATGTTGCACTCAGTTGACTTTTTTTCCTTTCTAAAAACAGCTTTTACACTGTATGCATTTTTGCATTTCTGCACGCATGCTCTAGTGATTCTGAAACTGTATGTTGCCTTCCATGGTACCTTGTTTAACTACGGAAGGTCATATTACAACTGATGGATTGTGAACAAATTTAACTTCAGGGTATTTATGCTATATAATATTATATATTTGAATTTGAAGACACAATATTTTTGTTATACAACACTGTTTTGCATTTGTCTTTCTTGAGGCTGATAAGATTGGCAGCACTAATTCTGTTTAGGAAAACTAATTAGAAAATCATTTTGTCTTTTTTAAAAAATTTCTTTAGGGTTTCATACCTCTAGAAAAATGAAAAACACATGTTCTAGCTCAAGAGAAATTGCTAAACTATGGATTTACAGAGTTACCAAAATAATTGTTATATGTTCTTCCATCAATGGAAAGAGAATCTGACATATGACAAATAGCATGTAATTTATTTTCACACTGACATGTCCAGTTTCTTGCTGTTTGTCCTGTACTTTACACCTGATGCTTCACACATAAACTATGGCATAATTATGCCATCATGTTTTGTTGAATTGCTGCAACTTTTTTTCTTTACTGTGACCATAATTTAGACACTGCACATAACCTTCAAGAAGTACATAAACAAGATTTATAGATTGTATGGGAATTGAGGAATTGCAGCAGAGAACTGATAAAACTCTCCTTTCTTTTCCCTTGCCCCAATTTTCAATGCCCAGAAATTAGCAACTCTTTATTTATTTATTCCAAGGGCTTTTATGCCACTTTAATTACTCTGACCCTGAGCAGTTCACAAGCAAAAATGAAACAATACAAAATGCAAACATAACAAATACAATATTCATACACTACCAAATAAGCAATTATCAAATTTACGTTTTTAAAAACTCCTGGCAAGTTCCTGTACTAGTCTGTGAAGTTTTACTTGGCAAGATTTCTGAAATAACTTTGTCTTGTTCCTAAGGCTGAGAGAGATTGGCAGGAGTCAATAGGTGCCTTTGTGCCTAAGGCTGGACTACAAATCATGGTTCTCCCTTTCTTAGATTGTGTCTTAACTGTACACCAAAACTGGATCTGCAACCCTACTATAACCTAGCACCAGAGGTGGTATTCAGCAGGTTCTGACCAATTCTGGAGAACCGGTGCAGAATTTTTTTTTGAAAAGTTTTATTGGGTTTTATCAAACAAATAAAACATCTTATTTGAGTACAGCATGATCCCAGGTTATCACATTTTCATACAGACACAATTTCATATCTATATTCATCTTACAAATTCAACTTTATATCTTATCATTTTTATCAATTTCTCACCATTTCTCCTTTAACTGCTCTTAATTTTCTTTTATAGTAATATCAATCTAAATTTCTATATCTTTTTATTCATTATCCTTATATTTTGTCTGTCGTTGTTTACAATTTTATATATTCTCTTCCAACATTCTAAGAAAAAAAACAAAAAAACAAAAGAAACCAAAACAAAACACAAGTAAGGTTTCCCCTCCAGTTATCAATCGGAGTACAACACCTTTAAATCTTTATTTATAATCTCATTAAAGATTAAGTTTATCCATTCTAATCTAATATCTATTTTATATAAATCTCGTCCTTCAAACTCTGGTTGGTACTTCTCCCCACGAATGCAAAAAAGATCTACACCACTAACAAAAACACTGTGTATATATAAACATTAGTAAAATAATTCAAAATCATTCTCATGTTGGTATGGACCCTATAAATCCTTCACATTAACAATCTTTGGAAACAGCCAAAACATTTCTCTCTTTTCTTTATTCTTACATTAATTATCAATATATATATCATTAATTAATTATATGATTTTATCCAGTAAAAAAAGCAATTATTCAAATTTATTTTAGCTAACTCTTAAATATTTTACCAATCTTTAAAAATAATTATTCAAATTCATTCCAAATAGCTAATATAGATCTTTCCTCTTTCTTTTCCATTTCCCTAAATAAACATACCAAACATAATAATATAATGTTTATCTCCTAAGTTGCTTATATATTATTTTTCTAACACATCATAATATTCTAGTACCCTTACAGAGTTCTCAATTTTAACTTGATTTAACCATTATCTCTGTGTTCCCAAGCTGAGCATATACCTTTAATTCTAGCACACTTCCCTTTTTTCTTTATCTCTTGCTTTCGTTCCTCATAATTTCTTTTCCTTTCTATCTTCCCCCCTTTTTCTCATCCCTTTTTTTTATGTGTAACTTTCTCTCTCTCTTTTCCCTTTCTGTAATTTACTTTTCTGCTTCTCCTTACTATTATATTTCTTTTTCAAAGTATTTTCCTTTTTGACTGCTGCCTTTAATCTAGAACTTTTACCTCCTTTCCCCCTTTTACCCCTTTTTACCACATTTTGCTTTATTTCAGTAAAGATGGCTTCTTCTTGTTCCAGCCTTCTTCTTCCTCTTGAAGCTTTTTTTCATAGTCCAAGATCTCCATTTCCAGAAATTCAAACATGAAGCCAAAAGATCTTCCTTCTTTTTCTGCCTCTTCTTTCTCATTTTTGAGATATATTTTCACTTGCTCCAGGAATGATGCCATTTCAAACAACCACCCGAGTGACTTTGATTAACCAAAAAGAAAGAAAGAAAGAAAGAAAGAAAGAAAGAAAGAAAGAAAGAAAGAAAGAAAGAAAGAAAGAAAGAAAGAAAGAAAGAAATGTCTTCTTCCCCAAACTGTTCCGTCTTTTTTTTTCTTCCTTTCCAGTCATTACTGTATCTTTCAACAAAGTTTCAGTTACAATGTATCCTTGGAAATCTTTTCAAAGTTCACAATTAGATCCTTTATTTTTTTTTCCAGGTGAAACTCCATTTACTATTCCAAACTCCATCCTTTTATCTCCTCTTCTCCTTTTTGACCAAAAATAGTAAAAGTAAAATAAAGTACCAAGAAATCTTTTTTATCTTCCTTTGACATTAAATTCCAGCTTAAGATAGCCTATTTAATGTCAAATTAATTTAGCATAAACTTCTTTCCAATCAATAATAATAAAAATAAAAAAAATAGGAGAAGGGATTTTCGACCTCCTTTTCTCTCTCCTTCGCCGCCGATTATAATTTTCTTTCAGAGGTATCCCTCTAAGTATTTTTAGCTTCAGGGTACCTTGTTTAGATGTTTCTTTATGTTTAGCCCAGTCTATCCTGCTTTCCTCTTTGTCTTCCTCCTGCACATTCTTATCCCATCCAGTTCTCCTTTGTGGCCGCCATTTCTGACCGCCGCTTGTTGCCTTCGGGAAAGGGAGTTAGGCTAGCCAAGGAGGAGAGATGCAGCTCCCTTCAACTTGGCTGGCAGTTTCCCCCATCTTCACCACCTCTACGGGATGGCTTCAGCCCCGAATCGCAAGGATCGGGGCGCTCCATTGGCAAGGACGGGCCGAAACCGCGCACAGTCATGGATTTCGGTATGTCACCGGAGAAACTGGAACCGAAACTCCCAGTAGCAGAAATTTTGAATAGTTCGGAGAACCGGCAAATACCACCTCTGACTGGAGATTTTACAATATCCTTCCCCTGCCACACCTACTAAGCCACGCCCACAGAACCAATAGTAAAAAAAATTGAATCCCACCACTGCTTAGCACATTTAATCTTCTCAGGTAAAATCCATAAAACTTGCTTAGTTCTCAAATACTCTTTGAAATAACCTAGAATTCACAAGCTTGAAATAATTGGCTTAAAAAAACTAATCTTCTTTCTGATGGCAATGTATTTGACAAGAGGATAGCTCCTGCAGGTAATGATGCACAGTGGACAGCAATAGTATGTAAACATGATGGAGAAAGGCAACTTCTACTTGGAATAAGTAGCCCCATAGACAGCCCAAACTCCTAGTTGTTATTTGTTTAATAATATTGTTTAAAAAGGGATGGTTAAATGATAATTAGGTTCCTTCATCTCCCAGGGACTCTCAAAAAATTAAGATGCTGGTTTATAGAAATAAGGAAGAAAAATAAGAACTCCTTTCTGTGAAAGTATAACTGGGGTTATTTTTCCAAATAAAAAGTAAGCTCTTTAATGTAAAGAAGTCATAATGGCCCAATAGCTGGACTTGGAACTTCTAGATCATAAAATGTGAGCTGTAAACAGGATGGAATTAGTAGATAGTAGCCATAAGCTGCTTATCTTAACTGGAAGCCACTTTCTGCACATGCTATTCTGACCTTTAGCATGATTTCACAGAATCACTTTGTGTTTATGTTATGAGTGGCCAATAGCATCGCTTGCAAGTTTAGTATGTAAACAATAGAAGTAAAGCTGCCCATCAGGAATGTTCTGTTTGCAATATATCACTGCTGGCAGAACTGAAAAGAACATTGCTAAAAAGAAAAAGGGATGCATTTACATTTTTTTGAGCCAGGCTAGGAACTAATGATTACTGACATACCTAAAAATCTCAATGGTAAAGCGATTGCACCATTTTCCAAAAATATTTTATAGGTATCTTATGATTGTTGGATACTGGAACAATTATTTTTGTAGGGCCAGGCAGGCAATTTCCTCATCACATTTACAAAGATACTAGCTTAAGTTCTTCATTTCTAGTCATATAAATGCAAAAAGAATGGTGAAAAGGGAAATAGCTCTCATCTGTTAAGAAGCCAGTGGCCTGCTAGTCTCAAAATGAATAATTCTTCTGGTGCTTTTTGGAGAGAAGGAGTTTTCAGGATAGGACAGACAATAGCAAGGAGAAGCATGGTGACAGTTCTAAAAGATGGTAAGATTTTCGTCCTTCCTCAGATGTTGGATCCATTCTGGCTCAAATAATGAGTGTACTTGGGTTCTCCCTGTTGAAATAAGCAAAGGGAAACAAACTACAAAAGTAGAGAGATATAAAAATGCAACAAAGAAGAACAGATATCACTGATGTCATAATACATACATAATTCCAAAATGTTAGTATGAAAGGAGTTTATTGTCAGGTTCCAAGCAATGCAACCATCATAAAACGAACTCCAAGGCATTTCAATTCCTCAAACAACAAGTTTATTAAGTTACACCATCTTGGCACTAATTAGTGGAAAGCCAGTACTGAACATTTCCCGGCTTTCCACATCACTATAACTAGGATTTTCTCAATTTTCCAAAACAATATGTCACATTGTCCAACTGGGATGTGAAACAGTTACCTGGTGACTTCATTCCTCCTTCCTCTGGCCAGGCAGCCTTTGGAACGTGGTGTCAGGGCTCTGGTAGTTACCCCCATTTAAATCATGAGTCTCTAACTGGATTTTCAAAACTTAAAGAAGATATATTAGGAGTAAACATGCTGGCGCTGCCTGGGTGTAGCCGACTCTGAGACACATCATGCATTATCACCCTTGACCCTGGTTTTCCCCAGCCCCTAGGTGTATCATAATTCTTATTCTCCATGAGACACATCCATAGCCAAGAGTCATCAATCATACTCTCCAGTTAGAATTTTGCGCGGCAGAAAGAAACTATCACCTAGAAACTATCTTTGAAAACATTTATGGAATGCAAGATGCCCACTGCTCCTCACTCCCTTTCTGTTAGCAACTCTAAAAAGGCTATAGACATATTTTAAGAGTTGACACGTGGCTGACTCATCATCCAGCTATGTTGTTTAGGCTGGAATTCCATCCACCTCAGCTCTTCCCCTTTTCAGCTCCCAAGTGTGTCAAACTGAATTCATATGAATAACCCAAATAAATCAATCCACCATCATGAATAACCCAATAAATCAATCCACCATCAAACCAAATTCAGTTATATTGACAACTTGAATTCATACCCATATTTGTAATTAGCTTTCACCCAGAATAATTTCATAAAGTGTTATTACTTTAAATAATTTTGTTTATCTCCTAAGTGTTAATGTAATTTGCTATTATTTCATCTGCATGATACATTATTAACACTATGACAGCACATGTAATGAGGCCTGTTATCTATAGACTGGGGTCTAAAATGAACTGAGCCAAAGTGCTCCATAGACAAATAAAGCAATTTCACTTATATTGACAATGAACTCAAGTTTTTCTACTTTCCTTGCTCTATCTTCTTTTTAGAAAAAAAAATGCCCTGGGACGATGATTATTTTTACCCACTGAGCACTAAAATAACAAAAATAACTTTGAAGAAAGAAATATTTTCTGTAAGCTTAATTATCTGGAATCTCAGGAAGGACAGTCAAGGGCAGTTTGATAGTTTCATAACTATATGAACTAATACAATTCTATGCTATATATAGCAAGGCACAGCTGTGAGATAAACTTTTATGGGGAGTCTGCATTTTTCATTTATGAACATTCATGATTAAGAGGCTATATATTTAAGCATTACCTAATAGAGTTCCATTGCATTGGAAGCCAGACAAATACACATATTTCACTACTACATGATTTGTGAAGTCTTAATCCTATACAAATGCCTAGACACATATTGCAAGAGGACAACTTAAGGGCTGTAGCTTAATTTCCTTTTAATTAGATACTTTTTAGTAATTAGAGTTCTCAGATTCTGTTGTGTTCGGATTAAGTCAAAATTTTATTTAATAGTCATAAATAATTTTATAAATTTATATCCTATCATTGGATCTACAGAGTATGTCAAGAATAAAATAAGATTTATGGAGCAACTTGCATATTTCATCTAATGTGCCAAACATGTTTTTTTAAATGTTTACTTCTGAGTTCTCAAAATAAGAGAAACAACTAGGAGCAATGCAATCTTTTGTCCTTGGAAGTTGTGGGAGCACCATCACTTGAGACCTTCAAGAAGAGATTGGACTGCCATTTGTCAGAAATGGTGTAGGGTCTCCCGCTTGGGTGGGGGCTTGGACTAGATGATCTATAAGGTCTCTTCTAACTCTGATTCTCTGTTATCTTCTTTGATATGCTTTGTATGAATAATATTTACTGTATCCAAGAGGAAAGCTCTTGTTATAAGAACATTTTAGACCCCAAACTATAAATTTATTTATTTATTTATTTTATTCAATTTATATACCGCCCTTCTCCCGAAGGACTCAGGGCGGTGCACAGCCTACTAAAACAACACATATACAAAAGTTAAAATAGAATTAAATAAGGACTGCTACCAAATCTAAAATACCAACCTTAAAATCATAAAATCATAATTAAACCCCATTAAAAATCAATTTAAGATTAGCCCAGGCTGGCCTGCTCAAAGAGCCAGGTCTTCAAATCACTCCTGAACACCCTCAGGTCAGTGGTCGTTCTTAACTCAGGGGGGAGCCCATTCCAGAGAGCGGGTGTCCCCACAGAGAAGGCCCTGTTCCTCGGGGTCACCAGGCAGCACATAGAGGCCGTTGGGACCCGAAGGAGGCCCTCCCTGTGGGAGCGCACAGGTCGGTGGGAGACTACCGGCAGAACACGATCTTGCAGATAGCCTGGTCCGATGCCATGGAGTGCTTTAAAGGTCAAAACCAGAACCTTAAAGCGCACCCGGAAGTCTACCGGCAACCAATGCAGCTCGCGCAGGAGAGGCGTCACATGAGAGCTTCTAGACGCCCCCATAACCACCCGCGTGGCCACATTTTGTACCAGTTGCAACCTCTGGGTTTTCCCCAGGGGGAGCCCCATGTAGAGGGCGTTACAGTAATCCAGGCGGGAGGTGACCAGGACATGAGTGAATGTGCGTAAAGCGTCCCGATCAAGAAAGGGCCGCAACTGACGCATCAGGCGAACCTGATGAAAAGCCCCCCTGGAGACGGCCGTAATATGATCTTCTAATGACAGCCGTACATCCAGGAGGATGCCTAGATTGCGAGCCCTCTCTGTGGGGGATAAAATCTCACCCCCAATAGCCAGTGATGGAGTCAGCTGACTATATCGGGACGCCGGAAACCACAGCCACTCAGTCTTGGAAGGATTGAGTCGAAGCCTGTTCTCACCCATCCAATTCCGTATGGCCTCCAGGCACCAGGACATAACCTCCACAGCATCGTTGGGGTGGTTTGAGGTAGAGATGTAAAGCTGAGTGTCATCCGCATAAAGATGACACTTTACTCCAAAACCACGGATGATCTCCCCCAGAAGCTTCACATAAATAATGATTTTAATTTGGTCTCCATAACATTTAATTTTAAATTGGGGTTTTAAGGGGGAGGCGGGGTCTTTTTAGTCTCATTTATCAGCCGATTAATTTAATACTTTTTTAATTTTTGTATATTTGTGGGTTTTAGATGGGCTGTACACCACCCTGAGTCCCCTGGGAGAAGGGCGGTATATAAATTTAAATAATAAATAAATAAATAATAAAATAAATGTTGAATAAGAGAGGGGAGAGGACCGACCCCTGAGGCACCCCACAAATGAGGGGCCTAGGGGTGGACCTCTCCCCCCCCCATCAACACAAATTGCAAGTGGTCAGAGAGGAAGGAGGAGAACCACCACAAGACAGTACCTCCAATTCCCAACCTCTCCAGCCGCTGCAATAAGATACTATGGTCGATAGTATCAAAAGCCGCCGAGAGATCTAATAGGACCAGGACAGAGGAATAACTTCTATCACGGGCCCTCCAGAGAGTAATAAATCACAATATTTTAGTATAATTATTGAACTGAAATCAGATTATGGTAGAAACAACTGTCTATATAATAGAACTTTACAAGTATTGTTCACCTCTATTTTAATTGATAAATTGTATGTATATATATGTGTGGGTGTGTATGTGTGGTGTGTATGTGTCTATATGTGTATATGTATATATGCATATATGTATATATGTATATGTTCATTCAATCAGGAATGAAACAATAATAATTTTTTAAAACACTAGATTTTTTTGCTAAAAATAGACAAAAAGTATAAATTTATGGGTTTGATGGTTGAAAAAGATTAAATAAATGGGCGAAGGGATTTCTGTAATACCAGATAGAAGTGGGATATGCTGAAGAGGCATGGTGGATCAGTGGCTTAAACATGCTGGGTTAAGGTCTATGCTCCAGCAGTTCAAGTCCTAGTGCCAACCTGGCAGTTCAAAAGTATGTTACATATAAGTAGGTAAATAAGTACTACTTCAGTAGGAAAAATAATGGTGCTTTGTGCAGAAGCACAATGCCAACTGATGCTGGGTGTGTGATGCATGAACACAATGTGATATCGGCATAGAGAAAAGCCCCAGAATGCCATTACCTATTCTGAGTGAGGAGGTAGTTTACCCTGTGTAGTGCACTCTAGTTAGCATGTGAATGTGGACCCTAGCAATACTAGTCAAACATGAAATTAAATTGGAAATTGCTAATTTATTCTGGACATTGTTTCTTTAATTAGCTCTCTTTCTCCATTTTGATTTTTTTTTCATTTTTTTCTCATTGTTTCTTTTAATTTATCATTTACTTATTAAAAAAATTAATAAAAAATATTTTGTAAAAAAAAGAATTGCTTCATTAAAAAAGCAGGGAACAGTTTATATGGAGACATAGTGGGCCATTTTAAAACAATTTGAGGCATCCATAATTGAGGACGCAAAACAAGAAGATAATATATGTAGTTAAGGAAAGATTTGTTGAGTTCCTAGTGCTATCTGAGCTTCTTTCTGCAGATATTTCATTACCAGAATAATATCATGAGTAGAGTTTGCTGTCTATTTATATGTGGTAACTTGTCTTA
The DNA here is from genome assembly GCA_023653725.1 of Bungarus multicinctus. NCBI lineage: Eukaryota > Metazoa > Chordata > Lepidosauria > Squamata > Elapidae > Bungarus > Bungarus multicinctus. The sequence continues at coordinate 29,906,198 of CM042849.1, read as the reverse complement.
CTAGCCTTGATTGGTGTATTGCTTCCACAGTGATTGTAAATAAATCAAGGTTGGTAAGAAAAGCTACCGCATATAAACATAAAGACTGTATGTGTATATACATACATATCTACATACATATGTACGTACGTATATTTATATGTATGTGTGTGTGTGTGTGTATGTGTATGTGTGTATGCAAGACCTGCATGTGTGTATATATATATATATATATATATACACACACACACACCTATATATATATATATATATATATATATATATATATATATATATATATGTTTTCGGAGGTTTTCGTGGGTATTTATATGTGGATCTTTAGTTCTTCGGGTTTTCTCCCGCGTAGAATTGGAAATATCTAGGCGACGTTTCGATGAAGTCTCATTCATCATCTTCAGGCTTGTGTCTTCGGCCTTGTGCTTCTCAGAGTGATGTGAGCTTGCAGCTGCTTCTTCCTTTTAACTACTAGTGGGGGTGTGACTTGATTGGGTGGGGGCTTGGCTGTGTTCTGATTGGGTGGGGGTGTGTTCTCATTGGTTGGGGGTTTGGCTGTGTTCTGATTGGTTGGGGGGTTGGCTGTGTTCTGATTGGCTGGGGGTGTGTTCTGTTCTGGTGGAGGTTTGATTGTACTCCGGTTAGTCTCAGTTGCTGGGGGATTTGAGCTGGTCAGCTGTGATCCTATTGTTTGGCTTTGCGTTCGTGGTTGTGCTACATCTTCATGGTGGGTGTCAGTTCCCTTCATGTATGGGTTGGGGGGGTTTGAAGCAGGTAGTGATGCAGCTGTGGTACGGCTTCTGGTCCGTGGTCGTGTTTCATCTTCTGTGTGGGTGTGAATCTGCTTTCTGCGTGGAAGTGTGATGGTAGTTTCTTGTGTGGCCCTCGTGGGTGTGGGTCTGGTGTCCTTTATGTTAGGTACTCGTTTGTTAATGAGGGTGGGTTTCCAAATGGCTGGTATACATACATACATACATACATACAGGTCTTGCGCACAAGCACAAAGCCGAAAACACCAGCCTGAAGATTGCTAATGAGATCTCGTTGAAATGTTGCCCAGATAGTCTCAATCTTACACAGGAAAAGACCCGAACACACCAAGACCTGCATACCTATACCCGTGAAAATCTACAAACACACACACACACACACACACACACACACACAAAATATATACAGAGAGCAATATATTTAGACTTTGCGGAAGTTGATGATCATAATTATTAAGATAAATGATACTTTGAGCAAACATTGTTTTTCTGTCCATGCTCCATGCTTAACTTCCAATGAAAGCTGAGTGAAGTTCAAAACTCTTATAGATTTATTGTAAGCTCCACATAAAAATCTGGGATATATAATAGGAAGGTCTTTGTTGTTATTTGTGAGTTTTTCATATCTCATATTGTCCATATTGTCAAGAATTATTGATCATTGTTTACCTTAAGATAGCCATCTTGATATTCTTATCAAGTTTGGCTTCTACTTCCCTTTGGTATTATATTAATTAAATTAATGCAATTCCATCTTTCTATATTTTCCAGATTTTCTTCATTTATTTCTTTATAGTTTTTCAAGATTCTTTTTGACATATGACTGCATGCCAATTTGATCATACCAGATAATTAAGAATTATATAGAATATTATCCCTTATTATCCACATATTTTAAGAAAAAGGTGCATTTGTTTTAAATTCTCTAGAGATAGACTTCATGGTTCTTTTAACTTCTTTCTAATATATTTTCCATTTCTGACATACAAAGGCTCTGTTTTATTTCTACCCTATACTATTCCTGTTCATTGTATTTCCAAGTTTGTATTCAGTGCTGTTTAGAAACAACAATCAATATGTGAAATTCAGATTTCTCTATATTTGAGGCCTACTGCTGAATAACATTTCCCCTTGTCAATGTATTTTGCAGTTATTTTCTCATTTAACAAATACAATGTGAGGCTGACATTTCTGACATTGTTATGCATTCCAAACTCATCATTATGATGCCTATAATATGTAATAATGTAATTGTAGACATAAAATATCACATACTTTAAATATGAACGTAGGGGAAGTTAGCCTATGAAAGCACAGTCCATGTGAATAAGTTTATAGTCTAATGCCAAACTTTGTACAATTTATTTGGGATAATTTGAGAAACAATTTATTTGGGGTAATTTGAGAAACAATTTATTTGGGGTAATTTGAGAAATTTAGGACCAAATCAAAAACATGCCATGATCATAATACTTTCCCTAAAATGTTAATCCTGAAGTCACTTGGTATTCAACATTCAGTAAAACTACTGGATATAAAACTCTTTATCAATATAGCATAATTCCGTTTAGCTTATTGTGTAAATAGCTTGGTTTTTCTAGATTTCTCTTAGCATTCTGAATCTTTCTCAGAATTCTTTAAGACCCTTTATAAAAAAGAAAACCAAGGAAACCTTTTCTTCATACAAGTTCATTTATCTGAAAGCAGAGTAAGCTACAATATCTATTTTTCAGTAAGATTTAGTAGCACTTACTAAAATTTGAGCAGCAGTTTGATTTCCATTTCCCATTGGGAAGAATTTTATTTATAGATTTTTACAATTATCATACATGGTGCTATGAATAAATTATCTTGGTCTACTAATAGCAACCATGGTATGCAGTGCATCTGAGTACAGACACACTTTCATTTCTTTTATTTTCTAATTAATCAATTTATTTTAAAATGACGCAATGGTTTCCAATGTGTTAGTTTGCCTAAAATCTAGCTGTCATACAGTATACTATGTCATGGAAGTATGTATGCAAATAAAAGAAGTCTTAGAACGTCTTAGAATCCTAGAACTGAAGGGGTCATTTAAATCCAATCAAACTCTCTTTTTCAATGTAGTAATCCAAATATAAAATTATAGCATTATTAATTTGGTCATAGACCATTTTCTAAGAATTAATATCCTAGACAAAAAATAGTATATAAATTTTATTTTCCTAAGAAGATATTGCATACAGTATTAAAATGAAAACCAGAACCAAAGTCAGCATGAGAGAAATTTGTAATACACAATAAATCACGATATAGAACAAAACAAGATGGGATTTGGTCACTCTATACATGAACATAAAGGAAACAATATCCAAAATGGGATCCATCCATCTTGACCCAAAGCTGACAAGATAACCAGATGAACTTTTTCTCTGATTTTAAACTAGATCATTATGTTTTTTTAAACATTTCCATGTAAATTGACAAATAATTACATTTTTTAAAAAAATTGAGTCTTCCCAAGATATTCCTTCCACTTCATGATATGGAATATATATACTTATCCAGGAATATACCCTTTGAATTCAGGGGATAAGGTCTAGACATGTCTAGTTCCTTGCAAGTTTTTAGGCATTTCTCGTAAAATTACATTCTTCAGTGAATCTCCAAGTAAAGAGAATGTGGCACAGCTTCTACAGGATCAGTGGTGGGATGCTGCTAGTTTAACAACCGGTTCTGTGAGCGCGCGCCTAAGGTGCTTGCATGCAGCACTGAAAATGGAGCTCAACTGCTTACCTTCCAAGTCAGCAATGGTAAATAGAACAACAGGGTGGGGGGGGGGGGAGTCAGCTGTGCCGCATGATTCAAATGAGCTACAAAACAGGAAATAAAGGAAAGGATAAGGAGGGGCCAGGTGGATGCGGCCAACTGATCGTTGGAACTACCAGTTTCCTCAAACTGGTCCAAATTGGCAGCATTCCACCACTGTATAGCACGAGTTTCCAACCTTATCATCTTTAAATCAAGCAAAGCTGGCTGGGGAATTCTGGGAGTTGAAGTCCGCTTGGCTTAAAGTTGACAAGGTTGGAGACCCCTGCTGTACAGGATACAAATTTAAACACGACATCTACATATTTTCATGCAATTTTAGAATTATATTGTAAATCCTTTACTTTGATGTACCTACACTATTTCTCAGGAAAGCTATTGAGAGTATGTTGTCAGAGTGCAACTTCAAAAACCTCTAGATAAAGTAGTTTATATAGTTCCTTTACAAATTGCTTTTAGGCCAGGAGATGGTATTGATTATTCTTAGTATATTTATTTATTTATTTATTTATTTGTTTAAACTTCTATACCGCCCCCTCTCCCAAAAAAGGGACTCGGGGCGGTGTACAGCCTACTAAAACATACGAGATATACAATAAATATAGTTAAAAATAAATTAAATAGTTTAATCCGGCTGTCTAATTCAGATTCAATTTAAAAGTTAAAAACTAAAACCCCAATTAAAATTTAATTAAAAACCTAAAACACAGTTACTGGGCCAGGCCGGCCTGATTAAAAAATAAAGTTTTCACCGCGCGCCGGAAGGTCAGGATATGATTTTAATAGAACTGGAAATTCAGAAAGTTTCAGTACTATCAATCACAGTATCCTTCTGGGCAACATACAAGGATTAGGAAAGGCAAGCAGAGAGTTCTGTGGTTTTCATCTTTTCTGTCAAGTCAGTTCCAGTTGTGGAAGCCAGGAGAGATCAAAACTTTGGTCCATTGCACGTCTCCTTTAACATCTCCATGAAACTGCTAGATAAAGTCATCCACCAGCACAGAATCCAGTATCTCAGCATGTTGATAATAGTTAAATTATGCAGCTCAATGAATCTGGGCTCAATGGCTCAATGCTATCAAGATCATAATCCAGTGCCTAGAGGTTGTGGAGATCCAGAGATAGAAGAATAGTCTTAAACTGAACTTTGGCAAGATGGAATAGCTGAGGGTTTTTGGCTTTTCATGAAGGAACTGCCTTCGTTAGTTTTGGATGAGATTACAGTTTCTCACTTGAATAGGAACAGGCAGTTTTGGCCATGAGAGTTTTTACGGAGATTTATCTGATGCAGACGTTGTGCCTTTTCTTGGACCAAAATTCTATTCTTACTTTTTTTTTTCGTGCTTTAATCATGTCATGGTTTGATATAATGAAATATACTCATCATAAGACAGACTTTAAAGACCATTCAGAAACTGAAACTGGTATAGAATACAGCCACATGGGAAGTTGTAGGCATGGATGAGTATTCATGTGATATTCCTGCTACAAAACCTGCATGATGTACAGTGACCTTTCAGGTACAATTTAGCATCCTGGTGGTGACTTTTAAAGCCTTTCATTGCATAGGGCTTGGTTACCTAACAAATCATTTTTCTCCTATAGTTTCTGCCTGTCCTGTAATATCCAACAGTCAACATGCTCCCTATTGAATTACTGGAACAATGGGAACTAATGGTCCCCAACCGGGATGCCTTATGTGTTCTCCATTATTTAAGTTACCGTAATCCTCACACATAAAACCTGTAATTTCTCTAGGACTTGACATCGAATAATGCTTTTGTTTTCTGCATATTCAAGTTTTGGTGGAGTTTTTGTTGTTGTTGCCTATTTTGTTTGTTTGGAACTTTATTGCTGGTGGAGGTTGTTGGCTTTTTATTTTTATTATAAACCACCCAAAATTAGTTGAGTTGTGTACTTCTATAAATTTGATTAAATAAATAATAACTAATATATAAGTCTTTCTGCTGCTCTTCTCATGACAATAAGTATGTCTTTCTTTTTGAGGGTCTCAGTACAGGGATATTATATAGTTGATCTGTTATTTCAAACCATCTTTTGAAATTAATTTTTTTTCCTTTCTGAGAAAGAGCACAGACCAGCACACTCAAGCCAAAGAAAGAGTTCATGACCTCCAGCATCAAGGTCAAGCTGCTTTCTTCCAGATTTTCATTGCCTCTTCTTACCTAGCTACTTTCTCTATGAGCATGGCACTGACTGAGATAAAGGTTTCTGCAATCTGAGAACCAGTCTTGTTTGAGTCTTCACTAAAAATTTAAGATAGGATTCCAGCATAACTAAGGAAGTAGAAGTACACAAGGAAGAACTGAACTGTACTGAATTTGAATTATTTATCATGAATCAACTGAAGTGGACACTTTGTAGCCCTAATTTTCCAAATACTTTTTTCAGCAGATCTTGTATTTGCAACTGCTTCACATCCAATTCCAACTGGCTCTTTGTAAAGCCAGTCATCACTTGTCTTGCCCATGGTCTATCTTCTTTCCAATCTTGATCTTCTGAGATGAGATTCTGCCTTCTGGATTCAGTAACCATATACACACTGAATTCAATGTGGAGCTATATATAAAAACAATTATGAAACAAGTAAAGGTCTTTTCTATTCAATCAGACCCCTGAACTTTCTCTTCACTCTACATTTTAAAGAAGTAGAGAGAAGTGTTATGTGTAATGCTACAGAAACAGTTGTGGTCAGATTTAGATAATATTCCAGCTTTGATGGCTTTCTATTTTTAATAAGAACTCATTTGCTACTGAAACTATTTTATATGATCACTTTCTTGCTTAATTGTTGCTTAATATTTGATTTTCCTATTTGTTCTTTTATATAACTTCATCTAGAAACACTGAATCCAAACATTTGAAACAACAAAATCATTTGGAATGGTTAAAATTAGATGATGTTTATTTAATCTATAAAAGACTATTATCATCCCATAAAATTACACTTTTAAATGATATCTCAAGGCATATAATTAGGAGGTCACAACTTAATATACATGTTCAGTATGTATTTTAAAGCAGGCTCTGATGTGAAGCTATTTCTCTTGCCAGGAAATTTTGTGAATGGAAGAATATATAAGACTATTTAAGATAATTCTCTTCATTTTTTTCTCTTAATATTTTATAATATATAAATATTTATAGTAAATTATTTATAGTAAATAAATGTTTGTAAAATAAAAATTCTTATTTCAGAATTGAAAAATTTTACTTTTCTGAAATTGTGGGTTACCTCATGAAAAATGTCCAGTTTTGTGATGATTAGAAAATAAGTGGTTTAAATGAAGCATTCCATACCTGGGGTGTTGTTCACAATATTTAGGAAGGGGAGCCAGATCACAATGTTTACATTTGGCATTGAATATATCTAAGAATCAAAGCCAATTTGCCATTTTATTTTATTTTTTTAAAGTATTGCCAGCTGTCTTTTTAATTAAAAAGGAACCAGATGTTGGAAATGCTATTAATCACTAAGGCTATTTTGTGATGGTTGGAATGAACTTTCAGATTTTTTTACTAAGTGAATAGTTGGGGATAAAACATTCAATAAGACGTCACTTACACAGGCTGAAAACTAGTATTGTATTGCCTTAAGAAAGTCAATGACACTTTATAGGTCATTTTCAACTCCTGTCTTTTTCTTAATTCTCACCCAGTCTTCTATTAGTCATTGCAAATTAAAAAAAATACAATTCAACTCTGTTCTCCTTGAATCAGTCATCTTTATTTTTCCAAAGGTAACACAAAATCAAAGAACAACCTCTATGGTATAATAATATTTTTATATAAACTGACAAAATTAATTACAAATAGATTATCTTTCCAAATTGCACCCAATCTGTTCCACTGTATAGATGGGAACTATCTTGGACATAGTATAACATAAAAGACCTGGAATAGGCAAATGTTGTTTCAGGTGTATCATCACAGAATGTAAGCTGTTCCAAATAAAACTGCCTTTTGCAATTGACTGGTGGTAATTTTGTCAATGCTGAAGATGTTCATATGCTGCTCCAGATGTTTTGGGATTGCACCCAGGGTACCTATTACTATTGTAACTATCTTTGATTTCTTTTGCCACAGTTGTTCTACTTCTTTTTGCAGTTTTTTCTATTTTGTTATTTTTCTCTAGTTCCTTTTCTTTATTTTGTTGTCTCTGGGTACTGCCATGCCCACTTTTTCATCTTTCTTATCAACAGTTGTTAAGTTTGAGGTGTTATGTTATTATCTGCTGTGCCTCCTTTTAAAAAAATGTACCAGTCATGTCTCTTTTCTATTCTTCATTTGGTCTCTCCAGTGCTCGTAACTCTTCACAGTATATTAACTTCTGTGCTTATTCTTGTCTGTCCTTTAGATATTCTTCCAATGGCCCTTTTTCTTGCAACATTCCATGCCAACCTATTTTCCTTGGTTAGTAGAGTTTCTCAACATCGTTGCATGGATGATTCATTTTTATTACTGTTCTGGTTTTCCTATACAGGGCTTTTAGTTCAACTTGAGCTAAGTCCTAATTCTAGTATTGTATCCATTAATTGGAATTGCTCAGATGTTAATTGCCTTGATGGTACTTCTTCCACTAAATTTGAACTTTAAGATCTTCTTCATTCTCATGATGTATTCACTTCTAATCTTTTTCTTGTCTTCAATTTCATTTTTCCCCTTCTGTCAGATAAAACAATTTAATTCAGTGGCAACCTTTAGAAGGACATCCAAAGCTTTTAAGGACAGAATGCGGATTAATCCTGACACTCAGCTTGCAGCCAATGATCATTAGAGAGCTAGATAAATAAAAGCAGAAAATGAGTGAAATCACTAATATTCTGTGATCAACCTACAAGTTAATCAAATATTTCCAAGTAAAACTTGGATATTGTGCAATTGATTGTGCAATACCGAATAATTGGTTTAGTCATTGTGGTAATAATATTTTATATAGTAATAAATATATATAAGTTAATTTAAAATAGTCACAACATTGGTGAGACTGTTTTCCATTATGGATCAGCTATCTCATGTAGTTTATTATTGAATTATTGAGTCTGTCATCTGCACCTCTATAACTTGGTTCTGCAACCCAACAGGACAGACACAGACTTCAGAGAGTAATTAGGACTGCAGAAAAAACAATTACTACCAACCTGCCTTCAATCGAGGGCCTGTATACTGCACAAGTGAAAAAGAGAGCTGTGAAAATATTTACAGACCCCTCACATCCTGGACATAAATTGTTTCAACTCCTACCCTAAAGTGATGCTATAGAGCACTGCACATCAGAACAACTAGACACAAGAACAGTTTTTCCCTGAATTCCATCAGTCTCCTAAACAAATAATTCCCTCAACACTGTCCAACTATTCACTAAGTCTGCATTACTATTACTATTAATCTTCTCATTGTTCCTATCATCCATCTTCTCCCACTTGTGACTGTATGACTTTAACTTTGTTGCTTGTATCCTTATGATTTATATTGATTGTCTCCTAGTATGATTTTATTATTTATTTGTACCCTATGACTATCATTAAGTGTTGTATCTTATGATTCTTAATGAATGTATCTTTTCTATTTATGTACACTGAGAGCATATGCACTGAAGACAAATTCCTTGTGCGTCCAATCACACTTGGCCAATAAATAATAAATAATTCTATTCTCATGTAGTTTAGTAAATCTATCCTCTTCTCTCTCTGTCTCATACTTCACTAACACATTGCATTAATTTGTATGAAAAAATCTAGCTAGTAAAATAAAGGATCTCAGTTAAGTAAATAAATACATTATTTTACTGACTTCTTGTTTCAGTTATGATATTTTTGCACACCCTGTCAGTTGAACAACTCCAACTGGTGGGATTTAGGAAGAGAGCTCCCCCATGGAATATTCTTCCCCAAAAAGTGAGGTGAGCCACCAGTCTCTTGGCCGTCACAAAGAGAGTTTAGACATGGCTCTGCAGGCATCTGTGTGGAGCCCAAAGGAGTACGCAGTCATGGGGTTGGTTATTTATTTATTATTTATTTAACATATTTATATACCGCCCTTCTCCCGAAGGACTCAGGGCGGTGTACAGCCAACCATAAAACATTCTACAATTATAAAAGTTAAAAGAAAATTAAATATCCTAAGGCTGCCTTTAAGATTATACGCTCCCCCAATAAATTAATAAAACCCCGAATATTAAAATCCCAGTTTAAAACTCCAAATACTAAAATTGCTCTAAGAATCCCACTTCAGCCCAGGCCGGTCTGCTCAAAGAACCAGGTTTTCAATGCACGTCTGAATGCTCTCAAGTCGATGTTGTTACGTAACTCCGGAGGCAGACTATTCCAGAGGGTGGGAGCCCCCACAGAGAAGGCCCTATTTCTCGGGGTCACCAGGCGGCACATAGATGCCGTCGGTACCCAAAGAAGGCCCTCTCTGTGGGAGCGCACAGGTCGGTGGGAGATTACCGGCAGAACGTGGTCCTGCAGATAGCCTGGTCCAATGCCATGGATCGCTTTAAAGGTCAAAACCAGAACCTTAAAGCGAACTCGGAAAGCCACCGGCAACCAATGCAGCTCGCGCAGGAAAGGCGTCATATGGGAGTTTCGTGACGCCCCCATAACCACCTGCGCGGCCGCATTTTGTACCAATTGAAGCCTCCGGGTGCTCCCCATAGGGATCCCCATGTAGAGAGCATTACAATAGTCCAGGCGAGAGGTGACAAGGGCATGAGTGACTGTGCGTAAAGCGTCCCAATCCAGAAAGGGCCGCAACTGGCGAATCAGGCAAACCTGATAAAAAGCCCCCCTGGAGATGGCCGTAATATGATTGTCTAAAGACAACCGTGCATCCAGGAGGACGCCCAGATTGCGAGCCCTCTCTGTGGGGGCTAAGATCTCTCCCCCAATAGCTAGCGATGGAGTCAGCTGACTATATCGGGGCTCCGGAAACCACAGCCACTCAGTCTTGGAAGGGTTGAGCTGGAGCCTGTTCCTGCCCATCCAAATCTGCATGGCCTCCAGGCACCGGGACATAGCCTCCACAGCATCGTTGGGGTGGTTTGGGGTGGAGATGTAAAGCTGAGTATCATCAGCATACAGATGACACTGCACCCCAAGACCACGGATGATCTCCCCCAGCGGCTTCACATAAATGTTGAACAAAAGAGGGGAGAGGACCGACCCCTGAGGCACCCCACAAATGAGGGGCCTAGAGGTGGACCTCTCCCCCCCCATCAACACAAATTGCAAGCGGTTAGAGAGGTTATGCCATGAGAGCCATCACTTTGCTTACTTCAACTAATTTTTAACAGGGTTTAATTACTATCTCCTTTAAAGTGTTTATAATTTTTAAATTTTTAATTCTAATGTTTTCATTTTTAATTACTGTTTTATATTTTGATATTTTATTGTACACCACCCAGAATGCCTCTTTGAGGGAAATGGGATATTTCAGAAATGTGAAATATAAATAATAAATAAATATTGTTGAAACTTCTCAAGCAAGCATGTGTTTGTGATCTAAGAGTAGAAAGTCCTAGTTGTTTAAGGCAGAAATGTATTTTTTTCCACAGAAACAGCTGTTCTCTGAGGAACTGTAGACAAATATTCACCAATTTTGCTTGTTTTCATATACACAATAAATTACTCAAGTCTTGATCAGCATAAAAAAATAGTTAACACTCTTTTAATGTGTTGGAGATGTGGAAATAGTCTATTTATATAAGAAGGCTAGCTAGCTTGATTATCTGAAAATCAAATAATGCTACCAATATTCTACCAATATATCACTGCCGCAGCTGCATATATTCCAATCTCACGATAGCATATCTTACTTGATAAGTAAGAAAATTTTCTTTTTATATTTCTCATCATGGTCTCTTACTAAACTTGCAAGCACTGTACATATCCCTAATTCTACCCAATCAGTGTTTTCCTTTAAAAAGTCGTGTTTTGAAATTGTGACATTGCAACATTTGAGAGACAGATTATGAAGTTAGACTGAAGAATCAAAGGGAAAATCGAATGAAAGAACAAGTAAAATACTGACAATTTGGTAGCAATAAAAAGGGATTCTGCTAGCCTTCTGGGGCCTTTACAGTTTTGTTCAACTTCTTAAACTGCTATTTTATATTTAAATTAGTTCTTTAATATGCATGCAAATTTCCAAAGTAAAACAAGTAACTACACTCTAAATATTGATTCATTAAAGCAGAAGAGGGTAGGGTAAATTATGAGAAATAAGACACATGTGCATGCACTAAAAGTATTTTTAATAGGATAACACATTCCTAGGGTCCCAAGTCAAGCCAAGATCAGCTTTAACATTCAGACATTTAGTCTCATACTATAGAAATACACCTAACTTCAGGCCAAGTTCGAAGACAGAAAACACTGCTCTTCAACTGCCATTAGCTAGTTGTAAAGTTTTGGAGCATAGAGACCTAAAGGTACCAACCAGTGAAATAGCAGAGGTTACCTTCCAGATATTTGGATTTGAACTTCCATTATTCCCAGTTAATGTTTCAATACATTGTATTATTCATTTGCAGTGCTTAGTTCTTCCATTAAATATTAAATCCATGAGTATTTACCAACCATCAACTCACATAACATATACATCAAATTTTCTACATCTTACTATCCTGCTGATGCATTTCCAGAACTCTCAGCAATGATCATGCTGATTGGTAATTCTGGGAGTTGAAACTATACCTTAAATAGCACAGATACTGGGAAGGCCTGGCAATTCTTCAAAATATTTTGCCTTGGAAGTATATTTATTTAATTCACTGGCAGGATTCAAATTTTTTTACTACCAGTTCTGTGGGTGTGGCTAAGTGGGTGTGGCTAGGTGGGCTGTGTAGGTGTGGCCATGTGACTGGCTGGGCATGGCTTTTTTTGACAGCACCCCTCCTCCATTTTTTGGGCCTTCTGGGCCTCAGGCAAGCCTTCTGGGGGGCGTTTTTGCTCCCAGAAGGCTTCCCTGGGGCCCAGGAAGGCAAAACATGGAGGAGGGGCGGGGGGAGCTGTGCCTCCCCTCTACTTTTTGCCTTCCTGGACCTCAGGGAAGCCTCCTGGGTGAAGCAGTAAGACAGCGAGGGAAATCCCAGCACAGCTGATCACAGCTGATCTGGGCCTCAGGCAAGCCTTCTGGGGGGCGTTTTTGCTCCCAGAAGGCTTCCCTGGGGCCCAGGAAGGCAAAAAATGGAGGAGGGGTGTGCAAAAACTGAGCATGGGGGGCACACAGCATCTCCCTGCACTCCATATTGGGGCCTCCTGGGCCTCAGGGAAGCCTCCGGAGGGGGTGTTTTTGCTCCCAGGAAGCTTCTCTGGGGCCCAGGAAGGCAAAAAAAAAAAAAAATGGAGGAGGGCAGGGAGAGCTGTGCTTCCCCTCCACTTTTTGCCTTCCTGGGCCTCAGGGAAGCCTCCTGGGTGAAGCAGTAAGACAGCAAGGGAAATCCCAGCACAGCTGATCATAGGAACAGCTGACTGTCAGGAGGAAAAAAAGAAATACCTTAAGGAGTGACCAGGCAGGAAAGAACACAGTCAGCAATGTTGGGTATGTGCGCGATGTTACACATGCACAATAAGGACTGACTGGGTGGGGAGAGGAGGGGTGACCGGGTCAGGAGCATGGCCAGCCAGAAGTTACTATCGGTTCGGCGACCCACACCAAATCCTTGCTACCCTTTTGCCCGAACTGGTGCAAACCGGCTGAATATTACCACTTCACTGGTTACTTCCTAATAAGCCTAAAAGGTTTTTTTTTAAAAAAATATTGCTTCTATTTAAGCAGCTCAAAAGACAAAGATAATCATTATTAATGCAATAAGAATCCTAAGCCATTTTTAGGGCCTTCTACCATACATATCTAGACTTGCTAAGATTTTTACAATTAGTTTGCTGTCAAAACAATATTATCTCATTATTTTTGCTGAATGCTTTTCATTTAGCAGAACTATTCTGAAGTAGATAAATAAAAGTATATGCCATAGATTCATGGAGAGCTCAACAAAAAAAAAATTCGTAAACATAAAAAAAGTCAAAAACAGAATAGATTTGTGTTAAGTCTTGCCTGAATTTTTTTAAAAAAGTATTAAATTCAAGACCAGCTTGGAATCTTAGTTTTTGATGTGCTTAGAGACTTCTTATATTTTTTGCAGCATGGCCTCCCATTACTTCAGCATTAGTATGGCATGCTTTGCTGCTTCACATTAAGCTATACCAGTTTGATCTGTTTTTCAATCCATAAAAACTGCAGCTGATGTCCTTGCATTATTACAGCTCTATGAATGTACAGAATTACCTCACCAGCACTCAATTAGACTATATGAAATAATGATGCACATGCTCTTAGGGAATACTTTATGGCACATTTATTCTGTATTGGAAGATATTTAAGAATAATGCATTGCTGCTACCCTTTTAGAAACAGCTATTTCATCTTACATAACTGTTTTCCTTAATTCACTGACACAAAGCAATAAGGGATTGCCATTCTCAAAATATGAAAAATATATTAGGGCCTGATTGTAAGATCTCTGAAATTACTGCCTATTTTTTACCTTAACAATTAATTCCATTAGGCCTCCAAACCAAGAAAGACCCTGCTTAAATTACTTATAAGCACTTTCCTTTCTTGTTCCTCATCTATTGACAGAAATCTTGCCAAACTAAATTAATTACTTTACCATTAAATCTGAGAACTTCTAGGGAGGAGATATCTTAACTCTGTTTCTTCCAGCCAAATTACCTTCATTGTCTTCTGCAATGCCTACCCTTCCTACTGGGAATCTAGACTATATTCCACCACAGATTCCATTGCTTCAGCATTCATTTAATCAGCAATTTCCTATTGAAAATGAGGAATGTACATGCTTCAGAAGTAATTTAGAGAAATTGCTCCAGACATTTTGCATATAAAAATGTTGTTTTTTTATTAAAAACACAACAAAATATAGAAATAGAATCTTTATTACTGAATTTATTCAAGTATCTACAATATTTTATGTGCATGATTATTATTTTTTTTTGAGTTGGAAAAGAATTTTGAGTGGGTTTTAGTTTTGTTGCTTAGTTTAGAACTTAGAGTTCTAAAATTTGTGCTTGTGTTTCCTAATTCAAAATGGCAAAAACCATTCTGTCAAATTTTGGCCAACGTGATTTGAGGAAGCTATTAGCCCAAATCCCGGCCCCGCTCCTTCAAAAATAGTAGTTTGGGGACCAAGAGCCTCATTTTTATTCTAATTGGTAGTTCCAGAAGACCTTCTGTCTTCTGGGAAAAAAAGGGAAACTATGTCTTGGAAGAAAGCTGATTCAGGTGAGACCCAGTTTCAAGTCCACTTTCTTTAGCCACTGAAACTGACTTGGAGACTGTTCCATGTTGTAAATTATCATCCAGGACTTTTGCTATAAGAAAAATAGGAGCAGGCAGCATTCGGTATACTGGTTTGAAGAATCTCAAAGAAAAGGCCACATGCAAATCTAAAAAATAAATGAGTAAATATAAAAATTCGCGTTAGTACAGATTCAAATAACTTCTAAACATATTATTTTCAGCTCAACCCTTTATATAGGGAGCTGTTTTATTTTTATCTTATTTTAGTGCAGCTAATATTCACAGTTGAGGTTGGCAGCATTTTTCCATGATCTCAAGAAGGAAAAATACCCATTGTTGCAATTGTTCCTTTTTCAACTGACAATTCAGGGGATTGCATTTAGGGCCTTTTGCATGAAAAGCCTGCTGAGCTATGATCCCATAATTCAGAAAGGGGACAGGGTGCTCTGAGAGACTTGGATTGTAAAGCTCGCCTAGTGAGTTCATGGCAAAAGTGAGATCCAAACTAGAATTTATGAGTCATAGTTCATTATCTGAGTTGTTATGCTGTATTGGCTCCCAAGGTCAAGAATATTTGAAAAAAAGTGGGATTTCACAGTGCTTGGTAGATTATACCTTTATTCTTCTAAATGACATATAATTTTAGCTACTAGAAAATCTTTGTTGCTTTGTACTCCTGGGTTTCTGTACTGAAAGCTTCTCTTAGTAAAAGCAATGATTTGCCCCCTATAGATTTGGAAATGTTGAATTATAAGGTGATCCGGGAGAAATGCTTTCTTAATTGTTCACTCTTTTCTTGATCCTTTTTAGTCACCAAAAGAAACTATAAGTCAGTCCTTCTACTCAATCATGCCGTTTGGTAATTTCTACTCAGGGTATAATGCTTTTGTGGAGGTCTCTCTTTAGATAGCGATGGGTATTACTTCACTTAAGATAGAGCAAGACACATTTGACATGATATGAGCCTGGACTTTTTCCCTTTAAGTACTGTATTCACAGCACCACTACTTAGATCTTTTTAAATTGGGTTGTTAAAACTTGCTGAGAACAGGCTGCATGATAGTGGATAGATTGCTGTAGGAGATACATTGATCAAATCTAGCCCGGTGTGCTGCTTTCAAGCTTTAATCAGGTGCATAAAGTAGGGAAGGTCAAGGAACTTGATCTTTGTGAATGAATTAACTTGAACCCTATCTTCCAAACTAATCTGAGCCATAGAACATAGTTATCCTTTGACTTTCTGTACTCAGCATCTATTACATAAGTAAATAGGAAAGATAGGGCAGTGGGTTTTAAATCAATTGCAAAAATTATCCCTACATCCAAAACAAAACAATCTATCATTCAGAAAATGCAGGACTAATAAGCCACTGCCACAATCCACCTCCCAGTTCAAATTGAACTGAACCAAAACAAACACTAAACAAAGTCAAAGGAAGTAAGACAAAAGCTACTCATTATTTGTAATTATTATTTTCTGTACTCCAGGCCTAGAGCAGTTTTATAAATAAAATAAAATTAAAAAAAAAATTTAGAATTTTGGAGTGTAGAATCTTTCAAAGCAAGCTATTCCCATATGCAGGATGCAATGGCAGCAACCGTAGAGATATGTTATTTTGTGGCAACCACCCAGGTCTTCTGACTCTACTGTTGGATTAACTGCTTTACAGAGAACAGAGCTTAAATATAACCAAAGAAAAGACAACATTCTGCATTCTGGCTATTTTGCAGCTTGTCCAGATACCGCACCGATATGGCAAACATCAGTCTGCATGTTTTGACTTTTTGTTTACCCAATGCATATCTGAACTTCAATAAATATGCAGTACTCACCAGCTCCCAGGTAAATGGTACTGCTGAGCTCTTAGAAAATACTAATACAAAACTATTTTTATATATTGTCTTATAAGTAGCCTTGTAGGTAGTTACCACTTTTGAAGTATTCATGGTATACTTTTCACAGGGCACTTCAAAAATCTTCCATCTGCAATATATGCTAAGTTAACAGCATGTAGTAACTGAAGGACTCAATTATGAACATTATACAAATACACATTACTATGAAGTTTTTTCCTTGGGAATTATATCAGCTAATTTATTTATTTATTTTTCTGAATAAGCATAAGAACAGGGAAGGTTGTATCAGCCTGCTGAAAGGAATTAAATGAATGTCTTAAATCAGAAAATAAAATATATTTTAAAAAAACCCTTTGGCATGAATGCAGCAGTATGGGGGTGGCTAATCCCCCTTTAGTGAACCAGGAACATAAAGTATTAATCAGACTTCTGTTTTCTGCACTTACTGACTTGTTGTTACTGAGCATGTGTTAAAGCACTGCGGCGCTTCAGCCATAAGGAGACAACTTTGCGTTTTGTTAAGCTGAATGCTACGCTACAGATGGCATGTAACCTGAAATTACCCCATACACATAATAAATCTTTGGCATGTCATGCATAATGGTATTCACTTTCTCACATCAGATTTGTGTGCAAAGAAATTGGGTGGAGCCTTTCTGTGAAAATTTTCAGGAAAAGAAAATATTTTCTGGTGATTTCTTAAGAATAGTATTCTCACTTTGGCACACTGTCTAACAAAAGATGGTTCCTTTTCTGATGTCCTCTCTTGAGAATATAATTCAAGCAAGGGAATCAGGGAGGTTGCAGACAACTAGAGAGATGATTATAGAGTGAAGCATGTACCTTGATCACTCTCTAAGAATATCAAATTCCATTGCAGGTAGTCCTCGACTTACAACCACAATGGAGGCAGGGGTGGGATTCTGCCGGTTCTGGTGGACTCCTAGCTCTGAAGATTAGCTGGGACTGAACCGGTTTGCTCCAACAATCATGCGAAGCGCATGATCACTGAACTGGTTGTTATACCGGCAGCATCCCACCCCTGAATGGAGCCCAAATTTTGAGACATTTGTTAACTAAGTTTTGCTCCATTTTACAGGCTTTCTTATTATAGTTGTTAAGTGAATCACTGCAGTTGTTAAGTTAATAATAGGGTTGTTAAGAGAATCTGGCTTCTTCATTGACTTTCCTTATCAGAAGATTACAAAAGGGGATCCAGAACACTGTAACCATCCTAAATATGAGCCCGTTACCAACTGTCTGAATTTTGATCAAGTGACCATGAGGATGCTGCAACAGTTGTAAGTGTGAAAAATGGTCATAAGTCACTTTTTTCAGTGACGTAACTTTGAACTGAAGGAACAGTTGTAAGATGAGGAATACCTGTATTTTATTTTAATTATTTTATTTACCTGTATTTTGTTTTAATTATTTTATTTTATTTATTTTTTGGATACTAGTGCAATCAAATTGCATATTTTAATTATTTTATTTACCTGTATTTTGTTTTAATTATTTTATTTTATTTATTTTTTGGATACTAGTGCAATCAAATTGCATAAGAACAGTCGGAGGGAGGGGAATGCAGAAGGAGTTTCTTCTCAGCATTAGAATCAATACCAGAGATGAAAAGAAAAATCTTGTTTCAGATTTGATGAGGCTCATATTGATCAGAAATGAAAGTATGAAACCAAGACAGAGCATTGGGTTTTAAGAAGGTTCAGAAATTATTCTCAGACAGATGGTTAATAATAGTTATAGAGTAGGTATACTTGGTTGGAAAATAAGAAATAAAGAAAGTTAAGACAAGAAAACTATAGATAAATATATATAATCATATAGTATTGTATATTAATGTAAATATCTACAAGAGATGGATATTATAATAATGATGCTACAATGCTGTTAATGTTATGATTAATTTTGTTTTTTAAAGTGTAAAAGAACAATAAAATTTATTTTAAAAAATAGTTATAGAGTTTCTGGTTCATATTAAACTTTAGCCATGGAATACCTATATGTCTTAGATCTACCTGATATAACCTACCAGTATTAACCCCTAAGCAGAATTGGTTTTATAGATGTCTTGCCCATCTGAATATAATTACATTTTGAAAGTCTGTTTTAGGTAACTTCACTTTCTTAGGTCTCTTAATAGAGCTATAGCTCAAGATAAATTCAAAATAAAAACAGATTCCCATATATCTGAATATTGCAAAAACAACATACTTGGAAAGAAGTATAAATAAATTGAATAACAATATGGAGTTCACTTAAGTTCTCTTTATAATAATAGTTGTCTCTCTCTCTGTTTTTCTCTCTCTCTCTCTCATTCTATCTCTCTCTTGTTCTCTGTCCTCCAGATAAAATAATCTAGTCACATAGCTGCAGAAGCAACTTCCCATTTTATTCCTTTACATCTTTTACTGCCAAGATTTAACTAAATTGAAAATGCAAAACTGAATGTGGTCATCGAGCTAAGAGATTTATTTATTTTTAATCAGAGTTGGCAAACAAAGTTTGCTTTGGTTGCTTGCTTTGATATATGGTTCGTACTGTGTAGTTTTGAAGTATGGTTGACAGTTGGACGAAAAGAACAGAACAGAAATATTAGTTTCCATACCAATCATCAAATAATGAGCAGTCACCCAAAAAAGGTAGCAGCAAGGTTTAAAATGATCTAACTATTCCAATGTTCACCTCTTCTTGGAATACTGTTTGTCTTTTAATGGTTTTCTTGTTATCAAGTTCTGGCAAAACTTTCTTACTATTTCCAAACTTCCTGATCAGCTGGTATTTCAGAAAAATATTTTTAAAGAAATGATTTTTAAAAATAAATAAAAAGTTTGCATATTGCAAAACAAATTACTTGCTTTTTGTACCTCTTTTATTTGCAAGAATGTCCCTGGATATCACATAGGTTCTGCAAGCATCTTCAGAAAATAAATATTGCCAGGGGCTATCCTTGAAGTCAACCCACTACTCAGAATAAAAGTGAAACTCAAGAATACCACTAAGTTAAATATTTATTTATATCCCTCCTTAAGGTGGTGAACATATCCAATACAACATCTTCTTCCTATTTTCCCTACAACAACTATTCTGTGATGTGAGTTGGATGAGTGAGTAATGGCCCAAAGTCATTCAGGTAGCTTTCATAGCTAAAGTGGGCCTAGAACTCATAATCTCCTTCTTTCTAGCCTGGTGCCTTAACCACTAGGCCAAACTGTGTCTCTGATGCTGTGGCACAGGAATCCATTCCTAACCCTAATGATAACCTGATGAAATATGCACCATAATGTCACAATTCAACCTCCATACCTCTGTACTTGTGACAAGGCATTACAACTCAATATGCCTCCTTGAGGATGTCTTTGTGGTAGGCTCTAGTCTTACCAGTGTGTCTTCAATAAAATAAATAAGTTTTCTGATTGGCTGTGTTTGCCATGTTGGCCATTTTGCATAACAGCATTCATTTTGTCATTGCTCCTCTCCCTCAGATAGTGCCTGCCCTTGCATTCATTTTTACAGAAAAGTTGTGTTTAAATTTGCACTACATTTATTTAGGCTACTACTGAGACATATAATTTGACCAGAGGTGCTTAAAACTTTGAGAGCAACTGTAACTGCAATCTAAACTCATTTTTATCTCCATGGCAGTCTTGTTAGGTTGGTGGTCCAAAGTCACAAGATAAGCTCTGTGATTAAATGGGCTTAACTGAAGAGTGCAAAACATTCATATCTACATATTCACACACACATATACAAAGACTCCTGTCCAGACACAGCCTCCCAATATATAATCCTAAAGAGGCCCTTTTATAATCTCCTTCAGAATATTGACTCCTTCACTGCCCATCCCTTCTAATAAATAATAGTAATAATGCAACAACACTAAAGAAACAGTAGCAGAATGGACTAGGGGAAAAATAATAAGAAAGGCTGGCTCCATGGTAATGGGAGGAGGGGAAATTGTTCACACTTTAATAAACCTGAATAAGGAATTCCAGACATGTTAGCTCTGCTTAAATTCCGCCATAGATAATATGGTCAAAGACTAAAATGCAGCCTCCCAATCCTGCCTTGGAAGTATCATGCAAGAATTCTAACCACATAAATGTGTTCTACAATATGGAAACATAAAGTAATGAGTTGCGTTCTAAAACAGAGATTTCCACCCACTCCTAACAAGTCAAAAAGTTTGGTGTCATCAAGCTTTTTTTAAAAAATATTTTAGAATTTAAAATAAGTTTCAGCTAAAAGGGCTTCCCACCACTTACTTTATCTGCACGATAGTGTTACCCGGAGAGGCATTAGAAAGAAGGTATTAACTATCTGGCAGTTACTATACAAGCTATTGTCCTTGACAATAGCCGATACTAAAAGGTTATAAAATAATAGAATAATGAGGTTCTTTGATCCCTACAAACACACACACACACACACACACACATGCACAATGCTTTCCCTTTAGCTTCATGATTTATTTTAACTACTGCAAAGTGTCAACAGGTTTTTGAATGATTAGTAGTCAGTTCTTCAGAATAACAAGATGGAAAATTAGACCAAACTGATCCAGTGCTGCATTAAATGTAAATTAGTGATCTGATAATAAATTAAACCTTAACTCTGTCAGAAATTACATATTAATACAGATTTTTCTGCTGTATCTTATATATTACAAAAGAATATGTTAACATCAATAATCTATAATAAATAGCTTTGGAAATTGTAGAACATGAGATTTAGCATGAGACTTAGTTTTGGGCTGTTATGTATAATTTTTAAATATTAAATTCCTATTAATGAGGTTAGATCTATACCCAATAAGGTTCATTGTATATGAAGTATTTCTCAACTACTTTAATATTTAAGATATCCATATTCAGTAACATACAAATAGCTGAAGATAAAGAAGTTCAGCTAAAATAAAAAATATTATAAAACAGTGTATGGTAGTAACATTGGTAAAATGTTGGCTATGTGTATATATTATAGTTTAGTAATGTAGATATTTGATTTGAACAAGGCAATCAGGAATGGAAATCTTGCTTTTATCTGAACCTCAGTTAGGGGAAGAGAGGGTTAGGAGAAACTAATTGGCTTTTTATTGACTTGGTCAATAATAAACTCAAGGAAACTGATTCTGACCTCTTTAAAAATAAAATACAAGATGTAAGTCCTGAAATCAGAATCTATTGTTGGATTTTAAAATCTATTTCTTGATCCACTGTAACACAATTATCTGATTCTTTTCTACATATTAGCAGATATGGACATGTCCACATTTAACTGGGTTTGTGTCCCATATTATTCATGATTTATTGGCATTGGCCAATATCAAGCTTATGAAAGTAATTATCTGTCAGAGTATATTCATGAACTGGAATAGAGCATGGTAACAAGGTCAGCCAATGAATAGGCATAGCAACTAAGTCAGCCAATGAGGATGATTTTGGAAACTGAAACTAGAAGTAGCCTAGGCTGGAAACTGAAACTAAGAGTAGCCTAGGTGTAGCTCTATATTAAGCTCTGTAGCTCTAAAGCTATGTTGAGTTCTGAGTCTGTCTGTTGAAAATGAAATTGCTTCTCTCCTCTGCTTGCCTGCTGAACTAAAGTGAAACTGATGTCTGTTTCTGAGCTGCTGAGTTGCTGCTGAAGCTCTGAACTTGTAACATGTCTGCTTCTGTCTGAGTTTTCTCCATGTTGGAGAAATCTACAGCTGGTTTGTAAAATCTACTTATTATGTTTATAAAGACATCAAATGAAGAATCAGCCATCTGTGTTTATTTTTCTGGCACTGAATTAATGCTGCAAAACTCTGAATATTATCCACAACCCTATTGCCTACATATCAGTCAGTTTTAATCCTTTGTTTCATTTTTTCATGCAGATGACATGAAATTGGGTGAAATAGCTAATTCCTGGAAGACCATTCAAAATGACGCTAATAGGTTGCAGAAAAATGACTAAAAGTAATAGAATAACATTGAATGAGAGGACTTCTTCATTTTGGAAATAGAATTCAAATGTATAGGTAAGAATGGGTGTGCTTTGTTTAGTAAAAATATTTGTGAAAACAATCTCAGAACTCAGTTTTTTCCAAACTGAATGTAAATCAAAAGTATGACATAATTTGGAGAAAAATTGATGCCATTTTAAGCTGCATCAAGAGTGTAATTATTAAATTATAGAAAATATTTACCGGTATTATTCTAGATCTTATCTTACATATTTATCCAATTAAAATGTCAATGGTATATATTAAAAGAGATTATAATGGGCTTTAGGAAGCAACTATCAAAATGGTCAGGGGACTGGAAGCTCAATCTTATAAAAGAAGAGTTAGGATAACTGTGTAAGACTAAGACATAATGTGAAAATAAATAAAATAAAATAATTCAGAAAAAAAAATACAAGCTAAATAGTCAAGACCTTGTTGAGGATCCAGACTCTGTCAAGGACCTTGGAGTACTCATCTCTAATAACCTAAGTGCTAGAGCCCACTGTAACTACATAGTCAAAAGGGCATTGAGAGTTTTTAATCTTAATCCTACATAGCTTCTTCTCTGGTAATATCACACTACTAACTAGAGCATACAAAACATTTGGTAGACCTATACTTGAATACAGCTCATCAATCTGGAACCCATATCATGTATCTGATATTAACACAATTGAAAAAGTCCAGAAATATTTCACAAGAGTTCTCCGCTCCTCTATTCATTGCAGAATACCTTATGCCAATCAGACTTGAAACCTAGAAAACCTAGAACTACACCGCCTTCGGTCCGATCTAAATATAGTATATAAAATCATACATTGCAATGTCCTACCTGCAAATGAATGCTTCAGCTTCAATCATAACAATACAAGAGCACACAATAGATACAAACTCAAGGTTAACCGCACCAAACTTGACTGCAGAAAATATGACTTCAGCAACAGAGTGGTCAATGTTTGGAATACTCTACCTGACTCTGTGGTTTCTTCCCCAAGCCCCAAAAACTTTAACCTTAGACTGTCTACTATTGACCTCACCCCTTTCCTAAGAGGCCTGTAGGGGATGCGCATAAGTGCACCAACGTGCCTACCGTCCCTGTCCTATTGTTTCTTTTATTTTTCTTATGAGTATCTATCTCATGTATTCAAAACTATGTTTATTCTTATATCTGTATTTTGTAAGTGATTGACAAATCAAATAAATAAATATTGTTAAAATACCTGAAAGCTCTGTTCTCTTTCAATTGTGAATGCAGATTACATAAAAATGGAGAGAAGCTATTGGAATCTATATATGCCTATTGAACATTAGAAAAAGCATCTGTAAGAAAAGGTCAAGAGAGGAGAGGTGATAATCCCCCTTGCTTGATGCATGCAAGTAGAACCTGGATAGCCAACTACTGTTGATGCTTCAGTTTGGATTCCTGTACGGAGCAGAAGGTTGTCTCCATTACCAAAAGTCCTTCTTCGCTGTAATCTTTTGTAACCAAGCTTTCTCCTGAAGATTCATAGTCAATATTTAAAAGTGACTTGATATGTGATATCATCACAGTGGCAAGGATAGTCTTTGCCCAAAGCTGGAAATCAACAATGATACCCACGGACCTGGCAATAACTAATAAAATACACCAATGCGCAGAAATGGTTAGACTAACCATGTTACTAAAAAACAAAGAGGGGGAGTTTTTTACAATTTGGAATATATGGTACAAATGGTTGTATAAAAAGGAAGTAAAGATGTCTAGTAAAATCGATTAAACAAACAACAAGGGAAAATGGAAATAAGGATAAATGTATACATAGCTATGTATATATGTAAAGTGTCGCGTTATCGCGGTTTGCTCGTTGTCCTTAGGTTCTCTGATCAGTCCGTAGAGCCCCCGCAGGGGTGAAATTTAGAGGGACCCTCGCGAGGGTGAGTACTTAAGTACTAGAATCAATAATTGACACAGACACCATAGTTTCTCAAGGTGAGAGAGCACGTTGTGCCCGGGGTAGATGAAGAAGTCCCCCGATTGCAACGCACCACCCTGTTTTATTTTGCAGTTTTATCAGGGCGGGGGGAGCGAGACATATGTGAAGAGGAGCAAGGAAGTATAATTCTAATGGCGCCATGGCAGGATGCGACCACTGTTGTGTGCTAAGATAGCGTGATTATCTATTAACAAGATTTTTGTAGTCAGCTAGTTTCTGTAACTATTTGCCTACGTGTCGTGCCAAGCTGAGTTTATCATGCAATTCCTAACTTGAGAAGGTCATTCTTAGGGCCTTAGGTCAAGAGGACTCTCGAGGTTTACTACAAGTCCTCTCTTCTTTGTTTTTAAGGTGCCGCGATATCCGATTCAAAATATAAGCCTTTCTCCTTTGGAGTATCATAGTGCTTGGATAAGGACATACCCTCCGGGACATCCCGATCCGATTGCACAACCTCGTTCAAGGGCAGGTTATCAGTGTCGTCATCGGAACATAAGTGCAAAAGCGGAGCCTTGCACTCCTCAGTTGGAATTGCCATATATACATGATTTTGCATTAAGAGATTAAGTTGCGCAGCAGCTTTAGCTTCGGCAATAGCATTTAAACTACGTTTGATCATTGAAATAAAGATAGGTAATAAACAGGGTAGCAAAGTTAACATGGGTGATGTTAATTTCCTGGGCCTGCCACGGCCATTGTTCCCCCATTGTAGTTCCCCCACACACAAAGCAATTTTTAACTTGCAATGATTTAGCAATAGTCTCTGCAAGGTGTACAAAGGTGTTGCGCACCTCATGTGGTACGGTCAGGTGAGTCAATTTTGCCAATTCCGAATAAACAGAGTGAAATAAGGAGTGTCTGGTTGAGTCGATGGAAATTTTGCTTACTATTATTTTGATGGCTACTGAAGGGTTGGTTCCTGTCCCATCAATACCCAAGCCATAGTCATTGTCAGTACCTTTCCATGTTTGGAAGGAAAGCCAATTTTCCGGTACTGGAAACGTGAGATTGATGGGATTGCACTGATGTTGCATACAGTTGGGATCGGGAACTCTAAGACGGGTGATATAGAGTTTTTTAAGGTTATCCCTCTTGGGTATGGTGTCGGGTCGCACTGTGAACCCTCTGGATTGAAAGTCCACACATTTCCATTCATTGCAGTAGGTGCCTTTGCCACAGGGGTCGTGTTGATTTGAAGTTCTGGCACAGATGTACTTTTCGTTGCTGGAATATGTCCGTCGCCAGACAAGTGAGCCACATTCGTTTGTGCCATAGTCCATGGCTTCGCAGGCATCAAAAGTGACCGATTGGGATACCTTCGGATTATAAAAGTCATGATTGACCAGAGTCTTTTTCGATGAGCCGGCTCCGACAGTGATGAGGATGTTGTAGCGATGAGTGGGGCCTGTGGGGTCATAACAGGTTTGTTTGTTGTTATCTTCACAAATACTATACGTCGTGCTATTCCACACACAGGTGTGCGTGGATGGTTTGGTGCAAATAAAATGAGTGTGATATATTAATGTAGTTCTGATGGTCTGCCCCTGTTGAGTTTTTTGCAAGCAGGGGGGTGCAATGTTTGGCATCTTGGGAGGTGAGTGCACTTCGTGTCCTCCGTTGGGGGGGGATAAACTTTTGTTGTAGGGATAATGTCAGCCGAGAAGAAGTGGCAAAGCCTCGTACCATTTTTGTAATTTCACATTGGTATAGACCAAAGTCTGAGAGGGTCAGATCTGTTACTGAAAGATGAGTTGCTCTAAAATGATAATTGATGGTATATTTGGGTGAGTCTTGTAGATATATGGTATTGTTGAAAAACCAGCACCAGATGATTCCCTTTTTCTTGATTGGAGACCTCTGGTAACAGGAGAGGGCCTGAGAGCGAAGATGCAGTGCTCCCTCATTGTTGTAACGGTGCATGTGAATCAAGGAGTTGAATTTAGGATGTGGAGAGGACTCGAGAAGCTGTCTACGAATTCGTTGTCCGCGGAGCGGTGACCAGGAACCAGGATAGCGGTCAGGGAGATGGGAGCCAGGTGTATCCCATAGGCAGCTGGTGGTATCACAGGGAGGTTGGTAGCAGGAGAAGTGGCGCACCAGGGTATGGGAAAAAGATTGAGGAGAAGATTGAGACAAAAGGAGCCAAGAAAGAAACATAGAGGGTAGTGGGGGGCGAGTTACAGAGAAAATGGAAAAGAGATAAACTGTATGATTGAAGGATTGATGGGAAGCAAGAAAGCCTAAGCAGGAATAAGGTCCCACCGTATTCGCAGTGAAATAGACATGTAGGTAGACCCGACAGGGTTGGTAGCCATACAGAAGAAAAACGTGAGGTGAGGGACGCAAGGCACGGCCTTGATGTTGAAAGGCATAAGTACAGGCGGAAAGAGAGATGTCTTCAAAGGTAAAGGTAACGCGTGTGAACGGAGGGGCGAAGATAACAGCAGGATCAGCCCGAAACTGAGAAAAGACAGGAGATATCAGAATCAGAAGGGCTAGGAGAGGAACACTTGTCCTTAGCCTCCCCATGATAAGGTCGAACACAGCGCGCAGGCACCCAAAGAACACGATCAGGAAGTTGAACAGCAGCG
This sequence comes from Bungarus multicinctus, assembly GCA_023653725.1. NCBI lineage: Eukaryota > Metazoa > Chordata > Lepidosauria > Squamata > Elapidae > Bungarus > Bungarus multicinctus. The sequence goes on along the minus strand of CM042849.1, from coordinate 29,878,855 downwards.
TATCCTTTGCCCCAAGTGATCAGTTGCACAGGTCCCTTCCACTTCGGATCTGGAAGTTTCCTGAAATAAACAAGAGGTCTGGAGGTAGGGACAGGAGGTGTGGTAAAGTGACGAGAAGCAGCCATAGAAGAAGGAGAGCCAGTAAGATTCAGAAAGTTCAAGGTATATAAACATACATTTAACGCATTCTGTAATGCTGGGAGGTTCGGGGGGCGTACGCCTTTTTTCCCCATGTATCGATCAAGGGCCGTTTTGAGTGTTAAATTTGCTCTTTCCACAATAGCTTGGCCTTGGCTATTGAATGGAATTCCAAATTTGTGTACAATGGACCAATGATGACAGAACTCCGAGAAGGAGGAGCTCGTGTATGCAGGACCATTGTCTGTTTTTAAAATTTTTGGACATCCCAGTGTTACAAAGGTCCGAATGCAATGATTGATAGTGTTTTTAGTAGTCTCCCCCCTTTGCAGTGTGGCCATGATGAACCCAGAGTAAGTGTCTACAGACACGTGAATATACTTCCAGGGCGCAAAGGATGGATACTGAGTAACGTCCATTTGCCATGTGTCACAGGCCTCGGTGCCTCTAGGATTTACTCCTTCTGGGACACTTCGTGCCTGCAGACTACATGTAGGACATTGTTGAACAATTGCCGCGGCTTCTTGATGAGTAATTCCAAATTGTCTCACCAGAGCCTTTCTATTTTGATGAAAATAATCATGACTTTCTCCTGCTGTTAAGGTGTTATTCTGCAGGATTGGTAACAAATGCAACTTGCAGGCCTCATCTGCCATGTGATTGCCTTCTGAAAGAAATCCGGGCAGATGCTGATGGCTTCTGATGTGGGCCACAAACAGAGATTCCTTCCTTTCCTTCAATAGGTCTTGTAACTGTAAAAAAGCGTCATTAAAGGAGAAGGGGTTGCAGGTGAAATGTAGGCATCAAATATATTCAAGGCCAATTGTGCCACATACAGACTATCAGATATTACATTAATTGGCTGGTTGGGAAAAAGTGTGAGTGCCATATTGAAGGCAGACCTTTGAAGTCGAGGTTTGAACGATGATTGCTGTAAGGAGTGTGGGTGTGGGAAGAAGCGCCAATGAGAGTGCATGATTGTGTAATGAGCGGTCCACCCAATGGGTATGCAAGGCGCTGTTGATTTCTTTAAGAGCATTAAGCTGTTGCTCATTCAGCCAAATGAGATCTGCTGGACGCTTAAGGCCGACCAATGCTTGAAATAATGGCGAGAGAGTATGAGTTGAAATGGAAAGATATGGGCGTGCCCAATTGAGCGTGCCCAGGCATTGCTGTAACTGAACCAAGGTTGCAGGTTGAGGGAGTGTGAGAACAGGAAGGTGAGGTGAAGCTGTGGAGGCTAAAACCTTGTGTCCTAAATATTGTAACGGATAATGAGACTGCACCTTTTCTGGTGCTACATGCAGTCCTGCAAGAGCAAGGAGAGAGAGAAGACATGGAAAAGTTTTACATACTGTACCTTTAGGACCATCAGCTGCAATCAGGATGTCATCCATGTAATGATACACTAAAAATTCAGGAAATTTGTCCCGATAGGGTTGTAAAGCTTTATTTACAAAATATTGACACATTGTAGGAGAATTGAGCATTCCTTGGGGAAGAACTTTCCATTGATATCTAGCTGTAGGTTTAGAATTATTAAACTCAGGAACAGTGAAGGCAAATAGTATCCTGTCCTCTGGTATCAGCGGGATGGAGAAAAAACAATCTTTGAGGTCAATGATTATGAGATCAAATGTTACAGGAATTAAATTTGGATTAGGAAGGCCACATTGCAATGGGCCCATAGGTTGCAATATAGCGTTCAGAACACGGAGATCCTGTAGGAGGCGCCATTTGCCACTTTTCTTTTTAATTACAAACACTGGTGTGTTATATGGGCTGGTAGATGGTTCAATATGACCTTCTGCCAATTGTTGTTGAACGAGAGTGTGAAGTGCGTTTAATTTTTCTTTTGTAAGAGGCCATTGATCAATCCAAACAGGAATATTTGATTTCAGAGTGAGAGAAAGAGGAGAAATAGCCATAATTCAAGGTATGTAGAGAGAAGTGTGGAGTTGAGATAGCAGGTCACGGCCCCACAAATTGCAATGTAATGGAAGGACAAAGGGTTTAAGATAAGCAGTCACAGAGGAATGAGGCGTAGAGGCAGTAAGCCAAAGTGAGCTAACCTTTGCTGCCTGCGCTCCACCGACGCCTTGTACTGAAGTTGTTTCAGCAAGGGGCCAAGTGGATGGCCACTCAGAGGATCGAATGACAGAGACATCAGCTCCGGTGTCAATCAGGCCAGCAAAAGATTGGCCATTCAGCAATATGGTTAACATAGGTTTGGAGGCTTGAACAGATTGCTGTAGAGCAAACAAAGAAGGGGGTTCAGGAGAGGGAAAAAGAATGAGAGTAGCCACAATCGTTCCCGCTTTCAGGGAAAAGCACCGGTCGCCAATGGCAGCGAGAGAGAGATTTTTCAGAGAAGAGGAGTCGTACAAAAAAGGTGCAGCGACTACGCCTTCAATGGTAAGGGAGGAGTTAGGTATGAGCAAAACAGGCAAGGAAGGCGGAAGTGGCTTCAGAACAGTGATAGAAAGAGGGAGAGTGAAGACCGAACCAGGATCATCATAAACGATGTTCTCTGTCAGCTGTACAGGGAAAGAAGTAGGTTGTAAAAAGGAAAGAGAAGAGGAAAGAGAAGTTTCAGCCTTTGTAGCGGGGTTAGCTGAAGACCCCATGCCTAGTTTTCCGATTGCTGAGCAGGAGGAGGGTTAGAACGACATTGGGAAGCCCAATGAAAACCTTTTCTGCAACGAGGGCAAACAGTTTTTGGCTTGGCAGCATAGGGTGCAGTACCCCGAGACTGGCCACGAGGCGTTCCCCCCCCACTCGGCATTCTACACTGATTTTTAAAATGGCCAGGCTTCCCACAATTAAAACAATTGCCAGAGCGAGACACGGCAAGGGCGTCGGATGACGGAAGGAAGGTGGGGAGGGATGCAGAAATGGAGGTAGAGATGGCAGCGGCAAGGGCGCTCATTTTGTGAGAAGTAGTTCCCACAATCCTACAAAGCTGCAGGAACTCAGCCAAGGTTACACCAGGTTTATTAGCAACAGGTTGAAGTATTTTTTGACAATCTTCATTCGCATTGGTGTAAGCCAGTTTAATAAGAAGTTCTTGTCTGGCCGCCTCATTGTCAATTTGGCATTCCAGAGTGGTTTGCAAACGGTTAACGAATGAAGAGTAAGACTCGTCAACCTCCTGCACTACCTTCAAAAAGGTGTGTGTGGATTTAGAGTCTGAGTCATCCACAAGTTTCAGGGCATTCATCGCACAAAGATGAATGATTGCAAAGGCACGGCGAGGGCAAGTTTGTTGCTGAATCAGGGTGGAGTATAATCCGGTTCCCTTTAAGTGATCAGCAATGACCAGATTAGGGAGGCCTCGTCTTATTTCAACATCTACTAATTTTTCATATTCAGACTGCCAAACAACATACTGGGCAGGAGTCATAAGCATGGAAAACAACATCTTCCAATCATATAACAGCATTACAGTGTTAGCAGACACGAGAGAATCAAGCATGCCACGAGTGTAAGTGGATTGCAGTCCATACATATTTACAGCCTCTTTTAAATTTTTCAACACTCTTAACTCTATGTTGGTATGAACAGGAGCGCCAGGGGCTCCCGGAACAAGAGTCATAGGGTAAGCAGAAGGTATATAACAAGATTCTAAGGTGAAGGAAGGAGAAGCCAGGATAGCAGTAATATTTCCCCCCGAGGGATGTGGGGACGGAGAATCAGTAGGAATGGGAGAGACAGAAAGAGAGGAGGGCTGCAGACAATTGTGCGGAGTGTCAGAGTGAAAAGGAGGGGCAGAGGCAAGCTGAGGAATATTATCCGAAGAGGCGACAGATTGGTAAGGTGGGGGAGAAGAATCAAAGTGAACAGCAGGAGGCTTAGCAGTTTTAGAGGCAAGAGATAAAGACTCGGGGAGAGTGGTGGAGGGGTAAATAGTATTGAGCGCAGCCATTATCGCACGCCAGGACATAAGAATGTCCGGTGGAGCTCTGGGGACATCATACAGATATTTTCCCAAGCGTTCCCACGAAGTGCGATGCAGCGTGCCCTCAGCCGGATAAGCAGGACAGTGCTGGTCCACATAAAGCAAGAAGGAGGTGATAGATTTTCTAGACAAGGTATATACAGTGGTGCCGTTAATTTTCTGCAAACAATTAGCCTTCTTCACTAATTGGTAAAGTTCGTCCCTATGAACTGACGAAACTTTGGAGAGTGAGGAGCCCATTACTTACGATTGTACAGAGCCTTTGCCAGGTGCGTAGCAACGGGAGTGAAGGCAGCGCACCTCTAGACAGAAGTCACGCCGTGGAGCTGAAGAAGGGAGAGATCCCGGACGAGCCCCCAGTTGTCGCGTTGTCGCGGTTTGCTCGTTGTCCTTAGGTTCTCTGATCAGCCCGTAGAGCCCCCGCAGGGGTGAAATTTAGAGGGACCCTCGCGAGGGTGAGTACTTAAGTACTAGAATCAATAATTGACACAGACACCATAGTTTCTCAAGGTGAGAGAGCACGTTGTGCCCGGGGTAGATGAAGAAGTCCCCCGATTGCAACACACCACCCTCTTTTATTTTGCAGTTTTATCAGGGCGGGGGGAGCGAGACATATGTGAAGAGGAGCAAGGAAGTATAATTCTAATGGCGCCATGGCAGGATGCGACCACTGTTGTGTGCTAAGATAGCGTGATTATCTATTAACAAGATTTTTGTAGTCAGCTAGTTTCTGTAACTATTTGCCTACGTGTCGTGCCAAGCTGAGTTTATCATGCAATTCCTAACTTGAGAAGGTCATTCTTAGGGCCTTAGGTCAAGAGGACTCTCGAGGTTTACTACAGTAAAGTAATATAATTAAATAAATATTGTGTTATAAATGTAATAATAACATAAATAAGTAAGGATTTAGGAAATAAGTTATAGATTTACTTGCAGAAAATGACTTTAATTGACACTAATAGAAATGTACATTGCTATGAAAATGCTAAAAATATGTGAGAACATTTTTCTCTTTTTTAAAATATTCTTTTTTTTAAACTTTCAATAAACATTATTTAAAAAAACATTTAAAGTGGCTTAATTACAGGTTACAGTCTCACTTGTATTTAACCACATCTTTTTTCTTCCCCATATTGAAATGTAAGTCAAACTTCAGGGATACTTTATATTTATTTGTTTGTTTGTTTGTTTGTCAATTGCTTCAAGATAATAGGTAAAAGTAAAACATAGTTATGAATACATGTATACATATAAGAAAAATAAAATATAAAGGAAACAATAGGACAATGATGGTAGGCACGTTGGTGCGCTTATGCATGCCCCCTACAGACCTCTTAGGAAAGGGGTGAGGTTAATAGTAGACAGTCTAAGGTTAAAGTTTTTGGGTTTGGGGAAGAAACCACAGAGTCAGGTAAAGTATTCCAGACATTGAGCACTCTGTTGCTGAAGTTGTATTTCCTGCAATCAAGTTTGGTGCAATTAACCTTGAGTTTGCTCTTGTGTTGTTATGGTTGAAGCTGAAGTATTCATTGACAGGTAGGACATTGCAATGTATGATTTTATATACTATATTTGGATCAGACCGAAGGCGGCGTAGTTCTAGGTTTTCAAGGTCTAGAATTTCGAGTCTGGTAGCATAAGGTATTCTGCACGAGTAGAGGAGTGAAGAACTCTTCTTGTAAAATATTTCTGGACTTTCTCAACTGTGTTAATATCAGATACGTAATGTGGGTTCCAGACTAATGAGTTGTATTCAAGTATTGGTCTAGCAAATGTTTTGTATGCTCTAGTTATTAGTGTAATATTACCAGAGAAAAAGCTACGTAAGATTAGGTTAACAACTTTTAGCGCCTTTTTGGCTATGTAGTTATAGTGGGCTCTAGCACTTAGGTCATTTGAGATGAGTACTCCAAGATCCTTGACAGAGTTTGGGTCATCAACAAGGTCTTGACTATTCAACCTGTATTTTATTTTCTGATTTTTTTTTGCCAATATGTAGGACAGAGCATTTATTTGTTGAGATCTAAAGTTGCCATTTGTTTGACCATTCTGATACATAGTCAAGGTCTTTTTGAAGGGTAGCAGTATTGTCTGTGGTGTTGAATAGCTTTACATCATCAGCGAAGAGAACGCAGTTGCTTTTGATATGATCACAGGCGTCATTTATGTAGAGTATGAAAAGAGTTGGTCCTAGAACACTGCTTGGGGGACACTACTGTTGACAGGTATAGCATTTGATAGGACGCTCCCAATTTTGACCATTTGTTGTCTGTTTGATAGGAATGCTTCTATCCAGTTATGCAGGTGTCCAGAGATACCATAAGATTTTAGTTTTAGGAGTAGTTTGTCATGTACCACTGAATCAAAGGCTTTACAGAAGTCTATGTAGATTGCGTCTATTGCTTTGCCCTGATCGAGTTGTGTATTCCATATGTTTTTGCAATGTAAGAGTTGCAGATTACATAATAGTTTTTTCCTAAAACCAAATTGTTTATTGGAGAGTAGGTTGTTTGTTTCTAAGTGGAGGATACAACAGTATTTCACCCCTTATTCAACACCACCCGAAGACAGCATCAGTTACAGTATATACAATCTATTAGGCTTTGTCAGCCATTGCCTTGAAGTCAAGGTGACTAGCAGTGACTGCAAACAAAGGCAATAATAGAAGTAAAAGAGAGTTCAGAGACATCTGATCCATTCCAATGTAATTTTTTTTACTGATCTTAAGACAGGCAGAAAGCCCTTCGGCTCAGCAATAGAAAAAAACAATTTCATGAAATAATTTCACTTCTACTTTCATAATCTTTTAATGCTGCTGTCCATTAAAACTTATTGATTTCTTTCCCTCCACATTTCATATATTTCATATAGGTTTCATATTCTATATTTTATATAGGTTTATTTTTAACAAGTTTATACTGTACATTATGTCAGTGATTCCCAAAGTGGACGATATCACTCCCTGGGGAGCGGTGGGATGCCTTAGGGGGTGCTAAGTGGCAAGGGGGCCAACAGGGGGTGCTAAGAAGTGGCTGGGGGGCATTCAAGGTGCCGGCCCCGCAGGGTCACCCCTTGACTGTTGCACTGCTCCAGAGCCGGCACCTCAAATGCGCCCCTGCCGCCTCTTAGTGCCCCTCTGCTGGCCCCTTGGGGATGCTAAGAGGCAGCAGAAGGGCATTCAAGGCGCTGGCTCCAGAGCGGTGCAACAGTCAATGGGTGAGCCTGCAGGGCCAGCGTCTCGAACACCCCCTGCCGCCCCTTAGCGTCCCCAAGGGACCCGGCAGAGGGATGCTAAGAGGTGGCAGGAGGGCATTTGAGGTGCTGGCCTTGCAGGCCCATTGACTGTTGTACCGCACCAGAGCCAGCGTCTTGAATGTGGCAGCACATTGGGAAAAGCTGCCACCACCCTTTCCCAAAGTGCTGCTGCTGTTGCATTCTGTCTGTCCGTTCGTTCGTTTGTCCGTCCATCCATCCATCCATCCATCCATCCATCCATCCATCCATCCATCCAAAAGATCTGTCTGTCTTCCTGCCTGCCTGCCTGCCTGCCTACCCACCTACCTATCTATATATCTATCTATCTACCTACCTACCTAGCTACCTACCTACCTGCCTTCCTACCTGTCTATCTAACCACCCACTCATCCATCCATCCATCCATCCATGTTCAAAATGCCGGCCCCGCAGGCACATTGAGAAAGTAGAACAAAGCCAGTCTGGGAAGGAGGGAGAGAGAGAGAGAGAGAGAAAGAAAGAGAGAGAGAGAGAGAGAGAGGAAGCTGATGCATCAGATTGAAATGAGGCCTAGTTTAGACTGAGGCCCTTTTCACATTGAAACATCTTTGGCTTCTATTAAAGGTTTTGTGGACAAAACATGGTCAAGACTATCAGGCAGCTCTCACATTTTGTTGAGGCTTTAAACAGGATCCATTGTACCAGATCTCCACCCTAAAAATTACTTTTCCCCAATGTATTAACAGTGCCAATTCTGAAGAAGACAAAACCAAAATGTACTGGTAAATTACAAGGAGAACACACACACACACACGCACACTCCCTTCTAACCCTGCTGCAGGAGGTGATTGGACTAGAATATATATCTCATTATCTTTCTCCTCCCTCCCTCTCTCCTTTATTTCTTTTTCTTTCTGTCCCTTCCTTCCATCTCCCCTTTTCTTTGTCCCTTTTTTCTTTCCCTTTTCTCTTTCTTTTTTTTTCCTTCTCTCTTTCTCTCTCTCTTTCTTTTCTCTGTCTCTCTTTCCCCTCTCAGGCTCACCCCATTGACTTGGAGTACTGCTCCGCTCGGATTTGCTTGGGCAGGTCCCTCCGATGCAGCAGGCTCAATGGGGTGGACCTACGGGGCCGGCACCTAGAGCGCAGCAGTGGCAGTACATTTGAAAAGTAGAGCAAAGCCAGAGATCGGTAATTTTTGCTGCAAAGAATCACAAAAGCTTCTGGGTTGTGCACAAGAAGGGACACACATGTCAAAGCAATTCAGCAACATAAAATAAAGAAATACAAATAAAAATCAACAAGAATTGGCAAAGCATCTGTGATTAGATTCTATTCATTACTAGAATCTAATTTGAGATGCTTTGCCGATTCTAGTCCAATGACCTGCTCCATTAGGGTTGGAAGGGAGTGTGTGTGTATGTGTGTGCATGGCTGTCAAAACTTCAAACACAGGTCAAGTAGCTCTGGGGAGGCCAGTCATAAATTAGAACACTTGCTAAACAACTGGCCATTAAATGAGGACCACTTGTATTTGGTTTGCCAGTCACCTGGCCATGCCCACCCAATCACATGACCACCAAACCACACCTACCCGGTAACGTGACCAGAAAGCCATGCCCACCCAGTCACATGACCAGCAAGCCATGCCCACCCAGTCACGGGACCAGCAAGCCACATCCTCAAATTAGACCACGCCCACAGAAATTTGAATCCCAACTCTGGGTGGGGGGCACTGAGGATGAGTTTGTAGCACAAAGGGGGCAGTGGACTGAAAAAGTTTGAGAACCACTGCATTATATGAAATGTAATCCTCCAGGTGTTACTAAAATATTACAGCCAACTACTACATCATCAAATTATGCTGGGTGGTAATCCATTAAGTCAGGGCTGTCAAACTTGCCTGATGCGCCATGCACTATGGGCCTGATGTGTCATGCACTGGCCATGCCTACGCCCGGTTTAGCAAAGGGAGAAAAAGTATATTACGTGACAATGCCGTGACGATGCAAGTTTGACACCCCTACATTGTGAATACTACTTTTACAGGAGACTGACATAAACAGCACAGGCACTGAATGTTTATACAGAGACCAACCCTGTGAATAATGAGTAGTTTAATCTGCATTGCTCAGTATTATATTGATAGGAATAAAGCTACCTACCAATGAAGCATTAATGCTGTTAACCTGAAAATGTACTCATAAGTTAGCCTGGAATACTAGGAATTACATTCCCAATGCATTGGAACTGTTTGAACTATCTAGATAGCTGGTGTACAGATTTTATACTCAGTCACAAAATTGTTTCGGTTCATACATTTGGAGACAATGTGCTAATAGACTAATTTCTGAACATTTGATGAAACCTTGAGGCTAATTACTGATTTAAAAATCTGGTAATCATAAATTAACTGGGCATGATTTGACAACTATTGAAAGATATAATATTGTTATTGGAACTAAGTAATTCCTAATAAAAAGAAATGTACCAGCTGCTATATTCTATCAAAATAGCCACTTATGAAATAAATCTAATGGTTAATGCCTATTTAAGCAAATGAATAAAAATACCAAAGTTGGAATTATGAACTCACTCAGCAGAAAATAAATCCTACATTTTTTATGAGAAATTTGAATAAAAGCTAAAAAAGCTAAGAACTCATAAGAAAGAAACGGGAAAAGAAAGAAAGGGGAAAAGAGAAGAAAAAGAAAGAAAAAGACAAGAAATGCAAATAGAATCAAAATAAATAGGAAGAAGTTGCTACGGTTTTGTTTGCAGCAAATATAAATACAATCACAAAATTATCCTTTTTGGTTACAAAAAGAACAGCTCTCATTTTTCTGTTATCTCTTTTTTCAATTATTTAAAGCCATCAAAAGTAAGATTATTATTTTTTTATGTTTCATGCAATAAGTCTATGAAGGGTTTCTAGTCAGCAACAAATATGATGTTGTCTTTTCTGTAATCAAGGAAGTCAGTTTGGAAATCTCTGCAAGTTCCATTATCTTTACCAACCATTCCTCCCTCTGCTTTCCATTCTAAATATTAGTTCAAAGGCTATAAATGGTAATATAGTTATCCTGATTTTAGATCGCTTTCTGAGCAGATGGCAGAGTAAATACAATTTAATAAGCCATGGACAAAATACTCTTAGGTTCTTTTACAGAATAACAAATGTGCTAGACTTTAAGGTACAGTAAGCCTGTTTGTTTTCACTGCAGAAACAGTAACATGGCTTCCATCTGGGAAACAAGAAACTAAGCCCCACCATTACTCTTTCTTGTGTTCCTGATGTTGAGCAAAAATGTTTCAACAAGTATTGGAAGAAAAAAAAGTCTAAGTGTTTTCAATAAATTTATCTGAATAGAACAGGGAGAGAATCAATCCTGGCTTAATTAGATGTTCTTGGATTCAATATTTTACAATAAATTACTGCCTAGATTTACAATTTCTGCAAGGTCTTCATGTGACTGTTGGTAAGGTTTAAATTTAGTAATTAATCCTTTTATAGCATTTTTGTAGCATACCACAAAGATTCTGTCTTGAATGGGCCATTATGACTATTTTATATTTACTAATCTGTATGTTTCATTGACCTTCTTTTGTATACGTGCTCCTTATTTATGGAAACTCCAATTTCTGTCCAGATTTTATTGTCCATGCTGTTTCCAGATATCAAGTTATGATCATTTTACTGCAGCCTTTCACCACGTAATGCTCCCCAGTAGTATTGAATTCAACTTCCAACCAGCAAAGCAACAATCCCATGAAATTAAATCTTTTCATCTTCTAGAGGATATCAAATTAAAGAAGATGGCCAAGTTACTTTCTATCAGATGGAGATGGTTCTATCTGAATATATCTGATGGTCTTGTTGCTTTAGTGTGTGTGTATGTGTGTGTGTATGTGTTTTAAGAAAAAGTGCTTTCAATGCATTTGTGTATTTTTTTTGTTCTTTTGCAATCAGCAGAAGCAGGAAAGAAAATTTCTAATAAAATTAAATTGTTTGATATTGAAAGCTCCGCTGTCATATTCAAGCAACCAGAACAACTCCAACAAATAGTTTTTTAAATAGATGAACACCAATGTACAGGAATATCAAGAGACTCTGCCTTCCTTTGGGAAAGGACAGATATACTGCTAAATGCTCTGGGTTTTTTTAAAAAAAATATTGTACATTTTTTATTATTATTAGTCACATTTCCAATTTTGCAACATTAGTGTACTGGTTATATCAAGTCCTTTAAAAAAACACATCATAGTATACATCCTGGTTATAAGTATTATTCTCATAGCCATACAGAATAGTCTCTTGACTACATAGTGTTGTACATCATAATTATAACTATTATTTTCATATTTGTACCATAATACACTATTACATTTACCATTCTATACACTTTAAATTATATTTACATACAGTCCAAAAGTGGTATTGCTTATATCGTGCATTCTTACATATTTCTATATATCTGTATTTATTTCTATTTTGTTAATCTTCTTTCATTGTTAAGCACTAATCTCTGCACCTGTTATTTAACCATTTATACAATACATCCCATGTTAAATAGTATTCTGTTTTCTCTTTGTCCTTAAATTCCATTGTTAACCTGTCCAATTCCGGCACATTTTAACGTTTTTTTATTACTTTCTCATCTGTGGGTACGCTTCAATTTTTCCAATTTTGTGCATATGTGATTCTAGCTGCTGTTATTATATGTATGATTAAATATATGAATCTTTTATTATATTTCCCCTTTATTATCCCTAATAAGAATAATCTTGGTTTCAGGTCTATTTGCTGTGCTGTCATCTCTTCTAGCCATCTCTATCTTTAATTAATATTTTTTTGCTGCTACCGGAGATAGGTCCACCACATATGATAGTGGGATCCCAGCATCTGTTTGTATTTCCAGCATTCTGATGACATATTTGGAAACATTTTTGCCATTCTTGCTGGTGGCAAGTGCCATCTATAACACATTTTGTACAGGTTTTCTTTGTATGCTGTTGACATCATTAATTTATAGTTTCTTTCCCACAATTTTTGCCAATTATCTAATTCTATTGTATACCCAATTTTTTTGCCAATACTGTCATAGTTTCTTTTACAAATTCTTCTTCCATTTTAAAAGTAATAGCTAATTATAGATTTTTTATAATTAATTTTTCATCTGTCCCTAATAGTATTTTATCCAGTTCTTGGGGTTCCTTATAGAATCCATACATTTCTATATCTTTCTTGTGTCTTGTTTGAATTTGGGTAACTGGCCACCAGTCCAAGTCAATTCCCTGCTTTTTAAATTCCTGTTTGGATTTTAGGTCCCTGTGCTAATACTTTGACTTAAAGGTTTCAAGGAGTCTGAGTTTGAGTGTCTTTTAATTCCCACTATCAGGCTTGCTTTCCTTCAACTGGTGGTTCCACCATATCCACTTTGATAATTTTTCCAGGAACTTCTTCATATTAGAGGATAGGATGGCATGCTTTTTGCCACAAGCTTTCTTAATATTACCAGATGCATAATGATAGCTATAAGTTGTGATTATCTATTATCACCCAAAATTCTACATCCTGTGCTTGATAGCCCTAAAACATCCTGTCCCTTTTGTTATGACTTGCATTTCGAAGACAAATAGCTATTGTAACAGCATTTTTTACCATATAAGCATAATAATCCCCTTTCATATATATGTTGTACTTATTTGAAATGGATTTTATAAGGTATAAATTTCAAGAGTAGTACATACTGTATAAACAATCCTTGTCTACTACAATGGCAGAAAGATATTATTATAATATTTATTCTATATCTATCATAAAACAGTTCTTATTTTTCAATGGAGAATATATATTAAAAGCAATGTTATCACCCTGACAGCCATGCGTACAACCTGGTGTGCCTGCTTACTCTCTTCTAATGCCTTCCTCTCCAATCTCTCTGCTCTGCATGGCATAGGGAGGAGCGAGAAAAATACAAGCGATTTTCTTCTGTGCCTGACCAGTCCTGACATCTTGCAGAGCACAGCAGACAAAGAAACCTGAGGTAAGAACATCTTCCCATGCTTTTCTAGAATGGATCACCTTCAAAGTACAGCTAGACTATATTTCACAAATGGAACAAGATTTAAGATTTAAGTATTCACATTTCACTGCCCTTACTGATATAATATAGACTTGAAACCTGGATCAAACCTGTATCCAGTCATACTTATTCCATATCTTTTATCACCATCCCATCTGATAACCCAAGGTAGCCCTGAATTCTCTGAATATACCCAGGCTGCTTAATAGCAATCATATCCAGTATCAGCAACTCTGATTCTGAATTCAAAATTTGAGATTCATGTTGTAACTGTTACCATGTTGCTAGACAAAACTCCAAGCTTCTGCTGAAAATCAACTATCATTGGTTGCGTCATAAAGAACTATTTTTCCTTCACTGAAGTTATTTAAGCAAAGACTAGATAGTCATATGCTGAAGTTCTATAATATATCCTGAGGTGAGTAGAGTTGGTCTTTGAGGTACTTCCCACCTCTTTTTTTCCTCTTCTCTCACTATAATCTTTTCTCTTTTCTTAATATTTTATCTCTGGAGTGGAAACTCCTAGGCAAGAAGTCAAAATATATTATACTTGATTCCCTTCCACCATACACACACAAATACAATCATTAGCATCATGAAATATCCAAAGCAAATAAAGCTACAGTTCTCATCCAATAAATGTGATCGATGAAATGTGATACAAACAAGCATGTCGACTCTAGAGATGATGCTTGGCTACCGAGCTATAGATTGCTTCATTTGCTTAACACTAATTGTATATGAATAGGATTTATTGCACATAACATTCTTACCTAGGGAATAATAAATCATCCCATTCAGCACAGGGGATGGTCTGCAGAAACAGGTTCACAGTGATAATGACACTTATAAGCTCTTATGATAATGTGAATACGACATTGCTGTCTGCATTGCTTACTCTACTGGCATATAAACTGCCTGATTTAGTGGATGATCCTATTCAAACATTTATAGATTTTTTTTTAAAAAGCACCTGCTAAATAATCATGTGAATCAGATTGTACAAATCCATTTCAATGTATATGTAATAATTCACTATATGCATGGTGAAAATCAGTAGTGATTTGGTGACTAATAGTTGGCAACCATCATAAAAGGTAATCTGTAGATGTGTTCCTTTGTAGAAATGACAGTTAAATATACTTCAGTCAGAACATCCTAGATACAGTATGAAGAGGTTGGAATTACACATAATCTTCTGCTTATAACTATTTGAAGTTATGATGTCACTGAAAAAAGTGACTTATAGTTGATCCTTGCACTGTCAGTCTCCCTATGGTCACAACTGGAATTCAGGCATTTGGTAATAAGATGGTTGCAGCATCATGGGGTCAGGATTGCCATTTATAACCTTCCCAGGGGACTAAGCACAAAGTATGGCTGTGAACCAGGGAAAAAAAAGTGCAACCATACTATCATAATGGATGGAGAAGCAATATTTGCAAAGGGGAAAAAATCCATCACCATGTCATTCTTAAAATTCCTACTCTGACCACAGGGGTGGGTTTCTACCAGTTCTGTCCACCTCTGTAGAACGGTAGCTCTGAAGAGCAGCAGACATAGAACCGGTTCTATGTCTGCTGATATTTTTTTCCACCTGCCCACCTGGGCTCTTACCTGACCTTTCTTTCCTGATTTTTTTCAACTTCAGCTGCCGTGCGACGCACAGCTGCAGTTAAAAAGACAGAAAAAGGGCTTTTTGAAAGGCTGCTTCTCTGCACGCAGCTTGTGCCGGCAAGCACATTGTAAATCACCGAACCTTGTAAATGACCGAACTGGTAGTTAACCCTGTCGGATCCCACCCCTGCCTGACCAGCAATGATGATCTACTGTTTATATAAGACAGGTCCCCAAACTTGGCAACTTTAAGACTTGTGGACTTCAATTCCCATAATTCCTCAGCCAGCTGGTTGAGGAATTCTGGGAATTGAAGTCTACAAATCTTAAGGTTGCCAAATTTAGGGAGCCCTGATATAAGATGTTGGTAAAAAAAAGGTATTACAAGATTAGCTGTCCTCAAATTCTCAGAAATAAATCTGCGAAAAGCAGCTAGACAAGCTGCTGTTTCCCTACTCCATTTCACACCCACACCCACCCACACACCAATCTCTTCATGTTTATTGGGCATGTATTAATGAATGGTGGAGGTCTTTGCCTCACAGAAATGAAGCAATCCACATCAGTGCAGCTAAATACCCCTCAAGGCAGAGTGTTGCACTTCAGCGAAGGACCATTTTACCTTAACAAGGCAAAGATCTGTGGCATGTGCTTCATATAAGAGCAGTCCTTATCACCCAGCAAAATGAAGTCATGATGCTCCTTCACTCTGTTGTTTAGAAGCATTGTTTCACTTTCCCCTGTGTTTTGATCTGAAAGGGCTTCCCTTGACTAATGACACAAAGCTACCTTTCTGAGGTTTGCACAGTTCTAATGTTGGCAACAAGAAGCAGAGTGAAACACATTTGCAAGTTTCTCAGGAACATTAGAAGTGGATTAATTGGAAAAAGTGTTGTTGTGGCCTGCCAGCAGCCACTGGAGCTGGCAGCAGACTCAGACTGTGAGGAGGCTGGGGAGGAATATAGGCCAGTCCTGAAGTCTGGGGAAGGCTCTGATGAGTGCTCTGTGTCAGAGGTAGAGATGGGGCCAAAGCCATCTGATAGTTATCAGCTGCTTTTGGAGTCAGAGATCAATGGGGCAGAAAAACAGCTGGAGCCCATTCCCAGTGTCCGCATGTGTACAGCTGCCAGAAAAAGGAACAGTCAAGGACAAGGGTTGACTCTGGAGTAAGGATACAGGTGGACAGTGAATGGCCCCTCCCATAGGGAATAACAGAAGGGAAAAGGGAGTGGTGTTTGCAGGAGACAATTAGTTCAATTCATTAGGGTGAAGATCTGTTCCCGACTTCTTGCCAAGTAATTTCTGCTACAGTGTGGCATTTGGAAGGTATCGGCCTGGCAACTCTCCAAGCCTGTTAAAGGTCTGTAGTTGTGAATCTCATGAAAGATTGTTTGCCGGGACTTTGCTTGAGAGGAATTCACTTTAACCTAAATAAAAGGGGTTTTATCAGGACGAGGAATCTGCTTCATGATTTTGGGAAGCTTAGATCAGAACAAGTGTATATCCCTTTCTCTCTTTAAAAAAAAATCACTTTAAGAAACCTGTTTCATACAATGTGTATATGTAAGGAATGTTACATATTTTAAGTTTTGCAAAAATTACAAATATATGGTTCCCCACTAGATATCAATTGTTAGATCCCCCTCCATACTTCATTTCTGCTTTATTACAACAAATATCTGATAATTCTACTACCGTATTTTCCAGCGTATAAGACGACTTTTGAAACCAAAAAAAGACAACCTAAAATCCGGGGTCGTCTTATACGCTGGGTCGTCTTATACGCCGGAAAATATTACGGGCGTCGCCGGGAAACGCTCCTCCCCTTCCCGAAGAGAAGACGGCGGCCGCTCTGCCGGCCCATCATGCTCCGCGGGAGGCCTGGTCGTCTTCCGTGTGTGTGGGAGAGAGACCGAGAGAGTCGCCCTGGGGCTGGAGGAGGAAGGTTGATGCGAGCGCCCTGGGGCCGGAGGAGGAAGGCTGATGCGAGCGCGAAGAAGGAGAAGCATTTACAAATCCTTGCAGCTTAATTTTGAATACCCGTATTTTCTGGTGTATAAGATGACTTTGAAAAAAGTCAACCAAAAATCAGGAGTCGTCTTATACGCCCAGTCGTCTTATACGCCGGAAAATACGGTAACTGTTACCCTGTCTTTCCCTGGACTCCTTTAGAGTATTTTCAGAAAGGCTATAATTGTGGAAGCTCTACTTCAGTGACATTTTCAAGAGGTCCAGGTTCAAACTATGTCCTTTTGTTTGTAATTCTCCTTAATTTTACTACCTCATCTTTGATTTGTTTTTCACAAAAGAATCCCATTAAGGAGAAGGAAATGGAATAGCTGTAGTTTTGTGTTTTGATTAGTAGTCTTCGGAGATATTTTCTGAAAATACCCTTAAATAGATTTGAATTGGATAATACTGGTAGAGCACACTATTGCCAGGATTAATAATCATAAAGAAATGCACTGAATGATGGAAAACAGGTTGAACATACATGTCAATTTAAGTTGCCTTCCATGGACATGCAAGTAAAAAAGGGGGTGAAGCTTCGATTGCTTAGTCACAGCCAACATCCTGGCTTTTATGATCATCACCCTAATATACATTGGCCTGAATTAGAATGGAAAATTAATAGATAAAATACTGAATGTGATTGCTCCCCCATTATGCTGACATAAATCTTGCAGACCTTTTAGTAAACTCCCATCCCACAGGCCAGATGCGTCACACACTGGCCACGCCTATATCCGGTTTAGCGAAGGGGAAAAAAATCCCAATACATCACGTGACACTGCCATGATAACGTGAGTTTGACACCCCTGTTTTAGCACTATCCCATTTTCTTATTCCATAAAAGATTATTCTTTCATTAAGGAATTCATACCTTTTTCAAGTATTATAACAGTATTTTACACACTATTTTACTGAATGTCTTATCACTTTATTGAGCCCACCTGTAAGAAAAGAGAGAAAAGAGAATTAACATTACAATAACATGGTATCCTTGTCTCGCTATAGGCAGTGTGGTTTCTTAATTTAATAATTATATATGAATCCCAACATCTGTGACCCTCAACATTACATGGCAAAAACAATTTGTTATGAAGGGATTTTCTATAATCAATAGAGAAGTCAAGGAACGTGCATGATTGATGGAGATGGCTTAGGACAGTGGAACAGTTGTGTCTGGAAAAAGTTTTTATTAAGGACATTTGGAAGTAGTAAAGGGTGTTCTTGTGATTGGCATTGCTACAAATTGGATTTGGCTGCTTTAGGAAAGGAGCACTTTGCAATAGTGACAAATTGCTTGCAGCAATTTGGGAAATGTTGAAATATGGCTTGCTAAAATATAACCTTGGAAAAAGAATGCGAAAACCCTAGGTATTGGATCTGTATTTTTCCTCTCACATTATCACAAAGCAGAAAACTCCACCAAGCTATAGTCAATCATGTTAGAAGACCTTCAGCTTAGCTTATATGAACGAGACTTCACATGCAATTCTGAAGCAGTGCAATGGGCAATTGAATATTTGGTTCTCATCCAACAGTGGTGTTGCATGCTTCGGTTCCCATGCTAGCATCCCTACCGAGCAATTAAACTGATTTTTTGCCCTATTTTTTTTTTGCTGAATTGGCTGTGCTGAATCCTGATAAATGCTATGATGGGTCAACCATGGCATATTGCAAGACTGTACCTTCCCAAGAGTTTGGGAAAAGTTGGGGAATATAAACAGAGATGATGTAGAAGTGCATAGAATCACTCTGTGAATAAGAGTAAAGGAGCCCCTGAGGATTTTACTCTGCTAGTTGTTGCTGACTATAAGAGTGGTATTTATCTTGTTTCAAGGTCATTGAGCCAGCACTGTCTGAAAATATTTCCATGGTCATGTGGCCAACATGATGTCATGGAGTGTTCTTATCTTCCCACTGAAGTGGTACCTATTTATCTACTTGCATTTGTTTAGCAGGAGCTGAGGTGCCACCCCCCCCCCCCCATCCCCATCACACAGAGCTCGGGTCTCGAACCTGGGCTGCCGGCTTTGCAGACAACAAACTGCTGAGCCACTGCACCACTGTGAATGAGATAGTGGTGTCTAAATTGATATATAAATAAACTAGAACACTAACACCATCACCACCCACTTATTAAACTTTGTGCACAGGCATCTACAAAGTTGGCAAGCAGCAAAACAGGCACCACAAATTCCATTACATACTTGATTGTGTCATCATAAAGTTAGCATAGAAGGGCAGAACTTTCATTGTGATTACACAATAATGTGCCATTGTTTTGACATCATTTTGATTACAAATGGATGTTTGTGCTTACAGGTGCACCGTATCAATATTCTGGAAAAGAGAATAGAAATCTTTGCATTGTATTTTTTTTTGTTAGTGACTGAAATAAAGGTCTGTCTACTGCCATACTCTTTGCCAAAGTGATACATTTGACATTCAAAACCAAATAATAAGCATGTTAAGGTTGTAATGCAAATATCAAGAAATTCTTCAGAATATGAACTATTGTATAATATACATGCCAGTACTGAATTTGAGGCTGGAAGGTTTTTGAGTGCATTTCTAGAGCAGATTGCTATGATTCATATGAGCTTCTGCTTTCGAGATTCATTACATGATTTCACGTAGCTCCAACATTCTGAAAATGCTTTAGTTCAAGCTTATGCAGAAAGCTACATGTCAAAATTGCCATCTGCATAAGGATCTTTTTTCTAAAACATTCGTGCAGTAATTCTTCCAGTCCTGACTGAAATTGGTCCTTCCTATTACAAAACAAGGCAATCAGAGAGTTTCTTTGATGATTTGTGCAATCTTATAAAAATGTTCATCAATTATATATTGTAGAAACTCAACTGTGTATTTTGTGAAAATACATTGTTCTTAGCTAGGATATGCAGATTGATTAGCTGTTATTATCTTACTGATGCAATTTTGTATCACTGTATTAAGGTTATCTAGGTCTAGCTTGAGACCAATTTGCCAATTGCTTGCAATGGCAAAAAAAAGCTTTTATTTTTAAAAAAAGTCATAAGGGAGAAAAAATAACTTTATACCGTCACTTATACTCTACCAGCCTCATATCAGTGAGAGAATTCTTGCCATCGTACAATGTTTAAGTTTCTGATCTTGAGGAAAGAATTGCTCAGCTCACAAAATAATGCAAGTAATTTGATGTATTCTATATTTTTTTAACAGAGCTCTGTTTTCCCTAAACAACCAACTCATTCTAATCTTACTGCCTTTAATATAACTTGCCTTAACTTTGTCTTTTAAAAATAAACCATAAGGAATACCTTCTTGTGGAACTCCTTCTGAACCTTTCACTGGCTATTCATTCAAAATGCCTTAAACCAGGGGTCTCCAACCTTGGCAATTTTAAGGCTTGTGGACTTCAATTCCCAGAGTTCCTCAGCCAGCTGGCTGAGGAACTCTGGGAGTTGAAGTCCACAAGTCTTAAAGTTACCATGGTTGGAGACCTCTGCCTTAAACTATAATCCCTTCTTCTTTTACAAAACATTTTCTCTTGACCTCTTGAAAGTCAAAATCTTTCTATGACATTCTGGAGCCTGTTTCTGGATTATAGACTTTATTTGATGTCTCAGTTCAGTTAAGTACTATGTATGAACCAGAGGTGGTATTCAGCAAGCTCTGACCAGTTCTGGAGAACCAGTAGTGGAAATTTTGAGTAGTTCGGAGAACTGGCAAATACCACTTCTGACTGCCACCGCCCCCATCTATTCTCTGCCTCCTGAGTCCCAACTGAATGGCTGGGTATTTTTTTTGTTGCCCTGCACACGGGAATGGAGCTGGAAATCAGATTAGTGGGGTGGGGAGGAAAAAGGGCCTTGGTGGTGCAGGCTGTTAATCATCTAGCACTTAGTGCAAGCTGCCTGCAATTAGTGCAGGTTCGAATCCCACCAGGCTCAAGGTTGACTCAGCCTTCCATCCTCTCGGGGTAAGTAAATTGAGGACCCAAGATTGTTAGGGGCAATAAGCTGACTTTGTAAAAATGCCGCTTGGGGGGGCCAAAAAGCCCTACTAATAAGCAGGCATATATAATGGAATGAAGGCTATTACTGAGCACTTAGCATGGTGCTCCATAGACTGTAAGCCGCCCTGAGTCTCCGGAGAAGGGCAGCATATAAATGTAATTTTTTTTTTAAAAAAAGGATTTTGCAGTTAACCTTCCTCCAGGAGTGGGGGAGGGGAGAATGGGGATTTTGTAGTATCCTTCCCCCATGCCCACCAAGCCATGCCCACCAAGCCATGCCCACAGAACCAGTAGTAAAAAATTCTTAATCCCACCACTGGTATGAACCCTGGCCTTCTGTCCATTGACGAACCTCACTCTGTCAAGGACCTTTGAGTACTCATATCAAATAAGATAAGAGCCAGAGTTCACTGTAACAGCATTGCCAAAAAGGCATTAAGAGTTGTAAATCTAATCTTACAAAGCCTCTCCTCTGGTAATATTGAACTGCTAACTAGGGCATACAAAGCCTTTGCTAGATCAATACTTGAATGTAGCTCATATGTCTGGAATCTGCATTGTATGTCGGACATTAATACAATTGAGCGAGTCCAGAAGTATTTCATGAGAAGAGTACTACACTTCTCTGCTCGCAACAGAGTACTCTACACCACTAGACTTGAAATTTTGGGCTTGGACAACCTAGAACTATACCACCTACGGTTGGACCTAAGTGTAGTACACAAAATTATCTGCTACAATGTTCTACCAGTCGATGACTACTTCAGCTTCAACTGCAACAATACAAGAGCACACAACATACTCAATGTAAACTGCTTGTCATGCCCCTGTTTGAATCTGATTTGGAGGGGGAGGCTGACCAGCTGACAGGGAGTGGGAGTATGGCTCCATTGGCTGTTGAAGAAACTGGGAAAGGGCACAGTCTGGCTGGGCAGAACAGGGGAGAAGTAGAGCAATGGAGAGGGAATTTGGAGGAAGACCCAAGGCTACTCCCTCTTCATCCTAGGGCATGCAGGGAGGAATGGAGAATGGAGCAATGTGAGTTGCATGGCTTACAGGGTAGGAAAGAGCCCTAATTCCCTTCATTAGCTGCAGCTGGGGACACAATGTTTAAAAAGATAAGCTGTGCAGAGCAACTTGTTGGGAGCAAATCATGAATTGTCTGGTATCGTCGAGGCTTATCTGTATTCCTGGCTTCCAAAATCTGTGTGTTTTGCTGTGCTTTCAAGTCTGCAATGCCTTCTCCTGCCCTGTCAAGTTAATTATTGCAGCATGGTTTGTTTGGATTTTTATTTATTTATTTTATTTTGTCAAGCGATTATTAGATAACAGGTATAAGTATAAACATGGTTATGAATACATGAAATGGATATGAATAAGAAAAAAAAAAGAAACAATAGGACAGGGATGGTAGGTATGTTGGTGCACTTATGCATGCCCCCCTACAGACCTCTTAGGAAAGGGGTGAGGTCAATAGTAGACAGTCTAAGATTAAAGTTTTTGAGGTTTGGGGAAAAAACAACAGAGTCAGGTAGAATATTCCAGACACTGACAACTCTGTTGCTGAAGTCGTATTTCCTGCAATCAAGTTTGGTGCAGTTTATCTTTAATTTGTATATATTGTGTGCTCTTGTATTGTTGTAGTTGAAGCTGAAGTATTCATTGACAGGTAGGACATTGCAATATATAATTTTATGTACATACTTAGACCGAAGGCAGCGTAGTTCTAAGTTTTCTAGGTCTAAATTTCAAGTCTGGTGGCATAAGGTATTCTACTACGAGTAAAAGAGTGGAGAACTCTTCTTGTGAAATATTTCTGGACTTTCTCAATTGTATTAATATCAGGTATGTAATGCAGATTCCAGACTGATGTGCTAATTCAAGTATTGGTCTAGCAAATGTTTTGTATGCTCTAGTTAGTAGAGTGATTTTACCAGAGAAAAAGCTATGCAGGATTAGGTTTACAACTCTTGATGCCTTTTTGGCTATGTAGTTACAGTGTGCTCTAGCACTTATATCATTTGAGGTGAGTAATCCAAGGTCCTTGATGAAGCTTGAATCGTCAACAAGGTCTTCACTATTCAGCTTGTATTTTACTTTCTGATTTTTTTTGCCAATATGTAAAACGGAGCGTTTATTTGTTGAGATTTGAAATTGCTATTTGTTTGACCATTCTGACACCTAATCGAGGGTTTTTTTGAAAGGTTAGGGTTAGGGTTAGGGTTAGGGTTAGGGTTATTGGAGTATTGCAGTATTGTCGGTGGTGTTCAATAGCTTTACATCATCAACGAAAAGAACGCAGTTGCTCTTAATATAATCACAGAGGTCATTAATATAGAGTATGAAGAGAATTGATCCTAGAACACTGCCTTGGGGGACACCACTGTTGACAGGTTCGGGATTTGATAGGACACTCCCAATTTTGACCATTTGTTGCCTGTTTGACAGGAATGCTTCTTCCAGTTATGCAGGTATCCAGAGATACCATGAGACCTTAGTTTTAAGAGTAGTTTGTCATGTACCACTGAATGTAGAAGGTTTTCCTTTTGTTTGGTGTGACAATTGGTACATCCAGTCTTTATCTGGTGGCATAAATTTTTGTCTCAGATTTTAAAGTTGGCAACGTGACCATATTTGTTTTTCCGCCAAAGGGATTTCTTTTTGGATTGGAGCTTCCTTATTGTTATGGGTAATTTGTTTTTTTTTCTGGTTTTGGGAGTTGTTATTGGTACATATAGTTTGATGATTCTTTTGACTTCAAGTAAAAATATGTTATAATGGTCTTCAACAGTATTGCATCCAATGAATAGAATTTGCCAATCAAAAGATGAGATATCGTTATAAGATAATAGTTGCCTTTTTGGAAGTTATAATTGGGGATCCTGTTGTTATGGTGATTATGGTGAGAACATATGTTGAGACAAAAGTCAATCATGCTGTGGTCACTGTTGGAAAAGGGTTCATTAATTTGTATTCCATAAATTGAATTCAAACTGTTGCAGAAAATGAGATCGAGGCAGTTGGTAAGTTTAATATTGTTGGTTACTAGTTGTTTCAGTCCTTGTGTGGTAATGGCATTGTACAGGGTTGTATGAATGGGTTCAGATGTAAATTCATTTAGTGTCCAATTTATAAGAGGTAATTTGAGGTCACCAAGAAAAATGAGAGGGTGTGGGCCGGAGGCAGCCCATGTCAGTAATGAAGTTTGTTTGCATGAATTATATCATAGTCAGGAGCACGATAGCAAAGTAAGAAGCAAATTGAGAAGTTTAAGGACAGTTCGCAGATGATGGTCTTGGGAAGAGCAAGCTCTTGTATAATTTGGATCTTTTTTAGGTTTAGAGATTTTTTTAAAGTATATAGCAACTCCACCACCTCTACGGATTTTGCGATCTGACCAAAAAACTTGATATTCTTTTGTAGTGGTAATGGAGTCTGGAAAAGATGCATTTAACCATGTCTCACAGACAAATATAATGTCAAATGTGGCTGAGCTTAGAAGGATGAGGAATTCATGCATTTTATTTGCGAGGCTTCTTGCATTAAGTAGTTTGCATTTCAGCATTAAATAGTTTAGTTACAGTTTATATGTATTTTGTTTTTGGACTGAATTTCCTCCATTTAAAGGCTGTTCCTGGGAGAGTTTTTCTCCAGCCGAAGGTAACCTGGACATTGGGGGGCAAAGTTGGAGATAATAAATAAAATAAATGCTTATTTGACTGTGTTGTCTTTGTGCCATGCCCTGGGTCATTACACTGTTCCAAACTTGATTGCAGGAAATGTCAACAGAAATGACAGAAATGGCAACAGAAGTGTCAATGCCTGGAATGCACTACCTGATCTGTTGTTACATCCTCAAACCCCCACTCCTTTAACCTTAAACTATCTACTGTTGACCACACGCCATTCCTAAGAGGTCTGTAAGGGGCATGCACTATTGTGGCTACCGTTCTTGTCCTATTGTCCCCATTTATTTGTACCTATTTCCTTATTCATATTCATGTTTATTCTTATACCTATTATATTGTAAGCGATTGACAAAACAAATAAATAAAACAAATAAATAAAATAAATAAATAAATAAATCTCTGGGAAATGAAATGTGGAGAACGGGTTGCTTTTATTTTTATTTCTTTTAAAATATATACTGAGATACGTCGTGTATGGAAAGATGGCAACCCAAACAGAGATCTGTAATTCATGTAATATAAACTGCAATAACTTATAGTTCTAAGGAAATAGTTTTATAGACATACCCCTTAATGTTAATGCACTTTTAAAATTAAGTAGTAGCTCCAGCTAAAGTAAAATGACAAAAAATATCACAAAATATTATGTCCTGCCCACCCAAGACTTTCATCCATTTCATCCAAAATGTTACTTTGGGATGTAAAGGCAGAATATATTTCATTTTTGTTACAAGGTTTATTTAATGTATTTGTGTGATGAGTAAATCTACTGACTCTTAACTGTTAAATTACAAGGAAATCTGGTATACTGATTAAAGCTTATGTTCCTGGTATAATGTCAAAAAAACCAGGAAGGTCATAAATCTGGCCTCAAATTGTCCAGTGCAAAGACCTTCATGTTTCAAAGAAATGTGGCTTAGAAGCATTCCAAGGACTGGAAATTGATAGCTAAAAAGTGTGAAGTATTAAACAATATTGCTATTTGTCAACTTTCCCAGGTAAATCAGAAACATGACCAGATAATTTAATTTTACTTATTTATTTATTTTACTTTATTTATGTCGTATTTCCCATCTCCCTGAAAAAAAACCCCATTCTTTCTTCTAAGGCTGCATCAATAGAATCTTGTAAGTCTGAAAATACAAACCTTCTGCTGCCTCTTTAATGGTCTGAGAAGCTGGGAGGGGAGAGGTCGGCCCTCAGTCTATTTTTCCTCAGATTATGCATCTGCAGGCAATGCCCTCTCTTATCTGACCATTCCCTAAAGAGAATTTCTCAAGGCCTTTCTCACATGCCATTATAATTAGCATCATATAAATGACTATTTTTGTTTCAGAAGCAGCAGTAGTAACTGGAAAAGAAACAGTGTTGTGATAATTGACTTCAGTCACTTGGGATTACATAAAGCCAGGAATATACAGATCCAACGGGCGTATTCAACAGTTAATGTAATTTAGAGTTGTTCTGTTAAAATGTATATAACCATTGCTGATCGTTTTCATGTACTTAACCCTAGACCTTAGATATAATTATCAATAGCTATATCAGTCTGGTTTACTGTATTTTAAGGCCTTGGATTTTGATCTAATGACTTTCTGTATAAATTAGCTTGGGTAGTTTGAAATATAATTAGACATTCTGGGAAGGGAGCATTACTTTTTAAAGAAGATATCTGCTACCACAACTGAAAATAGAAAATATTAGTAATGGTATTTGAAAAGATTTCAAAGAAGTGGAGTTGTGCAATATGCATCCTGAAGCAATTTCAAGGAAATGTAAGATTGAGCAATAAATGCCAATGAACAAACAAGATAAATATGTCTGTTCCATTAATGAGTGTGTGTGTGTATATATATGTGTGTGTGTGTGTGTGTGTGTGTGCCATACAAGGAAGTATGCAAGCCATGCTCCTAGCATCTGTGGACATATTAGCATCTTTATATCTTTAGCACTGAGGAACCAAAAACTAGATTTTGGCAGGTAGGATCCTCACTTGGGGGTAGGGATAGTAAGGACCATTACAAGAGGATTGTGCAAAATAGTTGGTTGCACCAACTACTTAACCAAGACCAAGATTTTCAGTTCTTCCTCTATATTTCAATGAAAGTTTGAAATAATTGGTTTTTAAAACAATGCTAGGTCAATTTTAGGGCCTTTACCAATGATAAGAAATGGTGTCATCTAATTTTGGCAATCATGTCTGAAGGAGCTTTAAAAAAAGGAGTTGTGACTTTGGAAATGCAATATGACTATTGCTATAGAACACAGCCTATAAAACATTTGCATGCTTACAAAATTTTCAGTTTATGAAGGGCTGTCTGCCTTATCAAAGTTGCTGTGGGAAATTACTAAACATACCCAATGAAAATGAAATTGTACCCCTATTTCTCTTCAAAACTATTTTAGAACTCCTTGGATTGATCAACCATTTGCAAATCCATTTTGTTGGCAATACTATCTAATCCATTTTATATCCATTTTGTTCACAATATAACATGAGACACTAAGGTCAAGTTACATCACATCCAAGATACCCTTGGTCTACCAAATTAATAAATCTCTAATAAAAAGATATGTTTGTTTTGATAAAATCTTTGTTGGGTCTTGATAATGGTTCCTTTCATATGCTTATAGATGTGACAATCCATTCTACTACTTTACCCATGGCAGGTTTTAAACTAACTGGTCTATAGTTCACTGAGTCTCTCCTTCAGCATTGAATATTAGGACTATGTTTGTTTTTCTGTAGCTTTCTGATACATCCATTTTTCTAGAGTTTTTAAGAGTCATAATTCTAACATCTAGTTAATGTTGAATATTAAGCAGTGAATAACATCAATACATGTAATAAACGTAGAGAAATAAATGTAGAACTGACAACGAAGTAGTGAAAGTGATAGATATTCTGGTGACGGGTTAAAGAATAGATAAATATTGTCCTGGAAAAGCAAACATAAGATTAATTCTAGGAGGGAAGGTAATAATAAACTTTATAGGTATAAGGATATTTCTCTGACCACAAAGGTCAGAATAAAGTAATAAAGTAATAAAGGTCTGAGAATTAATATTTAAGAAAAAGTATGAGAAAGAAGATAAAAGCCTTCAAATAATAGATCTTAATAACCATCACAATAATCCCCAACTCCAAGAACTCTCTATATGTTATGACTTAGCTTTCTACCTACAAGAGCTAAGCAACTACTGTCTAATGCAGCTGCCTGATAAGCAATGATAGCAAAAAAAATGATAGAATCTTGATAGCAAGATTCAGCAATCAATCCCATCACTTTTTACATGGAATATGGAAGATAGAACCCCATGTTTTGCCTCAGGCAACAAAATAACTGGGGTCTGTTCAGGCATAAATCATTCTGATGTCAGATGTTGTCTCAATCATAAAACTCTGGACCTTACTTATATACAGCTTGGGTTTGCTGCTGCTCATTACTTGTTCTGTTGCATTTAATAATGTTTTTAAAATTGTTCTCCTTTCAGTATTGGATTCTAGACTGTTACAAAATACAGATTTGATATGATAATTATAGATTTATTAATTTAGCGTATGGCGAATACGTGGACTTATAGTAGCTCAAATGTCAATGTCCAGTCCACCTAGCCATTCAAGGACAGGGAGGTCCATGCTGAAAAAATCAGACATTGGGCCGATGCAAGCTCCCAATGGACATCCGGACACAATGTGATGGATACTCTGCTGAGGAGCACCACAGTCACACTGAGGGGAAGAATCAAGACCCCAAGACCCCACTCAAACAATGAGTCATAGAAGACACCATGCTGGGCATGGATCCTGCTCAGAGCAACCAATGCTGGCAAGGAAGACCAAAACCTGGCACCTCCCATGCAGGGCCATCCACACAACTGTCTGTATCTGGACGCCAATGTCAAAGCTGCTAGACAGCTGTCAAGTGAGTCACATGACTGTAGAACACTGTGTCCATCATAAATATGAGTCAGTTGCCAAGTGTCTGAATTTTGATCATGTGATTTGATCACCGTGGGGATGCTGCAAAAGTCTTAAGTGTGGAAAATGGACATTAGTCACGTTTTTCAGTAACTTTGAATGGTTATTAAATGATCTGTTGTAAATTGAGGACTAGTTGTAGTATAAGAACCTCTAAACCCAAACAGTATATAATAGTTCTGTGGCCTTCTCTAAATAGTTAAAAAAGCTCTCCAGAACCAGTATACTTCTACTTTGGCTTGCTTCCAAAACCCAATTGAGTTGAGGAATGTCTTGAAGCCTATAAAAAACTGTTCCATCATTTGACTGGTGAGGTCAGGATCTGTTTGCTATCATGTCTCCAAAGTCATCACAATTAATGCCAATGAGAGGAGGCCAACTCTTGTATGGAGAACTGATCTTGAATAGCTCAGAAATATTATACCTAGGCCACTAGGCTACTACCATTACCTATGCTACCTTGTTTTTCCTGTTTCTTCTGAATAGGAATCAGAAAATGAAAACTTTATGCTGCTGACTGATGATCACTGCTTCATTTGATCTGCAGCTAGAAGGAAGAGAGGATAAGTACCAAGAGCAAATAAAAAGGGTGGGCAGGGATGTCATCTCAAGTGCCAAGGAAGAAAGTATTAGTCATTATAAAATTTGAATATGTACTTTTATAAGTTTTCTCTACTGACACTTTGAAATTCTTTTCCTTTCCTTTTTGAATACTTAGAGCCATATTGCCAGTGTTCCATCTGGTACTGAATTATGGAAGATAAAAGATAAATCATCCAGAGTGTGAATCTGTTTTCCTGGACAATAATCTCAGATGAATAATAACCTCAGGCAACAATCTTCTGAGTTTCAGCCATTAATCACGGATTCTGAAGTTGATGGAGCTGGATACAACTGACCAACAAAGCACTAGAGCCAGTGTTTAAATCCATATCTGCACACTCAGTATCTTTTATTCAGCCAGTAGCAATGAATGTCAGCATGTCAATAGAATTTATGTACATGATAATGGAAGGTGATTCCTAGCACAAAACAACTGCATTTAATGCGAGCTATATTTATTACCATCTACATTTAATATCAGCAAGTTTTATTAGAACTTTTAACAACGATTATATTTTAGGGGCATTGAAAAAAAGATTATGTAGGCTTTATTATTCTATTGTCATAATACGGTAATAGGAAGGGAAATAGTTTCTAGTGTTTGCCCTAATGATTTCTTCAAACAATCAGTTCACCATTCTGCTCAGAAACTAATAAACCAGTTCTCCTGAAGTGGTGCAAACTGGCTGAATCCTACCACTCAGCCTCACTTCCTTCACTGGTGGTACCTGCTTAATTTGCTAATAGCATTCACATCCTTCTCTCTGGTTTTTAGTTAATAGCAACAGCTCTCTCCTTCTCTGCACATCATCCCTGTAGTCAGCTCAGAAAACAGAACTACCCAGAATTTCTAGCACTAGACCTATGAGTGTGGATATTTCCCATAATAAGTGGCTGCTTCTCTTATACCCAGTATGCATACCATACAGGGGAAGAATTTCACCAAACAGCGAAAGCTTGCCCATATTATTAAATAATTTGTTTATTTAACAAATCTATTTGGTTGTTTCAATCATTTTTACATGTGTTGCTAAATTTTCAGCGAATGTTTTCAGGTTGCTCCAGAAATAAATATTTCCCACCTTCTTAATTATCTAACTGGTTAATCAATGGCAGAAAAAAGACACACAATGAAACAAGGACAGAGTGTAGACCAGGAGTGTCAAACCTGTGTTGTCATGGCGGTGTCACGTGATTTATCGGGGCTTTTCCCTCCTTGGCTAAGCTGGGTGGCCAGCACGTGACCAGAGATGGTATTCAGCAGGTTCTGACCAGTTCTGGAAAACCAGTAGTGGAAATTTTGAATAGTTCAAAGAACACTTCTGGTAAATCCCACTTCTGACTGGTCCCACCCCCATCTATTCTTTGCCTTCTGAGTCCCAGCTGATCAACTGGGTTTTCTTTTGTTGCCATGCAAAGGAGAACATAGCTGGAAAGCAGGTTATTAGGGTGGAGAGGGAATGGGATTTTGCAGCAACCTTCCGCCAGGAGTGGGGTGGGAATGGAGATTTTATAGTATCCTTCCCCTGCCAAGCCCGTCAAGCCATACCCACAGAACCAATAATAAAAATTTTTGAATCCCATCACTGCACATGACACATCCAGCCCACAGCCCACCAGATCGACAGCCCTGATGTAGACAAACCTATCTGTGTGAATTACTAGGTAATGCTAAGGAGAAGGATTCTACATTTATTACAGTTGATCCTGATGTTAACATTAAATACTTATGAACAAAAATGCACTAGTGGCATTATAATTATATTAATAATGCAGACAAATATCAGTACTTTTACATCTATCTTAACAATTCCATATTTAGTTATCATTGCCAAATAATGAAATAACATAGTTGGAAGTGATTTGGAGATCTTCTAGTTGAACCCTTGCTCAAGCAGAAAACCCTATACCATACGAAACAAATGATTGTACAATCTCTTCTTGAAAACCTCTAGTGATGGAACACTCACAATTCCTGGAAGCAAGTCGTTCCACTTGATTCATTGTTCTAACTGTCAGGAAATTTCTCCTTAGTTCTAGGTTGGTTCTCTCCTTAATTAGTTGCCATCAATTGCTCCAAAAGATGTATAAAACTTTTAAACAAAAAACCTGTAGTGTTTCAGATATTTCTATATGTTAGCTGCCAAGAGTCCCTGCCAGTATGCCAAATAGTGATGGGCACTGAGAACTATCTGGTCAGATATATTTAGATGGTCACAAGTTCCTCATCTCTTATGTACTGTATGTTGCAGATGTAGATATTCAATAATATTACACTAAACATCTGATAAAATTTATGAAGGTAATTGCTTTCATTAATTGTTTTAATTCTGTTTCATTACTGTTTTTCATAGTTTCCAGAATTAAATATTTCCCTCTTCTGCAAAACCACAAAACTGTATCTCACTTCCTTTGGTCATGTCATGCAGGGAAATTCAATGGAGACAGCTATTATGTTTGGAAGAGTTAGAGGTAAAAGGAAATCAGTCTGTTAAAGCAGGGGTTGCCAACCTTTTGGACCTCAGGGACCACCGAACTCATAATTTTAGATCCCAGGGATCACTAACTGATTCTGTGGGCATGGCCTAATTTGTGGGTGTGGCTTGGTGGTGATGTGACTAGCTGGCCATGGCTTGTATGTAAATATTATAAATATTTATATAAATATTGATATTTTATTAAAAAAGAGCAACTTTTACCCAAAATCAGGCAAAGCAGGCAGGCAGATTGAGTTGCTCCCAGAATCACAGATTCATTCAGAGATCTATCTATTTGCCATTGGCTAGCTCAGTCTGCCACATAACATTTGCTAGCTAGCAAACTCACAAAATTAATTCACAATACACCATGTATGTAAATATTGAATTTTTTATTTTAAAAAAGAGCAACTTTTATCCAAAATCAGGCAAAGCAGGCAGATTGAGTTGCTCACAGAAACATTCAGTGATCGATCTATCTACAATCGGCTAGCTCAGTTTCTCAAATTTGCTTGCCGTGAGTCTGCACTGAATTTGCTTGCAAACAAACCTTCAGTCCTAAGGGAGGTTTGGCTGTGGTTAGCTAGAAAGCAAGAAATCCAACCATTTCCTGCTTCCTAGCTAATCTAAATCTCCCGGTGCAGCAGAACAGATGATGAAAAAGGAAAAATAACAACTTAGCAGACAAGTTTGCCGGGTAAGTAGTGAGTGGGCGGGGTGAGTTCCCGCAGGCCATGTGGGCTGAGCAGCCTTGTGTTTCTGCACAGCCTGGATTAATTGCTTTGGGGGGGGGGAGTGCTCTGGCGGTGAGATTTCTCTGTGGCCAACCAGTTGGAGACCACTGTGTTAAAGAACATGATGGTTGGACATCACCAAAGCTGACACCAGCCAGAGCATAGAAAAACTGAAAGAATTAGTGCAAGTTTGGAAGATTAGCTTAGAATTAGAATTCTTTATTGGCCAAGTATGATTGGACACACAAGGAATTTGTCTTGGTGCAAATGCTCTCAGTATACATAAAAGAAAAGATACATTCGTCAAGTATCAAGAATCATAAGGTACAACACTTAATGATAGTCATAGGGTACAATAAGCAATCAAATCATACTAGGAAACAGTCAATATAAATTGTAAGGATACAAGCAACAAAGTTACAGTCATACAGTCACAAGTGGGAGGGGATGGGTGATAAGGAGTGATGAGAAGATTAATAGTAATAGTAGTGCAGACTTTGTAAATAGTTGGACAGTGTTGAGGGAATTATTTGTTTAGCAGAGAGATAGCTTTCAGAAAAAAAAACTGTCCTAGTGTCTAGTTGTTCTGGTGTGCAGTGCTCCATTGCATCATTTTGAGGGAAGGAGTTGAAACAGTTTGTGTCTGGGATGTAAGAGGTCTATAAATATTTTCACAGCCCTCTTTTTTGATTCGTGCTATATGCAGGTCCTTAATTGAAGGCAGGTTCATAGTAATTGTTTTTTCTGCAGTCCTAATTATACCCTGAAGTCTCTGTCTGTCCTGTTGGGTTGCAGTTATAGAGGTGCAGATGACAGACTCAATAATCCCTCTGTAGAACTGTATCAAATGTGGAGAGACTTACCCTGTAGACTCGCCAGGAGTCACACCTGACTGAACAGATAACATTATCATCATTGTCTTTCCATTAGCAATAATTGAACCTCAGATAAACCTCATTGGCTATGATACTGCATCATCATCGTCCCTGCTATGCTATAAACAGGGGCTAAGTTCTTCACATTGTTCTTTATTTTGTGTGTCACTTTTGTGAGTTTTATTACTATATGTTACATATTACATATATTATATATACAAGTACCAGGACAAATATTTTTTAAGCACAGATGAGCTTCTAATTAAAAGAAATTACTAGAGAAAAGACTTGCTTTTTTTCAGATCTGAATTGCAAGATGTTATGATAAAACTCATTTCTAGAAATACTTTCTCTAGCCCATGTTATGTCCAAAGCTTAACTGTGCCTTGGTTATCTACACTGATTAGGAAAGATGTAGATATTTGAAGAGCTTTTAGAAAATTGTACTCCATTTCCAGTCTGATCAGGTCTACCTAAGCTGATGAGACCAATGTAAAATTTGTATTTATGAGGTGGGTTCATGAAACCTGATTATTTTTGTGTCAAGTAGGAAAATGTTTATTTATCCGTAATGCAATACTGCTCCGCATTCCTGTGCTGAGTTTTGAAACAGAGAACAAATATACTTCTATTCCAAACTTGAATAATAAGCTTAATGATTTGTATTCCAGGGTTATCTGCAGGGGAGATCACAATCTGAATGTTGGGGATTGTTATAACTTTGCCATCCCTTTGTTTGGCCCTTTTTTAACTGCATATGATATACGAGGGTTGGATTCTGACATAGCACACACCATCTAATAGGTTTTGACACACATACCATGAATGCTACTGTTAGATATTTTCGTTGATCATTCAGGTATTCAGGACATTTTACATACCACCGTAAGCCACGATGAATCCCTGTTTATCAAAATAACTATATTAGCCAGAGTTAACAAGCTAGTCTACCCTTCAGTCCAGTGGTCGCCAACCGGTGGGCCGTGAGAAATTTTGGTGGGTAGCGGAGAAATCTCACCTCCAAAGCAAGTAATCCAGGTTGTGCAAAAACACAAGGCTGCTCAGCCCACATGGCCCACGGGAACCCTCCCCGCCCACTCACTCCTTACCTGACAAACTTGTCTGCTAAATTGCTATTTTTCCTTTTTCCGACCATCATCTGTTCTGCTGCACTGGGAGATTTAGATTAGCTAGGAAGCAGGAAATGGTTGGATTTCTTGCTTTCTAACTAAGCACAGCTGAATCTCCCTTAGGACTGAAGGTTTGTTTGCAAGCAAATTCAGTGCAGACTCACGGCAAACAAATTTGAGAGACTGAGCTAGCTGATGGTAGATAGATAGATCACTGAATGATTCTGTGAGCAACTCAATCTGCCTGCTTTGCCTGATTTTGGATAAAAGTTGCTTTTTTAAAATAAAAAATTCAATATTTACATACATGGGGTGTTGTGAGTTAATTTTGTGAGTTTACTTGCTAGCAAATTTTATGAGTTTGCTTGCAAGAAAATTTTATGTGGCAGTCTGAGCTAGCCAATGGCAGATAGATACATTTCTGAATGAATTTGTGATTCTGTGAGCAATTCAATCTGCCTGCCTGCTTTGCCTGATTTTGGGTAAAAGTTGCTCTTTTTTTATAAAAAATTCAATATTTATATAAATATTTTATAATATTTACATACAAGCCATGGCCAGCTAGTCACATGACCACCAAGCCACACCCACAAATTAGGCCATGCCCACAGAACCAGTTAGTGGTCCCTGGGATCTAAAATTATGAGTTTGGTGGTCCCTGCGGTCCAAAAGGTTGGTGATCCCTGCTTTAGTCCACTGTGGGAATCCCCCCCACTTCTAGAAGAATGAAATGTTTTGGAGAATATTAAAAGGGCAAGATATTATATTTCCTTAAAATTGTGAAACATGCTCTTAAAAGAAAAAAAGCAGACTCAGTCTCCCTGCCCCAAGCAGAAACTGAGGAGGCAGCTTTTAAAAATGCAGATTTGGTAATCTATTCAAGACAGGATATTTTGAAACAAAGGCAAAATGGTAGGATTAGAAGCAGCCTTACCCAAGATCCAACACAGAATGAAAGCCATTAGGAATTTCCCGACACCCTTTCAGAACATAAACTCCTTCATTACATGACCCCTAGAGCAGTCCAAACTTCACCTGGGAGCTCAGATAAACAATAAGCCAGAGGTTGACCAGTTTAGGTCAGACAAGCACCTATGAATTGCATTTACTTTTCTGCCCATAGAGCTAGCTATGACCCCTACATAACCACTACATGACCCCCGTAGGAATCTGACAACAACCAATAGAATATTAGAAGACACGTTCTTGCACAGAAACAGGAAGCTCAAATACAAAGCTCAAAGAAGGTATAAACAACCTTCCCCCCTTTCAACTCCATTTTGTCAGCTGCACCAGAACCACAAACCCTGGTGGTTCTGTTCATCAATAAATGGACCTTTTTTTCCAATCAGCCTCCTGCCTCCATATTATTTCCAGCAACTTTCTCCCAGCTTGGAACTGAACCAGATGTATATTTCTTCCAACACCATTTAGCCCAGATGGGCAAAAATGGTAGCCTAAGATCAACTGCCTCTGCAACACATGCATTGCATGTTCTGGGCACCACTTCATGTGCAGCTCCTTTGTTCTTTTGGAATTTGTTTGGCCTGTGTTCTCTAGGCATGCCCCATGTTAGTCACTATATTCTACCAAGTCCATACCCTCTTCAGCAACTTAAACAGCCCACTGGATCCCACTGGTTCAATCCCTCTTGCTTTCCAAATGGAGGATCACTGAGAAACAATTTCTAATCCTATGCTTGCTATGGCTGGAAAACCAATTCTGGTCAACAGCAGAAAGTTTACATGGGTAGAAAAACACATGTGGAAAGAACTTTCTTCTTATGCTATCTTCCTGCTTGCTGCTTGCTTTTCAGAGTGCAGAAATCACAGAGGAACTTTCCGTACCTCTGCATCTGATGGCAGTCCTATTTTACAGGCAGGAATGTAACAGGGCACAAACCACGCCATGATCAATGAGCAGCAGTTATTAAGTCAGACAACAAACATCCATCATCACCCTACCATGCCCTTGTCCTCTATTGTGCAATAATATTCACAGAAGCTAGAATCTAAAATTTCCACTATCCATTACTCTCTACTGAAGAGTGAGACATAGACTGGTTATTTGCTTTTCAAAGCCACAACTCATCCAGACATGTTCCTGCAGAGCCCCCAAAACACTTATCCTCAGCTTAGAAACCTCACCGTTTTGTCCTGTTCCTCTTCATTTCCAAATGGGTTCTCAGTTGGAGAAGGAGAAGGGCATGAGCAGAATCCACAAACTTGCAAAAATGTCAGGGACATGCCAAATGCAGCAAGCTGCTACACCGGGCTGTTATGGGAAAAATGCTTACTTAAAAAGGAGCCAAAGCATTTGGAGACAGATGTAACACAGTCTTTTTATAGGCATGCACAGCTACAGTGATCACTGGACTACTAGCCAAAATAATGCAAAAGAGCCCCAAACTCAGCAAAGTTTTAGATGATGTATTTTGAGAAATGTTACCCAGCAATGATAAGAAAATAACATAATGGAATGGGATGTAGGAATAACCTTGAGAAATAAGGGGAAGAGCCATAAGCAAGACAACGTTCAGATAAAAGATATTTGAGGCTAAAATAGGAATGTAATTTGAGAAAGCATCTCTGATTTGACTGTCCCTAGTTCTCACAAAGATAAGAGAGGTAGGAAGAAGAATATTCAGACTTTCAAGATGCTGTTATTGTAAACATATAATAGAAATAGTAGAATTATTCATAACTGTGGTTTTCTAGTCTGGTCTATCAAAGAAGGGCTGACATCAATCTTGCAAAATCTGGAAAATTTACCTGGAAAATAATTAAATGAGGATAGGATAGGTTAGGATAGGAGAGGATAGGACAGGACAGTATAGGATACAATAGTGGGTTTCACATTTTTTTATCACTGATTCTGTGGGAGTGGCTTGGTGGGCGCGCTCAGAGGGGTTGCTACTAACCTTCTCCTGTAATCCTGCACTCTCCCTGCATCTTCAACAGCTGACGCGTGGCAATGCACTGTGCTGCGCGAAGCAACTGAGCTTCAAAACTAGGAAATAAAAGTCAGTATAGAGCCGGGGTGGGCGGTAGGGCCCAGCAGCTGATCATAGGAGAGAACTGGTTCACTCACAGATAATCCTCAGAGCTACCGGTTCGGCCAAACTGGGCCGAACCAGTAGAATACCACCACTGATAGGATAGGATATTTATAGTTAATACAACCTCACATTCAAATATCAATAACCTTTATCCTTCATGAACTCTTGGAACAATTTTTGAACATCTGCGAGGTAAAAGGCTTTTAGGGGATACTTGTAGCTCTGGACCTTTATAATACAGTAGTTGATAAGCCATTGGCTTGGATCCAGAGGTGGTATTCAGCAGGTTCTGACCAGTTCTGGAGAACCGGTAGTGAAAATTTTGAGTAGTTTGGAGAACCAGCAAATGCCACCTCTGACTGGAGATTTTACAGTATCCTTCCCCTGCCATGCCCATCAAGCCATGCCCACAGAACCGGTAGTAAAAAAAATTGAATCCCACCATTGCTAGGATCATAGAACACACTAAGCCAAAATGTAACAAACCACATTATGGTTTCCAGATTGTTTTCATATATATTGATATATAGTATTTAAATGTTTTAGATAAGTTTCTTAGGATATATACTGAAAGAAAGGTGCAGCATGCTGGATATTTACTAAGACATGATGCAAATTGTTGATTCATATATCACATATCAACAATAGCTGTAACTATACAATAAATGTGTTACAGATGCCAAAAAATTCAAAATAATTTCCAGTCCTTGTCAAACTCTACAGCTTTCTAGATTTTATTCAGAAGATTAATTATACTATAAAGATGTTAAAAAATGTCACCAAAGTTAACAATAAAAACACTGTTAAACTAGACTGTATAATGAAAGATTTGGGGGAGTTTCAAGAGAACTTGTAAGAATGTTTTGCAATAAATAGAAATATATTCTGATAATAAGTATTTCCATTTCTTCCTGTAGATAGAAATATCTACAGATCTGATTAATGTTAAAACCATTCTCATGGAATATTTTTATGAGAGTATATAGGGCAGAGTGTCACCAATTGCTCTGTTAAGAAATTGGTGATTGTCTGCCTAAAATATGTTGTCAGCCAACACAGGAAATCCTCCATACCACCCGACCCTACTCTCTTCCTTAGATAAGCAAACCAATTATTTTATTAACACAATCAAGAAATCTAATTTTTAATCTTAGCATACATAACAACCTTTTCCTCACTAAGTGTTCTTTGCTTCTTATATTGCACCTATTCCTGGACTGCTCTGTCCCTCTCATTCATGTCTTGGTCATATCATGGCTGTATTACTGCAATGTCTTTTACATAGGCTGCCCTTGAAGAACACTAAAAAGTTATAAGTGGTTCAGAATAAGGCAGTATACTCAATCCAGTTTGCCAATGTTATATAGATATTATGCAAGGTGCACTGGTTTCCAGGTTTTTTTTCTTACTGCAGTTCAAGGTGCTGGTTATCACTCTTGCAGTCCTATATGGCATGGGGCCAGACTATTTGTGAGTCCACCAGGTGGGATTAGGTGGACCAATCCAGGTCCCTTCCCTTATATGTAGTCAGGCATTAAAGTAATCAATCAGGATTATTAAATCATAATTCGGAAAGCTGGCAAAGGTATCCTATAGTTGCCCATAAAACTGTGTTGTTTTTTTGGTGTATTGTCCGTATTATCTGTTGGTGCATACACTTTTACAAAGGCCGCTTTGACTGTTTCCAGTCAATGAGTGCCTTTGTTGCTTGGTCTCCAAAAATAAGGCTGACCTTGTATTCATGCTGCTCTTCATGGCCTGCATATAAGATGGTCTAGCCTTTATTATTAACTAGCTCGATACCCGTGCTTTGCTACAAAATTATGTGGTCGGGCTTAGTTTTTGGGGAGGAAAATAAGGGACAAAAATTCTGCCTCTGCCTCCATCGGTATTCATCCATCGGTATTCATCTGGCTAGCATCCTGTCAATGTGTGAGAGAGTTGATGGCTGTTTGGAAAACAGCATTTGCTGTGTGAGCAAGAAGGAGCCAGCAAGGAGCATGGGTGTGGCTTAGCTCAATTGTTCTGTACTAAAGCTGCTTGCTGTGAAACTGAAACTGAAGCTCCTCTCCTCTGCTTGTGTTTTGCATTTGGAACAGATTTCTTTTCAGGTGGGGAGGGAGAATAGAACTTCTTAGCATCAGAGTGTATTAATAATAATATAGGAAATACTAATGGTCTGATGGTCATTTCAAAAAATCCTTTCTTAAGTGAAATTTCATGCCAAATTTCAAGTTTGTAGGCTTTATGGCTCTGTAGATTTTGTGATGATCCATGAATGGTATTTTGCTTTTGTGTATATAGATACAGCCAGTCTCTATCCACCTGATCTCACTGATGCCTAAGATGTCTAGTTTGTAGTCATCAAAGATACATAGCATTCGCACATTCCATGTCCCAATTCTTCTGATTTTCATGGCTGAGAAGATCGTTTTTGATTTCTGGCACTAGATCCCATTAACAGTTTGCTCCGGTGTTATTATATAAACCACATGGTTTGAAACAGAACTCTCACCTGGTTGACTAAATTTTCTTGAGATTCTTCATGTTGT
This sequence comes from Bungarus multicinctus, assembly GCA_023653725.1. Taxonomy (NCBI): domain Eukaryota; kingdom Metazoa; phylum Chordata; class Lepidosauria; order Squamata; family Elapidae; genus Bungarus; species Bungarus multicinctus. The sequence goes on along the minus strand of CM042849.1, from coordinate 29,838,715 downwards.
TTCTGTAGCGATTATAATTTTTAGAGGGACGGGTTGCTAGTTTGATGCCCAATGCTCCTCTTTTTCATCCAGGCTCGGGACTGGTAATGGCAGAATTGGGGATATATTTACTAAAATTATGTTTCAGTTGCACCATGTATCTCTTGGAAATCACATCATGTTTTTGCAACTTCTCTGTTTAAAATTTAAACTACCATGTAACTAAAACAACAAGCAACCGAACAAGTACATTTGAACATTTTGGGGCCTTCTAGCTGCTACTGTTATAAGATGATTAGCTGCTACTAATCATCTTATGTATCCTGTAGTAAATGGAGGAGTCACAATAATTATTTGTTAAGAACTTGGAACTCTTATAAGGGGGAACTTTAGACAATCTATTTCCCAAAGGCTTATCTGAAATGTTAATATTTCGTTTCATCTTCTGACTTTTCTGTTATTTGAATTCACACAACATCATAATGTAACTGACTCATATTTTCCATTATTGATCAAAAAGGGATAACAGAAGAACCTAAGTCAATAAGGGGTTTCTAATCACCATTATGTTTAGACTATGTCCTACCTCTTCCTTAAAGCAGTAGACAGTATGGCCATGACAGACTCTTGGCATTTTTGTTTTCTGCGCATATCAGCTGATGGTTGAGGAATATTCCCATCATTCTTTTTTTTGACAAAGGACTATTTTGTATTGCAGCCTGACCATGGAGGCTGGCTGAGGAATTCTGGAAGTTGAAGTCTATATATCTGAAAGTTACTCAGTTTGAAAAATACTGCTGTACACACTCACCCAGGCCAGGAAAGCAGTCGCTGAACATTTTCTTTCATAGTAAGTCTATATATTCTTTTTGAAAAACTTGATGGCAACACAAAGTTAAAGCATAAAATTAAGAAATGTTAAGGTATAGTTACCAGCTTTCAAATAAAAGTTTCACTATTGTATTTCCCCAGGTCTGGATCCTTAACTGGTGTGACAATTACAGCTGTAGTAATTTGTTAGTTGAGATGAAATTAATTAAGGGCTGTGAAGGACCGAGGGAAAAATTCTTGCCACAGCATACATTAGCCAGCGGAACAGAAACATTTGCTAACAGTGCAACTAAGCACAGCCAGTAATTAGGTTGTCTTTCCTTCTCCTGTCAAGCAATGCAGACAAACATCTTCATCACTTCACAGATAGGTTGAAAATGGCATCATACATTCCTGCCCACAGAAAGGGTGGCTGGCTCACACTCATGTTGGGACAAGCAAAAAGTGTGGATCAACTGAAAGTCAAACATTTTGAGAGTGGGAAAGTTTTGTATTAGGCTACTTCAATGGGATCTGTTTTTTTCTTCTTTAATTAGTTTCTCATCTAATATGTAGCCATTCAAGCTTTTTTGGGGGGGAAAGCTGGCATTGATGAATTAATGAACAAAGGTATCTCCTCACTTGCCTATCTGCAAGAATTCTGATATAGGATTAGGTTTCTGGAAAATATAGAGTGTGAAATACAGGAAGTGTGGAATAGCTGGCTTTGACATATACAGTACTTCCATTGATAACTAGTCTGGAAAGTGATCAGATATGAACGAAAGATTAAACTAAATCAAGTTTTTGTGTCCTCAGCTGAGCCTGGATGGGTTCCAGTAGCTAATCTGATGTCAATGAAAAGACTGTACTGTATTCACTTTACAGATACTATTGCTGGGAAAGTTATTTGCCTTGATTTTTATTGAAATTTTTTTTTGATAGATTCTATTTTAATGCTTCTTCAGAACTTTGAAAAAATAGTGAAATGTGCTTTGAAATCATCAGAGACCAGAGGGATGTGGGAACACACACATACACACACTCGTGTGTGTGTGCGTGTGTGCATGAGCCTGCGTGCGCACGCACACACACACACACACACACACACACACACACACACATCCATACACATTTCCTTGTTTCACTTTGGTTTTATCTGTGTATTTTCCCTAAATTGTTGGCCTCGGTAAACATTTTATGTTCTATCCTAAAAAGAAAAACACAAACATTTTCCATGGTGCATAGCGTTTTAAGATGAGTTCTAAAATCAGCTCTTGGCATCCATATTATGAAAAAGAAGATCACCAGACTGGAAGAGGGAAAAGACCACAATTTTTGTCATTTCCAACATCTCATAATTTAACTAACTGACAGGATCCTTGGTTCATTTATTCAAGAGCCTGGAAGAAAGAATGGTAATGGAAAAACCCTGATTTCAATTTACATTGTGCAGCCTTCATCGTTTCCCTGAGGAAAAGTTTAGCTACTTGCACAAAAAACTTCTCTTTACGATGAGAAATCCTGAATGCTTCAGGTTTTCTTGTTACCAATAAAAGTTAAAAGAAATATTCTCACAAATCACATAGAACATTCAATGACATGTTACAGTTTGTTGCCATGGTATAAACTATAAGGACAGTAGTGGCAAACCTGTGACATGTGTGTCAAATTTGACACACCATGACATTTTGGATGATACAGCAGTAATCACCAACACCTCCTAAAAATATTCTCAAAGGCACATTCCATTTTTGTGTGATTTTTAGAGGTTGTAGAGACCAGGTAAGAATGAGCTGTGCTCTCACAGAGCCTCTGGATTCCTCAAAAATGAGTTTGTTTTACTCGTGTTACATTTCTAACTAATATGCATCTGCCTCAGGCTTCCAAGCCTGTATTATTGGATTAATTATGACTTAATCTCAATTGGATTAATCTGAACATCACATGTAATTCTTTTCACATTTTGTTTTCTGGAGCCAGAACATCAAAAATTGGCCAAAGACCAGTAATTTATTTAATATATTCACTGAAAAATAACCTGTCAGAGTATGATTCTTCATGTTTATTAGGGAGGGGTGTCATGTTATAAAATATTAATGTCTTCGGAAAAAAATCCAAAATGGTAGTGGCCCGGGAAATAGATATTACGTTAATTGAAGGATGAGATCAATTGAATTAAGCTTATTTCCACTACATATGAAATTGGGTATTGTTTTTGCAATGGATTTGGACATTGCAATATATAGTACACTGAACATCAAAGTAAAAAATTCTGAACATGTGATATTCAACTTTTTTAGAAAAAAAATATTCACGTATAATTTTAAAATCTAGGGAAAAACAAGATTTCTATTCAGTCAACAGAAAATGATTCAATTCTTTGAAACATTATATTACCACAACCAATAGCATATGAGTAGTCTGCTACAATAGTGTAATGAATAATGTGACATTTCAGCTTCACTAGTCACAAAAGAATACTAAACAGTGCGAAGATACTAGCTTGAGACAGTTTGCACTTTATTTCTATGAAGTGTATGCACAGAAATATGAAATATTTTATTAAAACATAAGTTACACTGCTTATGCACTATTATATCTCACTAATTCTGCTACTAATAATTCAATTTATTTTATAATGATAAAACAGACAAAAACTTAATTGAAAGAAAATTTGCAATTGATTAACTTCATTACTTTTTTTTGCTTCTGATTTACAGGGATGTTTTTAGAGGATACTATGGTAGAGAGTGATGAGGAGAAGATAGATCCAAACACAGTTGAAACAATGTGCTTTCACAGTTGCTTAAAAGTCATGGAGCAGCTGCTCTGAAAATATAAAATCTGTAGTTTGGATATGCCAATGCTTTTCTGTTGGCCTTAGTCATAAAACAAAACACGTTTCTCTGAAGTTTCTGAAAGCTAGAGAAACACATGCAGATAACTGAAAATTCAGCTAATGAAACTAGTATAGAATTATTTGAACAATAATTTATTTTTTTATATCTTAATGCTATGATCCATCTAATACAGGTCTCCCTCATGGGTTCAAAGCTAAATAGAAAACCAGCTGTCCAAGGATGGTATTCAGCAGGTTCTGACCAGTTCTGGAGAAGCGGTAGCGGAAATTTTGAATAGTTCAGAGAACCTACAAATACAACCTCTGACTGGCCCTGCCCCATCTATTCTCTGCCTCCCAGAAGAAGCTGGGTCTTCTTTTGTTGCCCTGCACAGGAGAACGGAGCTGGAAAGCAGGTTAGTGGGGTGGGGAGGGAATGGGATTTTGCAATAACCTTCCCCCAGGACTGGGTAGGGAATGGGGATTTTGCAGTAACCTTCCCCCAGGAGCGGGGAGAGAATGGAGAGTTTACAGTATCCTTCCCCTGGAATGGGGTGGGAATGGAGATTTTATAGTATCCTTCCCCTGCCACACCTACCAAGGCACGCCCACCAAGCCACGCCACGCCCACCAAGCAACGCCCACAGAACCAGTAGCAAAAAAAATTGAATCCCACCAGTGCAGCTGTCATGTTATAAGTTGCATACCCTACAGTATTATATACATTCAAACTCTTCTTGAATGTAGTATAAGTTACCATCAGATACAGCATTCTAAAATTTAAAGTCTGCTTCATTTTTTTTTAAAATGACCATGACACACTTAAAAGTGGAAACTTTCAATAAGTGATGTATCTTATTTATGGGCACCAAATGTACTACTGCCATGACTATCTATTTCTATTTCATTATGAGATTTTCTCTCCTAGGTTGTGTACTGTAATGTGGCTTCCCACTGCACCAATTTACATAGGATCAAATACAGGGCTATTCATTTTGGAAGCTGCAAAATGAATTTATAATTAATATCCAATAAATAAAAATTACTTAAGATTAGTAGCATCAATCATCTCTGACTTTCTAGCCTTGCACAAAGCTTTAAGCCCTGGTTTTTTTAAAAGCATTAAAAACATTTTGAATCTGAGGAGCCTGACCATGGTTTGGTTCTCTCCGGGTGGATCAGTGTCTTATTTCTGTGGATTGTTCCTCAGATATTGGGGCAATTATCTTGATGTTGCATATTCAAGTTCGAAGATGTATAACTAGCAAGGTGAGGCTCTCGCTCCAATAGTGATTTGATTGAGAGTCCCTACCGTTTCCCTTCCTGATTAAAATAAATAGTTGATCGTGGAAAGATTTGCTGTTCATTCCCGATCAAAAGAGACTCTGTTAGGTTGCCACCTGCACCAGTTATCGGCAAAATCACCCGATCCTGTGACTGAGGACTGGTTTCGGGAGCGCTTGCCATCCTTGTGGCCACCCTGAAGAACCGCTTGTGCCAGGGATCCCAGAGCACCGGAACTACTGTTTCCTTCAAAACGCTGTAGCCCAGAGGCCGTTGGAGCTTTTCCCACCTCTAAAAACCTATAAAACCATTGCCTGCACTGGAGATCCTGAGGAGCAGAAGCTCCTAATTTCTAAGTGAGCGTTGTAATCTTAAACGTTGGAGCCTTGATCAACGGCAGAGCTCCAACTGCCAAACTTCCAACGGCTGAGGGCCTGATCCTGGAGTGCTAACTTTCCAGTAAAACTGCTGCCCAAACTACTGCCTACATCATCGATCATCTGCGATTGCCAAAACCCACATCGGAGATCCTGATCTCAGAGCGCAGCCCTGCTAATTCACGCAGTAGCCTAATTTCTAAGATCGCTGACCAAAGACAAGGGGATCCATGAGAAGACAGACCTAATCCCTATGATCACTAGCTGATGATCTGAAGTAATGAGTGAAAATTAACCTTCTGTCAAAAGACTTTCATCTTTACCTTCAGCCTAATATATGCCCGAAGACAAGAAGATCCATGTGAAGACAGATCTGGTTCTCAAAAATCACTAACTGAAGATCCGAAGAAACAAGTAAAGACTAACCTTTTGCCAAAAGACTCTCATCTATACTTCCAACCTAATATATGCCCTCTTCCTATACCCCCCTAGACTATCCAAACCAAATCTTCTCCTCTTCCTCCCATTATTCTCTTCCTGCCCTATAGAACTCTGTTTAATTGATTAACTGATCTTACTAAATGATTATTTAATTTTTACAATTATTTATCATTAGTGAGTAATATATTATTATAGATTATCATAGACTAGTGGTTATTGATTAGTTTGGTTAACTATTTTGAATATAAGTATGATTAGTATGCTTAGTGTAAATTAATGATTAGGACAATTAATTTACTAGTGTGTTTATTGATTAGTGTAATTAATTATTAGGGTGATTATTAATTAGTTAAATTAATTGACTAGTGTGATTAGTATAATAGATTGTTTGGCACGATATTACTTTATTGATTACCATAATATCTTGTTTGATTGAACAACCTAATCAACAAACCATCTCAACAAACCCACCATGCCAGGAAAACAATCCAATGTCTCAACCTAAAAAGAAAGAAACCCCTACTAAAGAACCACAAGACTCTTGCTCTTGCCTTATTTGTAAGGAATCTTTAAAGGAGAATGAAGATTGTAACAGCTACACTCACCATAATTGCTTAGGATTAGCCAAGCAAATGGCTCTATTCCTAAAAACATCGCCAATGCTTTTCCATATTTCTGTCCGCCATGCAGACCCAAACTAGAAAAATACATTACCCTGTTTGAAAGAGTCGATACCATTGAAACACGTATAACATCCCTTGACACCATTGTAGCATCCCTGGATGCTATACAAACTAGATTGGCAAACCTTGAAAAAAAAGAGACAGCACTAGAAAACAAATATCAAACATCTGCAGACCACATCTCTACTCAACAACCGCAACCAAAACCGAATCCACAAAAAACAACAAATCCTACAAATATTGATATCCCCATCCTCATCAAAGAAGCTGTTGAGTGTGAATGGAAGCGACCAAATGCCATCTTATTTGGTCTAGAGGTCAACGACAATGATGACATTTCTAACATTCGAAACATCATCAGAGAAAATCAAGCATCAACTATCTCCCCTGAAGAAATAGTTGATATTTCCCGTGTCGGTCCTGAGCTTAAAAACAAAGACGGCTTGATGATCCCACGCCTCTGCAGGGGTTGTTTGCAAAAATGAAACAAGCAAATGTAAATTCATTTTCTCAATAAATTCACTCGCAAAGAGAACAACAATCATAAGAACCTTCGTTTTTGCCCTGATCTAACATTACAGCAACGTGTACGATCCCTGGAGCTACGTGCTGAGCTCAAAAGATTACATGAATTAGGTAATACAAATCTATACATTGATTACCGTGCTAACTGTATCAAAAGCAAGAGCCTCAACCCATGTCATAATATCCATCACCCAAACATCCAACGTTAGGGATGCACGCACCTTACTTCCTCCAGACCTACTACTTCATATCTTAAATGCAAACTACTTAATGCAAGAAGCCTCGCAAATAAAATGCATGAATTCCTCATCCTTCTAAGCTCAGCCACATTTGACATTATATTTGTCTGTGAGACATGGTTAAATGCATCTTTTCCAGGCTCCATTACCACTACAAAAGAATATCAAGTTTTTTGGTCAGATCACGAAATCCGTAGAGGTGGTGGAGTTGCTATATTCTTTAAAAAATCTGTAAACCTAAAAAAGATCCAAATTATACAAGAGCTTGCTCTTCCCGAGACCATCATCTGTGAACTGTCCTTAAACTTCTCAATCCGCTTCTTACTTTGCTATCGTGCCCCTGACTATGATATAATTCATGCAAATAAGCTAATTTAATTACTGACATGGGCTGCCTCCTGTCCACAGCCTCTCATTTTTCTTGGTGACCTCAACTTACCTCTTATAAATTGGACACTAAATGAATTTACATCTGAACCCATTCATACAACCCTGTACAATGCTGTTACCACACTAGGACTGGAACAACTAGTAACCAACAATACTAGACTTAACAACTGCCTCGATCCCATCTTCTGCAATAGTTTGAATTCAATTTACAGAGTACAAATTAATGAACCCTTTTCCAATAGTGACCACAGCATGATTGACTTTTGTCTCAACATATGTTCTCACAAAAATCACCATAACAACAGGATCCCCAATTATAACTTGAAAAAAAGCAACTATGATCTTACAGACAACGATCTCTCATCTCTTGATTGGCAAATTCTATTCACTGGATGAAATACTGTTGAAGACCATTACAACATATTTTTACTTGAAGTCAAAAGAGTCATCAAACTATATGTACCAATAACAAATCCCCAAACCAGTAAAACAAATTACCCATAACAATAAGGAAGCTCCAATCCAAAAAGAAATCCCTTTGGTGGAAAAACAAATATGGTCACGTTGCCAACTTTAAAAGCCAATACAAAAATTTATGCCACCAGATAAAGACTGAATGTACCAATTGTCATATCAAACAAGAGGAAAACCTTCTACACACCAATTCCACCCTCACTTTCTTCAATTTTGTAAACAACAAACTAAAAGACTCAAGGTCCATCCCACCTCTAATAGAACCAAATGGTAAAGACTGCAATGATGACACCATTAAAGCCAACCTCTTTAACACATTCTTTGGCTCGGTATTTGTAAACAGCAATGGATCATGCCCAATATGTCCTAGTTGAACCACTGACAACTACAATGATCTAATACATATCTATTTTACAGAAGACAATGTTGTAAAAGCACTACGCAATCTAAAACCATCTTTATCTATTGGACTGGACTGAATTTGTGCCTACTTCTTAAAAAAGCTATCCACTGCCATAGCCAAACCTCTAAGCATAATCTTTGAAAAATCTTTCAGGACCAGCTCCTTGCCAAATCTATGGTCCCTAGCCACAGTCATTTCCATCTTCAAAAAGGGAGCCCCTAGCCTAGTTGAAAATTACAGACCAATCTTTTTATGCTGCATGACCTGTAAAGTCATGGAATCAATTATTAACTAATCCATTATCCTCCACTTAGAGACAAACAACCTACTCTCTAATAAACAGTTTGGTTTCAGAAGGAAACTGTCCTGTAATCTGCAACTCTTGCATTGTAAAAACATATGGACTACACAACTTGATCAGGGCAAAGCAATTGATGCAATTTTCATAGACTTCTGTAAAGCCTTTGATTCAGTGGTACATGACAAACTACTCCTAAAACTAAGGTCTTATGGTATCTCTGGATACCTGCATAACTGGATAGAAGCATTCCTGTCAAATAGGCAACAAATGGTCAAAATTGGGAGCGTCCTATCAAATCCTGTACCTGTTAATAGTGGTGTCCCCTGTCCTATTGTTACTTTTTTTCTTATTCATAACCATTTCATGTATTTATAACCATGTTTATATTTATACCTGTTATCTAATAATTGTTTGATAAAATAAATAAAATAAATATTGTTTTACCATTTTTGCTGGTTGTAGGCTGGTTGTAAAAGACATCCAAGTCAATTATGACTGAAGCAATGTTTAAAGCAAAATTAATTTAGTGATAACGTAATTGCCAAGGTTTTGCATGAGGCATTCTAAATTGTTCAGATGCCATAATGTATCAGAAGGCAGAAGACACTACTTTAAAACTGAACACATAAGGATAATTTAGGCTGTTCCTATAATGAGTTGGGAATGAGATCAAGCTTATGTCTTAAAGACATGTCTTCAAAACATGATTAGCAGGGTATATTTGGGCTACAGTTAGAGGAACATGAGCAATATGAGTCATGTACTGTTTAGCTACACATACTTCACCTCTATATCAAATCACTGTATTCCTTAATATCATCGGCTAAACAGAGTTGGGCTCTAAGGTTGCCACTTTAATTAGGTTAGGGCTTCTTTTCAAGCTACTCAGATTTCCCTGACTTCCTTCTCTTTCGTAAACCATGGCAGCTTCATTGTAAGAGCAGGCTGTTCACTTATAAGTATGTGTTGGCCTTATTTTTTATCCAGAATATGGAAGGTATGTGCATACTAAATCATACTGGATGTACAATTAAAAGCAGGGGAAGTGGTTAGCAAGTATGTAACAATGGTTTGTGAAAGTATGGCAAAAACTGCATAGTGAATAGTCCTTTTCTGAAGTTAGATTGTTAACATCTGGCATGAAGTTAGCATGAAAATATATAAAGTCAACATGATATTGCAATGCATATATTTTATGGTATAATTTAGTCATATGAAAGACTAATGAATGGGTTCTACTGAAGTTCCAGACCTGTTTTTCCTTTTTGAACTTGCTGAAAAAACAGAGTAGTGTTATAAAAATACTGATGGTTGAACTTCTTTAAACTGCCTTAAAGAACATTTTATGACTTCCTTCTCAATAAACCTATAGAGAATTAGATTTGCACTTTATTATTCCCACTTCTTGAATACTACAAATGAATAATGCAAAAAAAAATTCCTTCTAAACCATAACATTTTTATGTTTATTATGAAACCAATAAACCGAGAAATAGAACTGATTTCGTGCTTCAGATCTCCTCATATTTAGGTCACATTTGTATTAAAATTACAAGCAAGTTGCTACACACAGTAAATGGAAAACATGAGGATATGTACAGAGGGCTCTATGTATACCTGGATGCATGTGCACAGATGATGCAAAAATAAGTTATCCTGATTATGTGGTGTTTATACAGTATAAACATGGCATGAAATAAATGGAAATCAGGATCATAACTAGGATAGAACAAAGAACAGACTATTTGACTCAGGTCAATTATCAGTGCACTGTACCAATTTACTGCCTGCTTGCTTACCTGTGAAGGAACCCAAAATAGCACAAGTTGACTTTGGGGATGGCAGTTTCATGCAAGACCAGTTCTTAGGCATTTCTCAGTGCAGACAGTGCACTTTTCTATGTGGACTGAAGAGAAGGTCTGCAGAGGTTAGGAGAAGATCAACTCCAATATTAAAATACCCTAATAAATATTAGAAAGAGAGAGCAAGACATTCACTGGAGTCATATCTGTAGTTGCATAAATATTACTTATTAATTAGTATCATTGCTGGCTAGAGAGCCAATGTGAAAGATACCTATTTTGTAAATGCTAATTTAGTTAAAAATAGTTAAAACTAATTTAATTTTGTTTCACTGCTAAGTACACAAAGTACCATTTATGTACTGTATACTAAATGCAAAATGAAAATGAATCCAAAATATAATCCCTAGTGCGAACATAAAATAGATGCTTCAGGGCAGTATAGAACTCAGAGAAGGAATCAGAAGAAAAATCTCAGTCCATTGTTTTTGACAAAGAGAGTATTGTATAGAAATAGAAGTAAAAAATTGAAACATTCAACATTATTCATACAGGTTCATCTTATTTTGTCATATGGAATTGAAATTATTGAAATGTGCTTTCTTTATTTCAAATTTTCCTGAAATATGGACCAATTGCTTTGTGGCAATACAATGTGAAGACTTAATTCTCTAGATTTATAAAAGCAGAGAAAAGGGTCCATATGAAAGTGTTACAGCCAGGGGTGGATTCAAATTTTTAACAACCGCTTCTGTGGGTGTGGCTTAGGTGATGGGTGTGGCTTTGTGGTCATGTGACTGGGTGGACATGGCTTGGTGGTCATGTTATTGGCTGGGTGTGGCCAACACAATATCACTCACATCAAGGCACACTTCTCCTTACCTGGCCTCTCATGACTGTGGGGATGCTGCAACAGTCGTAAGTGTGAAAAATGGTCATAAGTCACTTTTTTCAGTGCCATTGTAACTTTGAATGGTCACTCCACACAAGCAATGTACCAGCAAAGGAGGGGAAAAAAAACTCCAGAGACGTTCCTGAGACAGGAAGTCTATTCCTACCAAGTATGTAATAAGGGTTAACGGAGAGGCAGTTTCTGTAAGCAACACCAGAATGTTTCCTTCCTGCCTTCCTTACAGGGTTAGTCCAGTAATTTCTTCTAACAACTCCGAACTGCTTAGAATGTTAACAACTGGTTCTAGCGAATACGTGCGAACTGGTAGAATCCCACCCCGGTTACAGCTAATCATATAAATATCAGGCAAATGCTGGTATATCTTCCAAAAATATGGCCACCAATGAAATGCTGAATTAGATGGACCTTTAGCATCATTCAACAGAGCAATATGAATTTATTTATTTATTACATGAGATATTGCTACTGAGAATGAATGCTATTCCACATTTGCACTTGCATCACAAGATCAGCATTGTTTATTAAGATCAACCTGAATCTAAAACTGAACTGGAACAACAACAACAAAAAATGAATATATTGCAAAGAACATACAATTGTTTTCCACTGCATGAATAGGATTAGGAAAATTGTATCCAAATAGCAATCCAATTTTCTCTTTTTCTGTGTGGCCATGCATTTGTTTAGTTAGTATCAGTACACTTGATGTATATCCGATCAAATAATGTTGACTGGATTTTGAGGCCACACATCTCCAAAACTACTCCAAGTGGTTTACAATACTTAAAAGAATGCATAATTTGAAACATGACAGCACGAACAAAACCATATGAATAGCATTCAGTGTAAAAAAATTAACAGGGGCTCTACAAGTACCCTAACCTTACTCTAAGAACAGAGTCAACTCTTAAAAGATTTATGGAACACTTGAATATGGGAAGTGACATATTTCAGGGGAGGTATTCCAGTGGTATCAGGGCCATTAGAGAAGATACACTTCCTCAGTCCATGTTGACAAGATTTATTTGAAGGGATCTGGAAGGCACCTACTTTGCCCAATCACACTAAACTTGCAGAAACAAAGAGAAGGTTTCATAAGCAGTATCTTGAATGTTACCTAGCAGCGGTGGAATAAAATTGCACCCAAGTTGTCCTTAGAGCATCAGTTGGCACTTTGCTTCTAGAAGAATCCTAAGATTGCAGAACTTAGACAATTCTTTATACAGTCTGTATTTTTGTCATGTGCTGAAGTTTAGTGACAGATATTTCTTTGAAGAGGTAATGATTTCATATTAATGTCTGTGGGCAGCTAGGCTGGGAATGAATTTTGGGATAAAATTTACTGTATAGCACATTGATTTTGGCATATTTTCGGTTGCCTTTTTTTAATTGTTCTGATTCAATGATATATTTCAGTACTATTTCTGCCAGATAGTCTGTTTATTACACTTTTTTTAAAAAACATTCACTTTTGTTAATATTGAAGACCTGGCTGTTTCTAATATCTAAATAGCTAAAATGTAATGTAATGTAAATGCACTCACACCATGTAATGATTTCTATCGGTTGTTACATAGTGCAATGAAACACCTTGGAAGAACATAAACAAGCACATGTATCCAAAATTGTAACAACTATATGGTATTCATTCCATTTTGTTTAGCTTTTAAATTTGTTTTGAGTACTACCTAATACCTTTCTAATATCATATACCACCAGTTGTAAATTTTATTGAGAGCAATGTGATGAAGATACCCATTGTTATGGAGAATACCAGGAAATGTTTTTTTTCTCCCTGTTCTCAGTTGACTGGGTAAACATACTCAACTATTTATAATTTTTCATATATTTTGGAGGGCCAAAAAGGTTTATCCACAAAGTTGATGTTACCAAAATCTCGTATCAATGAATTCACAGTCACCTACTCTGCATGATTACTGATACAGATATAGTTTGATCTTCAACCTGTTATTGTCACTTACTTGTAAGGGATGAAAACCATATTTCTGTTCTATTACTTCCTCACAAGATTTTATATAGCTAATCTACAATACCATAGAGAGAAATATCATCATGGTGTCCCATAATTCTTCAGTTGTAACTGTTTTCTGGAAACAGATTCATCCCTCTAAGTAAGCATTTTTACACTCTTTTTGGTCCATTATAATTTGAAACTTGATCAAATATTTGGTCAACATATGCAGTCAAAAGGCTTACTCTTTAGTTTCAAATACTTTTCAGTTGTTTCATACTTGTTTTGAAGGCACAATCTGAAGAAAAATATTTTGTGCATTTCTTATAATATTTTAAGACATTTCTGTCTTAAATTTCTGCAATAGTCTTTGAAGTATCTTTTTCTTTCGTGAATGTAAACGTATCATACACATCAAGGGTATCTGCTTTTGTGAGAAAGAGCATTATCTGTCCTCACTTTTCAGTTACTGTCAGTTACAATAAAAATCTTTATTGGAAATGTTGTGTTGTAACAAACTTCAGTTCTCATTGTACCCTCAATGCATCTTTTTTTTAAAAAAAGAAAGAAAATGAGATTGTTACCAAACAAGGTGCTATTCTCTAAAAAAAACTGCTCAGTAATGCTCCAATTGGCCTTCTAACCTTACACGGACTCTGTGGTTTGTGCTGCAATATTCACATTTTGTTATTTTGGCAAGCTATTAAAATATGTTCTTTTACCAAACTTGAATTTCCAGCATGCCATAATTACTGCATAGGAATTCAGTTTCATTTTTGATACCATGTGTCATCTACATATGAAAAGGCAAGAACACAAGAGGTGATCATATAGTGTTTATTAAGATCAGTTTGCACTCAGCTGTAACCAAGAATAAAAAAGAATTTATTTCCCTATACTGAATAGATGGTGACAATAGAGCTTTCTTGAAGGTAGCAACCTGGATATAGATCCCCCCCAAAAAAGAAATTCACCTAACAACAACTGAATATGAACTTTTTTATTCAGGTATTTGCAAGTTAATGGTTGCTCTGGGGCCAAACTACTTTCCAGGTTGTTAAAGCACTAACTTTGGTTTAAATCTTCTTTTATTTTTATCTCCTTTCTTAATCTTAATGTTGTTATGAATTGCATTGTTCTATTCTTTTATACAATACTTTTCTAATATAGTTCCTTTGGGACTTAGGTAGGACATACGTAAGTGACAGACACAAATATAGAGGGCTATCTAAGATGTGTAATAATTCATTATGCGCTAAACATGCAGGAGTTGTGGTGATGCACTGATGTAAATGCAATATTGGAAGTTAACTTTGCCCACAGCCAGAAGTTCGATCCTGATCAGCTCAAGGTTGACTCAACCTTCCGAGGTCAGTAAAATGAGGACCCAGATTGTTGGGGGGCAAATATGTTGAACCTGTAAACTGCTTTGAGAGTGTTGTAAAGCACTATGGAGCAGTATATATATTAAGTGCTATTGCTAATTATATATATTTGTATACAGGACTATTATTTCTAATTCTGAACACCATACATTAAACATACTACATAATTTATGTTGCTCCCAATGTAGCAAATCCAGCTACAAGAACCTGCTTCTACAGCTAAGTCTACAATCTGGAAATGTGTATATTTTGTGTTTTCACTGACATGAGATTGATGAAATTATATAAACATCAAAATTACTGTGCTATGACATAAAAATCTTCCCAAAAGAAAATTCAATTTGACTTGTCCATTAATACCTCAAATACTATAATAAATATTTGAAGACCCTTTCTGAAAGTAGTATCTTATGTTTTGAATATAGTATGCATTTTAGTCTTTTAGTATAATATTTCCAGTAAACAGCACTTTTTAGAAAACACTTCAAGGATGAATTTTATATTATATGACAATATTTTTGCATTTATACACTTGCATTTATATTGTTAATCAAGTAGATGCCTTAGTTTATACTTGGAATACAGAAAATCAGGGTAGTATGAGTCATGACTAATTATTGTGATCAATTCAAAGTTCTGTCTTATTTATTAAGAAGGAAGCATATTAACTTTAAAAGAAGTTATGCTCCCATGCCCAGGATTGTAAGCAAAAGCTACCTACATATAACATTTGGAACAATCTGGTCCTTTCTCCTTGTTGGCGAAAATACATTTTTTTCTAACTGACACCATATTTTATTTATTTTAGAAAGGAATACATATTCCTCTTGACAATTTCTTTGCTTCTTATAACTTTAATATGGCTTACAGAAGTAAAGGTAGACTATAGTGAGTAATCCAGCAAACCTTCATATAAAAAGAACAAGTTTAATAGTTTGCCACCATAAATGCAAATTAATAAAATGAGTTTTCAGTTTTGTTTCCATTTCTGCAATAAACTAATTTTTATAACTTCTTCTTTTATAGGCATTCAGTATTGTTACTGATATCCTGTATAATACCTGAGCTACATTTCTTCATCTGTGGAGGTAAATGTTGAATAAAAACAGTCTCAGGAGTCTTTTAGTTTACTTCATGAATCTTATCCTAAAAATATCTTCAAAGAATACCGTATTATTGTTTTGTTTTTAAGATTGCTTGAATCCTTTATAGCAGAAAAATAACAGCTTTTGTGAGAAACTAAACAATGGGAAAGTGACAAGAATATTGGAAGATGGTATCTGGGAAAAAAATAGAAATACATCTGCACAGAGAAGCAAATAGTTCAAGGAATATCTCAAAACATGGATACCATCTGCACAGGAGAATATAAATAGTTCAAGGGATATCTCAGAAGGACAGAATTCTGCAAGAGGCAATTTTAGAAGAGACTATCTTTTCTAATGATACTAACCTGCCAAAATTATTTACACTTCTTTTCAGTATAAGGGATAAGTAAAGCACTGAAAGATTAAAATGGGTTTCTGTCTCAAAGGCTGAATTATACTAATGGCGCTTTTGAAATGTATATTAGGAGGATATTTTCCCATATTTTCTGGGAGCAAATTTAGAGACAGGAGGAATGGAAGCAAGTAAGCAAGGAAAGCAAAATAAGCAAGCAAAAACAAATTCACCTCTAAAAGTTTAGCTAAGTAGAGAACATGAGCAGCATAATGGCAGGGTCCTTTACAAAGTTTTTAGCTGTTTGTCCAACAGTCCTAGCTGCGATCTTCAGGAAGTCACAAAAACAGCTGAATGGTTTTGCAAAAACCCACCATTTGCCATTTTACTGCTTGTGTTTTCTTCTAAACCATTTGGAGTTAAATTTTCTTTTAGTCAGTTCCTCAAGGCAAAAAAAACAGCAGTAACATTGTCTTTGCTTCCTTCTTTTCCTCTACTTTTCAACCTGGAGTCGAAGTAAAGTTTTTTAGAAGATAGAGATTGGAGACCAGAGATGGGGAATTTAGTTTTAGCAACTAATTGGGAGGTGAGAAAGATCAAGCTCATGTGTCCCAGCATTTTTGGTTTTGTTTATTGAAGAAATGTGAGTTTTGGGCATTAAGCAAGGGGAATGTTTTGGGAAGCTTCTCCTGAAGTTGCTACCTTTGCATGGAGGGGCTGGGTTCCCAAACCTATAACAGCCAGCCAGGGGAGTTTTGTAGCCTTCCAATGGCCAGCTGATTGAGACAGAAGTTCTGAAAATAGCCACCATTTCCACAAGGAATTGTTGGGGCTGCTTCCAGGAAGCATGGGGAGTAGGCCCAAGCATTGGACCCATCAGGGTGGGAAGGGGGGTGGAGAGTACTATAGCATCTCTGTAGTCGGTCATAATGACCACAAGGGCATTATATCTGTCTATCTTTGAAACGGGGTTATATGTAGTTTTGGAGTGTCAGTTGTAACTCTGAACAGTCATTAAGTGGCCTATTGTTTTTCAAGGACTACCTGTATTTCAACTTAGTATATTTGATGAGACAGGTGTGTTGTATAGTAGTGCTGCCATGGGTTCTTTCACGAGTTCTGGGTGTAAAGAACGATACAACATGAAATACCATCTCAACTTTCTCTATTGTTAGGTCTTTGATTTTCTGTATGCACTGTATTGGGGAGTCAACGGAACATTTTCTCTGTTCTGTAAGATATACAACTTTTTTTTGTAAGTTGTATGTTGGGGTCTGTAATAACTACACAATTGGAGGTATGTCAGGCTTGTTATTTTGGGAATCCATCGGAGTTCATAGGCATGGATAAAGATATGATATTCCTGTGTCATGTTATTTCTGATTAGCAGCCAGTATTTAAAATGTGCTGCCTGTGATTTGATGACAATAGAATCATTAATATTAGAGATCACAGATGCATTTTTTGTTACTGACTCAATCAACCCTCAAATTACTTTCCCCCAACTTTTCAAATTACTCAAATAGTCACAATACATTTGCTCATAGCAGATTTCATAGTATACAATACTTTACATAAAGGCCAGAGATGGTATTCAGCAGGTTCTCATCAGTTCTGGAGAACCAGTAGCAGAAATTTTGAGTAGTTAGGAGAACCAGCAAATACCACCTCTGACTGGTCCTGCCCCCATCTATTCTCTGCCTCCCGAGTCCCAGTTGATCAGCTTGGTCTTCTTTTGTTGTCCTGCACAGGAGAACAGAGCTGGAAAGCAGGTTAGTGGGATGGGGAGGGAATGGGGATTTTGCAGTAACCTTTCCCTGGAGTGGGGTGGAAATGGAGATTTTACAGTATCCTTCCCCTGCCATGCCCACCAAGCCACATCCACCAAGCCACGCCACGTCCACAAAGCCACACCCACAGTGTGGTAGTAAAAAATCTTGCATCCCACCACTGATAAAGGCATAGATCCTTTCATTGTTTCTAAACATTTTCATATTTAGTTTCATTGGATGACATCAGGAGGAAAAGGTGGGAGGGAGAACAGATAATACTTTAACGAGAGAGAGTTGCACATGCTGTTTAATTAATAGCACTTCTCCATTTCAGAAGACCTGATCAGAATCACTGTTTCTAGCTTTACAGCTTCTTTCAAAAGTGGGTGTCCTTTTATCAATATTTCAGAAGAGCTTTGGAAATGTACAAAATTCACCCTATGTTGCCTAGGCAACAAGGGGTTGCTTCCATTATAGCACAATGCTGGAAAATATGGAGGAAGGCAAACACCAAGATTTCTGCCGGGTTTTCTTAGCTATCTTCTGTGAAACAGTGATGCTCAGCAAATAACTTGAAGGTGTCCCATGAACTGTTAAGAGTCCTAACTAGAAGCTTATGTATAAAAATGTATATGGAAAGTGAAACTAGCCAAAAAGGCATTAACAATTGTGCAACTTTTTAAAATAGAACTTTTCTTTTTACGAACAGAAAAAATGGATTTCTAGCATTCATTCTAATCAGGGCCAAGTATTGGAACAGAAGGAATGTTATATTTTATATATTGATGAGAAATGCAAGATCATGTATACATCCCATTAATATTTAAAATGCTTATATTAAATACAAGAAATATTAAAGAATATAAGTGTTTTGTTTTGATATCCAGTTTATTTTCTCCTTGAAAAAAGAAGATCCTCAAAAGATAGATGAGAGAGAGAGAGAGATGATTGGCTGTGTGCTTGAGAAAGATATTAGTTAATGGTTGAACACTTTGTTGGCTGAAAGAGAAGATTCCAGAAGCTGTGCAGAAATTCTCTGAGCTCAGTAAAGCTGACCAACAAGAAGCCCAACCTAAACACAAGAATGCATTAGTAATGGCCTGTCAAAGAACAAAATGTTGCTAGAATTCTAACAAGTGTTTTGCTTCTATGGCTCAGCATATGTGCCAATGTAGACTGAGTTTCCCCTTTTGCCCAGGCCTACTAGAAAAACTGCCATTTGATAGTCCCCAATCTTTGGAGCAGAAATGATCTGGAAAATGGCCATATTCATGTAAGCAGTTCTATAGGCGAAAACAGCAGAGATTGTGGAATTGATTCAATAAATTAAATATGGTATGTTTGGGCATTAGTAGATTAAATCTTGCCATATGGATAATATATAAAGAAGATGGAGAAAGTGTGGAAATGGAAGAAGGGAAAAAATAAAAAAAAATTCTGGGAGAGAAGAGCCATAATTATATGGGTAAAAGATCAGAGTGGGGGTAGTAGGATCCTGAAATGAGAGAGAAGAATGAATTCCTTCTAGATCCATTTGTGGAAGTAGAGGGACTCAGCATAATTCATAATTGGAGAGAGGCTGGAAGTTGCTTTTCAGGTTGCTTGGAAACTGGCTATCAACACATTGATGATTTGGGGTAATTTAGAGAAGATAAAATATATATTAAAGTTATTGAGAAATTGGAGAGAATAGAAGGGGAAAGGATAGCAAGGGGAAAGTCCTAAATCCTTTTCAAGAGATTTTTTAATTAGAAGGGAGGAGAGGAGATGGACGGAGAAAGATGTGGGAATATAGAATAAGCTGCTCTTAATGGTTGTTACAACTGAGATGAATTTTAGCTTTTGAACTTCTATCTTCAACCTGGGAAGTAGATTACCAAGTTCTAGATGTAAGTTGTTTCACATGTCAGTAATAATTATTACTTCATCTGCAATCTTATTTTGAGAAGGGTATGTCCCCAGTGGTGGGATTCAAATTTTTTTACTACCAGTTCTGTGGGTGTGGCTTGCTGGGCATGGCCCGGCTTGGTTGGTGTGGCTTGGTGGGCATGGCAGGGGAATGATACTGCAAAATCTCCATTCCCTCCCCACCCCACTAACCTGCTTTCCATCTCCGTTCTCCTGTGCAGGGCAACAAAAGAAGACCCAGCTGATCAGCTGGGACTTGGGAGGCAGAGAATAGGGAGTGGGGTCAGTCAGAGGTGATATTTGCGGGTTCTCCAAACTACTCAAAATTTCCTCTATCAGTTCTCCAGAACTGGTCAGAACCTGCTGAATACCACTTCTGGTAACTTCCCCCTGTGCACTTATTCAAGTCTTGGTAATATAAGTCAGGTGTGTTCTTTCATCCACAATCTTACACTGTCTTATATTATCAAGAACTGGAGGAAAGGGATGAACTACTCTTGAAAATATGGCCATCAGCCGCAAACTCAGGAGAAGTGGGGTGACCATTGCCATGCTGGAAACTCTGCAGATGACTAGGGGCACTATTCTGGATATAATTCTTTGTGAGGCCTTGTTTTTGTTTTTGAAGGAGGATTGTAGGGACAAAATAGGATTGTTGCTACTGCACTGTCCCCTATTGCACAGCAGCTTCTATGCCATACTGCCAGACTCTGTGTTTGAGATTCAGTTTCTGGGCCAATTGTTCTGGATACTTTGACCATATTTCCTAGGGCAGGGATCAGAGGCACCTTGTGAATTCATTTAATCCTTGACATGAATTGTGGGACAGACTCATATAGAAAGCCACACATTAGACCTAATTTTTACCCTGGATCAAATGGAATGAGGTTTGAAGTTAGAAGATACTATCATGGTCCTTGGCCATGCTAAGAACATTCTCTGATTGCCATGGAGCTGATTGGTGCTACCTACACCTGTGGGAAGGAGAGACTTATTTGATCATTGTTCCTGATGACTAATGGCTCACTAACT
This sequence comes from Bungarus multicinctus, assembly GCA_023653725.1. Lineage (NCBI taxonomy): Eukaryota > Metazoa > Chordata > Lepidosauria > Squamata > Elapidae > Bungarus > Bungarus multicinctus. The sequence continues at coordinate 29,817,743 of CM042849.1, read as the reverse complement.
CATCCTAGGATCCAGAGGATGCTTTGTCCCCCGTCCCCCCCCCCCCAAGGTTATGGAGGTCAGTCCTGCTAAATCTTTACATCATAAATCTTTCACATCATAAAATACTTAGGTGGCAAAATTGTTGTGCATGACTGCAGTGACTTGTTCTATAAGTTAAAAGAGTACCATGGAAAAACTAGATTGTAGAATAAATTGGTCAGGGGTTCACATCTGAGGCACAAATGGTCAACCTCAAATGATCATATTTTGGACTCCTTAGGCAAAGACCTTATTCCTGGGAAATGCTAGGAAAAATGGAAAGAAGAGGATGACCAACAGGAGCAGAATGTACTCAGTTATAGCATCAATAGATGCATCTCTGGAAGATCTGAAGGATCAGATGGTGGATGGAATGCCCTGACAAAAAACTATGTACCTGATGGACATTATCATATTTAAAATAAGTGCCATTAATTTTATACAAAATCAGCTTGGACTTATTCATGAAGAATGTGAAACCATCATTTTCAAATTTATGGATGAAATATTATGAACAGTCCATTTGAAATGCAAACTCTTCAAACTGTAAAGACTTGACTCTGTACAAGATACTATCACAGATATACATTCTAAGGGTCATTTAGGTCCTCAAATCCAACCTCATGCTCCATCGCAAAAATCCACAATAAAAATAAACAGCAAATGTACCACCTGTGTTTATTGCATGTTGTCAAATTGGTACCATTAGAGAGGGTACCCATGTCCCAGAGTTAGAAGAACTGTTAGGTGAACATTAGTATATATACCTGATCAAGTATATCTCACTTGTACAGATAACCCATTTCATGCCTTACCAGCTCAGATGGATGTCAGAAACAACATAGACAAAGTAATTGTCTAAAAAAGAAAAGAGCTACAGAATTTAGTAGAAGCAAAAAAAGCTTTTATTTCAAGAAACAGAATTAACAACTGGAAGGACAGAAGGGGAGAAGAGGCTGATGTTTGAGTGGGATATAACTCCCAATCTGTCCTACTAACAATGGCACATTTCTTCTTACATTCCATCTATTCACCCATTCAAACTTTGCTACGCAAGTAAGATAGCCATAATAAAAATGCATTGAAATCTGCTCACTCATTAAATAGATGCTAAAGAGATGCAAGCAGATGTTCGTGGCTAGGTTTGTTACTATTCCCTTATACCAGATTCATATGCCAGCATACACATACATACTTCCGACCAGTAAATACATTTGACCACAAATTAGGTTTAATTTGAAGCACTTAGATTTACCTATAGTTTTAACAGAAGGTTTTTTTAAAATAAATTTAGCACAAGAGTTCATGAAATTTTAAAAATATAGTTCTTTCTTTCCCTTCTTTCTCTCCAGTGAATCTCTGAAAACATTTCCCCCATGAGGCACCACTGTAATATTTTAAAAAGTCCTGTTACAGACAGGGAGGAGGGGGGAGAGGAGGGAGAGAGGGTGGGAGGGAGGGAGGGAGGGAGAGAGGGAGGGAGGGAGAGAGGGAGGGAGGGAGGAAGGAAGGAAGGAAGGAAGGAAGGAAGGAAGGAAGGAAGGAAGGAAGGAATTATTCCAGTACCACACTTCTAAAATGTATCTCCGCAGGAAAATTACACATTATGAAAAATATCAATTGTTATTAAAATTGATTATACAGGAAAGAAAAAAGATTGGATATCTAAAATAGCTACTTAAAAATTGTCACACTTAATCTGGACACTTGGAGAAAAACACTCCCAGTTTAGAAGCTTGACTGTTTGACAGGGAACCTGTAAACTAAGGTTACACCTGCAGCATTAGTTACTTACGTCAGCATTCAACATTTTGTGGTTCTTGTTTGTGGTGGCATTGTATAATCAGTTTATTCCAACAATAAAGATGTTTGCACTGATTTCAGAATGCAATTCAATAAATGCTTTCCTCCTCATTTTTAAATAGGGTGATAGTGATAGACACTGATGTTTTAAGAAGTACTGGATTCAAATTCCACCTGCACACATATTTGTGTGTTTGTATTGATATGATCTGAAGAGAAACCAGAGTATTGATATGTGCACCACATCCACACCCACACACATGTAGAACAGCGGAGAAATTTAAAAGCCATTTGTGAAAAATTATGTACAGTACATTTCTTCATTGTCAAAGTTATCTCAACACCAAATATATATAGTCCCTGACTAAAAGAGATTCGTGAAAGTTGCATGCCCTTAACCTTTTAATTATTTTGGATAAGAACTCCCATAATTTCTAGCTGGAATGCCAGGAGCAAGGATCCAGAGTTTATATACACACTTGCCCTATTTGCATAATACAGAATGGTGGCAATAACTAGTGACAGATAGTCCATACTGCATTGGGATACAGCACAGCAGGGCTGGCAGTATACAGTAGCCTAAGTGGTCTATGAATTTCCGGTCAGTTCTGCATGTGAATATCATTCAATATCCACAAGCATCTTCTAGAATATATTGCCATTTGTTTTGGTATAATTCAACAATATTTTCTGCCAAGACTTAAAATTATTGACAAATATTAAGAGAAGTACAAGTATTTTTGCAAAGGGAAACATCAAAAAAGCAACATTAACACATTTCAGAAAGAGCACTTTCTGTTTTAGTTCTAGATCCTTACTTTTTAATCATCTGGTAAAATCTAATCCTAATGTTTGAATTTGCCCAATCATTGGAATCTCGACTTCTGAAGTATTTTTCCTCCTTTTTAAAAAAAATTTTTTGAGGTAGATATATATATCTTAAATTAGTATATTCCTTAAATTCCACATATTATAATGAGGGATTATTATCTGTGATAGGATAATTTACACACTGAACAGAAATATTATTAATGAGATGATAAAAAGTTCTGGAAAGTCCAGGGGAAGTCATAGGAGTTTATGGTGGCTTTGAATCCCTGAAACAGCATCCATTATTTTGTACTTGGAGTGAACTGCTTATGAGCTTATTATGGATTTAAGCATTGGGGGAGGCGGGAGTCAGCCAGAAGCACTGTTTTTGAACTCAGTTGGGTCACAGGAACTTTTTCTGCACTCCATTCTAATTTGCAGTTTTGCTATAATAAAAGCCCCAGATATATTGCTACTGTCTAGACATTTTATCTGAAACAAGTGTCCTTCCTAATCCCAGAGGACTTTTCTATTTTATTTCCAGTAAATCAAAGTCTGTGAAGAGCTTTGGTTCTTATTAAGACATACCCTTCACAGTCCAGTGATTTCCAACAGTAGCAAACCATTGACAGTTCATTTACATATAAGCGATGACTTTCATTGAGTAGCTGGCCAAAAAAAAGAAAAAACACCAGTGGACGTTCAGAGAGCATAGCCAATATTTCTTGCTCTTTGATGAGGATTGAGTGCCAATTTATTTATGGAAAGGTAAGATTTCTTTTCACCATCCTTACTGGTGGGTTTTTGTTTTTTTTTACTTTTGTTTCCAAATGTAAGTAGCAGTCTTACAAAATGTCTCCATCTCCGAATTCTCTAGAGTCATTATGCCTCAGGAAGATTACAGCAGTAGTCCTACAACTCTGATGGGCCAGTTATAGCTCAGTGAGAATTTTTTTAAACTATTAAAAAAAATTAAAGAACATAAGACTTTTGAGATCAAAAAGCAGCAATATTAAAAAAAATATAAGATGGGTATATGATCATACACTATATCACTATATAGCAAAATAATATAGTCTCCTGCATTATGATTCATATAAATAAAATGAAATTGTTTTACAAAGCAGGTTTTTAACCTTTTTTATATTGTTCCTATGCATATAGGAATTTTAAGTATTGCCTAGAGACTAAGGAGATGTATTTCTATTACCTTCTTTAAGAATGAAATATTTTTCATTACAATATTGGGAATTTCGATTAGAGGAAACTGAGATTTTACTTCGTTATCTATTAACTCAATCAGATGTTGCTGTAAGGTTCACTTGTCTGTGATTTGCTTCCTGACTTAGTCACTATCTTCTAAAACATTTGTTCCCTCTTCTTCTATTTGCTCCTTCTTCTTTCTGTCTCGTATTGATGCAGCAACTAGAGCACCAGCAACTCGAATATCAGCTGATTTTAGCACTGGGTGGCCTCTTGCTGTAACATACAATAAATAGATATATTGATTAGCTAAAGGGAACACAAATAAGGATGATTCTAAATTGAAACTATAATGGACAAAGATAACCAAAGTGGTAGATATGAAGAGTTATGTGAACTACTACACATTTCACTGATACAAAGTTAATATTCTATATTGCAAAATATTAATACTGTACATTGTAAAATATGCATGATTAAGAAATCAGATACATTGATATTTAGCCTGAGATACGTTGTTATTATGGGTTGTTATTATGCTTTCAAATGTACTTGTCTATGTGATTTGTGGAAATTCCTGAACAAGTTTGATTTTTTTTATAACAGTGAGCAGTTTCCTAGAGGTTTAATATAACATACAGAGAGAGAAAGGGAGAGACAGGTGAGGAGAGGAAGGAAGGAAGGAAGGAAGGAAGGAAGGAAGGAAGGAAGGAAGGAAGGAAGGAAGGAAGGAAGGAAGGAAGGAAGGAAGGGGAGAGAGAGAGAGAGAGAGAAAGAAAGAAAGAAAGAAAGAAAGAAAGAAAGAAAGAAAGAAAGAAAGAAAGAAAGAAAGAAAGAAAGAAAGAAAGAAAGAAAGAAAGAAAGAAAGAAAGAAAGAAAGAAAACCAAATTTTCCTTGGCTAATCTACAATATGCTTTTTAAACTATCATACTAATTTGACTTGGAAGACTTTTTAGAATATTGCACAAATCTTTTTTTAAAAGAATTAGTAAAGCAAGCATTTCAGCAACAGTAGAAAAGTAACAGTGAACTGTGATAATAATATTTCAAATAATAAGAGCTTCACAGTTAAAACGTAGAAGTTAACATAAGCAATATTAAGCAAGTAAGTGGTGGAACCTATTTTCCTGTAGAGGGCAGAAAAGATTCCCCAGAATTAGAGAATTAATACAGCCTAACTATAGTGTGATAGGAAGTTCTCTTCAAATTAACTTTGTAGTAAAACAGACAAGGGAGAATTAGAATCAGAAATTCACCTCTCCTTTAATTAAAGGCCTTGGGAAATGTATTAACCAACCCAGAGACTGAAACAACCAGGGGTGGGCTGCTGGGAATTCACAGGGGTTCGGGAAAGCCCCTAACTAAGATTCTGTACAGTTAGGAGAAACCCCAAATCCCATTCCTGGCTGACCCTGTCCTGCCCACCCCGCCCCTCCCAGGAGTCCCCAAGCAACCTATTTTGGATGTAAGTAAGTACAGGGTGTCACTGCGTTTATTTTGGTTTGTCTGAGGAGCTTACAAAGAAAGTTTACAGAATGAGCTGAATTGGTTATCAAGTTTCCAAAGTAACAAGATATGAGTGTCTTGTGATGTTCTGATTTACTGCGCATGTGTGCAGGGGAGGAGTTTTACTTCTACTTCGTCTTTCATTATGTCTTTCTTTCACTTGCTTATTAGAATGGTACTGCTGATTCTTTTGTTTCTTAGTTATTTTGTAAATAAAGTATGCTGGCAACAGAAAAACACGATTCATTTCCTCTAATTTACAAAACTGAATGTTTTCATTTTGACACAGGGAGCGCACGGACACATGGGGAAGGCAAAAAACAGGCCTCTCAGAAGTTCAGGAAGGCCAGAAATGGCCCCATTTCCAGATTCCAGAGAGCCTCCGAAGCCCAGGGGGGCCATTTTTGCCCTCCTGGAGGCTCGAGGAAAGCCTCTGGAGCCTGGGGAAAGCAAAAACGCGCCCCCTGCTATGGTGCAGGAGGCTGACTAGTCCACTCCCACCATGGCCATGCCCCCCGGCAACCAAGCAGAGAACCCTTTGTTAAAATCTTTGAAGCCCACCTCTGGATACAACCCTAAAGTCTTTTAACTGTGGCTAGCCATTACAAACAAAAAAAAATTCATCCAATGAAGCCATCTGGGAAAATTATTATCTTGAGAGGCAAGATATGAATAAGTATACTAACATAATAATGACTATAAAAGAAATAAGTATGGAATTTGTATGGATCAGGACATTGTTGAGAAAGGGGTGGCTGACATCAGGATATTATAACCTGGTCCCAAGTAACTATTAGTTGCTGCTTCAGGAAGGATTGCAGGGCGTCAAAGATTAGCAGGCCTTATCAGTTGAGTAGCAGTTATGTCTCTTTTAAGTCTGAGGTACTTGCAAATGGGCGCTTAGCTGCTGGTATTCCCTTTATGTGGATAGAAGCCAATTATTTTGCTTTCAAACAGAACTGAAATGTAGTCATGAATAAATGAGAGAAACTGAATAAAAATCAATTTGGCACCAGAATTTAGATCATGTAGGTAGCCAATGAATGATTTCAACATCCAGGAAGTTGGGCCAAACATTTATTTTAAAAAGCATTGGAAATTACTTGGATGGAAAGTATAAATTCTAGTTACTAATTTATATAGTAATGCAATTTTCTATTTCTGGGACTTTACTGTATCTAGTAATTAGCAGTGATACGAGACATAATAATATAGAATTATAGTAGCTCAGATTCAAATTGTTTAAATATTTTGTAAGGATAATATCCAGCCGGCTGGACGGCTGGCGACCCCAAGGGTGCGGGCCTTCTCGTTGGGGGCATCCTCCCTCTGGAATGAACTACTCCTGGAGATGAGGACCATCCCTGATCTCCTGACCTTCCGCCGCGCGTTGAAAACTTATTTATTTCATCAAGCCGGTCTGGCCTAGGGTTTTTAGGGGATTTTAATTAGGGTTCGTCTGGTTTTTAGTTTTTAGCCCTCTTTTTTAGCTCTCAGCCTTTTATATTTGGTCTTTTAGTAGTTTTTAATTTTGTACTGTTTTTTGTATTTTAATGTGGCTGTACACCGCCCTGAGACCTGTTAGGGAAATAGGGCAGTATATAAGTTGAATTAATAAATAAATAAATAAGGATATGATTAAATTAGTATTATGCATTTTTGTTAACAAAGACTGTTAGATTAAGAAACAGTTGAACTGTAGGTATTTAAATATACATATCCCAGATTTTTTTTCTAATGGGAATAAAATGATTATAGTAACTCCACTATCTGGAAATTTCAAAGTAGATAATATTTGCTATATTTTAGGATTCTGAGTTGAACCATGATGAAAGATCTTTTTTGTTGGCCAAAGCATCAAAACAGAACTGTAGTTGACATTTTTTAGATGGAGATTTTAACACAAACTATTCATAAATTTTTGAGAGTATTGAAATACATATATAAGACTCAGCAGTGCACTCTTGAAAGTGAGTTAGGAGATTATTGAGTTATAAATAATCAGAGGAATGTGAAATAACAAAATTCATTGAATAACTTCAATTTGTTCATAATAAATGCCCAGATCCATTGTAAATTTATATGCTGTCAAGAATCTCTGTAGATAATGAGAGAGGTAGCATATCATCATCTTCTTTTAAAGACCCCATAATCCCTTGCGGGGTGGAGTCTGGGCAACTGAATGGAGCTGAGTGTTTACTGGCTGGATGCCCTTCCTGTCACCAATGCGGAGTAATATTCAGCTGATATATTCTCATCGTGCCCAGAGAGAGAAATATCTGCTTCTACCTAGGATGAATTCACAGCATCCTGATTGTGAGGCAAGAGCTCCACCTCTAGACCACAATACCTTCAGAGAGTAGCATATAAATTTAATAAATAAATAATAGTTTGGGATGATTTCCTCAGCCTAAACCAAAAGTTAACAAAAGAGAGATGAAACTTAATATAAGGAAACACTGAGGATATGAGAAAAATCAACCATAACTTGATAGCTGTATTAATACAGTTTATACTATTTATAATTAACCATGAAAAAAATACCCATATTGGGTTTATTTTTAAATGAAGTGGGGTCTGTATCTGTGAAAAAAGCATATTTGGTATGAAGTAATGGTAATGAACAGCATCATAGTTTTATTAAACAAATTTCTGGTATGTTTATACTTTAAAATATTGGTACAATTTGAAACCATATCTCAAAATGTTTATTGCAGCATAGTGGAATAAAGAGCTATCTGATCAGGAACATCTCCCTTTAAAATACTTAAAAGGGTGGAGTTTTAATCTGTAAGACAAAGGAGCCACAAAACAAAGGCATGGTATCATATTAAATGTTCTGGAATTGCTCTGGAAAGGATAAATAATGACAATTAATATTACATTGATTAGTAGATGTTCAAGACAGATAAATTTCTTCATGCAATGTATAATTGACAAGGAATTGATTTTTAGAGATAATACATAATTTAGAGATAATTAGATAATAACTGCTAGTTAAAGATAGATGAAAAGAGATTTATAAAGTGAGCAGTTATCACAATGTTCAAAAATGGAATCTTCACATTATGGGACAATGCAACTCAATGTCCTAGTCTGAACTTTCAACTGCAAATATATAATTACATACATTTTCAAGCTAATCTACCAGCGATTTTTTTAAAAATAAATCTCTATAAAATACCATCCCAAACCAAAAGGGGAAAATTGGAATCCGGAATGATAAACGAATAAAGGGAAACAGATGGAAGTCATAACTGCAAGAAGCCACAAACTAAAAATTCTCTTGGCAGTATATGTGAAAGCTAAACAGACTTTATAAAATTCTGTATTAGCAGGGACACAAAAGAACCACTTTCTTTTTTCTTAAAAATAAGACTTGAAATATTTGACAGAGACTAGCATTTCTTTTGTACAAAAATTAAATTTTGTGCTAAAATTATTATCTGATATAAGGTTACTTTGAATAAATTGTTCCTGAGACTTTGTTAGCAGTGAACAAATGAATAGGCATATGGCTCAATTTTCACTGGGCTTGCAAAGATAATTGTTTTGCCAACTATTTAAGCTTGTTACATGGGGGCTTTAGAAGGCAGGCAAGGATGGGTGGGGCCATGTGAACAAGCTTATACTGACCCATTTTTTGCTTGCCCAGTCCCTAGACTTCCAGTCTTGAGAGGTTATAAAGAGGTTTTAAGCAGTGGTGGGATTCAAATAATGTTAACCACCGGTTGTCTGCCCTGGTGATTTCTTCCAACAACCAGTTCACCAAATTGCTCAGAAAGTTAACAACTGGTTCTCCCGAAGTGGTGCAAACTGGCTGAATCCCACCACTGATTTTAAGGTATCTTGAATCTTCATCCTGTCATATCCTTTCCCAAAGTTATATGCAGGCTAAACTGCAGCCCAAATCCAAGTCCAAGTGGCTTTGTGCTTTTACAATTTCCTCTGCTGGAAGATTTTTAAATATCTACAATAAATTAGTGTTTCTCAACTTTAGCATGTCAGTTCTCATATTTTTAAGATTGTTTAATCCATTATTTTGGGTACTAAAATGCTGTTCTACTCCATAGGAAGGCGAGCAAATTAATGGACTTCCGTACTCTGCATTAATCCATTCTAGGATTAATCCTGCTAAATATTCGGTATTAACATCTCCCACATTGCTTGGTATCAACATTCCTCACTACATATTCAGAAAGCTTGGGAGCCTGATAACCTGCTGTACCAGAAGAAAATACAAAGACTTGCCCTCTGAAACCACTTATTAACAGCCTTTATCTAAACCTATATAAAGCATGTTGCAAAGACAACTGACAATTGCCAAAAAGAGAGCATGCAATTAGTATCTGAAATAATTGTGATTATATTTTGTGCTAATATTAGCAGTTTAAAACAGAACAATAATCCCAGACTGCATTATTCTGAAGGCCACTCAGCTGGTGATACAAAGCTATGGATGACAGTTCTTGATTGTTCATTACATTTTGATGCTTTGCACAAGCAGACCCCTTTCACTTGTAAAGCACTTCGGAATTAGTATTTTATTGTAGCATTGATCAGATCCTTTGCTTATTTTGGGGTGTCTTGTGGTTACAGAAGCAAACTATTGTAACAGTTTCAGTAAGCTAATACAAACTTTTATTAACACAAAGTTTTATCTAAGTCTGGTTGCACCATGGATGAAGTGCATGTGATAGTCTTCTTTCAATGATTAATGTTTCTTTTCTATGACACACAACTTATAAGGAGTAGAAACTTATAGTTGTCAGTTAAGGTCTTGGAACCAAGCACCTCACCTTCACTTGACATCTCATCCAGAACAGATTTTGCAGCAAACACACATGACAACATCCTAATTAGAAATTAGTATTTTTAACAATAGGGCCGCTATATGATAAATTATACTGTGTACTAGAACAAGGAGCTAGAAATATAGCAGAAGACTATTTTCATTCTACAAAGCTTAGAACAGTATTTAAACTTCACTTCCAATCCTCATCCTCTTGGACTGAATTCCACTCTTTTCATTAAACTGGGAATTATGATAATAAATTAACTCATGAACATACAACAAACTATATATGAAGTGTATTTTTTGTTTAGCCCAAGAATATTCCCTTGCAAGTTTAATTCATTATATTTTAGCAGCAACCACAGGAAGATTTATTTCTCTGCTGTTTAATTTAAAAAAAAAATTAAAATTTTTTTAAATTAAACAGCAGAGAAAATTTGTAAAATCAAAGTAACTGGGATTCTGGTATAAATCTCTGCTATGTGTATGTTCTAAAGTTAGTGGTCTGTTATATTCAGCTTACCTTTTCAAATACATGTTATTGTAGCATGTGCAATGAGGTCATATTTTCCATTTGTAGGAACAAAATGCCACACCGTATTTATCATTGGGTGTTTTGACCGTGAAAATATGCTTTCTGAAGAATTATTTATTATGGTATCAGTTTCTTAATAAAGGAAGTATTAATTATGTAATATATCCAAATTTCTAGTGCTATTAAAAGAATAAATCTTCCATACATCCATTAAATGAAGCATTAGGAGTGCATATTTTCTGTGTATTCAATCAAAAGCAGCCTCCTATTAAATAAAGAATAGGAATAAAGAAGCCATTTCAGGAAATCGTGTTTCCACATCATGAAATGACTACACTGTGTTGGTTATTTAATCCCAAATGCCCAATCTCCAAAAATTCAAAGAGCTTTTTCAAGAAAGGATCCTTGATTAGGCAATGTTCTTCTTAAGAGGATCTTGCCACATCGCTACATTTTGCTACCAAGATGATTTTGGTATGGTTCTAGTCTCAAGCCAATTCAGTTCTTCTGACTGAGATCCTGGTGGTGGTTTTAGTTGTCTTATGCATATGTTCTTTCTCATTCATTCTACTTGTATTATTTTTATCAATATATGTGCATTTGCATTTTTGTTTATTTTGCCTATATTGTTCTATATTTAGTTGACTGGGTATGACTCATTGGGATATTATTTTTATTTATACGGCATGCATTACAAATACAATATATTCTACAAACATTGTTTGTTGAATAGCTTCGTTCAGACCTCACTCTAGGATATTTTTTCCATTACTGTTCACCAAATAGGTGACAGAATTATATCAAAGCTAAGCATGCTCAGTCATCACTAGCGTATTCTGGCTTAGTGATGCCTTTAGCTTTTTCTAATTTAAATTTGTTTGCAAACTGAGGTTTCTCTCAGTCCAGTGTCAGCTCTCTCTTATGCACACAAGGTACTTCTTTGACTACATATGAATTTACACATAGATAACAAGTCCAACATTAAAATGCAAGATTATTAAATATGTCTTGCATATCAAAATAACTTAATGTCACTTGAATACCTTGATATATGGATCAGGTCATTCTAATAGTCTAGTTCAGACAGAAAAAATATAAACATTTAAAGTTGCTTCATTTCTGAAATCTATAATAGATTCAAACAGTTAAGCTACAAGGCACATTTTAATTAATGTGGAGATGTTCCCAGCATGATTAATTAATAATCAGTCAGGAGAATCGAGTCACATGAATAATCAGATGCTGGATTCCATCCTGATGGTTTGGGCTTTGTAAGTAAAGTATCATTTTTCTACATAGATTTTTCTCACCTGATCCACCTGATAGTGCCTACTGTAGTGGCAACCTGGAAATTAGTAAACACCTGAATCTTTGAATAATTGACACCAGTGTCTAATGTAATGTGATGCTTTGTATTGATTATTGTTATTTTATTTTATCATTAGTATATGTAGACTAACTAAAGACTTTGTTTGAACTGAAATGGTGGATAAATCACGCAAAATAAATCAATAAATTTTGGTCAAATGCACATAGTTACCTAAGAGTAGAACCATTTAAATCTATGGAGACAGGTGTTTTAAGAAAAAAAACAGCCTCATAATTTGTTCTAATGCCAAAGCATGGCTTGGAATTTGCAAATGCATTTGAGTGGGTATCTCCTCAGTACAAAATGTCTTAGCCACTTATTCTTCTTGCATAATAAAAATATTTAGCATTTAGAGTCTATCAACAAATGGTAACATCATTTCATGTTATCTGGCCTTTGTAACTCTTTAAAAAGCACTAGAAGCATAATGACATAATTAGTAGTGGTTGGGGTATTTTGCCTAGATGTCTTTTATTCGTTTTCCTTTATTAAAACAGGGGAGAATGCATTTTGTAGATTAAATCAATGGAAAGACGTCATAGGAATTAAGGTATTGAGACTTAGATTTACATATACCTGGACTGAGGTTTTTTTTCTTGCTTTATTTTTTCTGCTTCTTTTTAATTAATAAAGCTTTGCTGTGGATCCTGTTTTGTTTTTGAAACTTGAATGGCCACAGCAGTTTGTGACATTTCTTAAATAAAATGCCCAATAAAAACCACACAATTTCTCATGGTTAAAAATATGTGTGCATTCATAAAATCAATGCAAATATTTCTATTAAGAGATTAAAAATAAATGTAACATAGATCTGACACATGTGCCTTGAAAATAACTAGCTGGACACAATTAAGTTTTATTCAAAGAATGAAAATTATTTCAATAGTTAATTATGCACTGAAAAGTATGTACAATATACTTGAGCTTTCAGTATATTAAGCAGATTGATTCTCCCTGATATTGAAATTCTCTGTCAATTTCAACAGAATTCAGATACTTAAATGTTTGTAGCCTTATGTAACATGATGGTGTCCTATGATAAGCATATCTATAGATTTCAAATTGAAAATCTTATATCTGACAGCTTTTTTACAAGCAAACAAGTTAAACAAAAATAGATTTCTTTCTTGGTAATTTTTATAACACTTCTGAATGATAAATAATAAAACAGAAAAAAGTACCATATTTTCAAGTTTATAAAACACATGAACCATAAACTAATTAGCTTATTGAAAACTAAAAAAATTGAAAAAGGTAAATACGACACTTGCAAATTCTTGGCTATGTTAACCAGACACATTAATCGCATTTTAGCCAAGGGTTGTACAAATGCAGCCAATGAGATTATATACTTATTACTTGAGCCAATTCAGATGGCAGCACGATCTCAGATTGTCTTATTATATAACACAACTCCATCTTTATGAAATCTTAACATATTTTATCATACAATTGTCCTATTTGTACATCTTGTTACTATTATTGCTAATATTAATAATCATTACATTAACCTACCACCTGATTCCAATTGACTCTGGATGGTTTACAAATTATTAATTTAAAAACAAGTAACAATACAAAAAGCACAAAAACAACACAAAACAAAGGAACAGTTACGGCAGAGAAAACAAACAAGGAAAACGAAGAAAGGGGGCATCAATCATCCTCCGGAAAGGCCTGGCTGAATAGCTACTTCTTCCAAATAGGAGTAAAATGGGAGGGGAATTTAAATTTCAAGGAGAATCACATACCAGAGGGTATTTAGAGAAAATCTGGGGTGACATTGCTTAATCAATGGAAATCAACACACACCAAACCTTCCAAATCAAACCAGGCCAGAGGTAGTATTCAGCAGGTTCTGACCAGTTCTGGAGAACCAGTAGCGGAAATTTTGAGTAGTTTGGTATACCACCTCTGCCTGGCCCTGCCCCCATCTATTCTTTGCCTCCCAAGTCTCAGCTGATCAGCTGGGTCTTCTTTTGTTGCCCTGCATAGGAGAATGGAACTGGAAAGCAGGTTAGTGGTGTGGGAAGAGAATGGAGATTTTACAGTATCCTTCCCCTGGAGTGGTGTGGGAACTGAGATTTTACAGTATCCTTCCTCTGCCACGCCCCACAAGCCACGCCCATAAAACCGGTAGTAAAAAATTTGAATCCCACCACTGAACCAAACAGATAGCTAATGAAACCATCAGAATTTACAGAATGTGTTGTTCCTATCTTACATATGTGTCTGAAACAAAAAGAAGTCGTCTGATGTATTAAGACAATAATTGCTTTGGATAGTGAGAAAGGCAGATATAAATTTAATACATACATAATCACTACAAATAAGTGCTTTTCTGCATTGTCAGGCACCACCATACCCCAAAGTTAGACAGATCAAAAATTATCTCTTTATCTAATTTATAATTGTTCCTTGAACGGCTTTCTCCTCTAAATCTTTCCCTCCAAATGTATAACCAAGTACTCAGCATTCCATCCTTCCGAAGTCGGCAAAAATGAGGACACAGATTGTTGAGGGCAATAGGCTGACTCTCTAAACTGCTTAGAGAGGGCTGTGAAGCACTGTGAAGAGGTACACAAGTCTAAGTGCTATCGCTACTTACTATAGTATTTAATATAAAATTATATAAAATAATACATCTCACATATCTACACATATATAAGGGTGCTATGCAAATTCCCAGTGAATCAATAATACAGTTTGTGTATTGTGCCATGTCTACAAAGTAAAATGTATAATCTTGGGATTATACAAATCAGAGATTGACAGGTTATGGACCCTGAAATAATATTGTGTTTTAAATTCCCATACTCACTCGCACTGATAATGTTACTAGTTGGGTCATGAAATATCTGTAAGCAAACAACCAAGTTCAGACATCCTGAAGAACTCCAAAGTTAAAATTCTCAGAGTGCATTATAAAGTCACTTAAAGCAACATCAATACCATTTAGTACACTGAATAGAATACAAAGATAGAAAGCAATAAAAGACACTATCCAAACAGAGTTGTCTTAAGGTACGGCTATGCTGACCAATGTGTCTGCTAGACTTGCTTCCTTGGGGAGGGCATCAGAAACATGGAGGTATATATGTATAAATATATTTCTAAACTTAAATTCAAAAGCTATTCGAAGAATGAATATTGTATTAATGGTTTTTTTGGAAATCATACTTGTCAGTGGTTTTCCTGTTTCAGAGACAGGATTACATACTTGACATCTCTAAATTTCTTGAACTGACTGCAGATTTAAAGCTGTTCTTCTGTCTCTGATTAGTCAGGAAACAGTTGTCTCAGAAAAGGAAGAACACACTGCTACTTGTTTTATCAAACTCTAATTGCATACACTCACGAATGAATGTGTTACATTCTCTCCTTTAAAAGACATATTATTTTACTTAAATGCCTTGGTATATTTTGTTTGAATTTGCTATTTTGAATAAACATCTTTTTGGTCTAACTACTCTACAGAGACTGATAAGTTTAATTTTTCAGTATGTACAAGACATAAAATAGTATAAAACTGCAGAACTTAACAGAGCAGAATGACAGAATGACAAGAGTTAGAAGGAACCTTAGAGGTCTTTTAGTCCAACCCCCTGCTCAGGCAGGAAGCCCCATACCATTTCAGACAAATGATTGTCCAAACTTTTCTTTAAAACTTCCAGTGTTGGAGCATTCGCAATGTCTGGAGGCAAGTTGTTTCACTGATCGATTATTCTAACTGTCAGGAAACTTCTCCTTAGTTCTAGGCTGCTACTCTCCTTAATTGTTTTCTATCCATTGCTTTTTGTCCTGCCTTCTGGTGCTTTGGAGAATAGGTTGACTGCCTCTTCTTTGTGGCAGCCCCTGAGATATTGGAACACTGCTATCATATCACCCTTAGTCCTTCTTTTCATTAAACTAGACATACCCAATTCCAGCAACCATTCTTTATGTGTTTTAGCCTCCAGTCCACTAATCACTTTGGTTGTTTTGCATTCTTTCTAGAGTCTCAACATCTTTTTTACATTGTGGCGACGAAAACTGGAAGCAGTAGTTAAAATATTAAATGGTGTAGGATAAAGATTAGTCAGATAATTCCTATCCTACTCCTCTCAGTTTCAAAAGGGAGACTAAACTGCAGGGGAGCTGCATTCTAGGCAAGTGCGGAAAAACATCTCTTTGACTTATGAAAGCACAACAATGACCATTTTTCTGTCTTCTTTCCTATATATCTGCAAGTTGTTTATGCTTCCTCTTTTCTTTTTGTTTTTTTTTAAAAACAGGATTAATTTTCTATTGTCTGTGACCCACCTGCAAATGTTCAATAGTGAGTCCAATGTAAGTGTTCCTCTGTTATGAAAATCCATAAGACTGTTGTTCTTGGAGGTTATGGATTATACGGGCACACTATAAGGAGACACTAAAAGATTTCCTATGCTGTGAGCTGGCAGATGAAATGTATTACTTTTGATTCTGCTGACCTCTCAAGATACACCTGACATCCTTAAGCTTTAGCATATTTTAATATTAAAATAATATTAATATTAAATTAAATTAATATTAGCATATTAAGCCTGCCCACATGCTTTTATCTTTCTTGGTGACTTCAATCTACCTCATATTAACTGGACCCTTAATGAATGTACAACTAAGCCCACACATGCAACCTTCCACAATGCAGTAACAAATCTGGGACTAGAACAACTAGTAACCAACAAAACTAGACTTAACAACTGCCTCGATCCCATCTTCTGCAATAGTTTGAATTCAATTTATGGAATACAAATTAAAGAACCCTTTTCCAACAATGACCACAACATGATTGACTTTTATCTCAACATATGTCCACACAAAAATCATCACAATGATGGAATCCCCAATTATAACTTCAAAAAAGGCAACTATGATTTTATAAATAATGATCTCTCATCCCTTGATTGGCAATTTCTATTCATTGGATGCAATACTGTAGAAGACTATTACAACATATTTTTACTTGAAGTCAAAAGAGTCATCAAACTACATGTACCAATAACAACTCCCCAACCAAGCAAAAAAACAGATTATCCATAACAATAAGGAAGCTTCAATCCAAAAAGAAATCACTTTGGCGGAAAAACAAATCTGGTCATGTTGCCAACTTCAAAAGATGATACAAAAATTTATGCCACCAGATAAAGACTGAATGCACCAATTATCACATTAAACAAGAAGAAAACCTTCTATGCACCAGTTCCACCCACGCTTTCTAACAAACTAAAAGACTCAAGGTCCATCCCACCCCTGAAAGTACCTAAAGATAAAGACTGCAACAATGAGACTATTAAAGCCAACCTCTTTAACACATTCTTTGGCTCAGTATTTGTAAACAATGGATCATGCCCAGTATTTCCTAGTCGAACCACAGACAACTACAATGATCTAATACATATCGATTTTACAGAAGACAATGTTGAAAAAGCACTATGCAATCTAAAACCATCTCTATCTATTGGACCGGACGGAATATGTGCCTACTTCTTAAAAAAACTATCCACTGCCATAGCCAAACCTTTAAGCATAATCTTTGAAAATCTTTCAGGACCAGCTTCTTACCAAAACTATGGTCACAAGCCATGGTCATCCCCATCTTCAAAAAGGGAGACCCCAGCCTACTTGAACATTACAGACCAATCTTTTTATGTTGCATCACCTGTAAAGTCATGGAATCAATTATTAACCAATCCATCATCCTCCACTTAGAAACAAACAACCTACTCTCTAATAAACAATTTGGTTTCAGGAAAAAACTATCATATAAACTGCAACTCTTACACTGCAAAAACATACGGACTACAAAACTCAATCAGGGCAAAGCAATAGAAGCAATCTACATAGACTTTTGTAAAGCCTTTGATTCAGTGATACACAACAAACTACTCCTAAAACTAAAATCTTACGGTCACCTGCATAACTGGATAGAATCATTCCTGTCAAACAAACAACAAATGGTCAAAACTGGGAGCATCCTATCAAATTCTGTACCTGTCAACAGTGGTGTCCCCCAAGGCAGTGTTCTAGGACCAATTCTTTTCATACTCTACATAAATGACCTCTGTGATCATATTAAGAGCAACTGCATTCTCTTCGCTGATGATGTAAAGCTATTCAACACCACAGGCAATACTGCTACCCTTCAAAAAGACCTTGACTATTTATCAGAATGGTCAAAAAAATGGCAACTTCACATCTCAACAAATAAATGCTCTGTCCTACATATTGGCAAAAAAAAAAAATCAGAAAATAAAATACAGGCTGAATAGTCAAGACCTTGTTGAGGACCCAAACTCTGTCAAGGATCTTAGAGTACTCATCTCTAATGATCTAAGTGCTAGAGCCCACTGTAACTACATAGCCAAAAAGGCGTTAAGAGTTGTTAACCTAATCTTACATAGCTTTTTCTCTGGTAATATTACACTAATAACTAGAGCATACAAAACATTTGCTACATCAATACTCGAATACAGCTCATCAGTCTGGAACCCACATTACATATCTGATATTTGAAAAATAGTTGAGAAAGTCCAGAAATATTTCACAAGAAGAGTTCTTCTCTCCTCTACTCGTGCAGAATACCTTATGCTACCAGACTCGAAATTCTAGACCTTGAAAACCTAGAACTACGCCGCCTTCGGTCTGATCCAAATATAGTATATAAAATCATACATTGCAATGTCCTACCTGTCAATGAATACTTCAGCTTCAACCATAACATGAGAGCAAACAATAGATGCAAACTCAAGGTTAATCGCACCAAACTTGATTGCAGGAAATACGACTTCAGCAATGTCTGAAGTCAATGTCTGGAATACTCTACCTGACTCTGTGGTTTCTTCACCAAACCCCAAAAACTTTAACCTTAGACTGTCTACTATTGACCTCACCCCTTTCCTAAGAGATCTGTAGGGGGCGTGCATAAGCGCACCAATGTGCCTACCATCCCTGTCCTATTGTTTCTTTTATTTTTTATTTTTCTTATATGTATCCATGTATTCATAACTATGTTTTTACTTATACCTATTATCTTGTAAGCAATTGACTATATATATATATATATATATATATACTTTGTATTACAACACCCTGTTAAGCCCCAATTAAGGGAGAAAGCATACTGCTTTCTTTTCTGTCTTTCGGCTCATCACCAGAGACCATACCAACAGAAAGCTATTTGTTTCGTTGCCTTTTGTTTACATGTGTGTAAGGTTTTTTTTTTAAGCTGATAATTTTAAATAATAAATAAGGGAGACTAGTATAGATCTATTTCGAGCTAGTTAGCTCTCTTCAGCTAGCCATACCCTTACTGGGATTCGAACCAGGGAAGTATTACATGTGAGGCAGTTGTAATTGCCACTACACCACTGGTTCTCTCCTTATCAGCTCAGGCAGGGGAATAAGTATATACTTTGTATTACAACACCCTGTTAAGCCCCAATTAAGGGAGAAAGCATACTGCTTTCTTTTCTGTCTTTCGGCTCATCACCAGAGACCATACCAACAGAAAGCTATTTGTTTCGTTGCCTTTTGTTTACATGTGTGTAAGGTTTTTTTTAAGCTGATAATTTTAAATAATAAATAAGGGAGACTAGTATAGATCTATTTCGAGCTAGTTAGCTCTCTTCAGCTAGCCATACCCTTACTGGGATTCGAACCAGGGAAGTATTACATGTGAGGCAGTTGTAATTGCCACTACACCACTGGTTCTCTCCTTATCAGCTCAGGCAGGGGAATAAGTATATACTTTGTATTACAACACCCTGTTAAGCCCCAATTAAGGGAGAAAGCATACTGCTTTCTTTTCTGTCTTTCGGCTCATCACCAGAGACCATACCAACAGAAAGCTATTTGTTTCGTTGCCTTTTGTTTACATGTGTGTAAGGTTTTTTTTAAGCTGATAATTTTAAATAATAAATAAGGGAGACTAGTATAGATCTATTTCGAGCTAGTTAGCTCTCTTCAGCTAGCCATACCCTTACTGGGATTCGAACCAGGGAAGTATTACATGTGAGGCAGTTGTAATTGCCACTACACCACTGGTTATTTATTATTTAAAATTATCAGCTTAAAAAAAACCTTACACACATGTAAACAAAAGGCAACGAAACAAATAGCTTTCTGTTGGTATGGTCTCTGGTGATGAGCCGAAAGACAGAAAAGAAAGCAGTATGCTTTCTCCCTTAATTGGGGCTTAACAGGGTGTTGTAATACAAAGTATATACTTATTCCCCTGCCTGAGCTGATAAGGAGAGAACCAGTGGTGTAGTGGCAATTACAACTGCCTCACATGTAATACTTCCCTGGTTCGAATCCCAGTAAGGGTATGGCTAGCTGAAGAGAGCTAACTAGCTCGAAATAGATCTATACTAGTCTCCCTTATTTATTATTTAAAATTATCAGCTTAAAAAAAAACCTTACACACATGTAAACAAAAGGCAACGAAACAAATAGCTTTCTGTTGGTATGGTCTCTGGTGATGAGCCGAAAGACAGAAAAGAAAGCAGTATGCTTTCTCCCTTAATTGGGGCTTAACAGGGTGTTGTAATACAAAGTATATACTTATTCCCCTGCCTGAGCTGATAAGGAGAGAACCAGTGGTGTAGTGGCAATTACAACTGCCTCACATGTAATACTTCTCTGGTTCGAATCCCAGTAAGGGTATGGCTAGCTGAAGAGAGCTAACTAGCTCAAAATAGATCTATACTAGTCTCCCTTATTTATTATTTAAAATTATCAGCTTAAAAAAAAACCTTACACACATGTAAACAAAAGGCAACGAAACAAATAGCTTTCTGTTGGTATGGTCTCTGGTGATGAGCCGAAAGACAGAAAAGAAAGCAGTATGCTTTCTCCCTTAATTGGGGCTTAACAGGGTGTTGTAATACAAAGTATATACTTATTCCCCTGCCTGAGCTGATAAGGAGAGAACCAGTGGTGTAGTGGCAATTACAACTGCCTCACATGTAATACTTCCCTGGTTCGAATCCCAGTAAGGGTATGGCTAGCTGAAGAGAGCTAACTAGCTCGAAATAGATCTATACTAGTCTCCCTTATTTATTATTTAAAATTATCAGCTTAAAAAAAACCTTACACATATATATATATATATATATATATTTATTTATGCTGGTTGTGTTACAACTAAAGTCAATTCTGTTGACTCTGCACTGACTCAATGGTGGTCTCTTATCAAATATAGAAGTGTTCCACTTAAGAAATATTACTGAATTTATTAATATTGAGAGTAGGACACTGACCCACATTAGCACAAGTACTCTTCTGTATATGACAGAAATAATACTGTGGTGCTATTTAGAGGTCTCAGAAGAGTTATGAAAGAGATCCTTGGGGCAGTAAGGAAAAGATTTAGCTTGTCATTCTGGACATCTAAATCAAAGACTCTTCATTTGACTTCTTGTGAAGCTCTATTGGGAGCAAATGATATTAGGAATGGAAATGGGAAGCCTCAGAAAAGTTATTGTTGTATGCTTTTTCCAGGAGAAAATAAACCTATCAGCAAAAATAAACTAAGCCATCAACCCACCCACTCTAAAGATTTGATTTGATCAAGATTGCAGATGGCAAATTCTTCAAATGGTTGGTTATGGAAAGTTAATCGGTAATAACTAACAAACCCTCCAAGGCTTTATTGAGATTAGATTTGCTTTTTTCTCCCATTACTTTCCTTGTGCTGCAAGCTAAAAAAACAAATCCCAAACCAATCTAAAGGCTAAGAACAGTATCATTCCCCATTGCATGGTTCCTCTGGTGCTTTTCAGTGATTTCCAAAACATAGTTTCGAATAAAAGAATTTCCTAATGTTGATGCAATGCTACAAAAGTATGATCTTGGCCTTCTCTTTAATTTGCAATTTACAGTGGCATCTCTGTTTAAATTTACTAGTTTTTATTTCTAACTTAAACAACTCTTCTGTGTGAATTATACATATCACTGTTTACTAGATAGATAGATAGATAGATAGATAGATAGATAGATAGATAGATAGATAGATAGATAGATAGATAGATAGATGGATGGATGGATGGATGGATGGATGGATGGATGGATGGATGGATGGATGGATGGATGGATGGATGGGTGGGTGGGTGGGTGGGTGGGTGGGTGGATGGATGGATGGATGGATGGATGGATGGATGGAGACCGAGACATACCCAAACACACATTCACTTAGATGACAGCACCTTGTGACATTGTTGAGACTTTGAACTAAGGAAGATTGAGCTAGATTTGGATGAATATCACTCCCAAGAAACAATCCTTCATGTTTCATAGTCTCTTCCAAGTAAGAATGCAAAGGAGTCTACTCCAGATAAATGATATCCTCAAGATACCAATGTATCTAGATATCAAGAGCAGCAATCTAGCACCTAAGCCGACTCTGCTAGCAGTGATCCAGAAAATGTGCAGGATGAATCAGATGATGGAGGCCCTTAGATCCACCAAGCTCAATAATAATGTGTCGTGAACTCCAAAAAGCTGATGAAAGGCACTCATCTTAGCTTGCCTGTGGTAAGTGATAACTATGCAGCCACTGGCAGCCAATTTATCATTTGGAAACAACAGTTTTGACCTGAGCTTAATGCTTTCATATCTCTGAATATTGTATGCTGATTGTTTAAAATGGATGGCCATATAAATAAATAAATAACTTTTAAAAAGAAATATCTTTCTCTGATAACTGGACATTTTAATTGCTTTGTACTTTGTTTAAGCTCTAATTTGGCTTTGTACTCCCACAACAAGGCAATGCTTCCATGTTGCTGCCCAGCAAAATACAGTACTTTGAAAAGTGCACAAATGCATGATTCACAGAAGACTTCAATTTTTACACACAATGCAAACCAGACTGTTTGAATCTGGGAAACAAATATTGCAACCATTAGTTCAATGTCATTCAGTAGAGAAAAATAGTACTGAGAGAGACTATGGGGTTGTCATAGCAATTTATGGGACAAAATTCATCAATAACCATCTTTTAGTCTTGAACAAAAGACACAGAGATCTCAGAAAGAAACATACTTAATAACATATGTTAGAAACATAGAAACATATTATCTTATTTCTTTTTGCTGAAGAAATAAAAACTAGTATATCTAATTTAATACACTTAAAATTGACATTTTCCCCTAAAAGACATGCTTCATCTGATGGCATGATATATAAATTAATTTTTGTAAAAAAATTTGAATTAGAGAAATTACTATATATAAGCATATTTCAACATTCAAAATTGTATAAGTTTTGGGAGATAAATGCAAAACATTTCCAGCAGCTGAAAAATGAGTATTAGGGTTTTAGAAAATATCAGGCAAATTACTTGAAATGTTTCTTGAAATACTGTAGGTACTTATTCACTAGAATTTATCTGTAGCACAAGTAGCTTGACTATTCAACTTGTGCCAAAATCTGATGGATCAGAGCCCAGGGTTTTAGATTGTACTCTAACCTTTCCAACCCATATTTGCCTGTGATTGCAGTAATCAGAACTGGCAAGCATTATAGGAACAAGATTAAAATTCACAAAGCTAAATCCTGACATACAATATTCTGAGAAAATAATGAACAGTAACACTCCTCAAGAGACAGAAGCATATCGTCCACAGATCATGAAACCGATATGTTTTTATTATTTTATTTTATTTATAAGTTGCCTGATTCTGGGGAATGCTTTATAACTAAAATGCCAGCATATAATACATACTTGCAAAGAAAAAATATGCAGGGGAGTAAGGTTATGTCAAGCAGAAAAACTGTCTAGAGTTGCTAACAACCCATTCTAATCAGTCAGAACTCCATCCCCTGAAATTGTCTATCAAGATTTAGGTTATTGCTATAGAGTTTGTTCTCTCTATCCAAAAGACGGGAGATCCTATGATTCTCCATAAGTTATTCAACTACTAGCAGCTCCAGCAAGCAAGGCCAAATGGGTGCTGAGGCTTAATATTCAACATCTACGGAGCCATGTTTGCTATTTTTGACTCAACACAAAGCAAAATATAATATTAAATATCTCAAATGGTAACTTTAAAAATTCAAATAGCATTTTCTGATGAAAACCTACAAGAATCTCAACAGGGGCCAACTAGTAGAAACATTTGAGTTATTGACCAGAAACCCTTTCCAAAACTGCTTATTTTATAGCAGAGGAAAATATAGGCCTACATTTAGAAGAACTTTACATTATATAATCCAAAGCAGGCACAAATTCACAAATTAACCATTTTATTTGAATTTAACAGTGAGGTTTAACATGAATTGCCTACAACACTTATCCATCATGAAAATAGTGTATTTTCCCTTTCTTTGAGTACCCTGGATATGCATGTCAACAAACTTTATATAATACCATTAAAAACATTCTAGTTTTTAGAACGCTAATTGTTTGAGTTTATTTTAAATGATCAAAGGCTTTCTTGAGTCACGACAGAAACCCCATACAGCTTCAGTTCTGTTCTTTTCAACATCTTGTAGCCATTAAGAGGCTGCTTGCCTCCCTCACACATAACCTAATGCTGTGTTATGAGGTATTCCATCTTGTTACAAAAAGGAGACAATTTTCAGGATCTTTATATTGTAAAAAAACTACCAATTTTTTTATGCACTGGGAAATCCAGAAAGCATATTTAGTTAGTCAACTGCTGGAGCCTTAGGACCCCTAGAAGCCATCATGTTATTAAATAAATATATGAGCCTGGAGCAAACCAGGAAAGTGAGTGTAGCAATTTCTGACTATTATCTTCGCAATACTGAAGTCTAGAGATACCTATTAAAAATAAACATAATCTTAAAACATGCAGGCATGAACATCCCCACTTCTGCTTGACACATCTCGTCAAGACTTACAATGCTGTCTTATGCATACAATAGTTATTCTAAAGTCAACCAAGTCCACTGATTTTCAGCCTATAAGCCAGGGGTGTCAAACTTAAGGCCCTTGGGCCACACCCAGCTCACGGGGTCTTAGATCTGGCCTGTGGGGCCATCCTGGAAACAGCAAAGGATCAGCCCATGGTGCCTGTGCATGCCCCCCCCCAGGTTCCATTTTTGCTGTCAGAGAGCTGCAGGAGGCCATTGCAGCTGAAAACGGAGCTGGGGGAGGCTGCATGTGGACCCCCCGAGCTCTCTTTTCGCTGGCAGAGGGCTAGCAAAACAAACTAAAAGCAAAACAAAACAAAAAAAGAAATGTTTCCCTTTTTGCATTTGAGCATCCAAGAAGGGACAGGAAAGGAGACAGTGAAAGAGGAAAGACAAAGAAAAAGAAAGATGGGAAGAGAGCAAGGAAGGAAAAATAAGGACAGAGGGGAAGGAAGAAGGAAGGAGAAGGAAGAAGGAAGGAAAAAAAGAAAAGGAAGGAGATTATAAGGAGAGGGAGGGTGGGAGAGTCTGAGGGAAGTCTTGTCTTAGCACTTGGCCACCACAAGTGCCCCCAACACAAGAGATGTTGAGTTGGTAATGCCTACCCTGGCCGTACAATCCCAGCCTCCCAAAGTCAAACACAACCCTTATGCAGCCCTCTATGAAATTGAGTTTGACACTCCTGCTATAAGTTATGAAGTTCCTAATGTTTATAGAAATTGCTGACTTGGAAGATGTATAGACATTTTCTTCCTTTCTTTACATATACTCTATTACTCTCATTTCCTGTCATTAACAATTTCTGAATTCACTCTTTGATCTTCACAGATCAACTGATCAGGTTATCAACTCACTTGCAAGAAATATATTATGTGATTTCTTGTCACAGAGAGTAATAGAAAATCAGTGGTCCATTTTCTGTTGGCATCTTAGTGAAAGTGAATAAAATGGCAGTGCTTTTTGCAATTCGGTGGATTATATTTTTTGTGACAATCTGTTTTCATGTCCCACTTTACACACACTATCATAGTCTTTCTTTACACTTTTTTAAATAGCACTTCAAGATTTCTTTATCGTCAGTCCAAGTCAATGGAGAGTAAAAGTGGACAGAAAAAAAGAAGTAATGTGTTTGATATTTTGATATTTACTATAGAACGTATTTTGAAAATCTCAATGCTATCTTTACAAAGATTGAAAGTAAGAAAATTCACAGTGCTTTAAAAACAAATAAATTAAGTGCAACTTAAATGCAACTGCTACAATCTGTCTATCAACTACTTTAAGAGCCATTGTGGCTGAAAAATATACCTCATATAATCACATAGAAAATATATGGTTAGCTTCCAGAACTTGTTACAAAAAGTGCTGGTAATAGTTCATTAGGCCAAATGTATGAATAGATGAAAAACAACAAAGTATGAGTAGATGAAGAGCTCATTTCTGAATGAAAAAGAAACGTGAATGCAATAATAACTCTCCTGGCACCACCTCACCAACCAAGAGCGGGAGAAAACAGAAGCTACTCGGTGCATTGCATTTGAAGCAGTGGTGAATTTCAAATTTTTTTACTACTGGTTCTGTGGGCGTGGCTTGGTAGATGTAGCAAGGGAACGATACTGTAAAATCTCCAGTCAGAAGTGGTATTTGCTGATTCTCTAAATTACTCAAAATTTCCGCTACCGGTTCTCCAGAAGTAAGGAAGTAAAGGAAGTAAGGAAAATATAACTACCTTTCTGAAATTGCTATCAAGTTTGCTAATCAGAGTTTGAGATTAGCTTCATCCAAAATTTTTGTGCTGTATAAAACTTTTATAAAACTCTCAGTTGATCTACTTGTATATTAAAATTTCCAATGGAAATTTATTTTCCATATCTTACAATGATTGAATTATTGCTTATGAATATGTAGACATATTCCATATGAACATGTAGACATATTCACATCATTAAATATCAATTTCTGCAAAGTCTGAATTGATATATCTGAAATATCTGACTTTCAGCTGCTTTTTTTTCTCTCCACAGATGGCTCTCTTTCAATACTGCAATGTTGTGTAGGTAGTACAGCTGCATATTTTTTCAAAACTCTTGACATATTTGGAACATCCGTTTTCTATCCCTTGCTTTGTGCCCATTTTGAATTGCATATCCCCCCCCCCCTCAAAAAATTCAGCCTTTAAAAATTCAGCATTTAGTTATGCATTGGAAAAATTTCATGTAGCAAAACGAAGTCAAAAACTGTTGGATACAATGGATAAGCACTCAATACCAACTGTCCTTACTATAATTCAATGCATTCAACAAATCTTACAAAATGACACCTTCAGGATATTTGCTTTGTAGTCCTAATCATTTTAGGCTTTTCAGATTATTTATTAATCACTTTAAAACTCAATTTAACCCTTGCAACTTTTTTCAGAACAGATTAATGATATGTTTATGAATGTGAACATATTATGATTGATTCACAAAGAAGTAAAAGCTCTGGGAGAAATTAACCCAGAGATTGTCCAGTTTGAAACAAAAACCATGATTAGCTTGCTTATTCAACTAGCTGTCAGACTTCCCTTTGTATAGTCCATACTGGAAATAGCTAGTCCAACATGTAAGAGTACTAATTAATATTATTAATTAGACAGTAGGCTAAAATTTCATCACAAGGATTCCAGAGTACCCTATGGAAAGTAGAACACTCTGCATCTGGTTATTTTCTTGGTAACTGTTAAAATGTTAAATTAGTATAAAAAGTAACCTGAGTATTGGCTCAGCCTGAGCAATTATTGGCTTACGATGCTCTATGCAAGATTTAAACATGCAAGTATATTTATTTACCACACTGAAAACATTTGAGATATTCAGCTAGTGAAGACAATGTAGCAAAACCATGGTTAGTCAAAAGGTTGGTGGTGTGGCACCCCAGAGAGTGTATCAAATTCTCCATTTCCATTTACAAAAGTAAATAACGAATTTATGATGATAAATGACAGTTGTAGAAAATTGAGGTAGTAACACTCCTACAAAAGGAATCCATTTAAAAAATTTTACCTAGATACATGTAAGAATCTTCTCCATCAACAATTGGTTTCACCCAGGTTGACCGAGGAGCAGCGGCTGTTCTCAATTTGAGACCAACAGGGGGATACAACATAAATGCAATTTCAATTACTTGAATCTTAGTCAGGCTTATGGTTTTTAAACCAGAATCTGAAAAAAACACAGATTATTTTTTATGATCAACAACTATTTCAATGGCATATTATTTTATTTATTTATGTAATTCATTGCCACAAGATGTGGAACTAGTTAAAAGAGAAATAAGATGGAGAATAAGCACATTACTGTCATCTCACATAGCTACAGCATATAGTGCATGATTTTCCAATTCATCGGTGTGATAGCATTAAGCTGATACTAGAAAATAAGAGAACAAGTTGTTGCCAGGTTTTCATATGAGGAATTGAATATACAGTATATATGTATTACATTAGTCAGGGCATCCATTCAAATTAAAAGGAAGTCAGATGAGGAGGAAAAATACACGATTGCTAGCCATCTTGCAGTTTATCATATAACATTTACAACCATCATGTTTCTTCTAATATTTGCCCCTCAGCAATTTCCAAACACACCCCTGTTGTGGTGCATGGCACACCAACTAATATTATTCCAACTTCTGAGCTAAATTATGATAAACTGGGTGGGAACATTTTGTAACTGTAATTTCTTTGCTTTTACATTTCTTTACCAGAATTTGGTTCTGAAAATATTATTCTATAATCATAGACACGTGTTTACCATAGTCAGAGATATCAGAAGGTCATAAGACAATCATGATAATATGAAATTTCCAAGATGAGCTTTACTACCTCTGATATTCCTTGTAATAAGCATGCAACATTTGACGAATGAAATTAAAATCTTTACCCACTATGTTACACACATACACACACACACACACTGAGGTGTTTAATATTTTTCTTACCATAATAAATACAAACCTTTATGCTATATAAAGAAAAGATAACATATGAAGTAACTCGTAACAGCTGTATTGTACAAAATATCATATGTAAACTTGCAATATAATATAAAACTATTCAGTTTAGCATATATATTTTAAGAATCCAAATTTGAGAAGCTGAGTACTCTTGTTAAACTGAACCCTAATTCGTATCTTAAACTATCAAGTAGAAACAGATTGCTATTCTGGTCCAGGTTGAGGTGGGCTGAAATAAATTAAGTTACATTTTAGCCAAAAGTTCTGGTCCAAACTAATTAAATGAATGTCAATAACTCCTAAATATATAAATTCTGAAAATATTACTACAGAAACCATTTTAGTAATGGGGTTTATTTTCTCCAGTATGAAATAACTAAATGTCATATATTTTTGTCACATCATTTTTATTGAACGGTCCAGTTCATTAGTAATAAAAATGGTAAACACAGCCATTCATTCATCAAACTGAAAACTACTGTATTCATATACTAAGAAAAGGAAAAGCAACATACACTGCCTTTATTCCTAAATTAATGAAGCATCTGTTGTTTAATTATAATGTCTTTTTACATAGAAATATATCTATAAGCACATTAATGAAGATTCATACGGTCAAGACTAACAGCTGAAAGGTGAAATTGTTTTTAAAAAGTCATTTCAAGGCATGTCAGCAAAGGTTTCTAATTAGGAAAAACAAATAAAAGAAGTTAGAACTGCTAGTTTGGAGAATATAGCACCTTTCTTCTGCCAAAATACACTCCCGTTATGGTTCTGTAACAGAAGGGAAAGGATGGGATTGCAATATGTGAACACGTTATGCAAGAGCTAACAATACTTCCCAGATCCTATTAACTGTTTATGAAGTGCCATTTCACATACTGTAACTTGGACTGAAGCTTTGACCAGGAGAATATGATTAGAGTTACTGCATTGATGCATGTTCATGGATAGCATCAAAATAAAAGGGGAAAAAAACTGACAAAAAAAGTAGGAGTAGAAAATTAGAAAGCCTTCAAATATGAAGAAAAGACCATTATTTTTTGAATTAAAAAGTCTGTTTACAATCGGCTAAAATATTATGAATATTTATATCGTTTTATTCGGTAGGTGTGATATAATATAAATTTGTAACATTCAAAATGTTTCAGTGTTTAGGCATTCACATTTTAAGAAGCTTGTTTTGGGATTAAGACAAAACTTAGTGCTTTGAGTGCATGCTCCAACTTATTTAATTGGATGTTGTGTTGGGATTTATGGCTGAATTGCTTTTCTTCAACCTTCTTCTAGCCTAACCATCAGAGTGGCAGGAACTAGTTATATCCCTGCTGCTATGGGTGATAGAGTGTTGAGAAAAAACAGCAGTTAAGCACATGGCCATGCAGAAGATTGCTTGTAGTTGCATTCCTGCCAAACTACTTGGCAAGTTGTAGCTTTTATTATTATTATTTTTTTAAAGTCTTTACTATAGGAAAGCTTCAGGTCATGTTGGTGGGTGGTTGCAATTTCTACTGGGTTTCACAGAAAAATGTTGCTAATGCTGTTGAGCCTGTGTAAAAGCATAAATTAATACCATGTTAATTTAGTTGTTTTGAGCTTTGTTATACTTTTCTGTACTTATTACTATGCTGAATTTCTAAACAGTGTCATAAAATGCCAAAATGGAAGATTCTGCATCGCCTCTTGTCCTCCTGTGCTGCTAAAAAATTTTCTTTAACTTCTGCTGTGTGTATGGTTATATGTTTGTTGATGGCTAAGAATGTGGCTATGTATAAAGTTATATGAGACTGTTCTCACCCTCTTGTGAGCTTTCTGAATATATTTTACCTGCTGGTTGTAGAACAGATTTTTGCTAATATATTGTAATTTTAAAGCAAAAATGTAAGCACCACATTGGGTATAGCATAAACATGTTAATAATTTTTTAACTGCCAAATGTTCTAAAGTAGGTAAATAATGTAGATAATATATTCATTTCCTTATAGCCTAAGGGGCTTTATTTAACAAAGTGAAGATTGATTCTCTAGGAAGAAAGACAGATTGTTAAATTTGTTTTAATTCTATTCTTTCAGAATTTTTTTAAATGATATCACTAGTGGTTTTATGTAAATTGGCTGGCTGACAGTCTATAGCCCCATCTATTCTTGTAGTCTTTGTATGGGGGGGAGGAGAACAAAAGATTTATATTATGTTGTATTGTTTCTTATAACTAAAATACTTGAAATGTGTTTTTATTTCAACAGCAAATAGAATTCTTAAAACTGTTTCATTACATCAGGACACAAACCATTCAGAAAGTTTCAATAGCATGTTTTAGTTGAAGTTGTTCTATTCCAATCTCAGCAAAACATGTTTTCCATTTTCATTTATAATCATACTGTAGAAATACTGAAGGAAGTTCTGGTATGATGTTCACTTATACAAAAGAATTCCATTTTCATGTGAGAAGTTAATCAATCTAATCAGAAAAGGTACACTTGCTTTAATGAATAGTATAAAAATATTGAGCTCCTTAATAAAAGTTAGGTGAACTTCACTGTTTTCCTAGGGTTTCTTTAACCAATACAATACACTTGCTGTTACAAAACTCTAATGAATAAATAATTAAAATGGTAAATTGTTGGTTGATTAAGTAGTTTTTGTTTTGTTTTGTTTTTTTGTTCCATTCAATTGGGTCTGAATTTTGGAGACTGCCTAGGCAAATCCCTGCAGTTTTTCTGGTACTTTTTTTCAGAAATGGTTTGCCATTGCTTCCTCCCTAAGGCTCAGACAAAGTGACTGGCCCAATAGGTCGCTTAACAGGCTTTGTGCCTAAGGCGGATCTAGAACTCAGGCTCTCCCAGTTTCCAATCTGATGCCTTAACCTCTACACCAAATTGGCTTTCAAATAGGTGCTAGCAAATGATAAAATGAGTATATTTTTTCTTGACAGAAAATCATAAAACAAAATTACAATTTTCAAGATTCTACAACTAGAAATGCAAAGGACAGGGTTTTTTTTAATCATATAGAGATGACTATCAGTGGCTCTTGATCTTAGGGAAGCTTTCCTTAGCCCATTAAACAACATAAGTCTTTAATCATTGTGGAGTGAAAGTTTCTTTCTTATTTATCTTCAGGCAAAAAGCAGAGAAGCGTGGAGAAGAAGCTAAGAATAATATGGTATAAAGAGGTATGTATGATGCATCATTATTACTATTAATTTATATTGCTAACTATATTGGTTAAATGGTTAAAGCGCCAGGCTAGAAAGCAGAAGACTGTGAGTTGAAATCTCGCCTTAGCCATTAAAGCCAGCAAGGTGACTTTGGGCCAAACACTCTCTCTTAGCCCAACCCAGTGGTGGGCTGCTGCCAGTTCGCACCAGTTCTAGCAAATTGGTATGAAAGACAATCAGTTGGTCCTGCCCTATCCTGTCTTACATTTCCTTCTTTTGCAGCTCAAGTGATTTGCGCGGCAAAGTGGATTATCACACCTCAGCTGTTCTACTCACTGGAGAAGGCTAGAAGGTGAGCTGGAGAGGTTCAAATTGGTGTTTATTCAATGCTCCACACATGAAGCATGTGCTCACAGAACCGGTTGTTAAACCTGTTGCAGCCCACCACTGGCCCAACACATCTCATAGGATTGTTGTTATGGAAAAATAGGAGGAGGAAGATGTGTCAGGTGTTTGCTGCCTTGAGTTATTTGTAAAAATAATAAAAGTGGGATACTAATAAATAAATAAAATAACAGTATTTAAATGTTCGTATTTGTACTATGTGCAAAACAGTATTTCTGGTCTCTATGATCAAACAGAATTTTGCTCCAAGCTATACTATTTTATTAAAACGTGAGCATAATTTGCAAAAGATTAATAAACAATTTGTCTGCAACAAAAGGTGAATGACATTAAATTGATGGTCTCATTTCTCTGAAAGCTGTGGCTTACATTATTAATTAGACTTCCCATTGTGCAAAAGATTAATAAGAGAAGGAAAGAGATTTAGTCAGAGACAGAAGGCAAATATGAAACCATTTGTAAAATTACAACATAGCATAATAAAGTTATTGAGTACTGTTGAAAATGCTTGAAAATAATTTAATGTAAATTTTATGTGAGTTCCCGCCATTAAGAGACATTTAAATATACAGCACTTAATTATTATGGATTTGCATACAGTATCTTATTCTACCATAGACTTGGAAGCAAGCCACCCCTAAGTATTTAAGAGATATCTCAAGGACTCTAAAAAGCAGTAGTAGTTTTTAGAGATAAGAGATTTTGCTAATAATATAATTGTCCTATTCAAATATATATGAGCCCATGCATGGACTCCTTCTCTAGAAAGTCAATTTAGTATAGTGGTTAAGACATCGGATAGAAACCTGGAGTCTGTAAGTCCTAGTCCATCTGAGGCTCAAAGCCAATTGAGTACCCTTGGGCTAATCATTTGCTCTCAACATTAGGAGAGAAGCAATCACAAACACTTACAGAAATCTCATCAAGAAAACTGCAATCTAAGCAGTCTCCAAAATTTAGACACAGTTGAATGGAAGGGGGGAAAACCCCAACTACTTTTTTGCAAAAATGAATCAAGCAAATGAAAATTCATTTACACTATAAATTCACTCGCCAAGAGCAACACCAACCATAAGAACCTTTGTTCTCGCCCAGACCTAACCTTACAGCAACATGTACGATCCTGTGAACTACTTTCTGAGCTCAAAAGACTCCATGAACAAGGAAATACTAACCTATACATTGACTACTGCACAGAATGTATTAAAAGCAAGACCTTCAATTTACATCCAAATAACCATCACCCCAATATCCAACATTAGGCATGCATGTCCCTTACTTCCTCTAGACCCACTACTACATATCTAAAATGCAAACTACTCAATGCAAGAAGCCTCGCAAACAAAATGCATGAATTCTTCATCTTATTGGGCACAACCACATTTGACATTATATTTGTCGGTGAGATGTGGTTAAATTTTCTAGACTCCATTACCACAGTCAGAGAATATCACGTTTATCAGTCAGATCGTGAAATCCGTAGAGAAGGTGGAGTTGCTATCTTCTACAAAAAATCCCTTAATCTAAAAAAGATTCAAATTACACAGAAACCTATTCTTCCAGAGACCATCATCTGTGAGCTGTCCTCAAATACCACTATCTGCTTCTTACTATGCTACAGAGCCCCTGATTATGATATAGTTCATGCAAACAAAATAACTTCACTGCTAATGTGAGCTGCCCTTTGCCCACACCCTCTTATTTACCTTGGTGACCTCAATTTACCTCTTATAAATTGGACCCTAAATGAATGTACATCTGAATCCATACATGCAACCCTGTGCAATGCCATTACTACACTGGGACTGGATCAGTTAGTAATTAACAACACTAGACTCAACAACTGCCTCGACATCATCTTCCTCAACAGCTCAAACTCAATATATGGCCTACAAATACAAGAACCTTTTCAAACAGTGACCACAGTGGATTACTGCATTCCTGTCAAACAGGTAACAAATAGTAAAAATAGGAAGCACTATATCAAATCCTGGTGCAGTTAACAGTGGTGTCCCCCAAGGCAGCGTTTTAGGACTCACACTCTTTATACTCTATATAAATGATCTTTATGATCACCTTTGTGCATCCCCTTCGCGGATGACATAAAACTATTCAACGCCACCGACAATGCTACTGTCCTTCAAAGCAACCTTGATTATGTGTCTGAATGGTCAAACAATTGGCAACTCCAAATCTCAACCAACAAATGCTCTGTCCTATACATTGGTAAAAAAAATCAGTGGGAGACAATAGGACAGGGATGGTAGGCCTGATTGTGCACTTGTGCACGCCCCTTTCAGACCTCTTAGGAATGGGGAGAGGTCAATAGTGGATAGTTTGAGGTTAAAGCAGTGTGGGTTAGAGGATTAACAACAGAATCACGTAGTGCATTCCAGGCATTGACCACTCTGTTGCTGAAGTCATATTTTCTGCAATTAAGTTTGGAGCAGTTTACATTGAGTTGAATATCTGTTGTGTGCTCTTGTATGGTTGTGGTTGAAACTGAAGTAGTCATTGACTGGTAGGACATTGTAGCAGAAAATTTTGTGTGCTACGCTTAAGTCCAACTGTAGGCAGCGTTGTCCAAGCCTGGCGATAGGATATTCTGTTGTGAGCAGAGGAGTGTAGTACTCTTCTCGTGAAATACTTCTGGACTTGCTCAATTGCATTAATGTCTGATATACAGTGTGGCTGTATTCGAGTATTGGTCTAGCAAAAGTTTTATATGCTCTAGTTTTACAATCCAATTCTGACACCAGTCAGAAATGGCTCTCATTTGACTCTGCAAGGCACAAATAAGGCATATACACAGACACACAAACACAGATCTTTAGGAAAAATACCTTTATTGTCACCTAATTATAAATTTCTTTCATGTTGCAACAGACCTTTACCAATGATAGCAAAGACCAGTAACAAATCTCTGCTTTGCTCTACAAAAGCCCAAGATGCAAAGGGAATAGCTGCCCAACATTTCAGATATGAAACAGTTGACATGAACAATGTGGTCTTAACTGGCTATAGGAAAAATTACACCTTTAGTAATAAAAGGAAAACAAATTCTCTGTTAATCAAACAGGCATCAAATAGATAAGCCTACAAGAAGTTAAAAGAAGATTAAGAACAAGAGTAAGCAGTTCAAAGAAAATTTAATTTCACCTCTTTGAGGTGAGTAGTTTGCTCTGTGATATTGTGAAAAAAAAACAAAGCATCATAGGAAATTTTTAACAGTTGGTAGGTATGTCACAATGTATAACCTAAATTCATAACAATGATAATTTTTTTATTCATTACAATGATAAAATTTTATAAATAGTTACTCTTCCTCATGAATTATTTCTACATGAGCAAACTACCTAATACATTTCTGCTTAACTAACCATTCCCACTGCATAGAACTCACTTAACTTTCTCCTAATTCATTCAGCGTCTATAGATTCTATTGGGCAAAAGCACGTTCCTGAATGCAACCTTTTTTATTTCTTTAAACAAACATTCTTCACAACTGACTATATATTCCCCACTGCCTTTTTAATTGCACTCCCGTGTCTTAAAACCTGCCCATCCATTTCCCCATTTTTAATAAAGAGTTCCCCAATGTACACAAAGACATCTACTTACTTTATTTTTGCTATTTGTAAATAACTTTTATTTAAATAGATAGAATAACTTTATTGTCACTTTGAATGTACACTAATCAGCATACATTAAAATGAACTTTTGCTGCATACCGAAGGGTCGCCACCTCCAATATACACTACATAAACATGACAAAATAAATAAATAAATAAAACAAAATTATGCATATACCCACATATATTATATCACACAGAGAAATAACACAGTCTAATTCGGATGTATACATGGCAAGAAAAATGAATCTTATGAGTTTTCCAGATGGATGGCATAGGCAACAAAGCTGTTACAGAATCTGGTAGTCCTGCTAGAAATACTTTGAAACCTCCTCCCAGAGGGGAGCAACAGAAACAGACCGTGAAGTGGTTGTGTGGGGTGTCTAACAAGGCTTTGAGGTCTAAGCACATAGCGCTTATAAGCAGTATCCTGAATAACGGGAAGTGAACTTCCTATAATCTTCTCGGCTGTCCTTACCACTCTCTATATGGACTTTCTATCTGAGGCACTGTAGCCACCAAACCAAATAGTGATGCAGTTTGTTAAAACACTCGCAATCATTCTGTCAAAAGTGGCCAGGACAAAAGGAACAAGATGTATTCTCCTCATCCAATGCAGGAAATGCAAGTGCTAGTTTGTACGCTCCACTAAGGATGATGTGTGGAGATTTATCTACTTATTTTAGTTTTTCACCATTTATGAATGGAAAGAATCATTCCATTTTCTTTGTTAGAACATAATTATTTGGGAGGAGGAAGAGAGGCTGTGTAGATTAAAATAATTCATAAATATAGCGTTCTTTATGTTTGAGTTTTATTGAGCTACAGTACCCTCTTTCAATGATTACAAATGAATAATTGTAAGTGCACTGTAATATAATATTTTCACAAAACAATTTAAAAATAAAATAAAGCAATTGGAGAGCTTCATATACCTAGAGCCACCCATGGGCCAAATGTGTCACACATTGGCCATGCCTGTGCCCGATTTAGAAATGAGGGAAAAAGTCATGATACATCACATAATGATGCCATGATGTCATGAATTTGACACCTCTGATCTAGAGCAAAGGAGCAGAGAAAATACAAGGGTCTCAGGAAAAAATCTTGTTCAGCTCCTGGTGACTATAAAAAAAAATTGATTGTCCTTGTTGGCAACAACCCAGAAATGTTTTTCCTCCCATTGTGTTCTTTTTTGTTGTTGTCTTTTTGTTCTACAATAGATTATATCCCTAGTGCTTCTTGGGGAACTCTCTTTCAAATATTAGCCAAATCCAATGCCATTTAGGTTTTATATATATATATATCAAACAAGGTCACATATACACCTTCACATTTTCCTTGTCTGACATGTGATTACATCCTGGCAAAGAAATCCTAGAGTTACCAAAATTTTTCTTACCTTATATTTTTCTTCCTCTGTCCCATATCTCATCAACCTATTGAGATCTTTTTGAGGAGCAGCTTAAAATCTGACCCAGATTTTAAGTTTGTATCTGATGTAGGAGTCTTAAATTATCTTCCATCTAATCCACAACACAGCTAGAACCTTTGCTTGTGCTTGTGCTGGGAACTAGTGCATTGCAATTCCTTATTTCATTATATAATAACGTATTTCTGAACACTGGGATATGTTAAGGGTGGGTTAATGTTGTTCAGGGTGGAGTTGGGGGCATGGTGGACATAGAAACTCAATAATCAGCTCTACAGCATAGAACTAATTGCAAGGATTAAACGAAATGAATAATTACTTAACTTCAGAATGGGACCTGAGGGAATTCTTCTTTAATAAAGGTTTAACTCACCAGTGATAATGAATGCAATCTCACATACTACAGAATAAGACTATTAACATAATGACTGAGATACAAGAACTAAAATTAGAACTGAACAGAAATCCTAATTACTCACCAGTAGGGTACAGAAAGGAAAGGGAAATTTTACCCCTACCCATAAAATAGACTTGAAGGAGAAGAACTTTAGACATTTATCCCATTCTTCCACACGCATAGCCACAATATTACCAGACAAATATTTATTTATTTATTATTTACATTTATATACCGCCCTTCTCCCAAGGGACTCAGGGCGGTGTACAGCCCATCTAAAACCCACAAATATACAAAAATTAAAAAACTATTAAATTAATTGGCTGATTACTGAGACTAAACCCCACCCCCCTTAAAACCCCAATTTAAAATTAAATATTATGGAGACCAAATTAAAACCATTATCTCAGCCCAGGCCGGCCTGCTCAAAGAGCCAGGTCTTCAACGCGCGCCTGAAGGCCCTCAGGTCCATGCCAGTACGGAGCTCCGGTGGCAGAGTATTCCAGAGGGTGGGGGCACCCACAGAGAAGGCTCTACCCCTCGGCGCCGCCAGACGACACATAGCGGCCGACGGCACCCGGAGCAGACCCTCTCTGTGGGAACGCACCGGCCTGTTGGAGATCACTGGCAGAATGTGGTCCTGGAGGTAACCTGGTCCCATGCCATGGGTCGCCCTAAAGGTCAAAACTAGAACCTTAAAGCGAACCCGGAGAGCCACCGGCAACCAATGCAGCTCGCGCAGGAGAGGCGTCACATGGGCGCTATGCGACGCCCCCATAATCACCCGCGCGGCTGCATTTTGCACCAGCTGGAGTCTCCGGATGTTCCCCGCGGGGAGCCCCATGTAGAGGGCATTACAATAGTCCAGGCGAGAGGTGACAAGGGCCTGAGTGACCGTGCGCAAGGCGTCCCGATCCAGGAAGGGCCGCAACCGGTAGATCCGACGGATCTGGTGAAACGCCCCCCTGGAGACGGCCGCGATGTGATGTTCAAGTGACAGCCGTACATCCAGGAGGACACCCAGGTTGCGAGCCCTCTCTGCGGGGGGCAAAACTTCCCCCCCGATAGCCAGCGAAGGTGTCAGCTGGCTATATCGGGGCGCCGGAAACCACAGCCACTCGGTCTTGGATGGGTTGAGCCGAAGCCTGTTCCCGCCCATCCAATCCCGCACGGCCTCCAAGCACTTGGACATAGCCCCCACAGCATCGTTGGGATGGTCTGGAGTAGAGATGTACAACTGGGTGTCATCCGCATATAGATGACACCCTACTCCAAGACCACGGATGATCTCGCCCAGCGGCTTCATATAAATGTTGAACAAGAGGGGAGAGAGGACCGACCCCTGGGGCACCCCACAAAGCAGGGGCCTAGAGGTGGACCTCTCCCCCCCCGCCAACACAAATTGCGAACGGTCGGAGAGGAAGGAGGAGAACCATCGAAGGACGGTTCCACCAATCCCCAACCCCCCCAACTGTCGCAACAAGATACTATGGTCGATAGTATCGAAAGCCGCCGAGAGGTCTAATAGGACCAGGACAGAGGAGAACCCTCTGTCACGAGCCCTCCAGAGATCATCGACCAACGCGACCAATGCCGTCTCAGTACTATGTCCAGGCCTGAAGCCCGATTGGGACGGATCGAGGTAAGTAGCTTCCTCCAGGTACTGGGGAAGCTGACGCGCCACCACACTCTCAACAACCTTCGCCACGAAGGGAAGGTTGGAGACCAGACGATAGTTGTTTAAAATAGCTGGGTCCAGGGAAGGCTTCTTGAGGAGGGGGCGCACCACTGCCGCCTTCAGGGCGGCAGGGAGCACTCCCTCCCTCAAAGAAGCATTGACAATACCCTGGAGCCAGCCTCGTGTCGTCTCCCTGGCGGCCGAAACCAGCCAGGAAGGGCACGGGTCCAATAAACAGGTGGTGGCATTCAGCCCCCCCAGCAACCTGTCCACACCCTCGGCGGTCACAGGATCGAACTCCTCCCAGATAACACTCACAAGACCTGCCCCGGACACCTCCCCCGGGACCACCCAATTGGAGTCGAGCCCCTCCCGAATCTGAGCGATTTTATCATGCAGAAATCAGGAAAACTCCTCTGCCCTACCCTGCAAGAGGTCATCCCGCGCTCTCGGTTCAAGTAGAGAGCGGGTCACTCTAAACAGGGCGGCAGGCCGATTTTCTGCTGACGCAATAAGGGCGGAGAAATACGAAGACTTTGCCGCCCCTATCGCCACAAGGTAAGTCTTAATATGAGATCTCACCTGTGTTCGGTCAGACTCAGAATGGCTCGCCCTCCAAATGCCCTCTAGACATCTTTTCCGGCACTTCATCTCCCGTAGCTCCTCCGTATACCACGGAGCCAAATGGGATCTGTGCCGGGTCAGAGGTCGCAGGGGCACAACTCGATCTAGAGCCCTGGCGGCCGACCCATCCCAGGTGGCCACCAGGTCTCCAGGCGAGCTGTGAGCCAGAGACTCAGGAAATGGCCCAAGCTCCCTCTGGAACCGCTCCGGGTCCATCAGGCGCCTGGGGCGGAACAATCTAAGTGGTTCCACCTCCCTGCGGTTGGGGGTGGTGGAACGGAAGTCCAACCTAAGGAGGGAATGATCTGTCCATGACAAGGGTGTGATAACTAACTCCCCAAAATTACAGTCATTCAACCACTGCCCAGAAACAAAAATCAGGTCCAGCATGTGTCCTCCAATGTGAGTGGGGGCGGAAACTAACTGGGTCAGGTCCATGGCCGTCATGGAAGCCAAGAACTCCCGAACTAACCCCGAGGTTTCACCGGACGATGGCAGGTTGAAATCCCCCATGACCAAAAGCCTGGGGGTCTCAACCGCCAGCCCGGCTATCACCTCGAGGAGTCCGGGCAGGGCCGATGAGACGTGGCAGGGAGCCAGGTACACCATCAAAAGACCCATCTGAACCCCTTGCCCCCACTTCACAAATAGAGATTCACAGCCAGCCGTCTGAGGAACAGTGGCCTCCCTAGGATGAAGGGCTTCCTTTATTAGCACTGCCACCCCTCCACCCCTTCCCTGAACCCTAGGCTGGTGAAATGCAAGGAAACCTGGTGGGCACATCTCAACCAGAGGAACACCGCCCTCTGGGCCCAACCAGGTTTCGGTGACACCTACCAGGTCCGCGGCCTCCTCCTGAACCAAATCATGGATCAGGGGAGCCTTATTAACCACGGACCTGGCATTGCACAACAACAGCCGGGTATTCAGGGCCTGAGAATCCGGGCAACCAGGGCTGCAGGATGGGTATGGAGGGTCGGAGCGCGCTACCGCTTGCAAACATCGGGAGCGCGATCCCCTTACCGGATACGGCCCTCTACCCCCAGCATATCTACCCCTCCCAGTCACCGCGCAAATAAAATTAGCCCCCGGCTGCCCACCCCCAATCTGCCACCCCGACATGGAAACCCCCGAGGCCCCCCAGGCGTGCGGGCCGGCCCGGCTGCCCCCAACTCCATGTGGGCTGTCTCCCCTGCCCACCCTGGATCCACTCATCCCGTTAAAAAACCCCATTAAAAAACCGCCAACCCCGGGTTTCCCGCGCTTCTTCTTTCCATTTCTCCGGCTTCCACGGCCCCACCATCGCTCCGGATCCCAGGATCCCTCATAGCAGAACGTCTTTGATAGTCTTGAAGGCTACTTAAGGGAGAGGGGGACGTCCCTCAGGGCCCAAAGTTCCGCCCTTGAATAAATCCGTGGCCCCGGATATATAGTAGTAAGAACACTTCATTGAACATTCTAACCAGATTAGCAGTGGGCTATCAATAGCCTTTTGCCATAATATGGACCAGTGGGCTGGACACAAGTTAAATTAGTCTTGCTTTGGATAAGAATAGCTGAAAACTGAATTTCAATCAAAATGAAATGGGATTAGTTCAGAATCAAAGCAATATTACCAAATAAAATACATTCATTAATTTATTTGTGCCTGTGATAAGGAAAGCCCCAGTCCATATACCAATGGAGTATGTTTCAGTTTTCCATTCCTGATACACATACTAATTTATTTCCAAATTGTTTCTATGCCCGTATCGCTTTTTTAAAAGGATCTCAAATCATCTGCATTAATTAAAATCTCACAAGTTCACTCGGTGCAGCTTCATATAAATTAGTACACTTTTTTTACTTTTGATTTTCCTTTTACTATAAGATATGTGTATGTATGTATTTACTCATTCATTCATTCATTAGATTGTGTGCCATCTGTCTCATCTAGGCACAGTTCTGGGTGACTTATAAATTTTGTATTTAGCAAGTAACTGTCCACAAAAATATTAGATGGGAATGTAAAACCTTACATTAACAGATAACAGATAATCAGAGTTGGAAGGGACCTTGCAAGTCTCTAGTCCAACCCCCCGCCCAAGTGGGAGACCCTACACCATTTCTGACAAATGGTAGTCCAATCTCTTCTTGAAAGTCTCAAGTGATGCGCTCCCACAACTTCCGAGGGCAACTTCTGTTCCATTGGTTGATTGTTCTCACTGTCAGAAAGTTTCTCCTTATTTCCAGGTTAAATCTCTCCTTGTTCAGTTTCCATCCATTATTCCTTGCCCTGGCCTTCGGGTGCTTTAGAAAATAACTTGACCCCTTCCTCTCTGTGACAGCCCCTCAAATATTGGAAGACTGCTATCATGTCTCCCCTGGTCCTTCTCTTTACTAGACTAGCCAAGCCCAGTTCCTGTAACCATAATTAATTCAATTGCTAATAATTCCTTCTGCTATCCTGGAAATTTCTAACATATAAAATTATACTGATCTTTAATGGTAGCTAAACTATCTAGGAAATGTATATTGTTATTATCTCTTAAGTCATGGTAAAATATATCTGGAAATAGTTTCTAGATAATATCCTAGAAAAATTGCTTTTCTTTGCCAGAAAATTATATTCTTTGTTATATTTAATATATCTTTTCATTTTTTATTCTCTATGTGATCTTGTAATTTCTAAAAATTAATGAAAAATTCCAAACTTGCAGCTTTAAATTATATTTTTGCTTCTGTGTTTCTTCTTTCTTATAAAAAGAAGGTGATTACCTAGATAGAAAAATATAATCTTTCATTACTTTATTTGCTCAGTGCATTCTGTTCATGAGAAAGAGCAATTTTCATGATGATTATAACTATTGCTATATTTAATGGTTCATGTTTAATCAAGCATTGGCAGAGCATGATCAAGTGTGATGGGTGAGGTGGTGGAGTGCTGTAATTTATACCCTTATCCATATGTGTTTTGTAGAACTGGGCAGCTGGGGAAGCACATTTTGAATTGTTTCATATATAAGCTATGAAATTCAATCAGAATTTATCAGTCCTTCAGATTCATCCCAGCACACACATCTAGATGTTCTATGACTATGACTATTTGAAACAAGGGACAATAAATGCCATTCTATTTCAAAACCTAAAACATATGTTTTTCTATATTATTAATCTTTGTAGTGTAAATGAAAGTGATATAGATTTTATATATCTAATTCCTGAAATAGAATTTCTTACCAAAAGCACAACTGATGGGCAGTTAGTTGAAAAAAACCATTTGAATTAATTCCTACCTAAACTCAGAGCTGAATAGATATTCCAGACCCCAAAGGAACTGACTCTGTCAATTCTTTTTAATATGCCATATTGTAGTTTCAATAATTTGTGACATACAAACTAACCCCAGCTAATAGACTTCCTACCAGCAGAGAAAATAGAATTCAAGCTGCCTTAACCTTTGTCTCTCACCATCCATTCAATTATCCAGCTGTTTCAATTCTTACCCTCTTTCAGAAAACTTCTGACTCATTGCCTTGACTCTACTGGATAGCTAAAATGCTCTAGCTAAAATGACTTTGAATTGAATATAAGCAGGTTTCAAGGTTGCGTTTACTTTAGACCTCTCTGAGTTATACTGAATGAAAAGATGTATTTGATTAGGTTGCAAATTCCATATACGCACCCCTTGGGAATTGTGAAATCATTATCAATAGACAGTAATATGTTTATATAAAATTGTCCTTCAAAGTGAATTAAGTTGTTTAACCTTGCAATCTATTCTAGATAAAGGTAAGCACAAATAACCAATACATCACAGATTTCCATTCTACCATAGTATTAAATTTGCCCATAATAAATTGGATCCTACTCTGTTTTCAGTTTATTGTCACAGGTACAATATTAATTTTAGTTAGACATCGGTCAATGTAATATTCGCAGTATGTAGTATATCATAATGCATATTTTATCAGTTTTGAGCAGTTGATTAGGCCGCAGTATCTCACAAATAAGTCTGAAACAGTTCCATTACTTCTGTTAAACAAAGAGAATACTTTAAGTCAATCAGTGCTTGCCCTCTGTCCCTTCCTCTGATCAATAGAACAGTGCCAAAGGTTTTGGAATTACACAAATCCCTTAATCTAGAGATGTCAAACTCAAGACCTGCAGGGCTTAATCTGGCCTGCAGGGCCACCCTGGAAACACCGAAGAACTGGCCCATGGTGCCTTTGCCAGCAAAAATGGAGCTTGGGAGGGCTGCGTGTGCCCACCCTGGCCACACCCACCTGGCCCCCCAAAATCAAACACAACCC
Organism: Bungarus multicinctus; assembly: GCA_023653725.1. NCBI lineage: Eukaryota > Metazoa > Chordata > Lepidosauria > Squamata > Elapidae > Bungarus > Bungarus multicinctus. The sequence continues at coordinate 29,773,184 of CM042849.1, read as the reverse complement.
TGATGCGGCTCTCAATGAAATCGAATTTGACACCTCTGCTTTAATCTCTTCCCTTCCACATTCTTCCAAACAATGTATTCATTTACATTTCATACATTATTTACAAAGGGGGAAAAAGTGTGAATGGTTATTATGAGAGAAGATCAATTATAAAAGAAATGTAGCCAAACTCCTAAAATCTGCCAAAATCTTTCTGGGTGCCAAACCATTTCTCTGTCTCATTAAAAAGTCCCTGTGACTTACAAAGGTGAAATAGTAACATGTTTTCAAGTTTATACCTGAATACTGTGGAGTAGCTGTGACTAAGACTGCATGTTACTGGGAAACTAGGTTATTAGGAGGAAGGGTAAGGAACAAGTTTTAAAGTATTATACATAAAAAAATAAGTTTCAGGAACAAAATGCTGAACCCAGATAACAGATGGCACTGATGGCTGGCTTTTGTTCAGAAACCAAGATGAAAATGGATCATTCACAAGGTCTAACAAAATATTAGCATTAACTAGCTTCCAATAAAACAGAGCAGAGTCAGAAATAAACGGATACAGCTTTCACAAATTAAAAAAAAAGCTGGAGATTTGTCAGACTCAGGGCTGATCCAACATGGTGCAGAAACAATGCAGAGTAAGGTACCTGGAGATATTAAAGTAAGGTTAAACAGCAAGCTTCATGAAGGGATACCATCTAAAGTTAAAGTCTGTTCCAATTCTACCACAACTTTTGGTAAAAATTCCTCAAGAACAGTTATACTTGATCACTGTTATACATGTCACCAGTGGTGGAATTCAAAAATTTTTACTACCGGTTCTGTGGATGTGGCTTATTTGGTGGGTGTGGCTTGGTGGTCATGTGACTGTGGGCGTGGCTTGGTTGTCATGTAATTGGGTGGGTGTGGCTTGGTGGCCATGTGACTGGGTAGACATGGCTTGGTGGTCATGTGACTGGGTGGGCATGGCTTGGTGATCATGTGACTGAGTGGGTGTGGCCAACTTAATGTCACTCATGTCAAGGACTGCCTTGCCTGGCCCCTCCCTTCCCAGTCATTCCTTGTCACACCCAGCCTCAACTTATCTATAGTTCTGTAAAAATGTTGTTCATCTTTTTTTGACTTTATTATCTACATACTATAGATGTATTTTCATGGACCACTGACAGGAGGAAATGGCTCATATGCTTTGCCCAAGAGTGTGATAGGCAACAGGCTTTTAAGGGGCTGCCAGAAAGAAAGGGGGGGATGTATTTTCTAAAGCACCAGAAGTCAAACAAGAAGCAATGGATGGAAACTGAACAAGGAGAAAAGCAACCTAGAACTAAGGAGAAACTTCCTGACAGTGAGAACAATTAACCAGTGGACCTGCTTGTCCCCAGAAGTTCTGGGTGCTCAATCACTGGAAATTTTTAAAAGACTGGACAGCCATTTCTCTGAAATGGTATAGGGTTCTCCCTAAAGTCCCTTCTAAGTGTTATTCGACACCTTTCCCAGGACCTCTACTCAGAGTTTGGCATCCTCAGTTTCCCTGCCTGAGCAGGGCTTGGACTAGAAGACCTCAAAGTTCCTTTAAACACACATGTATTTAGGCTCTGGACTATAGACATTGAATGCATGTAAACCCTGAAAACTTTGTGGTAGCTCTGGGCAAAAGAAAGGCAGTAGAATCACTCTAGGTATAGGAACAGTGTAAAATATTAACACATGATAAATAATGGAACAATTAAAAATAATAGCACAAAGTTTTCTCTGTCAATCTCTCTCTCTCCCTTCCTTCCTATTCTTTTTCTTTCTTTCTCTTTGTCTCTTTCTGTATTTCTCTCCCTTCCTTTCTCTCTCTCTCTCTCTCACACACACACACACACACCACACTCTCTCGCTATTTCTTTTTCTTTCTTTCTCTCCCTTCCTCTTTCTTTCTTGTTCTTTCTTTCTTTCTTCTCTCTCTCTCTCACACACACCTCTGTCAGCCTCCATTCTCTCTCCCTCCAGCCACTTTACTCACGAGGGGAAAGGAATCCAGCATTGGGAAAGTTTTGCAAGCTAACCAACACGCATTTACAGAGCTCATTCAAACCTCTCTGTGGCTGGATTCCCCCCCCCCTTCTCCAGCCTTCATTCCCTCTCACACCAGACACTTTACTCACAAGGGGAAGCGATACTTCTAGTATCCATGAAGAATCCAGCCTTGGAGAAGTTTTGCAGGTTAATGGACCACTGCTCCGCCCACAGTCATGTGTTTTCAAGTGGCTGCTTGAAAATGTATGGCTTGGGCGGAGGAGCAATTCTCCTTTAAACTGGGGCAGGAAACATCAGGCGACCGGGTTGGGGGCGTGTCTAGCTAGATGTTGCTACCGGTTCGGTGACCCACAGCAAATTCTTGCTACCGGTTCTCCCGAATAGGTGAGAACCGGCTGAATAGTACCTCTGCATGTCACTGTTCTTTATAAATTAGTTTTGAGAGTAAATAAGCAATAGCACTTAGACTAATATACCACTTCACAGTGCTTTACAGCCCTCTCTAAGTGGTTTACAGTCAGCATATTGCTTCCAATCTTCATTTTACCAACCTGAGTCAATCCGACTGAGTCCAATAAGTAAATGAACTAAACAAACTAAAATAGATAAATTTATAGTCCTTTGATTTTCTTTTTTATAGTAAATTGATAAAGATTATAATTACAACAATAAAACCTAATACAAACTCTAACAACTATATAAATGAATACAAAGATAGAAGAATAAAAAGAAAGAATAGAAGGTACATAAAAGAAAAATGAAAAATAGAAAAAGAAATAGAATAGAAAAGATTACAGCAAAGAAAAAGAAATGAAACTTATCAAGAAGTGATCCAATTTTCACAAGTATAAAAATTTTTAGTAACTCATCATGTTCTCTTAAAATACAACAAGTGATTTCTTCCTATATCCCAGCTCCTATCTATAAACAAATCCATAAAGCATTGTCTTATCAGTGTCCAAAAAGTAAATTACCAGAAATTATCACCATATCTATTTTAATCTTGATCAAATAAACCTACTTTATATTCCTTCTTTTTGCTTCCCACAACTTAATTTTTATTTCCATTCAAGTAATATTGTAAATCTTGATTTCTTTTATTTTTCTTTGTTCTCTGTCATGAGATTCCTCAATTTTTTTAAAAAAAACTCAGCCAATTTCTTTTATATGTTATTTAACATCTTTTCTCCATATCATTGTTGTTTCATTTTTCTCATATATAAATCCACATTTAATTCAGGCTCAATCTTATCAGGAGAAACATAACATCTTTAATATAGCATCCAAATAGAAGATGATTTCTCTGTTGACACTATTAATTTCTGAACCCATATTTCAAAAAAAATTTAAGGGGCTGCCAGAAAGAAAGGGGGGGATGTATTTTCTAAAGCACCAGAAGTCAAACAAGAAGCAATGGATGGAAACTGAACAAGGAGAAAAGCAACCTAGAACTAAGGAGAAACTTCCTGACAGTAAGAACAATTAACCAGTGGACCTGCTTGTCCCCAGAAGTTCTGGGTGCTCAATCACTGGAAATTTTTAAAAGACTGGACAGCCATTTCTCTGAAATGGTATAGGGTTCTCCCTAAAGTCCCTTCTAAGTGTTATTCGACACCTTTCCCAGGACCTCTACTCAGAGTTTGGCATCCTCAGTTTCCCTGCCTGAGCAGGGCTTGGACTAGAAGACCTCAAAGTTCCTTTAAACACACATGTATTTAGGCTCTGGACTATAGACATTGAATGCATGTAAACCCTGAAAACTTTGTGGTAGCTCTGGGCAAAAGAAAGGCAGTAGAATCACTCTAGGTATAGGAACAGTGTAAAATATTAACACATGATAAATAATGGAACAATTAAAAATAATAGCACAAAGTTTTCTCTGTCAATCTCTCTCTCTCCCTTCCTTCCTATTCTTTTTCTTTCTTTCTCTTTGTCTCTTTCTGTATTTCTCTCCCTTCCTTTCTTTCTCTCTCTCTCTCTCTCTCTCTCACACACACACACACCACACTCTCTCGCTATTTCTTTTTCTTTCTTTCTCTCCCTTCCTCTTTCTTTCTTGTTCTTTCTTTCTTTCTTCTCTCTCTCTCTCACACACACCTCTGTCAGCCTCCATTCTCTCTCCCTCCAGCCACTTTACTCACGAGGGGAAAGGAATCCAGCATTGGGAAAGTTTTGCAAGCTAACCAACACGCATTTACAGAGCTCATTCAAACCTCTCTGTGGCTGGATTCCCCCCCCCCCTTCTCCAGCCTTCATTCCCTCTCACACCAGACACTTTACTCACAAGGGGAAGCGATACTTCTAGTATCCATGAAGAATCCAGCCTTGGAGAAGTTTTGCAGGTTAATGGACCACTGCTCCGCCCACAGTCATGTGTTTTCAAGTGGCTGCTTGAAAATGTATGGCTTGGGCGGAGGAGCAATTCTCCTTTAAACTGGGGCAGGAAACATCAGGCGACCGGGTTGGGGGCGTGTCTAGCTAGATGTTGCTACCGGTTCGGTGACCCACAGCAAATTCTTGCTACCGGTTCTCCCGAATAGGTGAGAACCGGCTGAATAGTACCTCTGCATGTCACTGTTCTTTATAAATTAGTTTTGAGAGTAAATAAGCAATAGCACTTAGACTAATATACCACTTCACAGTGCTTTACAGCCCTCTCTAAGTGGTTTACAGTCAGCATATTGCTTCCAATCTTCATTTTACCAACCTGAGTCAATCCGACTGAGTCCAATAAGTAAATGAACTAAACAAACTAAAATAGATAAATTTATAGTCCTTTGATTTTCTTTTTTATAGTAAATTGATAAAGATTATAATTACAACAATAAAACCTAATACAAACTCTAACAACTATATAAATGAATACAAAGATAGAAGAATAAAAAGAAAGAATAGAAGGTACATAAAAGAAAAATGAAAAATAGAAAAAGAAATAGAATAGAAAAGATTACAGCAAAGAAAAAGAAATGAAACTTATCAAGAAGTGATCCAATTTTCACAAGTATAAAAATTTTTAGTAACTCATCATGTTCTCTTAAAATACAACAAGTGATTTCTTCCTATATCCCAGCTCCTATCTATAAACAAATCCATAAAGCATTGTCTTATCAGTGTCCAAAAAGTAAATTACCAGAAATTATCACCATATCTATTTTAATCTTGATCAAATAAACCTACTTTATATTCCTTCTTTTTGCTTCCCACAACTTAATTTTTATTTCCATTCAAGTAATATTGTAAATCTTGATTTCTTTTATTTTTCTTTGTTCTCTGTCATGAGATTCCTCAATTTTTTTAAAAAAAACTCAGCCAATTTCTTTTATATGTTATTTAACATCTTTTCTCCATATCATTGTTGTTTCATTTTTCTCATATATAAATCCACATTTAATTCAGGCTCAATCTTATCAGGAGAAACATAACATCTTTAATATAGCATCCAAATAGAAGATGATTTCTCTGTTGACACTATTAATTTCTGAACCCATATTTCAAAAAAAATTTAAGGGGCTGCCAGAAAGAAAGGGGGGGATGTATTTTCTAAAGCACCAGAAGTCAAACAAGAAGCAATGGATGGAAACTGAACAAGGAGAAAAGCAACCTAGAACTAAGGAGAAACTTCCTGACAGTAAGAACAATTAACCAGTGGACCTGCTTGTCCCCAGAAGTTCTGGGTGCTCAATCACTGGAAATTTTTAAAAGACTGGACAGCCATTTCTCTGAAATGGTATAGGGTTCTCCCTAAAGTCCCTTCTAAGTGTTATTCGACACCTTTCCCAGGACCTCTACTCAGAGTTTGGCATCCTCAGTTTCCCTGCCTGAGCAGGGCTTGGACTAGAAGACCTCAAAGTTCCTTTAAACACACATGTATTTAGGCTCTGGACTATAGACATTGAATGCATGTAAACCCTGAAAACTTTGTGGTAGCTCTGGGCAAAAGAAAGGCAGTAGAATCACTCTAGGTATAGGAACAGTGTAAAATATTAACACATGATAAATAATGGAACAATTAAAAATAATAGCACAAAGTTTTCTCTGTCAATCTCTCTCTCTCCCTTCCTTCCTATTCTTTTTCTTTCTTTCTCTTTGTCTCTTTCTGTATTTCTCTCCCTTCCTTTCTCTCTCTCTCTCTCTCTCTCTCACACACACACACACACCACACTCTCTCGCTATTTCTTTTTCTTTCTTTCTCTCCCTTCCTCTTTCTTTCTTGTTCTTTCTTTCTTTCTTCTCTCTCTCTCTCACACACACCTCTGTCAGCCTCCATTCTCTCTCCCTCCAGCCACTTTACTCACGAGGGGAAAGGAATCCAGCATTGGGAAAGTTTTGCAAGCTAACCAACACGCATTTACAGAGCTCATTCAAACCTCTCTGTGGCTGGATTCCCCCCCCCCTTCTCCAGCCTTCATTCCCTCTCACACCAGACACTTTACTCACAAGGGGAAGCGATACTTCTAGTATCCATGAAGAATCCAGCCTTGGAGAAGTTTTGCAGGTTAATGGACCACTGCTCCGCCCACAGTCATGTGTTTTCAAGTGGCTGCTTGAAAATGTATGGCTTGGGCGGAGGAGCAATTCTCCTTTAAACTGGGGCAGGAAACATCAGGCGACCGGGTTGGGGGCGTGTCTAGCTAGATGTTGCTACCGGTTCGGTGACCCACAGCAAATTCTTGCTACCGGTTCTCCCGAATAGGTGAGAACCGGCTGAATAGTACCTCTGCATGTCACTGTTCTTTATAAATTAGTTTTGAGAGTAAATAAGCAATAGCACTTAGACTAATATACCACTTCACAGTGCTTTACAGCCCTCTCTAAGTGGTTTACAGTCAGCATATTGCTTCCAATCTTCATTTTACCAACCTGAGTCAATCCGACTGAGTCCAATAAGTAAATGAACTAAACAAACTAAAATAGATAAATTTATAGTCCTTTGATTTTCTTTTTTATAGTAAATTGATAAAGATTATAATTACAACAATAAAACCTAATACAAACTCTAACAACTATATAAATGAATACAAAGATAGAAGAATAAAAAGAAAGAATAGAAGGTACATAAAAGAAAAATGAAAAATAGAAAAAGAAATAGAATAGAAAAGATTACAGCAAAGAAAAAGAAATGAAACTTATCAAGAAGTGATCCAATTTTCACAAGTATAAAAATTTTTAGTAACTCATCATGTTCTCTTAAAATACAACAAGTGATTTCTTCCTATATCCCAGCTCCTATCTATAAACAAATCCATAAAGCATTGTCTTATCAGTGTCCAAAAAGTAAATTACCAGAAATTATCACCATATCTATTTTAATCTTGATCAAATAAACCTACTTTATATTCCTTCTTTTTGCTTCCCACAACTTAATTTTTATTTCCATTCAAGTAATATTGTAAATCTTGATTTCTTTTATTTTTCTTTGTTCTCTGTCATGAGATTCCTCAATTTTTTTAAAAAAAACTCAGCCAATTTCTTTTATATGTTATTTAACATCTTTTCTCCATATCATTGTTGTTTCATTTTTCTCATATATAAATCCACATTTAATTCAGGCTCAATCTTATCAGGAGAAACATAACATCTTTAATATAGCATCCAAATAGAAGATGATTTCTCTGTTGACACTATTAATTTCTGAACCCATATTTCAAAAAAAATCTTTAAATATGTCCAATATTAAAATATTTTGCTTTTTCCTGAGTCAGATTTATATGTTTATCTTCTTTAATTCTAATCTCAAGTTCTCTATAGTGTCCACTTTTAAAAATATTGTCATGTTTTTTAAAAAAATAAAAAAAATTCCCATGGAAAGGATTTTTATAACTTTTTTATTTTATTGAAATCCTATTTCAAATGTATTTGAATCCTTCATCCATTTATAACTTTCTAAAATCAGTTTTAATCACCCTTTAGCTGTTCATTAAAAATAAGCTTTTAAAGTTGTAGTCAAAACTTTCTTTTGCCAAGGATTGAAGAGAAGAGAAATTCACATAGTACTGTCACTGTATACAAAGATTTCTAATAGCTAAAAAGCCATGTAATATTCTTTCAAAGGCAGAAACTGTGGCTTGGTCAAGATAGCTATTCCATCATCTCCCAGAGAAATAAACTTGTCAGAGATTAATATCGTATATTATGCTCACAAGGAGCAGTCGTCTGGAACACTTGTGGATAGTCTTAAGTCCTCTGCTTGTTTGGAGAGGAATTACTGAAAAGCCAGTCTACCTCCTTGTTCTTCATTCTGCTGCAGAGGTTTCACAGAACTGTCTTTTGTCTGCCATTACATCCTCCATAATCCTCTGTCTGATTTCTAAAAGCCCAGTTCCTCAGCCAACTGCTCCTTAAGTTGTTCCCGAAGTTTTTCTTTCCATATAAGTTATTGAGGCCATTTTAGAACATAGAATATAAAATAATAAGATTGGGAGGAGTCCAACCCTATGGCCATAGCAGGAGATCTTATACCATTCCAGACTTTCTTTGGGATTGAAAAGATGGATGCTCATGATCATAAAAAGAATAATAGAGTTGGAAGGGACCTCGGAAGAGCTCAGCCAACCCACTACCCAAGTAGGAGACCATATACCATTTCAGACAACTGGCTATCCAATCTCTTTAAAACTTCCTGGGGACAAGCCATTCCACTGATTGTTCTCACTGTCAAGAAGTTTCTTATTAGTTCTAGGTTTCTTCTCTCCTTGATTAATTTCCATCAATTGCTTCTTGTCCTGCCTTCAGGTGCTTTGGAGAATAGGTTGTTCTTGTCTTCTTTGTGGCAGTCCCTCAAATATTGGAACACTGCTGCCAGGTCACCCCTACTCCTTCTTTTCACAAAAATAAACATACCCAATTCTTGTAACCATTCTTCATATGTTTTAGTCTGTAGCCCCTTAATCATTTTTGTTACTGTTCTCCAAACTTTTTCCAGAGTCTCAACATCATTTTTTATATGGTGACCACCAAAATTAGATGCAATATTCCAAGTGTGGTCTTACCAAGGCATTATAAGTAGTCCTAATACGTCATATGAATTTGATTCTAACCTTCTGTTAATGCAGCTTATGACTGCACTGGCTTTTTGGGTGGCTGCAGCACATTGCTGGCTCATATTTAAGCAGTTTTCTACTAGGACTCCTAAATCCCTCTCATAGTTACTGAATTGAGTCAGATTCCACCTATTTTTTTTGCCTAAGTGTAAAGCATTACCTTTCTCACCTTTGAATTTCGTTTTGTTAGATAGGGCCCAGTGTTCAAGTCTGTCAAGGTCCTTCTGGATCTTGAGCCTACCTTCTGGAGTATTGGCTATTCCTTTCAGCTTGGTGTTGTCTGCAAATCTGATGGGTTCCCCTTCTATCCCATCTAAATTATTTACAAAGATATTGAAGAGTACTGGGCCTAAGACAGAACATTGGGGTACCGCACTGCTTACTTCCCTCCAAGTGGATGTAGTTCCATTAAGAATTACACATTGAGTGTGGTCTGTCAGCCAGTTACGAATCCATCTGGTGGTGATGTTGCCTATTCCATATTTTTCTAACTTATCAAGAAATAGGCTGTGATTTACTTTGTCAAATGCCTTACTGAAATCCAAGTATATTATGTCCAGACCATTTCGGTGGTCCGCTAATTTAGTCAATTTGTCAAAGAATGAAATAAGATTGGTTTGGCATGATTTGTTTCTGATAAACCCATATTGGCTTCTGATTATAACTTTGCTTCCTTCTAGATATTTGCAAATCTGTTGTTTGAATACCTTTTCCAGGATCTTGCCAGGTATTGATGTCAGGATGATTGGTCTGCAGTTTCATTTTTTTTTCCTTTTTCTGAAGATGGGTCTTTCAGTCATCTGGTAGTTCTCCAATGCTCAAGAAAGTTTGGAAGATATAGTTCAATGGTTCCAAGATCATTTCTGCCATCTTCAAAACTCTGGAATGTAATCCATCTGGTCCTAGTGAATTGAACTCATTGAGGATGGACAGATGTTATCTTACTATTTTCTTACTTATTTTCATTTGTATTCCTAGTCTGTCTTTTACGGTACTGTTTTGGATCAGTTGGGCTATTATTTTTCCTTTTTGTGTGAAGACAGATGCCAAGAATGAATGAATTAGCTCTGCTTTCTCCCTGCTGCCCATCACTTCCTTGTCATCTTCCATTAGTGGACCAACTGTTTTCTTCTTTTCTTTTACACAGTGAAAGAAACTTTTTATTATTATTTTGATATTTGTTGCAAGTCTTAGTACATTATGAGCCTTAGTTTTCCTGACTTCATCTTTGTACATTCAGGCTACATGCTGATATTTTGCCTTAGTTATGTGTCCCTGTTTTTTATATACTTATCCTTTTTGCCTTTCAATTTATCAAAGAGTTCTTTATGCAACCATATTGGTTTCTTCTTGAATTTTTTAATTTTCTTTTTCAGTAGTATTGTTCTGGACTGGCTTTTATAATCATATTTTTCAAAGTTTCCCAAACTTCTTTAGTTTAGTGTCTTAGAAGCAGACCATTGTCTAGGAATCAGAAGTTCTCTTGATGGCACCATCTTTTTCCTTTTTATTACTTTATTTCTTTTTTATTACTTTTTCCTGTTTATTATCTAGAATCATATTTCTGTACAAAAATGATAGTTCTTTCTTCACCATCACACTTTATATTATTGTTCCTTTGTGTAGTTCATGTTCATTCATATTGAAAATACAGGGAATAAAATAATGCAAAATTTCAAACAGTGCTGATGAAATCCGATTCCATCTGAGGAAACAAAAAGGGTCTTGGGTATTATTGCTCTTTTAATGGTCTCCCACAAATACACTTAACATGATATTAAATCAGGATGTTCCTGAGTTAATAAAATTTAGGAATTCCCACTGAGAATATATGAACTTTATGGCAAATAAGGATATTTTCAAATGGTTATTCTTATGAAAGTGAGTGAAGCCAATTAATAAATTAAGTATATTCATTAACCATATGTTTGTAACATTTAGCCATAGCTTATGACATCTGTGTTCTACTTTTCCCTCCTTTCTTGTTAATAGTGGATATGATGACTTATGCATTTGTAAAGATAAAATAATCCTTACAATAAATTCGTAATGCTGGTAAGAAAATGTCTAATTCTTCATTCTATAATTTTTCTAAATATTATTTCTGTATTATTAGTTTCAAAAAAATATTTGTACTAATGTGGCCCTGATGATATTCAAAAACAAACAAACCCATGGCTGAAAAATTTGCTGATTCCAATTCATACATCAAGGAAATTCCCAAATGTCTTTTGGTATAATAGAAAATTATCATATCCAAAATAAAAATCAGCTTTGAAAATGTTGACTGCAATGAGTTAGGCAGAACCAGCCATTATATTTAGGCTCTTTTGGAAGAGCTGTGGTGGTGCAGTGGTTAGAATGCAGTACTGCAGGCTACTTCTGCTGATCACTGGCTGCCAGCAGATTGGCAGTTCGGGTCTCACTGGCTCAAGGTTGACTCAGCTTTCCATCCTTCGGATGTGGGTAAAATGAGGACCCAGATTGTTGGGGGCAATATGCAGACTCTGTAAACCTCTCAGAGAGGGCTATAAAGCACTGTGAAGCAATATATAAATCTAAGTGCTATTGCTATATAAATCCAGATGAAACACTTCTGGATCCTGGATCTCTCAGACAACACAAAATACATTATTACTCTTACTTGCAACCCTGATTAAATCAGATGTTTCCAATGCCTATATTTTATATAACATCTGTAACTTTCTGCTCTGAAAGTTAAAAGGAAGATGAATTGTATATAGTATTCTGATTACAGCACCATAGATGTACTTTAGGATTTTAGTAGTGCTAGATCTGGATTTGAAGGAAAAGGTTCAAAGTGAGTGTAGCTGCACAACTACAAATATCATTTTCTATGTGCAGCATCTTTTTTTATCTAATCCGACTACTTCTCTGATATAGTACCTCTTTGCTTATGACAACAAAGTAATCAACATCCTCAAACTTTTCCAATGGAGCCTAATCAGCTTCATATTGTCATTTTATTTTTTAAAAGGTAATATTTCAACAAATTTTGGGATGAAACTCTTAATGTATCAAAATGAAATTCAGCAGAGTTAAAATCTTATAAAGTTTAGTGCTTCTATCATCCCTGCTGTTCCATTCTCTCCTATAAAAAGCTTGAATTACTTGCAGGAGTAGTCATTCTTTCCAATTATAGTATACAGAGAAATCTTATTCCAAATTAAATGAGCAGAGATTAACATCAAACCAACAATCAAGAAGCAAACAATACCCCAATCAAAGAACTACCAACTCATTCAAACAAGCTAACAGTAAACAACAACCCAATGAAGGAGCTATCAAGATCACTCCTACCACTCCTACACTGACAGGGCAAGCCACGAATATATAAAACGAGAACGAACTCCATTCCTTACTAGCACTGATGATGTTACCTGCTTTGATAATGAAATGTCTTCAAGAAAATAACCAAACTCAGAGTACCAAAGACCTCAAAATTCAACCTTGAGTTGCAAGTATTCTCTTCTATGGAAATCAAATTTCAACTCTCCAAATTGCTTCAGCTGAATCAATTCTTCCTGAATCTTAGGAATCATGGTAGAAGATAAATTTCCCGTTTCTGCATTCCAAAAGCTTTATTAGAAAATGTAAATCAAATATTTGATGAATACTAAGAGCCTTTGGGATGCTACAATTAACACTACCATTATGACACCAAGAATCAGACTGAAATCTAAAAGAAGTCATTTAAGGTAAAGAGAACTCAGGAACATTAGCTGCTCTAAAAAGGTAGCAAGGGTGTTATTTGTTATTAAAATATGTAAAACGCTTAGGGGTTGTGATATAAAGTAACAATGACTGCTAGAAATTCACATCTCTCTCTCTCTCTCTCTCTTTCACACACACACACACACGCACACACACAATTCAGAAAAGGAAAGATAGCATAAAAGCTGGACTAGAATACAATGATCAGAAATGAATGCAGAAACGGCATGATAGTTAGGAAAATGTATCACAATATTTATGAACAAATTTTCAATGGTTTATTAATTCCTTTACAAGAAGAACTACAGCAACAGCCTGAAATGCCAACATCTGAATTACACTATCACACTCCAGTTTCATAGTAACAGGATTTGTATGAACCCAATTTATGAGTAAATGTGATTGTTCCATGAAAAATCTAACTTCCAGGAATACTAGTATCCATTCCCTATTCCAAGCAAAAGTCTATTTTTCAGAAGAATGTCAAAAATTCCAGCTTCACAATCAAACCAACCAAATCCATCAATTGCATACAAGAGAAGATCTGGATAGCTTTTCAAAATTATAGTGACTCACGTAGAATAATTTTAGTTCATGAAAAGAAGCTAAAATGCATTACATTCGGCAGCCATGTTACCCAATTCATTAGTGTGTATTCTTCACATAATGTACAGCATACTTGTTGAAATTATTTTAAGACTGAACTCTATGGCACTTAAAAAAAATGGCAATCAATAGAACTAATTTCTTAATAAATATGAATAAGATTAAGCCGCTAGTCTGATGGATTTAAGTGAAAAACCTATTCTGCTGAAATGAGTAAAAATGGTATAATGGCATTAAAATACCATCAGAAAATCCTGAATAACATGAGGCAAATAAAGCCATTTTCAAGGACCATGGAAGTGTCTAGGACAGGGGTGTTAAACTCAAAGCCCATAGTCTGAATCTAGTCCATGGGTGCTTAAATCTGACCTGAGGGTCCACCCTGGAAACAGCAAAGGACTGACCTGCGATGCCTCTGGCAACAAAAACAGAGGTCCCAGGAGGGTCCAAGGCCCCATTTTCCCAGGCCTCATTTTCGGCTGCAACAGCCTCCTGCAGCCCTGTGCCAGCAAAAAATGGAGCTGAGGGGGGGCTGTGTGCAGTCCCATGCGACTTCCCCAAGCTCTGTTTTCACTGGCAGAGAGCTGCAGAAGGGCGTCACAGCCAGCCACGCCTACCCCAGACTCCCAAGGTCAAACATAACCCTGATGTGGCCCTCAATGAAATCGAGTTTGACAACCCTGGCCTAGGAGGTCATATAAACTAAACTATCTCTACTGAAAGGCCCTCTGATGATCTCTTTCAACTGGAAAGCATGTTCATGTGACAAAATACAGACATTTTGATAATAAAAATGTTTAAAAATCACACTGAAAATGCATTTAAAGAACCTTTTAAAAATTGCACTGAAAATGCATATACGCATTATACATGTGTTCATTCAGAAAGGCTATGAGAAGCTATTTATTCATTATTGTATATGAAATGTTCATCTCATTTCTCCATTCATTCAGAGCAATAAATAACAATATGAGTAAATAAATAATGCAAGATTTCAAAAATAGGAAAATAATACTCCTTAATGCTCTCTCCAAATTTGGTTGTTACTTGCAGAAATTTTATTGCCTAAGCAATATAGATAGTTAGGTACCTACATAGTTAGGTTACCTAGTCAGGTAAGGAAATGTCTATCAGCAAATGACCAAACTCTGACAGCACCAAAGATTCCACAATTCAACCCTGAGCTACATATATTCTCTTCTATTAATAATATAATTTAAACTGAAATTATTAATTTTAAATGTGTGGCTAAGGAAAGGTCCCTTAGCAGCTCTTCTAAAATCAAACAGAGTACTTGCTAAGTGAAATTCTCAAATAAATGGTTTTGAAAGAATGGAAAAGAATGTTTCTCCCAAGTATGGGACTTTGGGGAGGTATCTCTGCATCAGGTGTAGGCTGCTGGGGGTTCGCAAGGGGTTTGGGAGAGCCCCTAGTTAATATTCTGTGCAGTTTGGAAAATTCCCAAATCCCACTCCTGCCTAGCCCCACTCCTCCCAGGAGTCCCATAATGGCCCGTTTTGGATGCAGGTAAGTGCAGGGCACATGTAGAGGCTTGAAGAGAGTAAAAAACAGGCCTCCCAGAAGTTCTTGAAGGCCAGAAATGGTCTTGTTACTGGCTGTTTTCACCCTCCTGGAGGCTCAAGGAAAGCCTCCGGAGCCCTGGGAGGGCAAAAACACCTTCCCCCACCATGGTGCAGGAAGCTGACTAGGCCACACCTACCATGGCCACGTCCACTCAGCAATCAGGGAGAGAACCCTTTGCTAAAATTTTGAAGCCCACCCCTGCTCTGCATGTTCAACACCTGTCCAGAATTAGATTTCACTATATCTATTCACAACCTTTTGTAGAGTAGATTACTTCAGCCCATACTTGGTAGTCCTTACAAAGGATAGATAAAAATTGCTCTTTCTTGCAGGTTTCCGATTGCCTCAATGAAAGTGTAAAGGCCTATCTACTTATAGGAGAGGTGCTTGTACTTTGAGTTTGGGTAGATTACTTAGTTTATAACTGGGTGAGATTATTCCAGATCTAGTGGGGAAAAGGTTAAAATTTGTTTTCATTACTTTAGAACGAAGGCAACCCTTTGTTTTTTCTTGCTAACACCACAAAAGTATGATTTTATATATCTAAATTTTATTTTATTTATAAAAATCATTATAAACTTATACATCAGAGAAATAACAGAAAGTCTTTAAATTGAAACTAAACAAAATAATCTATTACCATACTAGCTTTCTCTCTTTCCCTCTTTAAATATATTATTTGGTTTGGATATATGAGTTGATTGCTCCCACAGCTGCAAATGTGGAACCTAAAACTAATTTAATGGGTAATGCACTGTATCTATTTAGACAGATTAGTCTTTAAGACAAACATATACCTTAATCCTGGTTAATAATGTATTTTTGTTCTTGGATTTCTTACATGTTCATAACTCTCGCCGCAGAGTAAGTAGATTCATATATAGTTTTCTTTTTATTAATAACATTATTCCATTTGCCCATAAACTGAAACCATAATAATTTTTATTTATCAACCCTCTATAAGTGTCTAAATAAACAGAAATGTATAAACAAGCACAAAATATAGTATATGTGAAATTGAAATAAATGACTAAAACATTCCAAACTTAAATAAGGCTAATGAAAGCACATAGTAATTGATCTTGCATAGCAACAATAGATTGTAAAGTATTCTACATTTTATAAACAGAGGATTGCATAGCCATGGAAATGAATACATCAGCAACTTCTACTCAAGGTCTCATCAAAGGAAAAGGTGTAACAGTCCCCTTCTGTTTGTAGTACAGGAAAATATGCAAATACATTTAGGAATGCTTCCAAAATTCTCATATTTCAGCTCTTGAAGATCTGGATCTTGCTCATATATGTTTTTATTTTGCACCTCATGTAAGCTGCCTTGATAATGTGTTGAAGAGTAAGATGAAAATATCAAAATGGTAAAAGTTTTTAAAATAACTATGGTGTTTAAGGAGCTGTCACTTGAGTGAGAGTGGTTTTTATACACAACTTCCTCAAATAAGTAAATTCTAAATACCAAATAAATAAGACACTTTTTATTTATTTGTATTAACTAAAAAATGAAGCACCCTTTCAAAGTATCATTTTCCTAAAAATAGTCGATATTTCTACACAATCTATAAACGATTGTATAAATCTCTTACCTTGCAATAGTAGAGTTGCTGCAGTATTAATTTCCTTTTGTGTTGGAAACCGGCCACAATCTCTGAAAAACTTACGGAGCTCATTTCTATCCATTTCTTTCCAGGCCACTTTCTTTTGAAATATAGTTTCATAAACTAGGACACAAAATAATATATAGATCAAAAAGGCTCATTTTGCTGTTGTATTGGGATTGTTTGAAGTTTTGCATCAAATTTATCACACATGCCTTTATTTATTATGTCTCTGTATTGTATCTAAGTAAAAGTGTGTGTGTGTGTGTGTGTGTGTGTGTGTGTGTGTCCAACTCCTATTGAAAGTCTTCATTCTGTAAAAAGCAATCTCAAATATTTGAGACTGGATCATGGTTTCTTCCAAATAAAAATCCTTAATGAGAGAGATATTAAGCCAACTTCAGGAATACTACACATATGAAAATTGTTCTTCTTGGTAAGTTTTCCTGCTACAAATTTACAGTTATAATAGGAATTTTCAATCCAAAATTTTATATTTCAAAATTTTGGATTTCCTCAGTCAGGATATCTGAAAGGCAACTGATATTGTCACACCTATCTGCAAAACAGATACAAGATTTGCTTTCACTATATATAGGAAAAAGACATAAAACAGCCACATACATAATAAGTCTTTTCATGATCTGTACTGTGCCTATTTCCATAAATTACAACCATCTTTATTAAATGGAATCCTTCCACAAATTTCATCAGCGTATCTTCAAGCTTTCTATTAGCATTCATATGTTGGTAACAAACTGATAAATATTATCCTCATCTATTTTGTATAACTGTATTGTAGAATTCTTATAAACTGAGGGTAATATAATCAAGAAAAGTGCTGGTATGATCACTACAAAAGATTAAACTAAAACTATTTTATAATATCTAAATAATACTTACATGTATTATATTTTAACTTTTAAAGACATAATATATAGTTCCTCTGTCATTTGATCCAAATGTACGGTCCACATTTGGTACTTGACATTGTTTAAAAAAAATCCAAAGACATGCTTTGGACCTGATCTGAGCAGAGTACGTTGGTACTACTGATTAAATAGTTCAGTGCTTTTTCATGCTTCCAAGTGACCCTGAAAATACATCCTTCTTTAAGAAGTAGAGCCACTGACACCTCAAAAAATGTGTGGCTAGATAAATGAATAGCAGACACGTGTTGTGCTGACATCATACTTATTCGTAACTGTTTTCAAAATGTGCAGAGCTCTCCTAAATGTATCTTGTAAGATCTCTTTTTCTGTTGTGAGAGATCTTGATTATTTTACAAGATATATCCACTATCAGTTCTTCAATTACGTAGACACAACGCTTTAGAAAGGTTGTTTAGCATTACCTTCCACATCAGTGGCATAATGTTTAAACTTATGCTCAGTTATCGTTGCAGTGAGTTGAGTATGATATGCTACTGTCTCAGAAAGTTGCCAAATAATGCATCAATTCTGAATGAAAACATTAAGACAGAAGTGGATGTTGTTTGTTTTTTTGTCACTTCTTGTTTGCAACTTGCCATTTTAGCTTTCGTCAGTACTTTCCCCAGGTGGTTTTTTTGGGGAGTCCAGCTAAAGTTTCTCAGACAAGGAAGTACAGGAAGGAGAAAAGATAAAGAATTTTGGCAGGCTTCTTTCTGGTTTGTTTGTTAGCTTGCTTTTTGTTGGAGATGTCTGAATGTCTACCTTTTTGGTACTGAAATCCAGAAAGCTGGTAGCAACATAAAGTACTCCACCAGAACACACAGTTTTGCAACACAGTGCTCAGAAAAATAGTATTTTACCAAGATATATCCTTACTGCCCAGAATCTAACAATTAGTCACATTTCACATTTAAGTGAAAATGATACAAATTACATTTGGGGTTCCTGCAGGGAAAACATGTGCTCTATTATTAAACTATGGTGTCTCTCCCAAAATATATCATTTATATTAGTAATTCTACTTAAAAAAAACACCTTTCAAATAATGCAAGCCACCTTAATTAAAGCTACTGAATAGTTTTTGAAATAATTAACAAAGATATAAGAATAATCTCAACAGATTATTCTGAAAAATACATACGCAGTTTATTGTCAAGCCAGTCTTCCAGTTGTTCAAATATTAGTGGTGTACTTGTATCCAAGATGCCACAACAGCGTTTAATTCGAAACATCATTCTACGATAATCCTTTATAACATCTAATATACTTGGACCATGGCCCTTAGCCTGCAATTACAAACATATGTCTATATGTGTACGTGTGTGCGTGCACACTTGTATGTATGCATAGATACATACATACATACATACATACATACATACATACATACATACATGTAAAATGTTATTGGGAGAAACAATTTTTTCAGGATAAAAAGTTATGCATTTTACAGGTGCATAAAGTAAGAAAACCTCCTGGAGATTGCCATAAAAACAAAATAAAAATCCCTTGTGATAATTGCATTTTGACACTAGTGACTAAAGGATTTTATGGCAAAGATCAAAGTCTGCCAGAGTTCTATGGAAATGTTAAAAATCTGGTAGCAGAATATATACTGTCAATGAGATTTTCAGTCATCCAAGTCATGGTTGTCCCAAAGAAGCCCCCCACCCACTTTTTTTTCTTTTTTACAAAAGGCATCTGGACTTTGTGAAATATCTGCCTACCCACAAAGGTGGAAGAGAAAAAGAACCAAAACACATCAAAGAAGTATTAGTTTCTCACATACACATACTGTTTTAACACACACACACAAAAACACACACACACACATACAGAGAGAGCGGGGGCAGAGGCAGAGGCAGAGAGATAGAGAGACACAGAGAGGCACAGAGAGGCAGAGGGAGAGATGGCTACAATGCAAAATTAATCAGAAGACAAAAAGAAGCCAGAAAATCATAGTATGGCTGGAGCAAGATATAGATTGTTGTGTATAACAACTTGATGATAGGTAAAATGAAGTCCATATTGAGTTTGAGACTGTGGACAAGATGTTTTTGTGCTAAATAGAAAACTGACCTTTTAGTAGACAAGACTATTTGTCCAAATAGTCCAGTGTTGTCTAGTAAGGGCTCTAAAAATCACTGGCATTCAGATGAGTATAGGGATTATTTCTTATATAAATCAGCTCTGTACCTTTCACATGTTGAGACTAATATTATTTTATATAAATCATTACTTTTCAAGCTGGACAAGGTACTAGCTACAATAGTGCAAACATATCAGATATAATCCATTATAGTATATCACAACATCTCATATTAATGAAATTCAAATACATTACCTTCAGTTTTATTCTGTTCAATTTACTACGTTCATACCATCCTTTGAAAAGTTTTTGAATACAGGTAGCAGCTGAAGCAATTTTTTCCGTTGTAGGGACTTTTCGGAGTTTTTTAAAAGCTTCATATATGTCTAAATGTGGCCCAATCCTTTTCACTTTCTCATTAATTATATTAACCTGTCTTCGTCTTCTATGGAAGGGAAGGGGAGGGGAAGGGAAGGGAGGGAGGAAGTTAGAAAGGACATTGCTAAATGCAGTGTTTAGAACTAAACTAAATGCAGAGCTTAGAACCAACTGCAATAAACATGGAAACAATGGATAATTAAATAGTTCAGTACAAGAGAGTGGAAATGGCTGGAAGTTGGAGAATATGAAGCAATATTGCTATCCAATCTATGGCTGAAATCCAAAGAGGCACTCAAAACAATGCAGTTTTATTCTCCCATTTTTCTCTCTAATATTAGTAATAGAAAACACACGTGATTCCAATTGATTTTGGGGTTCAGCACTGAAATAAAAATTTTATGTAATGCTTTAGAAGAACACCTGCCATACTGCATAGAAACTGTAAAAGAGAGCTTCACACATTAAAACTCATGAGCTTTTAACTCACATTTCTTTAAAAGTCCCTCAGATTTTTTGTGGATATATAAAGTGTCATAAATTTTCTGAGAAAAACAGCAATGTGAGAGTTCAGGTAGATTAAGGAATATTATGCAAAAGAAAAAGATATCTGTAAGGAATATTGAAGACTGTTTCTGAATAAAATGGATCTGGCTAAGGCAAACAGCAACAGAAATATAACCAATTGATTTATTGGTTTAACCCACAGGTGTCAAACATGACACATCACTTTGCTGTCATGTGATGCATCATGATTTTTTTCCCCTTTGTGGAGCATGTGATGGAGGGCTGCCAGTTTAACATAGATAGAAAAAGAGATTATTGAAGAAAGGAAAAGTCTGTGCGTGTATACACATGCACACACACACACACACAAACACACGCACACACACTTTTCCTAGATCTAAAAATTCCATTCAATATTATTTTGAAAGCCATAATGGCAGAGACAAGTTCAGAAGACGTTGGACAAAAAATATAATATTACAACTGTTTTCTGCAGCAACATTATCATCATCATCACTAGAACTATTTACATCCATATTATTAACTTCTTCATCATCATTATTTTATTATTTTTCATTATAATCAAGTTAACCAGTAATGCTTTCATTTACCGTCTTCTCTTATAATTCCAAATGCTTTGTTGAAATGAAACATAAACAATTGATTTAATTTCTGGATTTCAGGGAGTGGGTTACACTGAAAATATTGGAGGTTCCATTTTTTGGGAGCCTTATTCAAACTTTCAATATCTATCCCACCATATTGCTGAAATTTGCCCTGATTCTATGTTCGAATGAGGTCATATTTCTATGTTTTAATGCATTATTATAAATCCTATTGCATTTACATTTTAATGCTGTACACCATATGAAGATGTTTTGCATCGTAATGAGATTATAAATATTTTAAATAACTGTATCAACTCAAAATCATAATTAAAAAATAGAAATACAATTTATACTAATTTCCTTCCAAGCAATTTGTTAAAGCTGGTGAAATATGCTTCTGTTATTATCATCCCAAATATTTACCAACTAATGTGACTGCTATGAGTTCATGCATAATTCCCCAATAATTTTTATGCTGTATGTAGTCATTCACTTTTTAGTGAATGCTTGTTAATATATACATTCACATATTTAAATAGTGTTGTAGAAGAGACAGACTGGCAGCACAAGCAGTAACATTTTCCTGGCATGTGTTTCTTTGCTGCTGTTCTCAATCATGTTTTTTCTACTTTGTTTCATTTTAAGATACAAAAAGGAGTGTAACAAGGTTGCATTCTCCCCTTTCTTATTCAATCTGCAGTATATGTTAGAATGATCATGAGGAAGTTGGGGTCATGACTGGTGGAGGAAACATCAACAATCTTGATATAACTTTTCTCTCATAAACCAAAGAAGGCCTGGAACATCTGATCAAGAAAATCAAAGAAGAAAGTAAGAATTTTGATTTCTTTCTGAACATCAAAAAGACTAAGCTCATGACCACTGCAAGGAATGGAAACATCAACATTAACAGTGAAGAAAAATTCACTTTCCTAGGATTACAGATAGCTCAAAGTTCTGAAGGCAGCACAGAAATAAAACATCAAATTGCCCTGGGTTCAGCAATGCTGACATGAACCAAATATGAAAAGGCACAGCCTTGCACTGCTTTATTGTGTTCTTCATAGCCACCTATAGTTGTGAAAGCTGGATTTCAAAAAAGGAAAACAGGAAGAAAATCAACTCATTTGAGCTGTGGTGATTGAGGAGGCTCCTACATATTCCTTGAACAGTAAAAGTGACTAACAAGCAAGTGCTAGAGCACATAACACCAGACATCACTAGAAGGCAAAATCAAGAAACAGCATCTCACTTACTTTGGTCATGTCATGCAGGGATATTCACTGAACAAAGCAATAATGTTTGGAAGTGTTAACAGTAAAAGGAAACCAGGCAATCAAAGAACATGATGGCTGGATACCATCAAAGCTGACCCAAGCCACAACATAGAAAAACTCAAAGAAGATCGGAGATTTTTGAAAGACCTGGCCCATAAAATTACCAAGAAACAGACACGACTAAATGGATTACATAACCATCATCACTTTGTTTCATTACATGTTTTTCATTGCTTACTACTATTTATTCTGTATCCAAGTATATACATCGGTTACTTAAATTGGTTAAACAAAAAAATAAAGGTTTTCTGATCTTATCACAAATCAATTTCAAGCTTTGAAATTCTAGTAATCTTGGAACAATCTATTTCACACCAAAATGTTTCAAATGTAAAACCTTTCCAATATCTATGTATGCCCACTCCTCGTTTGAATAAATAGGAGTTAAGACCCCTACTGTATGAATCTTGAGACTGAAAGGTTCGACGTAGCTGTGCTCTATGTGCAGTCTACATTCCACTAACACTCAACAAAAAAGCTGCTCTATGGATGCATACTTTCCAGGGATACAATTGTGCTAATATAGTATTCTTGTACATTAGTTACTGTATTTTTCTGCTATATTTCTTATTCCATTGGCAAAGGAAATCTTTTTTCAAAATCTTACAACTCATTAACTAGTGCGTAATTGCTGTGATATCGCTCCTGTAATATGTATAATAATAGTTTATATGATTGCCTGCCTGCCTATCTATTATCTATCAATCTATCTATCTATCTAATCTTGAATTATACATTTTGATTTATCTATTGCCACTAATTATTTCTGGCTGATACTAAAGTATTTTGTTGGCCCCAGTTATTTAAAAAAAAAGCTGTTTACCCATCTGCTAACAGGTTGGAAGTGATTAAGAGAAATTTGTTTTGGCTGTTTTAAAAGCCAAATTGGTTCTGAGTTGAAAATATGTGTCTAAACCTATTGAAGGAGTTGCCAAGTTCAAAATCAGATGTATGCTTCTTCTGAACCCAATCCCCTACCAAGTTAAATTATCTCAAAGCAAGTATTCTATTTCCTCTAACATGTCCAAATTTCTTATTCTGCCCAAATGTAGTTCTTGTGTAATGGCAATTTGCCTTTGGCTGAAGTACTAATCAACAGAGCCAAGAGCCAGCTGCATAATGCATAGTGACCTTGAAGCAGAATGTGTTATGTTCATTGATACCTACTTTTGGTGGTTGTTTTTTTAACTATGTCTTTTGCTGCCTCTTTTTTTTTTTTTTTTTTGGTCAAAAGTGGCTTCAAGATAATGGACAACAGAGGCAGAACATGAATTTGGATGCATAAAAACTCCATTCCCTACTAGAACTAATGATATATCATGTTGCCTATTTTACTAATGAAATTTCTGCAAGAAAACAGCCAGGTTCAGAGAGCATCAAGGACTGCACAGTTCAACCTTGAGCTACAAATATTCTTTTATGTGTCTCACTTCCCTGCTGCTCATAACTTTAATATTGGATACACTAGTTAATGACTAACTATAAATATGCTGCCCATTATTCTAAAAAAAAGTAAAAGAAAATCATTCTTGATATGAATATTATGACTACACATGGAACAAGTTGTCATTTGCTGAGATGTACAGCTATTAAGAGCCAGACAAATGGCATAGAATATTTATATTGTCCTATTAAAGATGGAAGACGGTACCATTTTACTGGAAATTCTATAAAGCACTAACTTTAGTGATTAAGTATCTTTGAACTTCAACAGGTGAAAGGATTATCATTGAAAGCATATTAATCCATTGAGGATTAGCAGCAAACTGTTAGAGATCTCAGACAGATAATAGGTGATTTATTTATGAACTGCAGTTGGATAGCAAAAATGCATAAACATTTGTGCTAAATATAATGCAATATTCAGAACAGTAAGACTGAAATAGATAGTGAAGGGATGGGAGAGTCTATGAAACATATGCTATATATCTTTCTTGCTGCTTGTAGGTAGTCCAGCCTTTTATAAGAAGATCATGTGGACTGCCAGATTTTAATAAAGTTTGTCTTCTCTTATCCCCTCTTCCAGTGTCCCTTAGCTAACAATAGAGATTCAATAAAATCTGACATTGCATTTTTTTTTTAAATGGGGATTTGGATTTTAATATAATTTTATATGATTATGACCCCCCCTGTCCTCAGTCCTAGCCTTCTTCAATTCATGGAATTAAAATACAGGTGCTGAAAGTGAGTATTTCACAATTGGCAAACCGATTCCATTCAGACACTTTGAACAAGTAAGTCTCATCCAATGTTTCCTTTTTAAAGAAGGTTGTTGAGAATATGGTAGGCCTGCAGCTTCAAAGCGGTCTGGATCCTATTTAAAGTACACGTAAAATCATTGCATGAAATCTTCTGACAGCATGAGGTCAATTACCAGAAATATGGTAATGATACTCAGTTATACTTTTTTGCCCTGGACCATCCTAGTGATGTTGTAAAGATGCTTTCCCAGTACTTAGGGGATGCTTAGGGTGGGCTTCAAAAATTTTAGCAAAAGGTTCTCTGCCCAGTTGTTGGGTGGGCATGGCCATGGTGGGCGTGGCCTAGTTGGCCTCCTGAACCATGGTGGGAAGGGCATTTTTTTATCTACCCGGGCTCTGGAAACTTTCCTTGAGCCTCCGGGAGGGCAAAAAGGGCCTCCCTGGGCTCCGGAGGCTTTCTGGAAGCCGGAAACGAGCCCATTTCTGGCCTTCCCAAACTTCCAGGAGGCCCGCTTTTCACCCTTCCTGAGCCTATGTGCACACCCTGTACTTACCTGCATTCAAAATGGGCCACGTGGGGAGTCCTAGGAGGGGTGGGATGGGCAGGGCCAGCCAGGAGTGGGATTTGGGGGTTCTCTGAACTGTAGAGAATCTTAGCTAGGGACTCTCCCGAACTCCTGTGAACAGCCCACCCCTGGATGTACTGGTATGAATGGAAAAGAATCACTTCAATCTGACAAAACTGAGTGCCTATAGGATTTAGGACATCCTGCATTTAATGATTTTTCATTTTTAACTCTGGCTGGGGTTACAGTGTCCCAGTTGGTACACAATCTGGGGATTTAAAAAGCAGGTGGCAGCCAGTTGCAGCTTTTCCTGTTCATGATCATTCATGCCTTAGTAACTACAGCTCCCAATTCAAGCCATAGGTAGTCATTGACTTACCACCATTCAGTTGGTAATCATTCGAAGTTACAACGAGACTGCAAAATATTGACTTACAACAAGTCCTCACAATTAAGACTGTCACAGCTACCCCAGAGTCACATGATCAAAATTCAGATGCTTGGCAACAGGGTGGATTTACAATGGTTGCAGGCTCCCAAGGTCATGTGATCAACATTAGTGACCTTCCCAGCCAGCTTCTGACAAGCAAAGTCAATGTGGGAAGCCAGTTAACTGCAATGATTTGCTTAGCAAATATATTTGTAGAATTGGGCATCTCACTTAACAATGACCTTGCTTAGCAATACAAATTATGGTCCCAATTAAGGCCAGGACTACCTATAAGCTATAACCCTTCCTGGATAATAATAACACTACACTTTCTCAAGCTCAAGCTAGAGGCCCACCATTCATATGTTGAGCCAGCCAACCTGGAGTAAATTTTCACAAAATCACAACAGAAAAACAATACACCAATAATACTAACATGGGACTCTGAAACAAAGCATCATATTTACACCAACAGCATCATCACAGGCCTCAACAATTTTACACTAAGTTTAGAAACACTTTCCCATGTCTTTCCCTCACATGATGTATGCCATCATTTGTTAGCAGTGCCCTCTGAATTTTCTGTAGGACAAACAGATCAGACTTTGCACAAAATAATTAATGGACAAGTTTGACATCAGGACTCAAAACAAGGTCAAGTTCATATCAGAATATTTTAACATCCCAGGACACCACTACAAATCTCGAAGTAGCTATTTGGAACAAAGAAACTTTACCAGCAAAATAAATGAGAGGCTGCTGAATTCACAAAAGCTTTCAATATCACAGAAGTCTCAGCAAACAGTGTTTTTTTTAATAACATTTCATAATATACTGGTCTATGACCATAATAAAAACTTAATCTGAACATGTTACATTTGTTAATTAATAATGTACTTAAAATTTGTCTCACATGTAATTTATACCTGCATTACCACTCATTTCTTCCCCTTTTTTTCCTCTCCAATTTATCTCAGTTTAAATCTTACATCAGTTTTGCCATCCACTCCGCTGATAGAATGAGTTGTAGTTCACAGAACCTTATGCCTTTTAATCAAATATATTAGTCTGAAATGATGCTACCACAAGCTGATCCAGCTCTTCTCTATAATATCTCCAATCAATAGGGACAAGCTGGCTAGAGCTGCCACATACAAAATAGTTGCCCAATACATCTCAGCCAACATTATCAAATTCAATACAAATTAATTTAGGAAACAAATTATCCTAGGACTAAACTATATATTGACACAACCTATAAATAATATATGCCATCAGGTGAATTGATGTAGTTTGGCTTAATATGAACTCTACTGTCGACAGTTTAAGTGGATTATACAGAAACTGCATTACACTTAGCATCTTGTTTAAGTATCATGCTTGGGACTAGGCATGGTCCATTTTAACAAAACTAGTCAATTGTGTAACATTATATAGATTGATAGATAGATATAGATAGAGAGATACAATTTTTTAAATATTTTATATTACATTATACAGTGGTACCTTAGTATTCAACTGCTTTGAAATTCATTGAATTTGATTTTTTGATGCATTTTGACATGAAAATTTATCCCGGTACTCATCATTGTTTGGTATTCGATGCACAAGCTAGAATTTGTTGATGTCAGCAGCCTTGTGACCCACTACATTTTTCCTTATGGGAAAAATTTGTTTAGTACCCATCTTTTTTTGTATCTATTGCACCTTCTGGAAGAGTACTAAGATACCACTGTATTATAGTCTTTCTTTTTTATCTTATCTTATACTAGCTCGATACCTGTGCTTCGCTACGAAACTATGTGGTCATAGTTTTTGGGGAAGAAAATAGGGGGGGGGGCATTCTGCCTTTGCCTACCAGCATCCATTGGTAGGCTAGCATCCTGTCAGTGTGTGAGAGAGTTGAGGGCTGTTTGGAAACTGAAACAGTATTTGCTATGTGAGCAAGAAGGAGACAGAAGGAGCCTGGGCATGGCTTAGTCAACTGTTCTGTACTAAAGCTGGTTGCTGCTGTGAAATTAAAACTAAAACTAAAACTTCTCTCCTCTGCTTGTGTTTTGCATTTGGAAGAGATTTCTTTTCAGATGGGGAGTAGAATTCCATAGCCTCAGAGCGTGTTAATAATAATATATGAAAAACAAATGCTCTGATGGTCATTTCAAAAAATCCTTTCTTGGTGAGTACCTAGAAGCCAAGAGGAACATACGTGCCAAATTTCAAATTTGTAGGCTTTACGGTTCTGGAGATTTTGTGATGATGCATGAGTGGTATTTCACTTTTATATATATAGATTTTTTTGTAGGATTGAGTGAAATTCTGGACTACAGAGTTTGAAGGGTATCAGCAATCTAGAGTGCATCCAATCTGGTAATGAGTCCAAAACCCAAATCTGTGAAAAATAGAACTGGATATGTTTAGAAATAAAGAAGGTTAATTTGGAAGTATGAGTGCTGCCTTTAACCATCTGAGGGATTGTCAGTTAGCAGATGGAACAGTTTTCATAAAATTGTAGAATTAGAAGAGACACAGAGGCCATCAAATCCAATCCGTTGCTTCATGCACGAATTGAAATTAAATTGTTCCTGGCAGATGGCTGTCCCCATCCAATCTCTCACTAAATACATCAGGGAAGAATAAGAATCCAGTCCTCTCTAGATAATTGTCTCTACTATCAAATTTGATAAAGGAAGCCCATCTTGAATTGAATCTGTCTTGTTGTAACTCATCTGTTATTCTATGTCAAGGGTCTTCAAACTTGGCAAGTTTAACGCTTGTGGACTTCAATTCCCAGAATTCCTGAGCTAACATGACTGGAGGAGGAATTCTGGAAGGTGAAGTCCACAAGTCTTAAAGCTGTCAAGTTTGAAGACCCCTGTTCTATGTCATACATTCTGTCATGTGGATGTGGTGGTCTAGCAATTAAGATGCTGCGCTTGTTAATCACAGTTCAAAACCCAAGCACCATGTGATAGGGGTAAGTTCCTGTTCCTGCCCCAAATTCTGCCAACTACTCTTTTGAAAGCATGCAAAGGCTAGTAGATGCCACTTCAGTGGGAAGATAAACTTGTTCCATGCCCCTCGGCATATAGTCATGCCAATCACATGACCTTGGAAGTGTCCTTGGACAATGCTAGCTCCCTCAGTTAAGAAATAGAGATGAGCATCCCTTCTACAGTTGGGGTATGGCTGGACAGGGAAAATCTTTACCTTTACTTTTACATTCTGTGACAACATTAAACAGACCTTGATCTTCTGTATGGCCTTCTTTTAGTATTTTTCTGCTGTATATATAGAGCCAGTATGGTGTAGCGGTTAAGATATCAGGCTAGAATCAGAAACCCATGAGTTCTAATCCCACCTTAGGCACAGGGGTGGGATTCTGTTATGATTCTGCGCAGTTTGGAGAACTGGCAAATCGTGCCCCCGGCCCCGCCCCTCTCTGCTGACCCCTCCCCACCCCGCCCACTCAGTCCTTATCATGCACACATGACATCGTGCACATGCCCAACATCGCTGACTGTGTTCTCCCCTGCCCAGTCACTCCTTAAGATATTTCTTTTTTCCCCTGCTGCCGATCAGCTGTTCCGATGATCAGCTATGCCTGGATCCCCCTCACTGTCTTACTGCTTCACCCAGGAGACTTCCCTGAGGCCCAGGAGGCAAAAAGGGATGCGCGCAGAGATGGGATTCAACTTTTTTAATAACTGGTTCCGTGGGCATAGCTAAGTTGGTGGGCGTGGCTTGCTGGTTATGTTATTGGCTGGATGTGGCCAACTCAATATCACTCACATCGAGGCACGCATCTCCTCACCTGGCCTCTCATGATTGTAGGGATGCTGCAACAGTCGTAAGTGTGAAAAATGGTCATAAGTTACTTTTTTCAGTGCCATTGTAACTTTGAATGGTTACTCCACACAAGCAAAGTACCAGCAAAGGAGAGAAAAAAACTCCAAAGAAGTTCCTGAGACAGGAAGTCTAGTCCTGCCAAGAATGTAATAAGGGTTAACGGAGAGGCAGTTTCTGTAAGCAACACCAGAATGTTTCCTTCCTGCCTTCCTTACAGGATTAGCCCAATAATTTCTTCTAACAACAGGTTCTCCGAACTGCTTAGAATGTTAACAACCTAGTGAATAGGTGCGAACTGGTAGAATCCCAATCCTGGATGCACGGAAGGGTGCTGTGCTGCCCTCCGCTCTGTATTTTTTGCCTTCCTAGGCCGCAGGGAAGCTTACTGGGAGCAAAAATGCCCCCTCAGGCGGCTTGCCTGAGACCCAGGAGGCAAAAAAAATGGGAAGGGGTGCTGCAAAAAAGCCATGCCCCTCAGGTCACATGACTACACCCATCTAGCCATGCCCACAGAACTGGTTGTTAAAAAATTTGAATCCCACTCCTGCTTAGGCACAAAGCCAACTGGATGACCTTGGTCAGTCACTTTCTCCAGGCCTAGGAAGGAGGTAAGGACAAACCACTTCTGAAAAACCTTACCAAGAAAACTGCAGGGACCTGACCAAGAATTGGATGCAACTGAAGGAAAGAAAATAAAATGTGGAACCCATAATTTAGTGTATTATGTAAACAACTGAATTAAATCATATTGTACATCTTCACATACATCTGTGCTTTTCAAAGTTGAGGAGAATAATCTAAGTAACAAAACATACTGTTTTCAACAAATAATACCTGGGAGACTTCCTTTGAAGTTTCTGTGAACCAGGCTGTTGTTTCTCTATTTTGTAACTTTGTAGCAGCAACATCTAAGGAAAAAAAAGTGATGTTAAATGTACAACGAGGCAGGAAGGGATACTACTGAATTTATTTTTCATTATCATTATTATTGTTATCATTAGCACTGCTATGTCAAGAATATCTAGCTTATTGACAAATAAGTGTTCTGGGTATGATAACCAATAGAGTAGCCCTTATCAGAAGATTTTTTTTTCACATATGGCATGTGTTACCCAGGGATCACCAAGGCGGCTGGCTGCCTCTGTGAAAGGAATTTTTTCGGGCAGTATTATCTTTATCCATGGGATGCCTGAATGCTGGTAGGCATTCGGGGTAGGCTCCTTTCTTGTCCCTATGCATTTTATTCACTCATGGGAATCAAGCCGCTGACCTCAGTGACCTCAGCGGTGTGCAGGCCCACCGCCTTACCACTGAGGCACCATGGCCCCCCTTTCAGAAGACTGATTCAATCTTTGAAGCCAAGCTTTCAAAGTGTGGTAGGAATGTGATTCCTAACTCTCAATTTTAAGTAAAATGTGGAATTAAACTGATGTGTCAGCCATGGTTTAAATAGAGTTACTTCCATAGCTAACAAACTATGGTGTGTCTCCTTTAGAATAGAAACAGCAAAGAAGAAATGGATTGCAATTTTGCATAATAATTGTGGATAATCTTCAGCTAATACCAAAAATATTCAGTAATATATAAGGTCCTCGCATGAGGACTCCGACTGCATCTTTCTGTCTCCACAGTTTAAAATGCAGCAAGAAATATGTAACTGCCCACACTTAAGATTAGGAAGCATTACCAGAAATTAAAGAAGAAATTAAAGAACAATTACATCAGCACTTTTTAAGGTTTCATCTGCAATAATTGCAAAAATAGAATATGATCCAAGTATATACTATATTATCAATCATTTACTCCATTTAGAATTATTCTAAACAAAGCCATGTACAGCACTTATCTAAATAAACCTTAATGAATAGCTTTTCAGATCTGAGTGATTAGGTCCTATTTTCAGGTATCAGCTAGAAGATTACAACTCAAGAGATAACCTTTTAAATGCTTAATAGCAAAGTTCAGTATCTGAACTGATTTTTTTTTACAGAAAATATGCTGTTATCTCTTAAACTGAGCTTATTTAAACAATTGCTTAAGCATTCAAAGTTAACTATCCACTCTAAATTAGATAACTCCTTAATCAAACATCACAGAATTGGCAAGTGCTTTTCAAATCATGCATTAATAGAATACAGTATTCAGATTTTTTTCCCCAGGGAAATGGTAATCCCCATTACAAATGTTCACACTGATGCAATGGTAGTAACCGTTAAGAAACTGAAATTCCAAAGGCATCTACTATTATTGATTTGGGAATTGGAAACACTGAGATGTATTGTCAATAATTAAATGTGAATTCAATTTTTATAACTAAATAAATCCAATGTATTATCATATCCGTATGAACACTTATAGAAGATGTACATTCTCTTATAAAGAAAGGAACATGGGAAATAAGAATTAAAATAATTCCATTATCCAGTTGGGAGTAACCCTGGGAGATTGTTCCCAGTGAATTTATTATAGGATAAACTAATAAAAATGAAATTAGTCTATTGTTTATCCTTTCATAGTAGAAAAATCTGTCCATTGTGGACAGAGGGAAATTAATCTCTGTTTTTAATATACAGATGGAGCTTCAAGATATGGGACTTTAACAACCTTAGTTCTGGATAGTGTTGCACTAACCCAGACAGACTTGGTCTACAACTCGGTGGTTCTCCTGGACTCACAACTCCTGCTCAAAGAGCAGATGGCAATCATGGCTAGGAGAACCTTTGCAAAGAGCCTTTTTTGCTGTGGCTCCAGCCCTTTGGAATATCTTACCCCCTGAGGTGAGATCTGCTCCCACTCTTCTGATTTTTTGATCCCTGAAAACCTGGCTTTGCCAGTTGGCTTGGGGCCCCAATGAGGGACTATCACAATGATGGTGAACCTTTTTGGCACTGAGTGCCCAAACCAGAACACACATGCATGCACATGCATGTGTGCATTCCAGATCGCCAGAAACCTGAAGACCACCCTGTTTTTTGGGCCATTTTGGGAGGCTGTTTTCAGGCTGTTTTTCAGGCCTGAAAAACGGCCTGGGTTTTTTGTTTTGTTTTGTTTTTCGGGTCATTTTCAGGCACTGTGGTGTCTACAAAGACCAGCTGGCCGGTGCACCTGAAACCAGAAAAGCAGCTGGTGATGGTTCCTGTGCCCACAGAGAGGACTCTGCATACCACTTCTGGCACACACGCCATAGATTCGCCATCACGGGACTATCATGTTAGGAGTGGTTGATGGATTAAGATAAAATCCCAGCTCCCTGCTGTATGTTATGCTCCCTCCCTACTTATCTTTCAACTATGATTTTATTTTTTATTCTAATCCTATTTTATTGTTTTTTAAATATTTATATTTTACAGTTTTATAGCTTTTAATATTGTAAGCCACCCAGAGTTGCCTCAGTCAAGCTGGGCAGCAAATAAATCTAATAAACAAACAAACAAGTAAATAAATAAATGTCACCTGTTACCTGTGCCTGCATTTGTGAAAAAAAGCACCCACATCATCAGTTGTTATTGGGCTAATGTGAAAAAAAAAACACTATTGGACAACTTTTATATTAATAATGTATTAAATCCATTAGTTAATTGTGAAAAATTTTACTTGGTTTTCCAAAGCTATACTGGATTGTGAAATTACAGTATTTTTCATTAGACAAGATGTGGAAGTTATTCCTTAGGTCTTGGAGGAAGAAAACTTGAAAACTGAAACTATTAATTTCTGAGAGTATTTTTCCTTCAAAACTTAAATAAATCTGTCCAATCTGGATTCTCCCAAGTTTTCTTTTTCTTTTTCTTAGTAATCAATTGTCAATTATTTCTGGAAGAGTTAATATGACTATCTGATTTTTCTTTATTCCGTTAGGAAGAACTTAGATGTTTCACTTACAAATGGAACTTAAGAGTCATAATTGTTTTTATATTTTCAGAAATGAGAGAAACAATTTATTTATTTTTCTCCTTAGTCTAGAGCTTTTCCTAAACCCTTTGGATGATGAGAATAATGTCAGGTATTACAACAGACAGTGTTGTAAATCTCAGCTCTTCAGACATTTAACCCCTTAGTCAGGGATTGATTTTATCTGGCCCCAGATGTGATTCAGAAAGATTAGTCCCTTTACTGCCAATTAGAATGAAATTATGAATGCAGAAAATCAATTTACTCTGAACTATAAAAGTCTAAGCATATACAGACCTAATTCTAGAATTTTATTTTTCTTCCAATTCTGAGTTAATGGATGCTTGGCTAACCTCTTGATGGCCTTCATAGGCACTCATCTGATCTATATTGACACAATGATTCTTTTAAGTTTGAAAACTATTGATTCCTTCCTCACCAGTTTTCTTCCTTGCAGCTAGCACAGATTAGGAAACTGCAACAACTTCTGGTAATTAACAAGTGCCAAGGTGAAGTAGAAAATTATGGGTGATATGCATTATCATATCACAATTCATAATATAATATCGATGACAATGTGCTTCACAGAAAATTCACATTTTTGTTCAATCGCATCACCAGTTATGACAGCAAAAGCCATACTTGCATATCAACAATCCAAGGGAGATTTCTTAGAACTATCATAGCTGCAGCTGGTTGTAACTAACTGAATATTTATGGTCTGTGGATGATTAAATGCATATGTCCTTATTTTAACACTGACTCATAGACTTCATAAATTTCTAAAATTATTAATGGAGATATATTGCTGTAATTCAGAATTTCTATTATACACAACAACCTTCAAGAATATGGTAGAAATGTTTCTCACTTGTACACTGAATACTTAAACCAACTATTTAAACTAGTACATGAATAATTGCCCGCTTCTTTAAACTTAGCAGGAGCCAGAAAGCTAGTGAATTCTGCAATCTTTATTCACTAAAGAACCACATGTTCACATTTAACTCCTACCAAGCCAGGCTAATATGGCCTGACATTGTTACACCATAACCACTGGGGATTAAGTCTGAAATTTTCTTTGTTCTGCCACTAGGAAGGGCCTACCTAGCTTAATCCAGCCATAGCTTTTAGGTTGTAAATATTTCTACATTTTAAAATAATGTAGGTAAGATCATATGGGTCTCTTCTTTCTTTAAGATAAATTTTTAAGATTTAATGAAATACGTTATGTAGGAAAATAGAAAGTTACAGAGTGAATTTCTTTAAGTGGTGTCTGCATTCATCATTCTTTTCTATAATTCTTAAATTATTCTGCACATTTTACTAACTGGAGCAATCTTACATACCTCCCTGGACCTTTTCCTTCTTGTTATTTCCTTTAATCTTGCTTGATGTTCTTCTTTGCTGAGCATCGTATATGGAACTGTGGTATCTGATATCACTATTCCTCTCCAGTCTTGATATAAGTTTCCTATTGAAAAAATCAATTTAGTTTGCATCACTAAAACAACTCCAGCAGTTTCTGAATCAACACACTGAACATATTCAAGAAGACATTCAAAAGCAAAGCATGCATAGGAGACACCATTTTCATGATAACAATTTACGACATTTCCAGATCTTTGGTCTAAAAATTATGGTCAGTTCCTCTTTTTCACTAATAGTCTAGGAATTACAGCATACACCCCCCAAAAAAGAATGCTGGACTTGTGCCTTTAAAGAAAAACAATATTCAGAATTAGCAAGTGAAAATTTTCCTGTGGGTTTTCATTAAGCACCACTAAACCTTTTGGTAAACTTACTCTTTCCCTTCTATATAATAACCAAAATAAATATATTCTTACTATCCCTTATCTACAGATTTTATTTCTAGATGCAGAAACAAATATGTTTATGTTGTTATCAAACAGCTTCCCAAAAAATCCAGGCTTAAAATTAATTTCTTGCAAGGCAAATAAAAAAGAAATGGGTAGAAATTACAGCATGAATTCTGGCTCCAAATCAAGATAACAAAGAAGGTTCTTGCTAATGAACAAACAGCTGGCAGAGGAGTCACTAGAATTAAGGAACAAATATCATAGAAAGACAGCCTATCTTTTTAAAATGGCTTTAAATCAGGGGTGTCGAACTCGTGGCCGATGGGCTGAATGCGTCACATACTGGTCCCACCCCCATTTGGTTTAGCAGTAAAGTCCCAAGACGTCACGTGATACCATCGTGATGACACAAGTTTGACACCCCTGCTTAAAATAATTCCTCTAGCAACTTCCAATTTCTTTGGAAAAGAAAAACAGATTTCTTCCATTCCCCAAACAATTATATAAAGAATTGAAAAATGTTAACTGCAAAAGCCAAGTCACAAATTTTTACTACCGGTTCTGTGGGGCTGGTTTGGTGGGCGTGGCAGGGGAAGGATACTATAAAACCTCCAGTCAGAGGTGGTATTGGCCGGTTCTCTGAACTATTCAAAATTTTCACTACCGGTTCTCCAGAACTGGTCAGAACCTGCTGAATACCACCTCTGATGCAGATGGATATTAATTTAAAAATGAAAATGAATACAGTAGAAAATAGGAGCCATGTTTACCCTTTTCCTACAGTACCACTCTATTTGACTTTTGTCTAGTAAATAAAGGTCTGAAGGCAAATTGTGTTCTTCATTTTCTTGAATATGAGTATGGATTTCTGAGTAAGTTAGGATCCTACTTTATTAGTTCAGCTCATCACATGATCTCTGGTCATATGATGAGCTGAACACAAACTGAAGCCAAATTGGGCCTAGCAGCATTTTAGATCTCTGGTTGACACATGGAGGTTGAGAGAGACAGGTATGAAATTATCATGCATAGCCTCTTCTCTAACTATTTTCAAGTTATCTCACTCTAGAGTGATAGAAAGTAATATTAAAACAACAAACTTTAGCCCAAATTCAGCAGCAACAATTCCAGATGGTAGTCTTAGCTCCAGAATTATCAATAGCAAAAAGAAAAACAAAAGAGGCAGAAATAGTATCAAGAAAGTGCATCTAAATAAAGCCACACAGACTTAACAGATTAGGTTCGTTACACTTCCTGTAACAATAAATTATGTGTTGAAGGTGATATAAAAGAACTGATTTTGTTTCCCTTTGTTCTGCATTTACAAGGCTGCAGAAAGCTCCATAGTCACTGGACAATGCCTTATTGTATGCAGGTAATTTTGCATGAATAGAATTAGCCCTTGAAGATTTACCTATGGTTTTGACTACAAAAGCTTGAATTAAAGCCAAAATTTAGAAAGAAAATCTTTGTTTTGAGCCAGAATTAGTCCAGAGTTCTCCAACCTTTCCGGCTTTGTGGACCGGTGGGAGGAGGAAGAGGGATTGATTCCGTGCAAGTGGCTGGCAAGCGCATGCATGCACGCACCTCCATTTGTGCTTGTTCGTTGCTCACGCATGGGGATCTGCGGCCCAGTTGGAAAAAACCTCACTGCCCACTAATGGGCCGTGGCCCAGAGGCTAAAGACCTCTGTTCTAATCAATATGAAAATACTAATACCTATCTCTTCCCGCTTATGGCTATATCCATGTTGCTTGTATCTTTACAACTTACATTGTTTTCATTGTTTCCTAGTATGATTTGATTAATTATTACTATGTATCCTATGACTGTCACTAAGTTTTGTATCTTATAATTCTTGATGAATATATTTTATTTTTTCTTTATGTACACTGAGAGCATATGCACCAAAGGCAAATTCCTTGTGTGTCAAATCACACTTGGCCAATAAAGAATTCTATTCCATTCCATTCCATTCTAAAAGATAAAATCCTACAAATAATTCACAATACCCAACAAATGTATGCCTCCAAAACTTGGTTGTAGTATACAAGTCATTTCATATTTACAGAAATTACCACTTTTTAATTTTATGTATGTTAAATAATTTCCTAGTTGAGCAAATATCACAGTGCATATCATGTAATTACTTGACAAATGTGCATTTTTATACTCCCTATGTAAAAAAAAAGTGGGGCTATAAAAAAAGGGAGCAAAAGTTTATTTCACAGCCTCATGAAGTCAGTCAAAACTTCTTTTATAGTTCTGTAAGAGAGTGTCAGTTGTGTCCTTACCTGGTCTCTTAGGAAAGAATGACCCTAGACTCCATTGATGAAATTAAAGGTTTACTTTTACTATGTTCAAGTGGTAATAACATAAACAAAGCTGGATCTGAGTATTGCACAAAGCTTGCATTTCTCCCCCTTTCTCTAGCCCTCCAACATTGACCACTCCATCAGTGTCCAATCATATTCATTTTTGATGTTTCAGGAATGGTTTTGAGGTTTGGCTTCTCTTTGGTTTCACATTCCATTTTTGGGCTCTGTCCTTGATCAGTCGGTTCATTCTGAATTGACCCCCTGATTCCTGACACACTGTCATTCGCCCCCTTTTCTCTGCCTATTCCCATGTTCCTTCCTTACTTCCCCAACTGCCTCCCCCAATTGCGTTTTATGGCAGGATTCCAGGGAAGAGGCGTATGCTGAAGTTGGAGGCCTGACAGAGAGCAGGATCAAATATATTCAGCACTTTAATGCATATCTGGGATCTGAGATAATTGCAATGGGAAACAAAATTAAAAAAGCTTAAGAATGTATACTATACCCACACACCTTTCTTCCCACAAATCTTGGCTCATGTTTGATCTTAGCTTTGCATACTTTTTCATTGTAGCTCTTAAGATGTAACTTTAAATTCAGTGTAACCTTTTAGCTTATACAGATTGTACTTTTCTGTTCTGTAAAATATATTTCTAATTCACTGCCACTATTTAAAATCAGTTTGCACATATGTGATCTGCTTTTCCAAAATATTATAATACTATTCTCACTTATCTCTGGTGACAATGTAGACTGAGTATATTAAATCAAATTTCTGACACATTTATCTACAGTAAAACAAAAATAACAAATGCATTTATAAAAAATATAAAAGATGATGTGACTGCTAAGAAGTAACTTCACTAACAATGAGTGAATCCTTATATTTTAACACTTTTCTACCAGTTGGCTAATAATACCTTTCCAGAGAAATGTATTATTTCTTCAGCTCTCTATTTAGCTTTTGGTATTCATTTTAATTTCTTTCTTTCTTTTTTCTTCTTCTTTTTGAAAACATCTATTTACTGCAATAGAAGTTTTTTTTTTCCCAATATAGCTCCCACTTTATTAAAATTTCATGCTAAAGTCATACAGAAGTTAACTCTTCTGGGCAAACAGAATGTTATCTTACCTATCTATAAGGTAAAGGTTCCCCTTACACATACGTGCTAGTCATTTCCAGCTGTAGGGGGTGGTGCTCATCTCTGTTACAGAGCTGAAGAGCCAGCACTGTCCAAAGATGTCTCCATGGTCATGTGGTCAGCATGACTAAACAGTGAAGGCACATGTAACGCTGTTACCTTCCCACCAAAGTGGTCCCTATTTTTCTACTTGCATTTTTACATGCTTTCGAACTGCTAGGTTGGCAGAAGCTGGGACAAGTAATGGGAGCTCACTCCGTTACATGGTACTAGGGATTCAAATTGCTGAACTGCCGACCTTTCTGATCAACAAGTTCAGCATCTTAGCCACTGAGCCACCACCTCCCTTTGAGCCACCATGTCCCTATCTATACATTCAGCTAAATCATATTGGCCTTTTCCTTTTTCTTGTAATTTTCCCGTAATGTGCATACATTTATAAGCCTGAAAACAAATGTTGCCTTTAAATACTTAACAATGGTATGCATAGTACTGTCATATGTAAAACATATTACATAATCATATTCCTCTATTAGTTACCCTCATGTTATTTATTTCTTAGATGTACTGTATATCCACCTCTCTTCCATGAGTTCAAGATAGTACACACAATACTTTATTCTCTAATATTTCCCTGCAATAATTTTGTGACATAAGTTGGGCCAATAGAAAATGAACGGTGCCAAATGACCCATGATTCCATGGCTAAGAATTTGAACTGAGATTTCTTCCCAACACCTCACTGTAACTAATATACTCAAATTGAAATAGTGTTATCACCACTGTTTCACACAAACAAACAGAGAGATCCCACAAAGTCTATTTCTTGGACCTTTGTGCCCTTATAGGAACTTAAGGCTCTTTTAGTAGATTTGGCAGGTGACTGATGTTAATACTGCCAGGGTAGGGAATACTTCCCTGGGTAGGGAAAGGTTGATAATCTCAAAGCTTTGAGAAAAATGATGCAGTGTTTCCTTCTTGAAATTCCACAAAACAGTGGAATGATTCAGTGATTCAGTCCATCTGCAATATCAATCCACAATACTTATTGTGACATCATTTTCATCCCCAATAACTCAACCCCTCTTCATCAAAATATACAATCTAGACTGAGGGGCCTTGTCAATAGAGACTCCAAAATATATATATACATATAAATATACATATATGTATACATATACATACATACATACATACATACATGCATACATACATACACACATACACACACATATGTATATACATATATACATACACACACACACATATCAACAAACCCTGAATCAAAGCAACATGAAAGGTGTTAACTTGTTCACGGTATTTTTATCTAAAACTGAATGTTGAGTAATCCATAATTTTATAATGGGAAGCATGAATGCTGCAAGTAATGCACCAACTTCCAATATTTTTATTTCCAATGAATGATTAATATATGCTTCCTAAAAAATAAAAATGGAAGTTGATTGAAAAGTGGAAAAAGATAAAACACAACTAAGCAGAAAGGATTTGGAACAACAATGAATTTAAAGCATGTGATGGGTGAAGCTTTGTCACAACTAGCCATTTTGGTGATGGAAAGCCAATCTCACTGCAAATATTTTGTAAACATCTATGATATTAAGATGTTCTTAAATCTTCAAATTTGCCGGATAACTTAAACATTTTGGGGGCTAACAGAAATTAGCACTTAGAAAATATTAAGTATGGGGTGGCATGCATTTTTATGGTATAAGGAAAGTAAAGCACATGGGTATTTTAGACGACACTATATTCGAAATGCTTTATTGCTAACATGGGAGAAAATAAGGAAACAACATTACATGAAAATACCAGTCTGGTTATCAACTATAAAGGGAATCACGTATCCAATTCTTTTTAAAATAGAACGCATAGTTAGATATAGTGAAATTTTAAATGAAAAGGGTGAACTAAAAACAAAGCAAGAATTAGATGAACAAGAGATAAAGATGAAGTGGTATTCATATGTGCAAATACATTCTAGATATGATAAAGACAGTAAGACAGGAGAGTTTTATAAAGAACTTATGGAATTAGATAAAATCTTAACAGGTACTGATGAGAGGATGATTAAAAAATCATATGGTTATTTACTAGGGGTGAAACAAGAAGAACAAGGAATTTCCTTCTGATGCATAAGCTCTCAGTGTACATACAAGCAACAAGTGATAAATCATATATAATATATATTATATTATACATGATTTATCATAGAAATAAATATATAAATCATATATAATATGCCAATTACACAAATACATATTCACACACACACACAAATCTTGATAATAATGTGATATCCCTCAAGAGATAAAATTAATTCTATTTGCTGCCATCTTGTCAAAGGACATCACTAGATTTGTGCAATCCAGAAATGTTCTGTCTAATACAAAGATAAGAATCTGAAATAAAATTAAAAGTATTAGTTCAGTGCATTCAGTCATTTTCAGCAAGCATCTGTCCAGTAGCTTTTGTCTTAAAAATAATTAAAAATAAGATTTGTCTTCAAAAGTTATTAGGAGCTGTGCAGCATACACATTTAATAATATGCACATAAATAAAAATATTTGAGCACATTAATTCTGTGGTTACTTCATTATGTACCCACATGTTATTTCAGAAATGCGAACATATATAAAAACATGAAATTATATTACTGTTACTAGTATGGCTAGTTTAGACTGCATGGCCTATGCACTTTTTAATATTATATTTTCTTTACAAGAATCTTTTTCTTATATTATTCAGTATAATTAATTCTTATTCTGATATTTTCTTTCCCAGTTTAAAATTTTGCATAGCTATAACTGTAATCCTTGAGGGTGTTACATCCAGCAAATCAAGAATGGACTGGGAAGAACAAACTGATCTTCGCTCTAATCCTTCCAGATCATTTAATTCAAAAATTCTGTTTTCTTTTCATAATTGCTCACAGCAATTTAATACTTTTTTAAATTGGACATTTAAGTTTAATTTTTAGAAAGATCAGGTGGGAGGATCTTATACCAATTCAAATATCAATTACTTCAATGATATCATTGAACACAGGAAATTTAGACTATTTCGAATGTATTGATCAAATATTGTTAACAAACCAAAATAATACTTATATAATTCCATATAAGTAAAACTGTATCTTTAAATTATTGCTTGAATTATTTCAATTCCTTTTTCTGATAACTTAATTCTGATAATAGAATCAATTTTAAAATATACTTTTAGTTATGTTTAGTAAATATTGACAGTCAATCTATTATCCAACTTTAATGTTTTTCAAATATACTGATAATTAGGGTTTTTTACCCTATTTCTCCCTCTGCCCTCCAATCAAGTCACAGCTATGAATGCTAAATTATTATAATTTACTGTTATGAGAAAACAAGATATGATCTAGTGAAGAATAAACATACTTGTGTTTGAAGATTTGCTTGTTTCTATCCCATCTCAAACAATTATGTTAATAAGAAAATATTAATATAAAGTATAGTGATGTAAGAAAATAATAAATATTAATATAAAGTATAGTGATGTAAGAAAATAATAAACCATTCTAGAATAACAAATATGTGATCGATATTCTAGTCAGTTCCAGACAAAGACTTACTGGAATAGAACTGATTATATCTGCTTGCAAATTGAATAATAAATAGCTAAATATAAAGAATGATAAACAGCTAAGTGTACCACAAGGGAAAGGATTTCCAAGTCATGCATGTCCCACGTATATATTCCAGGGGAAAATCTTTAAGAGCTTCTCGCTATATGTCTAGACCAGATGGGTAGATTCGATTATGGTAAGCTATTATCTGATGCATCATGAGCTGTATCATATTGGGCTTTAAAGGTAAATAATCAGTTCTCTGAATTGGTCCCAGAAACCTAGCTATAAATCAATGCAGTGATTTCAGTTTTGACATTGATCCTACTATCAATCTAGCTATCACATTTTTAACCAGGGCATCATTAAAGGTAGCCCCATACATTACAGAAATTCAACCACTGATGTCCAAGTTGAATTATCCTTGGCAGGACATCTTGAGAACTTCCATGTCACAAACTATATTTCAGAAGTAGCACCATCCATTCAGAATATATTCCAGGGTCATTATTATTGGATTATCCAAATGTTTACTGGAAAACAAATCTCATCTTAATATGAATTGATTTAATTTGAATTTGTTTTGCCCCATTTG
This sequence comes from Bungarus multicinctus, assembly GCA_023653725.1. Classification (NCBI taxonomy): domain Eukaryota; kingdom Metazoa; phylum Chordata; class Lepidosauria; order Squamata; family Elapidae; genus Bungarus; species Bungarus multicinctus. The sequence goes on along the minus strand of CM042849.1, from coordinate 29,730,326 downwards.
ATACTGTACATGTGGCCTTTACAAACATCCATAGCACTGATCTAGTGCTTAACTTAAGACTGGCCATGCATAATTGAGCATCCTCAATGTACTGACAGAACCCAAATTGATAGATTACTTTTTCCAACACAGCTTAAGGATAAGAAGTTTGATGAGAAATGGAAAGTAATAGAAAGTAATTATCAGATTTAATTTCCTTCGTATAGTATCATGTTTTTATACTTCAAAATAAAGACCAAATCAAACATCCTGCCCATGTTAGAATTATGATTGTTACACAGGCCTCTTGTAATACAGCAATAGTTGCAATGGAATAATGAATTAGTGAGCTACACCAAACCCTTTGCCAAGACATGGTGGATGAAGTTACTCATGGCTGAAAGGTTCATTATTTTATTATTTTTTAACTTCAGCCACTTATTTAATCTGTTTTTAAATTTTAAATTTCTTTGTATTGTTTTTTAATCTGGCTGTGCACCGCCCCGAGTCCCAAATGGGAGAGGGGGCAGTATATAAATTAAATAAACATAAACATAAACCTAAAAGGTTCAGGGACTCTTACACAAGTTCCAGGATGAGATACATGCCATTACTGAACAGCTAAGCAGTCAGTATACTGGTAACAGCACTTTATTATTATCATCCCAACTGCATGAAGAACTCTCATTTATCTGCAATATACAGTGTAAGGATTGTGGTAGTCCCTATGTAGGATTGATAGGCAAAAATAACAGAGCACAATCATGAATACCAATTAATAGTTAGAAGACATAATGCAAAATCCTTAATCTCATAATATACATACTGCTTCAACCACAGTTTCAACCGGGCAAATGTGAGCATCTTAAAGCTATATTTAAATTAAATTATATTAAATTAAGCTAAATTAAAAAATGCTAGGGAATTCCTGGAAGCTTGATATTCAGACAAAACAGCCATCAATAAACACATAGAAATAAACTACATTTATACATCATTCAAAAGAGTCAATAAAAATCTAAGAAGGAAACAAAAAAAAACCAGAACACATTTCCAGCAATCAATACCCAGAGAAGCAGGGATTAACACCAAACAATCTAGCAGGAAAAAAAATATTCATCAAGGAACTACCAAGGACAAAGTCCTAAATCTACCAATACCAGCAGGAAAGCTGCTGTATATAGAGCAAATCCCCATACTCACTAGCACTGATGATGTTACCTAGTTGGAAAATGAAATATCTGCAAAAAAAAAACCAAACTCAGAGAACACCAGGGATTCCATAGTACAGAGATTATTCACCTCAAAATCCACATTATAGAAACTGATGCTTTTTCATTGCTCCACTGTGATATCTTTGGCCATAAAGGGAATATATTTGTGAATATGTAACTATTTATAAATTCATATTATGCCAAAGCTTACTTCTGGGACACATAGGATTGCATTGTAAAAACTGCAGGTGATCAAAAGACAAAGTCTTAATATCCAGAATTATCTAAACTAAAACATGTCTATGAACTATCTAAGATCTATATTAGTGAGTCCCAGTACTGTAAAAAAAATCAATAGGTCAACAAATTTGGCTCATTTTCACAATCTAATACCCAATAATAATCACCATTAGGATGTCTTACAATACAAACAGAGATAAATTAAAGAATATCACACCAAATTTGGACACAGTAATAGGCCCATTAAGGATGGACCCTCAAGTACAGTTTGAAAGTTCTGGAAAGTTTGCAGCAGGCATCAGTAAAGACAGCAGTAATCTATTCTTTTCTTTGCGTATCATAACAAAATGCCATAGCTACTGTTTCTCAGAAACAGCAAATCAAAACAGAGGGAAGGGGGGTGGGGGGACTAGGAAGAAAAAGTACATGGGAACTTGCCTAGATTTACAATATACTTAAGTGTGCCAATAATATATAATTGTCATTTTACCAATGAAGGCTCAAATAATTGGTGCAAGTAAACCATGTCTTATTTTCCAATGGACAGAATAATCTCCTACTTTCCAATACAATCTATGCACTGCCATGGGAAATGTGTACATCTTACACTTAAGTGTATTTACACATTAAAAGACAAAAAACTCTGTCCAAGGAATTTTGCACAGCTAAAATTCAACAGTATTAAAAGGGATATTGCAAATGAATAGATTTATCCACTAAAAATTGAAGATGTACTGTAATTCAGCTTCTATTTTTCCCTTCATTCATGTTTCCACTATAACAACTGAATTATTCACCGCACATAAAGAGATGCCAAAATGAAATTCCTCCAATGGAAAACACTTTCTAAAACAATTATGATTATGTCGCTTTAACTTCTGAGCCTATTGACTGACCCCCTTTATTTGGCATTTCTGATACAAACACTTTTTTTAAATTAAAAAAAAAACTCAAAAAAAGTAGTCCCACATGAGAACACTTTGTGCTTATTTATGGTACACGAAAGCAATTTCACCTTACACAATAAGAATGAAAAAGATATGGATTGCTTGCAGTAAAAGAACCCAAAGTAATCAGCACTTCCACCAATGAACAATGTAAAGCAGGCCCAGAAAAGCCCTTGTTTCTTAGGCCAATTTTTGGTTGCTAGGATATTATTCCTATAAAAGGTGCAATTTTACTTGCCCAAACCTCTACATGTTGAGAAGCAGTGTACTGCTGAATAAAAGTTTTGAGGGGAGCAATAGCAGGGAGTCTCTAATGCCTTCAGGCTCTGCTTCTAGAAGCTTCAGGAGTGTATGATTAACCACTGAATGAAAATTAATACTGATAAGGTAGACCTCCAAATATATTCTTATTTCTGCAGACAAATAAGTATGAAAAACAAAGTCTCCATTAATCTGATATACAGATGATGAATATTGGTATCTGTCTCAGCAAATTAGTTTTAAAACATCTGATTTAGAATGGTTCCATCTTTTTTTAAAATCCCCACAGATGAAATAGTTTTCATTAAAAAAGCCATCAAACATATTTAGCTAATGGTGCAATATCAAAGGAAAGCTCTTGTTTGTTTATTCTCTTCAAAATGTACCAGACAGACAGAACATAGAAGAGTAAAGCTTCTGAAAGATCACTCACAAAGGTTTGCTTTTCAGGGTTGATATTACAAGCAATTAGCGTGACATTTAATAAATGAGATTTCTAAGAAATGCTAAAGCTGACTTAACAGGCAAACTGAACAGCCTTGTTTTGTTCTTAAATGCAGTTGCATTGTAGCACATTTTATGCAAAATGTCTTTGCCAGCTCATGTTTTAATCATTTGTGGGCATGAAATATTTTAAATAAACAACTATTGTATATATTAAAATTGCTCTGCTGTTTATTTAGTGCATATTTTGAAGACACAGATTGCCATACAACAGGAAATATATTTGCATATCCAAATGAATTTGTCTGCATATGTTGTAAATAACTGATCTCACTGAGTCATAACAAATTATTGCATTTTAAAACTTAAATCAAATAATAAAAAGAGTGAAAATGCAATATTCATTATAATCTTCTTGCACAAAGAATACAGTATGTAATTACATGTTGGTTAAGTAGCATGACAGTTTATTTTAGCAAAAATATGAAGATCACAGTATCACTTGAAATAACCATGGTAGCTGTGGAGGATCTAGCATGTAGCTAGCATGCATTACACATATCTATGATTAGATTTCTCATTTTCCAAAATTTGTATCAAGGATAGCCAGTTTCCGTATTGACAGAATAAAAACCTATTCATTTATTCAGCATAAAGTTATAGTTTTGTAAGAATAAAATATAAAGAGTAATGTACAAACTTGCAATTAAATCCTAATTATTCTTATTTTATAAGAAATCTTATTTTTATAATAAAATCTTATTTTTTCTATGGATCAAATAATCTCAATATGAATGTTAAAAGCCATACTTCTTATCACATCATTTAGCGCTTGCTGCAAAGTCATTTTCTCACCAAACAGGTACCATTTGAAAACAAAACCAGACGTATGTTCAACTACTCAAGCAGACACTTCTAATGTCACTACAAGTGACAGGCTACATTTTTTCATAAATATATTAAATGTCCTTCTCTTACTCTTGTTCAATGCTGAATCATTTGGTAGTCCTTGCTTGTTTCCACAAAGCTTCACTTTCATCATATTCCACTGTATCGATTATCATTCGGTAATAAACTCATCAACTCCATAGTAATGGATAGTCATAAACCAACATTCAAAAAATGTCAGTTCTATTCACATCATACTTTCTCTAGTCAACAAATATTCTTTGTTACATATTTTCATTTTTGAGAGACCAAGAACAAATTTTCAGTATGTTTCATCAAAACATACTGTACTTTTCCAGTCATTGTCAAGTTCTGCATCTTTCTGCAAAGATACATACCAAACATATTCCCAGGCATATTTCTCAAGTTAATTTTCTTCTGTAGTTTTTGCACCCACACTTCTTATCTTTCTCTTTGTTAAAGAGGATTGTCATACATAGTTGCAGTAGAAACTATGGAAACCTGTGCAAGAGGTTGCAGAGCCATTCTTTAAGGAGATCACATCCATATTTCAGAAATGTATCCAGTTCTCATAATCTGTACCTGCAGCACATTGCATCATCTTCCAAGAGTCCTGCAGCATTTATTATATTTTATTTTACTTAAATTTTAAATGCTTCATTGTAACTAAATGGTTTTAGCAAACAATAAACGCAAAAAGCATGCCTCAAACATAAACCTCCTCTTCCTCTTCCTCAGAATTTAAAATTCATAGTAAATCAAGTAAATCAAAGTATTTAATTACCTGCATAATTAAACATGAAAACAATTATTTAAAGGAAATTCATTCCCTTTAAAGTCAATTATCATACTGCTACATCTCTACTTCCAATAATTTGTGCACCCATTCCTTGTCTTTCCCCTTGCTGGATTATCTTGTGGTCCAAAAACTGACAACAAAAAGATTATTTCAATATTGAAACTCCAATTATAATTGGTTGCTGTACCCTTTTATAATTTACAATTCAAGTCATAATGAATTAGTTATACAGTCTGACCCACTCCACAAATACAGTCATGGTCCAAAACTGTTACCCTTCCTATCCAAATATGTTGAGTATTGACTGAAAATGTTGTGTGGTCAAAGCTAGCTTCAGGGACGTATATGCCAGAGCCTACATCTATGTTAATATTACTTAATACAATTTAGCTAGGCAGAATCTTCTCAGTATCCTATGCTGTTTTACCTTTAAATCTTAAGCAGTACACTATTTCTATTGAAGAAATAGAAATAGCTTCACAAACCGCAATCACTTTTCAGTATTGCTAGTTAGGCAACAGTTAAGCATATCAATCATTTATATGAATAGGATCACTTTAAGTGTTCTGATAAGACAGGAATACTTGGCAAGGGAAGACATAAGGAAAATTACATTACAATATTATTGATATCAAAATGAAATAGAAAAGGATAATCCCTTTTTATCAGACAATCCCATTTTATCAGTACAAATTTCCATTAAATTAATGCACATTTCAACATTTGTAACTTTGCACAGTATTTTATGTGTGTGTGTGTGTGTGTGTGTGTTACACATAGACATTTATAAAAACAAAAGCATTTTATTACTACTGACTCCTCATACTTTTTCCCATAATCTAACTTTATTTATGAAGCAGGCAATAGGTCAACAAATACCACATAAAGGCCCCTACATGGGTTTTCCATTAACCTTGTTTCAAATATTACAGAATAAAACATTGATATAGTCTGCTAAATCTGGTCTGGTAGCTGATACCTCCCAGGGCACAGAGTCTGTGTAAATGGTGTCTGTCCTATAATTTACAGCAGATACTGATCAAATTCCTGTTCTTGATAATCCATTGAACTTCCTCTATTGAAAATGATGGTTACTTCTCCAGTGTTTCTAAATGGATATTTATCTATTCTTGGGTATTCCCAGGCTGCTCTAGGAAAAAATGATGAAAAGGGAAAAACAGATAAAACAGGCAATCAGTGCCCTAATTGGGATCCTAGAATCCCTAGATTAAAGAAAACCCCTAAATCCCAAATTCCTTCCTACAAGAGACAAACTGTGTATCTTTTTTCCCTTGATTCGTTTTTTATAAGCTGGACATTTATTTACTCTTTCTGACATCAAAAGCCTTACTGAGTGCCTTTGCTTTCTTTATGAAATGGTAAACACTCAGTCATAAATCTTCCTAAAAACATCCAGAGATGACAATAGCAATCCAATATATCACTATTGTACCATATAATACATTTTGCACTGTATCAACAACTTTTATAGCTCACACTTGTTTCCTCTACGATATGATTCCCATGATCTCCCAAATTCCAATTACTGTTCCTTCAAATTAGAGAACAGTGTTCATTCTATGCTCAAACTGTAGCATTAGCACTGAAAGAAGCCGACTGAATGGAAGTATAATATAACACTGTCTTTTCTGTATGATCCAGAGATTTAAAGAATCCCCCAGAGTTTTTTTAACTATTCTCTTATAGGCCTGTAAAAACAATAGGACTGATAATTTTAAGCCTCCTGACTTCTCAACATTGTGAGTCATGACCAGAAAGAACTTTACCCTCATATTTATACCCTCAATATCTTTACTTGCTGCAAATTCAATGTTGGCTCCAATCCAATCATTTAATCCTTGCATGCCAATAAAGGTGTATCAGGATTCTGCAGCAAAATTGTCTGTTCCAATTTTCTCCAGGTGAAGGGATTGCCTGGGGTGGGGGCATATAAGTTCACACAAAGCAATTTGAATACTTTATTGTTTACTGTGGGATCACAATATGGTTGGTGCTGTCGTTCCCAAATCTAATGCAGTCACTGGGGCATCTAATGCACTATCATTAGACCAAGAGTGTCAAAACTCCAGGCCTGCAGGCAGGATCCATCTCATGGAGTGCTTAGATCTGGCCTGCGGGGCCAACCTGGGAACAGCGAATGACTGGCCCGCAGTGCCTCTGCCAGAGAAAATGGAGCTCCGTTTTTGCTGGCAGAGGATTGCAAGAGGCCATCCCAGCTGAAAATGGAGTTCAGGGGTATGTTTTTTCTGGCAGAGCACTTGGGCCACCACAGCCCCCCTGACATGAGTAATGTCTAACTAGCCATGCCCACCTGGCCACGCCCACCCCAGCCCCCTGAGGTCAAACACAACTCTGATACAGCCCTCAATGAAATCAAGCTTGACAGCCCTATATTAGACCCATCAACTCTACTTTCATCCATGTCCTGGCAACTGCTTACCCAGGTCTTTTAAAGAAACTTTGATTATATATTTGGAGAAAACTAAGAAAGTTTATTATTCTGCGCATTCCAAGACCTGCATTTATTGGACTATATCAACATACTATGTTAGTCAATACTTCTGAAGTTTATTAGGATGTGAGGCTCTGAACAACCTAGATTTGGGATAAAACTAAAATAATGAATCTGAGGCATCACTAAAAGGTGGGAGGGTGTCTACTTCTGCACTTATATTCCTATTATAGTTACCTTACCTAAAACCTTAGTTGGAAATCCTTGAAGCAATTAACCTTGCATGGCCTAGATTAGGTTTTCTAAATTTATTCTTTATGGTTTGGCCCCATTTAAAAGTGATGTCTTTGTAGGCAATTTTATCCAGAGTGATATGAAATTGTATACATGTTTATTGAGCAAAAGATGAAGTCCAATCTCCTTTTTTCTATAATGAATCTATTGGGTAAAAACAATGTTCTTCCCTACCTACAATATTTTTCCTTCTTCATCCATCAGTCAAATAAACATTTGTTAATTTATTAATTTCATGCTTTGATTCCCATCCCTTTACAATGGATATAAAAAATAAATACCTGGGCTAACTGGCAAGATGTTTTTGAAAGGAAAACTCTTTTTAGTTTATTTTCAAAATGAAATTAAAGTATCCATATTATCATCATCCTTATGTCCTATGTACAACAGTGACATACCAGTTGCCAACCTTGCTGGAGAAATGTAATATTGACAATTATTTCCAGTATCTTAATTACACTTACAGTGAACTTTCTACTAATTATAATATGGCATCCTGTAGCCCAGAACCCATTTCATTAAAAAAGTACTTTTCTTTTTTAATTCTCTAGTAATTCCCAACTCTAACCTTTTGTAGGTGCTGCTAACATAATTCTTTCTCCAATTAGACTGTTTGTGTTTGTGCTCAAATACATACACACACACATGCACTTGCATACACTCAACCCCCCCAATTTTCAAATCAAATGGGCATTTTCTAGCAAATACCAATCACAATTCTTAATTTTTATGTATTTATTTATTTACTTATTCATTTATAAAATATATTGGCCACCCATCTTACCATAGGGTAACTCTGGGTGGCCTACAACATAAAAGAAAAATAAATAAATATATTACTATACTAATGGCAATATCACCTTAGACTTATATACCACTTCACAGTGCTTTACACCCCTTTCTAAGTGGTTTTACAGAGTCAGCATATTGCCCCAACATTCTAGGTCCTCATTTTACTGACCTCAGAAGGATGGAAGGCTGAGTCAACCTTGAACCTGGTGAGATTCAAACTGCCAAATTGCAGGTGGCTGGCAGGCAGCAGAAGTAGCCTGTAGTATTGCATTCCAGCCACTGCGCCACTGCAGCTCTTGATAACATAAATAGATTAATACCAAAAACTGTTACAATCCAATTACAGGTGAGGAGAGTCGGGCCGGGGGGGGGGGGGGAGCAGACTGCCAATTCTACCATTTTTTTGTGCTCCCTTATTTTATGCCTACCTACAGTACTGCATTTTAACCACTGCACCATCGCAGCTGTCAATAACATAAATAGATTAATACCAACAACTGCTACAATCCAATTATAGATGGAAGGGCCGGGGCAAGGGGGGGATGCAGACTGCCAATTCAATCATTTTTTCTTCGCTCTCTCATTTTATTCCTACCTATCCTTACATGTTAGCCAGGGGTGGGATTCAAATTTTTTAACAACCAGTTCTGTGGGCGTGGCTTAATTGGTGGGCATGGATTGGTGGTCATGTGACTGGGTGGACATGGCTTGGTGGTCACATGATTGGCTGGGTGTGGCCAACTCAATATCACTCACATCGAGGGACACATCTCCTCGCCTGGCCTCTTATGACTGTGGGGATGCTGCAACAGTCGTAAGTGTGAAAAATGGTCATTAGTCACTTTTTTTCAGTGCCATTATAACTTTGAATGGTCACTCCACACAAGCAAAGTACCAGCAAAGGCGGGGGAAAAAACTCCAGAGATGTTCCTAAGACAGGAAGTCTAGTCCTGCCAAGAATGTAATAAGGGTTAACGGAGAGGCAGTTTCTGTAAGCAACATCAGAATGTTTCCTTCCTGCCTTCCTTACAGGATTAGGCCAGTAATTTCTTCTAACAACCGGTTCTCCGAACTGCTTAGAATGTTAACAACTGGTTCTAGCGAATAGGTGCAAACTGGTAGAATCCCACCCCTGATATTAGCTAATAGAAAAAATGTTACTCCAGGTTGCATTGATTCAGAACATCAGGACATGATTTCCCCAAAACGTAGCTCTGCTTCTTCTGTTCACTGGAACCAAACATACTACTGTCACCAAGATATGGATTCCTAATTTATCATATACCCCTGACAACGTAGATGTCACCAATTCATACTTTCTTAATTTATACCAACATTTTTACTTCCATGCTAACTGTTCACTAGCTACTAATTACAAAATTAAAATATTTTTGTTCAGTTCCATTCCATCCTTCCCTTTTCCCTTTATTTCATAGATACACAACATATAGACACCCATGCATGCATACATATAAACACTTTATCTTTGTTAATTAATTCATGGTCATTACAAGTGGTGGAATTCAAATAATTTAACAACAGGTTCACCCAGGGTCAGGCTGGCCATTATGGGAGGCGTGGCCCATCCCTGTCCTCCAGCTCCACTACACATGTGGGATGAGCCTCCCACGATGGCCAACTTGATCCTGGCGAACTGGTTGTTAAATTACACACACACACACGCTGCTATCAAAGTGGATCCTGGGCACTGCACTGCAATGGAGAAATGGGAAACAGAATGGTCAGCATGAGGAAAGGAGAAGCAGGGAGAAGAAAGAGGGAAAGCGGCCTCCTCATTCCCTCATGCCAGCCGCTCCGTTTCCCATTTCTCCATTGCAGCATAGCGCCACAGAGCTTGCCCCACCACCACCACCCAGATGCCCTCACTTCCCCAAAGCATTACTTTGCCTACCTGATTTTCAGTTCCGTCTGTTTCTTCATCATGTTTCTCACCATCATGTGCAGGGAAACAAGTTTGTAGAACTAAAAAAAAAGTTCAACCAATTAATTCCAACTTCACAAGATCTTTTGTTTTTTTCATGAGATGTTGGAATTGATTGGTTGAACTTTTTTTTTTAGTCCCACAAACTTTTGTTTCCCTGCACACGACGGCGAGAAATGCGACAGAGAGTGACAGAGCTGGATATCAGGTAGGCAAAGAAATGCTTGGGGGAAGCAAGGGCATCTGGGTGCCAGGCACTGAAATCGGCTCATCTCTCTCGCAGCTGCCCAGGTCCTCCAGAGGGAAGGACAGTATCTATCAGCACTTAAATGCAGCGGCATTCCAGCTCTGGCCAGGAAGAGGCAGCCGGCATTGGTACTGCAGGCAGGACGCCCGCTTGCTTCAGTTCCCTCTCTGGCATTCCACCAGCGCATGAGAGGAGAGGAGAGGAGAGGAGAGGAAAGGAAAGGAAAGGAAAGGAAAGGAAAGGAAAGGAAAGGAAAGGAAAGGAAAGGAAAGGAAAGGAAAGGAAAGGAAAGGAAATACAGCTGAAATATGGTGGCAGAGGAACTGAATTTGTACCTTGTTTGTCTTGTTTCAGTTCCCTTTGCCCATCAGAATTAGGGCAATCATGCTAAGGTGAAAGAGTTATTATCATTCACATTGTACTAATTTGTGTAAACTATAAAAAATATATAAGATTCTGCTACATGGTGATTTGTGAGCCAAAAAGATGCTTCATTCTCTGTCTGGCATGATTCATTCGTTCAGCTAGCAGTAGTATTAGAAAGTTTTGTAATATTTCTACCTCTGTCTAGAAATGCCCTGGATTAAACCTGAAAAGTTCGGTTTGCAAAACATATTTTCTGCTCCCTGGAAATACATAAAAAGTACATCTGGGGAAGCACTGAATGATCATGAGCTTATAATCTTCAAGATTAGTCAGTATAGCTGAAAAAATAGAATTACATTCCTTTTGCTATATGATACAAATAAATATATGTTCCCAAGTACTGCTAACAGTATAAAACTGTACATATATGAAGAGCTTACTAATATACATGCTATGTTCTTGTAGGTTGTAGAATTATTTATATATTGCAATAAAACTATTAAAATTCCCAGGAGGAAAGGAGATACCTACCTATAAATATTAAAATCTACAATGACATAATAAGGCTCATGTTGCCATAAATATATTTTCTTTTTTTTAGAGAGAAATATTCTTAAATGGATTAACAGAGTGCAGTGATGTTACATGAAATTATAGTGTTTTTTAATTTAACACAATCATTAAAAATATTAAAGATTTACCCTGGTAATTTTTTTGAATCCATAATTTTCCGGGATCTCTCTTTGTGGCTAATCCAACTAAGTTGCAGCAACTACATTAAAAAAACAAAATACAAGCAAAATACATTCCATTTTTTCCAAGTAATTCCATCAGAGAAGTAACTAAATAAAACAATATATTGTACAGAAAACAGTGGAGGTCAATCTGTCAATCTATCTGTCTATCTCTCCATCATTCTGTTTTAAAATGGGGTGTTTCAGTAGCAGAGGGAAAGCCATTATTTGAAATAAACTAGAACTTTGCAATTCTTTTGCAGCTCTAATGGGACAGCTAAAGCTTTACAGAGTGATTTTTGCAAACATCAGTGTAAAAAAGGCTGGACAATGCCTTATGTAATGAGGGAATACTTAAAAGCATCTGTCCATCCTCCTTTGCATGAACTATTGATAATTTTGCGTAGGAAAAGCCATATGGGCATCCCCTTCTGTACAGGAGGGGAATTGGGCTGAGCCAAACTCCTTTGTAATCTGTTCCAGAACAGCACATCAACACCTTCTCATTTGTTTAGGATTTAAAGCAGAAGCCCAGTTGAAACATGGCAGCAAATGAAAATGCTGTCTGGATATAGAGAACAAAGCCAAATGTTACAGTAAACTGCATAGTGTATATTTTTGTAAAAGATTAATTTTTCATTCAGGTTCTTCTGCCAGTAAAGTTTAGGATAAGCCATGCAGGGTAAATTATGACATTAAAAAGTTTTAAGAGAATCACACTTCCATAGAATCAATTTTAGTATGCACGTTTATATTACAGAGGTAATCTTACGCAAACTGGACAGGGTTCAACCAAAATTAAATTATATACTTCTAAGCATACTTAGACATGTATTTTAACTTGCAAAATGTGAGTTAATTAGCAGAATGCAAAAAGTGTTTAACCGTATGGTTCATGCCAAATGTATAGCATTTTCTATAGATTAATGTTTAATCACAGCTAAACTATATAGATTTTTTCCTATGATTTTATTAAAAATCTTTTATTGTGAGTGTGAATCTCTTTTGACTGGAGCAACATAACCTTAATGGATGGAACCATACAGTAATCTGAAAAGTCACTACTAACACTGGAAAAATTGATTTCATCACCATAAACAGAACTGGATAATACTCCCTGGGCATCGTGAATTACAGTAGGACAATTTTTGAAACTGCCTAAGGGATCCTTTCGTTATCATTTCTTGACAAATGCAAAACCACTTGTGGAAACTAAAGAGATCATCCTCCGGTATAAGACTGATACAGAGAAAAATACTTTTCTTGCATTAATAGAATTGTGGAAAAATAGAAAACAATCCATTGGTTGTGTAAAATAATATAAAAAATTAAATCTGTCATTAAGTACTGTGAGATAATATGATCATCATAAAATAAAGTTCATGAATTAATTGCTATTTCAGCAGTTTAAATACATTACCCAATTGAAGGCAGTTCATTATTTCTCTTTGATGCCAAAGCACGACCCACTGGTTCAACTCTGCTAAATACATCACTTAGCCATACTTTCTCTATGAAAATTAGAAAACAGGAAGCCTGTTAGGAATAATTAAAATTAATGGGAGGACTGCAAATGAAGTGTGTAATTTCATTCTCTCTTGGAAAGGATGTAAGACATTTTGGAAGAAACTGCTGGCATATAAATACATATTGTTCACATAAGCAATTCACATATGCAACTGTATAATTAACTGGATTCAAGCCACTAAGGCCTTACACTCATTCTTTCTGTCTTTCTCTTTTTCAGAATAAAACAAGCCACATTTAAAAACAGGCCTTAGGAAAGATGTATGCTTGAAGTCCATGTTTTTAAAAGAGGCAAGACAGTATAAAAATTGGGGAGACTTCAACAACAGGCGCACATGAAAAGAACTCCTTCTGTTCTCTTCCCACACAGAAAAGAAAGAATTCCAAGTGGAAAATTACTTCAAGCTATCATGTAATGTTACAAATACCATTTCAGAGTATTGATGGAATTCATAGCAAATCAACCTTATTCTACCTACAAATCACATACTAATTGCTAACTATTGAAACAATCTTTATCTATTTTTAGTGAAAGCCAGCCTGATTCTATTCATGTATTATGTATTTAAGGTAAGTCCCACTAAGTCCAAAGAGGATACTTTCAAAGTAATTGCATAAAATAAGTTCCATGGGGGGACAGACAGCTGCAACATTTTTCACATGCTTTACCTAAGGGTAGAGGGGAAAACTCAAAACTAAAAATGCAAATTGGGCTAAACATGGCATTCCTAGTGTTCTTTTCTTTATATACGTTGAATACTGAAAACTATCAGGGATAAAAATACTGTTAGCATACACTAATTCATCCAAAACTATACTAATATTCCTATTAATCTCACCCAAATATGTGGCAATTATGGGAAAATTCCAACAAAATGAATTTTTGTCCCAACTCCTGAACTAAGCCTCCAAGAAGGTATAACACTAACTTTTTCCCAAAGGTGCCTTTTCAAAAAGCAACTGGACTTTTTTTATTTTTCTTTGAGGACGTTGCACTTCCCATCCAACAATGACTGAATGGTAGAAAACTGAAAGATTATATTCCTTGCACTCTTTCTGAGAGTCATTGAGGCCACTTGGAGATTTATCTAGCCCTTCCAAGTGGCCTCAACAAATCTCAGAAAGAGTGCTAACGACCAGATGACTTCAAGGAATATTAATCTTTCCATTCCCAACCATTCAGTCAGAACTGAATAAGCTTCTTGGGTGAGAATTGAAACGTCTTCAAGCAAAACAAAGAAAGTCCAATTGCTTCTTGAAAAAGCACCTTTGGGACAACCATGACTTGGATAACTAAGAATCTCCATAGACACTAACTTTATCCTTATTCTTTGAGTTTCCAAAATTATGCACCCTCTATTTAAAACACAAAGAGAAAAAAGAAAGAGATCTAGACAAAAATACCCATTTAGAATTATCCAAAAACAGTACTTTTCATTTTGTTATATCGACATCTGTGATTACATATTCAGCTGAGCTAGACAGTAACACAGTTTCTCAGTTGTACTTTGACTTATCTTTTTTTGCACATGATGAAGCAAAAAAAGGACATTATGGACCATTTTCAATTTTACCCATTGCTAGCAAATACCCCTCTGTGAGAAAAGTTCTAATGAAAGGATTTAAACAGAGACAGAGACACAGAGAGAGATTTAACAATTTATTCCTATATAGTACCTTATTTCTAAAGTATTCCTATTCTACAACACATTGTTAGGATTTATATGTCAGGGGTACTGCTATTTGATTCTTTGAAAAGAAGTAGTAGCTGGCTATTTCTGTATGAATAATGTAGTACTGTGGAATGAAAATCAATTCTTAAAGAAGCAATTTCTTGAATTCATAGAACTAAATAAAGATGCTTACATTCAGATAATAATGAGAAAGTTGATACTGCAGTCAATATTAGCATTTAAAATTCTGTATAATGAATTAGAATTATTTGTAATAAGATGTTTTTGTTTAGTTTTAAGTATTTTTTTTCATTCTTCTTTTTCCTCAATAACCAAAACAAAAATAAAAAATCATCTTCAGCTATTTGAAGATATACAATGATCATGGCACCAGGCTTACCCAGATAGATGCATCCAGCAGGATCCCATTCAATAGAAAACCAGCTACATTATGGGCTCATACTGTTGCATCAGTGTGGGATTCAAATTTTTTTACTACTGCTTCTGTGGGCATGGCTTGGTGGGCATGGCAAGGGAAAAATACTGTAAAATCTCCATTCCCACCCAATCCTGGGGGAAGGTTACTGCAAAATCCCATTCCCTCCCCAACCTACTAGCCTGCTTTCCAGCTCCATTTTCCTGGGCAGGGCAACAAAAGAAGACTCAGCCAATCAGCTGGGACTCAGGAGACAGAGAATAGATGGGGGCAGGGACAGTCAGAGGTGGTATTTGCCAGTTTTTCGAACTACTCAAAATTTCCACTAATGGTTCTCCAGAACTGGTCAGAACCTGCTGAATACCATCTCTGTGTTGCAACCTTTGCATCCTGTAATGGGGGCATCAGGATGGCAGCAGGGAAATCACCACTTAGTTAAATCACTTATTATAACATCATAAATTAGAGACTTCTCAATATATTTTATAACTAAGTTACTGTATTCTCTTTCAATTCATTTTAGAATTCTTTGTTGGCCTAAAGTAATTGGACACACAAGGAATTTGTCTTGGTGCAAATGCTCTCACTATACAAGAAAAGATACATTTGTCAAGAGTCAAGAATCATAGATACAACATTTAATGATAGTCATAGGGTACAATAAGCAATCAAATCATATTAGAAAATAATCAGTATAAATCATAAGGATACAAGGAACAAATATTTATTTTAAAATAAATACTTAAATTCTTAAAATTTCATTTAGCCAACAACTAAAGTTATTACTAACTAGACAGGAAGTACTATTAAAATGAGATTACTTTTGAATAAAACTTAAGATTCAATTACAGGTCATAAATATGCAAGAAATAACTCATATAAGGAAAATGTTAAAAAGCTGCTCTGAGCTCATAGAAGAACATACAGAGATACATACAGTTCTAATTCAATCTAGCCAAAGCTTTTATCAGAAAATTAGGGTGCTTCCTTTATAGGAAATATGAAGAGTTCATGATGGAATGTTGTAAATAATTAAGCTATCAGTTTAAAAATACTATATTAGTAGTCACTATGAGAGGGATCTTGAAGTTCCAGTGGACAATCACTTCAATGTGTGTTGCAGCTGCCAAAAAGCCAACACAGTCCTAGGCTGCATTAACAGAGGATAGTATCAAGATCACATGAAGTGTTAATACCACTTTAGAATGCCTTGGTAAGACCACACTTGGAATATTGCATCCAGTTTTGGTTATCATGATATAAAAAAGATGCTGAGATTCTAGAAAGAATGCAGAAAAGACCAAGAAAGATGATTATGGGATTGGAGGCTAAAGCATATGAAGAACAGTGGCAAGACTCATCTTTTTCAACAAGCCAGTCTGGCCTAGTAATATTGGAGGGTTTTAAATTTGTTATTTTTTACCCTGTTATTATTATTTTATTGTTTAATTTCCAGCCATTGATTTAATCTGTTTTTAAATTTTGTATTTTTGTATTGTTTTAATTCTGGCTGTACACCTCCCTGAGTCCCAGGAATTAGGAGAGGGGGCGGTATATAAATGAAATAAAACCTAAACCTAAGAATTGAGTACGTTTAGTTTAATGAAAAGGACTAGAGTGATAGCAATGTTCCAATATTTGAGGGGCTGCCACAAGGAGGAAGAGGTCAATCTATTGCACAAAGTACCTGAAGGCAGGACAAGAAGCAATTGATGGAAACTAATCAAGGAGAGAAACAACCTACGAAACATTTCCTGACAGAACAATTAATCAGTGGAACAAGTTGCCTGCAGAAGTTGTGGGTGCTCCAACACTGGAAATTTTTAAGAACAGATTGGACAACCATTTGTCTGAAATGGTATAGGGTTACCTGATTGAGTGGGAGTTGGACTGGAAGACCTCCAAGGTCCCTTCCAACTGTTATTCTGTTATTCTTCTAGAATAAGGGATGTCTGAAGTTGAAGAGCTTATTTTCATCTGGAACTTAATACAGTACAATATCAAAAGTCTTTAGAATCTGATGCATGGGTAGGTAGTTACAGCATTAAATTGTTTATAATTGTTTATTTAAACAGACTTAAGGCTTACTAGATTTATGGGAGTTGTGGAATGAGATATTAGTAGAAATATGAGATGCTCCAGATTATGACTGGGGAAGGATGTCTAACTGGAACTGAAGAATAATGTCTAAGCATGTGTTCCTCTTGCCATTCCTCTTGAATCTCCATTTCTTCAATCTATTTTGTAGGCGAGGGAGGGGCCAACTGCACTACACCAACAAGATGCTATTGCCCATAATCTTCGAGTGAAAATGGCTTTATCTCAAAGTGCATTAATTTGGGCTAATAATACTATACATCCACAATTTACAAGCATAAAAACAGCATGTACATTAATTCATGACCCATATCTCCCAAAATTGTAATGGATATCTTGCAGGCATACAAGGGCTTCTTATGCATATAGGCAATTGATTTGCACTAAGAACTCATTCTAACTAAAGTATCTAGTACTGCATCAAAATTCAAGCAAAACTTATTTTCTTAAAAAAATTAATAAACACATGTACCTTAACAAATTTGTCTCACCTTTTTTCTCTCCACATTCTAATAATTGTGATCCATCTGATTTTGCATTTGAATGGATGAGGCTACCTGGGAACAGCCTTGCATCAGAGCGCAGTATGTGTTTTAAAGGTACTTTGTTTGGTTGTGTTTTTGAAAAGGTATGCCTGTATTGACTATCCACACCAGCTTTCAAAATAGGTGGAATTCTTGTAGGTGTCTTTCTTGGTGGATTCCCAGGAATTTTAGTAAGAGAAAGCCAATCCATTGTACAGTTCTGCTGACAAAAAAATAGCTGTAACAATCATTATTTTCAGTCAGATATTATTTCTGCCACTCTGCTGCTATCAATCTTTTAATCCAGATTTCCCACGAAAGTTACAAAACAGTACTGTTCCTAAAGGAAACACAAAACCTTGCATTATGTTACCAAATAAAATCATTGCATTATTATATAAAATCAGCATGACATGATGCCAGCAATTTAGACCTTAATTACAGGTCTGTCTATATCCTACTGTTCTTCTACATGCAGTTCCTGATTTTTCTCATTAACCTCAAGAGTGCAAGGCAATTTTAGAGAATCTCAGGGGCAATGTATCATTTGCAGAGGACTATAATAGTAATAATAGCTCAGTTCTCATGAATACAGGTTCACATCAACAGGGACCTCTTCTAACCTATGCATAGTCATTTAATGTCTGCTTAGCGCCCACGTCAACTGTGCATGCATAAAATTCTCTCCAGAAGATTAGGAATTTGAGAAAGCAGCATTTCTAGTTGCCCTGTGCAAGCAAATACCATGCATATATTCGGGGTGGGGGGGATCACAGACTTTCCCATTTCTTATAAGTTGTGTTTGTAATTTCTCTTTCCTCCTACTTACTTTAATTGCTTCTTCTTCCCACAATATTTTTAGCAAGTGTAGATAGATCACTTCCTTTGTCCTTACATTACCACTTGCTACAATTCAGTAAGGAATAAATTAAAGGATAAAAAGTTAGATATCCAGCCATGTCTTCTTAACCAAATAGTGACAGAGATGAATTTAGCATTCACCTTCTGTCTTTTATGGGAGAACTCTGTGTCTTTCATGGAGAAAGAAATAAGAAAAGAAAGGTAGAAAATAGGCAGAGCTGAGGCAAACAGATTGATATTGCTAATACTAGGAATGGATCCTATTTTAAATACCAATTGCAATCTCCTACTTTATTCTATGAATTTGTAAATGGATAAGAAATGGGGGGAAGCAATTAGGAAAAAAACTGGGTTAAAGAAAAACCTTAATGTTTTCGTTCATTTTATAAAAAAGCAACTGGTACAAAAATGGTCAATTGGTCTTATTTTTCACTGCAAATTGCAATGCAACCCCAAATTGTGCATATAATCTGTTGATTTTACTAGAACTTTCTAAGCCTTACACTATAACCTAGAGAACATTTCCAGAGCAATAAACTTCACTGAAAAAAATTAGAGTTTTCATCTGACACTTTTTTTAGCATAAAGGATGAACAATAAATTATGCAAATAAGCATTTACAACTTAAATACTCAAACATTAAACATTAATTTATGTTAGATCCTTGGGATAAAAAGTATAGCCCAGCATATATATTTTTTATTTATTTATTTGTCAATTGCTTACAAGATAATAGGTATAAATAAAACATAGTTATGAATACATAGATACATATAAGAAAAAGAAAATATAAAAGAAACAATAGGACAGGGACGGTAAGCACATTGGTGCGCTTATGCACGCCCCCTACAGACCTCTTAGGAAAGGGGTGAGGTCAATATCTATCAACAATATTGACAGATGTAATCTGCTATTGTTACTTTTGAAACTTCTTAGATTAAGCAGAAAAAAAGAATAATGCAAGATCAGGACAGAGTCATATACTTAGTGTTCTGCTATTCTAAAGGAGCTGATTAGAACAGACCATAATTGTAAGAGCACCATCCGTTGTGTATTCCAGTAATTGGTACTGAAATACATGCTGCATTTGTTCAGAAGTATAATATAACTGATTCACAGTACACTCATTGCTTCTTGTGGATGCAGATTATATAGCTTAATTTTATACTGTGTGAAAAATACTGACTTTTATTGCTACTAAAACTTGCAGTATGCTTATTGGGCAATCTCAGTGCTCACAATATGGGAGAAAAATAGACTCTATCAAGCTACTTTCTCTGCACATATTTTTACACATCTCAGCTATATCAGATCTTGCTCACTTTTTTTGAACCTAAAAATCACACACTGCTACCTTCTCAAGAACTCAGCCTTAGGGCTTGCTAAGCATAGCAATCCTTGTGTATTCTTCCACATTAACCTCCTTCAAGTGGCTGTCCAAATCACTCTCCCCCCTAAAAAAAATACTGTTGGAAGATACGTGCATGTCTTTGTGCATACACACTTGGGTAGCGACTCAATGATTCTACTGCTAAATGAAGTAGCACATGTACAATAACTGAATTGTACAATATGAAAACAATACTTTGGAACACATTGCATATTAAAAATATTTAAAAATAGTAAAGAAATACTATTCACTAAGTTCCATCTCAAATATGAAAACAATCCTATTTTTATGGTCAGTTAGTAAAGAGGTGACCTATTATTTTTATAGTTCTGATTTTTCAGTTCAAATAATTCCTATTGCACCAAACTGATTGTCAAACATTTTAACCTTAATAATCAACCTAGTTCTAGGTTTTTAGAAAGCAATCATCACTTATCTGGCCTCATTATATAAACCATTATATAAAGGGGTTAAATCTGTATTTCTTAATCTGCATTTCCTCAAAAAGAAAGAAAAAACAGGGCAAACTTTTCAGTGCATAGACTTTCTTCTGCTTCAAGATAGTGACAGACAAGATGGTTAACCCAGTTTTAGAAATATATATACTGAGTGATTCACATAATAAATTTACCAGAGCCTCTATGTCTTTTCTTTCTGAAAATAGTCATGTTCTGCTTGACAGCTGATTGTCTCATTACAAAGGATTAAAACCATAGATGGCAAATTGGAACAAATAATCATCTAACTCATGAGTAAGTCACCTCTTCATCTCTCTCATCTTCAGGTTGAAGAATGCTATGCACAAAGGCAATAGAAAGCAGGGGAAAACACTGAATTTTGGAAAGCCATGCCCCACCAAAGGAACGGAATCTTCCTTTCTTGCAATGGAAGGAATTGTTCAAACTCAGTTGAACAATTTGAATCTAATGCAGAATTGCACCAATAGCAGGAATTGGTATTTACAGACAGTAGATACTAGTTTTGTCTCATTGGAGGCGAGAAGTTTAACTCTTGGTACCCTTTTCTCTCTCTCTCTCTTTCTCCTCTTTTGATATAATTAAATACACTCCAGATATTAATGTTTCTTCGATAGAGTCAATTAGATTATAATCCAAAAATCCCAGTGAGTTTCCCCATAATTCACTGAACTTTTTCGGACAAATCTCAACTGCTACTGAGAATAATTTTGTCTTTAATACTGCAGTTACATTATTCTCAATAACTATATTGTTCAATCACTTCTAAGTACTGTTTGGAATCTACATATGTATGAAAATAAGACCATTGTTTTTCATTAAATATTCTGCATGTACATATAAACTATAAGTACCTACATGAAATATTATATTTCTTTCTGAATGTTTATTTTACACTTTTATTAGTTTAATTATTAATTTTAAAAAACTACAACTTAACAAAGTTATCAACTACTTAAAATTGAGTAAGCATTCGTTTCCATTAACTTGTTATTCCTATACTACTACCAAACAAATTTTAAACACTATCCATCCATCCATCCATCCATCCATCCATCCATCCATCCATCCATCCATCTATCTGAATGATATCAATCTTTACCTTCATTTAATTTTTTTAGATGCCACACTACTGCAACAACCCGAATATTTAGCTACCAGCCTCATCTAAAACCCTTTTATTAAAAAGAGACACCCCAACACTTTCAAAGGTAACCTATTTTATTTCTCTGTTACTCATGCTATCATGAAAGTCATCTTAACATTTAGCCACTAAGGCCCTTCCTATAATTTAGTGATTCTCACTATATATGGTTAACATTGACAAGATATTTTTAAACTCCTGCTCCTATCCCTCAATCACGCTAGCTTAACAGCAATAATATTTCATCAGTCCTTTACTTTATCTGTTAAAACCATTGCCAAGTGCCAAAAATCAGGTTATTATTTTCTTCATTATTTTATTTTTTTTCTTTTGCATCCTTATTTCAAGGCATTGTCCTCTGGCTTCTCAAATTTAATTTTTTAACATTTTAATAGCTTTATTTGCAGGTATACTTTCAATGAAAACCTTTTAATTTATACTATATTTCATTTCTTCTATGTATCTTTACCCATAAGTTTCTATATTGGCCACTTACCTATGCATCAAGTACATATTTTGTCACTGCATTTATGATTTATGTCCCTCTCTTCCACTTTTTCCTTTCTGCTCTGATAAGCTTTATGTGCTCTGTGTTATTCTGTATGTAGTCCAACCATTTTAGCCTCTCCTTGGATATCTAGCATTGATTCCCTTATTTATATCATAAATGTAACCATGCAATTCACAGCCACTTAAATACTACATTTAGTCAGCCCTTGGTGGAATCTTATCCAAAGAGTCCAGAGTTTCTTGCAGGTGTGATTCTTCCCAGGAATCCTCCATTAAAACAAGATTGACAAGCATTGACAGCCTGTTACTGAAAATGAAGATCACAACTCTTTTATCCTTAACATTTTTACGCACTTTACTTACTGCCTATCATTTCATCATTCTTTATCATTCTCATCAACTACCAAAGATACTATTTTTCATAAAATAGGATCCTTTTGCTTTTCCATTGGTTGTTAAGGTATGTTTGAAGAAATAGGTGTGCCCTCTTTATGTTGATCCTATAGGACAGGGGTGTCAAACTGACATAGTCACTGCAACATCACATGACATATCAGGACTTTTTTATCCTTTGCTAAACTGGGCGTGGGTGTGGCCAGAGCGTGACGCAACTGGCCCTTGACCGGGAGTTTGACAGTCTTGCTATAGAATATATAGACATATTATGCCTAGGCTATTTGAACCTCTTCTTTGTAAGGCACATATAATGTATTTTGTTGTGAAGGTAATATCTAAAATAGTCACAGCCGTTTCTGATACTCTCCTAGAATATTTGCCATAGTGTCTGTGACCAGTTAAAAACCACCAGTTTAGCAGATGGGAACTGGTTAAATTATTGTATGCCTTCTCATGCAAATTTGTAGTAGCCTTTCAAAATGGAGTGGCACATTGGGTGTTTCTCCCCTCTTTTGTCTGACCATTCCCTTCCCTCTCTTCTCCTCATCCTTCAAGTTCATTCCCACAAACCATTATATCCATTTTACTAGGTGACTAACCAGCCCTCTCTAGAAAGAGGGCTGCCTCTATAGTATGAAGAAGGGGCTAGAATTATTTTTTTGTGTTTCAGAAAATACATTTTTTTCACAATCCTTGATCTAATAAATCTTAGACACCATTCTAGGGAAGGGGTTGTGTTCTGTTTTGTTTTGCTGTATTATTGTGACGTCTAGTCACCAGACATGCAACACATTCCCTAATCTATATTCCTGACATTCCTTTCCCTGCTACTCCATTTTTTTCAAAGTCAGAATTAATACAGTGAGTAATTGCAGCTTTTGTACACTATTAAGCAAATTATGTTGCATCACACAAGAGTCATCAGGGAACATTGCTTCAGAAAAGCTGGACAAGTGTCCTATGAATATTTAGGAAAATTTATGATTAGAAATAGGAGAGGAAATTGAGGGAGAATAATTAGTGAGAAGAAAGCAGGGAGAGAAGAAAGGGGGAACTTGGGAGGGAAATCTAAGAAAAAAATCCATTTTCTTGGGCAGGATTTCTTATTGAAGTTTGCTTTTGTCATATCTACAGCCATAAATTTTTAGTGACATTAATGAAAAATAAAAATAAAGTACCAGAAAGGCAGAGCCAGGTAAGAAAAAAACAAAATAAACTCTGGGATTTCATTTTAAAGAAAAGGAAGTCATTCTTTACACATAGGTTTATATACTCTGGTTATTCACATGTGTAGCCTAATGACTGTATTAAAAACAATGAAAAAGATACTCTGATTCTTTTATTATTAGGTCTCAGTGAATAGCAATTATTTCTTGCCCTGTTTACAATCTACCTCACCTAATATCTTGCAGTAGCTATAGTAGTGTATGATACACATCCGCATGAGGTACAATTCTAACTTAATGTAAAAAGGCCTGTTTTGGATTATGAGAAAATGGATTAAATTCTTTTTGTATTATTAAACTATTTTAAGCACAAATAGATAGATCATGTTGTTTTTATTATTTTATCTTCTCTTTTATATTTAAAACAGAACTGGCCATGCATGGTCTTTTGACATTCTCTATCAAACTTGTATGGTGATTTCTCCATATTTTTACAACATAAGGAGAAATATTTGAAGACTTTATCAAAATAATGATGTAAGGCATTATTACTATTGAAAACGCCTAATGGGAGGAAGTCCTTAACAATAACTACACTTTTGGGTTTAACTGTAATTTGGGAAGCCAAGGAACCACTAGAGACATAATTTTGCAATTACATCTGGGAAAGTCTTACCCACCTTGTTGCCAAGCAAGTGATACAGTAGCATACTGGAATGTTGTTCTGATTTTGCAATAATCTCTAAAGCAGCAATGTCAAACTGATGGCCCACAGGCATCACACACAGGACACACACACACCCCAGCTCCGCAAAGGGGAAAAATGTCGTGATACATCACATGACAGCAACATGACGCAGTGAGTTTGATTCTCTAAAGCAAATTCTGTTTCATATATTGAATGAAAACAAGAATACAAAATTCAGGAGCTTTTTTCTAAACACCATTTATCATATCACAGAAAATAATATAAGTTTTAATTAGATTACCTTTGTCTCTAGGTTAGAAATCAAATGAAGTTCACCAACTGATGTTTTTTTTTTTCCTGAAGAGGTGAAACAGTTGTTCAAGACATGTGATTATCTTACAACTTCCTGATTGGCCAAAGTTTCCTTACTTGTTTTATCTGTAAAATCCAGATTAAAATAATTAAGATAGAAAATGTCTTATTAATATATATATATATATATTTAATACAAAGTATATATATGTTTATAATATTTATATTAAATATGTATATGTTTATATTTTTCTGGAAGAACATATTCTATTATATAATTATCATATTACATTGCCTCTCCTGCAAATATATTGAATCTTGAACATGAGGAAGCTATGGAATAAGGGAAATGAAGAAGATTAGTTCCTCATTTTCCCCCAGCTGCTGCCACTTAAAATGTTTTTTTATGCTGTTTATGCTTTTTATTGCCAAAGACTGCTTAACCTTCTCATTCCCAGGTTTCCAGAGGAGAAAGGATAATATCATAAATTTATTTTGGTTCCATCCAAAATGCCTTGTATTGGAACATTTTTCTATCCTTTCTCTCTTTTCCTTTTTAAAGAAAATGAAGAGAAAACAGAGTGTCCATTGAAGCAATACTTAATCAATCTGTCTTGGATTAATCAACTAAAGAATTAATTGATTAATCAGTGGAGCTCTAGTTCTAATTAGTATGGCAAAATTTCAATTAGTAAGTCAAATTGACATAAACCTCTAGAGAGACATGCTATACCTCACTATGTCTCTCTCCAAGACATTTTGCTGGCTGAAGTAAAGCTGGCATGTGTCAATACTTCATGTGCCAACTGGACAGGTAATTGATTCTTATATCAACACCGAGAATGGGACAGCAGATTCTGTGCAGTCTAATTCACCAGGCCTAAAATAGGCCATATGTCAAGCACAGATCTGTCTTCAATAAACTGGCCATCTTTTTCCACTCCATGCTTTTGACTGATTATGTGTTTTATCCCAACAGAATATTTTTATGAGGAAGTCTGTAATGTAAAACCAAACTTTTACCACAGAAATATAATTAGAACTTAAAAGGGAGAAGGCTGGATACATTTTAGATGTTTCTGGATTTGACAACTTATGAGAAATGCTGACAATGAAAATTAAATGTTGCTTCTGTGCCTCACAGAGTATGATTTTCTGTTCTACAACACTGGACTGCTTTTTCATATTATTTGGCTATACTAGAAGAAAGTGTTTCTTCTGTTATCTTTAACAGCGATCATTTGCATGTCCCAAAAGCCTCCAAGAATAAAAATAACAGGAATTAAGCAAGGTGTCTACAGGAAAGGAATTTGGCTCAGAAGGGTGATGTTTGACTTCCTATCCCATAAGTCTGGTTATCAACATCATCTGGCTCACACACAAGGAGAAGGAAACATTTAAGACCATGGCATCTGTCTAGATACACACTTGTTAGAAATTTTTTTAAAGTATATATATTTTCATAAGTCAATTAAATTATCACAACCAGTGTATGGATATAATCACCACCACCAATTCTGAATTGTTTTCCATGTATAAATGCAGGGAGTAAATAAAAATGACTTTAATGTATTTTTAAATACTAAATTTAATAAGATTATTTGAGTAAGCAATCATACATTTCTCCTGACATGGGAAGAGATCTGGATATAAATGTAATGAAAGGGAGGAAAACAGAGGTGGTTTTGAGCAGGTTCTGACCAGTTCTGGAGAACTGGTTGCGGAAATTTTGAGTAGTTCAGAGAACTGGCAAATACCACCTCTGACTGGAGATTTTACAGTATCCTTCCCCTGCCACACCACCAAAGCACACCCACAGAACCAGTAATAAAAAATTGAATGGCACCATTGGAGGGAAGAGCATTGAATATAGTATGAAATTCAGTTTTGGCTTATTTTCTCTGTTCTACTCCTAAACTGTTTCCCCAACAAGTACGATTACTAAAACTCAATTTAGACTCGTAGAATTATTCAGCTGGGAAGAATCATTTAGGCCACCACATATAGCTACTTGCTCCAGATATCTAAATAAAAGCATGCACAGCAGATTCTTGTCTAGCTTCTACTTAAGCAAACCCTCTGACAATGATGCATTATTCCCACTGTGCAGCTGATTTCCACCATCTAACTATCTTACTGTTAGATTTTTCTAACATTCCATAGTGCCTCTTTTATTGGGCTTATTTTGTCAAATATAAAGATGAAGGAATAGTGAAGATAATGGATATGATCCCCTTGGGATCTGAAGACTTGATCTGAATCCTTCATATTAGACACATTCAAGAAATCTGATGTAGGTTAGTCCTTGACTTACAATCTTTTGTAAGCAACCATTCAAAGTGACTGAAAAAAGTGACTTATTACTGTTTTTCACACTTACAACTATTGCAGCATCACGTGATCAAAATTTGGCTGCTTGGTAACTGGCTCATATTTATGATGGTTGCAGCATCCCAGGGTCATGTGATCAGCTTTTGCAACCTTCTGACAAGCCAACTCAATGGCGAAGCCAGATTCACATGTTATAACTCAACAACTGCAGTGATTCATTTAACAACTGGGGCAAAAAAGATCATAAAATGGGACAAATCTCACTTAGCAACTTAGCAATTAAAATTTTGGGTTTAATTATGGTCATAAGTCAAGGACTACCTATAATACAGATGAAGCCCCAACAGGAGCCATGGCGAATGAGTGACTTAGAGTGAACGAGGAGTTGCCAGCTCTTGCTGGTACAATATCTTGACAGTGGGGCAAAGGTGTTAGCCCCAGATCCATCTTGATTCAGATTCAGGGCTACCACAGTGGGGGATCGCAAGCTGTGGGAATGGGAGACCGATGGAGGGAGTATAGCAACAACAACATTCTTTCACCAGAGATGAAGGATGAGTTGCTGGAGCTTGGAGGGGAGTGACTGGAGTTGGCGGCAGTTCAGAATTGTGGTGGATTGGCGAATGTCACTGGGGAGTCATGAATTGGGGCAGGGTGTGAGTTTTAGTGTGGAAGGGGGGAAACACAGGAATTCAGATTTGGGTTTTCCCCAAATGTGCCAACATAACTTCTCTAATAAATTCTTACTTTGATGGACTTTGCCTTGAAGTTTTGAATCACATGGAGAGTTTAATTGGAACACTGATATTAATTCATTAAGACAAAGTAAAGGAAGCATAGACATCAAATACCCTTGGCATTTTCTCCAGCATTCAGTGCTTCCTGCTCTTTCTCTCTCCTTCTCTCTATCTCTCTCTCTCTCATCAAAAATAGTTAAATGGAAAAAAATGAGACAAAAGAGAAGGGGTGTGTGTGAGGGGGGGAAGGAGAGGGAGAGGGAGAGAGAACTTTACAGAGCCATCTAAATATATCCACTTATATCAGAACTAGGTATGGCTGCAAAAATGATAAATGCAAATATTAGGCTGCATCGAATAGAAGTATTGTTTTCAAATTATGTAGAGGTACACTTTCTTCAGCCCTCATCATGTTGAATATATCACCCACCAAATTACTTCTTTAATGGTACAGAATAGAAGACAGATAACCTGCTGCCCTACTTTTCACCTGTATTCTAATACTTCTATATACATAAAATAATTACAGCTGAAATAACCAAATACCACCTGTTTTGGGGCATTGTTCATGCTCTGTGCTCTATTATCATTTTTCCAGCTATACCCAGTGCTGATATAAATACCATTTCAAGACTTCCTCAATAAGAATATAATCAAACTAGGTATTCTCCCATCTTATAAATTTCATTTTATTTCTGTTTACTAGGTTCATAACTCTGTACTGCCTGGGTTAAAAATAATAATAATTCCATTTATGTAATTAAAATCAGAGTCTATGTAGACAGTGGTGGGTTTCAAAAAATTTTCCTACAACTTCTGCTGCAAGTCCTGTAAAACAGCTGAGGTGTGGCAATTGGCTATGCCACACAAAGCAGCTGTGGTTGAAAAGCAGGGAATAAAGTTCAGTATAGAGCAGGGGCAGGTGGGCGGGGCCCAGCAGCTGATCATCGGAGTGAAGCGGTTCACTCACAGATGATTGTCGGAGCTACGAGTTCGGCTGAACCAGACCGAACCAATAGAATATCACCACTGTATATAGGTTAGGACAAGATATTTATACTGTTACATAAATAAATACAATTTTGAGGGTTATTTATTCAGAAGTGTTAGTTATTCCATGTAATCTTATGTCATCAAAAAAATTGATAACTGTTCTTTTCATCTCTTCATCAAAGTTATTTAAAAAATGAATTACACATGTGACTCATTCCAGTTTGAACACTCTTTCGAGTACAATTTTTCTGCTAGGTATGTATCCACTAATTTTCATGCAATCCAACTCACTTTAACTTCACATTAATGAAGATGAGATTTTTGGGGTCCAAAGATAACACATTAAAGATAAACCCTATATCAGGATTCCCAAACTTTTCTGCTCATTGATACCTTCATGAAGCTTCAGATTCTTCATCGACAGCAGAAGACTAATTTAAAAATATTACTTTAACTAATAGTACTATGAAAAATAATAAAAACAATAACACAATAATTGACAGTCACATTGATCCTTGGGAGTCATACTGAGCACTTTGGTAAAATATCACATATATACCTGAAGTCATTTGAAAATATGCCAAATGCCAGTATTACCTTCACATATCTTGATACCATTCTTGCTCATCCCTTTGTTCCATAGACAGGATTCTGTGACATCATCAGAACAACAATAAAATGAGAACCTTACTTCTATCTGAAAGAATGTGAGCAATGGTAGCTCAGAAACAGGTCAATAGACATATTTTTGAAAAGGAATTTTGACAATGAACAGTTTATTTAAAAAATGCAACTAGCGACATTCTTGATTGCCTTGTAAATTGCCTTTATTTTAGGAAATTAGAGCTAAATGAGAGGTTATATTGAGCTAATTAAATATTTTGATCTATTATGCAAAGATGTTTCTGGATGATAAAACCTAAGTATACAATCCTTATACTTTACTTCTTCTAGGTACCAGGATAGATAGAAAATAGATATTTGAACAGTAAACAGTATAGATTTATAACTGACTAATATTTTACCATAGCAGTAGCAAAATGAATCCCTTGTACAGATTTCTGCCTAGAAAGCAAAATATTTTTTGGATAATAAAAGGAATTCAGAATTCATTTACAAATTTTTATCTATTGCAACAGTGGGCAACAGTGGGCAACTCTGACCTGTGGACTTCATTTCCCAGAATTCCTGAGCCAACATGGCTGGATCAGGAATTCTGGGAATTGAAGAAAGGGGCCAAACATGTACACTCCTAATCTATTACATATTGATGACCAATAACTTTTAGATGAAGAACAGGTTTTAAAAAGCTGGAAGTCTGTCTACCACTGGATCGTGTCATAATATACAGTTGTATGCAAGTGTTCAGGCATCCCTGGTGAAACTGAATGGATCAGACATAAACATTACATATTAGAAAGCTAAATATGCATTTTTCTGATCATTTGAATGCACACTTACTATTTATGTGGAGTTATTTACAGATTTGAAATAAGCAATCAGTGAATATGCAGGTTCAGAAATATGAATATTTTCAATCAGAAATCTGAATATTTTCAGTCAGTTCTTTTAACATCTCTTGACAGAAAAACAGCTTCCAAATATTTCTTGAAGCTAGCTAAGAAACTTTTT
The DNA here is from genome assembly GCA_023653725.1 of Bungarus multicinctus. NCBI lineage: Eukaryota > Metazoa > Chordata > Lepidosauria > Squamata > Elapidae > Bungarus > Bungarus multicinctus. The sequence goes on along the minus strand of CM042849.1, from coordinate 29,699,792 downwards.
GTTCCTGTTTTTTCATATTTTTTCCACTCTTCTTTGCATTCCCAGCTCAGAAATATTTTTACTTTTCCTCTAGTACAGGGCATGTCTGTAATATAATAATAGATTGTTAACAATATCCAAATGTTAAGGCCATTCCAAAGCATTTACTTTTTTTGTTTTTATTTTTCTGCACAATGACTTCATGGTCAATTTGGAAGTGTGTTTCAGATTGTTGTCTTGCTGAAATATCCAATCTCTCTTCAGCTTCAGTTTCTTCACATTAACTTTAGAACCAACAAAAACCCAAACTCTAAGCCTTAACTAGTGATATTTACATAATAGAATCCAGAGTTCACTTCTAAAAACTTTAGTTGACAACCTTCGCAATTTTATTGTATTGAAGCCCACAATACATTATTTTGCATAGAGCTTTGAACAAGTACAAAAATTATATTTAAGAAAATTCTCCTCTTTGCTGAAAATGATATTAAGCTACTAAGACATATTACCAGCTTGTTTGCAGATTGCTAACATGTTACAAAAGGAAACACGAGAACAATGTTTATTATATTCCATAAATGCTATAATTATGTTCCAGAATAGATTCTATACGCATGCATACCTAAACAATATGCAAATACACAACTGCCTTCCAGGCCTAAATTCGCAAACCATTTTAAAGTTCAGAGAAGTGGAGTAAATTGCATTATATTTATCAAGCTAGAAGGAACATGATGGTTCAATGGTTAAAGACACTGCCAGTTGGAAAGCTGATAGCCCAGGTTTGAGACCTAAGTTTTGCGCAATGGTGTGAACACCCATTATTGCTCCAGCTGCTGCCCACTTAGCAATTTGAAAGCATGCAAATGCAAGTAGATTAATAGGAACCATTTCAGTGGGAAGGTAACAATGTTCCATGTGCCTTTGTTGTATAGTCATGCTGGCCACATGAACACGGAAAATGTTTTCGGACAACACTAGCTTCCTCAGTCAAGAAATAGAGAAGAAACACATTTTATTATGCAAAATTTGACTATCTTTCTAATGAATGGAGCCACTGAGAGAACTATTGTAAATTGAAACACCCTAATTCATCTTGGCTATCATGTAACTAAGATAAGTAGAAAAATCCATACCCCACACAATATTCTTAATATTTAGAAAAGAAATTCCTTTCCATATTTCCCCATCAAATTGAATAAAGAGAAAGAAATATTGCAAACATCAATGTGTTTTTTCTCTGCTTGGCATCATATATGTTATGCAAACCAATATTTGTGTAACACTGAACATACATCTCTCCAAACCTCTATAGAACCATTGCTTGGGGTGGAAAAATTCCTTGTTGCATTTTTTGCCCCTATTAATTAAAGAAGCTCTTCAGATATCAAGTACTTTAGTTTTTTCAGCTATTCACTGAACACAGAACTTATAAACTGGACATTGTGAATACAGTATTCAGTATCATCAAGACAAATAGATTGAATTGATTCAGTGATTTCTTATCATATGTAAAAATACAGTTACTTTTTTGGAAACTTGAAGTTTTAAGGGAAAGCTAAATTCTATGAAGAGAATTTTAAATGGCCCAGCAAACAGGGACAAAAGATTTGTAAATGAAGACATTCGTTTTGTAATACTTTTGCAAGTCATAATTCATTATAATAAAATAGTGAATACTGGAGATTGCTACACAGAAGCCTACAAGAGAATCAATTTCCAAAATTTATAGCTTCTCCTATTTTGTTATAATATTCTCAAAGCACATAAACTGAAATATCAACTATTGGGTCTTCCTTAATGACTTTTTAGCTGCAGAAGCTGCAGTCGGAGCAAATAAAATGTCCTTGCCAACTTTACAGAGAGTGCCAGTAACTGAACTGGGATTAGAAAACTAACTGATTAAAATTTTGCTCACTAGAATAAAATACTTAAAATTAATCATCTTAACTTCCAAAGTGTCCTCAGGTTCCTTCAGGCATATTACATTTCAGTCACATAACAGCAAACATTTATTTTAAAAATTAGGAATTAAATCATTATGTCTGACACTGAAGCAAAATAGTCTGATTTCAAAAGATGCTATATCTAATTATTGTTTATGAATGTTTATATGATTCAGCGAAATTCACTACAGTTATACACAGAATAATATACCTTTAATATCAGTATTATGCACCCATCAGCTTTTGTAAAATGCAGAGATATAAATTGAAGAAAGTGAAGAAGGGGTGCAGTCCCAGAGGTTCCCCTAGAATGCAGAAGATTAGAAGTCTCTATACCTTGATTGCCTGTTGTGGCCAGGCATACTTGCTATAAAAAGTGTAAGAAAGATCCCCATCCACATTAAATGCAGTTTTTCTTCTAATTGCTAAAAACATGAATAAGCCCTCAGCTGGTTCAAAGTTTACAATCCTGCAAATTATTCTTCATTATTTAAGAAGCTTTATTTTGCAGAACACTGAATCAACATGGTAATCGGGAATAGAAATGGTAGAAACTGCAAACAATATAAAATTGCCAATACTAAATGCTTTCCTATAACACCCAAACTAGAGACATTGGACATACAGTATCTTGTATTTTTAGAAGGAAGAACTAGGCATGTCAGCATTGTAAGTTAGTGAATAGATGGGATATGAAATTGCAACTTGCGATTAAGCTACTCAGAGTTACCTTGAGGTAAGATGAGCAGCCTATAAATTTTACAAATAAGTAAAATTACATCAGTCTTCTTTAATTAATTGGAGGGGAAAATGCAAAAAGAAGCTTTTTGTATGCATTAGTGAATCTATAGAGGTTTAGAGAGATGTATGTTCAGTGTTATACAAATGCTGGGTTACATATGTGATGCCAAATATTACTTTACTTCCTATGTTTCTAAGCCTTTTTAATGTAGTCAGTTATAAAATTTGGCAAGAGGAAAATTGTGATTATCTGAACTATTGGTTGTTTAAGTATGTTCTACTCATGTTCTCTCCAGCCACAGTTATTATATAAGATTACTTCTCTTATTTTTCCAAATACATTCATTATATTAATATTTTGAATATTCTTTTGAATATCTGATAAACAACACTATGGCGCTTTAAGATGTTGAATACTTTTTAAACAAGTATATTCCCAATATCCATCAAGAAGGAAAGAAACACCGAGCTAAAGACTAGAGATGTACAGTAATTGCCAAGAAAAACCTTTTTCCTGCCAAGCATTTTTCCCAAGAGGTGAATATCATCTTCCATAGTCTGTAGAATAACTGAATTAGTTTGATGATGAAATATCCTTAACTAATTTCTATGTATGATTCAACTTGTTGGTGCCGTTTAGAATACTTTGGTTCTAGTAATTACATAACAAAAAAAATCACATATATACTTCAGTAAGAATAACATAGCACTAAATAATTAGGAGTAATTTTAATCCTTCAGGGGATAATTGTAATATTTAAAACAACATTTTTATATATTTTAAAGTTCTTATGATGTTGAAAAAATAATTTATGGTGTATCATTATTTTTATGTAATTTGTATTAATAAATTTTTGCCATTTCATAGCTTTAGATGTATTAATCAAACCATGGCAACATGTTTTGAATAGAATAAATCCAACATTTTTTTGTGTTTTACAAACGACCAATTTCATATGAACTAAGTTTACATTTAGATTTTTTGTCCATGGATATCTATACCAAAATATTGTTTCATGTTAATATTTGAATCAAATAAGGTCATTTTTTGTTAAGAAATAATAACTGACAGTAGTGGTTGTGTAGAAACCATTTTACTACTCAGGTTTGCTTCATCATTCTCCTCTGAATTGAAAAAAGTTTCCACTGGTTTGAAAACTCCTTGGAAAATTATGAATAATGCTTGGTGACAGAGAGGGCATTTCCATAAGTCTATGGAGAAGATATAGTAAGATGAAGACTGACTATGTAATACATTTCTATTCACCCACCTATACAATTGCTTTACCAATGCCTAATAATCAACTGCTATGTTAAAATTAATATTGTTGCTATTCATTATGGCATCTTAAATGTATAAAATGTATGATTATACAAGTCCTTTTTACTTTTAGAAGACATCAAACAACATAGTTCTATCCTTGAACTCACTTCAAAAATGACTTGGAAGAAACACTTATAACCTCACTGGGACCCAAGTGCAGATCTATTTCATTAAAACTGTCCAAATTCTCTTAGGTCGGGGGTGTCAGACTCATGTCGTCATGGTGGCATCACATGATGTATCGGACTTTTGTCCCCTTTGCTAAACCAGGCGTGGGCGTGGCCAGCGTGACGCATCTGGTCCACAGGTCGGCAGCTTGACAGCACTGTCTTAGGTGAATCACATGAACTGAATAAATGGGTGCCTTAAGGTAGAAGGGTGGGGCTTATTTTTCAGGCTTTTACAGGTAATCCTCGACTTATGGCCCACAATTGAGCCTAAAATTTATGTTGCTAAGTGAGAAATTCATTAAGTCAGTTTTGCCCCATTTTACTACTTTTCTTGTCACATTTGTTAAGTGAATCACTGCAGTTGTTAAATGAGTAACGTCATTTTTAGATGAACCTGTCTTCGCCATTGGCTTTGCTTATCAGAAGATCACAAAAGGGGATAACAGGACCCTGGGATACAACAACCACCATAGATACGAACTAGTTGTCAAGCATCCGATTGTAAATCACGTGACCATGGGGATGCTAAACCAGTCATAGGTGTGAAAAGTGGTCATTCTACCGGTTCTGTCCACCTCTGTAGAACCAGTTGCTCTGAAGAGCAGCAGACATAGAAACGGTTCTATGTCTGCTGCTGTTTTGGCCCATCCACCCACCCGGGCTCTTACTTGTCTTTTATTTCCTGCTTTTTCAACCTCAGCTGCTTTGTGTGGCACAGCTGCAGTTGTAAAAGCAGGATAAAAAGGGCTTTTCCAACCATTGCGCACACACACGCAGCGCTGCTCAGCTGTCCGGGCAGCTCAGCATGTCGTAAATTGTACTCACGTGACTCGTGTGAATCACGCGAATCACGTGACTTGCGCAACTTGCGCAACTTGCACAATGCGTTTTACCAGGTCCGCCGGATCTACCGGTTGCGGCCCTTTCTGGATCGGGACGCCCTGCGCACGGTCACTCACGCCCTTGTCACCTCTCGCCTGGATTATTGTAATGCTCTCTACATGGGGCTCCCTGCGGGGAGAACTCGGAGACTCCAACTGGTGCAAAATGCGACCGCGCGGGTGATCATGGGGGCGTCACGCAGTTCCCATGTGACGCCTCTCCTGCGCGAGCTGCATTGGCTGCCGGTGGCTCTCCGGGTTCGCTTTAAGGTTCTAGTTCTGACCTTTAAGGCGATCCATGGCAGTGGGCCAGGTTATCTGCAGGACCGCATTCTGCCGGTGATCTCCAGCAGACCGGTGCGTTCTCACAGGGAGGGCCTTCTCCGGGTGCCGTCGGCCACTATGTGTCGTCTGGCGGCCCCCAGGAGTAGGGCCTTCTCTGTGGGGGCCCCTGCCCTCTGGAATACTCTGCCACCTGAACTATACACCAGCACGGACCTGAGGGCCTTCAGGCGCGCGTTGAAGACCTGGCTCTTTGAGCAGGCTGGCCTGGGCTGAGGTAGTTTTAAATTGTCTCCTAAATTTGGTTTTAATTGGGTTTTAAAGCTGGAGGGTGGGTTCTATTAATATAAACAGCCACTGTTTAATGTCTTTTTAACTTTTGTACTGTTTTTCGGATTTGATTTGGCTGTACACCGCCCTGAGTCCTTCGGGAGAAGGGCGGCATAGAAATCTAAATAATAAATAATAAATAAATGCAGAGCAACAGAACCGGTAGTTATACCGGTCGGATCCCATCCCTGGTCATAAGTCACTTTTTTCAGTGCTGTTGTAACTTCAAATGGTCATTAAGTGAACTGTTGTAAGTGGAGAACTACCTGTACAGAGTAAGAAAGAAGAAGAGGACCTCTATTAGAGATCCTTTTGTAGTTTGCATGGTCCATCTGACAAACCAACTGGAAGATTTAACTTCTACATGAAACACTAATGTTTTATTGAAATAAGCAAAAAAAATGAAGCATAGTTCATTACAATATATATTTAAGCAAATACATTATAATGACTGCTTTAAAAAAGGGCAAATGGTTTAACTATTCAAGAAGAATTATCTTGTCTCCGAATTGCCTTTTTTTACTGATTGATTGGCTGTGACCAGTTTAAGAAGGCAAAAGAAACCCTATATAGACCAATCAAATAAGTGCAACAAACAAACTATCATCATGAATTACAAGATAAGGTGTTATTTTGTTCATTTAGATTTTTTTTTAAGTATACCAAATAGAAATATCAATGATATTACTTTACAGCTCTGCCTTTCTGTATGAAATATGAAACACACTAAGTAACTTTCAGCTGTGTGTCAAACTTTATGTGCTGAAAGCTATTCAGATCTAAAATAAGCACTAACAAACAAGTAACCTTGTCAGTTGAAATGTTAATACATCAAATTCACCAAGGTAAGCTGTATTTTTACTTCAACTGGATCTATCATCAGAGGCCATTGGTAATACTATAGTTGCAAGAAAAATTAATAGGCTTTTCCTAACCTTGACTATAACTCAGTAACAGTTTGCTTTACAGTTTTGCACTTGAATATATCAGAAAACAAATTTATATAGATTTCACTATGCTATTGTCTTCCTGAAAAGGATTTATGAAAAGTGTGCAAACTGATTGTTTTTAAGATAATAGTGCATCAATGCAATTGCTGTGGAGAAATGTCTGTGAACTGATCCTTTTACGCGCTAAAGATCACTGCATTGCTTAAAATGGTTTTTGTTTGAAGTGCATTTCCTGAGTTTTTGCAATTGTAGTCTACATCTATTTCAAAAAATAGAAACTTCTATTTGCTATAAATCTATATATGAGAAGCAGAAGGAGAAATTTCCTGATAGTTAGAACAATTAATCAGAGGAACAACTTGCCTCCAGAAGTTGTGGATGATCCAACACTGGAAGTTTTTAAGAAGAGATTGGATAACCATTTGTCTGTAATGGTATAGGGTTTCCTAGGCAGTGGGTTGGACTAGAAGACCTCCAAGGTCCCTTCTAACTATTCTATTCTAGTCTAATCTGTTCTGTTCTATATTATAATCTAATGTAAAAATTGAAGACCACAAGCAAGCCTTTGGTAATGTGGTGTTTTATTTGACATTCAAATAAAAACATTATATTTCTATGTAAAATATTATAGAAGGTACTGTTTACTTGTGTAAATGTTCAACTCTCCTATTATTTTGGCAACAGTCTGGGGTTCTGATATGTAATAAATTGGAATTATTGCAATTATTATTCTTATTTTTCTAAAATGCAAACCAAGCACAAAAAATACCAAATGAAAATAAACCAGTAAAAAAATGAAAAAAATGAATAAAAATGTATGAATGAATATAATATCTCTGTGTATATATAAATCAATGCAATTCAAAAAAGTACCATATTCCCCTTCTTCTGTAGGTTTGTGCATAGAAGACAAAAACAAAAGAGGTATGTAGAGGTGAAGGATGTGTGAAATTGAATGGGATTTTTTTTCTTACAGAAGAAGGGGAATATGGCACTTTTCTGAGTTGCATTGATTTATATGTCTTGGAAAACGTGGGCAGTAAGCATATTCATTATAACAGTTTATAGGATGATTTTTTTTTTCAAATTTCTTTCAAAATGTTTAATGAAAAAGGCTGAGTGAGCCTGCTAACAAAACAATCTACCACCAATCATTTTATATTTTCTAGACATGTGATTTTCTTGATTAAAAAATACAAGAATGGTTTATACTGACTTCTCCTACACATGAGTAATTGATGATAACTTTGCATTGTCCCTAAAGTGATCATCAGTATCTGGTATCTTCCTATATCATTCCTATACTCTAGGTGTCCACTAAGCAGCTGGGATGACCTCACCTCAGGAGACCCTACTGGGAAAATATATTTTTGGCATAGATTTCCAATACATTCTTTGCCCAACTGTTCCAGAAGCTCTTCCATCACCTTGATGGGGCAGTTTAGCTATACTTGGAGGGAGCAGGGGAGCAGATAAATTCAATTACTAATTCAGACAGTAACAGTGTTTTATCATAAAGACAACTTGGCTTCTTCTGAAATAGTAATGCTGGGATTTTTCATTCACACCATAATTAAAATCCACAAAGCCATACAAATCTAGCTTTTATCCAGTTTCCATCAACTAACAGGTATTTCTTTACTTGGAGAATAAAAAAATAATTGAAACCGGGCTTTAGTTAAATCTGGACATATGGCTTTATATTCACATCTCCTATCTTTGGAAAGCAAATGTTTGTAATGAGAGGAACTTCAAAAGTATTTTTTTTTAAATATGGAAAAATTATTTTTGTTGAAATATTTTCTGATATTTTATTTCATTCTAATGATAAAAAAGGTAGGAATGTACATTTTTAGTACAAAGTCCATTCCCAATTTTTGGGGAATTTGTTCCATTTGGAAATTGGGAATTTGTTCCATTCACAATTCTTAATCAATGTTGTAGATAAGATATGTTTATTCTAGGTAAAGCTATGCTATTAGGCATTGTACATGATGGAAGAAAGGATAAATCTATTAAAATCTGATCCCTTTTCTTTTGGATTTATTGATTTGTGTGCCTTTTCAGCCTACTTTGATGCAATTGTTAAATGTTAGCTTAGTCTATCATAAACGTCATTGACCTACAAACTGATTCTAAGAGATTGACCGAACTGTATACATTATCCAGTGAAGCACATTATATACAACTGGTATACATTATCCGGTGAAACCTAGATGAATAACTAGGAGTACAAGATCCCAACTATGTCTCTTATTATAACCATATTTAGGCTTGAAGAAAATAGAAGGTTGTTCTAGATGTCACAAAGCTACTATTTAGTTTAGTTTACTTTATTGTCATTGCACCTCGTTCAACGAAATCAAACACCATCTTCAGTGCACATCATAACCATGACCATGAAATAAACACAAACACACATCCTTCACCCTTCACACATTGAACCGGAAATCCCCGACACCACACCAAACTGCACTATACAGCAGAATTCAAAAGAGCTACTGCCCTGGGATAGAAGCTGTTTTTCAGCCTATATGTCCTTGTTTTTATTATTCTGTACCATCTGCCAGATGGTAATAGTTCAAAAAAAGGGTCCCCAGGATGAGATGGATCTTTGAGAATGTTTTTATTATATGCTATTCTCTAAATTTACTTGTTCAGTTTTTCTGTTTTTTATGGTGATTAGATCCATTTTAAATTAATGCTTTTACATACATATTTTAGAACAGGTATCCATTGTTTTGATAATTTTCTTGATTGAAAAGTAGATAATAAATTTTCTAAATAACTAACGAAGAAAAACATACCATCTGCTCAGGAGATGCTGGAAATATCTAAAGAGGCTCTGTTAATTATAAACTCTTTTTTTAAAAAAAACCTGTCTGGTCCTTTTGAAGCCTGCAATAAAACTGTTGACAAGATCATAACCCAAAATTCTATTTAAATATGAAACAAAACCTGGAAATCAGTTCTGTCATTATTTGCCAATATTAGGCCCCCAAAAAAACTTTACTGCAAAATCTTCTCATTGTGTATCTCCAAAATATAAGGATTAAAGAATCTCAGGACAGCCTCCTGACAAGGATTAGAACAACCTTGGCAACTTTAAGACTTGTGGACTTCAACTCCCAGCTGGCTGAGGAATTCTAGGAGTTGAAGTCCACAAGTCTTTAAGTTGGAGACTCCTGAATTAGAAGATTCCAAGATATGACTGATAAATTAATAAGCTAAAGCATGCAACATTTCAAGATGTGGAAGAAGAAGAGTAACAGTTATCACTGAATAATTTTGATAACAAGCCTCATAACATGAAACTGACCACATTGATTAAATAAGCACACTTGATATAAGTTTAAAATTAAGGAAGACAATTACAGAAAGACTATAAAATAGAATGTAATTTGTTGTGATAAGAATATACTTAAGCATGAAGATATTCCTTAAGCATCAAAAAGTCAAGCACTTAAGATAACATGAAGTCTATCAATACCCCATTGAAGATATTGGGATAGATTAAGATGTTTCTTTAAAAGAGTGATGAAAAAGAAAGTTTTGCTAATTAGCTTTGAAGAAAGTGTCATCCATTCAACGAACTGTTTAAATGCTGTTTTCATAAGTAAGATAGAAATAGCCTTCAACATAAGGGTATCTATTCACAATCTCAAATCCTCACTGTGCTGATACTTTCCTGTGTCTTAAGCGAATTAAAATTACTGACGTCAAAAATTACAAACAAATGTAACAGATGATGGTACGTTTTATTTTTTATTGGATATCAAGTTTCACTTTTAAACTTTGAGGAGTCAGTCTCAGCTTTCCAAATTTGAAATTCAAGCTCAAGTTCCAATAAAAAAAACTAAACCAAGAGAAAGAGAAAAATAGGGCAGGAAAGAGAAAGAGAAGTAAATGAAAACAAAGTCATCAGTAGTAGAAAAATAAATCTGATGTCTTTCTTCAGCATTGATAACGGTCAAATAAGTGGTTAGAAGGAAAATAATTTGGAGAAAAATAGATAACATGCCTTTATTATATAATCAGCTGGGAAACTTTTTCATTAAAAAGCTAATCTACATGTTTAAAAAAAACATTCCAATACTTCCAAAGGAAATATCCCTCATGGTGCCTCTGTACAGCACTATAGCAGTATTACTACCAGTAATACTTCTAGTGGTGAGGGAAGTAGAGTGAATGTTGAAATTGTTCATATCAATTCTGTTTTATTCAGAATTTAAGGCCAGATTCATCACAAATTGAGGAGAGTTGTTGTATCAGTGACAGGGTTTCAGAGATGCCCTGATGCCTGTACAATCCCATATTTCACAGCATACACAATGGTAATTGAGGTTAGGGTTAAGGTTAGGGTTAGGGTTTTATCTCAGATTTTCACACTTAAAAGCAAACCCTAAGCAGAATGGTACAATTATTCTTAAATATTTCAGCTTAGGGAGAAAATAGAAAAGTTTGGTAGATACAGAAAAGGACAAATCCAGCCTATTTCTGGTCATTATTACTTTTTCATCTTTTCACTTATAAACACAGGCATCTCCAGTAATGGAATGATTCACAAAATAATTTGTGTTTGAATATTTTGTAGCTACATAGATATATTGCATCTCAACATGAGCATTTGTTAATGTTTTCTAACTTTTTTTACAGCAAAGAATGTGCTAAAATCATTATATAACTAAATGTATTCATTATATAACTGTATTCAAATGTTTACATTAAGCTAAAAGATAAGAACTAAATCCATCTGAGAAATTACAAAAAGCAAACATTGCAAACATATTGCAAATAGGTCTACAGCAGAAGTATTGGAACCTGTCTTTATGAAGAGATATCACTGATAGATCAAACATACACACAGTGCAAAGAGACTGTAACTTAAGTTGTTCAACAATTTGCTAATAGTTGTGAATTTTGAACTGGCTTTTCTTTAGCAATGCTGCCACCTTCTGGGAGACATAACGTTTAATTTCAACTTTTGAAGTAATAACTCACCAACAGTGAGTGTGAGATGAATTGAGAAACAATAAAAATTGCTACTCCATAAATAAACTTTCAGTTTCCTTGCTTTTCACACAAATTCAACATTGAATAGGGCTTAGAAAGTAAACATAAATGAAGCTTGCTTGTTTGTTTTTACCTTAAGCAATGCTTATTATTAAAGAGACATTGGCAATATCCTTCTTAAGGTTGCCTCTAGCTACAGCTAGAAGAGTAAATATCATTTGCTACCAGATGTCTCTCACTGGCTGATTCTGTATTTCCAGGCATAATTCAACATATTGATTGAATACTTAAAACACTAAGCAGTTTGAATGTTAGAGTAAGTGTCTGCAATGAATTTGTTCAAGTTTTAAAGTCTTTGGATTGTCTCCCTGTGGTTGATGAACTCATTGACACAATATCTCCAATCTCTGAAGCACATTTTGGAAAGGGGCATTCTAAGCAGTGTCACCCAAGCTTTCCATTCTAGACAAGGCCTATTCAGTTTCTTTCTCTTGTCATGCTGCCATTGAATGCAGACATCCTTGTTGAAATTTGTCTGTGGAGCTTATTGGATTTTCACTGCAGATTTTCTGTTTGCTGTTTTGAATTTGATTTGCTTTTCCAATGGGCTGTGGACTACTACATGGACCAGAGCATAGGAATCCCAGCTCTAGAGAATTAGGGAATACTTGGATTTTTCTTTAGTTCTCTTATTTCCAAAATTTGCCCATAGAATTGCTAAATGGACTTTTAAACTCCATTACAAATTCAATTAGAGCATGACCCAAGAGTTTTTAAAGAAAGAGATGAAAAGGAAATTGTGCATATGTTGTAGTAGTATTTTTGCAGAACAAGTGTGAACATTTGACACATTTTGCCAAAGTTGATAGCAGCTTGTGGGTTAAAGGGCATCCTTTTTGCAGCTGAACATTTTATCGGAGAACTTAAATCCAAGCAGATAAACCGTTGGAACAAATAATTAAAGATGCAAAGGTAGCTTAGGCTGAAAGCTTTGATTAAAAAAAGAATGATGCGATTACAGAAAGTCAAAGAACTGTTGACATTGATGGAAGATTTTCAAAAGGAGATGCCAATCTCTGCACTCAAACCACATGCTTAGTCAGATCAGTAAAAGAAACTGTTTGTTTATAAATATTAATTGTATTTTATTTACAATTGTTTATATTTTAGCCATTTAAAAAAAAAAGAATTCTAAATAACCAAATGCAAATAATGTAAACAAAACTATCAAACAAATAAGTATACTTTGCACTAATATAATTGGCTTCCTGTCAACCTAGCAGTTCAAAAGCATGCAAGTGTGAAATAGATAAATAGGTACCACTTTGGTGGGAAGGTAACCAGTTTCTGTGTTCCATAATCATGGAAATGTCTTTGGACAAAATGATTGGACAGGGGAAACCTCTACCTTTTTAATAGTATTTTTATTTACAATTGTTTATATTTTAGAAAAACAGAATCCTGAATAGCCTTGTAGAAATAATGTACATAAAACAACCAAACAAATAAGCATACTTTGCACTAATACAAACGGCTTCCTTTGGCTCAAGTTCTCATAACCCACAAATTTGTTTTCTGTACAAAATCTCTGCAAATAATGAGGTCCACCTACAGTTTCATAAAAGAATTTAATATAATGATATTACAGCCTCTACTTCCCTGTACGTCACCAAATCATGTAGACAGTGGAAGAAGAGTAATTCCTTTTAGCAAATGAAAGAATGCCAAGAACTGCATTTCCTTTCCTAATAGTGGTTAGAATGGAGTATTGCTGGCTGATTCTGCCCACTGCCAGGAGTTCGATCCTGAACAGCTCAAGTTGACACAGATTCCTATCCTTCCAAGCAGGAGTGGGATTCTACCAGTTCACACCTATTCACTAGAACCGGTTGTTAACATTCTAAGCAGTTCAGAGAACCAGTTGTTAGAATAAATTACTGGCCTAATCCTGTAAGGAAGGCAGGAAGGAAACATTTTGATGTTGCTTACAGAAACTTCCTCTCCATTGACCCTTATTACATTCTTGGCAGAACTAGACTTCCTGTCTCAGGAACTTCTCTGGAGTTTTTTTTCTTCTTCCTTTACTGTACTTTGCTTGTGTGGAATGACCACTCAAAGTGACAATGGCACTGAAAAAAGTGACTTATGACCATTTTTCACATTTATGACTGTTGCAGCATCCTCACAGTCACGAGAGGCCAGACGAGGATATGCATGCCTTGATGTGAGTGATATTGAGTTGGCCATGCCCAGCCAATAACATGACCACCAAGCCATGCCCACAAACGTAGCCACACCCACAGAACCGGTTGTTGAAAAATTTGAATCCCACCCCTGCTTTCAAGGTCAGTAAAATGAGGACCCAGGTTTTTGGAAACAATAGGCTGGCTCTGTAAACTGCTTAGAGGGGGCTGTAAAGCACTATGAAGTAGTATATAAGTGTAAGTGCTATTGGTATATATTGTTTCAGTTGAACCTAAGGCTGGCCAGCAAAACAATTGATTATATCAAATCTGTCTAAAATGACATAGGATTTAAAGGGTGATACCAGAGGTGGTATTCAGCAGGTTCTGACCAGTTCTGGAGAACCAGTAGTAGAAATTTTGAGTAGTTCGGAGAACCAGCAAATACCACCTCTGACTGGAGATTTTACAGTATCCTTCCCCTGCCATGCCCACCAAGCCACGCCCACAGAAGTAAAAAAATGTGAATCCCACCACTGATGCAAACATGATGCTTTATCTGAAGATGTTGACTAAGAACCTCATAACCTGAAAAGATTAATGGTGTAAAACTCTTCGGATTGACTGCAAAACTACACCTAAAGCAGGAAAGTACTGATAAAGTGTCTTGAATACCTTAGGATTTGTTAAAGGCCATCAGTGCTGTTGATCAGAGCACACCAGTTATTTCTGTAAATCAATTATCTTTGAAAATTACAATGACATTTCAGTTTTTATCTTGAACGTCAGTCATGAATCACTTTCCTGAAGGAGTGGGATTGTATTTGAGAATGCCAATAGGTTGGAGCCAAAATGAACAAGATCCTCAAAGGCCTTGAACAGTTTTTCCAGTGTCTCCAAGACTCATTGCCTGGCATATGCCATCCGCTCTCATTAACAGATTGTGAAATTTGCAATTTCCTAGAAGAATTCTTGGTATATATGATCAGGCTGCTCACTTTTCGAACCAGCTGCTCTACCCACCTGCTTCTCTGCATATCATTTTTTTCCATGTGAATTTATAGTACATATAAAACATGTATGCTTTAAATAAATGTTTATTTAAATAAAGTTTATTTACCTGAAAAACCAAAATACCAGGATTCAGTTAAGACAAATACCAAAAAGCAGAGTTCTGTGTGAAAGACTTAAGTTCAGTATGGTACTGAATTTACCATTCTCTGTATTGGTCACACGGCGTAGGGTAGTTAAAAGTACCATTGTTTTATCTAAGAAACCTGAAATGAAATATACAACTGTAAAGGTTTTTTTATTTTATTGATTGGATTTAAAATGAAACACAAATGTTTTGTGCAAAGCTTGATATAAATATAATGGAAGGCTTTGAAAATTATAGCATGGAAGAGTTCCCTTCATTCATTTTTTGCTCAAAATGCGCATGTACAATAATTTTCTATACAAGACTGAAATGCTTGTTTATGATAATACACAATCCATAAGAAAATGAAGTTCCTATAGTTGTAGGAATGTAAAGGGAAACAGTGGCTGAGCATAAGATATCTGACAGATATAGTAGCTGCAGTATGAAACTGAAATTCTAACTCAACTGTGCTAGTAAAATTCTATCTTCTTAGCTCTACAGTTAATTAAAGCAAAGAAGAACAGAAGGTACATATTTGCAAAAAGTGTGAAAAGTTTGCAAATGCTAATTTATAGGTAGCTGCAAATGTAGAATACAACACATATAAATAGAACTACAATTTATCTTTCCAGTGCAGTAAAACCATCATCAGACAATCCATGTATTGTGTATTTAATACTGTTTGTTGATGAGCAGTTTCAGCTATTATTGTTTTTCCATCCTAAGGCTCTTGACCGAGAAATCCTCTGTAAAGAAGCATCCATAGCTGTTCTAATTCTCATAGTGGAATAGGTAAGAGCTTTTGTATAATGGGCAAAATACTGCATTTTTATTTAAAACTGATCCATACTGTGGTTTGGCTGTCTCTTGCCTATATAAACCCAGACATTTTGGTTTGTAAATTGTTTATGGTTTAGTGCTCAGAGTGAATGCAGCCAACTATATTTAATCCACAAACTCTGATAAAAAAAAAAAAAACATAGTTTAGTGTGATAGGTGAAACCACTCTGAAAGAGAAATATATTTACATATGTGCAACAGTTTTTGCTGACATACAAAGAAGGATTTTTGGCCACATGGATAATAGCAGTAGCAACAGCACTTAGACTTATATACTGCTTCACAGTGCTTTATAGCCCTCTCTAAGCAGTTTACAGAGTCAGGATATTGTCTCCAGCAATCTGGGTCCTCATTTTACTGACTTCAGATGGAAGGCTGAGTTAACCTTGAGCCAATGAGAATCAAACTGTCGAACTACTAGCAGTCGGCAGTCAGCAGAGGTAGCTTTGCAGTACTGCATTCTAATGATGGCGCCACCACAGCTCTTTTAATCATGCATTTGGCCAGCAGCCACCTGGAACTTGAAATATACTTCATGAGGAGAGTGAGAATTCAGTCAGAATACATGTAACTGGGGCATTTGAGGGATTATCTGAATGGAAGACAAACCTCTCTAACAAATCTTGGAAGTTGAAGCATTTTCTTCCTGTAGCTGAACCTGAACAATGACTAGTAAAACCCAATTTATACCTGAAGGAAGGCTTATTTACAGGAAATCCCTTATAGAAATGGGCAAAGTCAAGCGCCTTCCTAACAGGCAGAAAATCATAAGGAGATGTATGCATACCTAGGAAGAAAGGCAGGAGAAATATATCTCATATTAGAAATCTTAGAGATAAAGACCAGAGAGAGAGAGACAAAATAAAGAGAAAGACATCCTTAACCCTCCAACTACATTCTACTGCCTCCTTTTATCAGTAGCTTATGAGGGTTCAATGGCTAAGACGCTAAGATTGTCAATTAGAAAGGTAGGCAGTTCAGCAGTACGCGTGTGCCAGGAAACGGAGTGAGCTCCCGTTACTTGTCCCAGCTTCTGCCAACCAAGCAATTTGCAAGCACATAAAAAATGCAAGTAGGAAAATAGGGACCACTTTGGTGGGAAGGTAACAACATTCCATGCACCTTTGGCGTTTAGTCATGCCGGCCACATGACCATAGAGATGCTTCGGACAGTGCTGGCTCTTCGGCTTTGTAATGGAGATGAGCGCCACCCTCTAGAACCGGGAACGACTAGCATGTATGTGCGAGGGGAGCCTTTACCTTTATGAGGTACCATTGGAGCTAGCAATGTATTTTCTCCTTTCCTTTACATTTCAGTTTAATTAGGAGAAACACCTAAAGAGAAGCTGTATCGGAGTATGTCATCCACATCATTAACTTTATTTAAAACTGAATTTATTTCAACCTGATGAAAGGGAAATCACTGGCATTTCTATATAATTTCTAAGAAAACAATATCTTCTTTAAACCCAGCTCAGATGATTACACGTGCACCCTAGAGGTGTACAGAAAAAGTAGATGTGAATCATATTCATTACATGGGTCAAATGTTACTCTGATACAGGCATTAAGAAAAATCAAAGTTGCATCAAGTTTGGTACAGGTAATTTCTTCCAAAAAAGACTGTCACTGCAAGGAAAAAGAAAAAAAAATCCAAATACAGTACAGTAGTTCTCGATTTATAACAGTTTGTTTAGTGAATATTCAAAGTTACAACGGCAGTGAAAAATGTGACTTATAACCATTTTTCACAGTTATGATTTTTGCAGCATCCCCATGGTCATGTGATCAAAATTGCTTGACAAATGGTTCATATTTATTAGTGTATCTCAAGGTCATGTGATCTCCTTTTGCAAACTTCTGACAAGCAAAGTCAATGGGGAAGTCAGATTCACTTAACAGTTGTCTTACTGATTTAACAACTGCAGTGATTCACTTAACAACTGTGGCAAGAAAAGTCATAAAATGGGGGAAAACTCACTTAAATCTCTTACTTAACAATCTAAATTTTGGGCTCGATTGTGGTCGTAAGTCGAGGACTAACTGTAATATAACTGTAACATATATTTTAAAATATATAACAATTTAAATTACAGCTATTTTTCTGTTATCTTAATATTGAAATCAAATTAGTGAACAAACCCACCTGACCATCAGTGTAACCAGAACAAGGATTGAAGAAGGGGAAAAAATCCATTTCTGGGCTAGGGGCGGGGGGAAGGAACGGACTAATTTTATTATGGTTGGTTGCAGTTAGCCAGATGTTTAGACTGGGTTTGGCATATTTATCTATCTATGAAGTCCCTTCCACGGACCTGGAATGGGCAGGTGTTATTTGATGGTGTTAAAGACATTGTCACTGGATGTTAGCTGTTTCAAATGAAGTTGCCATTTGCAATTGACTGATGGTGATTTTTGTCAATGCCAATGATGTTGAAAAAATATTTCAGATGTTTTGGAATTTTACCCAAATTGCCTAATATCGGTACTGTTGGTGATGTAATTACTATTGGTAATTACCTGTAATTTAATCTATATATATCACTTTATAGAATTTTTCTATTTTTGCGATCTATCTACCTACCTATCTATCTATCTATCTATCTACCTACCTATCTATCTATCTATCGATCTATCTATCTATCTATCTATCTATCTATCTATCTATCTATCTATCTCACGTATGTCCAGGGTTGCACTCAGGGTCTATGGCATAATATTTGTGGAACTGGGCATGGCATAATATTTGTGGAACTGGGATGCCGGGGGCCAATTATGGCATAATATTTGTGGAACTGGGATGCCGGAGGCCAATTTTATTAGCATGGTGACTGGGAGAGGTAGATATGCTGGGGGTAGAGGGCCGTATCCGGTTAGGGGATCGTGCTCCCGATATTTGCAACCGGTAGCGCGCTCCGACCCTCCTTACCCATCCTGCAGTCCTGGCTGTCCGGAGCCTCAGGCCCTGAATACCCGGCTGTTGTTGTGCAATGCCAGGTCCGTGGTTAATAAGGCTCCCCTGATTTATGATTTGGTTCAGGAGGCCGCGGACCTGGTAGGTGTCACCGAAACCTGGTTGGGCCCAGAGGGGGGTGTCCCTCTGGTTGAGATGTGCCCACCAGGTTTCCTTGCATTTCACCAGCCTAGGTCTCAGGGAAGGGGTGGTGGGATGGCGGTGCTTATTAAAGAGGTCCTTTGTCCTAGGGAGGCCACTGTCCCTCAGACGGCTGGCTGTGAATCTCTGTTTGTGAAGTGGGGACAAGGGGTTCAGATGGGTCTTTTGATGACGTACCTGGCTCCCTGCCACATCTCATCGGCCCTGCCCGGACTCCTTGAAGTAATAGCCGGGCTGGCGGTTGAGACCCCTAGGCTTCTGGTCATGGGGGATTTCAACCTGCCATCGCTCGGTGAAACCTCGGGGTTGGTCCGGGAGTTCTTGGTTTCCATGACGGCCATGAACCTGACCCAACTAGTTTCTGCTCCCACTCATATAGGAGGACACATGCTGGACCTGATTTTTGTCTCTGGGCAGTGGTTGAATGACTGTAATTTTGGGGATTTAGTAATTACACCCTTGTCATGGACAGATCATTCCCTTCTTAGACTGGACTTCTGTTCCGCCACCCCCCACCGCAGGGAGGCGGAGTCACATAGATTGTTCCGCCCCAGGCGCCTGATGGACCCGGAGCGGTACCAGAGGGAGCTTGGGCCATTTCCTGAGTCTCTGGCTCACAGCTCGTCTGGAGACCTGGTGGCCACCTGGGATGGGTTGGCCGCCAGGGCTCTAGATCGAGTTGCGCCTCTGCGACCTCTGACCCGGCACAGATCCCATTTGGCTCCGTGGTATACGGAGGAGCTATGGGAGATGAAGTGCCGGAAAAGACGTCTAGAGAGCATTTGGAGGGCGAGCCATTCTGAGTCTGACTGAACACAGGTGAGATCTCATATTAAGACTTACCTTGTGGCGATAGGGGCGGTGAAATCTTTGTATTTCTCCGCCCTTATTGCGTCGGCAGAAAATCGGCCTGCCGCCCTGTTTAGAGTGACCCGCTCTCTACTCGAACCGAGAGCGCGGGATGACCTCTTGCAGGGCAGGGCAGAGGAGTTTTCCCAATTCCTGCACGACAAAATCGCTCAGATTTGGGCATTGGACTCCAATTGGATGGTCCCGGGGGAGGTGTCCGGGGCAGGTCTTGTGAATGTTATCTGGGGGGAGTTTGACCCTGTGACCGCTGAGGGCGTGGACAGATTGCTGGGGGGTCTGAATGCCACCACCTGTTTATTGGACCCGTGCCCTTCCTGGCTGGTTTCGGCCGCCAGGGAGGTGACACGAGGCTGGCTCCAGGGGATTATCAACGCTTCTTTGAGAGAGGGGTCGCTCCCTACCGCCTTGAAGATGGCAGTGGTACGGCCCCTCCTCAAGAAGCCTTCCCTGGACCCAGCTGTTTTAAACAACTATCGTCCAGTCTCCAACCTTCCCTTTATGGCGAAGGTTGTTGAGAGTGTGGTGGCACGTCAGCTCCCTCAGTATCTGGAGGAAACGATTTACCTTGATCCGTTCCAATCGGGTTTCAGGCCTGGGCATAGTACTGAAACAGCATTGGTCGCGTTGGTTGATGATCTCTGGAGGGCCCGCGACAGAGGGTTCTCCTCTGTCCTGGTCCTATTAGATCTCTCGGCGGCTTTTGATACTATCGACCATAGTATCCTATTGCGGCGGTTGGAGGGGCTGGGGATTGGGGGAACTGTCCTTCGATGGTTCTCCTCCTTCCTTTCCGACCGTTCGCAATTTGTGTTGGCGGGAGGGGAGAGGTCCACCTCTAGGCCCCTGGTTTGTGGGGTGCCTCAGGGGTTGGTCCTCTCCCCTCTCTTGTTCAACATTTATATGAAGCCGCTGGGCGAGATCATCCGTGGTCTTGGAGTGCGGTGTCATCTGTATGCAGATGACACCCAATTGTACATCTCCACTCCAGACCACCCCAACGATGCTGTGGGGGCTATGTCCCGGTGCCTGGAGGCCGTGCGGAACTGGATGGGCGGGAACAGGCTCCGGCTCAATCCATCCAAGACCGAGTGGCTGTGGTTCCGGCGCCCCGATATAGCCAGCTGACACCTTCGCTGGCTATCGGGGGGGAAATTTTGCCCCCCACAGAGAGGGCTCGCAATCTGAGCGTCCTCCTGGATGTACGGCTGTCGCTTGAACATCATATTGCGGCCGTCTCCAGGGGGGCATTTTATCAGATCTGTCGGATCTACCGGTTGCGGCCCTTTCTGGATCGGGACGCCCTGCGCACGGTCACTCAGGCCCTTGTCACCTCTCGCCTGGACTATTGTAATGCTCTCTACATGGGGCTCCCTGCAGGGAGCACCCGGAGACTCCAACTGGTGCAAAATGCGGTCGCGCGGGTGATCATGGGGGCATCAAGTAGCTCCCATGTGACGCCTCTCCTGCGCGTGCTGCATTGGCTGCCAGTGGCTCTCCGGGTTCGCTTTAAGGTTGTAGTTCTGACCTTTAGAGCGACCCATGGCATTGGGCCGGGTTATCTGCAGGACCGCATTCTGCCGGTGATCTCCAGCAGGCCGGTGCGTTCTCACAGAGAGGGCCTTCTCCGGGTGCTGTCAGCTGCCATGTGTCGTCTGGCAGCCCCAAGGAGTAGGGCCTTTTCTGTGGGGGCCCCTGCCCTCTGGAATACTCTGCCACCTGAACTACGCACCAACACGGACCTGAGGGCCTTCAGGCGCGCGTTGAAGACCTGGCTCTTTGAGCAGGCTGGCCTGGGCTGAGGTAGTTTTTTAAATTGTCTCCTAAATTTTTGGTTTTTAACTGGGTTTTAAAGTTGGGGGGTGGGTCTTATTAAATACAGTCAGCCACTATTTAATGACTTTTAAATCTTTGTATTGTTTTTGGGGATTGGATTTGGCTGTAAACCGCCCTGAGTCCCTAGGGAGAGGGGCGGTATAGAAATCCTAAAAATAAATAAATAAATAAATAAATGCTTGGGTTGGATGGGTGCTACCTGGAAAGACTGTAAAATCAATTCACATGCACAGATGCTATTCATTTCATTGATATCAATTTCCTTGTATTTTGATGTGCCTGTTTCAAGGTATAACATTATCTATGTACATGTAATTTACTTAACTTGTAAGCTATACTTGCTATAGCAGTGGTCACAACTGGTGGGCTGCAGCCCACTGGTGGACCGTGAGAAAATTTTGGTGGGCTGCAGAGAAATCTCACCCCCAGAGCAATTAATCCACGCTGTGCAGAAACACAAGGCTGCTCAGCCCACATGGCCCACGGAAATCCTCCCCTCCCACTCACTCCTTACCCGGCAAACTTGTCTGCTAAATTGCTATTTTTCCTTTTTCCAACCATCATCAGTTCTGCTGCGCTGGGAGATTTAGATTAGCTAGGATGCAGGAAATGGTTGGATTTCTTGCTTTCTAGCTAGTCTTTCGATCTTCAGCAGATAGATAGATTTCTGAATGAATCTGTGATTCTGTGAGAAACTCAATCTGCCTGCCTGCTTTGCCTGATTTTGGGTAAAAGTTGCTCTTTTTTAATAAAAAAAATTCTATATTTATATAAACTGAGAACTACCTGTCCTCAGGAAACCGCCCGGCCGCCCTGTTTAGAGTGACCCGCTCCCTCTTGGAAGTGGGAGCGTGGGAGGACCCCTTGCAGGGACAGGCTGAGGATTTTTCAAAGTTCCTGGTGGATAAAATCGCTCGGATCCGGGATGGGTTGGACTCTGAATGGGCGGCCCTGGGTGGGGGATCGGGGGCGGAACTTGAAACAGTCATTTGGGACAAGTTTGATCCTGTGACCCCCGAAGACGTGGACAGGTTGCTGTGGGGACTGAATGCGACCACATGTTTATTGGACCCGTGTCCCTCCTGGCTGGTGTTGGCCACCCAGGAGGTGACACGAGGTTGGTTTCAGGGTATTATTAACGCTTCCTTGAGTGAGGGATATCTACCCCCCCCTTGAAAGAGGCGGTGGTGAGACCCCTCCTCAAGAAACCGTCCCTGGACCCAACTCTGTTATCTAATTATCGTCCCGTCTCCAACCTTCGTTTTATGGCGAAGGTTGTTGAGAGTGTGGTGGCACAACAGTTTCCCCAGCACCTGGATGAAGCTGTCTATTTGGATCCACGCCAATCGGGCTTCAGGCCCGGGCATAGCACAGAGACGGCGTTGGTCGCATTGGTGGATGATCTCTGGAGGGCCCGTGACAGAGGTTATTCTTCTGTCCTGGTCCTCTTAGATCTCTCGGCGGCTTTTGATACTGTCGACCACAGTATCCTATTGCAGCGGCTGGAGGGGTTGGGAGTGGGAGGCACCGTTATGCGGTGGTTCTCCTCCTTCCTCTCTGACCGCTCACAATTTGTGTTGGCAGGGGGGCAGAGGTCGGCCATGAGGCCCCTGGCTTGCGGGGTGCCTCAGGGGTCGGTGCTCTCGCCCCTTCTGTTCAACATTTATATGAAGCCGCTAGGTGAGGTCATCCGTGGCTTTGGGGTAGAGTTCCATCAGTACGCTGATGATACTCAGCTGTACATTTCTATCCCGGGCCACCCCGATGAAGCCGTTGAAGTGATGACCCGGTGCCTGGAGGCTGGGCGGTGTTGGATGGGGCAGAACAGGCTTCAGCTCAACCCATCTAAGACTGAGTGGCTGTGCTTCCCAGCACCCGGTACAGCTAGCTGGTTCCATCACTGGCTGTGGGGGGGGAAATTCTTGCCCCCACAGAGAGGGCCCACAATCTGGGTGTCCTCCTGGATGTGCGGCTGTCATTGGAAGACCACGTGGCGGCCGTCGCCAGGGGGGCTTTTGGCCAGGTCCGTAGGATCTACCAGTTGCGGCCCTTTCTGGATCGGGATGCGCTTCGCACGGTCACCTCCACCCTGGTGACCTCCCGCCTAGACTATGCCAATGCTCTCTACATGGGGCTGCCTTTGAAGAGCATCCGGAGGCTCCAGTTGGTGCAGAATGCAGCCGCGAGGGTGGTAATGGGAGCTCCTAGGGGCTCCCATGTTATGCCACTTCTGCACGCGCTGCATTGGCTCCCGGTGGCCCTCCGGGTGCGCTTCAAAGTCTTGGTCACTATCTTTAAAGCGCTCCATGGCTCGGGACCGGGATACTTGCAAGACCGCCTCCTGCCACCATCGGCTTCCCACCGACCGGTATGCTCCCATAGAGTCGGTCTCCTCGGGGTGCCGCCGGCTGGACGGCTGGCGACCCTGAGGGCACGGGCCTTCTCATTGGGAGCACCCCCTCTCTGGAATGAATTACCCCCGGGGGTAAGGGCCGCCCCTGATCTCATGGCCTTCCGTTGGTTACTTAAAACTCACCTATTTTGGCAGGCCGGACTGGCCTAGGGGTCTTTTAAATTTTAACCTGGTTTTAATCTTTTTTAACTCTTGTTTATATTTTTAATTAGAGCCATACTATATTCAATTTTTAAATTTTAATATTATCATGTTGTATGCTTTATATGTGTTCTGTATGTGTATTTTATTGGCTGTTCACCGCCCCGAGTCCCTTTGGGGAGAGGGGGGCGGTATATAAATCGAATTAATAAAATAATAAATAAATAAATATTTATAATATTTACATACAAGCTATGCCCAGCCAGTCACATGACCACCAAGCCACACCCACAAATTAGGCCACACCCAGGGAACCAGTTAGTGGTCCCTGGGATCTAAAATTATGAGTTTGGTGGTCCCTGAGGTCCAAAAGGTTGGTGACCTCTGTGCTATAGGATGATTGATGACAGCAGAAATGTCTCTCAAATGATGGAATAGCTGTGATATATTCTGCTACCTTTGTAGTGAGTACATTCTTAAGCTTCCAAGACACTTTAATTGTGAGAATGGTGATCCAGATAAGGCCTGGGCTCTTCAAATTTGTTGTACAAGATGTACTTGGTCTTAAAGCTTAGCTCAGAGGAACTCAGAAGTAAATCCCATTTGCTGTCCCAATGATATGGCTAGAACAGAATGATTATGTGACAGATTACTTCTGTCTGATTAATGTCCTTGGTGTCTGTTAAAAATAAGAAATCAATGAAATACCTTCAGCCATGAGACCAGCGCGACTTGATGACAATCTGCCAGTACCAAAGCCATCAGAGGAAAAGACAAAAGAGATGAAGATGCTGCAATGCACCAACCAGGCACGGATAGTAACAGTGATCTGAATTTTGAACTGTGCGTGTCTGTTGAGCCTCAGTTCATAATACAGTCAGATTCAAACAACCTGGTCAAGGTCTTACATTTGTCAAAGTCAAAAGTAGAACTACTAGATTCAACATTGTAAGGATGGCATTTGCTATCACCAGTATTCTATCTTTCGAAGCTGCCAAGATGATTTAGTAAATTTCTTTGCACAGATTGACCACCTCGTTTTGTGTACTGACATTGATGGTTTGTTAATAGCTTTGGGTTGTGAGCATGACCCAGTCGAATAGCATCTCTTTATTGATTCACCCGTGTAAGCTTCATGGCTGTTTTGTTACCTAATGGCAATGAACACCCTTCAGTACCTGTTGTTTACTGTATGCTGCACAAAGGAAAGATACATAGAAAAACATAGAACTGTTGCTGAAGTGCATTCAGTACATCGAGTAGAATTGGAATATTTGTGGATGGCCACTCCAAAAGAATTTAGTTCCAGGACAGAAAACCATGGTATGTGAACCACTTGTTTACCCAACAAAGATATTTTCTGCCACTGCTTCATATAAAACTCAGGCTGTTGAAACGTTTTGTAAAAGTAATGAACAAGGGAAGTGAAGTGTTCATTATTTGAAACAGATGTTTCCAAAAATAATTGATGGCAACATTAAGGAAGGCATTTTTGTTGGTCCACAGGCCAGGTATATCATCAATGACAAGCAATTCAAAGGTCTATTAGTTGGGCTAGAGAAAATTGCCTAGAAAACATTTAAGTATGAGAATTTTCTTGGTAATTACAGAGCACCAAACTATATTCACCCAGTTAAGAAATTTCTTACACCATGCAAAACCATGCCACTGAAGATTTAATTTTTGGATTCACACTTGGACTTCTTTCCCCAAAATCTAGGTGCAATCAGTCATAAACCAACAGTCATGGTGAAAGGTTTCATCGGTATATGACCACAATGGAAAAAAATGATATCAGGGCAACTGATTCTTATTCTTATATAAACACAATAGGTCCACAAATAGACTACAGGTATTTTTGCTCTTCTAGTTAATAATCAAGAAATGTGTACTTTTTGAGGGTTTGGGGTAGAAGTTCAACGATGTATCAGACATCCCCAAAGTAAGAGT
This sequence comes from Bungarus multicinctus, assembly GCA_023653725.1. Taxonomy (NCBI): domain Eukaryota; kingdom Metazoa; phylum Chordata; class Lepidosauria; order Squamata; family Elapidae; genus Bungarus; species Bungarus multicinctus. The sequence goes on along the minus strand of CM042849.1, from coordinate 29,673,690 downwards.
GACAGCAAAAGCAAATTGAACACCAGGAAGCAGTGTTTTTTGGATGATGACGCAATCTCCTCCCAAGCAATACTTGCCTGGGATGAAGGTTGGCAACCTCTTGTTCCTTTGTTTGCCCAGAAAGAATTTCATCAGCCAAAAATCACTGCTGGCTTGTAATGAGACTATTGCTATTAGTCTCACAACAGTAAATGGAAAGACTCTGAAATATTTGCATTGGAGGATTGTATTGTTGAAGATGACAGAATTACTGTAGCACAAGTGACTGAACTGATTAGGAGAAAAGGTCAATAATTAGAGTTATTAATGACTGAACGCTTATAGACTTTTTGCTGAAAAAAGAAAAGACAGCTTGGGGTGTATGGTTTTGAAGATTTGAAAGGATGGCTTATGAAAAGAATAAAATTATTATGCAATGTTAGCAAAAGGGGATGAAATATAAGTGTATCGATATTTACTTGTCAGGAAAATTAAAAGGTGGTCTTTAGAATCTTTCCTTTCTATTTCTTTTTCTATATTTCTTTTTCACTTTCTTATTACTTTTCTTTATTTTTCCTTAATGTTTTAATTTTTTTGAAAAATGTATTCAATAAAAATTATTTTACACAGAAATCTACATGTTCAAATGTATATGTTTTTAAAAAAGAAAATGGTTTAAATATACTAGAGAATCACATCAAACCACAAAGGGATGGTTTTTAAACAAAATATATTTATTGCACCTGTGTTTCTCAGCTAAAACATTTAAATTGGAAGATACTAGCAAACTTACCTGAAAAAAAAAAAGAACTGCTATTTCATTTTCTAGTAACACTTTTAATCTGTAAAAAGTTGCTGTTTTCTTAAGTATGATAAATGGATGGATAGATGGATAGAAGGATAGATATTTGGGGGGAATCCTATTATTTTATGTGGTACAAGCATAAACTTTTTTTTTTACTCTTGAGCAAATGATCAGCTAAATTAATTACCTAGCTAAAAGTAGTGTTATTGGCTTATAAATTTTTCAGTCTGTCCCATTTGTGTCCATGTATCCTACAGCAAAGGAGAGATGGAAAAGGCAAGTATACAGGATGCTAGAAATCTCTGCAATTTAGGATTTTTCAGCACTGCAGTCTTAAGTTGCTTGTCTCATATGAAAAAACTGGTTGAAGCTGGCTTAAATAAACCCCTTCCTTGATTTTAATTCCCTCATCTACTTTGGCTACAGTCATGCCATGATGTTCTGTCTGGACTACATTTATATGGTTGGTGATTTCCCTTCCTGATATACCTCTTGCACCCTAATGGGAAAGTAAACACAAATTGGCTTCTAAAATCATGTGATTTCTATTGAGAGACTTTTTCTATCAGCTTTCCTCTGTTGACCCCTCAGCATACTTAACACCTTATCAGTGGTGCATCCATTGATGTGCCTAGTAAACACCAAAAGGAAACATATCATAATTTTACCATTTTCCTATCACTTGGACTAGAAGAAGAAAGTGGTCAAACTCTTGTGATTTCCACTCGTTTTGTCTTGTTTTTAACCCATCCTTTCACTAAACTGGTAAGAAACAATGTCCACAATGTATAGAAAATAAATCTTGTCCACTGTTTGATACAAAATGTATGATTCAATATAAAAAATTGTTCTGGTTAGAAGCTAGTTAGCTATCATCTGGATGACCTATATATTAAGCGGATTGCCTTGTTTGAAAGTTAAATTTCAAAGATTGTGCTCTTTGGCTATAGTAACATATCCATAATGATGCCGCAATATTTAGTTGTTGGCCAACTAAACTTCAATATTTTCTTAAATAAATTGGGTGGATATGTGGAAGAAATGTTTACCCAATTTGCAAATGACATCGAGTTGGGTGTGGTAGTCAATAGTAAGGATATGCAAACTCCATATCATGCCAATTCAGAGATGATTTTGTGGCATTCTATAAATTTACTTTAGAAGAAAACCTTCAGAGCACTCCAAGATTGGCAGATCAGAATAATACCAGTACTTAAGAGCTCCTAGTTGATCTTGATAACAATCACTCTGCTTTTAATCTTATTTAAAGTCAAACCTTCGTGTGCTTTTAAGCCTTTGAAATTTTTTTGAATAGTGTTTATTTCACCACTTTCCACCAAAATTGGTAAATTTATTTGGCAAAAATAAATTCCACCAGAATGGTCCCTGAGACAGGCTGTCTCTTAATATCTTCTCTAGCCTATCTCAGTGCTTTTTTTCATACTAGCACAGTTAGTTTTTTTTTAAGTGGGTACCTGCAAGAGAAGGAAAAGATTTGGAACAGAACAAACCTTTTGAAAAGGTCCTGAGAGGCTGCACAAAAAAGGCATTCTCATAGTTTTAAACTGGTAGCATAATCAATAGAAACGAAAGAAACACCAGGAATACAACATGAGGGAACAATTAAAGAACTACCAACTGAAAGGAAAAATAAAAAATGTTTTTTTTAAGAGAATAACAAAGAAAGCAAAGAAAACCCATCTTCTGAAGACAAAAACAACAATGAAATTGAATTTCATGGCAGTTAGCTATGCTTTGATTACTTTAAACATGGGCTACTCTATGTGAAACTGTCTTTGAAACCACTTGCAACCTGCAACTGGTCTGGAATGTAGCAATATATGCAATGTTGGGGCTTATTTCATCATGGAACACCTTTGTTCTATGACAGAGGTGTCAAACACAAGGGCCACAGGCAGGCTGGATCCAGCCTGCAGGATGCTTAGATCTGGCCTGCGGGGCCACCTTGGAAACAGCGAAGTACCAGCCCGCGGTGCTTCTGCCACTGAAAATGGAACTCGGGAGGGCCGCACACTTTCAGGAGGCCATCGGAGCTGAAAACAGATACCTAGAGCCCATTTTTGCTGGCAGAACACTTGGGTCTTCACAGGTGCCCCCGACATGAGTGACATCAAGCCGGTCACACCCATCTTGGCCATGCCACCTTGGCCACACCCACCCTTGTTCCCAGAAGTCAAACACAACCCTGATGCATTCCTCATTGAAATGGGGTTTGACACCTTTGTTCTATGAGATGTGATTGTTAGACATTTGTCTTTTAATGGTTCCCTTTCTTATGTCATTTGGGTTTGTTGTTTTTCTCTTAATTGTACTACATTGTTGTTTTTCTGGATCCTGCCGAGAGTTACTGTAGAGTTGGATAGCTTTTTTTAATTTCCAACATAGATAAATAAGAACAGTCATTCATTCAGTGGTGGGATTCAAATTTTTTTACTACTGGTTCTGTGGGCATGGCTTGGTGGGCGTGGCAGGGTCAGGATCTAGTCAGAGGTAGCATTTGCCGGCTCTCCAAACTACTCAAAATTTCCGCTGCAGGTTCTCCAGAACTGGTCAGAACCTGCTGAATACCACCTCTGCATTCATTTAATCCTATAATCTCTCCATTGGGAGGTGTGACAGCTTAGAAGTGCCATAAAATAATAATAATAAATAAAAAAGCAATCTCATAAACTGCTAATATACCTTGGAGACCTAAGTAGATCCTTTCTTTGTTAAGTGTTTTAAAACCTAGGATAAAGAAATGCTAGACGGGAAAATGCAGTGGTGAAGTTCATTCTCAACTTTACCCTGCCTGTTTCTCTGCTGTTAGAAAAAAGATGGATGCAACAGTGAGAAAACATGGGTGAATTACAAATGCTATCTGGATCTTTCATTATGGGAATAAACAAAGGAAGGGGATGATTTTAAACATGAGCCTTTTAAGAGCTAGAATAATGTACTGCATATTTGCCTCCACCAGATGGCAATGCCAGTAATTGTAATGTCCTTGATAATGCCAGTAGCAGATACAGTACTGTAGAATACTTTTGTGTCTGGGCATATCATACATGTTTGCCTGTCTTTCTGTGTCTGGGTAGCAGCAATCTAAGGCCCATCCTTTGGGGAGCACAAATTTCTAGTGGTCCCAAAAGTGGCTTAAGCTGCTTATTTTATCTCTGAAACAAATGTAGAGATCAAGTGGGGGGAGGGGAAAATAGAGAAAGAAGCAAGTACAGTCTTACTTAAGCGTAAACAATAAAAAACAATTTCTTCTGAAGCCCGCTTAAGGTTCATAAGAGCATGCAATTAAAAAATCTTCCTGCTTCTATAACCAATTTTATATCACTGGGTGGGAATATAGATGTGAGTAGGTAATATAAGAAGAATCCTGGTAGTCAATAAAAGGTCACTCTAGACCAGCATCTTAGGGACCAATCTCACACTTTGCAGAAGTCAGGGACAGCATGAGATGATGCCATTTCTTGCTGTGCATTTTTGTTCTCCCATCAATTTGTATTCAAAATGCTGCTGCTTCTTTAACCCATTCAAATTCACATGGACTAAGAATTATCCTTGAACCTAGCCAGGTATTGTCAATTACTGGAGTTGTTTTTTTTTCCTTTCTGGAATAGTACAGTACTTTTTAAGTAGCAGTATTTTTTTTCCTATTAAAAAAAAGAATACAATGCATAATTTTTTAAAAAATGCATTAATAATTATGGGCCATGCATTAATAAGCAAATTAAAAGCAGGACTAACTAGATAAGGGAGCTTTAGGAAAAGACTGCTGTAACAGCCCAAGTGAAACTGATTTTTCCTTGAAGAAAAAACAGTCCAGTTGCCTTTTGAAAAAGCACCTTTGAGGCACCTATGACCTGGATGACTTAGAAACTCCATTTAGCCCAAGTGAAAAAAAGATTAATAATTCAAAGCAAAACACAGTTTTGCCAGGGGCCCTTTCCCTTGCCATCCAGTAGCCCAGTATAGCAAAAGAAAACCCAGCACTGCAGACCCAAAGACCAGCATTCACCTCCTTCTATTATGTCACAGATACAGAAATATTATGAAAGCCTAGAGATGTGTTCATGTTCTGGTTTATTTGGCATCTGTGTGTAACTTGCTGGATACCATTGTCATTGGAGAACAACACCCAAATCTTCCTTACAAAAACAAAGCAAAGTAGAATAGAATAGAATACTTTATTGGCCAAGTGTGGTTGGGCACACAAGGAATTTGTCTTGGTGCAAATGCTTTCAGTGTACAAAAAAGAAAAGATACTTCGTCAAGAGTCAAGAATCATAAGGTACACTTAATGATAGTCATAGGGTACAATAATCAATCAAGTATTCATATAGCCAGGAAGAAGCATGCCTTGATCTGTGTCATCTATTTTCTCTATGTGCTGCTATGTGCTCCTAGAATAAATTATTGCTGTTGGTCAAACAATACATGAATTGCATGCTAAAATACCAAAGCAAACTGGAGAAATCTGGGAGAACCAGTGAAATGGCAGGCCACAGGAAAAGAGCAAATGTCTATATATTAAAATGTGAAAAAAGAAGTATTCACGGAATCATGGATAATCACATTCATCTCACCATGACCAACTTGCCATGAGACAATTCCATGTGGAATAATTCAGTGTGATAAATCCAGGTAGTCCCCAGTTTATGACCAAAACTGAGCTCAACGTTTTCTGTTGCTTAGTGAGAAATTTGTTAAAAGTTTTTGCCTCATTTTACAACTTTTCTTGCCACGTTAGTTAAGTGAACCACTGCAGTTGTTAAATTAGTAACACAATTATGAGGACCCAGATTGTTGAGGGCAACAGCTGATTCTGTAAACCGCTTAGAGAGGGCTGTAAAGCACTGTGAAGTGGTATATAAGTCTAAGTGCTAGTGCTATTATGTGAATCGGGCTTCCCCATTGATTTGGCTTGTCAGAAGATTGCAAAGGAGGATTACATGATCCTGGGAAACTGCAACCATCATAAATGTGAATCAGTTACCAAGCACCCAAATGTAAATCACATAACCATGGGAATGCTGCAAAGGTCGTAAGTGTGAAAAATGGTCATAAGTCACTTTTTTCAGTGCCCTTGTAATTTTGAATTGTCACTAAATTAGGAGTTGTAAGTCAAGGACTACCTGTACTATCCATCACTGTGTCCTTGACATTATTTCCATTGACAAAAATGGGAATAATGTAGAAGAGACCCTAGCAGATAACATTCATTGCTTTGAATTATCCCACGTGGATTGTCCTATGGCAAGATGGCCATGCCAGGTTGGTCATGGGGAGATGGGTATGGGGAGACAGTAGTAGTGAGTTGGCCACGGTGGGTTGTCCTAAACTCTGCTGCAAATATAACCTATCTTGATTCTCCCTCAGTACCTGGATGAAGCGATATACCTAGACCCCCTCCAATCGGGTTTCAGGCCTGGGCACAGCACGGAGACGGCGTTGGTCGCGTTGGTAGATGATCTCTGGAGGGCCCGGGACAGGGGTTGTTCCTCTGTCTTGGTCCTGTTAGATCTCTCAGCGGCTTTTGATACTGTCGACCACAGTTTCTTGTTGTGGCGGTTGGGGGGGTTGGGAGTGGGAGGCACCGTTTTACGGTGGTTCTCCTCCTTCCCCTCTGACCGTTCACAATTTGTGTTGACAGGGGGGCAGAGGTCGACCCCGAGGCCCTTGTTTTGTGGGGTGCCTCAGAGGTCGGTGCTCTCGCCCCTGCTGTTCAACATTTATGTGAAGCCGCTAGGTGAGATCATCCGTGGCTTTGGGGTAGAGTTCCATCAGTATGCTGATGACACTCAGCTGTACATCTCTACCCCGGGCCACCCCAATGAAGCCGTTGAAGTGATGAGCCGGTGCCTGGAGGCCGTGCGGAGTTGGATGGGTCTTAACAGGCTTTGTCTGAACCCGACCAAAACCAAGTGGCTGTGGTTTCCTGTGCCCAGATACAGCCAGCTTGTTCCTTTGCTGGCCGTGGGGGGAGAAATTCTGACCCCCATGGAAAGGGCTCGCAATCTGGGTGTCCTCCTGGACGTACGGCTGTCTTTAGAAGACCATATCACAGCCGTCGCCAGGGGGGCCTTTTGTCAGATTCGTCTGATTTACCAGTTGCGGCCCTTTCTGGATCTGGACGCAATTCGCACAGTCACCTCCGCCCTCGTCATCTCCCGCTTGGACTATTGCAACGCTCTCTACATGGGGCTCCCCTTGAAGAGTGTCCGGAGGCTGCAGTTGGTTCAGAATGCGGCCGCGCAGGTGATCTTGGGAGCCCCTCGGAGCTCCCATGTAACACCACTTCTCCGCAGGCTGCACTGGCTTCCTGTAGCCTTCCGGATCTGATTCAAGGTGGTACTGATTGTATTTAAAGCGCTCCATGGCTTGGGGCCTGGGTACTTACGGGACCGCCTACTGCCATCAACAGCTTCCCGCTGCCCAGTACGCTCACACAGGATTGCCCTCCTCGGGGTTCCGCCACCTGATCATTGCCGGCTGGCAATTCCGAGGGTGCGGGCTTTCTCTGTGGGGGCCCCCTCCCTGTGGAATGATCTGCCCTCGGAGATACGGACCATTACCGACATCCAGACCTTCCGGCACGCAGTAAAGACCTTGTTTTTCCAACAGGCCGGCCTGGCCCAGTAAATGGTTCATGGGGTTTTAACTTAATTTGGCTTTTAAATTTTTAAATATTTTAAATTTTTAATTACAATCCTGGAATTTTAAACTTTGGGAATTTTATATCTGAAGGGATTCGGCCGGATCTATGTTATTTAATTTGTTTTTAATTGTATATACTGTCCATTTTTAGTAGGCTGTACACCGCCCCGAGTCCCTTTTTGGGAGAGGGGGCGGTATAAAAATTTAAATAAATAAGATACTGGAAAGTATGTTGTCACAAAATTCATTCTGTGCCCCTGTAGTCTGCAACATTTCATTATATATTATACATAATTATTTAGAGATGGAGAAGTGGAAGGAATGCAGTTGCCAAAATAGCCCTTCCCAACTTCATGATGTAATGCTAACATACAGATTTTTTTTTGGACTATTTTCCCCTTCAGTCCTCTAAAAATATTTTTTAAAAGGAAAGGGGAACTTTCAAAAAAAGAATAGATGTTGATATGAGTCAGACTGCAAGGAAAAAAAAATAAATACAAATTGTCTTCTTCTTCCATTAGTCAAGGCATCTGCTCAGTCAAGTCTATGTCACAAGTAAAGAAGACACATTAGCTTGTGACCTGCTTTTGACATTTTTACCTGATAGCTAGGGCAAAAACCACATAGTAAAATCTAAACAATTATTCTTCCCAATTAGGGTCTTATAGACAGAATACAAAGGTGCTATAGAACAGTGGTCACCAATCAATGAGCAGGGACCACTGGTGGTCTGTGAGAAATGTTGGTGGTCCACAGAGAAATGTCACTCCCAAAGCACGACCCCAAAGCAATTAATCCAGGCTGCTCAAGAACACAAGGCTGCGCTGCCCACATGGCCTGCAGGAACACAAAGCTTGCATCCCTTGCATTGCGAATAACATAAAGTAGTGAGGGGAGGGGGGAAAGGATGGAGTGGGGGACTTGCCCCACGTGCCTCGCCTGGTCACAGGACTGCTTCTTTCTTCTTCTGCTTTTGGCTGCATGCAAGGAAAGCAGCAAAAGTCTTTCTTTTTCTCCCCAAACTCTGCCAGAAATGAGTCTTTGGGATCCTGCTCCAAGAGGCTGTGCCAGTGCGACAAGTCTCACAAAGACTCATTTCTAGTGGAGTTTGGGGGAGAAAAAGAAAGACTTTGCTGCTTCTGCTGCTTTCCTTGCATCAAGCCAAAAGTCTCTTTTTCTCTCTCTCTCCCTCCCCCTGAGAATGGAGCTGGAGACAGTATCCTGAGTCCCAAATAAAGAATGATCAATCAGTAGAAAAACGGGGTGGGGAATTTTCCTGCAGACTTTTTTGGGGGATTTTCCCAGGCTCTCAGGTTCGCGGGATTAAAATTATGAGTTTGGTGGTCCCTGAGGTCCAAAAGGTTGGCGACCCCTGCTATAGAAGACAATCCATGAAATATATGTTACATTATTTATCTTCTATGGAAGAAAACATATTTTTCAACTCAATCCAAGTGGATTGTGTTTGTGTGTAAGCAGAGGAACATGTGTAAGAGAGAAATACTTTAATGACATACTGTTTTTCATTGATAGTTGAAATTCACCTAATATTCTTGCAAGTTTATTTTAATACATTAAATACATAGTTACATTTCATTGTTGAATTATTTTTCACGTGTGAAAAATACAAAATTCCACACCATTGTAATGTATACAGGTAATAAACAAAATGATTAAATGCTACTGAACCTTAGAAACAAATATATAAGGGGCAAAAACTGTCCTATAAACAAAAATCTAGTGAATCAGTGCATATAGAACAACATATAGATAGAGGAAGTCGTCCTTTCCCCCCAGAAGAACAGCTTAGGAAATGAAAGGAAATGGGATAAAAGCTTCCACAAGCACCCTGTAAGTGCAGCAATCATCAGCAATCATAATTACAGGCAATTATGGCCTTCCTGAGATGGCCAGAAACCTGGATGTGTAGCTCAGGGCATTTTAAACCAATCATGCAATTAACTACTGCTACAAAACACCTGTCCCCGTGCTGATTATTTTTTAAACCAATAAATCTCCCAAGCTTTCAAGGAAGAAGCCATTATTATTATTTTTTTATAATTTATCTGCACTGAAAGCTGTGCACAGAATGTATCCCTGTGAAGATGTAAAGGTGTAGTTTCAATGGATGTTGATATGCCCAGATACTACATTCTACATTATTATTTTCCCTTGTTTCTCAATTTTATAGATTGTTACAATAATCCCCAAATTTCTGAAAAAAAGTCTATATCCACATTGGGCATTTTGTTGAACATAAACCCAACAATTATGTTATCAAACAGTTTGGTCATTATTTTAAAAGTAAACTGCACTTTCATCCCCAGCAGTGGAACTTAGGGGGGGGAGGGACCTTATAGATACATATGCACTATTCCCTTGTGCTTTCACTTTTACATCCGTGTTTCTTATCATTTCTCTGTTTCAACTTCGATTCCAGGAATGTTTTTTTATATTCATTTCATGAAATGAAACCTCTGATGTTCAGAAGCTGCAGCAAAAACAAAATGATACAGCATCAGGCAATGTCTAAATATCATGAGGCAGGGGTAGGGGCAGGGATTCAAATTTTTAACAACCGGTTCTGTGGATGTGGCTTAGTTGGTGGGCGTGGTTTGGTGGTCATGTGACTGGGTGGACATGGCTTGGTGGTCATGTTATTGGCTGGGCGTGGCCAACTCAATATCACTCACATCGAGGCACGCATCTCCTTGCCTGGCCTCTCATGATTGTGAGGATGCTGCAACAGTCATAAGTGTGAAAAATGGCCATAAGTCACTTTTTTCAATGGTCACTCCAAACAAGCAAAGTACCAGCAAAGGAAGGGGAAAAAAACTCCAGAGAAGTTCCTGAGACAGGAAGTCTAGTCCTGCCAAGAATGTAATAAGGATTAATGGAGAGGCAGTTTCTGTAAGCAACACCAGAATGTTTCCTTCCTTCCTTCCTTTCTTCCTTCCTTACAGGATTAGGTCAGGTATTTCTTCAAACAACCAGTTCTCTGAACTGCTTAAAATGTTAACAATCAGTTCTAGAGAATAGGTGCGAACTGGTAGAATCCCACACCTGTCATGAGGGTTTATTACATTTGATTGAAACTGTTGGAAGGAAAATCCATCTGGTTTAGTTTCAATTCAGGAGACAGACACTGGAGGCTGAAGGCTGATTGGAAAGAAAGGTTCTCTTTATTGATAAAGCAGAACCATCAACCACATGTGATTCAAGGGCAGCTGACAAAATTGAGTTTAGAGTGGGTGGGTTTTTATACCTTCTGGATTCCTATGGGAGTCATGTAGGGATTATGTAAGGGTCATAGCTGGCTCTATAGGCAAAAGAGGAAATGCAAATCCTAGGTGTTTGTCTGAGTTAATTTTGTCAACCTTTTGTTTGTTGCTTTGTTGAGTTTCTGTCTTGATCCAGTCTTTCTGAACGGATTACCAAATCTGCATTTCTAAAAGCTGGCCTCTTCAGTTTCTGCTTGGGGCAGGGGAACTGGAGCTAATTTCTGCCTCCCTTAAGATTTTTTTTTTAATTTCTCTTTAGGGAAAATATTTTATCCTGCCTTTTTAAAATATTTCCCAAAATATTCATTCTTGGGGGATGTGGGCTTCCCACAAAACTTAGATCCTGAGGCTGAGCAAAATGATTTGACTGATTTTTCCCCCTGGTGTAATAGGAACTTGCTTAAATCTGCTGCATTCTAATTCATGGTTGCCTATTCAGGTTTTGAGTTGTGACTGGTTTCTCTGGAGCAGCGTTTCTTAACCTTGGCAAATTTAAGATGTATGGACTCCAATTTACATAATTCCCCAGCCAGCAATTCTGAGAGTTGAAGTCTGCATAGCTTAAAATTGCCACGGTTGAGAAACACTGCTTTGTAACAAAATATTGCTAGGAACTATGCTATTGCATCACAAAAACAAATTTGTAATTAGTAGAAATGGTTGGTTAAAAATAATCCTAAATTGCAGAAATATTGGACACCAATAGAGCTAACCTCAAATTACAGTCAGCCTATGATCAGACCTCTATTAACTCAAGCACAGCATTAGCCTCAGGGGTGGTGTAGAAAAATTCTTAAAGCTCCATGGAACAAAGGCAAAAATCTTATTATCTCTCATCCTAAATAGATGTGTAAAATGTTCTGAGTTGCATAGACCAGATGACTTGGCACTAATTTATCTTACAGAAAAGGTCAAAAAGTAAAAGTATTTCTACCCAACTCCCAACATTCACTCCCTAATATTCACGAAGAGTTAGTATTCCTTATATTAATTTTATCAGCACAAACCAAACACAGAAAGTTCCTCTCCCAACCCTGGATTAATCATTAAGCAAAATAATGGCAGATTTTTTAAAACTACAGAAAGATAAAAGAAGAAATAGAAAAGATTTAAAAATCTTTAGAAAAGATTTAAAAATCTATTTAAAAAAATAGAAATAGAAAAGGGTTAAAAAATGAAGAATAACAAAATATGGAAAAGAATCATCTCTTTAAAAGTGCCTTATCTTCTTTGCAGCAGTTACAAACATAACAATTACCATTTCTCTCTGCTCATATTGCATATCATCGCTTCCTTATTCCCATAAACAAATTTTAAATTAATAAATTTCAAAATCAACAGGTCATTTTTATCTATTTTTAGCAAAAAATCTATAAAGGGTTTATAATTTTTTATAAAAGTAAATAGAGTTCCCTCCTCAGTCAACTAGGTCAATTTAACCATTTCTGAAAACTTAGCTATCTTTACAATCCATTATTGGTGTTTCTGTAATCTTCCATCTTTGTATATTTAATACTGCATTTATCATATATGAAACTAATAATCCTTTAACCAATAAACCCTAAGACCTAGGAAGAAAAATTTGGCTTACATATCTCAATGTTAATTTTTAAAACTCTTTAAATCATCATATGTATTTGCATCCAGTACATTTTTGCTTTTTTAGAAGTCCAACTGGAAATTCCCATTTCCAGTAATGATGAGAAGTAGCTTTTTACATCTTAGACATTTTTTCTGATGTCATATACCAATGGTACATCATTCAAAAAAAATTCTTTTAAATTCTAGTGAATTTCAGATCTTTCAACCATAATCTTTCCTATTGATCAATTTGAATTATAACCAAAATATGTGGCCCATTTTATCACTCATTCTCTAATCTGCTCCGGGTTGAATCTCCATTTCAAATCTCAATGTTTATACATTTTAACAATCACATGTTCATCAGTTATATTTCATTCATATTCAAATTCAGGCTTATCACAGTCTACTTCTGCTACTTTTTAAACCTATATTAAATATTTCTCTAAATTGTGCACATGAGAACTATTGAAAGCCAAATCCCACTGCAGTTACTTGTTCTAATTTCTTCTTAAACTTCCCAATTTTCTGGGCTAGAAAATGGTATAAATGGTTAATAAGTAAATTTATAAATGCTTAATTACTCATCTTTGTCCCTCTTTTTTTCTATAATGCACTTCTTGAGCTGAAGACAACAAATGTATTTTCTAGGTCATTTTCTTGGTTTATCATTTATATTTCCCTTTAAATTTTTTATACTTCAGCCACTTTCTTTTGTATATCAAGTAAACAACCTTCTCCAAATCATTATCTTGGCCTATCATTTGTACCTCTACTTTCAGTACTTTGTCTGTCAGGTAAAATTTCTTCCATATCTGCTATTCCTTCATTAACATCTTTTTGACAGTCTGTTAATGGAAACTGACATCATTACTGCTAATGTTGATATTATAGTTACTGATTTCTGGCTCCATTCTTCAAAGATTTCTTTTGATACTTCAAATGTTATGCTTTATGTCATTTTGTAATTCACAGTATTAACTGGGGGACACAGTGACTCAGTGGATAAGATGCTGAGTTTGTCGATCAGAAAGGTCAGCAATTTTGGTGGTTCAAATCCCTAGTGCTACGTAACGGAGTGAGCTCCTGTTACTTGTCCCAGCTTCTGCCAACCTAGCAGTTTGAAATCATGTAAAAATGCAAGTAGAAAAATAGGGACCACTTTGGTGGGAAGATAATAGTGTTCTGTGTGCCTTCGGCATTTAGTCATGCCGGCCACATGACCACGGAGACATCTTCCAACGGTGCTGGCTCTTCAGCTTTGTAACAGAGATATGTACCACCCCCAAGAGCCAGAAACGACTAGCATATATGTGCGAGGGGAACCTTTACCTTTTTAGTATTAACTGACACCAAGGCTTATATTTTATCTCCTTTTGTTTAGAATCTTTAGTCTTCTCTAAAATCAGTTTCTAAAATCATAAAGTAATTTACAATGCCTTTATTGTGGCTTACAATAGCCAGGATAGTCAAAATAAGTCTATTTCCCATGAAAAGCTATTTATTTTTTTATAGTTAATTCTAAAATCTAATATTCCAGGTTTATCTGGATCCTTAATCTATTTGTAATTTTCTTAGATAAAAGCCTTATTTAGAGTTTTACTGCTTATTTCTAATACTTTAATTAGAACAGGTGTTCTTAGTTTAAATTAAGTGTCCTTTAAACCAGGGTTATGAGCAAGTGATTCACAGTGCTCAAACTCATGGAAAGCTGCTGTCCTGGAGTCTCTATGCAAGGAACTTGGAGCTGCTCTTCTTAGCTGGAGAGATTTCAAGGAACTGGCCTACTCACTGGTTCCTTGATTTTTGCTGTAGTAATCAGCTCTGTGCATTATTTGTTCTCCAAAAGTCATTTGTTTCAGTCTCATAATATGTAATTTAACTTCTGTTGATGGACAGGTCATGATTGTCTCCAAACAGCAAAAGTAAATAATCACATTTTAAAGGAGCACAATTTTAAAGTTCCATAATGCCTTTTAGAAGTTATGATAAGTTTCGGTTCTCCACAAATGTAATTGGTTAAAATTGCATACTTCTCAGCCAAAAAACAAGATGTTAGAATATTTTTTTAAATATTCAGTTATGGGAGAAAAGTTCCATTTTTATCTCTGGATATAGATACTAAAATTGCAGTGGCGTTGGCTCATTCAAGCCAATTCCTGAACTCAGGAACAAGCTCCTAAACTGGATTGTGATGTCGCTGCATTCCCTTCCAAAGTTTATAATTAAATAACTAATAAAATGAACAGATGTTCAATTCGCTCAAAATAACTGACACAGACTTGAAATGTATTTATTGAATAAATTGCCTACATTATTTTTTTCTACCACCTTAAATTACAAATGTAGTTTAAAACTATTATATATGAACTTGTGGTTGAAGATTTATTATTGTTTTATGTGTATTGCAATTTTAACCAAAAATACCTTGTATTCAGTAGCTCCTAAACCTTTTAGTCAGGAACATGATAGAACACTTAATGAAACCCAGCATCAACTTCCCCAAAAATGCAAAGAAAAAAGGAGGGGATGGAGAAAGAAGAGGAAAAGTGTCCCTTCTGTGGACAATGTTTCTTGACCTTGCTTACTTTGAAGAGATAACCTGTGACCATGGGTGGGATTCTACCAGTTCGCACTTATTCACTAGAATCGGTTGTTAGAAGAAATTACTGGCCTAATCCTGTAAGGAAGGCAGGAAGGAAACATTCTGGTGTTGCTTACAGAAACTGCCTCTCCATTAACCCTTATTACATTCTTGGCAGAACTAGACTTCCTGTCTCAGGAACTTCTCTGGAGTTTTTTTCCCCTCCTTTGCTGGTACTTTGCTTGTGTGGAGTGACCATTCAAAGTTACAATGGCACTGAAAAAAATGACTTATGACCATTTTTCACTCAACTGTTGCAGCATCCCCACAATCTTGAGAGGCCAGGTGAGGAGATGCATGCCTCGATGTGAGTGATATTGGGGCAGGGCAGAAGGGGTGGGGCTAGCCAGAGGTGGTATTTGCCGGTTCTCTGAACTACTCAAAATTTCCACTACCAGAACCGGAATACACACACACACACACATGCACACACACACAATTATGTGTATGTTTGTATGTAAGATACATATATATGTGTGAGAGAGATGTGTGTGTGTATATATATATATATATATATGTAAACACACATGTGTATATGCATATATGTGTAGGTTTATATATATGTTTGTGTGTATATATGAGTGTGTGTGTGTGTGTAATCACACTATACACACTATATGTATATGTTAAGAGTTAAGTTTTTGTGTTTGTTTTATGTTAAAAGCTTACTTGGATAAGGTTGAAGTCATATCATTAAAAGAAAAGGGATTTTTAATCTTGGTATTACTTTTCATATTTACATGCTTCTCAAAAAAGCTCCTCTTACTTTTATTGCAAAAATAATGCATTGCTAAAAAGAAATAAGCAACCCACCACATGTAATAAAAGATCTACTATACTAAGCACTCCTTTTCCATAAACCCAGTCATTAAAATGTAAAAAAAGATGTCCTGTATTATCTCTCTGAGATCATAAGACTCCATTCCAGAGTTTTAGATTTCAAAAACCTTGAGTACAAATGAGTCCAGTCACATGCTGGCTAGACAGTGCAAAATGCTTTTCTTACTATAGTCAGCCTACTCAAATCCTGGAGGGGCAGAGGCTGCTATTAAAGGTATTATGCAATTCCTATTAATCTATCCTGATTAGGAATGTTAGCATTCCATTTTGTCATGCTAACAATGTCACCAAAAAGGGAAGAGACAATTAATCTATAAACAACCAATATTATGTACTTTCCCCAGAAATTATTAGCTTTGAGTTCAATGTGGAAAAAATATCCGATTGTAGAAGTTTTCAGACTTCCCTGTGACATACAGTTATATCTAAGTGATTTTTAATGGCCGGACTACTATCAGCTTGTTTCAAACTTGGTGAGCCTCAATTGCTGAATTACAATTCCATAATCCATAACAAATGTGACTAATTGGAATCGATGGGAATAGCAATGCAACACAACTGCAACCTACCAAGACAAAGTTAACATAGAATGTAGAAATTCTAATTTCTAACTTCTATATTGATGTTAGAGGGCAGTGGATGGTACTGGTAGAAATGAATTTTACAACCAAAGTATACTTAAGATTGTCTCACTCATTGGATGGGCATAAGTTGTAGAGTCATTGGAACAAAGGGGACAATAAATATTGCAAGTACATGATTTTACTTTAGTGGTGGAAAAAGGGTCTTATGCAGAGCTGTCAAACTCCTGGCCTGCAGGCCGGTTGCGTCATACACTGGCCATGTCCACATCCAGTTTAGCAAGGGAAAAAGTCCCAATATCATGTGACACTGCCATGATGATGTGAGTTGACACCTCTGGTCTTACCTGGCCAAACCAAATCATATTATTACATGAATAAACAAATTATTATTATTATTATTATACACAAAAATCACAGTATACACAGCAAACGAGATAACCATGCTGGGTTTCATATTACAAATCACTAGTCAAACACTTCCCAAGCATTTAGGATTGCGTGATGTATTGGTGGATCATGCGAGCAGATCCCAGTAAGGTGGCTTTCTGCAGCTGACCAATGGGGATCTTGTCAGCGCCAATTGTTTTTAAGTGCTTGCCTAGGTCTTTAGGCACATCACCCAGTGTGCCGAGTACCACTGGAACCACCTGCACTGGTTTATGTCAGAGTCTCTGCAGTTCAATTCTCAAGTCCTGATATCTGGTGACTTTTTCAAGTTGTTTCTCATCGATTCTGTTGTCACCAGCTATGGAAATGTCGACGATCCACACTTTTTTCTTCTCCACAATCGTGATATCTGGGGTATTGAGTTCCAAAACTTTGTCAGTTTGTATTCAGAAATCCCACAGTTTTGCATACTCATTTTTGACCACTTTTTCAGGCTTATGATCCCACCAGTTATTATTATTATTATTGTTGTTGTTGTTGTTGTTTTATCTCTTTTATTCATTAAACATGAAACTCAATCAACTGAACATTCAAAATGCATCACAAATGCCAGTGACTGGTGCTAATGGTTGATACAGGTTGCTGCCAGTGTCCTGGGTATCAACAAAGTATCTTCCTATATACGATGTTCCAAGCAGTGCAAGTTTTTTTTGCAGTTCTGCTGATGTCTTTGCAGGAAGCTGCAATTTCTTCATGTGCCTTTTCACAGCTTGCAGCAGTTTTTCTGCTCACATAATCTGTTCACATAATCATTCAAACTTCATTTTTCTTCTACAGTTTGATGGATTTGCAATACAACTCTTTCCTCTATTCTTCTTGGCAGGTATAACCTGTCGATGTCACTTTGTGGATGTAAAGCATGATACATATTCAAAAATTTACATGTTTTCCGGTCCAGGATTTCCAGTTTACCCACAGTCCAGTTGATGATTCCAGCTGGGTAGCGTATCACTGGAACTTCCCATGTATTAATGGCTTTAATTATATTTCCAGAATTCAGTTTTGATTTTAATATTTTGAGGACCCTCCTGATGTATTCCTTTTGCGTTGACTTTTTGACTTTCCATTCAAGATATTATGTTTCCAATATGCCTAGGTATTTGTAATCACCATCCTTCGCTAATGCTCTCACGATGCTTCCATTTCTCAGTTCTATTTCTTTTATTTTTTCCATTTTTCCTCATCGCATGGATAGTAAAGCACATTTTTCAAGTTCAAAGTTCATTCTGATGTCGTTGCTGAACAGTGGAGCTGTGTTGAGTATTGATTCAAGTTCAGTGGGGCTTTTCGCATACAATTTTAAGTCATCCATGTATAGTAGATAGTTTATCTTGCCATGTTGGCTTGAGATTTGGAAGCCCAGTTTTGTGTTTTGTAGGATTATTGTCTTTGGAATTAATGCAATGTTGAACAGTAGTGGCGAAAGTGAGTTCCCTTGGAAGATTCATCTGATGTTTTATTTATTTTATTTGGTTTGTCAATTGCTTACAAGATAATAGGTATAAGTAAAAACATAGTTATGAATACACGGCTACATGTAAGAAAAATAAAATAAACAATAGGACAGGGATGGTAGGCACGTTGGTGCGCTTATGCACGCCCCCTACAGACCTCTTAGGAAAGGGGTGAGGTCAATAGTAGAAAGTCTAAGGTTAAAGTTTTTGGGGTTTGGGGAAGAAACCAGAGAGTCAGGTAGAGTATTCCAGACATTGATCACTCTGTTGCTGAAGTTGTATTTCCTGCAATCAAGTTTGGTGCGATTAACCTTGAGTTTGTATATGTTGACTTCACCAATGTTCTCCCCATTTGCTGTTAGAACTGTTTTCCATTTTTACATAGTTGCTTTCAAAAATGTACAAATATTTTTGCTGATTCCAAAGTTTTTCAGATAGGCATTAATCCAGCTGTAGGATAATGTGTCAAATGCCTTCTTGTAATCTATGCATGCCATATTTAAATTTGTTCTTATTTGTTTTGCATTTTTTAGTACTATTTTGTCAATGAGCAGCTGATCTTTGTTCCTCTTGATTTTTTTGTAAATTCCTTTTTGTTCTACTGGGTACAAACTGTTTTCCATCAGATGATTGAATACTGAATTTGCCAGCACTCTTGTAAAAAGTTTGAATGTTGTTGACAGACAAGTAATTGGGTGATAGTTGCTTGGTTCTGTGCCCTTTTCTGGATCTTTCATTATCAAGTTAACCATTCTTTGCTTGTTGCATTTTGAAGCATTTCATCAAATTGAGTGGCCATGCGGTGATGGAGGCTGGTCAAGTGTTTTAACCAGTATCCATGCAGTTCATCCAGGCCAGGTACGCTCCAGTTCTTGATCTTCTTTACTTGTTGTATAACCATATCAGTTGTTATTACAATATTCTCCACTTTGTTTTTGAGTATCTTTGATCTAGGAGGCAGTTTTATCATGTTCCACTGGGTTTTCCCACAGTTGTTTCTAAAAGTTCAGCCTTTTTTCTTTACATCAAGTGACTGGATTTTTTATTTATATTTCATATTTCTGAACCATCTGTCTATTCCAAGAGTGATTAGTTTGGTCTTAAATGTAATTCTTTTCTTTTTTCTTTTATTGCGCTCGAGTTTTATTAATAGAGCTTGCAAGACATTTGCATTTTTTACTAGCAAGGTAGGGTCACCAGTGTAACTTAGGTTTCTTCTTCCAATTTTAAAGCCACTCTCTTCTTCCGATTTCTCTTTTTCATTTAATATATAGCAATAGCACTTTCTTCTATACTGCTTCACAATGCTTTACAGCCTCTCTAAGCGGTTTACAGAGTCAGCATACTGCTCCCAACAACTAGGCTCCTCATTTTACTGACCTCAGAAGGCTGGAAGGCTGATCCAATGAGAATCGAACTGCCAAACTCCTGGCAGCTAGCACTCAGCAGAAGTAGCCTGCAATACTTCATTCTAACCACCGCGCCACCGTGGCTCTATATATTCAGCATATAGGATAAGTAAATGAGGGGAGAATATGCAGGCTTGTCAACCTGGAAACAATTTGTTTTGTCAGGTTCTGTCCTGACCTGTATGAAAAGATGCATAATACTAAAGGCAAACAAAATAATTTTGGCATCTAAGACAGAAAATTCCATAAGCCACAGCCCGTTGGGAACCAGACCACTGAAGCAGTGGGCAAGCGTGCAAAGCTTCATTTGCACATGCATGGGATTTAGGTTGCAAACGCAAAACCATTCCCCCCCCCCCCGCCCCCCATTGAAATTGCCAAAACCACCAGCACCATGGATGGTCTGCAGATTTCAAAAGGTTGGGGATTCCTGCCATAAGCATTTCCCCTTCCGTAAAAACGGAACAATATACTAAATAATAACATAATTGTGTTGCTTTTATACTTATAATTTTAATTAATAATTATACTTGTTTTTATACTATGGAGCTAAACGTTGCTCAGTGGCAATTCCTGCTAGAAGTATTTGACTCTAATGCTCAGACTATTATCTTGAATTGTTGTTCATGACCATTCTCATATATAACATTAACCAGATATTTCTTTCAAGAAAAACAGCAGTATTTTATGTATATTTATACTGGACAAGTTTTATTGTTTACATGTACATTAATAGAAACAATAAATAAAATATTACATGTAAATAAACAAAAGGTTACAATAGTAACAATAACTTTTAGGTCAGTTATTAGATATCTGAAGTTTGAAATGTTCAAATACCTTTTGCCAAATATCATGGTAAACAAAGCAAAGATGAGAAAAATACAAAAAAACGATATAACATTTTAATATGACATTGGCAAGAGTCTGCAGATCAGAGGTGGTATTCAGCAGGTTTTGATCAGTTCTGGAGAAACGGTAGCAGAAATTTTGAGTCGTTCGGAGAACCGACAAATCCCACCTCTGACTGGAGATTTTACAGTATCCTTCCCCTGCCACGCCCACTAAGCCACGCCCACAGAACGGGTAGTAAAAACATTTGAATCTCACCACTGCTGCAGATATACAAAATAAATGAAAGCTCAATAATGCATTATGACAGAATGTGTCCTGAGATAGATAGATATAGATAGATGATAGATAGATAGATAGATAGATAGATAGATAGATAGATAGATAGATAGATAGATAGATAGATAGATAGATAGATAGATAGATATAATATGTAATGGGAATGAAATTGATTAATGGAAGGTACAGGTAGTTAAACTCTTGTTCTGTTCATGTAGTAAGTTCATATTAGGGTTTTTAAAAATAATTGTTATTGCTGAATCTATCATGATCTGGTGAACATCCTGGTTGAATTTGCACATTAGGCAAATCCTTGTTCTGTTCATGTAGTAAGTTCAGACAAGGGTTTTTTTAAAAAATATTTTTGCTATTATTGTTGAATCTATCACCATGATCTGGTGAGCATCCGGTGTGAATTTGCGCATTAGGCAAGCCAGTTCCCATGGATTAGGATTGCAAGGGAAACAATCATCCTGGTTATGGAGCTTTAGTAGAAGCCAAGTTATTTTAGGACCCAGCAGCAATCTTTGCCTCTCTCTCTTACACACTGCATCGCTATTAGTGTACAACTGGCCGGGTCATCCCCGTCGCTTGCTCTTTCTGTTGGAACCCGCTGCGCCTGCCTTCCGAAGCGCAGGAAAGGAGCGAGACGAAGCCTGTTTCCTCACCATCCCGAAAAGCAGCCTTCCTTTGCGGAGGGGCGCTGGCGGCGGTATCGCTGGGCAGAGAAATCTCCCCAGCCCGCTTAGGGCCGCCGGCTGGGTTTGCCTGCGCCTGCGCGCCACTGCCGAGGGCGAACGAGGGACTTGGATAGCTCCGGCTCGGGTCTTTCCCCTTCTTGAGGCGCGAAAGCCTCATTCGCCTCGCTTTCTCCCGCCGTTATCTTAGCGCGGTGCAGCAGTCAGCCGAGACTTCGGCTAGCATTCGGGTCCTCCCTCAGGGGGCGGGGCCGCGGAAAGACCGCGGCATCCCCACCTCCTTTCTCGGTAGCTCCAAGGAGAGAACGGAATTACTTGCACCGGGGACGCCGCCAGCCGCATCTTCTCTGCTTCGGGCTTAAAACTGGATGGAAGCCGCCCCCCCGGGGGGCGGGAACCTCAGCGGCTAATAACAGAGAACCCTCAGCGGATGCTGCCGCGGCCATCGCCCGCGTTCCGTTCTTGCGGCTGCCCGCGGGCTGCGAGATGCTGAGCTGCGGCTCCGAGAAAGCGTGCGGGGCCCCCGGTTCGCTGCTCTCGCGCGCGTAAGTCGAGAGGACGACCTGCCGTCTCCTGATGGACACAGAGTCCCGGGCACAGCTGGGGGCTGCTGCTGCTGCATCTCGGGTGAAGGGTCGTGTGAACGCCGAACCGCGGAGGGACCCAACGCCGCTGCTTTCGTATGGGTGGAATGCTGAGCGGGCAACCCACTCGGGGTCGTCTCATTGGGCAGGGGGCTTAAGAGGAGGCTTTTAGGGGTGTTTTTTTTTTTAAAAAAAAATATTATTCTTACTATCCCGAGTTCCGTTTGGAAAGCCGAGGGGTGTGTGTGTTAGTGTGTGTGGTGCAGGCGACCACAAGCCCGTCCATGGCCAACCCGCGGCGGTGCATTGAGCTGGAGCATTTCGAGGAGCGAGACAAAAGGCAGCAGCGCTCGGGCTCCCGCCGGGGAGGGGGCAGCTCCACTTGTAGCAGCAGCTCGGGGCCCAAAGGCAACGGGCTCATCCCCAGCCCGGCGCACAGCGCCCACTGCAGCTTCTACCGCACGCGCACCCTCCAGGCCCTCAGCTCGGAGAAGAAAGCCAAAAAGGCGCGCTTCTACCGCAACGGGGACAAGTACTTCAAGGGCTTGGTCTATCCCATTTCCAGCGACCGCTTCCGCTCCTTCGACGCTCTCCTGGTCGAGCTCACCCGGTCTCTGTCCGATAACGTCAACCTGCCTCAGGGCGTCCGGGCCATCTATACCGCGGATGGCAGCCGAAAGCTCTCCAGCCTCGAAGAACTGGTGGATGGTAAGTAAGGAAAACCTACGCTTTATTAGTTGGCTGTATTGCGGGTCTTCGGACATAAGCGCTGAGCGGTGGGGAAGCCACTCTCGGGTGGGCGTGTTTAGTGGTGTGTAGCCCAAGCGGCTGTCAAGGGCGTTTTCACCAGTGGGATTCGCACAGATCTGTCCATATTACCCACAATTCTTAGATGATGTCACCCCGTTTCAGCTGATTCGCATTATTTAGTTTAATCGGACTATTCTAACGGGGAACCTCCGTGCATATGTATAGGCGCTGCCTCGGTTTCTGATGAGGAAAATGCGCTGTTTTATTGGGCAGGGGGAACCTTTGAAAATCGAAATGTGGATATTCGCAGGCTGCTGTTATTGGGTTGTTCCAAAATGTAGATTGGTTTTTGTTTAAAACATGATTTGACGTTCCCATCTGCCTATAAATAGCTTCAGACAGGATTAATAAGGTACACAGAGTGATATTTGCAAAAAGAGTCGCAATGTTGTGGTAAAAAATATTGATTAGACAAATGTTTGGCCCTTGGTTTTTTTAATGCTGTGTCACCTGGCCTATATAATTAACATTTCCAGCTGTTGAAATCAAATATTAAAACGGTGTGACTAATTCCATAACAGATTACTTTGAATTTGTAAATATATTTCTACAACAGCTCCAAACTGTCTGAGATTGGTTATTTCACAGATAAATGATAATTGCCTATATAACATCTAATGCATAAAACTGAAAGTTTCTGGGTTTTTTTTCATATCCCTGTTCTGTGGTTGAAAAAAAATGATGGTTTTCAGATCCTATTTTAAAGATTGAAATGATTAATCTTCCCAAGTGTCTTCCATGGATAAGTATAATGAAAATTAACTTAGTTTTATAGAACTTTCTGTTTACCTGTTACTTCAGATCATTCAGTGTCCATAACACTTCATACATCATATTTTAATGATTAGCTTTACATACCTGTCTTTTTGAAATATCAATTTGCTATCCATACATACCTGTTACAATAAGCATGCATTCAATGAATTTTTAGATTTCCCTTTTTTTATGAGTATATATGTTTCTGTTGATTGCGTGATGAATTTATTCTAGAATAGTGAAGGATTTGCACCTTTATCTTAATGTACAGCAGAGGTTCTCAGCCTTTTCTTCATCATGGACCCCCTTAAATACCTTTTCTGGCCATGGACCGTGGTCACAGACCCCCAAGATTTAACTCAAGATTTAAATCATAACATTCCTTTAAGTCAGGGATCTCCAAACATAGCAACTTTAAGACATGTGGACTTCAATGTGAATTGAGTTGAAGTCCACAAGTCTTAAAGTTGCCAAGGTTGGAGACCCCTGCTTTAAGTCTTCACGGACCCCCCTGTGCCCCCCCCAATACTACAGGTTGAGTCATGCCCCCCCATACTACAGCTTAAGAGCCATTGGTGTACCAGATTGCTTGGCTGATAACTGATGATTTGTGTACCCAATACCTCAGTACGAAGTGTTAAGTGCTATCACATTCAGGGATTACAAGGACAAACCGCAGTTAGAATTGTTTATTAAAATAAGCAGTATCTTCTTATCTAATTCCTGTTCCCAAAGATATTTGTGCAAGGCCACCACCTGACTATGTGACCTACTTCAGTGATTCAAATGAATGGAGAACATTATCTCTGTAATTCTATTACCTCCTGTGGAAATACTAAACTTTACCATTGAAGATAACTAAGATGAAACCGTATTTGTAATTTGAAAGGAATAACACAATCCAAATTTTCGTAATTAAAAAAGTATGTGTATTCAGTTCCTGTATTCCAGTTTCAATCTCAAAACATTTCATCTGAGATATCATTTTGTAAACATTTAATAATAATTTAGACATATAATTCTAGAACTCTGAGAAAACAAATTTAAAAATCAAGATCAATCAATTAAACTAAATGAATATGAATTAAGGAATGTAAAGGTAGAGAATTCAGAACTGATCTGCAAGAATTGAGTAGATATTTTTTTCTTAAATGTTATTTTGTATTTGCATTTTTTTAAAAAAAAATCTGTATAAAATGTATAATCTTCAGTACAGACACTTGATATTTATTTAGGTGTGTTTAAATAATCCAACTTCTTCAGGCTTAAAAGTTGCACATTTCTTGCTAGGTGTCTGGAGGAAATAGCCTTCTGTCCACTGATATTGTTTTCCCATTTGTACTTTATAAATAGCGTACTGTACAGTTGCAGTGTATTATCTAGATATCACATATTAAGTGGTATCTTAACAACCAATACTTTTGTGTAGCCAAAGCTTGTGGTTTCACGTGACACCAGCAAGATAAAGTAAAATAGCAATGATGGCAGCTTTACCAATCTAATAGTATAATAATCTTATACAGGTTCATAATTATACTTATCAACGTGTGTCCATTTTGGAGGACAAGAAATGCAATTGACAGATTGATTATGCTTACATACCTAATCTTCTACTCTATTTTACACTTGATCTCAGCCAAAACTCTGAGACGGGACACTCTCTTTTAAAACTTGCATGATTGTTTGCAAATGCTTCCTTCTTCAAATGTAAGGAAATGATTTAATCAACTTTTGATCATCATATCACTAAGACTGAAAACTACTGGTAGTCTTCAATTTATGATCACAATTGACCCCAGAATTTTGATTGTAAGCTGTTGTGACTAAGAAATAGAGATGAGAACCACTCATTAGAGTCGGACTCAACTGGATAGAGAAAATCTTTACCTTTATAACTATGAAGCGCTGTTTACCTGTTTAAAGAAGCTTGAAGTTTAACAGTGTAGAGGGCTCAACCCTGTCATATCTAGCTAAAGGCAGAGAACTACTGTCTGAAAATCTCTGAACATTGTTATACCTGTTTTTACTGGATGGATTAATGGACCAATTTCAGGGAAGTTTTAAGAATTCTCTAATTGGCTTTTTATAAAACTGTTTTCTCAGAATTATTGCTTAGCAGTTGTAAGGGCATGGAATAAAATTAACTAATTCTCGTCCACATTGTTGTAGTCTTGGAAATCAGTCAAAAGAGGTAAGTTGAAAGCAATAACTCTTGTTTTAAAATGTTCCAAAGGTCCTTTTCCAGGAGACAACTGGACTTTCTTCTTTTGTTTTGTTTTTGAAGACGTTTTGCTTCTATCCAAGAAGCTTCTTCAGCTCTGAGAGGATAGTGGGGAATGGAATCCTGTCAGAGCTGAAGAAGCTTCTTGGATGAGAAGCGAAATGTCTTCAAAAGAAAAAAAAGCAAGTCCATTTGCCTCCTGAAAAAGCACCTTTGGGACAACCATGACCTGGATGACTGAGAATCTCTATAGACTCCCGTTTTAAAAAGTTATTGTTAAATTTTAAAAAATTCAATTGCTACATTAGTTGATCACAAACTCTTAAACATTGTAGCAATTTAAAGACTAGCAGCCTTATTATGATGTAAAGTACCTGAATTATGAGTTACAACTGTATCTGTGATTGAGAGAGAGAGAGAGGCAGCTATCTTATTATGGGACCATTTAGAAAACTGATAATATATGAACTGATGAACTGAGATACTGTATATGTTTGTGTTTTTGTGGATGTGCATCATACACACATACACATACCCAGCATACATGTTTATAAAAAAATATGTCCTTTGTCACCAGTAATTTCTACAATGAAATCATTTGTTTCATTTTTACTTTTTTTTTTCATAATGAAATCTTGCCCTTGCTGTACCTTTGTTCAAAAATGGATATTTTGAAGTTAACAGCAGACCTTCTAGCTTACTGAATATTGGCATATTTTTGTTTGGATTTAATTTCTTTTTTTACAAAAAGAATAATAGACTATTACCAGCAACGAATGGCTTAATACCAGTGGGACAAGATAATCTCACAGGGCTGCTAGGATATAATTTATTATTATTGAGTAATCTGCAATTAGATTTATAGTCTAAGAATGGTGAAAATTTAATAATTCAAAAATTATTAAAATAGTTCCTAAGAATAGCAGTAGCACTCAGACTTATATGCCACGTCATAGTTCTTTACAGCCTTCTCTAAGCGCTTTACAGAGTCAGCATATTGTGCCAAACAAGCTGGATCCTCATTGTGTAATGTATGATGTAGGAAATTCCAAGAATGTAGGAAGTTCCAAGCAAAGTGGGTTGTTTTTTAAAATTAGGATGTTCAGGTACAATAAAGTTAAAATTCTCAAATATAGAGGGAGTCCTTTAGGTATTGCTCTGAGGGCTCCAATTACAGTAGATAACAGTGGATTTCTTTTTCTATGTGCTCAATTTTCATCTGCGTGCTTCAGAATCTGGTATTATTAAGAGCAGAAATATGAATCCATAACTCTATAG
The DNA here is from genome assembly GCA_023653725.1 of Bungarus multicinctus. Lineage (NCBI taxonomy): Eukaryota > Metazoa > Chordata > Lepidosauria > Squamata > Elapidae > Bungarus > Bungarus multicinctus. The sequence continues at coordinate 29,646,519 of CM042849.1, read as the reverse complement.
ATTGTATGTTTAGGCCCTGTTAATAAATGGTCAAAGATGACATTAAGATGGAGCTGGCACTTGTTTCTTCCTGCCCATAATGGGTTCTCTTGGGTCAGAATGTGGGTTCTAGCAAGCTGTAGGTATCTGTGCAGGTAGACCAGCACCCCCAACCTTTTAGGCACCAGGGACCGGTTCTGTAGAGAGAGATTGTTCTGTGGACTGGAGAGGGCATGGTTTCGTGTGCTGCCTGCGTCCCGCTGATAGGGCTTCTCTTGTTTTTGCATGGCCCAGTTTCTGGCATGCCATGGATTGGTGCTGATCCATGAACCAAAGGTTGGGGACCCTGCTGTAGATAGCAAACTTGGTAGTGTCTCTTAGTAATAAGTAACAATAAATGTTTTTGTGTCCAATATCTAGTTCCAAAGGAAGATTCAGTACAGATAGTATAGTTTCTAGCTTCAGATTAATAGCGAAATAAAAATGAAATTTTACAACAGCCTTTATCCATGAAACCAGATAAGGTGTAATTATAATAATGATTAAATTACCTCATGTTGGTAACACATTATGCGATTCATGCAGCAATCTCTGATCTATAAATATTTATCTAACTCTTAAGGTATCATAAGTTTCCTGGTTCTTAAGGAAGAATTAATCTGATTATGCTAAACATTTTCCCAAGTATTTTCCCATTTTAGAAATAATGTATGATAATGTATCATTTTTATTTTTATAGATGACATTTTAAAGTTTGTTAATGCTGCTTCAAATTAAACTGAAGGGCTGCATGTATTCCAAGGAGTAACTACTTCAGCTGCAGAACTTATTTTAAAGAATTAATACCCATTATTTTGAAATCATATTCCACCTTAGGAATGTAAGATAATACATATTTCTATCTCCACCTAACCTTTATAATAGACCATTAAGCTTTATGGATGAGTCAAAATTTGATTTGCTAGCAAGAACCTTATACATTTTTATGTAGTTGACATATTTACCTGGTTGCTTTGAAAGAAAACTGGGAATAAAGTTCTGATAGACTTGAGTTACTAAAATAAATGGGGTTTAGTTTGTGTGTAGGAGTGTGAGTTAATTAACATGCAATCCCTATAGCAAATTATTTCAGAGTGACTCACATTTATTTGCAAAAGTTGGTGTGAAACTTGTTTTTCTAATCTGGTAATATAAAAGGAGGGAAGAGAAAAAACATTCTTGATTTAGAATTGATCAACATACTTAACATTAACTATCTGCCAAAAAAGTTTTATTTATATATACTTTGTAACATTAGGATTAATTTTAGTAACTTAATTATGTGATTCATGTTTTCCTTATCCTTATTTCCTTCTTTTTCTGTTTCTCAACTACTTTTAGTGAGAAATGTTTGCTCCTCCATTAAATCCCAGGGCAGAGTTACATTCTCTTTTTATTGGATGTCTTCTACTTTTATCATCCTTATGTAAACATTTGTCTGTCTTTGAATGCCTATTATTCCCATAATGCTGAATGTGTTGAAAGCACATGCCGTGGTTTACACTAGTGTAGCATTTTATATTCCCAGTAGGTTTCTTATTTCCTCCTGATCACGAATATTTCCTATGCCATCTCTCTCTCTCTCTCTCTCTCTGAGTGTTACTTTGCCAGTCAATACTTGACAACTCCTTTTCCAGTTTCAAACCTTTTTCTGACCTTTCAGGTTTTAATGATGCTAAGTAATCCTTTGCAAGGGATGCAACTTTCAGAAATAAAAGATGGCAAAATTAGATAAAATATGCTAACATAATTTAATCCAATTTTCTTATCGTGTATTTCTGGATTTAACCACTTTCATTGTAAATCTTCTAATCTTTCTCATAATTCTCTCCTTCATGTAAATTGGGAACATTGCCTAATCATTTGTCAGTAGGGATCTCCCTCCCTCCCTCTCTCTCTGTTTATATTTACTTCATATCTATACAATACAGCCTTTTTACTCAATTATAGTCAAAGACTTCTTCTGAAGGGAGCCATATTTGTGCTCCTAAAGCTTTTCCTGTTAAACATAGAATTAGCTAAATTATCTACTCTTCCTTAAGGCCATTTCCAAGCAACTGCAATATATTCAAACATTACAAAGAATAATACTATATTTATCTTATGAAAATTTGAAGATCCTCAGATATTTAAATCCTTTATTTCCAGTTGAATGTGTGTGTGTTTGAGAGGACCCTGTTAACGCTTCTGGAGAGGTCTATAATAAACATGTAATTTGAAATCTCATTTGTAAATATTGGTCAAATGAGAATCAAATGAAGAATTGGATGGGCCTTGAATAAGGAGGGAAGAATCAGTTACATTGAGAAAGAACATTTTTTTTCTATAAACAGCCTATAGTATTGCTTATGTTATGCAATGATATGTTAAATAAGGAGGGGGAGATTGTTTTCAGTTAAGTAATAGACCAGGCCACTTCAGGCTCCAAATCAGTGCCGCATTGTCCTTGCCAATGGCTTACTTCAAGGGCTCTGATGGGGCTTAGAAGAAGTGACATTGGCAGTGTCATTTATAGGGCAAGTCAGAGAGAATTTTGATAGTGTTTCATTTTTGTGACTTTTATCCCAAGTGGCTGCCCTCCCAGGACAATGACATACAATTTAGGAACATTTGGTATATTAATGTATTTATCTAGGTAATTTATAGTAACACGCTTACATTATTACACTGATTCTACATTCCCAATTAATCCTTTAGATTCCTTTGAATGGAACGAACTTACTAGCAAGAACTGTAATTTCAGCATTTCTGTATTATTTTGATTGACTGTCACAGCTAGATAGATTGCTAATAAATTCTGCCTCCTCCTTCACAAAATGTGACTAATTACTAGCTACTTTAACAATGTAGAATTTATAGGTCTGTGCTGTTTGTTGAAACTGAATAAGAATTCCATGAATGACATTTGTTTATTTTAAAAAGGTGCATGTACGATTCTGATCATAAGCAAGTGTGAGTGCCTTATATTCCAACTACATAATCAGCTATGAACACCAGTACAGTGTGAAAAGCAAGCTCCTCTTTGGAATCCTAATAAGGCTGGCTCCAATCTGTTCTCTGTGTTGTTCTAGTAAAAAGGGCATGATAGAGAAAGACACGTCTATATGTGTAGTCTATGGTTATTAGCAAAGTTTGTTTCAGGTTCTTTGTGAAGGCATATGTGTATCTGAAATGGCTAGATTGAGATGGAAAACATTGTAAATAGGAAATAATTTCTTGAATATTTAACGTCAATGCCTGCCAAATTCATAGCACTGGAGAAACTATTGTTTGTTTCAAATATGAATGTAGTGTAAATTCTACACTAGTAGTTTTTAGTACCAAGGACTAATAGCCCAATATAAAAGTCAGAAGGCTATTGAATATTAGTTCTTGGCTTTAACAAAATGCAAGATCTTTTTCCTTAATGCTCTCTTTGTCACCTTCCTAATGATATATATATTTACCGGTATTATTCTACGAAAAAAATGATGGGCTTGCTTGATGTTTCTATCTTAACTCAAAAGTTTTTGAAAGTCATAGTTTTCTTTATCTTTTGACTATTTCAAAAATTAAGCATTCACAAATACTCCAATGACATATACACACATGTATAGATAATTGATTATTGAAAGCATATCAAGTGATAACAAAAAAAAAAATAACATCTTCCTTATTTCTTCTTTTTTCTCCTCCCTAGGTGAAAGTTATGTATGTGCTTCCAATGAGCCATTTCGGAAAGTTGATTACACTAAGAATGTTAATCCAAATTGGTCTGTCAACATAAAATCTGGGTCATCTCGATCCTTCACATCTTTAATATCTGCAAAAAGTGAAATAAGGGAGAGCAAAGACTTCATTAAACCTAAACTGGTAACTGTTATACGCAGTGGAGTGAAGCCACGAAAAGCTGTGAGAATTTTGCTGAATAAGAAAACTGCTCATTCCTTTGACCAAGTGTTGACTGATATAACAGAAGCTATTAAGTTAGATTCAGGCGTTGTCAAGAGAATTTGCACATTGGATGGGAAACAGGTAAGAAAAATTGCTACTGATAGTAATATAAAGTTAAATTTATTGGCAGTTTTTAAATAGTGAAATTTATTGCACATAAAAGCTAAATTCTTAATGATTGTAGAAGTACTTAAGATGCAGTTATGCTTACTAATTCTCCAGAGATTCATTAGTGTGGTAGGTGAAGAAGGAAGCAAGGATAGTGACAAGTTGTGGATTATTTTTATTTTTTACCAAGATGAATAGTTTGTTCCATTCCACTTTAAAGGTTTTGGCAGTTAGCTATCCAAGTTAAACTAAACTTGCTCCTTTGTTTCATACTTTTCTATATACGTTGATCTTTAAATTTCAATATATTTTTTCCTATGCCTCATTCTCTGGTCATATGCCTCAAAGCTACAGTGGCCATGAGTTACAGAAGGGGAAGAACTTGGCTGGTGGATTGTACTTTTCCTCAGGTCATTTTCCAAATTTCCGTGTTCTGTTCCAACTCTTGCTTCTTGGCCATTGTACACGTTCTTTAGAAGGCAGAAGAGGTGGTTGATCCACTCATTTCTTAAAGGCTCTTCGGAATCCCAACTAATCTGGGATCTTACTGATCTTACACGTCTTTCTGAAATTCCCTTGCCTTTTTCATCATCCATCAGAAGTTATATTATGTGATATTAGATGCCACTGCTTCTTATAAAATTGCAAATTTATTTCATTTATTCATTTGCTTATTTCAGTTTTAGGGTTATCCAACTGCATATGCCTCCAAACAACTTATAAATAAAAAATAAAAAGAAAACAAAATATATAAAACAATATTTGATAGTTTGACCATTCTTTTTAGTATTGGAATATAAATTGATCTTTTCTAGCCTCTTGGCCTATTCTGAATTTTCTATTCCTGCTTACAAACTATACAGCACTTTATTTATTCAATTTATATAGCTGCCCAATTCAATATGATTCTGTGTAGCTTAAAACAAATTTTAAAACCACAAGAAAAACATCTATTTCTAAAAAAAAATACCACTGAGACAAATAACAAATGAAAACTGATATTTCCTCCATGAATTATCTTTTTTTAAAAAAAGACTTGCTCAATGCCTACAGCATCCATATTGTCAGTGCCTTTTGAAAGATAGACAGGATTGGATTTTGATAGTTATATTGTTCTATAAGGCACTTATTGTAATAGAAAAAGCAGTCTTCCTGGTTTCCATCAGATGGCATTGCTCAATAGAAAGACCAGGTGCATGTCAAGTTAATAGAAACCAGCTTATGTTATACCCTGGGAGTACAAAAGTACACTCTTATCTTTCCACACAAATATATTCTGAATCAGTTGCAACTTCGGAGTTGTCTTTAAGGACAGTCTTTTTAGAGCATGTTGCAGTAGTCCATAATGAGATGACTAAAACATAAGCAGATCCTCCCCCTCCAGGAATGGGTCCAATTGTATACAAGATGAAGTTAGGATTCATGATTGCCACCTGTCTCACCTGAATCCAAAAGTCCAGATGAGTCCCTCAATTGCATTGCAGCACTGTCTGGGAAAGTGTTGTTCTATCCAGAACTTAAAAAAAAAGGAAAGGCCTCAGGAGCCTATCAACTTGGTCTTTCTAGGATTAGATTAAAGGCTGTTCCTCTCCACGCAAACGTGTAGACACTGATAAAAAAACCTTGACAACCTCACTTGATCAGCGAGGGGCAAAGATGGTCATTGGGAAATGGAGATGTACAAGTGAATATCATCAATGCACCAATATCACCCAAGATGACAGCTGGCTTCATTTATAGGTTAAATAAGAATGGGGGGGGGGGAGAATAAAACCCCACAGAATCATGTAAAGTAGGAGGCCTAGCACTTGGTCTAGCCCTCCACTGCCACTACCACCAATAAGCAATCCTAGAACAGAACTATTGCATGTTGTGCTCACCACTCTTATCTTCTGAGCAGTTCAAAAGGATACCATGTTCGATGGTATTAAAAACCACTGAGCAGTTGAAATGGTCCAGGGTGGATGCATCACTGCATATAATTCACTCTGTATAGAACGGCACCATTGACAATTTGCCAAACATAGCATCAAAGATTGATTGGATATATGTCAATATGACTTAGGGCTTTGTGTAGGTTGTAATGGAAAAGAAATGGGGTAAGTAAAATAATGTATTTAGTATGAATTTCTGTTACTGAAATCAGAACAATTTCCTTTTTATTATAGTTACATTTTTTTCTGATAATTGAAAGCTGTATAGCACCCAATTGATAAGTTTTTGCTGGTTTGAAGTATGTCATTCATAGAATGATAGTCGTGATCTGTGATAGTCATGAAATAATGTTTGCATGCATTTTAGTCATTATATAATAGAGACACAGTAGAAGTCTCTTAAAATCTTTTTTGCATGTGGATGTGAATATGAACATTCAATGTAAGTTGGACCCTTCAGATATAATAAATTTATGGTGCCTCATTTTATCTTAGGAATAGCTTACTCAGTGTGATTATAGATTTTTCCAGCAAGCATTGAAGATGTTGACTAAATTTAGGGCATACTGTATTGAATATCCTTGTATCAATAAAAGTCATTATCTCTAGTCAGCATGTTAATGTTAGCATACTATGAAAAGTTTAGACATTCTAGTCAAATTGTATCTTTCAAAGAACAAAAAACTTACACAATCTCAACATGGTAAAAAGTTATACACAACATTTCCCCACCAATTTAAATTATACTTACTACTTACATTCAATTGTTTACAGGTTTAAAATAAGAAAGTATCGAAAATGGCAGATGCCCAAAGTTTAGGCACCTTTCAGTCAGCACTTTGTAACATTTCCTTTGGAAGAAATTGCAGCTTCTAAACATTTCCTGTAGCCAGTAAGAATCTTTACTCTTGCTTTTTATTCCCTCCTCCACCCCCACACTTTTACTTGTAAAAGTCAGAAAGATTGTTCCGTTTCCTTGCATACACTTCATGTTTGCTAAAGTTTGGCAGTTCCTAAGTCTTACTTCAAGGTTAGATTTGTTCTGTACTGTTGTCTTCTGGGACATCAGTTTCTGGAGTATTCATTCATTCATCATTCATTCATTTAGATAGTTATAGACTGAGCCTTCAGGAAGTGACTATTCCTGGTTGTATGCTGAATCAAGTCTTTAGAAAAACATCTTATCTTTTTAGAAATTTCTGAAGGCACTTGAAAAAAGAAGAACTAGCATGCCATAATTCCCATGATATAATCTACAAGGTATATTAATTTTAATAGAAATAGAGATATTTTAGTGGCATGAGAGAAATATACTGTATAAATGTACTTTCAGGTTAGAACAAACTATGGATTGGACCCTGGACCCAGCATTGTTATCTAATTATCGTCCTGTCTCCAACCTTCGTTTTGTTGCGAAGGTTGTTGAGAGTGTGGTGGCACATCAGCTCCCGCAGTACCTGGATGAAGCGAGTTATCTTGACCCCCTCCAATCGGGTTTCAGGCCCGGGCACAGCATGGAGACGGCTTTGGTCGCGTTGGTTGATGATCTCTGGAGGGCTCGGGACAGGGGTTGTTCCTCTGTCCTGGTCCTATTAGATCTCTCAGCGGCTTTTGATACCGTTGACCACAGTATCTTATTGCGGCGGTTGGAGGGGTTAGGAGTGGGGGGCACCGTGTTGCGGTGGTTCACCTCCTTCCTCTCCGACCGTTCGCAATCTGTGTTGACAGGGGGGCAGAGGTCGGTCCCGAGGCCCCTACTGTGTGGGGTGCCTCAGGGGTCGGTGCTCTCGCCCCTGCTGTTCAACATTTATGTGAAGCCGCTGGGCGAGATCATCCGTGGCTTCGGGGTGGAGTTCCATCAGTACGCTGATGATACGCAACTGTACATCTCCACCCCGGGCCACCCCAACGAAGCCCTCGAAGTGATGACCCGGTGCCTGGAGGCCGTGCGGAGTTGGATGGGTCGTAACAGGCTCCATCTCAACCCGGCCAAAACCGAGTGGCTGTGGTTTCCTGCGCCCAGATACAGCCAGCTGGTTCCTTCGCTGGCCGTGGGGGGAGAGGTTTTGACCCCCGTGGAAAGGGCGCGCAATCTGGGCGTCCTCCTGGATGTACGGCTGTCTTTAGAAGAGCATATTGCAGCCGTCGCCAGGGGGGCTTTTTATCAGATACGTCTGATTTACCAGTTGCGGCCCTTTCTGGATCTGGGCGCACTTCGCACAGTCACGTCCGCCCTCGTTATTTCCCGCCTGGATTATTGCAATGCTCTCTACATGGGGCTCCCCTTGAAGAGTCTCCGGAGGTTACAGTTGGTCCAGTATGCAGCCGCACGGGTGATTGTGGGTGCCCCTCGGAGCTCCCACGTTACATCGCTTCTCCGCAGGCTGCACTGGCTTCCTGTGGCCTACCGGATTCGATTCAAGGTGGTATTGATGGTATTTAAAGCGCTCCATGGCTCGGGACCTGGGTACTTACGGGACCGCCTACTGCCATCGTCAACCTCCCGCCGCCCAGTACGCTCCTACAGGGTTGCCCTACTTGGGGTCCCGCCGCCTGGCCGCTGTCGGCTGACGGCCCCGAGAGTTCGGGCTTTCTCTGTGGGAGCTCCCTCCCTATGGAATGATCTCCCCCCGGAGATACGGGCTATGACGGATATTCTGACCTTCCGGCGCGCAGTGAAAACCCTATTTTTTAAACAGGCCGGCCTGGCCCAGTAACTGTGTTTGTGGTTTTAACTAATTTTAATTGGGGTTTTATTAGTTTTTAATTTTTAATTGAATTTTGAATAGACAGCCGGATCAAATTATTTAATCTATTTTTAATCGTATTTATTGTATATTTATTGTATGTTTTTTAGTAGGCTGTACACCGCCCCGAGTCCCTTTTTGGGAGAGGGAGCGGTATAAAAGTTTGATTAATAAATAAATAAATAAATAATAAATTTAGCCTAAAATGTTTGACATTGTCCACCATAACATCTTACGTCATGGATCACTTTTTTCAGATGACTTTGCAAAGGATTTGAGAAAAAAAATGTTCAATGAAACTAAGCATGCAGTTTTTGAAACTGCCTCAAAAGCTTGGGAAATTTCAGCTGCTTTAATGATTTGTATAGAATCACATCTATGATGAAAATCTTGTAGAGATGCTTTTTAAAATGCAGTGGACATATAATTGTAATCAGAAATGCATCTGTATCAAAGATCAGTATAATTACACTTTAAAAAAGAAATTAATGGGAAAGAATTATGAGCCACAAAATAATTTAGGTGTTAATGCAACTTTAGTTTAATAAGCTGCAGAGAAGATATATATAACAACAAAATACCACTCACGAATCATCACAAAATCTCCAGAACCATAAAGCCTACAAACTTGAAACTTGGCACGTATGTTCCTCTTGGCTTCTAGGTGCTCACTAAGAAAGGATTTTTCAAAATGACCATCAGAGCATTAGTATTTCCTATATTATTATTAACATGCTCTGATGTTAAGAAGTTCTATTCCCCCTCCCCACCTGAAAAGAAATCTGTTCCAAATGCAAAACACAAGCAGAAGAGAGGGGTTTCAGTTTTAGTTTCCCAGCACCAAGCAGCTCTAGTACAGAACAGTTGAGCTAAGCCACGCCCAGGCTCCTTGCTGTCTCCTTGCTCACACAGAAAATACTGCTTCAGTTTCCAAACAGGCCTAAACTCTTTCACACACTGACATGATGAATACCAATGAATGGTGGTAGGCAGAGACAGAATTTTTTCCCCTTATTTTCCTCCACAAAAACTAAGCCCAACCATATAGTTTCATAATGAAACACCAGTATCGAACTAGTACAGTAATATTTGCTTTAAAATTCAAATATCTGTTCTGAATTGTACTTAGAGAATGAGACATATTTTCTTAAAGATTGTAGTCATCTATTGCAATAACTTGCAGAAAGATCTATGTCTGAATGTAACAAATTATTATTAACTATCCTCACATTCTATTTCAGCAATTCCTATGAACATAATTTACTTATTGCTTACTTAGGTAATATTGCTCATCACATACATTTCCAATTATTAGTGAGTGTACTGTACACTTAGACTTCCTTTCCTTTGTCTTCCAAACAGCATTTCCTCTTGCAAAATGTTAGCCCATGTCCTGTTTTCTTAATGTGAATACTATCCAAGGCCACAGAAAGCATTATATCTTGTATAAAACAATATCTGCTTGATTGATGTTTTACTGTAACTCACATCTGGACTTGAGTATGGTTTTCTTTTCCATTGAAGCTTCCTTTCATTTCAAAGATGGAATGCTCTTCAGTATTTGTCTTTAAACAGTAGAACCTTGTTTTCATTTACTTGGAGATGTGCCAGATTCATGAATCTATTATGTTTGCATCTTGGAAGCAATGCAGCTAGCTTGGAATGGTTCCATTTACCAGAACTCTAGAAGCAAGCACTTAGGTTTATAAAAATAGACAGCCAGGATTACTTGGATTTAGCTTTTAAGATAATTGAGTTGAGACCTTTCTTCCTAAGCAAAATTTGTACAATAAAACTCTGTTCTGGATGGGAATATTCCAGAACATATAGAAAAAGATCTATGATATTAAATTATAAATTAACATGGTGAATATGTTTAAAGAATGACTGGAAGACTAGTTTTAGTGGGAAAATGTACAGGAACATTAGCTTTTTCTGCTTGTACAGATGTTTTTTAAAATCCAAACATGTAAATATAAATATTAATTTGTTGATATTGCTGTTAGCCATTTTAATCACTTTTTAAAAATTCAGTTAATGCTAATAGCGTGATGATGAATCATTTAAAAAAGTACTATTGGATGGGCTACAAGTTAAAATTGTGAAAATGAAGAAAAAATAAATTGCTTTCAGCATCAACCAATACATAGAAGTTGCAAACAAAGTATTCGTATATGTAAGGTTTGTTTCTGAAATAAATCAGAATCTGCAGCCCTTTAAAGTTAAGAAATACATTTTCCCAGCAAGTTGCTTGCCAGGAAATATATTTCAAAAAGTAGATGAGAATGAAAATATGGGTGCAGTTCTTAATATGTCTCCTTTATGTCACATTAAAAAAAATCTGCGGCAACATCTGGAGTGGGATTTTTTTATGGGCCACTCTCCATATTTTACTGAGGGGAAACTGCCTCTTGCAATCCACACCTAAAACAAAATTCTTCTGTAAGCTAATTCCAGTTGTTTTATTCTTTTAAATCACATTCAAAAAGATACTTCTAGAAAGACCAGCAGATAGAGCTGAGACTGAGTCAATGGAAGAACTTGGTTATTCCTTACATGGCCAGTATATCAAAGAAGCTAAAATGGATATTGGGAAAACACCACATACCTGTGTTCTTTCAACCCACCAAATACACTGAGATGGAGCATTGTCAGCCCTAAAGATGAGACACCAAAACGTAAGAAGAGTAATGTACTCTATGCAGTCCAGTTCAGTGAGGAATGTTCAGAGTTCTACCAAACAACTTTTACACAAAAGAATGACCCAGTACACGACCACAGGACCAGAATAAGCAGGATACCTTCATTTATTATCTTTTGAGGATAACAAGCCAGTTGCCTTGATTCCATTTCCAGAAAACTCTACCTGGATCACTGAGAATTTTCATTGCCATTCTGTTAGAAAAGAAAACTGGTATATACACTAAGCTACAATTTGCTTTGTGCATGTCTCCTCTTAGTAAATTGTAGCATATTTTGCTGATATTTTTACACTGAATTGATTAGCAAATAAAAATATTACAATAAAAATCCTAAGGTTTGTACTTTTTTAGTGTATTAAAAGTGAACTCGGGGATAATTCATACATTTATAATTTGCAGTGGATATTAACTAAAAATGCAGATATAACATTACTGTTAAAACTTTAAAGTATTAAAAGAAGAGAAAGAAATAATATTAATAAAGTTCATATTTGATTCTATTTCTGCATTCAAACATTTAATTTTAGATTTGTGTTCAGCATAACAGGAGTAATGATATACATGTATTTATTAAAAATTGTGATACTGTTTTTTGTGTGTTTGCAGACAGCTTCATAATTCATTTTCCCTGTGTTTTTCTTATACCTATTTTTAATTCATAAGCATACAGCACATGTAATTGATATGAGATGATTGAACAGGAAGACAAAGAAGAATCTGAAAAACAAAAAACTGTTCTGTAGCATCTGTTTTCTGCTGTTGTACAATGAGCCTTACAAAGTATGAGTTGAATAATATTGTATACGTTAGCCAGCTTCTTTTAAGGCATTTTTTTTAAAAAAGTAACAACAACAGAGATCTTTGTAAAAAAAAAAAAGAATTTGTTACATTTCTGTGGATCAAACAGGCTAGGAAAGAGTTAAGTATTTGCCTTGCCAGACCGATTCACTAAGGGGGAGGGGAATTTGATAGTTAACTTATCCTCAAAAAAGCAGACAGTGGTAGATGTTTATCTTTTGTCTCTCTTTTGTTGCTGAGGTTATGCTCAAGCCAACTGAATGTTGGGTGGAGAGAGCTTGTCACTGAACTTGATAATAGATTCATGCAAATGTTCAGTGCTGTATATTTCAGCCTACAGATGGTCTTACTGTAAATTCAGCCAGCTCTTTCCCATGATTTAGCTGCTATGACAACTGCTCTGCTTTCTAGTGCTTTGTACAATTATGCATGAAAAAGCTGAAAAGAATTCATGGTTTTAGCATTTTTCTACCACAAGCAGCAAAAGCCTTCCTTCAATCCAGCCAGTATTTATCATTGTCATGGGATAATGAATACAAACATCCCTGTTAGGCAGAAGGAATGAAGTGTTAATATACTTACTAAAGAGTAAGTATTAATAGATAGAGTTGGATAGATTTTTTAAAATAGAAATATATACTCTTCAGCCTGGGACTTCACACTATCCACATATTTTTATTAAGTGGTATATTTTTCATAATTTCTTTCTAGAATAAAATTCAGCTTTCATGGGGTAAGATTAAACATATTGCTTTAAGCATCAAATATGTTTATTGTATTTAGAAATCATTGGGGGAAAGTTGTTTTTCTTTATTTTTAAAGAAAGTTTTTTCATCTTTCATAGAGCAATTGTTGCTGCCGGTGGGCTGTGGAGAGAAAGACTACTGTTTAGTCATGATCATGGATTAAATTGTCATGGAAAAGCTATGTTTTGATTGCTGAAATTATGACCAGTGTGCAGGCTTTTCAAAACTTCCAGGCAGTTAAATAATGTTTCTTAAATGTCTCTCATCATTTAAATGAGAACAGACCAAAGGAGAATGTACTTTCCCTTTGTCCTTTATTATAAAAATCCTGAGATCATCCCAACCTTGCTTAAGCTGCAGCTAAAGCCTTACTCAGTCATTAAATTATTTGGAGCACTCCATTTGTAAACTTGCTGTGGAGCATCATTAAAAGTTGTGTGTGTGTAAGCTTTTCCATAAAGAGGTGGTAAATGGAAGATTGCCTTTAGGAAGCCAGCATAATTCAAGTGATGTTGGACAAGCAGAAAAGCTCATATTGTGAGTGTTCCAATTTCTGTAGAATGAAAACAGGACTAAAAACATATCAGATTCCCTATTTAGTCAATATTTATAAGCCAGTAAAATGGAATCATTGGTCATTATCAATAGTATTCATACAGAAATTTCCCAGTTAAAATGCCAGGGTTTGTGTCAGAAGGGGGAAAGGTGTAACTTCCCATGAACGAGTCCCAATATCATAAACATGATAAGACGTTTCTTATTACCTTACAGGGTATTTGTAATTCCAGTTCCGTTCAGTATGTCCCATTGTCTATTTCAGTTAGTCTGTTTAGGGGTTTGTTTTATGCGATTTACATTACATCCTACCTTTTTGCTAATTATGCCTATAGTAAAATAAATGATTAAAATTATACTTTTTAAAATAAAACACACCAAGAAAATATTTTGCATACTTCTCCAGCTCCATAGACAAAGCATGCCTATACATCAGAGGTCTTGTCTACATTGTAAAAATAAATACTGTAGAAACAATTCTCCTTGCCAGAAGATAAAGCTTATGAGAAGCCATCAAGAATGCCTTCCCATCAGCTTTGCTTCCAGTGAAGGAATAATCAGGGGAAGGAGTCCTTTGCAAAATCATAATGCTCAGTGCTCTTAAATAAAATCACATGATAAAGTCCAGTTCTGAGTCAAATTATTTTTCACAATGAATCAAATTTTTGGAGACAGCCTCAAGAAACAATGTGATGGTTTGATTATCTGTCGTTACCAAATACTTCTCAAGGGCAATTCCACATACAGCTGTGCAATAGTTCATGGACAATTGTAAGAATGCTTCTAAACAAATAATATCAAATGCATGCTAGAAGACAGCTAAAAATGAGTAAAAGAAATTTCCAAGAAAGCTAAGTGAATAATAGATGAAACTTTGCTTTAAGTAACATTTATTTTATAGTGCATTCATATCGGATGATATTATATTTCTTTCAGTCATCCTTCAAAAAACATTTTATCCTTAAAGATACCTGTGTATGTGTATTCAGTTATCTATAGCCTTCATGAATTTGTCTAACATACTTTTAAAAATATACATTCTGGTACCTCTAGCACTGTCACTATTTTGTGAAAGTGAAATCTATTGGTTAGACCTGTTTTGTCATTCACTGAGTCTCTTATTATTCAAGTTTGTTTGAATAATAACTTTCACTTAATGAAGTTTAATCATATCTTCTTCACCTTCTATATCATTTCTGTAGCTAGGTTCCTGAATATCTTAGATTCTGATTGGGGCTAATTAATGCTAGATTTGTACAAAATTCAATCTATTAGTGGAGGAACATGAAAATCTGGCATGTATTAAAATACTTTATTGGTACCATAAGAAATTTATTTCCCAAGTTTTTGGGTCCTGAAGTAAGTGGCCATAAGGACATTTAGATGAAAGGAAAACACTTCTTCTGATCCTATTAGATCTCAACAGCTTTTGATGCCAAAAACCATGGTATGCTTCTGGACTAGAATGCATCTTATTTATTTATTTATTCCATTTATATACCGCCCTTCTCCCGAGGGACTCAGGGCGGTGAACAGCTCATCTAAAAACCCCACAAAGAATACAAAAGTTAAAAAATATTAAATTTCAATCGGCTGCTTGATAAAACTAACAAACCCCCCCCCCCTTAAAACCCAATTTAAAATTAAATATGGAGACCAAATTAAAACCATTATCTCAGCCCAGGCCGGCCTGCTCAAAGAGCCAGGTCTTCAACGCGCGCCTGAAAGCCCTCAGGTCCGTGCCGGTACGGAGCTCCGGTGGCAGAGTATTCCAGAGGGCGGGGGCACCCACAGAGAAGGCCCTACTCCTTGGCGCCGCCAGACGACACATAGCGGCCGACGGCACCCGGAGCAGACCCTCTCTGTGGGAACGCACCGGCCTGTTGGAGAACGTTGGCAGAATGCGGTCCTGAAGGTAACCTGGTCCCATGCCATGGGTCGCCCTAAAGGTCAAAACTAGAACCTTAAAGCGAACCCGGAGAGCCACCGGTAACCAATGCAGCTCGCGTAGGAGAGGCGTCACGTGGGCGCTACGTGACGCCCCCATGATCACCCGCGCGGCTGCATTTTGCACCAGCTGGAGTCTCCGGATGCTCCCCGCGGGGAGCCCCATGTAGAGGGCATTACAATAGTCCAGGCGAGAGGTGACAAGGGCCTGAGTGACCGTGCGCAAGGCGTCCCGATCCAGGAAGGGCCGCAACCGGTAGATCCAACGGATCTGATGAAACGCCCCCCTGGAGACGGCCGCGATGTGATGTTCAAGCGACAGCCGTACATCCAGGAGGACACCCAGGTTGCGAGCCCTCTCTGCGGGGGGCAAAACTTCCCCCCCGATAGCCAGCAAAGGTGTCAGCTGGCTATATCGGGGCGCCGGAAACCACAGCCACTCGGTCTTGGATGGGTTGAGCCGAAGCCTGTTCCCGCCCATCCAATCCCGCACGGCCTCCAAGCACCTGGACATAGCCCCCACAGCATCGTTGGGGTGGTCCGGAGTGGAGATGTACAACTGGGTGTCATCTGCATACAGATGACACCTCACTCCAAGACCACGGATGATCTCACCCAGCGGCTTTACATAAATGTTGAACAGCAGGGGCGAGATCACCGACCCCTGAGGCACCCCACAAACCAGGGGCCTAGAGGTGGACCTCTCCCCCCCCGCCAACACGAATTGCGAACGGTCAGAGAGGAAGGAGGAGAACCATCGAAGGACGGTTCCACCAATCCCCAACCCCCCCAACCGTCGCAACAAGATACTATGGTCGATAGTATCAAAAGCCGCCGAGAGATCTAATAGGACCAGGACAGAGGAGAACCCTCTGTCACGAGCCCTCCAGAGATCATCAACCAACGCGACCAATGCCGTCTCAGTGCTATGTCCAGGCCTGAAGCCCGATTGGAACGGATCGAGGTAAGTAGCTTCCTCCAGGTACTGGGGGAGCTGATGTGCCACCACACTCTCAACAACCTTCGCCACAAAGGGAAGGTTGGAGACTGGACGATAGTTGTTTAAAATAGCTGGGTCCAGGGAAGGCTTCTTGAGGAGGGGGCGCACCACCGCCGCCTTCAGGGCGGTAGGGAGCACCCCCTCTCTCAAGGAAGCGTTGACAATCCCCTGGAGCCAGCCTCGTGTCGTCTCCCTGGCGGCCGAAACCAGCCAGGAAGGGCACGGGTCCAATAAACAGGTGGTGGCATTCAGACCCCCCAGCAACCTGTCCACACCCTCGGCGGTCACAGGGTCGAACTCCCCCCAGATAACACTCCCAAGACCTGCCCCGGACACCTCCCCCGGGACCATCCAATTGGAGTCGAGCCCCTCCCGAATCTGAGCGATTTTATCATGCAGAAATCGGGAAAACTCCTCCGCCCTACCCTGCAAGAGGTCATCCCGCGCTCTCGGTTCAAGTAGAGAGCGGGTCACTCTAAACAGGGCGGCAGGCCGATTTTCTGCTGATGCAATAAGGGCGGAGAAATACGAAGATTTCGCCGCCCCTATCGCCACAAGGTAAGTCTTAATATGAGATCTCACCTGTGTTCGGTCAGACTCAGAACGGCTCGCCCTCCAAATGCCCTCTAGACGTCTTTTCTGGCACTTCATCTCCCGTAGCTCCTCCGTATACCACGGAGCCAAATGGGATCTGTGCCGGGTCAGAGGTCGCAGAGGCACAACTCGCTCTAGAGCCCCGGCGGCCAACCCATCCCAGGTGGCCACCAGGTCTCCAGGCGAGCTGAGAGCCAGAGACTCAGGAAATGGCCCAAGCTCCCTCTGGAACCGCTCCGGGTCCATTAGGCGCCTGGGGCGGAACCATCTAAGTGGCTCCGCCTCCCTGCGGTGGGGGGTGGCGGAACAGAAATCCAGCCTAAGGAGGGAATGATCTGTCCATGACAAGGGTGTAATGACTAAATCCCCACAATTACAGTCATTCAACCACTGCCCAGAGACAAAAATCAGGTCCAGCATGTGTCCTCCTATGTGAGTGGGAGCAGAAACTAACTGGGTCAGGTCCATGGCCGTCATGGAAGCCAAGTACTCCCGGACCAACCCCGAGGTTTCACCGAGCGATGGCAGGTTGAAATCCCCCATGACCAAAAGCCTGGGGGTCTCAACCGCCAGCCCGGCTATTACCTCTAGGAGTCCGGGCAGGGCCGATGAGACGTGGCAGGGAGCCAGGTACGCCATCAAAAGACCCATCTGAACCCCTTGCCCCCACTTCACAAATAGAGATTCACAGCCAGCCGTCTGAGGGACAGTGGCCTCCCTAGGACAAAGGACTTCCTTTATAAGCACCGCTACCCCACCACCCCTTCCCTGAGCCCTAGGCTGGTGAAATGCAAGGAAACCTGGTGGGCACATCTCAACCAGAGGGACACCGCCCTCTGGGCCCAACCAGGTTTCGGTGACACTTACCAGGTCCGCGGCCTCCTCCTGAACCAGATCATAGATCAGGGGAGCCTTATTAACCACGGACCTGGCATTGCACAACAACAGCCGGGTATTCAGGGCCTGAGATTCCGGACAACCAGGGCTGCAGGATGGGTAAGGAGGGTCGGAGCGCGCTACCGCTTGCAAACATCGGGAGCGCGATCCCCTTACCGGATACGGCCCTCTACCCCCAGCATATCTACCTCTCCCAGTCACCGTGCTAATAAAATTGGCCCCCCGCTGCCCACCCCCTGTCTGCCACCCCGACACAGGAACCCCCGAGGTCCCCCAGGCGCGCATGCCGGCCCGGCTGCCCCCAATTCCATGCGGGCTGTCTCCCCCACCCGCCCTGGATCCTTCCAACCCCTTAAAAAATCCCATTAAAAATTTAACCCCGAGTTAAATTTTATAATCTTATAAATCTTATGATCATGTGCATGTTGCAGTGACTGGGTAGCCCCATCCAGTGGTCACAGGAGAAGAAGGGTAGAGCCAATGCTTGCTCTAGTCTAATGTGTCACACTATCGAGCTAGGTCTTTTTCCTAATGTTATTTAATATTTATGTGGAATTGTTAGACTGGTCAGCTGTTAAGAGTGACATACCATTACTATTCTATATCAATTACCATATTTTTCATTCCATAAGACACACTCCCCCCCCCACCCAAAAAAGTGGGTGGAAATGTCTGTACATCAGTGCCGGTTCTTTGGTGAATAGCAGCCGGGCTGCGATGGCAGGCTCCTTTTACAGTGCTGCCTCTTCTGTTTGTCATTGCCTGCCTCTTTTCTCTTTTCCACAGTGCAGGAGTCAATAGGCAGAGCTGGCACATGAGAAGAAATCTATCTGTGATCCTCTCAGGCTCCGCCTAATTTTTTTTTCTTGTTTTTCTCCTCTAAACCTAGGTGCATCTTATGATTGTGTGCATCTTATAGAGCGAAATATATGGTATATTTTGTCATACTGAGTTGGGGTTGAAGTGCTGTGGATGCCCTGAACTAATGTCTTGGAACTATCAGGGACTGGATAGCCTAAGCAAAACAGCTTTACTATTTGTTTATAGAAATTTTGGCTTTCCTAAATAATTAATCCCACTTTTAGCTCTAGACTGAAGTCGTGGTTCCTCTGAAGAAACAGGTTTATGGCTGGGAAGTACTAGTAAGGGCTGTACCTTGATTAGAAGATGCTAATGGCAGTAACTCATAACCTTTTACTGCATGGTTAGACCTGTAAAATGTGCTCTTTCTGGGAATGTAGAATGACACTTATTTTTTTGGTCCTCTGCTGCTTCCAATTCCAAGTGCTCTACCTATAAAACCTTGTACAACATGACACTGGGTTACTTTAAGCATTGTCTTATCCAGAATGAGTCTTCTTTTCCTTTTAAGTTATTCAGAGAGGGCCTCCTTAGGGTGCTGTCCTCTCGAGAAGTGAGGGAGCATATGGGTCAAAAGAGTTGGAACCCCAATGCTATGGAATAGATTGCGCTGGGAATAAATAGACTGCGCTGAGATGGTCCTTCTGTGTTACTTAGTAGAAGGATGTCATCCATTACCTGTTCTTGATAGTTTTTATTGATGTGGTTATTCTTATGTTAAGTTTACTGTTGAGATTCATGTATAGCATCCAGAGTCATGACATTGAGGTAATAGAAAAAAATAGAAATTGTACTACCATTCATTGTCTATTTGTGTTTTAGCCTTCAAAGGTACAAGCAACAGTAATTACCTATGCAAGGCAGATGATAAATGCATAATGTGAATTCTGCTTCTCAGTCTCTGATGGCCCCTTGTGACATGTTGCTTTTTTTTTTTTAAGGTTACCTGCTTGCAAGACTTTTTTGGTGATGATGATGTTTTTATTGCCTGTGGACCTGAAAAATACCGTTATGCTCAAGATGATTTTGTTCTGGACCATAGTGGTAAGCATACACACCTAAAATGCTTGACGAATTATAGGAATCCATTTAAGCCATTTGTATGTATTAACTCACTGATTGATCATGATATACATAATATATCATCCATTCTTATAGAGCAAGGCTGTCAAACTTATGGCCTGGGGGCCTGATGTGTCACACATTGGCCACACCCATACCTGGGTTAGCGAAGGGGAATAAGTTGTGATACATCATGTGACACTGCTGTGACAATGCAAGTGTGATACCCCTTTTATAAAGTAACTCATCTGATCACACCCTGATGGAATACACAAAGATATTTTTTTATTTATTTATTAAATTTGTTAAGATCTAACCAATTTATAACAGTTTGGCTGCTGATTTAATGTTTAGGGCATTTAATCAGCTTCAGGTTTAGATGTTTTGAATCTGAACAGACTCATTTTCTAGTAAATTACTAAGGCACAACGCCACTTCCAAATCACCTATAAGGGGAGATTTGAAGAATATACTGTTGGAATTTCAGAACATGATGCCTCTGATCTTATTCTCATCAATTTATCTCAGTAAATTATTTTGGTGCCAACATGATCCTGTAAGCTTTTTGTGCATAATACACCATAGTTTTGTTAATGTAGCACAAGTGAAACTCTACCTGATTGGAACAACTCCTGTAGCAATCCACCAAAACATTACAATATCCCACTCATCTCTGATACAGAATTTAAAAAAAGATTGCGTACTGTACTAATAGAACAGTTAACATGCCCACAATAATAGAGAAAAACATAAATTTACATTCCAGTCTCTTAATTTACAGCATCACTAATAAGTCAGTTTGATCAAATGTAGATTTAAAACAATTTGGGGAAAGATTTATTGCAACAGAACTACACACTGAGTTGGCAACTGTGTTTTGTTCATTTGGTAATAACTATTAAGGAACAGTAACTTAGGAACTTCTAGCTTTGTGCCAGTGGGGGATTCAATTTTTTTTTTACTACCGGTTCTATGGGCATGGCTTGGTGGGCATGGTAGGGGAAGGATACTGTAAAATCTCCAGTCAGAGGTGGTATTTGCTGGTTTTCCAAACTACTCAAAATTTCTGCTACCAGTTCTCCAGAACTGGTCAGAATCTGCTGCATACCACCTCTGCTTTGTGGGTGGTTTAAGTTTTGGAAGTGGTTGTGCACTGAAAATATCTATCATCTATCTGTGTTGTTTGCAGAATGCCGTGTTATGAAATCATCTTATTCCCGTGCATCTGGAACAACAAGGTATTCTGGATCTAAAAGTCCTGCGCTTTCACGTCGAAGCAAGTCCCCAGCTTCAGGTAATTGAAAACAGAACAACTCTTTAGAACTTTGTTTTTTTCATACCTGGCTGAACCCCTGATGTGGTAGAATCTACCTGATGTGGTAGAATCAAGCAATCAGAAAAATTAGAGGCTAAACATTTAAACTTACAAAAATTACCAATACAATAAGTAAAATGATACACAAAACAAGGAATAAATACCTCTGAAACCATATGAAAAAAACATGTAATGTGCTGCAACAAATAATAAAGCTTAACTCATGTTTAAATGTTCAGTAACATTTCAGCATCTCGAAGGAGGCAATTCCATAGAGGGAGCCTAAGAAGCTGTGATCATTGCCTTTTTCACTAAAGGCAAGGAACATGTGAAGGCATTTAAGAACCAAGTGCTCTACCAAGCTCCCGCAAAGCAACTTACAACCTTTAAACCACTAAAAATCTGAGCAAGGGATATGCCAAATATTACACGCACAGATTATTCCATGCATCGAACAACTGGTTCATGTGGCCAATGCCTGACCCCAAACATGCTTTTTAAAAGTGTTTTGGTACATGGAGAGACAAAATGGGGTGGGAGACCAGGGAAAAAGCCAGGGCTGGTAACTGAGAAGAATGAAAAATAGTTGGAAATTTCATGGTGGATGGTCTGGCAGGCTATACTGTGATAGTACATGATAGTGGTCGGTTTTTAATTAATTAGCATGTGCTGTTTTGTATTGCTTTTGTATTTTTGTATTCTTTGTTTTTAAATGTTTTTAACAATTGGTAAACCCCTCAGAATTGCTGGGATTTGGGCAGCATATAAATTTAATTTAATTTATGATAAGTCACAGAGTCTGCCAGATATTCAAATTGATTTGGCATTTTTAACTCATTACTGAATCCTTCCCAAAGACCTGGTGTCAGCAAATGATGTTCTTTCATGGTGTAAAGGTATTGCTGCAAGGTACAAGTAACGCTGACTTACCACCACAACTGAACCTGAAACTGAAGTCATTGTGGTCAGAAGTTGACTTACCACATGACCAGATAGAATTTTAACTCCATTTTTACAATGAATGTGAAATAATTAACTTCAGTTTTTAGATGAATCACATGGTTGTTAAATGATCATAAGTCCAAATCCAGCTTATCCAATGGGCTCCCCCACAAAAGAAACAGCAAAAACTTTGCAAAATACAACAGTGTCCCAAAATATTGGGACACTGCAACTAGTAGTGTTCCAATATTTAAGGGGCTGCCACAAAGAAGAGGGGGTCAACTTAATTTCCAAGGTACCTGAAGGCAGAACAAGAAGCAATGGATGGAAACCAATCAAGAAGAGAACCAACCTAGAACTAATGAGAAATTTACAATTAATCAGTGGAACAAGTTGCCTTCAGAAGTTATGGGTACTCCCAACACTGGAGATTTTTAAGAAGAAGCAGGATTCCTGCTTGAGCAGGGGTTGGACTCAGTGGTGGGATTCAAAATTTTTTACTACCGGTTCTGTGGGCGTGGCTTGGTGGGCATGGTAGGGGAAGGATACTGTAAAATCTCCATTCCCTCCCCACTCCTGAGGGAAGATAACCAACGGTTCTCTGAACTACTCAAATAACTGCTACCGGTTCTCCAGAACTGGTCAGAACCTGCTGAATACCACCTCTGGTTGGACTAGGAGACCTCCAAGAACCCTCCCAACTCTGTTATTCTATAAGTGTAAGCTGGTTGCCAAGAGCATAAATCATTCGTATAAATCATTCATGTGACCACAGGGGTGGTGTGGCAGTTGTAATTTCACGCGTGGGTCATAAATAACTTTTTCTGAGTCCATCGTAACTTTGAATGATCCTTAAGCAACTAGTTGTAACTTGAGATCTACCTGAAAGCTGCCTTTTGCAATTGACTTATGGTGATTTTGTCAATTCTGATTATGTTTAAGTAGTCCTCTAGATGTTTTAGAATTGCACACAGGGCACCAATTAGCATTGGTATTACCTTTATTTTGCCATAGTCGTTCTACTTCTATATACAGGTCTTTATATTTTTGTGATTTTCTGCAGTTATTATTATTATTCACCTGTACCGTGGTATCAGCCATTGATACAGTAGAAGTCTTGACCTGAGGCCTGGAAGATGTGAATTGAAGAAATATAGGCAGGGGGAGATTATAATTAGAATGAGCCGTTGTGCCAGTTTTGATCATTCCTGGAGAAACAAGCCTTTCTGGAAGAACTCACATTAATGACCTCTTCTACACAGGTTATTGCAATGTGCTCTAGATAGGACAGCCTTTGAAGACTGCTGAGAAACTGCAGTTGGTACAGAGTGCCTTTTGGCAAGCAAGAACCATTGCATACCACACATAACATCAAATAGGGCTCAATATAAAATCTGATATTTTTTTGATCTATAAAGTCTTATGTAGTTTTGAATCCAGATAGCTATAGAACTGTTTGCTTTAAACTAAATGACATAAGCAGTACACCAGGTATGTATAGTGAAAGTTACTTCTCACTGGACATTTAGTGAAGAGGAAGAAATCTGTTATTGTCTGTCATGACACTAACTTTCTGGAATATTCTCATGCTAAATAGAAATCTGAGGGCACCCCCCCCCCCCATTCTGACTTCCAAAAAAGCTGCTAAAACTTTCGTGTCCAAACATTTTTTTTGTCATCCAGAACACATATGAGGTTCATATTTTAATAGTAATGTTATAGTTTACTAATGAATTATTATGATTGTTTTATGTAAGTGGTTTTTAAAGCTAAACTATCATAACTTATTTAACAATGAAGTGGCATAAATATAATTAATAAATCTCTATATTAGCAATAGCACTTAGACTTTTATCCTGCTTTACAGTGATTTATAGCCCTCTCTAAGCGATTTACAGAGTCAGCATATTGCCCCCCAAAATCTGAGTCCTCATTTTACCCCACCTTGGAAGGATGAAAGTCTGAGTCAACCTTGATCTTTGTGAGATTTGAACTGCCAAATTGCAGACAGCCGGCAGTCAGCAGAAGTACCCTGCAGTACTGCACTCTAACCACTGCGCCACCATGGCTCATTGGCAATACCGAGCTTCAGAACCTATAATAACCAACTCCAGTAGTTTCATATAATGCAAAAATGTGGTTTGTACAACAGAGCTGCTAGGGTATATACCTTGTCAGGATACAAAATAGTGTTTATTACAATTGTCCCTTCAAGTAAGAAAGTGACCATTGTAGAGCAAGCCTCTGGTCACCAACTAGAAATGGTGGTCAAATACTGATGAAATGAATCAGAATCAACAGTCTCTGACTCTTTTCTGAAAGAATTTGGGCAACTATGGGTGATTTTGTCCTAACCAGACTTCAACACAAATTGAATAGGTTCAGATAATCAATGTACTTAACAGACATTTTGACTTGGAATGTAGTTGTGGGGAACAATGTGATACAGCTTCCCAATGGCAGAAGTTGTGGGGAATGTAAACACAAGACTACCATGATTATAGTATTTTTTAAGAAGTTGGGTGGCTGACTTAGGGCAGTTCTCAGGTAACAAGCAAGACAAATATAAATGTAACGCCAGGTCCGTTATTAATAAGGCCCCCCTCATTCATGATTTGATCTGTGAGGGGGGAGCGGACCTGGTGGGCATCACCGAAACCTGGCTGGGCCTCGAGGGGGGAGTCCCTCTTGTGAAGATGTGCCCAGCCGGGTTTCGGGTTTTTCATCGGCCGAGGGCCCAGGGGAGGGGCGGGGGTGTTGCGGTGGTTATTAAGGAGGATCTGTGTCTGAGGGAATCCACTGTTTCTCAGACGACCGGATGTGAGTCTCTTTTCGTGAAGTTCGGTCCCAGGGTGCAGGTGGGCTTGTTGGTCGCATACCTGGCTCCCTGCTATGCGGCATCGGCCCTGCTTGAGCTCCTTGAGGTTATAGCCGGCGTGGCGGTTGAGACCCCCAGGCTTATGGTCATGGGGGATTTCAACCTTCCCTCTGCCGGCGGTGCCTCGGGGATTGCTCAGGAGTTCATGGCTTCCATGACAGCCATGGGCCTGACCCAGTTAATTAGGGACCCTACTCACGTGGGAGGTCACACCCTGGATCTAGTTTTTGTCTCTGATCAGTGGCAGAGTGGTCTGGGTGTAGGGGATATAGTTATAGAACCCCTGTCATGGACAGATCATTTGCTCCTGAGGCTCGACTTCCGTTCCGCACCCCCCGACCGCAGGGAGGCGGGGCCGCTTAAATGGTACCGCCCCAGGCGCCTGATGGACCTGGATAGGTTCCTGATGGAGCTTGGGCCATTTCCCGAAGCTCACACACACGACTCGGTTGAGGGCTTGGTCGTCACCTGGGATAGGGTGGCTGCTGGGGCCCTTGACCGGGTCGTGCCCTTGCGGCCTCTGACCCGGTGCCGATCCCAAGTGGCTCCTTGGTTTTCTGAGGAGCTAAGGGAGATGAAGCGCCGGAAAAGACGCCTAGAGAGTAGTTGGAGGGCTAGCCGTTCTGAGTCTGACCGAACACTTCTACGATCTTATATTAAGACGTATTTAGTGGCGATAAGGATGGCAAGGAGGACCTACCTCTCCACCCTTATTGCGTCCGTGGAAAACCGCCCAGCCGCCCTGTTTAGGGTGACCTGCTCCCTTCTAGAGGTGGAAGCGCGGGAGGATCCCTTACAGGGTCGGGCTGAGGAGTTTTCTAGGTTTCTGCAGGACAAAATCGCTCAGATTCGGGACGAGCTGGACTCCGACTGGGCATCTCCGGGCAGGGGGGGCGGGGGTGGATATCGGTGAGGTCAATTGGGTTGAGTTCGACCCTGTTACCATGGAAGACGTGGACAGGGTGCTGGGGGGGCTGAATGCCACCACCTGTTTGTTGGACCCGTGCCCCTCCTGGCTGGTCTTGGCCACTCGGGAGGTGACACAAGGCTGGTTCCAGGGTATTATAAATGCTTCCTTGAGAGAGGGGCTTTTACCCGCCGCCTTGAAGGAGGCGGTGGTGTGGCCCCTCCTCAAGAAACCAGTCCCTGGACCCAGCATTATTATCAAATTATCGTCCTGTCTCCAACCTTCGCTTTGTTGTGAAGGTTGTAGAGAGTGTGGTGGCCCGTCAGCTCCCGCAGTTCCTGGATGAAGCGAGTTATCTTGACCCCCTCCAATCGGGCTTCAGGCCCGGGCACAGCACGGAGACGGCTTTGGTCGCGTTGGTGGATGATCTCTGGAGGGCTCGGGACAGAGGTTGTTCCTCTGTCCTGGTCCTGTTAGATCTCTCGGCGGCTTTTGATACTGTCGACCACAGTATCTTATTGCGGCGGTTGGGGGGGTTGGGGGTTGGAGGCACCGTGTTGCGGTGGTTCTCCTCCTTCCTCTCCGACCGTTCGCAATTTGTGTTGACGGGGGGGCAGAGATCGTCCCCAAGGCCCCTGCTTTGTGGGGTGCCTCAGGGGTCGGTGATCTCGCCCCTGCTGTTCAACATTTATGTAAAGCCGCTGGGTGAGATCATCCGTGGCTTTGGGGTGGAGTTCCATCAGTACGCTGATGATACTCAGCTGTACATCTCCACCCCGGGCCACCCCAACGAAGCCGTCGAAGTGATGACCTGGTGCCTGGAGGCCGTGCGGAGTTGGATGGGTCGTAACAGGCGTCGTCTCAACCGGCCAAAACCGAGTGGCTGTGGTTTCCTGTGCCCAGATACAGCCAGCTTATTCCTTCGCTGGCCGTGGGGGGAGAGGTATTGACCCCCGTGGAAAGGGCGCGCAACTTAAGTGTCCTCCTGGATGTGCGGCTGTCTTTGGAAGAACATATTGCAGCCGTCGCCAGGGGGGCTTTTTATCAGATTCGTCTGATCTACCAGTTGTGGCCCTTTCTGGATCTGGGCGCACTTCGCACAGTCACTTCCGCCCTCGTTATCTCCCGCTTGGATTATTGCAATGCTCTCTACATGGGGCTCCCCTTGAAGAGTCTCCGGAGGTTGCAGTTAGTTCAGAATGCAGCCGCGCGGGTGATCGTGGGCGCCCCTCGGGGCGTGCACGTAACACCACTTCTCCGCAGGCTGCACTGGCTTCCTATGGCCTTCCGGATTCGATTCAAGGTGGTACTGATGGTATTTAAAGTGCTCCATGGCTCGGGACCTGGGTACTTACGGGACCGCCTGCTGCCACCAACAACCTCCCGCCGCCCAGTACGCTCCCACAGGGTCGCCCTACTTGGGGTGCCGCCACCTGATCGCTGTCGGCTGGCGGCCCCGAGGGCGCGTGCTTTCTCTGTGGGAGCCCCCTCCCTGTGGAATGATCTCCCCCCGGAGATACGAGCCATGACAGATATCCTGACCTTCCGGCACGCAGTTAAGACCCTATTTTTTAAACAGGCTGGCCTGGCCCAGTAAGGATCTATGGGGTTTTAAGTTAATAGGGGTTTTAAATTTTAATCTTATTTTTAAACTTTATATTTCCCGGTTTTAAATGAATTATTGTCGGACGGGATGCAGCCAATTTGTATTTAATTTGGTTTTAAATTCTATTTAACTTTGTATTTTTATGTATTTATTAGGCTGTACACCACCCCGAGTCCCTTTTGGGAGAGGGAGCGGTATAGAAATACGATTAAATAAATAAATAAATATAAAAAGTATCGTATGCACACTGCAGTTCAAGAGTAAGGAGCAAGGTGATAAATAATGTAACGTGTTTGACAATGTAGCAGTATTGTATGACAATAAAATTAAACAGATAGTAATTAAATTTATTCCTCAGAAATATGTATGCTCTGCTAAATTCATGTTTCTAACTTAATCTCAAACTAACTTCCTTACCTTTCCCATAACATGGTTATGCTTGAAGCACTTTAAAAATGCTTGAAAGTTTCTGTTTCACAATTATAATCGACTACTTTCAATTTGAAATAATTCAGATTGAAAACATTTTGCATCTCTGCTCTATTTTTTTTTTGCAATAGTTTAATGAGTTTTTATGTCAGTTTAAGTGGTGTCTGGTAATATATTTAAGTTTATCATATCTTTGCTAGAAAACAACTAGTTGAATTTTCCCCTTCTCTCTGTGTGTCGTTTTCTCTTGCCTATGAATAACCTTTCTTCTTTTTCTTTTTTTATCAATTGAATGAGTACAGTAAAGAGGGGTGGTCACTACTCCAGCACATGCTCTTCAGCAAAATCCCCAGGTGAGCCATTCATGCTATGGCTTCATATCACCATCTTTTCTCCTACGTTCTTAATTTTACTTTTTCTGTCTGTTGATCTGTTCCTTTATCTTTACATTATACATTTTATGATTAGCAAAACTAAGACTTGATGGACTTAACTTCTCTTTTCTATAAGGTTTGGAAAATAGTCACATATATCATATTAACATAAAGCATATTTTATAATTTGCTTATGTAGAAAAGTATGTCAGAAATGAAAGTCCTGTTAATTAGTGTTAGAGATTTGTATATCTATCAGTTGATATGAGTAACTATAGTGGCTTCCAAGGTCTTGATGAATGCAGCTGAATTAACTGTTTTGCTTACAGTACACAATATAGGTTTATAAATAGAGTTTTGTAAATACAGTATAGTTTTGTAAATCAACTTGTGAAAGATGCTAGTCTGTAAAAATATTTATTAGCCTTTGAAAAGTTAATAGTCTGATTTACATTTTAATATTGACCTCAGAAAAGGAAAGGTTTCCTTCCTTTCTAGGTTAGGATAAAGCATGGCCAATTTTGTCTTTACTTACAAGACATTAGTTCTTATTTATATTAACCTGAAGAATTGTTAAACATGAACTTGGTATTCCATGAAATGGTTTCTAGTTTCTGGTTTCTGCCATTGAATGATATGATTCCAAGTTTTGAAGTATTGTACATAGCAACTTTCAGAACAATATGAAAACTCTACACTTCAAATAAGAGAAAAAAATATTCATCATGCATATTAGTGTCTTTTTTTGGGGGGGGGGTTGTTGTTTTTGTATCTCGTGATCCCCTGATTGTTTTTCCCTTGTCTTCCATTGCAATATGGCTTTTACTGTATATTGTGTGGATTCATCATTCACACCTGTTTGAAGCCAATTGTAAGGATGTTTTTCAGAAGATTTTCCTTTTGACATTCCTTTTATGCTGTTTGGAGTCATGCTACTGAACGCAGCCAGTTGGCTCTGTTCCAGACTCCTAAAACTGATTGATGATTAGGAAAGTTAAAAATTCAATTCTGGCTCTTTGTAAATGCAAAGAGAGTAAACTACTTATTGTTTTATTTTATGAACCCAATAGATACAGAGAACTTGTACAGTCTGCAACTTGCTTGATAAAGATAGAGGTGCTTAGAGGAAGGTACAGACACTTGCAAATTTGGTCTAAAAATAAAATGTTTTTTCTAGTTGTGTGTAGACTGTAGCTCTCCAAATTCCCAGTTACCTCTTCACATTCTGTCTGATTATTTTGTGTGTTGTGTCAGACCTGAAAAATGCCAAGGTGGGGAAACCTGTTCTTAATCATTGTGAAATGTAATGCTGTTAATTCACAGAAAGAAGGCTAGATTCTCTGCATGCATATTGGTTGAAAATATTAAAGACATTAATTTGTGTATGTATTTTTATTTATTTATTTTAAATCTCATTTGGCATATTCATCCTTGCAGATATTCACAAAACACCTGTTAAACAAATGTTCTGTTGCCCATTATAGATATTCTTTACAGAATTCAAATCTGTAAGTTGTTACAAGGATTTCCATGGAAACTAAATATCTAGTTGACAGACTCATTAAAAAAAGCAACTGAACTATAGTTGAAAACAGTATGGGTCCAAAAGCATTTTCTTCTCTCTGGGAACTCATGAAAACACTAAAGCATAAATTATATCGTTGGGAGCGTGGTTGTTATGTTCAGACACCTTATAGCTATTGTTGATACATGGTAAGAGTCTGATGAAGCATTTCAAAAAAGCTTAGGGAATCCAGTTAATAAAGGATGTATTATTTGTGCATTTGTTTTATTTACAAATATGTATTCCATCCACACCCAAATGGATTTGTTTGACTTTTTAAATTTTATTTTTATTGTTTTTAAATCAATAAGAAGAAAAAAGAAAAGAAAAGCATAAAGATAATTATAATGCAAAGATACACATTTTCAAAGAAATGCATTAAGAAAGCATCTGAATTTTGATCACATGTTCCTGGGGATGCTACCAAGGTCATAACTATGAAAACTGGTCATAAGGCACTTTTTTCAGTGCTGTTGTACTTTTGAACAGTCACTAAATGAATTGTTGTAAGTTTGGGAACTACCTGTAAATGGAAGGAAAAGATTGTGCTGATGCTTGATTTGACATACCAAGGAAGAATTTCCTATCAACTCTTAAGGATATCTAAGGAAAAGAGATTTCTTTGGGAGAACAAAAAGTTGAACCATTGAAAACAAAGAAAAAAAAAATAAAGAGTTCTTTGGAAAAAAAAACTCACAAGCATTAGGAATGGGATTTAACAGCTCCTTGATAAGCCTATCTTGTTGAACTTACTATAATTGTCATAGTGTGGTTCAATATCAGAGCGGTATTTCCAGACAGTTAATATAGATAAACTGAAACCATCACCTCTTTACTAGAACTCTAGCTTCGACTTTACTGCATAACATGTTCATCTCTCTTCTTTTTTATAAGTCAGTGGAGCCCCCAGCAGCCAGATTTCTACTCCTAAATCAACAAAATCATCTGGTTCCTCACCAACAAGTCCTGGAAGTTTTCGGGGACTCAAGGTATATTTTATGTAATTTCATCTATTTCATAAAAATATTAGGTGGCATTGATGATATTTATTTACATCTAGGATACTGATACCATAATCAGAAATTATTAGATTTAAATTTATTTTTAAGTTTTAGATTTAAAACCCAGATTCCAATTGAGTATTAATCCCATACAGTAAGAGTAGTTCAATAGCTGGCATAGCAGATTGATTTCATTGGCTATAACCAAATTAGACTAACATCCAACCTTCATTTGGATTAGACGTAAAGAGTCTTTCCAAGATTATGATTCTATTAGTTTTTTCTGGTTCTGGTTCTTTTCTGTTAAAATCATCTTGTAAAAATATAGCTTATTGTTTGGGTCCAGAAATACTCAAAATGGACCCATTGCAATAAGTGAAATTTAGATTAGTTAATTAGTTTTTTAAGTCCCATTGATTTTCAGGGTTACCTGTTCAAGAAGCCTAAAGGATTTAGTATGTTTATTGATAAAAAGTATATGATAATGCTTTAAGAAAAAATGGGATTGCCACCTACAGTCAATAGTATGTACGTAGCAAATTTATCTGATCCTAAGAAACTAAGTTAGACTCATGTATTAACAAAGACTATTAGAGAATGCCAATAAAATCTTATTTGACATTTGATGGATGACTGAAACTGTAGTTCAGAAATATTAAATAACAGTTATTAAATATTTAATACATATTAAATATTTCAATTTGTTTTTGCAGTATGATTTTGATGTATGTTATCACCATAGCATTAGTTATTTTATCTACTGACAGATTCTCCCTGCTTGTGAATCTTCTTCTAATGTAAATGGTGTGCCTGAAATATCTCCTTCCCTGAGTCCTGAAGGTAAGAATCCAATCAGGCATGTTAGTGGTAATTTCAAGTCATTTTTAAGACAAGTATCCATGTAAGTGATGTTATAATCTAGAAATATTAAATGCTGTTGTCTAACTTTAATTAAATGTAATTATAATCTGATGTATATATAAATTAAAGATGACTGGCATCAGCAGTGATTTATAATTAGAGTCCTCCTGTTGTAGATAACCTGTTTTTACTCACTAATGTTGAGGTGTTACCTAATGGCATGGGATTGGGCTATCTGAGAACTGCCTCTCCCTGATTACATTAGCCCTGCCCATTAAATCTGGCAAAGAAGTTATGCAGTGGATCTAGCTATGGATCTACATGTCACGGGTCAAGGTTGACTCAGCCTTCCATCCTTCTGAATTGGTAAAATGAGGATCCAGATTGTTGGGGGTAATATGCTGACTCTGCAAACTGCTTAGAAGGGACTGTAAAACACTTTGGAGTGTGGTATATAAGTCTAACTGCTATTGCTATTTGGTGGGTTCCTGATTAGGTGACTTCTCTACTGTGGTACCTAACTTATGGAACATTCTTTACCCCAAATTAGATTACCTCTAATCTTTAGATATTCTGGAAGGCCCACAGGACCCAGTTATGTTAGCAGGCCTGGTGGTCTCAGGGAACCAGAGAGATGCCTCGATGAGTACATTGCTAAGGTGTCTTTTCTGTGCCTAAGTTTTGTGTATTTATAGGATTTATAAGATTGAGCTTTTTAATGTGATTTTTATTTTTCTATATTTCTTCTCTTTCTGCTTGTTGTATGCTGCTTCAACCTTACTTTGAGGTGGTTGACTATACAAATCTGATTAATAAATAAATACATTACCTTATACCCGTGCACACACACACATACATTCTTTCTTACATGCACAGACTATAAAAAGAATAAATATGGTAAATGGGTGGTCAAAGAAAAAGTTATTTGGAGGGTAAAACTATGTCCTGTAACCATATATAAACTTTTGCATAAGACATTTATTTATATACTTTATTAAGTGTATAAAAATCCCTTTTAATAACCCTGTAGTCCCTTTAAAGTAAATAAATGTTCATATAAATATTAACATGATTCCTTAATTGTTCTATTCAATAACATACAACATGTAGGTATAATATTAACATTCAGCAAAGTTTAGGCAAAGACTGAATTGGGATATATTTCCACTTTTATAAAATAAAAAATCTACATGTTCTTTTATTAGCAAACATTTAAATTTATTTTGATTTTTCTTTGTATTGCATTACAACATCCCTTTCCATCCCACGGGGTGTTCAGATATACTGTATTTTTATCCCTAACACTTTGGAAGGGCTTTGAATTAACGAAGACTACAAGAGAATCACAGCATGCAAATTAAATCTGTGTTGTGTGAGTGTGTGTGTGTGTGCGCATGCGCATGTGTGTTTTTGAGTCAGTGTTGATTCCTGGCGACTGCCTAGACAAGTCCCTGCAGTCCTCTTGGCAAGATTTCAGAAGTAGGTATCCTTGTCTTCTTCCTAGGACTGAGAGAGTGATCTAGCTTGCCCAAGATCTAGCTTGCTTCAAGTCTGAGACAGAACTAGAATGTGCTCTCCTGGTTTTTAGCCTGATGCCTTAACCCCTGCACCAACCTGACTCTATTTGGAATATTTTAGAAAATAAAATTGAGCAATGCAACTTAGTTTGAATTTATTTAAGAAAATTGTGCTCTAAAAGTCACTTAATTCTCTTCATTTGTTGCAATGAAACACTTCCTATAGTCTTCAGGCTTTCTTGGGCTCTGCCGTTTGCAAAGCCAACAGTTTCAAAGAATGTACTCTTGGCTTTAGGAAGTGGTGGAGAACACTCCAGCTTCAGTGAAAAGATTGGTAATATCCTAAAATACAAAAGAGAGTGCAGCCAAGAGCAATTTCTCTAAATATGAGCTGGAAGGCATAGTTCTTTAAAATTCTCTGGCTTTTGTGATGTGGGACTATCCTCATATATTTCTCCAGTTTCATAGACTTCAAGATTTTAGCAAGTCATTCTGCAAAGTACTAAGATAACATTTCTTTAGCAAGAATGGAAGTAACTTCGGTGCAGCTGCTTCAAATGTGCAGAAGCCTCTTGTGGCCTTTGCAAATATGAAGAGGCTGTAAATCCGAGCAAAGCAAAGCAACACAATGGCTTTCAATTTTAGAACATCTTTGATCAAAGAAAATATATTAACTAAGTTTAATGCTGCCTGGAAACCACTCATCAACTTTTTGAATGAAATAGAAAAGAATTAATTTATGATAGATTTGATTTATTAGGAAAAAAATAGAATATAAAAAAATATAGAGTAAGAGGTTAATCTACATTTAAAAATTATAACTGCTGCAAAAGAAAATCAGAAATTACTCCTTTATATTTTCATTATTTCCTTTTTTTTTACTTTTGGCTTTATCTTTCTTATCTTTATTTCTTCTTTTTCTCCTATTACTTCTTGTTTTTACATGTCTTATTTAAAATGTTGATAAAGTTATTGGGAAAAAACTGGAGAGACCCCATTGTTTTGGTACATTGTTTCATTCAAACCTACCATCATTTTCTATAAAAGAGTTACACAGCCTTTGAG
The DNA here is from genome assembly GCA_023653725.1 of Bungarus multicinctus. Classification (NCBI taxonomy): domain Eukaryota; kingdom Metazoa; phylum Chordata; class Lepidosauria; order Squamata; family Elapidae; genus Bungarus; species Bungarus multicinctus. The sequence goes on along the minus strand of CM042849.1, from coordinate 29,612,158 downwards.
AAAATGCAGCATAGAAACATATTTTAAGAGATTCCCTTCTGAAATTGCAATAATATCAGCTTGGATGACCCTTATTTAAACTTTTTCTTCCATTTTGGATTCATTTTATTTGGATTTGTTTATGTATATTTTATAGTATTTGTTTGTATTTTCTCTAACATTTACCTGTTTGTATCTTGAAGGTATAAATGGAAACAAATACTCTGAGACATCTACCATTCTTGAAAAGTACAAAGTGGGAAAGGTGATTGGTGATGGTAATTTTGCAGTGGTAAAGGAATGCATAGAACGGTGAGCGAGGATATTCCTTAGATATGTCCCATTATTTAATTGCAACTTTAGAATGAACAGTGAGAATATATAGGCAAATTATTATGATTTCAAGAAGAACTTTAAGGGCTCTTCCTCCTTTCTGGCACTTGATAGAAAACTTGAAATCTCCACTCTAATATTCTCATAACTATTATTTGGCATGTGATGATAACTATCAAAATTATCTTTTTATCTTTGTGGGTGAAACATAATGCCATTTATGATAATGGATTATATATACTAATGCAGTGATTAATAGGAAACTTTGAAAGGGTTTTATTAGCACTAGAAACTTTAGGTTTTCAGTATTATTAGTTAAACTATACAATTTATTCTCTTGATATTCTATGCAGTTCTGTGTTTCTAGCTGTTTCACTTTTTTGTTGTTCAATCTCATTGTTAGAAAGGTTGGTAAAAATATTGCTTGAATAGAGTCACTTGATTGAAATGGTAGGCTATGAAAATTGAATCAATCAATCATCTAAGGGAGATATGGTAAGAGCAATGGGAATGTTCAGTAGCTTTATTAGCAAAGATAGGAAACACCATTTTCCTTTTGTATAGTTATTGTCAAGTATTTCTTTGATAGTGAATTCCACAAGAGATTGGGGAAACTAGAGATTTTAGTGGAAACTATAAAGGTAAACTTGTTTAAAAACAAGGCTCAAATCAAGGAAATCCTCACTGGCACTAGCACAACATCTGCTCAACAATTTTAACATTGATTCCCAATGGAAGACCAAATGGATTGCTGAATGTCAGACATAGGAAGACACATAAATGAACCTAGGTATCAGGTTCTGAACTACCATGCCAGCCATAGACAATCCTGAACAGGATTTGTACATGCATGGCATCTGCTGGGACTCACTGTATAAATGGGGCATAGTATCATCCTCCCCTCAGTGTCACTGTGGGATCCCCACAGATATGTGAAGTATCTGATTATACAGCTTTTTCAAATTGAGTGTGAAGTGTCTGTGTTTTTCCATTTATAAGGGCTTTTTAACATTAATATTTTATTGTGTTTTTAAAATCTGGATGAAATGTTAATATATATTGCAAGTCCATATATGATATGACATACGCTAAGTAAATTTAAAAACAAAAGGGAAGGATGAAAATTATCTTTTAAAATGATGTGTCCAATATACATATTACTGGTAATAACTGGAAAAATAATAAGTTGGAAGCATAGACAACAACAATAGACTTGGGGTTGAAAAGTTTTTAGTTGCTATAATTGGTTATAGTGGGAGCCTATTTTTTTTATAGTGGGAACTTATTTGTATTTCTTGAGGAGCATAGCTCTTTTTCTAAACTGCTTCTAATTTTTTGGTAAGAAATAAATTATTAGCTAGAACAGTGGTCACCAACCAGTGGGCCGGGTACCATTGATGGTCTGTGAGAAAATTTTGGTGGTCCGCAGAGAAATGTTCCCCCTCCAGAGCACTCCGCCCAAAGCAATTACTCCAGGCTGCACAGGAGCCCAAGCCTGCGCCTCCCACATGGCATGCCCACCTGCTGGCCTCCATCCTTTGGTCAAGTGCAAACCTTTCCTTGAGTAGAGCCATACAAGCTGGAACTGGAAGGTAAGACCAATGGCAGGGGACAGAAATCTGCCCGGGGTAGCTTACTGACATTGGTGGGAAAGTCGGTCCCATATTCCAGAGCTGCTGTAGTCACAGAACTAGTCCTTTGGTCATCAAGGAGCAGCTGCTCCTCTACCCGGGTGCACCGGCCTGCCATGGACTGGAGTAGCTGCTCCGGAATGACCAAAGGGCCAATCCTGTGACTACAATAGCTCTGGAATATGGGACCGACTTTCCCACCAATGTCAGCAAGCCACTGTCAGTCAAAATTCAGATTAGTGGTCCGTGGGATTTAAAATTATGAGCTTGGTGGTCCCTGAGGTCCAAAAGGTTGGTGACCCCTGAGCTAGAACACATCTCTAATTTTGTAGTTATGGCAATTATTTGTATATTTATTTTTATTTAGATGAAAGTTGCAGATATCATGGGGTAGAAAAGTTGCAGGTATCATATTTGAAAAACCGTCATTATGCCAAGTACTTATCCTTGTATTCTTGATAACAGAAATGAAAAAAGACTTAGGGAAAGTACAGATTTCTATACTTTCTGATAAAAATTATTTTTATATGACATTATACCGGGAGCTAACAAAATGGGTTCACTATATGTTGTTCTTCTAGACTACTACAGTTTAAAACAGAATCAACTATAACTACCCTTGCCTATGCATATTTGTACAAGTTAGCAATAATATTTGGCTCATCAGTGGGAAAGTCTTGATTTTAAATGGTTATGGCAATATTTCAATATAGTTAAATCAAATGACATCACTTTGCAAAGAGACAAAATTGTTTATCAATGCAAGATACTTTCATGAGAAAAATAAAATTAATGTGCTTCTCTTAGTGCAAGATGTTTGTAGAAAGATTTATCATAGCATCTGAAGAAATGTGCATATATATAGCTCTTAAACAAAAGTTTAAAAAAACAGTGCTATTTGCTCAAATTTCTTCCACTTGTATATCTCTGATACAATCCAGTCTACTTTTTAAAGATATTATTGAGTTGTCTTTTCCCCCTCTTTCATTCTCAGCTGGCTGCAGTTGTAACTATGACAACCTGGCAGACACAGCTGTGCTTTTATAGCAGTGTTATGCTTCTACTGAATCAACCATCTTCAATATTTCTGGTCTTATGCTTGTAGAGCAAGATTTGATAGCCTATATGCCCAAGTAAAAGAATGTTTATTACTATTCTTATTCTTGATGTTTCTTTTTATTAACTGGTCACAATAATCTGCTGTCATAGAAAAGTGTATGATACTTCCATGGATTGTTCCAATATTACAATATTACACAGCAGAAAATAGTTATTTCACAATTTTTTTGGGCTGTCACAAAAGTGGACTTTCAATAATGAAACTGCTGTTTATGTCTTTTCAGGGCGTATAGTTTTTAATAAACCAAGAATGAAAATTTAAAAACTCCTTTTAAAAAATATGCCTTTGTAATTGTTCTTTATAAACTTTGAACAGTAGTCCTCAATTTATAGTTGGTTGCTTAGCAACCATTTTGAGTTAAGACAGATCCCCCTCAAAGGTACTTATGACCATTTTCCAAAGTTATGGCTGCTTGCTGCTTCCTATGGCCATGTGACCATGATTTATTAAATTCTTGCTGAAAACAGATGTTTAGTTTCAGTTTGTGGTAAAAGTGCCCTATAACAAACAATGAGTTCACTTAACAATGGGTTGTTCTGCAGTGTTTGCTGAACAGCTGTAGCATTTACTTTAAAACCAATCATTCACTTAATGAACACTGCAAAACAGGTCATAAAATTGGGTCAGTCACATGACAACCAGTTTTACAGTTTTCATATCTTGCCACTTAATTGGCAGGCTCTGTTATAGTTGAAAGTCTTGGGCTATTTGTAGTCAAAAAGGATAACATTGAGTAATATATAAACTGGACACATTATTTCAATCCATAACATCTATTCCTTCTGTAATGTTTTACTTTCAAATGAAATTACCTTCATAGTTTCCACTGGAAAAGATGGTTAGCAAAATTGTCTGGTGAAATCCTAACTAATACTACATTAAACACTTCTTAAATCTGTAGCTTCAACATAGATTTAAATTATGATTCATTGCACAGTATTGTATTTATAATTAAGACAACTGACTTCTCAAAATAGAAGTTCTCTGAATTGTCTAATTTAATAGACACTGGTAGAATGGCGAAGAAATAGTTCTAATATGATTTGTCCTTGAAGAATATAAATGTGGAATGAGTAGCTGATATAATGAATTTCAAAGAAAATATTCATCTTATTCTTTATTCCCTGATAAATCTGTAAATATTGTTATACAACTATAGGGCTGTATGTTTATTAAAATAGGATGAAAAATATGGAGTACCTGACCATAAATCTGTACACAACATGAAGTTTTATATCTCAGTAAATTAAATGATAACAGAAAGGCTGGTTTTTGTAGTCAAGGCAACAGCAGGCATGAGTTGCTGGGAGAAAAAAGCAGAAGCCGTTCTATCTTCATTTTGTAATCTGTTCCCTTTTGAACGAAGATATTTTCACAGTGTATACTCAAACAAAAGAATTATTTAAGCACTCTTCTCTCCTCCTTTTGTCCTGTTCTTTGTAGATCCACAAGAAAGGAATTTGCCCTGAAGATTATTGACAAAGGAAAATGTTGTGGAAAGGTAAAGAAGAAATACTGAATATCTATATCATAATACCAGAATATTAAATTATTTTAAGTCTTCACTTACCACTACTGTTGGAAAATATTTTTTTCTTGGAACAGTATTTACACCTTCTGACTAAAATGTTCTTTATATAAAGCTATAACAGTGCATGTATATTCAAAAAGCTATCCTTAGAGAAATTTCATAAAGATAGTCCAGGTTGTAAATTATTGAACTGGATATTGAACAAATAAAAACATTAGTAATATTAAGCCATTCTCCTAAATCTTTAATTGTATATAAAAAAGTTAAGGTAGTTATAGATAGATAGATAGATAGATAGATAGATAGATAGATAGATAGATAGATAGATAGATAGATAGATAGATAGATAGATAGATAGATAGATAGATAGATAGATATAATCCTAGTACCAGAACAATTAAGAGACTCAGTTGAATGTATAGAATAGGCTATAGGGGAAGGAAACTTTAGAATAAACAAATATGTAGACTGAGTTTCTAACTGTTATAACTGTAGAAATTGCAGAAAGTATCCAGTTTCAGAATACAATAAGAGTAACATATGATTGTATTTTGTGTGAGTAGGAAGTGACAGATTAGTGCTTTACTAGATATTTTTTAAACAATAGAGAAAAGTACATGCTTCAAATATTGTTTTTGCTAGAGAGGTTTTTGATGGCTGTGACTGCCTCCAGTTCTTGTTTTTGTATCAGCCTATAGATTTGTGAGCTGGATGATTACTTGGACTTACGATAACTAAGTTTGTGAAATTCTGTACAAGTTTTACTAGATATTGTAGTGGGATCATCTTTGGTTTACTGTCCCGAAAGGGTTTGGTTTACTGCAACAAAAGAACAATGGGTTCTCCCAATGTCTTACCAGCCAATTCAAAGAAGGATATTCAGCAACTGCTTAAATAGCTTTATGTATGTTCTGCCCACAAAAATGTCTCCCTCTTCACTTGTAGAAAAATTCCATAGAAAGATTATTATCAAAACTCGTATTCCTTTCAGTATAATGAAAGAGTACAAATGAACCCCAGTTCTATACAAAAATGATGCACTTACTATATATCACATGTTATATTTTATTTCTGTTATTTCTTCTGATATACTAATTGTTGTGACTTGAGTTATTTCAATCTAGCCTTTATTCCAACTTTAGTGTGAGTTCCACCCTTTCCCCATTAGGCCATTTTCTGAGTTCCAACCTTATTGTCATTCATATATTGCATTTTTTCCCATTCAGCACATATTTCTTTGGAGCAGACATAGGTTTGTTCCAGAAAGACTGTTGATGTTCTCATATAATGGTTAACAAAGGTGCGACTTGTTAAAGCAATGTGTGATGTACCACTTATTCACAGAATATTCACACTTAGCACATGGGTTTCTAGTAACTAAAGTATTAGGGTAACTCTTAATGAAATGCTCAGGTTTGAACGTAAATCAACTTCTTATCTTTATGGTGAATACAAAAATAGCATTGGACTTTTCAAATACTATTATTGCTCCTTGCTCATAAACTATTCACGTGTACTTCCCACAGTCTTCTTCACAAATGCATGAAGTGCATGAAAACAGAATGCTTGTACTGTGCTGAGGATCACAATTCAGATACTTTAAATAAACAGCTATGGAAATGCACCTAGTTGGCTACTTGCAATTGAAAACACTAAGTATATTACTGATCAGTTATTACTTTTCATACTAAATTAACTTTAATTAGTACATTTTGGAACTATTATTTAGTAAAGGGTTTTCCGATTCCAATTTATTGTTTTATAAACAGACAGCCACATTATCAAGTATTGAGATGAACACTGGAAAGCTCACTCTATGTTGTTGCTTCTCACTTAATTCTTCAAATTATATTAATTTTAGTATTAGTTTAAAAAAGATGCTTTCCTCCTCTTCTTTTCCAATAATACATAGGAACATTTGATTGAAAATGAAGTGTCAATTCTACGCCGAGTGAAACATCCCAATATTATTATGCTAGTAGAGGAAATGGATACTGCGACTGAGCTATATTTGGTGATGGAATTGGTCAAGGTGAGGTTTTAGGTTTATTTTTTATCATTATTGCATAATACATTGTTGAGCTTTTCAGAGGTCTAAAAATATTCCAAATTGTTATTGAACCAGAAATTTATGTAGTCCTATACGAATATACCATGAATTTTCTGTTTTACACTCCATGATAGTTCATAGCTGGAGACCGAATATTATGCAAAACCAAAATTGCTTCTAAAATCAGACATATGTGACTGTACAATATTTTGCTTTTACACAGTAACTTCTTGATGTTCTATCCAAGTATACAAAATATTGCAGGAATAAATTCTGATTAGAAAACAAATATCAGGCTCAACATGAAACCTCATAGCTTTTTTTTGAATTTTTGTATTTTAATATTGTTGCCATATTTCTTGATATGTGTAGCAGAAATTGTTGCCTTATATTCTAAAAATCTCATTTTGTCCATATATTTTCATATATGAAAATAGATAGTTCTCAAGTAATCATTCTATACTTAAGAATTCTTGTTTTCTGCTTATATATGATGAGAAATTCTGGGAATTCCATATACTATAGAGTGGTAAAAGTAACTGTAAATCTAACTTTTTAACTTTTAAAACTATTTTATAGCCAATTCATTTTTGATATTAATCTGTATACTTGACAGGCCTATATTTGCTTCATTTTTACAAGTTTAGTAGTTTCTTTAATGTGCTAGACCAAGGGTCTTCAAATTTGGCAAGTTTAAGACTTGTAGACTTCAACTCCCAGAATTCCTGAACTAACATGACTGGAGGAGGAATTCTGGGAGTTGAAGTCCACAAGTCTTAAAGCTGTCAAGTTTGAAGACCCCTGTTCTAGACATTAAAGAAACTACTAAAGTTGTAAAACTGAAGCAAATATAGGCCTGTTCACTATATAGATTAACATCGGAACATAAAGTATTATTATAATAACATAAGTTCCACCATCTTATCCACCGCACTGATCAGAGCATAATCAATTGAACAACATTGCCATCAACTCGCAACCATCACTCTAATTAATTAACCATCGCTCAGTTATTCTTTGAGGACCTCTAAACTCCCCCAACCAGAAGCAAGCATGGATCAAATTGCCAGTTCCCTCTCTGGAAGACAGGTGGGGCTGTACAAAGGTCCAGTCTCTCAGAGGCAGAACTAAGATTACTAACATGCCTGCCCACCTCCTTGGAATCCATTGCCTCAGCTCATGTACTGGTAACTCCACAAGATGTAACCTATGTGCCATCTGAAACCGTTCTGTCCATTCAGGTTCTGTTTGGAGTGAAAGGGAGTAATAAATAATAACCAGCTATGCGAACTAATCTCAGTCATTTCTATGGGACTAAGATACATCTAAAGCTTTTTATTGTTATTCTTATTTTGTCTGCATCATTCCACATGGAACTGTCTATATAAATATGATTATCTTTCTAAAGAAACTCTTAATGTAACTATAACTCTTAAATTAAGCTAAGTCACTGATCTAAAAATAATATAGTTTCACTTTTTTCTCATTTCCTTTCAACAATGACATAACTTATAGTTTTGTTTGTAAATTCTTTGATTTTTCATCTGCATTTTTATTTACAGGGAGGAGATCTTTTTGATGCTATTACATCTTCAACGAAGTACACAGAGCGTGATGGAAGTGCAATGGTCTACAATCTAGCTAGTGCACTGAAATATCTTCATGGTCTCAGTATTGTTCACAGAGACATCAAACCTGAGAATCTTCTGGTATATTTCTTGTTTTCTGTATATTATTTTAAGAATGCATGCAAACAGCAGTTTCTTTACAGAGTTAGTCATTCTCACAGAACATCTTATATCAGTGAAAATATTAATCCTGCTGTTAGCAATAGAAATCATAATAGAAGCTTTAGATGCATAGAAAGTTATGCCAACTCAAAAAAAATTCATGTTTTAGCAAATTACTAATTTAAAATAACATCTAAGTTCTTGTGACTTTAGAAATATTATAAGACAATGATGACATATTTGGCACTGTATGCACTTTACATTTTACTGTACATTGGCCATAGGTCTATACCTATTTGAGAACACAAGGACTTTGATAAAAAAAAATTTTACAGCATCACTTGTTTTAACTCACTCTTTACTCAAGTTTTGGAGGAATACATCTGGTATTGGCCTTTTAAAATGGACTCCTATCATCATTTTATGCATTATGTTGCTTTTTTGATATTTAGAAAGGCACCCAATGATAGTAAGTAGCACAATGAATTAGAGCGTTTGGTCTAGTGATTAAGACCCCAAGGTAGAAAACAGGAAACTGTGAGTTCAGATTCTGCCTTAGTCATGAAAGCGAGCTGGGTGAAGTTGGGCCACTCACTCTCTCTCACACTACCCTACACTGCAGGGTGACTGTTGTGGAAAAAAACCCCTCCTATTGGGGATAAGTTCACCATCTTGAGTTATTTGCTAAAATAATAAAGGCAGGACATAAATAAAAGCAACACAATGCTTTCCTCCTTAAAAATTTTGAATTTTTGAAGAAATGTATGTGCTCCATATGAAAAAGGAACGTCTGATGAATTTTCCTTGTCCATCAGTGTTAGCCAAAAATAGTGGATTTTTGATTTTGTAAGCCTTGATTTTGTAAACCCTGCCGCCTGCAACGGGCCAAAAATGGGGTGCGCGGAAGCCGAAAGTGGGGCGTGGGGAGGCAGCAATAGGCAATGGCAATCCCTGCAGCCTGAAACAGCTGATGGTTGGGAGGCCGATCCAACCAAAACTCAGCTGCTTGTGCTAAATCAGGCTGTGCTGAAGATGACCAGGCTGTTTGCTGTTTGCTGCAAGGAGATAAATTGCTGGGAGGGCAGATTTTTTTTCCCCCGCTAGGTGCGTCTGATACTTCGGAGCGTCTTATACTCCGAAAAATATGGTATGTTTTGATTTAACTGAAATATTAGATCAGAAAAGGGCAGGTTTTTATTTTTGTATCATGATTTAACCCCTTAGTTTTTACTATTATATATTATTATAAAGCTCATTTTAGTACAGGATAAAACCTGAATATATTTATTAATCTAAATGTAAAATGAAGTTTATCAAGATATTAATGAATCTGCTATACTACATAAAGTCTTGATACAATTTATATTCCATTGTGTAGTTTTCATATAAATTTAGGTTTCATAGAGATTTTAGTGTTAATGAAATGTTTATTGTTTTACATTATTTTATGCTAGTCAATAACCATGATAAAGATTTTCATTTGATTTGATCCTATTTAATTCTTTTTTGGTGGCGGGGGGGGGGGTTTGGTCCGTCTGTGTGTGTGCAGGCCAGGTGTGTGTTGTTTTACAAGAGCTAAAAGCAGCTATGTGCTGCCATCTGCTGGATTTATAGAATTGCTACATTTCAATTAATATGTGGAAACATTTTATGGATTGATAGGCATGATGGATAACAAAGCAAAAGGATGATTCAACAAATCAATATTTATTATGGTTTATATACAATTAATCTTATAAAAGCAAAAACTGAAAAAAGGGTTTGCCTACAAAGCTATCGATCATTGATCTTTTTCCTTAATTTATATTGGAAAAAGTAATATAGTAAAAATTATATTGGAAAAAGTGTATGTGTGTGTGTCTGTGTATTTAAGACTCAGGTATTGCTTTGAGGCTAATATTCAGAAACAAGGGAGAAGCATTCCTTAAGTCCTGGTAAAGTAAATAACTTTAGAAAGAAATCCACCTCTTCTTCCTTGATTTAGTTGATATAAGTGAGATAAAATATAATTAGAATTTCTGTGACCTTAGCCTGTCTAAATAAAGTATAATTCTAGTTTGTCTTTGGAGTCAATTTCCTGATCTGGTCTCCCTCAGAGGGCTGATAAACCAGTCAGTTTTGTAAACAATATTGTTTAATCAATATTCGTTGTTTTGAAACCAGCAATACATAAGTTTGGATATAATTTGCATATTCAATCTGTGTGGCTAAATCTAGTTCAGTCATAAAAACATACAACCTTTTCTCTAGGCAGCATTTTGGGAAAAATTCTACATATTTTGGATTTTCTGCAATGTAATTTGACTTATTTTTATGTGTTAATCTCCAGCTAAGATGAGGGGAGGTGTGAAGAGGGGCCTGAGCTTAGAATCCTTGCACCACAAAGTATAGATATTACTCTCCCAGAATCTCATAAGGCTCTGTTCACAAGACAATGAAATCAGTCTGGCAAGATTTCTATAAATAGACTGCAATAAATAAAGAAGTAACTTTGATCAGCTCATAGTGTCATTCGAATTCCTTGTGCCACAAATATTGCACTAAACTGTTGTGTTATCACAGTTATAAATCTTAGGTATTGCTGTGTTTTAGCTCAACTACTTAAACTAGTGTAATGAATAGAATGTATGCTGCCTAAGAAGAGATTGAACAACTATTTGTCCGCCTATTTCTAAATAGTTCTAGTTTAATATATGCTTAGTATCCTAGTTTACTAAATATTGTTCCTATCAAAATATGCAATATAATTCATGATCTTTTTTCTCTCTCAGGTCTGTGAATATCCAGATGGGACAAAATCTTTGAAGCTAGGAGACTTTGGATTAGCCACTGTAGTTGAAGGACCTCTTTATACAGTCTGTGGCACACCAACCTACGTGGCTCCAGAAATCATTGCAGAAACAGGGTAAAAATTCATTTTAAAATAGAATTTTGGTGTTCTTAGTCTACAAATAATATTAACATTATATTAAAAAAAAACTAAATGTGATCTGTTCCCTGCTATCTGAACAGGTATTAATATTTTTAATTTATTCTAAAAACTTGTCTAAAAGCCTGTTGCACACTGCAGCTTATCAAATTTTGTAAATCAGAGGTTTGTTAGGTATAATTTTAAATTTGCAACTTATTTATTGAAGAAAACTTTTTCAGTTTCTGAGTAGAAAGATACAAGTAAGGTTAAGTACAAAATATATAAATTATATATAGCATGGGACAAATATTAAAAATAATAAACCTTGTTTCAATATTAAATATTTATTTTAGTAAAGGCAAGTATGCTAAAAAGTAAAGTAAAAAGTGATCAGTTGAAACCCTGATTATAAGATTTAAACTTTAATTTAATTCAAGACTATTTCCTTGATGTGGTCAAAATACCTAATTGGTTTCAATATTTTCAAATAAGCAACATAGTTCAAAGAACTACAAAAACAAAGTGGAATATTTAGAGATTTCATTGAATTTGAAAAGCTTAAAACACAAAACTCGAAATATCTATTAGGACACACACACACGCGCGCGCACACACACACACACACGCACACACACACAAACATACATATATATTGCAATCGAAACTGAATGAGTAAAACTGCATAATTAAATGGATACAAAATGTAAACAGGATATGCAGCAATAGGAATATCAATGGAAGGAAAGCGTTTCATGTTCTGGGAATATTAGGGAAAATGTGTGTGTGTCTCCAATATATATATATATATATATTGGATTGAAAATTGCATCCAATTGCTTATTAGGTTGTCAAATTAAGTTTTGAATTATGCACCAATATTAAAAGCGATGATATCTTTAAAATGCTGTTACTATGTGTACTGTGTAATATATTTAAATCCCAACTTTCCCAAACTTTTTTTTTTGTAGTTATGGCTTAAAAGTGGACATTTGGGCTGCAGGTGTCATTACATACATACTTTTATGTGGGTTTCCACCTTTTCGTAGGTAAGTTGAATCAGTAAGGCATGAAAAGTGTTGCATTTGCCTTTTAGCCACTGGGCTCTGATTTTTCACTGGTAAATGTTTTATTTAAGGCGATGTCCTAACACTCACCTGGTTTTCTAAATCTGGGCTAACTGGTGATTTTAGTTTATCTCCTATAATGAAAAGGTGACGTTGGTAAAAGAAGGAATATGTAAAATTATATTTTAAGCAGACTTGGTTTTCCCATAGATAGGTGCAACTTATATTCAATAGATAGTTTTAATTTTGAAGTTGTCATAAATATACATGCTTAATTTTTTATATTTTGCTATTTTACATACTTGTTATTGTATCAGAAATTCGATACTCCACTGAGAAATATCTTTAGGCAATAGTAGAGATATTATTAAAGCCTTCCTTAAGCAAATAATTTACAAAGAAAAGAATAGTGATTGTATTTATTCTCAAACTAAATTCAGCTTGTATAAATACTGAAATTAGAACATAGTATTGCATGTCAAATTAATCTTGTAATTTAGCTTTTATAATGAACAATATAATGATCGCCATAGTAATTTTTTTCCGCAGTGAGAACAACATTCAAGAGGATCTGTTTGATCAGATCTTAATTGGAAAGCTAGAATTTCCTTCTCCATATTGGGATAACATCACCGACTCTGCTAAGGTACCAAGATGCATTGAAAGTGTGAGAGTTAAAAGTTTAAAAACATTTCTGAGAAAGCCAAATTTGCCTATCCCTACCATCATTAAAATCCTTTCCTTACTTGGGTTCTGTAAAACTCAAGCCTTTGTGTACAAACATACAGTCTAACCATATAATTACCGTATATGTTGTCCTGATTTGTTGTTCTGAGTGATCTACAGAGTATAAGAGCTGTGGTGGTGCAGTGGTTAGACTGCAGTACTTGCAGGCTACTTCAGTTGCCTATAATTTGGCAGTTCAAATCTCATCAGGCTCAAGGTTGACTCAGCCTTCCATCCTTCCAAGGTGGGTAAAATGAGGACCCAAATATGCTGACACTGTAAAACTGCTTAGAGAGGGCTGTAAAGCACTGTAAAGCAGTATATAAGTCTAAGTGCTATTGCTATATTGTCTTAATTCATCACATTGGAGATGTTTTTAACATTATTTATTTATTAATTAATTCTTTTGTTTGATTTATATTGCTACACTTTGTGCAGACATAACTTTGGGAAACATGGCTTAAAGGATGAAAACCACAACATTCAACCCGTGGACCAGGGATAAAACAAAAACCACACTTAGAAAAACAATATTCACATTCACAAAAATAAAATACCAACAACTGTGGATCTCATCTCCAGATAGGTACTATCTGTTCCAAGGCCAAAATTGTCCTGTCTTTTAACAAGCATGTACCAAAACTCCAAGTAGGGTCCTTTTGGTGCTGAAGGACGATGCTCAGATGCTGATTGGCTTTGAATATGGCATGTACTATCCAACTCCCAAAATAGAGACATCTCAGTCAAGAGTCAAACAACTACGGTCAGTCACATTAACATAACTACCTTATAGATTAATGAGGAAGCATAATAAAATACATCCAATTTGCTTTTGTTTGCTAGAAGAACTTATTTTCCAAAATTGGTATAATTAACATAAGCTAACATAAAATTATATAAGACATAAAAGGATACAAGAGCCATATATTACATGACCACAAAACGTGATTGTTAGGTCATGCCAATGTAAACTATAAGTGAGAAATGAACTAAGAAAACATAAAATAGCTCACAGTTTCTAACATTCATGTACATTAGTTGCATTTATAAGTACTTTACTGTTCTGGGTAATGCATTAATGTATCACTTTTACAAATAACCTTCATTTTTGTAAGAATGATTTTTTTTTAAAATATTCATATGCAATTGTGTGTTCTTACAATTTATGAAAAAGAATTTGCTTCCTGAAAAAGAATCTATGTTATGAACAATCTAAAAAGTATAAGAATTGTTACTGTTTTCTACCTCTTTGCAAAAAGTTGCAGATATAAATAAATGTGTTTGTATGCGTATGTGTAACCTCTTCCTTATGACTAAAAATTTGAAAAATTCAGTGAGACAGTGAGATGTGGAAGAGAAATACATGAGCCCTGGAAACAATAGCATTGCTTTAATTAAGCATAAATCTGGATTAGTGAAATGACATAGAGTAATTTCATGTGAGACAATGAATATTTATTGTCATGTGGCTTTATACATCCTCCCCAGGAGTCATTTCACAAGTAAATAGCAGCCATGAAAATCTACATACTGAATATGTGTGAATTATTTCAAAATAGCTGAAATCTTCCAAAGTTAATGCTGATGGGTGGAATGATTTTACCCAACTTCAGGGATGTTAGGTTGCAGCCACAAACCAACACAGCCTTTCATCAGCAACTGTGTAGACAACCACTGTTAATGATGGGACAGCTACAGTCTGAGGGAATCGTAATTGCTGAATACCTTTCAAAATAACACACCATGTTGCTTTCTCTGAGTCATTTATCATCCTTGTCAAATCCGAATTTGTTTACAATAGGTATAACTGGCACAGATGCTGGGAAAAGACATTTCTTGACCAAACCCGTCATTGCATTACAGGGCCAATGACAGGTGCAAATCCCATTGTGAGCCTCATTGTTAAAATCAGATTAAGATGGCAACTCTTATTAATTCATCTGACAGTAATACTACTAATCCTACTGGGACAGTCTGCTAGGTATACATCTAAAGGATTATATATATACTAAAGCAAGTGAGCATTGGAATATACTGTAGTAGTTACCTAGGGATGTTTAAAGATTTCTAGTCTTTCAGCACAGTCTTCATGATCAGCATTCTTTAGCTTGTATATTACCACTAGAGAAGAATTAATTGAAGAAATATGCATAGCTTTTCTGAAAATAAAATGAAGGATGAAGTTTTCTGTTTGGAAATCATTACACCGATACATTTTTTTCCTGCTGGATTGATATACAGACACATTTCCATTTATACCAAAGATTAGCCTAAATTTAAGCACCAGTAGATAGATTTTTAAATCTATTACTGATTTATTTAAACATACAATAGCTGAATTTTCTCCCTTTTTCTTTCCTAAAATAAAATGAAGCAGCTGCTCTGAGTTTTTAATGAAACACAACAATAAATGTTCATTTCCTATTTGAAGACTTCTCTATACCTTTACTGAGACATCTGTGATAATTGGTATATCATACCCAATTCCTTTTAAACAGTGCTCATAAGGTTTGGTAGCCTTCATATAAACTTACTAGCATTTGTCACTGTCCTTTTGGAACGGTGGTATCCAGAACTGGAACCATATTTCAAAATAGAATCTGTCCAAGGTAGTATAGAAAAATTCCTTCCTACAATCTGCCATCCTAACACTTTCTATGATAGCACCTGTCTGTTTAGTAGCTGCAGCACATTGGTGGCTCATGTTTAACTGATAGTCAATAAGGGCACCAAATCTTTTTTACATTGGAGAGAGAAAATCATATTTCCTAAGTCCTTGTACCATACCTATTATTTTCCCTGTCCAGAATCAGAACTTTACATTTTAGTTTGTTGCTCAGAACTGTCCAGATGTGCTGTCTCTCCTCTATGGAACTAGCCATATCTTCAACATTCTGCCATCTTTCCATCTTTCTGCCATTGGCAGGCTTAGTCCTGTTAATCCCCTCAGTTCTGTCATCCAAGTTATTGATAAAATATTTGAAAAATACAGAATCCAAAAAGGCGTCCTGTGGTATTTCACTCAATATTTCCATACAAACTGGAGCTAAACCATTAACAAGTAGCCATTCACTGCACTAATGCACCCTGTTGCGAGCTCATATAGGTGTTTTATTACTCCAGATTTTATAATTTCATTGAAGATTTGTTCATGATAAATTGTATTGAAAGTAGTGCTGAAGTCCAGGTACATAATCTGCCTGTCTGACTCTCATTATATCAAACTCTTAATAGAATAAGATAAAGCTAGGCTGGCATGGTTTATTTATGGCAAAGCCATGTTGGCTTCTGTTAACTTGCTTATGCAAATGTTCACAACAAACTTATGCTATTTAATAATCTTTAAAGAATCTTGCCTAATAGGAATGTAAAAGCTGACAACTCAGTAGTTTCCTGGATCCTCCTTTTTCTCCTTTTTACAGTGATATTTGCTCTTTCTCTTTAGAACAGGTTATAGTCTTGCAGTGTATCAGTGATGCCTGTCAGATTGTATTTATGGTCCTAACTTGACTCTCTAGTTTTCCATTATTTCTCATACTCTGCATTGGTGTAGTAACATCTAAGAATTTGTGTGGCATCCCATATCAAAGTTGTGTCTTCGTGCAAAACTCTCTGAGCCTCCCATTTCTCCCTTTGTGTGCTGCTGTATTAGCTCAAGTCCTTGGCAGCATATTCAGCTGTGGGGATTTGCTACTCCTTTACTTTATACAAAATGCATTGTGCTGAATCTTTTCTTCATCTTTTTGTTGTTCCTCAGGAATTAATTAGTCTGATGTTACAAGTAAATGTGGAAGAACGATATACAGCTGCTCAGATATTAAACCATCCTTGGGTATCAGTGAGTAAAATACTTTTATTATATTACCCATTTAAACAAAAATGTAAAAGCTCAACTAATATTAAACACTAATCACTTGAAATAGATTCAATTATGTCTCTACAACATGGGTGTCAAAATTGCCACATCATGTTGCCGTCACATGATGTTTTGCGATGTTTTCCCCACTCATGGAGTTGGGTGGGCGTGACCTGCATGTGATGCATCCAGCCCACTAGTTTGACACCCTGCTCTATAGCAATGTGCACTCGCAATAAAAACTTCCAATGTGAAACTGTTTAAGATCTGGTCAGTTTCAGGCAGCAGTGTAGCCTGCCGGAAGATTCTAACATACTAATTAAGGTCACAGAGCTGAGCTTGTTAACTTGCAGTTAGCTGTTTTTAGGAATCTGCTGTTTTGCAGAAAAAAGAAAACACTTCAGGAAGAGATTGTTTAAGCAATATCTCTGCCCTGTGAGAAGGGGAAAAAAAGGTGAAGCACAGGACACTGTAGGAAAGAACTTTATTTGAATAAGATGGCAGCAACTGGTGATCTTCACTTCATATCTTTCCCTCTCCTTCTTTCTTTGTCTTTCATGTGTTCACCTAGCAACCATTTCACTTAATAACAAAGTCATTGGAGCAGAATGTTCTTAGTTATACTGATTTGGCTATTTTTTAATGGTTCAACAACACCCACCCACCCACATTTAATATATTTGCTCATTATAGAAGAGATAGACTTGTTGGGCGCAATTCTTTAAACAACTGAAAAAGACATTGTTCTTGGAAGTATGAAAGAATTTTAATGACAATATAAACTTTTAGTTCAAAAGAAACTGGTGAGGAGCTCAATGCGGAACATGACTAGATGAAAAGGAAGAAAAAGAGATTCAAATAAGAGTCTCCAAAATGGGCCTATTTTTGTGGTGTGCTGAGGGCCTGTTCATTTATCATGGATCTTCATCTAGATATTTATCATAATTTTTGTATCATTCCAAAGCTTCTTTGTTGAATAACAATGTTCTCCTTTCCTTTAAAAAGGACGATGCCTCTCAAGAAAATAATATGCAAGCTGAAGTAACAGGTAAATTAAAGCAGCACTTTAACAACACACTTCCCAAACAGAATAACCAAAACGCAGGAGTGTCTATTATCATGGTAAGCAAGTGCACCATTTCTACCAATTATTTTATTGATTTGATATTTCCAACTCTTTCTAGAAGAGATACAGTTTTAAAGTTATTTTTCATTACAAAGTAATAGTGCATATTTTATGGCTGTGTCGATGTCTCTTTGTGCAATCGATGCATTTTTAAGAAAATTTAAACATTTGACAAAACTGTTTGAGTTGTGTTTGAGACATTCTGTTTAAAAATTGTGCAATTAAGCCAAAGTAAACAGTGCTACTCAAAGTATATGATTTACCATAATTCAGCCTAATCAGCTGTCCTATAATTCTTACATTTGCACTGGAAAAAAATTTATCTCATGAAATATATCCTATTGGCAATAAAGTTCTTAAAGATGCTATTTATGTTAGCAGTCAGTTTTTATTTGCACTGAATCATTAAAATGCAGCACCAATAGGTATTTCCAGGACTCCTAGACATACTGACCAAATTTAAGTTGAAGAAAACCAGGTTCTGGGGAATGGAGAAAGAATTTTTTTTTAATCACTTCTTGTTTGATTTTTTCTAACATATACCAGCTTTAAAAGTAATGTTTTATTTTAAGATGAAATAAACTGCTATAAGGAGCAAAGAAAAATAATACAAGCTGATTGTTTTGCTTGCATTTTATTTGACAGTTTGACTTGACAGTGTGAGAGACTTCAAAACTCAATGTTTTGTATTTTTGAGACTTTGGATAATCCTGAAGCGAAACCTGGTATAAAATCCATTATTAAATAGAGTTATTTTAAAATGCTAACTCACAACTGCTTGCAAATTTGCACATACTTTAAGCTTGTTTGTAGTCATAAATATAATTCAGCATCTGGCTTCTTTTTGATGTGAAGTTCTGGTTGTTTTGTTTTTTTCCAAATTTCTAGCCTTCTGGCTTTGCTTCTAGGCAATGAAGCACACTTGTAATTGTAACTTCCATTTATCCTTCCTTATCTTCTCCCTGCTGGTAAAGGCTATTGTCCGAGAAACTAAATTATAGATTTTAAATTAAAACTGAGTTCTGAGCCAAAGTTTTTTAAGCAATTTGAGACTTAGAAGAATCTGAATTCAGGTGGCCCTTGACTTACAATCATAATTAAGCCCAGTTGTTCAACTAGTCACCATATGCTGGTGCCCAATATTATGGCCTTTTTTTGTGGTTAAGAGAATGCCATGGTTGTTTAGTGAATCCATTTTCTCCATTAGGCACTTTTGCTGGAAACTGGAAGTAAATTTTAATTAGATAACTATATTGTCACTGCACATTGTACAACGAAATTAAATCCCATCTTCGGTGTACATTAGAACTATAAAAAATAAAACACAAAACACGCATCCTTCGCATTCTATACATTTGAATTGAAAACCCCTCATATTTATATTACTGTATATTGCAGTATACAGTAAAATTCAATATGCTGGTTTGTAGCAAAATGCTGGTTTCTGGCAAAAAACGTTGTAGCCATGTGGTTGAACACCCCAAATGTGATCATGTGACCTGGGGAGGCAACAACTTTGAATCTGGGTCATAAGTAACCCTGGGGAGATCTGCCATAACTTTAAACAGTTGCTAAGTGACAAGTGATAAATCAGAAACTACCTGTAGTTTTAACTGTATAAAGGAACACATTGTCTCTCAGCTTGAGTGACACTCCAAACATAACTAAAAGTGGTTGGGAGTAGAACCCATTTTGGAAGGATTTTGTTCAGGGGGAAATGAATGCCTTAAGGACAGGGGTGGGATTCTACCAGTTCGGACCGTTTCTATAGAACCGGTTGTTATGATTCTGTGCAGTTCAGAGAACTGGCAAATCATGCTCCTGGCTGGCCATGCCCCTCTCCATCCAGTCAGTCCTTACCATGCATCCAAGACATCTTGCACATGCCTGATATTGCTGACTGCATTCTCCCCCGCCCAGTCACTCCTTAAGGTATTTCTTTCTTTTTTTCCTCCCAACGATCAGCTGTTTTGATGATCAGCTGTGTCAGGATCCCCATCGCTGTCTTACTGCTTCATGCAGGAGGCTTCTCTGAGGCCCAGGAGGCAAAAAGGGGCATGGGGGAAGGGTGCTGCACCCCCTCCCACACTCACTTTTTGCTTTCATGGGGCCCAGGGAAGCTTCTTAGGGCCAACCCCCCCCAGGAGGCTTCCCTGAGGCCAAGGAAGCAAAAAGGGGTGAGGGGAGGGTGCTGCATGCCCCCCCTGAGCTCTGTTTTTTGCCTTCCTGAACACCAGGGAAGCCTTCAGGGAACAAAAACACCCCCCCCCCCAGGAAGCTTCCCTGAGGCCCAGGAGGCCAAAAAAACCGGAGGGAGTGCTGCAAAAAAACAAGAAGCACCACCCATCCAGTCACATGGCCATGCCCTAACCACGCCCACAGAACCAGTTGTTAACAAATTTTAATCCCAGCCCTGCTTAAGGATCTACTTAACAACATCAAAACCCCCAGAATTTTACCCTCAGCTGACTGATCATAAAATAAATTGTGGTAGAATGTTTTGGCCCTCAGTCTACTCTTTTAAACCCTGAAATTCAGCCATTTTAAAAAAAAATACAATATTTGGAGAACTAAAAAAACAGATATCAAGATAAGTTGAATAAAGTTGCAGGTTGAATTGTAGGTAAGAAGGATATTTATGTTCATTTTCCACCATGTAATCAGAAGAAGTGGGAAAATTATGAGGTGTCATGTGTGACTTTTCAGATTTATATACAAAAATGCAGATTGTCATGGTATTTTAACTATGTTCTGCTAAGAATTTTAATTTATGGATATGTGTGTAAAAACAACGACATGGTAGAATCCAAGGAATATATCCAAAGGAACAGTTTTATCAATCACAGAAAAAAATTAAAATGAAATTTATTTAGCCTAAGAGTACAGTACATACAATATAATAAAAACAAATTATCTCAATTTATCAAGTGAATATAGCTACATTTACAACCATCCACATGATTGTCTTAAATAAAATTCATTTTCATTTCTGTTTAGCAAAAAATTGTGCTCAAAAACCATTATTTAATAGAAGTAGGAAAAAAACATTTTAGAATGGCTTGCAATTTTCTTCTTTTGATTCTTATAAAGGTCTTATAAGGAAGGTTTCAGTGCTGCTTTTTGAATATTGAAATGATTTATTTACATTTATAAATGTTGCAATGCTATTGGTTCTGCTTCCAGTAAGTCTAGTGTCTGTCCGTTGCTTCCTTCTTTTGCTTCTTCTCCCAATGCCTGCGCTGCTTTCCTCTGAATAGGTCCAAGGCAATGGTATGTACTAATTACAGTGCTTCTTTGCCACAATTTAAAAAAAAATTGAAAGAAAAGGAGAAGTAACCTTGAACAGAAAAGCTTGTCAAGTGATGTGGTGCAATCATGCAACAAGCTTTCATTGCATTGATACAGTTGCACCATTCAACCATTTCGGTATTGCTGCATGATGTTTTCTATTTTTACAGATTTGAAAGCCAAACAAAAACAAAAAACCTTGGGCTTTCCCTCTTTTTTCTTCTTTTTTTTCCTCCTCCTTTTCCTCCTCCTCTCTTCCTCCTCCTCCTCCAAAATAGCACAGGTATAGTTCTGAAATTGCTTGAAAGCTTTTCCTTTGCTAATTTATGATGATCACTTTATATTAGAATGATCATCATATTCTCATGGATTTGCATTTCTGTAATCCTAAAGCAGCCAGCAACTGACCCTAAGCTCAATCTGTCTGGTCAAAACAATGGCTACAATATTCACACCTTTGGTCTGCAATCTTCTCAATCATTGGCCACAATCATCTTTGGTGCCAATTTTAAAGAAAAAAAGTAGTATCTTTAAGTTTAGACATTTTTTATGAGTTAGCTCACAAAATATTTTATTTTTTATATTTTAAAAATCTGGAGATTAGTGAGAATGTTGTGGGTGCTGCATTGCTTAGCTTAATGTATATTATACCTGAGCAGTGTTTGAATTGTTAATATTTTCCACATTGTGGTTCTGGAACCATACAAAAACTGTTATCAGGAAAAATATTCTATATGTAATACATAATTATGACCAGCCAAATGCTCTTTTGTCTTCCTGAAATAAAATCTAAAATCTTACATCTGCCATGAAAGTTATTATTATTAGTGAACCACTCACTATAAAGTAAAATTTCTCCTTTAGTTAATTTTTTGTAAAAGCTTAGTTCAGTTGCCATGTACTAGCTTGAATTATGTCCTTAATTTAAACAAATAAATCCATATTAGGGGTTTATGACTCTCTATATAAAACTAATTACAATTCATTTTAGATTTTTACTTTTCAAAAAAATCAAGCACAATTGAGACACAACTGAGAAACAAAAATCAGAGTAGTAACATTAACAGGCTATATTATTTGAAGGACCTATAATGCATTGATTAAATTTTCTGATGGAAGAATCATAGCTTATCTTTCACTTCTGCATAATAAAGAGAGACATATTTTTCTATATATTCATTTGTGCTTCTTCTAAAAAGCATCCATTACTTCCATACTATTATCTTCCTTTTCATCACTTCCACATTTAACATTTCCCTATTTGAACAAAGATTCTATCAGACAACACAAATTCATAATTTGTTACCATTAATTTATATCTTACAATTGTGTGGCCCATTTTTTTTGTGTCAAATACAATTTACATTGGACTTTAGTATATTGATTTTGGCTCCATACTCCATGTGGCATCACTATGGCTTATGTAACATTTCCAGTAAACCATTCAGGTTCTTAGCCAGCAACACGAGACCATTTTCATAACAGGTGTATGCACATTACATTCCCAACCAACAAATCTCAATATTACCATCATAGTTCTTTCATCAGTGTCTATTTGAGCCCTGGTGACATAGTGGTTAAACGCAGTACTGCAGGCTAACTTTGCCCCAAAGCCTGGAGTTCGATCCTGACAGGCTCAAGGTTGACTTAGCCTTTGGTAAAATTAGGATTGTTGGGAGTAATATGCTGAGACTGTAAACCACTCAGAGAATGTTGTAAAGTACTGTCTAAATTCTATTGCTATTGCTATCTTTTGTCTGCTAAAATACTGAGCCATTTGCTAAGTGTACCATTTATTCTCATCCATGCTTTATTACATCACATCACACGTTCAGCAACCAAACCTCAACAGTACTTGCTTAAAACATTCCACAATCCAAGTCTATTTACTTCTATTGTACAGTTACCTGAAATCAACATTGTACAATATATTCTTACATCTATACATTGATAATGATTTCCCGAAGGACAAAATACTTGGTCTACATGTATTGTGTCTGGTAGAAAGTGGTACTGCAGTCACCCATTGACAAATCACATTTCACCCTTTCAATCAGAATTGCCTCCAAATCTTAAGAAGCACACTGAACGTACCTTGTAGATTTTCCCTTCACTTGTGTTATTGTCCTTGATGCTGTCTGAGCTTGTTTGCTTGTAGACATTTCATTACCAACCATGTAGCTACACCAACCACATTCTTCCAGCCATCTGGCATATGTATGTTAAAGATTCATGCAACCTTTTCTTGAACAGATAAATATTCATATTTTAACATTTATCCAGTCACTGTCCACACCTGCAACCTTACTATTTTTATTCATTTATATAATAATTTCCTTTTCTTGGAAAAAAATTAAAGGTATTTATAGCATACTTCCAAAGGCTTCCTGTTTAATCGTTTTCACTCATTTCCAAAATAGTTTTTCTTTCTTCTGAAATTGTTGTTTTTTATCTATTATTTCTCTTAACCACAATTCTTTATTTTATTTTTTTCTGTATATGCACATTATATGACATATAATCATTATATGACAGTGAAATTTCATTTTTTTCAGCAATTATTCTCTTACATGCATTTGCTTTTTGTCCTTTTGCATCCTCTTGCATGTCATTTTTCCACCAAGTAACTTTTTTCATGTTCCCATTGCCTTACTGTACTTTTAGTGGTAGTCCTAATTATTACACAGTTAAAAGCAATATCCATGTCCCCTGGCCCATGTCAATTCTTGATTCATTCTGTGGAAATTCACATAGCTTGTGAAAATAGCAAATAACGGTTTGTTCCACATCCTGAATTTCTCATCTGTGGTATATCCTTCATTGATTCTCAGTCTTTCCTCATAATCGCATTTATATTCATTCCTTTGCCACATGGAGAGACATACAATTGAATTATGTTTTTGAAACAAAGAGATCATTTAATAAGCATAGACTCCAAGTCTCAATTCTCATTCATTCTTGGATATCTAAATAGCCAAGTCACTTTTTATTTTATATCTGTCTGTTCATGTCACCAGAGGGTTTGTTTTAGTTCCACAAATGCATAACTCACTTTTTTTTTCATTTATTCATTTTATGGATAAATACTCTATTTAACAGTCTTATATTCTAAGTGACAATGTTCTGAACACTTGTCTCTTAGGTTCACCTTGACATATGTCCATGCCTTTTTGGGAGATTCATTGATTCATTCATTCAATTTCTGAAGCTACCCAACTCAATCAAGTGACTCTAGGTGGCTTACAAGTCTAAAATTATAAAACAATTAAAATAATTTTAAAAGCATTTAATAATTTAAAAAAAAACATCCACAATAAATAGAAACAATAGCCATGATGGTTAATTAATTAACTAACACTAAGGCCAAGCAATAGGACCCTTCACACATTCCAAGGCCCAGACCCAGATACACAGCCAAATTTTTAAAGCTTTGTGAAAAGCCAATAGGGTTTGGGCCATTCCAATCTCTGAGAGGAGAATATTCCATAAGAAAGAGGCTGCAGAAGAAATTTAAACTGTCTTCCAGTTTCTGCTAGTCATCATTCTTTGGCTGATGTGAACTGCAGCATGCCAAATCTGGGCATGCAATTCTTGTTACTAATGCTATGCATGTGAGAAACCACTTTCCAAACAATCTACAACCTCACACCCTTGAAAAAGATCTTAGAAGTTACTTTTCCTTTTCTTCAGACTTTGCATGTATCATTTTTAAAAACACTATTATATGTACATATAACACTTATCAGTGATGTGATTTACCTTTTTCTAAAAAATTATATTTTAGAATACAGCTCTAGATAAAGAAAATCAGATATTTTGCAACAAGCGCTGTCAAATCCCAGGTCAAGCTGATGTGAAGTAAATCACCAAGATAAAACCTGCTCCTCAGCCTTCTACAACTGATCACAAGTCGACTTCTCTTGCTGCTTCTCAGCTACTCAGTCTCTTCCTACCTTGAATCAGCAGGTCATGAGCCAGCAGGACTAATTTTAAGAGAAGTTCTAATGAAATCTACAGCTAGGTCAGCTACTGTTCTCTTAAACTTGCTACTTTATTTTTTCATTCTAAAAGGGATGCAGGTTGTATGTACAGTAGATTTTAGTACTCTTAACTATTACATTTGGGAATTCTTATGTTTTTAAATGAATTTGTGTTCAGTATAATTTCAATCATGCAAATGAATTTATCTTCTCATCCTTGGTTATACAAACTTTAAATATTAAGGAGCCTCACCCACAAAGTCTAGCTTTTCTAAAAGAAATGCTAGACAAAAAAAGTAGTGGAACTCATTTCTTTAATTTAAAAATGCAAGTCTAAAATGGTCCTGGAGAGAAGCAAGATTATTCCCAGTGGCAATTTGTACAATATTGAAAGTCAAGTTGTGGAGGTTTGAATAATGATGTGAATGGATAACACACTTATTTTTGACATTAAAACTTTTTGATTAAGTACCATCCAGTTGGTATTGACTAAGTGATCACATAGATAAAAAATATAAATTTAAACCTTGTGGAATTTAATATAGAATAATTCAATCATTGACAATCATTTTGCAACCAACCCCATTTATGAATGAGTGTGTTTTGAAGATTGCAATTAGTAAAGATTTCTCTGCACAGGTTGTTTCCTGCTTCTCTTTTTCTGTCATGAATGACCAGTTATTTTTTTTCTTGGAACAGAAAGCTTGCTGCATGGTGCATTATCAAAAAGACCAGTATATTTATAGCAAGCTAGTGTAATAAATAAATTACTAGTCACCAACACAGAATGCTGCCAGCATTGTATTTTTTTAATACAATCTTAAAGTCATCAAATGTTTGGGGAACTATAATGCTAAATGTGCAGTGAAGGGTAGATGGAGTTGTATATTAATGCTTGTTTCAATATTGTATGTTCTCTGCTTGTTTTCTTCTTTCTTTCTAACAATTTTAAATCATTTTCTATTAGCTCTTTACATTAGAACTAAGAACTGCAATAAACATTTTTCTTCAAAAGAGTAAGTAGTAATTTTTTTGAGAACTTATAAAGCAAATCCAGGATATGTAATTAACTTGATTTCCTTCTATTCTGAATACACATTACGTTCTCAAATTTTATAACATAATTTTATTTAATAGGATCAGGCTTATTTTTTTTTTTATGTTTCAGGTGTATATTATTACAATAGAAAACATTCTACTGAGTATAGCTATACAATTGTTGTGTCATTCAATTATTTTCAGATATTATTTTGTTTTACACTTGACTGTCTTCACTTTAACATTTGCTTATATGTTTAAATCGGAATGCCTGCTGAGAGATTTTATTTATTTTAGGTATGATAACATAGTATAGTCTTAATTTTGCTGTGGCCACTTTTAGTGCAAATTAAAGATATCAATCCCCTTCCCTGATGTAACTCTTGTATTAAAATTGGCCCACGAAATTACCAGAAAGTAGCACACATTAACCAAGTCTAATGTGAAAATAATTGTTAAGCATAATTTTAAAAAAACTGGACATTTCTTTGTGCAGTATTTCAGGTGTTCTTTTTGCTTCTATAAATATTATGCATACTCTTTTAAAACTTTCTATAAAGATTTATGCAGAGCTACACAAAAGTTATTAAAAGAAAAAACCCAAGCAGTATATATTTCAAATATTTCGGATCCAAATATTTAAATATTACATTTTAAAAGAAACAATTTTTGCATCTCCATGACTCTCATATGAAGTTCCCCTCTTAGCTTCCAAGTATTAGTCATATGGTTTCTTCCATTAAGTACATATAAGTATTTTAAGATGTATAAGTATCCTGTTTTGCTGATGCTATATTTCAGCAAGTATAATGGATCCTAAATTACTTTCCCCAAATTATGCTTTCTGAAATTTCCATGTTATCCCCTTCCTTTTCTCTCCTCCTCCTCCCTTCTTATTTTACCCAGTTAAGATTATTTATTCAGATCAGTATTGATTCTGCCTATAATACTGGCTCTTGTTCCTACGTGTAATTAAAAAAAAGAACTACCTCTTTTATATTCTTGATTTCAACAGCCCCTATGAAATCAGTATTACTCAACATTATTTATTTCAAACTGGGAAATGGGAAACAATTTCAGTGTTGGATTGTGACAATGTTCCCACTAACCCTGTGTACTACCTTTATCAAATTCAACTTCAGTCTTCAGTCTAATCAATTCAGACTGCAATCCCAAAACTTCAGACTTAAGTACTCAGTTTTCAGTCAACATAAACAAAATCAGGAACATATTGTGCCTGTGCTTCAGGAGTTTAGTTTTGAATAGTCTGAGATTAATCAGATAACTGTATACCGTGTAACCTCTGTGATTGGCACTATATTAGCATAATTTGATGCCTATAATTTTTTTAGTAAAAGGTAAAATATTTATACGATCTGAAGAGAAACCAGAATAATGCCTATGATGTAGTGACAAATTTAATTTTTAGTTTTTTTCTTCCGCCTTAGAGGTTCCAATTGTTTAAAATTTGGTGGTCCATATCTAGTATACTTTGAAGCCAATGTTCAAATAGTTATACTCCTTTCCCCATTCTATTAGGACTATAAATATTTATATTCTAATTGCTTTACATTAAAAAAAAACTAAGAAAAACTTTTATCAGCTCACTGGCCATGTGGCCATCTATTAAAGTTGATGGAATGTTCCTGGTGAAAAACCATCCAGCACCTCATGTATTGGCCATTTTCTGGTATAACTAAAATGAACAAAAACATTATTGAGTTTGTAGTCTTTCTCTGTGTGAATATATTTTGGCATTCGAAAGATTGCAGTGGTATAAGAAATTGCCCAATAAAACTTTCCTGCCCCAAATCAAAAGCACATTCTGTTCAAGAAACAAACAAAAGCAAAGCAAGGACACGTCTGTTCCAAGCACAAGGAAAACCAAAGAACAGACATACCGCATCAAGCCCTTCATGAAACACATATAGCATACGTCACTCCTTAGGGAAGGTCTTTCAGTAGCATCTGTAGCTAGATAGCTGACTGGACTTTTAGTAAACTACATAGAATAGGGGCTTGAATTTTCTTCCCGTACTCTCAAATTTAACAGTGCCCTGGTTTCACATGGAGCACAAAAAGAAATGAAGAACGGTGTAAAGCTCAACACGTGAATGCAGATATTAAAACGTCAGTTTGAATTCAAAATGAGAAGGAAGGAGTTTAGGAGCAAGAGTTACTTTTGTTCTTGATTTTGGTGATTAATCTTTAGACATTTCCTATATCAGTGGAAGACAGTGCTTTAAAAATAATATTACAACATTGTAGTGCAACTGTGCTCAGGGTTTTTACACTGTTGTGTCTCTCAATATTATTAGCCGGTTTTCTGGTTTGGTTAACTATTATCTGAGTATATTCAATAAAACCTTTGTTGGCTTGGGAGATAAAAGTAGACTATCTTTGCAAAGTTCAAGGCCACACCCATCATCCATTACACATGTAGGAGCTAAATTTGTAGATGGTGTTAGGTCTGTGCTAACAGAAGTGTAGCAATAAATATACGTTTGGCATTTGCTGTGTTCTCTGAAAATGTTTGGTACATGTAGCAGAAACTATAACCAAAATTCCTATTTAAAAGACAAATTTATAATCATTTTGTTTTCAGAGTTCTGCATTGTTTCTTATTAGAAAGTTATGTTCCTGTTGTAATAAACGAAACATTAAAATACAAATGCCTTTTTTATTTAATATCTTGTTTCAAACTGAGTTTTCCGCTTTCTGATGCTCATATAAAGAAGGGCTATTTGAATATTAGGAAAAAACCATACAAATTGCTTCAAATAATTAGTTGAAGAAATTATATACCGACAAAGACAGAGAAATGTAAATTTAAAATCTTAAACCACAACTTATCAAGAAATAATTTTGCAGTACATACTAAAACAATACTTTTCACATATATCATCACAGAATTTTGCACAGCAATCATATATTAAGTAGAATTTATGCAACACCAAAATAACATTGTTCATAATAAATTTTATTTAGTTTCCCAAGGGCTTGAAGAGAGATTTGTCAGCATGATTGAATCAGATTTGAAGGGAACATGTCTTGATTTTAAGATCAATCTAAGCTTGCGCAATACAATTCTCTAGTTGTGTTGCAGGCACACAATAGCTTTTTCCATTTTAGGTGCTGAAGGAAAATAGCAGATCTTCAGCACAAGTGTTTTTTTAATCCACACATGGTTTCAAAAAGTACAGA
The DNA here is from genome assembly GCA_023653725.1 of Bungarus multicinctus. Classification (NCBI taxonomy): domain Eukaryota; kingdom Metazoa; phylum Chordata; class Lepidosauria; order Squamata; family Elapidae; genus Bungarus; species Bungarus multicinctus. The sequence continues at coordinate 29,582,591 of CM042849.1, read as the reverse complement.
AGATAATAGAATACTTCCAAAATCCTCAAAATAGATCTTATTTTTGAAGAACAGTGAGCCTGATGAAAGGATAGGAAAAATATGCTTGATGTATAAATTCTGCTTATGATTATGGTATTTCTCTCTTAACCATACAACAAAATAACAAATTAATAATTTAAAAGATATACTAATCACCTAGATCTAGAATCACACTTGATCATTACACAGATGTGAAAACAAAATTACATAATTTAAATATTCTTGATTTTCAGAAAATTCGGTGCTTCAAGTTATCACTGTAAAAGTACAAGACAAAAGGGAAGGGAGGGATAAGCACAGTTTAAAATGTCAGTATTATAACTGCTGGTATTACAACCAACTTCCTTTGTTATAACAATTTCCGTTGTTAAAATCAAATATTCCATAAGATTATAAAGATTTACATGAGAAACATGTTTCATAATATAGAATTATAGCCACCTTATTACAGTCTCCCCCCCATCCCAGTATAATGATCAAAATAGATTTACTATGACTAAAAAATATAGATTTTCTTTATAAGCTACAGAACCCCAACAATCATCTTCTGTTTTTTCCCCATCCCAAAAAGTCAAGCAAAGTCTACAAAAATAGCAATTAACCTCAAAAAATAGCATCTCCCAGCAAATTTAAGTTACATTCAGATATATTAACTATTTATAAGATCTAGAATATGACAAGATACTAAAGAGAGATGTGTGTGTTTCAAGTCGCCATATGAAAAGAGCTGCACGGCCACATCAGTTTAATTCATATTTCAGTATCTGGTTTGGTATTCATGATGCCATCTGTTGAAATCATTGTAGAAAACCACTATGCTGCCAGAAGCCATGCCTGTCATTATACACCTGCGAAGGAAAAATTTGCAGAAAAATGACCACAAATCATTTTGCTGAAGTAGCACTTATAGTAACAATACATAGTTTTATGCACATTAAACTAAACCACAGGTAAAGCTGTGTTTGAAAACTTAATAGTTTTAAGACCTAATGTTTCTTCTTATTCCGTCAGGCATCTTTTTTTTTACTGCAGAAAAAGGTGCCCGAACTAGTTTAAATGTCTCATCCAAAACTAGTCTGGTCGGAAATGTTCAATTACATCTAGCAAATCCAGTTGAGAAGCAAAGAATGGGATGTAATACAGCATAGAATCCTGTTATTCTGAAATCTTTCCATCTCCCCTCCCCCCCCCTCTTTCCCCCCCCCCCAAATTTTGGCTATTTTGAAGTAGGAATTTGTTCACTTTCAAAAGAGCCAGTGGATGGGAATCACTATAAAATAAATATGTTGTTTTTAATCATTGATTTGTGCATGCTAACTGAAAAAAACCTTACATGAAGTGTATGATTTTCAAAAAATTCAGCGCTTCAAATTCTGTCATCAGTATAAAAATACAAAACAAAAGGCGAGGGAAATTAATATCCAAATCACTCTCACCTTTGGTCATATGAAAGAGTCATGGATCGGATTCCAGCATCGCAACCAGGATAGGCAAAAAGCTGCTTGAGATCATACACTTGCCATACCATAACAACTCCATTGTCTCCTCCTGTGAGGAGATACTGCCCATCACGGCTCAGCTGGATTGCCTAGATCAAGGAAAGTGACTTGAAATAACGAAACAATTTTCACATTAACTTTTTATTCCTCAATTGCTATTACTTAATTATCATAAGACCAGGTTACTTTTTACAAAGATGGGATCTATAGAAAAGAGAGGTTAAATAAATACATATTTTAATCATTTTTTTAGTGTAAAACATCGGTATAGTGGGAACTAGGCTATTTGGGTTCTAGAGTATTAATTCTGTAATGAACTATAATGATTGGTTGCAAGCAAGCATACTTGCTGTAAAATGCACAATAGGTCTGTATGTAAGTATGGTTGTTTGAAGACAGAGAGAATGGCAATAGTTCATGTTTTACTTCATCTAAGACCAAGATTGTGTCATGATTTCTATTTTGTACGCACGAGGAAATTCATGAAATCTTCCAATACCAAATCAAAGCATGGTTTGAAGACCAGTCCACATGGCTATATTCTTTTATTGATCCTCCACTTTATAAGACATGCAGCATCACTGTTTTGAGCCTAGGATAGGGTCTTATCAGCCTCATATCCATGTGAATGCAATCAGACAATCATCGAGACAGAATAAGAAGTAGGCATACGTATGTCATATAGAACATTTTGCCATTATAACGTTTGTAATCCATCTGCTCTTTTATTAATGTATTAATAATTGAATTAAATTTTTAAATGTGTGTATATCCAAATTTCATGTCACAGTTATTACCATATTACAAGACTGAAACACATGCTAAGTATTTTACAGACCGACAGCCACACCCACATATTTGCTACACTGGGATGCCTCAAAATAAGTGGAAGAATACTGAGTACATTGCTTGTATATGAATCACTGCAGATGAAAAAAATGGCAAACCCAATACGTTGTTTTTTTAAAAATGCAAGACTTATATTAGTTAACAAAGTTAAGTATAATTATTTGAAAGATCATTCAAACTAAAATCAATACCTTTCTTTTCCTTGTTTCACAAATGGCTATTTCCTAAGGATATTTTTAAAATTGCAGTGAAGACTCTGACAAATAATTATTTGCTACAGTTGTATAAAATTAAGCTGATGAAAATCTATTAACCCTATGGTTATAGTTCATTTGAGTATTATACTGGAGGCTTTTTATTTATGCTACAGTATATTAAAAGGTAAATTAAAGCCATTAATCTTTAACGCATCTATCAGTGAACTAAGTGTATTTCTGGAATAAAAATAATGGGATTTGGACTTCACAAATAGATGTGGAATTTCACTAACCTATCTAATTGTGAATGGAAAGAATGTACTTAAGCTTCAAAGACAGATATCAGAATTTCACTTTTATATAGCATGGCCTTCAACATTTAGCCTCGACATTTAGCAAATTAAAAAATGGTACTTGTCAAATTGGAAAGCAGAAGGTTTATGTGTAAGACTAATTTGTTTTAGTATAAAAAGTATTAGGAATGTTACTATTTCAGACATAAGGGGTTCAAAACATAGTTTCTTAATATTATGTTGTTTCTAGTTCACACTTCACTGAGGAGTCTCAAAACTCAGATTTTTGAAAGACCATTATTTACAAAAAAAAAAAAAACCAACAACCCAGACCTGTCAGCCTGACAATATTGGTATAAAGCAGCAGGAGATTGTAAGATACTTGACTTTTCCAAACAGACTCAGGAAAGAAAAATAAATTGGTTCCGTTGGGTGAAATAGCATGTTGGCCTTGTTTAGGGTAGAATAACTTTAGTTCTTTGGACTGCCTGCCAACTTAGATTTAAGTTACTCATTAAGATATCTAAACACTGTAAAGCAGATCTGCTGTGATATTCTGTTAGCCAAAGTTCTACTGAGAAATGCAATATTTAAAACAAAAACAGGTGAAAAGCTTTGATTACGCTGTGAGTATATCCAGACAGCCTAAAAAAAATTTGGTAGCATTTCTTGTACTTGTGTACAAGATAGTTAGGAGATTAAATAAAACAACTGGAAATTTCAGCTTTTTCAACATTCTGCAAACCAAGCTTGCATGGATATAAGAAAGTATTCTGAAATATTTCAACAAGAAATAAAAATTTTACTCTGTATACAGCATTTTATAACTACAAACTGAAGCTGCTGGATTCTAGTGCCTTGGGCAGAGACATTTTGAACACAGTTGTTTTAATTTTTCAGTTATCACTTCACTTACAAAATGATAAAATACAGAAGCTCTGGGGAAAATACCATGAATTGTTTGAGACTAAAATTCATCTGGGACTGTTCAGAAAAAATAATAGCATGGGATTGTATATACCATTGGTCTGGATATAGAAGAATTTCCATTGCATAAAGAAATGGCTCTGCAAGTGACAACACTGCGGAAATTGTTTCACCAAGCAAAAGATTGCAGGATATTTTATAATTTACTGACCTAGCTGACAACAATATCACAACAGAAAGAGGCTATCAGCATTTTTAGTGTAGGAAACATAAAACAAAATAAGATACACATGTCTATAATATTCCAACCCTCCATTGCAAAATACAACAAATGTGTTATCTCAGTTAAGCAACAGTTACTTCTAACAATCAACTAAAAATAGGACTCTGTGAGGCAAAGGGTCCATGCAAATCACCTCAATATAAAGCTTCTTGTAGATTTATTCCGAAACTAAGTATCATTGAATGTTAAAGATGGATCTTTCTCCATTGTTGAAGGCTCAAGGTGTTCAATATTTCCCACACTCGGGGCTTTCAGACTATCATCATTTTTCTTTTCCGCACGAATCCTCCAGGGGTTTCTCATGTTCCGCCACAGTTGCAATAGTGGCACCCTAGTCTAATCTCCACCAAAGAAACTCAACAAATTATAGTTCTAATGTAGATTTGTTCCATGGCGAACAAAAAGTAGCACAGGAACACAATGGTTACCTTTTCTAATTCCTGAGTACATTTGAAGCCCCTGTTGGTCTCAAGCACTTGTCTAAGTGCAATTAGGTCATTCAGGAACCAGAAATGTTTCTCATTTGATGTTCTGCCCACACAACTACTCTGTTCACTTTCTCAGTTGTTGCTGTTAAATTTTGACTACTCTTCTTAACAACCAGACCAAATTGACTTAAATAATACCTTGTACTATAGAGAGAATAAGATTTGTGTATGCATCCCATATCCAGTATTTTGTGAAACCAGAAAGCTATGTAAAATAAATCTATTCTCTGACAAGCATCAAACAAATAATAAAATAAAAAATGTTCTTCTGAAATGTGGGTATTGTTTATGTGTAGACACAAGGCTCTTCCATAGTGATGGGCACTGTATATATAATTATTGAACTAAGTATGTGTCCCTGAGCTCTAGGTGCAATGTAACTCTAAAAGTTGCTATGAAATAGTAATTCTAAAAAAGATAGATTGTTGAATATGCAAAATACAATAATAGCATTCATTCAATTTAAATTAAATTGAATTTTTTTTTGCTTGTAGCCATTTTTGGGAGAGCAGTCCCAATATGCTATTCAAGACAAGTATGGCCCACAGTCTTAAAAAAAAGGTGTGTACAGATATTGTGCAAGAAAATATTACATAATTTCTATTTTGAATTATGAACATGCTAAAATTAACTCCCAGACTAATGTCTGTTACTATTGATTAAGATGCTACAGCTATTTCATATGTGACATTAAATAATTTATAAACTATACATGTATAATTACCGAATACAATATAGCAGCGTGAGATTTATTGTAAAGGACCTAGACCTTAAAAGTAAGACTTTAATATAACATACTCACCCTGATATTATCATCTGTTTCCATAGTGGAATGGAGTTTTCCATTCACACTGAATACACAGAAATGACCATTGTCATAGTATATAACACAGTGACCCTCTCTTGATGCTTGGATAAGTTTTGCTTTCACACAGTTTTCAGGAGCTTCTAATGTCCGCAGTAGATCCCCATTCATAGAATGTATGAGACATGATCCTTCTGATGAGGGAGGTTAAAAAAAATATAGTGGTTAAATATTCAGTATTAACTCTGATTAAATATACTAAGTTGATTTGGCTTTATTAAAACAAAAATAACTCTGATTTTAATGTTCAGTTCTAAATAGTATCTAACAGTTATTAATATATACTGGTTGATGTATGGATGACAAACAGATGTTGCTGTACAATAGTTCTGAGAATCAATTATGAATTGCCTTATTAGAGCTTCTGGGAAGTACAGAATTATGTGGAGGGTAACAGTTACTCCTTCTGTGATTGTACCAATTCTTTGACTTTGTTTAACCAAACCTTTCGTTCCTACTGCTGTCCTCAAAAGCCATAAAAACTACATAGTATTTATATGAAGCAAACATATTTGTCTGTTTATTTGAATCTATTTTATGTGGTCAAATGAAACTGGGTTTCATTTAAAGTTTAAGAAATATACTATAAATATAATATATACAAAATACATTTTCCAGAACTTCCTGAAAATGCTACAAACCAATAGCTTGGGCTCAGTTTCCCAGTTCCCAAGCCTGGGAAAACAACCACGCCTTCAAAGTTTCTGAAAGGTGAGCAGAGTCAGGGCCAGCTGTACCTTAGGCAGTACAATGTTCCAGAAGGAAGGCAGAGCTACAGAAAAGGCTGTGGACTCGGGTCTTCCTCTTACTGATAGAATTGGACCATGTTTCTTTTGCCCAATTTAATGGGACAAATAATATTGGCACACAACACAAAGCTATGCAAAGGCCCACCTGACCACAATTGCCACTTGCTTTCTGAACAAGAGACTTGAGCACTGGAACACCAAATTGCACACATTTCTGTATGCAGTAGTGCAATCCCACCAGAACTAAGGATGAAAACGATCAGAGAAGACAGATTAAAGTCTCTCAAAACCATAAACTGAGAAATTCATCACCAACTCAGCCATGGTGTCTGGCAGCTCTGGCAGGGAGGTTGCTACACAGCATCAATCTCTTTGGCACAAAAGCAACAATCCCATTTGATCTCTGAAGACAACAAACAGAGTCTCACATCCAGTCACCAGCGGGGCAGCATTTTGTACACCACCAAGAGTTCTATATGACCAAGTCCATTCCGCAATTCTTACTCATAGGTCTTGGCTGATACCATACCTCAAGCTCAGTGGACACCCTACCGTCAGCATCCATCCAAGATCTGTCCTTTCATCCATGATGAAATCACAGATATAGGAAGCTGATATTCTAAAAGTATAAGTATCTTCATGATAAAATTCATTATTATAAGAAATAAATATTTGCAAGAAAAGCTTTTAAAAATGTACCTTTAGAACCACTTATCACTATACCAAGTTCAGCACAAATTGCTGCACAGGTAATCTCATAATCATGTCCAGTCAAGATTGCCCGAGGAGCAGCTGTTTCACCTGTAAGGAGATCAATAAACCAAAACTTTCTTAGTAACCTATAATTAACATATTTAATAACTTTCACAATTAAGCAAATGTACAATTCAATCTCAAATAACAAAAAATAAATATTTGAACTGGAATTATTCTGTGCATTTGGTTCTGAGTAGATACCATGTAAAAATATATTTTATAGCAGGGGTCGCCAACCTTTTGGACCTCAGGGACCAACACACTCATAATTTAAAATCCCGCGGACCAGAGACCCTGGGAAAATCCCCCAAAAAGTCTGCAGGAAAATTCCCCATCCTGTTTCCCTACTAATTGATCATTCTTTATTTGGGAGCGCAGGATACCGTCTCCAGTTCCGTTCTTGGGGGTGGGGGAGGGAGAGAGAGAGAGACTTTTGGCTTCATGCAAGGAAAGCAGCAGAAGCAGCAGAAGTTTTTCTTTCTCTCCCCGAAACTCCACCAGAAATGAGTCTGCCAGCTCAGCCTCTTGGAGCAGGAGGCTTTGGAGAGTCCCAAAGACTCATTTCTGGTAGAGTTTGGGAGAGAGAAAGAAAGACTTGCATGCAGCCAAAAGCAGAAGAAGAAAGAAATGGAAAGAAGCATTGCTTTGGGGGTGACATTTCTCTGTGGACCACCAAAATTTTCTCACGGATTACCAGTGGTCCCCAGCCCACTGGTTGGCAACTACTGTTTTATAGCACATTCAAAATCTGAAAAAAATAATCTTACAAGTGCACTAGTTTTTCATCAAAGCAACCCTTCCCCATGGCAAACTATAGATGGAGAACTCTTTTTTGGCACCAGAAAGCAAACAACAGTGCAAGGAGTTCCATTATAACAACTATCAATGCAAGATGTAACTCAATTGAGCACAACCATAACCCAATGGTCAAATTCAGAATTTTGTTTATTAAATTAACATCCTAAAATACAGAAGTTGCACTGCAGATTCAACCATACATTGCATTTTGGGAACATTAGGTATTACTTATGGGATTTTATGGATAAATTGCATCCACTGATCTATTCCCATCAGCATTTCTTTTAATTTGCATAAATCTACACGATCTGTTCAGAGGCTTTAAAACTGAATCACTTCTATAGAAACTTGAATAATGATGCCAGTTAATTTTGCTGGTTTTATTTTAATATTCTGCTTCAGTGCTAGCAGTGATATTTGGTGTATTTGCATATGTGTCATTTTAGTTTCTAGTAACTTCTACAAATTTTATAATAAATGTATTTGATTTGCATTTTAACACAACCCTTAATTTGTATTTCCCAAATGTGCTAATATGCAAACTGAAATGTATTTTTTTTGCATTTATATTAAATTGTGGTTTGCAGTTCTTCATTTAGTCAATAGTAACTAAACTACGATTTCTGAAAAACTGGATATTATATATATGCATTTTTTCATGTAGAGTGGGATTTGAATATAATAGTACTACTTTCATGAATTAGGACTTTCAGATATAACTTGTATGAAGTATATCAGACTCATGATTCAGACTTACAAAGGACTGATAAGTGCATGTTTATAAAAAGAGATATTAATATAATATTTATCTAAAAGAAATATAAATTATTCTGGGATTATAAGACCCATGTGGCAACAAGGTCTTTCATACACAAATATATTCTAAGAGGTATTCAATTTAATAAGTTTGTCTTTTAAATTATGTAATGAATGTAGGTTCACATGACTACTGAAATGAATTATGTATGATTTTTCACTAATGAAATGCTTGCTGGTTACATGGATTTGAAGGTGATATATTTAAAAGCTTATGTTATTTTTTTTCATTGAAGGGTCTTCCTTCTACTTATAAAACATGAGTCTTTAGAAAAGTCACCCTGCTTCCTTTGATAATAATGTTAAGTATTTAAGAGTCTTCCGTGCTTCTGATTTTTCCAAATAATGGGCTCAATTCAGAAGTTGGTGGCAGAATAGAAGAGATTTCTTACTGCTTCATAAGATTGTCATGGTTTTCACCAAAGCAAAGGGAAAGTTTTACTTTGTAGCTGTTTCAAAGAACGTCATTTCAAACTTCTTTAAACATTTCAAAGTGGCTTTATATCTTCTTTGAAATCCTTGGCTAGTGACTTCAAAGAAGTGAGGCTTTGTCCCCTAAACAGGTTTATGATTACTTTAAGGAAGGGTTAAATTTATGTTAATTTAATCTTTCTGAAAATCTGCAGGAAGATTAACAAAATGAAATTAAACATTTTTGTTTGTATATAGAATATAAATGTTTCACATATCCACTTTGTAGAACACAATATTTAAAATTACTTCAAACTTATTCAGCATTTATTTTAAAACTTATATTTGGTATTTAAATTTACACTCCTAGTCCAATAAGGTGTAACTAATAAATATATAAAACTGTATTTTGGGTCAAGAATTATCAGACACAAAGCAACTGGTTTGTCCTGAAGAGTTAATTTTTTTCTCCCGAATGAAAGTATGTTTTAAAGAATAGAATTCAAATTTCAAAACGTAACAGGAACACTGCATGATTCATGGAATCTAATTCTTTTTCAGTTCTAAAAATATTCACAAGAAAGTGTAATATTTGCATTGTTATGAAGAAATTTCTATTTTTATTTCTTTCTCCCAGGCCTGATTATATAATGAAAAATCGAAAAAAAAACCTGCATTTCTTTGAGAGATGAACTGAGTGAACTTATAGTAGTGACTTATATATTGTATATTACAACATTTGTTTCAACAAATTCCAATAGGAATTGCCTTCCATTCTATCTTTGTTTTACAAAGTAATCAATTATTTTCAAAAACAACCGTTACTAAAATGAATAAAATTAGGCTGTTTAGTATTTATAGTTAAATAATTATCTGCCATGGCACAAGCTCTCTGGAATATCATTCTTCTGAAGGTTTCATTGGCCTCCACCCTTCCTTGTGCATACATAAACTTTTGAAGATTTGGCTTGGCTTTGCCTGGGGACCAGGTGCAGGATGAAACCTGTCTTGTAGCTATGTTGGCTGTTATTGACATTTTGATGTTCTTTTTCCTGGCTGCTGTTTATTATTATTTATTATTTTTACATATTGTTTTTATCTTTTAAAAATATTGTTAGCCGTTCACAACCCAATGTTGAATTGGGCATCCATATAAATGTATAAAATAAATAAATAAATAATGCAAGCAGCTGAGAGCTAAACAAAAACCTCTCAGTAGTTTTGTAAATACAAAGTATGGCATTCTAATATTTAATATGAATTATACTGTCAAAGTATAATTGTTACACTGCCATCTTTCTACTGCTTTAGTATGCTTATCTTAATCTACTCCAATCATATTTTTGTAGATCTAAATGGACCATAAGCAGGGGTGGGATTCTACCGGTTCTGTCCACCTCTGTAGAACCTGTAGTTCTGAAGAGCAGCAGACAGAGAGCATACATAGAACTGGTTCTAAGTTTGCTGCTGTTTTGGCCCCACCCGCCTGCCGGGGCTCTTACCTGACCTTTATTTCCTGTTTTTCAGCTGCAGCTGCTTTGCACGACAAAGCTGCGGATGAAAAAGCAGGAGAAAAGGGCTTTTCCAACTGCTGCGCACTTGCATGCAGCACTGCTCAGCTGTCTGGGCAACTCAGCAGGTCATAAATTGCACTCAGCGTGACTCACACGACGCAGAACAACAGAACCGGTAGTTATACCGGTCAGATCCCATCCCTGACCACAAGATTCGTTCCACCAAATCCTTTCCAGGCATATTTTTGGCAGTGCAAGGTAGTGGCAGAAATACACTGGAAATGCTTTACACTTTAAAGAAGTGACGATAAAGTGTAACATACACAAAGGAGTAATGGTGGCAGAGTTCTTTGTTGCTCAGTTTAACTCTGAATTTCTTATCTTTGGATAAATTCAAGTGCCATGGAAAATTAGGATGACTTGTGATGAAAGAACTTTATAGCAGGTTTACCAAAATCAATGAGATTTAAGTTAGTTTTAGTGAATTTAAATAACACTGATTTCAATGGATTTTCTCCAATTTTGCACACGGTATATATTCAAGGCTCAAATAAATAGTACACATTGCTGATTTTTTCCTGAAAACAACTAATAGAAAAATAAAAGATTTGATATCATTTTCCTATTCAAAATTAATTATCTGGAAATTATTTGGAATTTGGAAACTACTTCAGGTGAAAAAGAGTCAGCAGCAATCAAGTATATCATTATCCATATTGTATACATGACATTGAATGTTTCTGTAACTACTTATAAAGAAAACCGTCAAAACTATTCATCATAGAAAAGTATAACGTGACACAAAAACTACAAATACATCCTGTAATCAGAAATTTTAAACTCACAGAACAGAAACTCCATAGCCTGCATAATATATAGCTACTCATCTAAGTAATCCAAAGGAATTTGATTATTCTATTTTGTATAATGAAAACTAAGCATTTAAAATTAAGCTGGCTCTGAAGTGAATTTCATCTTTTGTAATTATGCTTAATGAATCCAAGTGACCTTCCAGAAGTGTCTCCCAAGTGAACATACTAACAAAGTGATATAGAACTGTTAAAACAAAACTGGAAAACTTGATATTTCTGAAGTGCAGATTTATAAAACAAAATCACACAGAATTACTATGCCAAGGATTGCATTTCAGAGGTTCAAAAATATGCCAGCAGATGTCACTCTAAGATGCTTGGTTATGGTTAGCAAAATGCCATCAAAAACAGGACTAGATGCTGGTTAAAGGCTGCTGTGAACCAATGATAAAACTAATTATTTTCAGTAAAATATTTTTTAAAATAAAATTCATCGTGGTTAATAAAACAATTAGTTTGCATGTTCAAGAGCTCATAAATGGAATATGACCGGTACTCTATATACCTTTCTAAACTTACATGCAGATTAATTAATACTTCAACTTTATCAAATGATCAGAGTAATTTGATTTCCTGACAAAATGAAACATAATTTTCTTGTCTAGAAATATAAATTATTTTATTTCAAAAGGTCTATCATTTACTTTGTTGTAAATGCCTTCAAACCTGGATTTAGAAGATTAAATTTCAATGTTGTTTAATATAACTCAAACTTTTTCTTTAAGATTGTAAAACATTGTTTAGATTCTTTTTGTTTACTTCTGAATATTACAGAATATTGCCTATCAAACAGGTTTCAAAAATATGTAAGGATTTATTGAAAAGGAAAATGTAGGAAATTACTTTCTGTGTTTTGTCACTCTGGAACCTAATTGCAATGGGCTCCTCAAAGGAACACATGACAAAAATCAAGTGTCTCTACTTGAACTAGGAAAAACATCTTTTTTGAATAGGAATGTAAGGTCTTCTTGAAGTGTTCACCTAGATGTGGGAAATCTAGATTCAAGCCATTTCTCCATACAAGGAAACTAACTGACCTAGGCAATCATATTCTGTAATCAACAGTGTTGTTGCAGTTGGGATAAAATATGATAAATATACCCATTTAAAAATATGTCTGAGCTGAAGAGTGGAATGCATAATTATTATGGTTGGTCACATGGTCAACCAGATGGTTAGACTGAATTGGGTATTTCTGTTCACTACTGAGTCCTTCCCAAAGACCTGGAATAGATAGATGTTGTTTAATAATATTAAAGGTATCACTGCTGGAGGATGTAACTGCATTTTACAGTTGACTGATGAGAGTATTTTGTCAATATCAATGTTCAAGTGATGTTCCAAATGTTTTGGACTTGCATCCAAGGCATCTATTAGTATTATTACTACCTTTACTTTCTTTTGCCACAGTTGTTCTTCTATTTCCAATACTATATATTTTGTAATCCCCCAGTTTTTTCCTTCTATTTTGCTGGTATCGCAATGTCTACTATCCAGATTTTTCTTTCTTATCAACAATTGTTAAGTCTGGGGTGTTGTGTAGCAGGTGCTTGTCTGTTTTAATTCTAAAGTCCCAGAGCACTTTAAGTTTCTTCATTTTCTATTACTTTGTCTTTTTTTGTTGTCCTACCAGTTTTTGCTTGCTAGCAAATGGTATTTCTTGCAATTATTCCAATGCACCATTGCTGATACTTTGTCATGTCATTGTTTGTACAATATTATTATATGGAGTCATATTTTCAAATCAACTCATCTTTTTTATTTTATTACTATAATGTATAAAAAAGAAAAGATAAAACAAAAATTAGCACAAATTCAAACAAGCATGAAAGAAAACCAAACAAAAACTTGTTATTGCAATTGATATGTAAGAACAAGTCAGTTTATAACAGCAAGGTAAAGTGGTTACATATCATTACTGATAGTGAGTTACTATAATTGTATTGATTGATCTTTCCATTTTGTCTGATTAAAGTCAGAGAGTAAACACATTTCTTCATTTTAACCACCCAAATAATTGTTTTAGTTTCATTCCAAATATAATAAGTCCACAAAACTTCTTCATAACTTATTAAAGTTTCAGTATATAGTTCAATATCACATTAACAACTTTAAATCTTAACAAGAACTTAGCCTTCTTATATTTCTCATACATACACATACATCAATGCACATTATTTTACCGACAAAGATTACAATTAAATTTGAACCAATTCACTTTTTTATTTCTCTGTTCATAATTGCAATCTGAAGATGCAGAGAACCAAATGAATTTACCCAAATATTAGAATATTATTCCAAGCATCTGATGATGGATGCCTGGATCCATTCATGCAATGGTTTTTATGATTCTACAAATGTTGCCATTTTTTTGAGGAGGGGGAAGTTGCATTGCAATCACAGATTAAAATGTGTATTGCTGTGGAAATAATGTTGCACTAATTACATCTAATGAATAAGAATATGGTGCCTGTAATCTTGGAGAATGTTTCTCATATATTAGACTCCAAATGTTGTCCTTGTCTACCAATTCCTAAACTTTAACAGTATTTGATGCTGGATCTACCATAAATAAAAATCAGAATAAATATCTCCTTACCATTTGTGTTATCACCAATGCTATTGTTTTTACCATTCCAATACCATAGCAGCAGAGTGGCATCGCGAGATCCTGATAGAATATAACAGTTTCCTCCAATATAAGATTCAGAGCGGCCAAGGCAGGTAACAACATCCCAGTGTCCAAACACAACTTGCATTAGTTTGCCTGAAATATACAAACATATTTGCATTCATAGTAAGACATACTGTAGGATTCCTATTGACGGATGGATTGGGTCCTGACCTCACTACATAATTAATTTCCAATGTTTTCTTGAGTTGGAAAGAATAAAATTAAAAGGTCCTGGTTGTTCTAGAAGCCTAAGCACTGTCTGTCCAACTATCTTCTGTGAAAAGAATCTTTCCACCATTTAGTTTATTTAGCCAACTCATAATTGTTATATGCCTTGATCAGGGGTGGAATCCGACAGGATTAATTATCGGTTCGGTGATTTATGAGGTTTGGTGATTTACGATGTGCTTCCCTGCACACTGAGTGCGCGTGCTTGTAAATCGTCATCAGCACGCTGCGTGCAGAGAAGCAGCCTTTGAAAAAAGACTTTTTTTCCTGCTTTTTTAACTACAGCTGTGCCTCGTGCGGAAGCTGAAGTTGAAAAAGTAGGAAATAAAGGTCAGGTAAGTGCCCGGGTGGGCAGGTGGGCAAAAACATCAGCAGCCATAGAACCGGTTCTATGTCTGCTGCTCTTCAGAGCTACCAGTTCTACAGAGGTGGACAGAACCGGTAGAAACCCACCCTGGCCTTGATATTTGTTTAGCATTGTCAAACGTTGCATAGGATAATCAATTATTAGAAAAAAGGACTTCACAAATCATTTGCCAGATTTCTACTCCTGATTATTGAAAACAAAGTCTTAAATACATTGCAAGTAAAGGCAATGACAACTATGTATTTCTTTTATTATTTCATTCTTCTATCATTCAGATAAGAAATGATTATATTTACAAAGTACCTTTTCCATTAAAACTCCATTCATATATTATTCATGATGAAGGGAGCATGGTTTATGGCAGTCCTATAAAGAAGCTGATAATAATTATTGCTGGGTCAGAGGTAAGATATTGCACGATGTTCCGATGGTATCCTAACAGGTATTCATACATATTCAGCCATTCAATTCATGGTATCTGAAATACCTGATCTCTTTTTTTTTAATTTTATTTTTAATGCATAATTAATATGCTATATTCAGTGAAGTGTGGACAAATAGAGAAAGTCACAGATCAGCTGAAAGCTGAAATCTGTCAGTCAAAGAAACAAATATTTCTGAAGTTTGTTTTGAAAATTCTAAAGTATTGATTTTATATTTGTTAGAAAATATAAGAAAATGACTTATACTGGAACTGGAGTCAGATCTCATTAATATCTTGACAGTTGCAATACCTTTTTAAAGCAGTTTTTGCCATATTGACTTTAAAAACCTATCTGAAAATAATATGCACCATTATCAGAGAGTTGATTGCAATTCTGCTATGCTAGTTGTTCTCAGAATACATAATTTACATTCAAGGTATAATGCTCTCACCTGAAATCTGAATAATAATATTAATTTACATAAATGCTAAAATATAATTGAAATGTTTATGACAACTTGCTGTAGACTATTCTTATAATCTTATCCTGTAATTTTTCCTTCCTTTCACAACCCAGGAACAGGACAGAAAATTAATGATAATCTTTCAGATAAATACTCTTTGAATACTCAAAACAAATATAATGAAAAAAATCCCTTTGCTTTTCCATTATATATTAGTGGTTTCTTTCTGTAAGTATTCTATTATACATTTTAAATATGAAGACAAAGCTGAATTTTGTCTTTACTTTATGAAAAAGTTGAATTAAACTAAAATTCCATAGGTTCTTGACTTTTTTTCCCACGGATGAAATATACATTTTATGAAATAGTATCTTTTTTTATCTTTGTTTGCAAAAGAAACTGAAATCCAGTGATTTACTTTTCTAGCAGGGATCCCCCAAACTGGAAAACATGGACTGTCAAGTGCTTTAGTGATAAAATTGGTACTATGAAATTAGAATGAATGAGCTGGAAGGGACCTTGTAGGTCTTCTAGTCCAGACGCCTGATCAAGCAGGAGAACTATATTATTTAAGTGACTGTCTAGGGTGTCAAACTCGTGGCCTGTAGGCCAGATGTATCATGCACTGGCCACGCCCACCCAAGTTTAGTAAAGGAAAAAATGTCATAGTATGTCATGTGACAATGACGTGAGTTTGACACCCCTGGTCTAGACTCTCTAGTGATGGAGTGTCCATGATTTCTGGAGACAAGCTGTTCCACTGGTTAATTGTCCTCACTTAGGAAGTTTCTCTTAATTCCAGTCTTGCCTCTGGTGCTTTGGAGAAAAATTTGACTCCCTCTTCTTTGTGGCAGCCCCTCAAGTTCTGGAATACTGCTATCATGCCACCCCTAATTCTTCTTTTCTTTAGACTAGCCAAACCCAAATCTTACAGCTGTTCTTCATTTGTTTTCATTGCCAGGCCTTTGATCATCTTAGTTGCTCTTCTCTGAACATTTTCCAAAGTTTCCACATCTTTTTTGTAGTATGGTGACCAAAATAGGTTGCAGTATTCCAGGTTTGGTCTTACTAAGGTTTTATAAAGCAGTACTAATACTTCAAGTGATTTTGATTCTATGCCTCTGTTTATAAACCCAGAGTTGTATTAGTGTTTTGGGCTGTGGCTGCAAACTGCTGGTTCATATTTAAGTGATCATCCACTAAGACTCCAAGACTCCTATAAAAGACTGCAGTCATTTTACCTTCTATTTTCCCCCAAATTAAAGAAATTATTTTGGGAGTATTTCAGGGGTTGAAAAACAAAATCTGGGAGGAGCACATGCATCTCATAACCTACTGTTCTACTTTCTAGCAAATCTCTTTGTTCTTTCTTCTTCTATATATCAGTAACATTTCTTGTGACTGACTCTCAACTATTCAAAGGTCACACTTTGGATTGGAATTTCTGTTGTAAGTCTTTGCAGTTGTAAGTCAAGATCCCAGTGATTGGATCTGATCTTTCTGCCATTTTTATGATGGTTGTTAAGTGAATCACATAGTTGTTAAACAAATACTTCTTCATGAATAGGTTTTTTTGCTGAAAAAATGGGGGAAAAAACATCACAAATCAGAGTCATTATTATGGGACTCTACAACCAGTTGCAAATGCAAACTGGTGCCAAGCAGCCATAATGTGGCCAAATGACTGCCGGAGAAGTGGTTAATGGTACAACGTCTTACACAGTCAAAAGCACCCTTTCCAGGAGCAAGAATAAATGAATATTTTATTTATTTGTACTGAATTACTGCTGATTTTAAATGGCTGCTGGCTACCCAGACTCATGTGATGAGATGTGTGGCTATATGTCTTCTAAATAAATAAAATAAACAAGAAGGTGAAAAATTATAAGCAACAGAACAAATTCAGTTTTGAATTCCAAGTAGGCCATGGATGCAAGTGAATGAATTAAAGTGATTTCTACTCTAGTCAAATGGATTGAAAAAAGAAGGATGTAGTGGCCAAAACACCAGCTCCAGAACTACATGTTAAACAGTGAACAGATGGAACACATTTGTTTGTTTCTAGATGCTACTAGCCATAGTAATTTGAACTGTTTAAATTCCCAGAACAGGTTTGATTCATAGTAAGCATAAAAGCACCAGTATGGAACTACAGCTGTATTATGTTTCAAGTTTCATGTATAATAAAGTCACTGAAAAAGGCCTTCAGTTTCAAAAGATATCCATTGGCTAAAAGCTCAGTCAAAGCCATTGTTAGTACTGACAGGATCAATACACCACAATAATGTGATGAAGGTATGATGTGAAATGACATGTCACATATTTTAGAAATCATTCCTTAAAGAATTTTGTGGGAAAAAGAAAACTTCTTATGGACTCATTTGCTGAAAAAAGAAACAAAAATGAATGGATGATTTATAGATTTCATGATTAGAAGATTAGAAAAGGATGATTATGGAAAGAAAACTTTGATATAACTTTAGAAATAGGGAGCAAAAATATAAATGAATTTATTACTTCTGTTAGTAAATAACTTTTATTGTATTTTTTTCTTTTTCCTTCTTATGAACTTCTACATCTTTTTTATATTTCTTACATTTTTATTACTTTTTTCTATCTCTAACTCAAAATTTGGGTTTATTTTTAGTTTAGTTTAGTTTACTTTATTGACATTGCACCTCGTACAATGAAATCAAATACCATCTTCAGTGCACATCATGACCATGAAAATAAACACAAACACATATCCTTCACACTCCACACATTGAACCAAAACCCCCCGACACCGCACCAATACTGTATTATACAGCAGAATTCAAAAGAGCTACTGCCCTGGGATAGAAGCTGTTTTTCAGCCTATTTGTCCTTGTTTTTATTATTCTGTACCATCTGCCAGATGGTAATAGTTCAAAAAAAGGGTTTCCAGGATGAGATGGATCTTTAAGAATGTTTTGAACTTTCTTAAGGCAGCAGGAGCTATAAAGCTCTTCCAAAGAGGGGAGAGGGCAACCAATGATCTTCTGGCCAATGACATTAACCCTCTGGAGTGCTTTTCTATCTGCCACTGTGCAACTAGCAAACCATACAGAGGTACAGTAAGTTAAAATGCTCTCTATGGTGCAGCAGTAGAAAGTCACCAGCAGTTTTTCATTCAGTTGTTGTTTTCTGAGAAGTCTCAGGTAATATAATCTCTGCTGGACCTTTTGACCAGTGCTGCAATGTGAGCACCTCAGGTCAGGTCCTCTTTTATAGTAACACCCAGAAACTTAAAACTGGCCACTAGTTCCACTCGGTTTCCATTGATAAGTAAGGGCTGGATGTCTGATCTGTTTCTTCTATAATCCACTATAAGCTCCTTGGTCTTATTGATGTTGAGGACCAAAGGGTTGTTTTTACTCTATGAAAAATCATGTGTGTTTGTGTGTGTGTGCATGTGCATGTGTGTATGTATGTGTATCTTATCCATAATCTGAAAAATTATACCACATCTATATTCTCTACTATCAGCCTAACCAAGGTGGGTAAATATAGTGTACCAGTGAGGTAATGAATCAAGTAATGAGTCATAC
Source organism: Bungarus multicinctus (assembly GCA_023653725.1). Taxonomy (NCBI): domain Eukaryota; kingdom Metazoa; phylum Chordata; class Lepidosauria; order Squamata; family Elapidae; genus Bungarus; species Bungarus multicinctus. The sequence continues at coordinate 29,563,527 of CM042849.1, read as the reverse complement.
ATTGCAACTTAATAGTCTTGTTCTGAAGAAGAAAAGCTGAAGCCAGATGTAAATATTAAAAAGACCAAATAACTAGCAATAAGAAAAAAAGAATGTGGAACTTCAATGAAGATACCCAATATATCAAGCAGCTGGAAAATATGCGGATGGATGTGTAACTGAGAAAGGTAAAAGGCCAGCCTAAACTTATTGTTGAGATATAGTATTTGGATTCCACAATGGTTGATATGGACAACAATCATCAATATACATTTTGTGAAGATCAAACTGTTACTTGCTCCAGAATGCAGCACCGATACAAAGATATTTTCACTCACTTTAGGGGGTGGTATCTTATGGAATGAAAAATATGGTAATGTAGCTAGTCCTCAACTGCAATTGAGCCTGGCAATTATAGTTGTAAGTTGTGATGGTTGTAACTCAGCTCATAGTATGACTGACCACATTTTATGACTTGTATGGTGACTTTTGCTGGGAACAGAAGTAAATACTGGTTTTCAGCAAAAATCGTAGTCATGTAAGTACAGGACACTGCAAATGGCTGTATAGATGGGCTGGTTACCGAGTGACAATCACATGACTGCAATGGGGACCAGCTATAGGAATGTTGGAACCGGGTAATAGGTATCTTTTGTGGGATCCTCAGAACTTTGAATGGCTGCTAAGTAACCAATTTAAGTCTAACGGCAGTCAGTTTTGCTGCTTTGTAAAAATTGTGCAAAAACAAAGTTTTAACAGTTTAATTAAACAGTTTCAGAAAAAGATTAATGTATTACATTAACTCACCTGTATCAGTAGAATACACCCGAAAACTTTTATCCCAAAATCCACAGACCAGGATATAGCGATTATCTGAAGTAATAACAAAGCACTGGGAATGGACTTGAATACTTTGGTCCAGAAGATCTGTGATTTGCCTTCTGTGCATACCTGTATTGCTAGCTAAAAAAGGAGAAAATGAAAAGACGAGAGAAATAATAGTTTACTCCAATTACAAAATAAGCTTTAATCTCTTTCCAAACAATCGTAAATCAATAAGAGTTTGATTCTTGGGAACCTTATCTCCATTTCTTTTTGTCCAATTTTAATACAGGGTGGTCAGATTATTTCAAGAAATAAATCTTATAAGGCTCTGACTATCACTCTCAAAACTAGTGATATGATAAAATTCATTTTTAGTGCAAGTTCAGCTGGCAAAACAAATTAGAGAGACAATAATTTTAGTAAATATACATTAATACAACTTGACAAAGTATAGATAGTCCTCAATGTACGTTTGAAGTTGTAAATGCACCATCAAAGTGTACATACAAAATCTCGTACCTTGAACGTGATCACTTCTTTCGCCCACACACTCACTAATTGAATGGGCGGCTCATTAAGTGCACATGAGATATCTCGGGCTGGGGAAAGCCACGGGGGGCCTAGTGATGGAACAAGCCACCTGCTTCAGACCACCTAAGGCCTCCCCTGACCCATGGATACCTCATTCTCCCTGCCCTGGGTCACCACAATTGCTGCCCCCCATCCTGCCATGCTGGGTCACTTATCTGATGAAGATCTGTCTCCTCTCCATCCTGTTTCTTTGCCTGCTCTTCTCTGCTGTGTGCGCCATTCCGGGCATCCTTTCTCACGCTGAACTGCCTGAGGAAGGTGGCAGCAATGAAACAGGAGGTGTGGAGGACCACACTTGCCCTTCCGAGTCTCCTTTTCTACCACTGAACTGCTTGAGAAAGGCTTTGGCGATAAAACAGGAGGCACGAAGGCCTGCACATGTACCTCCAGGCCTCCTTTTTTGCCACCAAAGCTCTTGAGGATAGTGTTTCTGTAGGCTTTGGCAGCCATTTGCAAAAAGCCTTTGCCAGTAGGAACATAGCTTTGGAAGGAGGCTCCCAAGCTTTGCTGGTGTCAACAAAGGCTTTTTGCAAAGGATTGCCAAAGCCTACAGGGATGTAATATTCCTGCAGGCTTTGGCAAGGAAATGGCAACAGAGGAAAGACCTGAAGGACCAAGGCCTTCCCTCCGTTTTCAAATGTCCAGACCTCAATTCAGAGAGAATAGAGGCCTAAGGTGCAAGATAACATGAGATCATTCACACAAGATCTCGCACTGCTATCTTGCTATCTGTTCTCTACAAATGCACTGAAAGCCTGAAGCAACATAGTAGGCAAAGAAACAGCGACCGAAAGGAGATCTTTCCAAGGTAAGTGAGTCTCCACAGACAGAGTGCCTGTGAAAACCTGGCAGGGGAGTAAATAGGCAGGACAGGATGAATGTTACATAGCCTCCACGATCGTTTGCAAGGGTGAACAATTGCTGTGATGCTGAAACATTCGTAATTTCAGGACTTGTTCATAAATGCTAAGGGGTGCTTATCACATAACTTCGAACATTCGCTAAAGGAATAATTGTAACCCTAGGATTACCTATATTTGTAAGGATATAAGGGTTTTACAAAGTGCTATACTGGTCTGTTAGAACTTTTCAAAGATAAAGTTTTTTTTTTTCATGATTGTACTTGTATGTATTTGCCTTGGGATTGTTTGCAGAAATACTAATACAGTAAATGTCTACAGAAATCAGATTCAGTACTGTAAAGTTCCTTTGTACTCTACTGTGTTTGTTTGCAAGAGTTTTGAGTTTGCTTGCAGCAAGTTACTGTGCATTCCACTTACTGTGTTAGTTTGCATGTGCTTTAAGATCACCTGCTTTGGTTTTTAAATTAAAAGGCAGCTTCCATGCACTGCTTTCAATTCCGGCAGTGAATGTTCTAGTGCTTTACAATAACTTACCACTAGAGCAAAAGCCATTTCCCCTTCTTCCTATTTTATCTTTTTCCTGTGGAAATGGTTTCTTATTAGTTTCAGGCACTGGTTCACTTAACAGTTGTGAAGATCAAGTATTTTTTCCTGGTGAGACCGGTCTATCAGGGCGACCTGGTCTACCCAAATATGGGGCAGAGCATACTGCTTCCGCTTGGGGAGACCATTTAACGACCCAAAGAAAACAGCAAGCCTGATTTTCTCTTTCACTTAATAAGTTGATCAATTTGCTTAACAATTGTGGTAAAAAATGACATAAAATGAGTACAATTCATTTTGTGACCATTTTTATTTACAACCCTAAGGGATTACGGTTATACCTTGAGGACTACCTGTTATATAACCCTTAATGATTTAATTCATTATACAGATTGTAGATCACTGGGAGCTTTATTTGAAGAGGGAAACTTGTGGTCTATGTACTGCATATATAAAATAATCGTAAGATATATTAAACACGATATAGATAAATATAATAAATATAGTATGGAAATTAGTTATAGTAGTGATTTAAAGCAGGGGTCCCCAAACTTGGCAACTTTAAGACTTGTGGATTTCAACTCCCAGAATTCCTCAGCCAGCATAGCTGAGTTGAAGTCCACAAGTCTTAAAGTTGCCAAGTTTGGAGACCTCTGATTTCAAGGATAACTTGAATGATATTCAAGTATAGATGAGATTTCATCTATATTTCATTTATTAGGTGAACCTAGGCATTTTCAGCAAAGCATCATAAATTGTTACGTGTCTGCCGGACACAGCAAGCAATTGACAATGTGGACTAGTTCCTGACTGCCTGAAATGTGATCACATGACCACAAGGGGCACTGGCCGTCAGAACTTCAGAACTGGGTCATAAGTATGTTTAGGGTGGGGGTTCACATTACTTCAAACAGTCACTAAGTGGCCAGTCATAAGTTGAGGACTGCCTGTATTTCAAATATATTGCAGATCATTTGCAGTAATTTACAGTAATTTACTGTAAATTACAGTAATTTACATTTAAGCTGCTTAAATGATAACTCCAGATATAATTTCTAGCTATAACTTTAATGTTATCAATAGATACACATGCAACAGTTCTTTACATGTTTACATGAAAAAGAAATGTCTTTTTCAGACTGCATCTAGATTTAGCACATTTATCTACAGATTTAAGTGCCATGTATTCAATCGATACTAATATGAATAACACTAACTTTGCATTCCATGATTCCCTCCCTCTATCAAAGGGAGATAATCTTAGGATCCAATCTATCAGTTGCACGTTAAATATTAATGTGGAATAAACATAAAAGAAAAAGGCATAGGTATGTTATTGTATTACATTTCCAAAGTAAAATTACATCCTTTGCAGACATCCATGAGAAGGGCTGAATAGAATAACAATCCTATGCTTTAAATATTGAATATAAAATGTTTATCAGTTCATCTGATAAATATCTACTGATGCTTTCCCAGAGTTGTGATAAATACATTACAGAATATATTATATAAAATTTACCAATGCCTTAAAAATAAAGGTTAACAAATCACCTAGTGCATTTTATTCTTTGTGATTTAAGCAACAGCACTATATTACAATATTTGTGAATCAAATGCAATACAAGATTTAATCTAGCTTAGAAATCATCTTCTGCATCTCTGGTTCTGATCCTAAAGTCAACCATACTTTAGTAAAAAAAAAAAAAAGTACTAATATCCTAACCTCAAATGACTGAGCCATTTATTTCAACTCTGGAACTGCTTTGCAATTATACATTAATTCCATCAGCCTGAACAGCAGGCCTGTGGAAAAAAGGATTGATCTCCTGTAATTATAAAATTCTGGCACCAGAGTTTTATTTTTCACAACACAGCACCGCTAAGAACCCTACTGTTATTATGAAAATTTCCTCAGCAAAGAGCTCCATCACATTACTAGTGCACCAATTCATCATCACATGCCTTGCTCTGCTCATCAACAAGTCTGAGTGATGAAAAGGCCCAATATTATCCTGACAGTACTTCATGCGCATTCTCAATCACACATTATTACAGCATCCATATTAATTTTCATTGACACACGTCCTAGGCCTGTTCAAATTAGGCAAACCAATGAGGGGGAGTTGATGAAATACCAGCATAGCCACAGCTCATTGCATTCCAATTTGCATGCAAATGGTTTATCAGGAAAATTCCATTCCCAGCAACCAGCAAGTGAAAAACAACCGTAATCTACACTTCAGGGCCACCATACAGAGCTTAATGAATCGCAAAGAGAGAAGGAAGTGACAGACCTATGAGAGGATCGATTTCCACTGGCAGCTGGTATGGCTGGTCTTGTACAGCACCTTGATGAGCTAAAAGAACGAAAAAAGGCTTAGAAATAGTGCTATTTTAGGTACTAAAATCATACAAAAAATCATATAAATAAAGGATTATGTGATATTGTCTTTTTAAGAATTGGATTTTCTCCCATTTATTAAATTCTACCAGCCAAAATTTCAAGTTTTTTTAAAGGTTTGTTTATACATTTATTACATCTTATTTCTGTTCTCCGTGTATGCCATCACCAGAGATTTGGGCCATAAACTATAGCAGATGGTTAACCGGCAGCTTCTCATATTGCAAAAAAGAAAACAAATGGTAAAGAAATGCTGAAAACAAAATGTGACAGTCACTTGCTAACTATTGTGGATCTCATCTCCTTCCTTTAAGGGAACAAAAAAAATAAAACCCTTTGAATAGGATAACACAAATTTAATATTCATTGAAATTAATTGTTTTATATAAAAAGAGATTTTTAGATCATATAATACAAAGGGGTATATCATCATTTAAAAGTGGCATAAACAGAGGAAAATCTCATTTGTAACTTAGTTTTGCTTAATATAAATGTATGAGCAATTTTTGTATTCAAAACATTCTTTTTTTCCTAAAGCTAAAATGCGAAATAATTATTCCCAGAACATTTTTCTCAAAATACCAATGAAACTTTGCAATAATGGAAACTAGTATAAGAAAAATCATATGCCCAACCTTTTCACAGGCAAATTGCAAAGCATATGCTGATCATGAAACTAGCTTCGTTGGAATGATTACCTAATTCATATGGAATTCAGAAGTCTATGATTCAGTAAAATCATAATAAGCAATATAAGTTTTTTCTCTGTGAGGATAGATGTTCTACTGTACCCAGCAGTTAAATACTGTTAAATCAACAGAATGAAATGTATACAATTTTACTTACTTGTGTCAAATGAAATATGATTATTTCTGTATTTTTCTTTTTTAAAAAAAAATTGGCAATAGGGATTATACAGTAAAATAATAAGAAATATTTTAAACATGAATAAAAAAGCTAAGAGACCAGGAAGGACATTAAATAGCTGGGTAGTAATAAAACAGTGGACACTGGGTTTTTTTCATAGAAATTTGATGAATTTCAAAAGTCAAAAGCAGCAACGAAAAGATGGGGATAAAGAATTTGATAGGAGGAATGCTTTCATGAAGCACAAAAGGGTTAATAGGGAAATGGGAATAATTGAGAACAGAAATATAGGATGCATTTACTATTTACCAGTACTATTTGGCTCAAATGTAAAAGCAACCACAAAAGATAAGCTGTTTTTCTCCAATACCTTGCCAACTGACAAGCAAACATTATCCTCTCCCTGACAGTCCAGACTAAATTTGGAGTAAAGTTGTTCACCTATCAGGAATAGCATTTCAACCAATTTACCAACTAATACATGAACATTTGTATTCAATTACAATTATTCCTAGACTGGTGGAAAACCTTGATGTAAAAAGGAGATAGACAAAGGACATTTGGAAATTTACAGGGGTCACATGTAATAACCCTAAAATGATATATATTGTATACATTTGTTTCCACTACTCAAATTTAAACTGACACAGCAAACCAAGGATAACCCCAAAACTTATAGATATTTTTATATGGTTTTTGAAAATAACCAATCAAAAATTCACATTTCAACTCTGCCTATAGTTTTGTTTCCAGATTTTCTAGTAAGAATAATAGGAAACTGGCATCTTGCTAGAAATTGTAAAACCTATGGCTTATATTGCTCAGATATTTGTAAACTTGATGCCAAAGAATGAGGTTGTTATTCTTATAATGTATTAATTACACACAGTTTGTATAGTTTACTGCATGACATTTCTGAAATGATTAAAAGCTCCATTGCACTAATATAACTATGCTTATACTTCTTAAGTTTCAATCTACTATAGAAAGTAAGTAGCCCTTTTGTACCTTACCACCACATACCAAGTTGCTAATTATGTAATCAATATTTCTATACTCACCAGGAAGATTGTGCCACTTATTCACAGCGAATAATCGGTTGACAGTGACAGTAATCACAGCAGAATTTGCCAAACCAGGCTGAGTGTTGGCTGCTACATGTGTTACAGGAGAGTTGGATGGAAATTTTAGGACCATGATGACATCCTGTTGAGCTTGGTCTGTGAACATCAATGGACTCTGGAGAAGGAGATACTGTTGAGTGGGGAAAACAAGATCCCAACCACGAGGGAAAAAGGAAAAGGCAAAGAAGATTGGAAAGATAAGAAAGTGCAGGAACAGTGAAGACCCCGTTAAAAGAAGCAAGAAGCATCAGCAGCTGCAAATGAATACTAATGCAATACTTTTTCACAGGCTATGGAAACTATATTTTTAATGAATACCTTGATTTCACATTAAAAATTACATGGAGAGGAGGAAAAAAGTAACCAAATCTAACATCTACAGCAAGTCATCATTAAAACATTTCCAGGTGTCTGTGCATTAAAATTGCTAAGCTTGTCAATTACCAGATGCAGGTGAAGAAAAGAAAACCCCAATAAAAAGAGAAATAAAATCATGAAGATGAAAATGTGTTCTCCCCAAAAACTGTAAAATAACATTAAAGATCAAATCATAAAATGCCTTAGCAATTTAAAAAAAGACACACAAATTAATTATGTAATTCATATATGCTGTGCATGCCTTCTGTGCTTTAAATTCAGAACCAGTAAAAGGCTTTAAAGCCAGTATTTAGCATATATGCCTGTAACTTTTTAAAGCAGCTGTGTCATTTTCTTCCAAGATCACATGCGTACCTCCACATGCCTGCCCTGGGAAAAGACACAGCTCTTTTAAATCGTAGCAAACAAAGGGTCTTTTTCGAATTGAACTTTAAGTATTATTGTATACAGCAGGGATGTCAGACTGGTGGCCTGTGGGACGGATGTGTCATGCACAGGCCGTGCCACCCCAGCTCCGCAAAGGCAAAACGTGTTGCGATACATCACATGATAGCATGTGACATGATAGAATTTGATACCCGTGGTATACAGCCTCAAAATCTTGACATTCATGTAGGAATTTTAATTCAAATTAATTGTAGAATATAGGTTTTTACAGCTGCTACATTTTGATGAAATGAATGTGTGCTGATGTTTCCTTAGACTTATCACTACCCTCTTCAGAGCAGAACAATGTTATATGATAACAAATAAGGATATGACATCTGAAGTCAAATTCCATTTTAGACCGTTTTAATGAAGCTAGCAGTGGTAGCTGATATTCAACTGAATCAGCTTCATATCTGCTTCATTCATGATACAAGTCTATAGAAGTAGATTTTAAATAAGTATAGATGTAGATTTTAAAGAATAGAAAAAAGAAGTACAGATATGAATTTTAAAGAAGAATAAACTAAAGAAATTTCGATGTTATTAATATATTCAAAGTAATATTTCCAAATGAAGAGTTTTAATTTGTAAATATTATTAATCAATCAAAATATTTTCTGCAACTATTCCATCTTTTCCTCCACAACTGATTTGTTTCTGATTAAAAAAAAATCAATAATATAAAGCAGGGATCTCATGCTGGCTTGGGAATTCTGGGAGTTGAAGTCTACAAGTCTTAAAGTTGCCAGGCTTGGAGAATCCTGACATAAAGGATGAGGTGGGGGAAATCAGGAAATGTTACAAAAAAGAGATGTAATATTGTCAAGCTCCATAATGCTAGCAAGTTCAGGAAACACTGGATTTATGGAAATATAATTATTATTAGTAGGGTCATATAATAAAACCCCAAAACCTATCAAAATATTTATTTCACACAATTTATACCTAATGTAATTAAGGCAGAGTTACTGGATCTCTTTCTCACACTTCCAGCTCCCTTCAATTCAGGACCCTCTTCTGTAATGCGGCAACCCTATTTTATCCTTTAACTGTCTTCCAGCTCCTTCCATGTTCTCAAGGTCCCTTAGACATTCCATCACAAAGTTGAAACTCTTATGCTCCAATTTTATAACAATTCCATAATATCTCTGTTTTATTTAAGTATCTCATAGATTTCAAAAGGTTAGCTTAATCTGGATGTAACCCAATTAACAATCACATTTTAAGTCGAAGTTTTATAAATAACATTTTTTTTAAAATCAAATTTCTAGCAATTCCTTGGTTGCTATGACACTTTTTCTTAATCCTCTGTCTTCCTGGAAAGCTAAAATTCAGCAAAGGTTTTCTAGCAGAACCTTGTGGCAATGGAGCTACTTAGACCTAAAACTTGGCAAGTTTTCCACATAGGGCAGAGCAAACTAGGTTTCCAGCATGCCAACAGACTATTTAATATCATTTGCCTAATGATATTAAATAGATTGCAGACTTTTTTATTTCATTTTAATGTTTTACACTTCGCAATTTTGCATTCTGCCTTCATAACTCTGTTTCATTTGTTAAGAGGATGACTTTCTTTGCTATGTACTGTTGGATCAGAACCCCTAACATCTATAAAGAGTCATTAAAAAAAAATTCAGCCTCTATTGTTTAACTTAAGAAATTGCTCCTTTTAACTTTAGGATCCCACTAATATATAATTCAATTTGCACCTTACCAATCATCGTTTAAATTTGTGTGTATGTGTGTGTACCCTTATTGTGTAGTGGTTAAGGCACCAGCCAGAAACCTGAAACCTAATCCTTCCTTAGGTATGAAACCAATGAGATGACTTTGGGCCAGTCGCTCTCTCTCAGCCCTAGGAAGGAGACAACAGCAGACCACTTCTGAAAATATTGCCAAGAAAAGTAATAATGACTTCAGGCAGTCATTAGGAATCAACGCTAATTTGGTATGCACATATATACATATCCTTTCAATATTACATCAGATTATATACACTTATTTGATGAAACTATAAAATAACTGATGTGAAAGGAATGATCAAGATGCAGTCTTTATAACTCTCATCACTAAGTTTCAACATTTTGGTAGTAGCAAATTACAACCATTTGGCCCTATTCTAATAAAATGCTGTTAGGTTATATTATCAAAATTCATACTTTCTCATAGATTCTGAAACTGTTTTGGACAACTAATATTTAACAGCTGAGCAAATAAAAGAACTCATTGTTGGTGAGCATGGCATTAATGTACACTCTGCTGAATAAAGTTATTATTTATATAGTTATTATTATTTGTGAATATTTCTGACATACTATTTTTTGAAAGGTATTATATTTTTGGAGTTTGGACAGAGTGACAATGGTTTTTGCCTATTTATCACTAGTTGTATTTGTACGTTTAGTATCTTTATATAGATAACAAATAAATAATGCATTTTTATATCACTCCTTTGAAGAAAGGACATTAACAGTACTTAGAAAAACATATTGCACTATGCATTCCTATTTGTAATCTTTGCATGAAGGTGTAAATAAAAACAACTAATAAGCTACCCAGACACACTTTTGAGCAAGTGGCTAAAAGCCAATCAATATTATGAGTTAATCCTCCCTGGATACTCATTCAATTAAAGGTGTCAGTAATGCCTCATCTGATGTGGCCTCAATTAAATTCAGCTATCTTGATGGTGTGAAAACACAAGGGGATACAGCAACAGCAGCCAAACCAGACAAATAGGCAGCCTCCTTGTGATGGCTAATTACTACACCTGGTGCATATTATGGCCTGTGCATTTAACACAGCCCAGGATGCCTTTAATGGCTTCTCCACACAGAACCCAGAGAAATGAGTGGAACTTTTAGCAATTAAACCAATCATTGCAGTGGTAAAACTTTGATTTGGTGATCTGAAAAGATAACAGCATGGAATGAAAACAATTTTTGTGATTCTCATCTTAACCCCTAAAAGAATTAAAACACAAAGAATAAAAATGTGAATTTTAAAACTCATATCTGAAGTTATTGTTTATCAAACAGTTGCAGAGATGCAAGAGTCAGTTACATGTTCACCTCTGTGGCAGTTCTCTAGAATGCTAAAATTGTATATTGTATATTTTTCACCTATACAAACAGACTTACACAAATGTATGTGATCTATTTAATATATATATATATAGGAATTGCCTGAATTGAATGCTCGATTTTCAACCAAATAGCTATAGTGTTATCTGACTTTAAATGACTCTAAATCTACCCACTAATTTCAAAATGCTTACACAAACTTAATACCATTTTTAATGAAATTGGGTAAAAGCAGTATTGATTAAATTTATATTTTGCTTTTATTTTTGTTTTCACTTCAAGACACTATTAAATTTTTCCATTTCTGTATATCTCTCTTTTCTTTTTTATTTCTAAATTGCATTCCTATTTGAAAAGGAATATCAAATACTAAGAGCTGATTTAAATATCATCTGAATATTTTTGAATATATAAAATAGCTTTGTAAAAGCCATATTTTGTACACCTGCACATGTACAAAAAGAGAACAATAAAGTTTAGTAACTATGATCATGTTGTATTGTCCCTGAAATTAAAATGGAGCATCATTATTTAAAAATTTCTATATTCATCTGATTAAACTTTAATAAGATCCCTAAAATAATGGTACTCCAGTTTCTGATAAATTGTAATAGATTATAATTTCAATGGAAGAATGAATATTTTAAAAAGTTTCACTATGAAAATATAAGTTCTGCTATGCATGCAAAATGTCTGTATATTATACATTTGAAACAAAGAGAAGATTTGTTATTTGTGTATTTGAATTCAGATTAGCCATTTTACCAGGGTGTAAAATCTGGACCCAACTTACCAACTGCATAGCAGAACTTCTTGGAGGATGTGGTTCTATAAGCACTTGAGAAGGAGTCTGTCCAAAACTTCGGATCTGAGCTTCCACTGCCTGGGAAAGACATCATCAATACATTCTTATGTGGACAAAGATTAGATTTATCATAAACTAGCTCTACTCTCGTGCTTCGCTATGAAACTATGTGATCGGGCTTAGTTTTGGGGGAGGAAAATAAGGGAGAAAAATTGTGCCTCTTCCTACCAGCATCCATCGGTATTCATCTGGCTAGTATCCTGTCAGTGTGTGAGAGAGTTGAGGGCTGTTTGGAAACTGAAACAATATTTGCTATGTGAGCAAGAAGGAGACAGCATGGTGAACTGGATGCTCATTAATTCTAGTTTATGGTAGAGTCATCATCCAATGAATTTTAAGTACTGCTGAGCAAAAACCTGGCCACACAGTATGTCTGAAAGCAGTAGAGGTGTAGAAGAGTCCTATATATCCTGGATATTTACACAGTAGAGGAAGCTAGTACAAATGTCTATATAGCAGACATTAGAGAAGCAGATGCTCTGTTGTTTCTGTATGCCCAAAATTACAGGGCCACTGTCTCTTGGATAAGGTATCTATCTATATCTACCGTCCTACCTTCCTACCTACCTACCTTTATTTTGGTACTAAATGGATGAATATGTATGTATGTTTGTAGGCATGTATGCATGTATTTATGTGGTTGTGTGCATGCATGAAAATATAAAAGTAAAAAATAGAAAAACAAATTGAAAAAAAGGAAAAGAAAGGTTATGAGAAGTAGCTTCCAAACTTGTGAAAGTAGTTATATAATATAGACAGCCAGTTTGGTCTAGTGGTTAAGGCAACAGGCTAGAAAGCAGTTTTAGTCCCACTAAGCCATGAAAACCAGCTGGGTAACTTTGGGTGACTTTGAGCCAGTCACTCTCCTTCAGATCAATTCACCTCACAGGGTTGTAGAAGGTGTTTGGATATATTTATCACCTTGAGTTATTTATAAAGATTATAAAGTTGTAATAAATTTTTTTGCCATCTCTGTCTTAAATTACATCATAATTTCCTTCTTTCCATAAGTTACCCTTTTTAATATTCAAACCCAAAAAAACACAAATTTGTTTTTCTTTCTTTTTTTTTTCAGAAAAAAGTTCACAGGGGATTTCAGTCACTGCTAAATGTAATTTTTGATTTTTTTCTAATCGAAAAAGTTGGTTTTGCCATCTTTGCTAGTTCTGTTATTTTCACCAACACTTCTTCTATTGATCGATGACAGTAGCAACCATTCCATGTTAAAAGGTCACTGAATGAATGGTGGTTATGAGCAGCCTTGGGATTTCAGCATCCATACAGTCACGTGATCTGGCTTTTTGTCAAACTGTTAGTACTTACAAGCAGGGCCAAGGGCCCCACAATCACATGATCACCTTTTGTGATGTTCCCTGCTGACTTCCTCAGGAAATCAATAGCAAAGCAAAGAGAGAAGGCTGGAAGTTGCTGAGGTTAGTCTCTTCCATCTGCAGTCTCATCCAGCCTCTCTGTGGTATGCACCATGCTGGCCACTTGTACATTCTTCTCCCTGACCCTTGCCTTGCCTCTCTCGCATCCCCTTTACATCCTTCCCTGACAACAACCCTGACCTAATCCACCCCAACACACAGTCTGGAATGGTTGGTTCTGGACAGTAAAGAACAGAGATTTGGCCAGATAGAAAAATCAAAAGACTTTTTAGAAATCCTTACATTTAAATTTTTACATCATTGGAAAGTAGAAGCTTATTTTGTAACCTAAATAATGCAACATTAGCTTCATATGAATATATGAGAACAAAAATAAAATCTTTGTGCTATTTATCAATTCTGAAAATTAAAATCATAAAATATTTGTGTTAATGTTGCTTTCAGGTGCTGCTTCCTTTTACCACTACTTACATACCCCAGAATATGTATATGTATGAAAACAACGTGTAATTCAAACTCTTAAGGTGAATGAAACCTAAGTATAATCTAGATTCTTTAGAACACCATCTTAATATAACAATACTTTTTATGTAAGAAAATAAATAAAACCTATTTTTGTCCTGCCTAATTATGAAAATGACTCCTGCAGGTATAATTATGTTGCAACTCTTGAGTTAAAGCAGAGAAATAATTACAGCCTGAAAAAACGATTTATTTCTCCCTCAGTGGAGAAGTTTGCAACTTTCTCTAATCTGAGCCTGTACATTCCAGACATATTAAACTGAGGCCTACTAATACAGCTTCAATGCAGTCTTCAAACCATGCAAACTGTCCATCTACCACATTGTAATCCCAGCTGCCAATCTGAAATAAACCAGTTAGGCAGAGCAGACATAACCTACAGAAACAAATGCCACTCAATAATGTTTAGAGGCACTGGGTTCATGGATAATTTCAAACAGTGTCTTTGTCTGGAACACTGATGTGCTCACTGAGAACACCTAAATCTCTGGCTACTGGAAATAAGCAGATAAAGCGGAATAAGAAAAATGAGCCTTGAAAATACTTCAAAGAGACAAAGAAAAAAATAGAAAAGGATTTCAAAGAGACTATAAGGAAGACTGGAGAGAATACATGCAGTGCTGCAAATATTTAGGGTTGAAATAGATTTCCATATGAGATTAGGAACTATCACTTTGCATATATCATCATAATAAAACTATCATTCAGGATGCATATCAAAAGTCACAGTGCTGGATATGAGACACTTAACTTACCCATATCAAGATTTCAAGTTAATTATTACTGGAAAAGGAATATCCTTTAGAGATTGCCAATTTAAACACAAATTATTTGTAACACATAATTTTATCCAGTGTATTGACTTTGGCATGATTAACATTCTCATATTGACTGAAATTTATTTTTCAGCAAGTTCGTGATGGATCAAACATACTCTTGCATTGTCTCTATTAGATATTACATCCTTAAATAGTATGTTTGGAGTCAATACATTTTTTTAAAAATTAAATAAAAACTGGTACCATTTAATGGTATTTTACATGGAGGTTTTCAATTAAGTTTAGACTAATCCTTAACATTTATTTAGCTTTTCACACACAGTTCCTGTGCTGCACTGTGTCAAACAAACCATCTGGACAGCACACTTCTGGCTACAACTTCTACCAAGATAATTTGCTTCCAAAAACCTTCTGAGCTGTGTCTATGTGGAATCCTCATTTATTTAAATCACACTTTCAGAATAAATGTCTATGTTGAAATGTTTTCTAATAATTATACTACGGTAATTTTCTAAGACATCTAGAAACACCTATTCATAAAAAAGACCACTGCAAATAACTTGAGCAGCAGTTGAACTATGCTGTAAATACAAATGGCATTTGATTTTGTGAAATGCCTTCTTACGATTTAAAACTGAAATTTCCAGCTTCCACCAAGAATTTTTAAAAAGCATAAGATGTCATGAGATTTTGAAAGGACAGTAGATCTCTTCTATTGAAAAGAAATAAGGGTCATGTAAACAAAAAATTGCAAAAATCAATAAAATAAATAATGTTGCAAATTGCATATTAAAGGTGGGAAATAGGTTGTCTTCTAGGTATTACTCAACTTCCTAGCAGCTGCAGCCTGCATGCTCAATGGTGGAGGGTTAATGGGAATTATAATATAGCAACAACTGCTGGAATATATTAATATCTGATACATTTTCTAATATCTAAATAAAGACCTATAGACAAACACCAATGAAATCAGAATTAAGACTACAGAAAGCATTTGAAAGAGAAACTTCACATTTTTATTGAATTCATCAGCAAAATAAGCAAATGATGCATGAACACAGATGCACAGTGGGAACAGCCTTCGTGGCATCTGTCTAGAGCAGGGGTGTCAAACTCGATTTCATTGATGGCTGCATCAGGGTTGTGTTTGACCTCAGGGGGCCTGGGTGGGCATGGCCATCACCATGTTGGGGGTGCCTGTGGTGGCCTGAGCACTCTGCCAGAAAAAAACGGGCTCCTGAGTTCTGTTATTGGCTGTGAGGGTCTCCTGCAACCCTTTGCCATTAAAACAGAGCTTAGGAGGGCCACCTGGGGCCCTCCCCAGCTCCATTTTCACTGGTAGAGACACCCTGGACCGGTCTTTCTCTGTTTCCAGAGCAACCCCATGGGCCAGATATAAGCATCCCATGAGCCAGATCTGGCCTCCAGTTCTTGAGTTTGACACCCCTGGTCTAGAGTTTTCAGGAAGACATAGCTGTCTTAAAGCTTCAAGTAGTGATTATCAAATGCTTTGCCCAGCTTAAGTTGAAACATATTAAAAAGTCCATTCCATTCCATTTTTATGGGTGGTCTATGTCTTCCTAATCTTGGGTCCTCTACCAGGAGCCTGGAAGTTTGAGGCTTCTGCACAGTATCTTAAGTTGTTCCTAACACTTCTCTCATTTGGACAGAGTGGTGATATTGTTTAGTGGCTGGATAGAGTAAGGGTTAGAGTACCACCTTTAACATGGGAGGTCAGAGTTTAAATCCTGGCTGGAACCTACAGTACCTCACCTCTAAGGGTCCTTGGGAAATATCCCAATGCTTCACCTACCTATTACAAATATTAGAGTGATGCAAAGTAGTAGAATCATGCTGGTTTGGACAGTCTCCAGAATAACAAGGTCCACATCAGATGTCTGAAGCCCTAGACTGCTAAACAAAGGTTTCCAGCACTAGCTATGAGGCTAAGGAGATACACTGGAGAAGCAGAGGTCAAGAAGATAACTACTCTGTCCCATCATCCTACTGGAAAATGATTGAGACTTAAACCTGTTGCCCTTTCATAAGGCCTTCAAAATTGGCTATGTCATCAGGCATCGGGACTGAAATGTATAGGTGAGCCGGTGAGAAGATTATGTTGATAGTTGTTTGTGGTTTTTATATTGGATGCTGGTAATTTATTGTTATGCTGCTGTTATGTTGTATTTTTAGTGTCCATTGCCTAGAATTATGATGTTGAGATGGGTGATAGTATGAACTGAAATAAATAACAAACCAACAAACCTAATTAATGCCTTTCAAAGTGCATTAATTCCACTGCAATTCTTTTCTACAATATAACTTGGAAGAAATAGGACTTGACATTTATTTTATGCAAGAATTTTCATCATATTAAAAAATAAAACAATTATTAATTAAGCAAGTTTCAATATATGTACTATTGAACCAGTTTTTCAGAATAACAATTATTCCTATTGTGTTATTGATATTGACTTGAATCCTAATTAATGTTACACTATCATAAGCATTTTCTTAGTAGAATTTTGTTCATAGAAAATTGGCATCTTTAAAACAGGGATAAACATTTTTTTTCATGATAAATTTTTCTGGCTACAGTCCCCAGAAATTTATTCCATAGTGTTAGCAAAATGTCTGGATCAATGTTGAGAGGACATAATGAGCTATAAAAAATAAATCAATTCATTTCTATCTTTTCGTCCTATGAAAGTTTTTTGTAAAAAAAAAAAATAGTTGTCATAAACAACTGTTCTATTCATGACAAAAAATTCAAATTCAGCCTAATATTTAGATATGCAGTTTATAATCTCAGTTTAATCATTATATAAATAAAGCATCCTAAATAAACAACTTCCTTTAAAACATTTTTCCCTTGGGATAAATTATAACATTTCTTTTTAAAAGACCAAATGTACTTGTGAATTCATAGACATTTACTTCAATATGTTAGTTTAAGAAACTGTGTTCCATTATAATTAGTTTCAGAGGCTCTTATATCGCAAAGCAGTAAAATTTAAAATGTTTAGAGAAGTTGGCAAACCTCTTTATAGAGAGCAAACTATTTTTATGAACTAACAAAAATATTTCACTTTTATTCAAACTATAATTTCTGATCAATCAAGCCAATGCTGGTCATATAAGTTACTCTCAATTTTGGAATGTTAGAATAAATCTTTGAAGAGATGGATTAACAGATAGGAAGATGATGAGTTAGTATGAGGGTGTGCAAGAAATTCATTTATCAAATGGATTGACAGTGTATCATACACATATTGGTATGATTACATGGAGATATGTATAGAATTTTCATATTTCTTTTGCCTTCTCCAATGGTAATGGTAGGAAAGAATACTTCTTTGAATGTCTAAGCCTTAAGGTATAATATAGCAGAAAAGACTTGTCACAATTTCTGAACCATGAACAGCAGAATATAAAGGAAAATGCAGTCTATTATTTCCATGTTAGGAATTAACAAATTAATAAGGACCGTCCAGTAGTTATAGCAATTAGGAAATAAATGTCATATGTTATCTCATCTCTTCCTCAAAAGTCCTTGAGGAAAATAATCCAAAAATGTTGATTTTGCCTTATTACTAATCTTTAAAAAAAACAGAGAATCAGTTTCAATTCTGATGTTAACTTTAAAAGAGTTAGCAAATGTTTGTTCATCTTCCTTTTAAAAACTGACTAAAGCCATGGTAAGCCAAAACTCTAAAGATCTGACAAGTGATAAGGAGGTCAATGAATATTCTGTTCGTTTCATAATATGGAATGTAAACAAAGCTACTTTCAAGGGACATTACATTTCCTGATTGTTAGAGTACTAATAATGTTTTCCCCCTCTATGCAATGTAAGATATTCTTTTTTAAAAAATAATAATATACCTGTATTAAAGGCTAAAACAAACCATTCTTGGGCTTCTTGCTACTTGTAATGCACTGTTTGTGAAGTAATATCAAAGACTACCATATCTTTTTTTCTATTCCTAAACTGCAACATTATATAATCCAAACCTTTTCATTGGACTATTTTACCCTTTAGCTCATACATCATGAAGAAATAATTAAAATCTAGGAAAATGTTAACATGAGGAAAAGCAAAAGAAATTAACAAATATTCCAGAAGGTCAACAGAAGGCTGTATTAAGTGATCACAAGCTTTTCAAAAATTAATTACATATTTACTAATAAACATGTTAGGCCAAAATATTAGTAAGTTTCATTCCTTTGTTTATCAGCATAAGCTGTTTTTAAACAATTAAAGACTCCCTCAATGTTTAAAGTGCAACAGACTGTTAAGCCATTACATCATAGAAATAGTAAAATAGGGAACAGACCCTTTTATTCACAAATTATTGTAATGCTGTTTTTCCACATGTGTTGGCTATCTAGGAAATTAACATAGTGAGAACTTCTTTGTTCTTTCAAAATTCCAGATTTCTTGGCAAAAAGAAAACAGCATTCTGTATGTCCCTTTGTGTAATAAAGACACTTAATCACACTACTAATCTTGAGCTCTTTGTATTTTAAAAGATATTACAAAGAATGCATGGATACCATGACTTGTCTTATACATGTGTTTGCAAGTAGAATTTATGTCATGTCAATTTACCTAATTCTAGTTAATTTATTGTGGTGCGTGGAAGGCTAGAAAATCCCTACGGTTACCCTAGCAGCTTTCTATACTAGATTTAACTGGAAAACTGGGTTAATAACAAATAAACAGATGCAGATACACCCAGACACCCACTCTCTCTCCTAAAATGTTCTTAGTATATCATGACAGGAAGGCTCAGAAATCAGAAGGTCCTGCCTCAAGTTCATGGTTTATGCTCTTTAGAAGCATGTCAGAAAATCATAAATAAAAGTGAACTTTGTTAGTAGCTGTAAGAAAATAAAAATGCCCATGATTGGACTCAAGCAGAAAAGCATAACATGATCATGCCAGTGAAGACAGGAGCAGTGGTGCAAGCTGTTTTTAAATCAATTATCCAAACAATTATTCTCTTACAAATTGAGAAAAAAATATTTCAAATGTGAATTTCATGTACGTAGCATTTTATAAAGTTTGCCAGATCTATTATTGCATGTTGTACACTCCCTCTATTTGTTTTAAATTATGGAAAAATAAGTTCTTATAGGACTACATATGAAAAAGACCATAGGATTTTCTTTTATTTTTAGTGCCTGCATAAAAAATGATGCACCAATCATGATGCATCAATCAAACAAGCCGGTCTAGCCAAATAAGATCATTAGGGTTTATATTTTGGAAATTTATAGGGGTGATTCTTGGCCATCTTGATTATTTACCTGTTTTCGCTTCTGTTTTCTGTATTATCTTGTTTGTTGAGTGTACACCGCCTTGAGTCCCTTTTTGGGAGAGGGAGCGGTATAGAAGTACGAATAAATAAATAAATAAATAAATAAGATTTCCTAGGCTTTTTTCTCAAAAAATTCAAAAAAACCCACAGTGGAAAATCTAGGAAGAACTATAAATATTTAATTAAAACATTTTAAATCCACAATTCTTGTTATAAAAGCTTATAATAATATCCCTAAAATTTACAAAGAGAACAATCAATAGTGATGTATATTTTCTTTCTTTTACATGAAGTCTTACAGATTTCCAAAACCTCCCCAAAGTCATTTTATTCAAAAATATTTGCTAGCTACAGTATTTCCCTTTTCAGTTTCCCAAACTGCTTTTTCCATTTGTAAAATGTAGCAAACCTTGCAGAGAGAAGACCATTGCCGAAGAAACAAGGTAGAAAGGAAAAAAACTATCTTACTAATAACTTACAAAATCTGATTTGAAGAATTATCCCGTGTGTAAACAAAATAAATACAAGGAATTATGCTAGTCTGGCTAGAGTAGAAAATATTCCTTAAAACAGGGGTCCCCAACTTGTGGGCCGTTGCCCACTACTGGGCCGTGGGCTAATCACCACCGCGCTGCATGAATGCCCGGATGGTGCACATGCCTCTGTGTGCATACATAGCTCCACTTGTGAGAGCATTCATCATAGGCACTTGTGGTCCTACTCACACTAGTGTTACCATGAATGTTGCAGGTATTCTCACGCATGCATGCATATGCACATGTACTTGCCCATCCCAATAAATCATCTCCTCTTTCCCCCCTCCCCCTGCTAGGACCACCAATGTGGAAAGATTGAGGAACTCTGCATTAAAATGTCTATAAGTACTTTTAAATTAAAATAAAATCAAATATGCTTTATAAATATTTCAAAAAGTCCCACATTTCTTCATAATTTTTTATTCTTCCAAGTATCAATATGCTTACCTCTCTCAACATTGGATCCAATATTGAATTAAGATTGACAGCTCCTTCATAGGTCAGATAGTAGAAAACATTTAGAGATCTGACAGCTTCTGGCCCTTGCTGCTTATAGCCAAAAATCAAATCAATCCATTGGTGCAGTTGACAGGAAACAAATTCACTTTCCAAAGCCTGAAACAAAATACAATACCGTTTATATTGTTTCTCAAACTTATTTTCTGTCCACAATCTTACATAAACAACAATGCAAAGGTTAGAAATATGCAAGTGCCTTAGAGAAAAAACTATGACTATTTCACAAACTATTTCACAAACTATGACTATGCTAAATGTAGATGTTAGAATGTGTTGAACCAACTGTGCCATGCAGGTCCCTGGTGTAGTTTTTAACATTTGCAATAGAGTTTGTACTAGTATTAAAAGTATTCAAGGTTGTACTATGAACAATTAAATTCACCATGGATGAGTAATCATAGTCTAATCTGACAATAATAGGAAAGGACAAGAGAGACAATATTAATCTTCCCAATCTTGTACCTTTCAGTTGTGTGGGCACCTCTGTCTCACCACATGTGAAGAGTACCAGTGTGGGAAAAAAATACTCTATTTAGCTAAATAAAAATTGCTGAGACCTTATAATTTATGCACCATTTCCAACTGCAGAAACAGGAAACAATAGAAGTAGCCACTATCTTAAAATGGACGCAACCTATCTATTAAATATAACACAACTTTATCACAACTTATAATTTATTATATCTATCTTGAATTTTGACAAAATGACATAAATAGCTAGGAGACAATTGATAAATTTTACTAGCACTATAACTGATTTGTTAAATGTGTAGTTTTCTGGAGTAAACGTATAAATTTGTGTCAGTTACAATTTCCTCTGTAGTATGGAAAAATGAAAAAAAAATACGACTTTCAGATTTTTATTCTGCATCATTTCTCTTCACTTAAAGATGTCAGTAGTTTTTCAAATGATTTATGTGTTAAGCAGCATTATTTCAAATGGAGCCTAATTTTGAAATCTTAGATTTCCTTTAATAGTAGATCTCCTATATATACATTAATTAAAATGGGTCAGCACTAACCTTTCGAAGGTTAATTAAATAATATATTTATAGTAAATTATACATAAATTTATTAATTAAAATAGAATAGAATAGAATTCTTTATTGGCCAAGTGTGATTGGACACATAAGGAATTTGTCTTGGTACAAATGCTCTCAGTATACATTCGTCAAGAGTCAAGAATCATCAGGTACAACACTTAATGATAGTCATAGGGTATAATAAGCAATCAAATCATACTAAGAAACAGTCAATATAAATCATACAGATACAAGTGACAATATATAAATTAAATATCACAATTAAACAATTATTAGTTATTGAAATAATTAAATAAAAACAATAGTAATATAATTTTAATATTGATTTTAATATTTATTATTAATAATACAACAACACAATAAATTACATTTATGCATTACAAAAATCTTATTTCAGAATCTTGTCTTATAATAGAAATCAACCAATGTAATTTCTAAATCAGTTTAAGTTATAATTGCTACACATCATTAAATACATCATACATCATTAGTGAGTTAGGATTGACTTTTTAAAAATTCCATCTCTTCTTTCATTTATATTCTCTTCAAGCAATACAAACCTCAATTGATCATGCTATAAAATAATGCTTTCTTTCAACGAACTCTCTTTTTACAGAGACTTCAAATCATTATAAATTCCATTTAAAATATAACTTCCAAACACAACACGTATCTTGATAGAAATCATTTGATAGATTTCTCAGGTTCATTAAAAGATGTCTAGTGATTCAAGGACTGTAAGCCCTAAAAGACAGATCTCACTAAGGAACATACACCATGAAAACCTAAAACTACTCTTAGAATAGTTACTGGATCTTACAAATCTGAACATGCTTCTCTTCCTCCCTTTTTTAATCTTCATGAGAATTAAGCGAGAAGAGATATTTGAAATGCATTTGTAAATCACTTTCCTGGGCTGGGTCCAGTCTTGTTTATCTGAATTAATAGAGGGTCTTCCCTTTGTCCTTAAAGTCCTCCTTCTTTGCACACTGCAGATGTACATGTAACAAATGTTTATGCAAATAATTCCTGCATTCTTCAAAATCTGATTGATTATTGATTCACATCAGTATCAACTCTAAGTAACTTCATAGACTTTCTTCATGAAGTTTGTTCTTCCAGGTCTTCACCACTGAAACTCAGACCATCCACCCTGCTGCTGGTCAGACTCTTGACTTCCCTTCTTTTTATCCCAGCATTAGAACCTTCAGAGAGTAGATCTTTTCATCTTGTGCCTGAAGTGGGATAATCTGAGACAGATCATTGGTGCCTCAAGTGAGAAATTTTGATTTGTTTGTTGATCCATTGATTTTTCTGTCTCATTTTTTTGTGCATGATATTCGCTGGAGACCTCTCCAAACCAAAGTTCAGAAGCATCAATATTATTTCTATTATGCCTTTTAAAAATCTAACTTACAATTTCCATAGAGTTTCACAGGGAACCAAACATAGCCTGGTATCTGAGCATCTTTTCCAAGGCCTTCATGTTTAATTTATCTAGTGCTAGTTTGCAGCACATTTCTTGACTGCTTGATATCTTACATGCTTGAGGCAGAAGCTATCCACCACTTCAGTATCTTAGTTGACAATTCTAAGTTCTTATTGTACCTAAGTGTCATTAGTGTGTTCTTCTTTATATTTAATTTTAGTTCAATGTTTCCATCAGTGCTTTTGATGTAATTACTAGAGCTTGCAATTCCTTTGCTTTTATGGCTATCAAGGTAGAGTCATCAGCATAGCGCAGGTATTAATGTTTCTTCCTCCAGCTTTAAAACCATACTTATTTTCTTCCAGCCCAGTTTCCCTTTATATTATTATTATTATTATTGTTGTTGTTGTTGTTGTTATTATTATTATATTTATATTCATATACCGCCCTTCTCCCGAAGGACTCAGGGCGGTGTACAGCCAACCGTAAAACTTTATTACAATTATAAAAGTTAAAAAGAATTAAATATCTTAGGCTGTCTAAAATTATACCCTCCCCCAATAAATTATTAAAATCCAAATTTTAAAATCCCAATTTAAAACACAAATACTAAATTACATTAAAAATCCCTTTTAAGCCTAGACCGGCCTGCTCAAAGAGCCAGGTTTTTAATGCACGTCTGAAAGCTCTCAGGTCCATGTTATTGCGTAACTCCGGAGGCAGTCCATTCCAGAGGGCAGGGGCCCCCACAGAGAAGGCCCTACTTCTAGGAGTCGCCAGGCGGCACATAGAAGCCGTCGGCACCTGATGAAGGCCCTCTCTGTGGGAACGCACAGGTCGGTGGGAGACTACCGGCAGAACGCGGTCCTGCAGATAACCTGGTCCAATGCCATGGATCGCTTTAAAGGTCAGAACCAGAACTTTAAAGCAAACCCGGAAAACCACTGGCAACCAATGCAGCTCGCGCAGGAGAGGCGTCACATGGGAGCTTCGTGACGCCCCCATAACCACCCGCGCGGCCGCATTTTGTACCAGTTGGAGTCTCCGGGTGCTCCCCGCAGGGAGCCCCATGTAGAGAACGTTACAGTAGTCCAGGCGAGAGGTGACAAGGTCATGAGTGACCATACGTAAGGCATCCCGATCCAGGAAGGGCCGCAACTGGTGAATCAGGCGAACCTGATAAAAAGCCCCCCTGGAGACGGCCGTAATATGTTCTTCTAAAGACAGCTGTGCATCCAGGAGGATGCCCAAATTGCGAGCCCTCTCTGTGGGGGGTAAGATCTCTCCCCCAATAGCCAGCGACGGAGTCAGCAAACTATATTGGGGTGCCGGAAACCACAGCCACTCAGTCTTGGAAGGGTTGAGCCAGAGCCTGTTCCCGCCCATCCAAATCTGCACGGCCTCCAGGCACCGGGACATAGCCTCCACAGCATCGTTGGGGTGTCTTGGGGTGGAGATGTAAAGCTGAGTATTATCCGCATACAGGTGACACTGCACCCCAAAACCACGGATGATTTCCCCCAGCGGCTTCACATAAATGTTGAACAAAAGAGGGGAGAGGACCAACCCCTGAGGCACCCCACAAATGAGGGGCCTAGAGGTGGACCTCTCCCCCCCCCATCAACATAAATTGCGAGCAGTTGGAGAGGAAGGAGGAGAACCATCGCAAGACAGTTCCTCCAACCCCCAACCCCTCCAACCGCCGCAATAAGATACTATGGTCGATAGTATCAAAAGCCGCCGAGAGATTTAACAGGACCAGGACAGAGGAATACCCCCTGTCACGGGTCCTCCAGAGATCATCAACCAATGAGACCAATGCTGTTTCGGTACTATGCCCGGGCCTGAAGCCCGATTGGAGAGGATGGAAGTAAATCACTTCCTCCAGGTACTGAGGAAGCTGACACGCCATCACACTCTCAACAACCTTCGCTAGAAAAGGAAAGTTGGAGACTGGACAATAGTTATTTAAAATAGCCAGGTCCAGGGCAGGCTTCTTGAGGAGGGGTTGCACCACCGCCATTTTCAGGGCAGTAGGGAGCAACCCCTCTCTCAACGAAGCGTTGATAATCCCCTGGAATTAGCCTCGTGTCACCTCCCTGGCGGTCGAAACCAACCAGGAGAGACACGGGTCCAACAAACATGTGGTGGTATTCAGCCCCCCCAGCAACCTATCCACACCCTCAGCGGTCACAGGGTCAAACTCCTCCCAAATAATAGTCTCAAGACTTGACCCGGACACCTCCCCCAGGACTACCCAATTAGAGTCCAGCCCGCCCCGAATCTGAGCAATTTTGTCGTGCAGAAATTGGGAAAACTCCTCTGCCCTGCCCTGCAAGAGGTCCTCCCGCGCTCTCGGCTCAAGCAGGGAGCGGGTCACTCTAAACAGAGCGGCAGGCCCATTTTCTGCTAACGCAATAAGGGCAGAGAAATGCGAACGCTTCGCTGCCTCTATCGCCACAAGGTAGGTCCTAATATAGGACCTCACCTGTGTCCGGTCGGACTCAGCGCGGCTAGCCCTCCAAACACTCTCCAGATGTCTTTTCTGGCACTTCATCTCCCTCAGCTCCTCCGTAAACCACAGAGCTGAATGGGATCTGTGCCAGGTCAGAGGTCACAAAGGCACAACTCGGTCCAGAGCCTCAGCAGCCAACCTGTTCCAGGTGGCCACCAAGTCTCCAGGCGAGTTATGAGCCAGAATCTCGGGAAATGGCCCAAGCTCCCTCTGGAACCACTCAGGGTCCATCAGGCGCCTGGGGTGGAACCATCTACACGGCTCCGCCTCCCTGCGGTGGGGGGTGGCGGTACAGAAGTCAAGTCTAAGAAGAGAATGATCTGTCCATGACAAGGGTTTGATAACTAAATCTCCGAAGCTACAGTCATTCAACCACTGACCAGAGACAAAAATCAGGTCCAGCATGTGTCCCCCTATATGAGTGGGGCCAGAAACTAATTGGGTCAGGTCCATGGCCATCATGGAAGCCATGAACTCCCGAGCTACCCCAGAGGTTTCCCCGAGTGAAGGCAGGTTGAAATCCCCCATGACTAAAAGCCTAGGGGTCCCAACTGCCAGCTCGGCTATCACCTCGAGGAGTCCGGGCAGGGCCAGTGACATGTGGCAGGGAGCCAGGTATGCTATCAAAAGGCCCATCTGAACCCCCTGCCCCCACTTCACAAAGAGAGACTCACAACCAGCCGTCTGAGGAACAGTGGCCTCCCTAGGACAAAAGACCTCTCTAATAAGCACCGCCACCCCACCACCCCTTCCCTGAGACCTAGGCTGATGAAATGCTAAGAAATCTGGTGGGCACATCTCCTTCAGAGGAATACCACCCTCTGGGCCCAACCAGGTTTCGGTAATACCTACCAGGTCCACGCCCTCTTCCTGAATAAGATCGTAAATCAGGGGGGCTTTATTCACAATGGACCTGGCATTGCACAGCATCAGCCAGATTCTCAGGGCCTGAGGCTCTGCACAACCAGGCCTGCAGGACGGGTGAAGAGGGTCGGAGCGCGCTACCGCTTGAAGACAGCGACTGCGCGATCCCACAACCTGATATGGCCCTCTACTCCCACCATATCTGCCCCTCCCACTTACTGTGCCAATAGGACCAGCCCCTGGCAACCCACCCCCTGTCCGCCCCCTCAACGCACGACCCTCTGAGCCCTCCCAGACGTGCATGCCAGCCTGGCTACCTCCAGATATATATTCAATATATATGTTAAATAAATAAGTAATGTATATGCTCTCTGTGTTATGGTTTCTGACCTGTGTATAAGTTTTATATGAAGATAACTAGATGCTCTGGATTCCCATTTTTCTAATATTTTCTAAATATATTACACAGTTTGATATGATTGACATAACCAAAAACCTTTCTATTATCAATAAAGCATATACTTATTTCTTTTGGATATTTCTTGGCTTTCTCAATTATCTACAATACATCAGCAATATTACTTCCTATTTGTAAGCTTTTTCTAAAGCAAGCTTGTTCAAGAAGTTTAAGCGTTTTCTAAAACTTACTTGTTCATGTTGACCTTTAGTGTTAGACAATGAAATGTTTCAAGTGAATCAAAAGACATCAGGAAAAGATTAAGCCTTAACTATCTGAGATTAAGACTTAATTGTCCTTCATATCATTAAGCAATTATTAAACAATCATATATCCATTGTTTAACACAGATAGTGTGCAAAATCTTTCAGAAGAAGGGGAATCCTCAGAACTTGGAGGATTGTGTACAAAGCTCTTCTTTTTCCAACTGTTTAAAGCAATCAGGCTTGAAGCTGCTTGAACATGTGGCCTTGATGATGAAGTAGCTGTGCATATATATCCCTGCCAATACCCATGAGAAGCTTCTAAAGCAACCATGCAATTTTATCTTACAGATCCGTTAAGAACATTTCACAGAACATAGCTTAAATACAAATTAGGTAACATTATCCACTGAATTTGTCTAAATATTTTAAATTCCATATGATCATCCAGAGCACACTCTTTTTCTGGACATAGATCAATTTATTTTAGATTATAATTTTGATTATGGATCAGTTCAGGGGCATCAATTCAGATAGCAGAATGAATGTACAATCAGCCTATTCTTTACCAGCAAGAAGCCACCTTGTTATTTTAATTCTGGTGATGGATGCATTTTTTTTGCTAATGATAAATGAAAATCAGCTTTGATGGCTTATACACATAAAATAAGAGTTTATGTCTTGGTTTCTTTTTACATCAGACATAAAATATTTTGGGCTGAATATTTTGTAGTAAAATATTTCGGTCTCTCTACCTGTATGTATATGTGGAATAGTAGACCACATTCTGAATTGGCTGAGGAAAAGGCAACGAAAGTCAGTAGCATGATGCATGGAGCTTTAATGGAAAATCCCATTTCCCTTTGGATTTGAGAAGTGCAGATGAAGTAAAGTAAAGAAGCAGGACAGGTTTATAATTACAGAAATTAAGCCTAGTTTTCTTTCAAGGAAAGGTCCTATTTAAAAAGGAAAATTTAGTCAGGCTCTGAGAATCCACTCTGCAATATGCATACAGAAATGATTGGTTAGTTTCATTAAGCGATGCCTGAAAAACATTTATATTGACACATAAAAAACAGCAATTGTCTTAATTTGTGTGGTGCACTCCACACAAAAGCCCTAAATATGTTCAAATTAGAGCAAGCTGCTTGATTGTCACTGCAATCTCATGTCGTGTTAATGCATGACAAACATTAAACCATACACTTAAATGGCAATTTATATCATTTAAATGTTTACTGCCTGAGCAACTCATCAGTCATTTAAATGTGATTTTCTGACAGCTAATTTCAGTTAATTTTCCTCTATTCACTTAATTAGAACTTTCAATCAGGAAAAGGACTATCCATATCTTCATGTACATATCATTTTTTTATTTAGAAGCTCAGCTAGTAAATTGCTACATACATCCTTTATAATAGATAACAATATATTAAGTCATTCCTCTATTCACTCTACATACCATTCCAACAGAGAAAGCAGCTCATTTCATAACAGCAATATTCTAGCTGGTATTTTTTTAAAAATAACAAAAAATGAATACAATTAAAACTATATATAACCATAAACACATATACTATGAGTTCCAAATTGTTAAAAGCTGTAAGATATTCTGTATTATATCTTGAACTATGATATTTTACCCCACAGTCCATATGGATTAAGAGGGCATTTAAATATTGCTAAATAAATTGTACACAAATGACATAACAATGGAAAGATTAAAACAAAATTAAAACACAATTTTATACAGACCCTTTTAGAGTTTTATTGAACTGTGTTTTACTTTGAAGTAAGCTTTGAAAACATATTATGGAAATGTCAAAAGTTTATAAATACAGGAAAACAGCAACATGAAAAGCCCAAAACTTATTTCTTTTTTACTGAATCAAGAAATACTAATATTTTTATCATCATTTATAGATGTCATAGATAGTTTAAATTGTGTAAATATGATTGCTAAAGAAAATAACTAAATACAACGATAATACTTGATTGGAAAGGCCTTCAAGATTTTTTAAAAATCCTTTAGAGTTTCTTTTTTATCTTTCATGGGATTTACTTAAGATTTATATATATAATAAACAAATTAGCTATGAAAGATATAAATAAGAATATAAAATAAAAAGACTTTCAGGGTGGCATGTCACAACTTATATACAATCCGGTTAAATTTCACACATTGCATTATAAAAATTAATATAATGTAAAGTTATATGAAGTTAAAAGAAAACATGCATTGTTCTTATGTGTAACGTATCACATGAAAAAAAATTTTCTATATATATTACGCTACCAAGCTTTTTTTATTTTGTACTTCATAATACTTTTTTTTTAAATTAAGAATTCAAAACGTTTAGGATCAGCTCACGTTTCTGAAAAACATATTGGTTATTAAAGCTATAATTAAAATGGTGCACAACTAAAGCATACTATGAGGGGGGTCCTTGAGTTAAAATGGTATGCAACTAAAGCATACTATGAATGGTGCTCTCTGATCTTGCTTTTTTTTTTGCAGACATTTCACTACCCAAACTGGGTAAAGTTTGGGTAATGAAACATCTGCAGGAAAACAACCAAGCTCAGAGAACACTAAGGACCCCTCATTTCAACCCTGAACTACAAATTTTCTCCTTTATTGGTAAAATATACTATCTCCCATTCCCCTGCTTCTCTTAAACATAGCTAATCAACTCTTACTTCTCTCACACTAGACAGGATGCATCATTTATACCCTGTATATATTCTGAGAATGATAAGAAATAAAAAAAAAATTCTAACATCCAACATAGTACAATAATATTCATCTGTATTGAGTTATTGTGAAATAAATCAGAGGTAACGTCTGATTGTTACGAATCAAAGAAGAGCATGAGAAGAATGTTCTGTAAAATCACACACAAATTGTCAATTCAGTCCTATGGGACTCATATTAACTTTGACAAACTGTCTTGGGGCTGATCTCTCTCTCTCTTTTTTTTTTCTAATGAGACCTATTATGCCAAGACACAAACTCCTGAAGTATGCTAAAAAGTGCAATGCACAGATGTCAAATATCTATTATCAACTTCATGTTAATAGTTCACAAAACTAAAATGTTACAGAATTACTTTTGTATTAAGGTAAATATGTTGCAGAAGAAAAATTTAAAATTCTCAAAAATCTTTTAACATTAATGCAATTTGCTCAGGTTCTATTGAAATTCCCAAAATGCAACAAAATATGTAAACAATCTCTTCTTCTGACAGCAGTTAACTAAAAAAATGTCATGAAAACATACAATTATATAATCAATCGTTGTTATATAAATATGGTTTCATGAAGTGTTCCAAAAAGTTAACACTGTGTTTTTTTAAATTTTTTTTTTGTAATAATAAAATTATGGTTACTATTTATCAGTAGAGAGATTTTTGCCATGCACGTCTAAGACTTTACATATTTTGATTATACAATAAAAAAAAAAACTACTTTGCAGGGCAGCAAAACAGCTCACATCTATAAAATTCTTTGGAAATGAGAACAGCAATTTTTATTTGTCTAATTTTTAAAATATAGATCTAAATCTCCACTTATTCCTTGAAACAAATTGAACAAGGACAAATCAACCACAATTGTTAAAAATAAATAACTTTTTCTACTGCACACATACTAATGGAATTCTCCATATTTATTAGGGATTTATTTTATGATTCAAAATGGTCCAAGATAATAAGATAAAGATAAAGTAACTTCAAAGCTACCAAATTTAATATATCATTTCAATTTCTTTAGAAAATTGTGTTTAAAAAGTATATGAAACAAACAAAAAAACTTCTAAAAAGAAAATGAACTGAACAATTAATTTCAAAGTTCTGTAACTTAATTATGAATTTGTAAGTTTAACAATTACTTCAGACCACATGCAACAAGAATTTTAAAATCAAGCAGACAGTTATGCTGGTAAATCCTGAATTTCAAACAGCAGTAGTAATGTCATTTAACACTGATGTATGACCTTAGCAATTTACAATGATTAACACTTATTTTCAGACCAATTAGAAATCTTTCAAACGTCCTTTTCTAAAAAGGCCAAGAAAACCAGTAGTTTGTGAAAGTAGAAAAATATGTTGTTTCAAAATAGGATTACGTTGTCACAATTTTGTACCATAATTATTTATCTATGAATATTCAATATTCATACTATTTATTTATAGTTAGGATCTCTACCAGCCCTAATGATGAAATAGCTTTATACATTTTCTTAGTCTCTCTAGGCTTCAAGGGAATTGTGCTGAAAGTAAATAAACATTCATGGAATATTCAAAATAAGAATGATGGCGGTCTTGTTTGGTTTTCATTTTATGTACCGGGATTCTGGAGGACAAAGATGCATTTTTATTTATTTATTACATTTATAAGTTCACCCCACTCTCTAATGGCTCTGCGTGGTGTGCAATATTAAAAACAATTTAAAATTACATAACAAATAAAAGTATTGTATTTTATGTTGACATTCATATTAAACTATTCTGTTCTATTCACAGTGAAAACAAATGTAAAATGGCAACATTTGTGCATTATTTTAGATAATATGCATTAAAGTATGACAATAAAATATATTTAGGAATGAGATGAGCAGGCATGAATTTAAGACTGTTTTATCATTAATTCCTACTCAAATTTGTTTTTCTCTAGTGTGCTACATTGGATACTTCTTATCCACTCTGATCTGAGATCAAAAGAAACAAAATAGTGAAGGAGATTAAATGTTAGATTTCGGACAATTTCCAAGGATCTTGCAATTGTAAACTTTTCTCTAGGATACAGTTCAATTGCAAGCTACACATAATTTAAACCTGCTTCCCAGAAGATTTGCCCTCATTATCTCTAATTTACTCCACTGAAGAGAAATATTCCAAATGTCCAAATTCACATTGTTCTATGTATGCAGCAGATACCCACATTAGCAACCTATATAAAATAGAAAATTTTCTCTCTCAAATAAACATCCCTTTTGACAAGGATTTTATGAAATATGGTTACAGCTATTCTATCTGGAAATGTTTTAATTTCTAAAGATGTTTATATTTTCAATTATTTAATTTTTAATCTATTTTTAGAAAATAGCACAGGTACTCCTGAACTTAGAAACAATTCATTTAGCGACCATTAGACGTTACAATGGCATTGAAAAGAGACTTATGACCATTTTTCATACTAATTACCATTGCACCATTTCTGTGGTCACATGATCAAAATCCAGATGCTTGGCAAATTGACTCGTATTTAAAACATTTGCAGTGTCCAGGGGTCGTATGATCCTCTTTTGTGACCTTCTGACCAGCAAAGTCAATGGGGAAGCCAGATTTACATAACAACCATGTTACTAATTTAACAACTACAGTGATTCACTTAAGAACAGTGGCAAGAAAGATCTTACCTAAAATGGGGCAAAACTCAGTTAACAATACTCTCACTTAGCCACAGAAATTTTGGGCTCAATTGTGGCAATAAATCAAGGACTACCTATATTAAACCACCTATAATATACAAAACTTGAATTAGCTTTCAACATAATTAACTTTTGAGGACAATTTAGGCAATCATATTTATACAATACAGATTAATTATTTAATGGTATAGTTTCATAGTATATTCAGTTAATTGCTATTAAAAGAGAATATTTTACCTGAACATTTATTTCAAATTATGAAGTATATGAAGTATATTTCTATGCATCATGAAATTTCTATCCAAGTTCATAATGGTTACAGAATCATAGTAGCCTTTTTGTCTTCTGTTAAGCCCTCAGGGCAAGATCAATATTGGCCCTCACGGTTCTATGGGATTATCTGCTGTTATTATTATCATAATATTATATAATACTAATGTAGTACTATTACTTAAAGAAGTACTTATTAAATTATTTTCATACAGTAAATATATGAGATTGGATAAACAATCAAGGTTTATGAAAGGATCAAAGAGCTAAAGAATTTCGGGACTCCTGAATTAGGAAAGCAAACAAATAGTTCCATAATCAGTACATATCTGTTAATTTTTTTAATATTACCAAAGTTATTAAGCCATGTGATGCCTTTATTCACAATACTATAATTATCTAGACTCTTTGAGGCATTTTTGAACTAAAATTACCATTATTTGATATTACATTATTTTATTGTATTGTTGACTAAAATAAAAACACATTGATTAGGATCTGGATTATCAACCTGAAGTTCATTCTGATTTTTTTTTTTTAGGGCTTCAAAGTCATTATTAATTCCTTTAACCTCTTCTGTGTCTTCTATTAAGAACAGCCAGTTTCCCGAAGTCATTGCCATGAGATGGGCAGCTCTACAAAACACCTGAAGAATTATCTTCTCTGTAAAAGTGAATGACTGCTTTATCATGTTCATAGAATCAAGTATTCCCCTAGTGACTGTGTTAGAGAGATCAGTGTTTTCCTATTTGAAGTTTAAGCTAATATGATCCAGATTAATTTGGATAAAACTATCAAAATAGGAAAAACAACAGTACATAGGTCTGCTGTATGTGTACCACACCTCAGATAAAACATTCTTTGACTCATCTGGTGAGATATACACATATAAATCACTCTACATGCACACTGAAACAAAGACCCCTGGCAACAAAAAACTATCCCTTCTCATCATAATTTTCTATTCTGGAAATTTACTGTTTCTGACCAAACAAAGAAAATATATAAATGACCGATCCCCATACTGTTGTGTTGTGATGTGAATAAAAAGCAGGCAGCAAAGCAAGAGTTAATTGAAACTAAAGAGAAAGGGAGGAGTGTTGTCTGGGGAAGAAGGCTAACTGAGAGTTAATCAGGGATCACATCCAGAGCCAGGCATGGATAAGCCTCACTAATGAGGCTCAAGTACCCTGCAGTGGCTTTCAAACCGAACTGGCTTCAAAGGATGCCACCCCATGACAGAATGCAGTTAGCCATACGAAGAAAGTGATTAGAATAAATGACTACAGTAATTAACTTTGATTTGAAGCCACCTGACTGGAAAGAGAAGCTAGGAGCTGTTTAGCTGAAATCTTCCTTGCTTGCCTTTACCCTTGTGTTTGTATGTGTTAGGAGGGCTTTTTCTTTCAAATAAGTATTGGGTGGCAGTAATGAAAAACAGCTTTCATTCAAGAAAGTCCCATTCATTTTGGGAAAAAAGAGGAAAATAAAAGCTTCAAAGGGGAACTAATTTATTTCACCCCAATCACCTTTAGTGAGTTACCTCACCACTACTAAACACACACACACACTCATATTCTTTTAATATATTAAAAGAAAAACCAGGTTCTTGAAATGTTAGCAACCACTTTGCTATGAATTTTATTACGTAAGAGTTAATGGTTTAGCATAATTATAGAGAATGTTTTCAATAAATTTCAATAAAATTTAAATAGCAATATTTTTTTCATTCAAGGTTATTGTACCATTGTACCAAAGTTGTCTTCTTCATTGGTGTCTAATGAAGTACTTTACTTCATTAGAGTCCCTTGAAGCTGTATGTGGAACTATTTAATGTACCTTTTGACTACATCAATAATATTGCCCTTTATCTGATTATTAATTTCTGCTGAAAAGTTTTGTAAGTTGTATCCACAGTGTAGTAGTCAGAATAATTCACCAAACATTTATGCAAAGACTCTGATTTATTTGACAGTTTTACACCTTCAAGGCACAGTATAATTAAATGTTTTGACAGCTAAACAAAAATTGTATAAATTTCAAAGATCTTTAAATGGCTGTTGTGTCTAAAATAAAAATAGTACGTACACTAGCTTAACTTCTAAACATGCCTTTTAGGGAAATTTAAATTATATTACCATATATTTTGTTTATCCATTGAAGATAATTTTTACTTTTTCAGTTTATGATATTATATGTCTATATAAGTATTTATGCACATGCGAATGTGTGTACAAATAACTCTTGCGTTTCTATTTCAATCATTTTAAAATACATGTGTCACCTGATACTTTTGCATTTTCACAATGAGATCCCACTTTCAGTCACCAAAGAATTCTAGAAAACTGCCTTATTCAAAATTAAGCCATTCTTCCATCGTCTACATTGATTACCTGCTCTCCTTCAAGTCCTGCTCTTCTGTTTAATTGTAGAGGTGGGGTATTTTAGAAGGGATCAGTGAAGAATGCAAATAGTGAATGTAAAGAATACATAATCCCAGCAGGGTCATCCAAGATGTGAAAGTCATCCCAGTTGACCAGCTAAAGCACGCAGGCACTTACAATATATCAGCAGCAGCAATATAGGCACAGGCTGGAGGCGGAAGAAGTCATTAGTTTAGAGATAATAATTGTATGATGTATGGAGAATGTAATGGCAAAGCACCTCTTAAACTACCTGGGTAGACTATATAGGATGATGATGTAATACATGGGTCATGGACCCTTCAGTTTTAAATGGCACTCAAAATGCTACTGAAAAGAATTGGGGAATTTTTGGAATACTAATAGTGTTTATGACATAGATAAAGCCTTTAATAATAATAATCAGAATAGAGCTGGAAGGGACCTTGGAGGTCTTCTAGTCCAGCCCCAAGTCCCAATACCAATATCTTAAAAACCTCCAGTGATGAAATACCTACAACTTTTGAAGGCAAGCAGTTTTACTGGTTAATTGTTGTCACTGTTAGGAAGTTTCTCCTTAATTCCAGGTTGCTTCTCTCCTTGATTAGTTTCCATCCATTGTTTCTTGTCTTCCCTTCTGGTGCCTTGGAAAATAAGGTGACTCCTTCTTCTTTGTGGCAGCCCCTCAAATACTGGAATACTGCTATCATGTCAACTGTAGCCCTTCTTTTCTTTAGACTAGCCATACCCAATTCCTGCATTCATTCTTCATACGTTTTAGTCTCCAGGTCCTTAATCATCTTAGTTGCTCTTCTTTGCACTTATTCCAAAGTCTCAACATCTTTTTTGCAATGTAGTGACCAAAATTAGATGCAATATTCCAGGTGTGGTCTTACTAAGGATTTATAAAACAACCCAAACAAACCTACACAGAGAGAGAGGGAGGGAGGGAGAGAGGGAGAGAGGGAGAGGGAGAGAGAGAGAGGGAGGGAGGGAGGGAGAGAGAGAGAGAGAGAGAGAGAGAGGGAGGGAGGGAGGGAGGGAGGGAGGGAGAGAGAGAGAGAGAGAGAGAGGGAGAGAGGGAGGAAGAGAGAGAGAGGGGGGCGGAAATACCACAGAAATCAAACTGATTATATTATTAGTTAGAGGAGGTGGAAGAACTCAGCAAATATTATGCCCAAGGGCTGACTGTAGAACAAACCATAAACTTCACGTATGCAAATCCCAAGTGAAGCTAAAGCAGAAGATATACATATCATTTTCAAAGAGAACATCAGGAAGTGCTTTGGAATATTGACTTCATTGATTGGGAAATAGGTAAACTGTGGATTCAACTTTAAAAAATTGTTAAGGAAGAATGTGAACAGAGACTGCCAATGATGGGAAAAACTATAAGAATGACAGAACAAATAGCAATAGCATTTATTTATTTGTTTGTTTGATTTGTCAATCGCTTACAAGATAATAGATATAAGTATAAACTTGAGTAAGAATATAGGAAATAGGTACAAATAAATGGGGACAATAGGACAGGGACAGTGGGCATAATGGTGCACTTATGCATGCCTCTTACAGACCTCTTAGGGATGGGGTTAGGTCAATAGTGGTTAGTTTGAGGTTAAAGGAATGGGGGTTAGAGGATGTAACAACAGAGTCAGGTAGTGCATTCCAGGCATTGACCACTCTGTTGCTGAAGTCGTACTTTCTGCAATCAAGTTTGAAGTGGTTTACATTGAGTTTGTATCTGTTGTGTGCTCTTGTATTGTTGTGGTTGAAGCTGAAGTAGTCATTGACTGGTAGGATATTGTAGCAGATAATATTGTGTGCTACGCTTAAGTCTAACCATAGGCGGCGTAGTTCAAAATTGTCCAAGCCCAAAATCTCAAGCCTGATGATATAGGGTATTCTGTTGCAAGCAGAGGAGTGTAGTACTCTTCTTGTGAAATACTTCTGGACTCACTCTATTGTATTAATATCTGATATGCAGTGTGGATTCCAGACTGATGAGCTGTATTCAAGTATTGGTCTGGCAAAAGTTTTGTATGTTCTAGTTAGCAATTCAATATTTCCGGAGGAGAAACTTCATAAGGTTAGATTTACAACTCTTAATGCCTGTTTGGCAATGCTGTTACAGTGAGCTCTGGAGCTTAAGTCATTTGATATGAGAACTCCAAGGTCCTTAACAGAGTGAGGATCATCAATGAGGTCATATCCACCTAATTTGTATTTGTGTACTGACTTTTTCACTAATGTGTAGGACAGAGCATTTGTTGGTCGAGATTTGGAGTTGCCAGATGTTTGACCATTCAGACACATAATCAAGATCGCTTTGAAGGATACTAGCATTGTCAGTGGTGTTGAATAGTTTTACGTCATTCGCAAAGAGGATGCAGTTGCTTATAAGGTGATCGCAAAGGTCATTTATATAGAGTATAAAGAGTGTGGGTCCTAGAATGCTGCCTTGGGGGACACCGCTGCTAACTGGAGCAGCATTTGATATAGCGCTCCCTATTTTTACTATTTGTTACCTGTTTGACAGGAATGCTTATGGAGCACTTATGGAGGGATCCGGAAACAGTTTAGTTTTAACAGTAGTTTGTCGTGTACCACTGAATCAAAGGCTTTGAAGAAGTCTATGTAAATTGCGTCTATAGCTTTACCCTGGTCAAGTAGAGTATGTTTTTGCAGTGTAGGAATTTTAGATTGCAGGATAATTTTTTTCTGAAACCAAATTGTTTTTTGGAGAGTAGGTTGTTTGACTCTAAATGCAGAGTGATGAATTGGTTAATGATTGATTCCATGACTTTGCATGTGACACAACACAGTGAGATTGGTCTGTAGTTTTCAACCAGGCTGGGGTCACCTTTTTTGAAGATAGGGATGACCGTAGCTAAGGACCATGGGTTTGGTAAGGAGCTAGTTCTGAATATCTCATATATAATGCTTAGGGGTTCCGCTATGGCAGAGGAGAGCTTTTTAAAGAAGTATGCACATAATCCATTGGGGCCAGTAGATAGGGATGGTTTTAGGTTTTGTAGTGTGATTTCTACATTATCTTCTATAAAGTCAATATGTAGCAGGTCATTACAGTTAGTTGTGGTATGACTAGGAAATGTGGGGCATGAACCATTGCTGTTTACAAAGACTGAACTGAAGAATGTGTTGAAGAGATTTAGACTTACACTGCTTCACAGTGCTTTACAGCCCTCTCTAAGAGGTTTACAGAGTCAGCACATTGTCCCCAAAAATCTGGGTCTTCAAAATGCTGAAAATTGCCAAGATGAAATGCCAAGCACAAAATCTCAAGTAGGAACTTAAAAGAATTTTAGACAGTTGTTAGAAGAGACAAAAAGCAGTATAACATCTGTAACACTGAAGGAGGAAGCAGGCATAGAAAAACAAGGAATATCAGAAGATTTCTGAATTCAAAAAAGGTTCCAATTTTAAACTGGTATGCTAAAGAAAACAATGGACAGTCAGTATCTGAATTGGGAAAGATTCAACCAAAGATGGAAGAAGTATACTGACATTCTATACAGCTGACTTGCTAGCACTCAACATACCTCAGAAGACTTACCTCTATTTAAGAATTTAATAAATAAATAAATTCCAATATTAGAAGATGAAATTAGATCTAATTATCACCAAGTCAGAAGTCTACAAGGATGAATGGAATAACTACAAAATATGGCAAGCAACAGAAAAAGAACCAATAAAGGTTCTAACCAGGTTACACAGCAAAACTGAAGAACGACACAGCCAAAATACTAAAAGACATGAATGCACATACAAATACTAAAGAAAAGAGATTTGACAAAGTATTCCATTATTGTATGACATCCTTAATTTCACATGCTACCAAACTAATACCTAACATCATCCAATGCAGATTAGGGCTGTACAAGTATCAGATATACAAGCTGGCTCTAGAAAAAACCAAAGCCATTATTGTGATGTATGTGGTGAATTGAGAAAGCCAAAGATTACCCCACCTAAATTGGTATGCTTTATTGATTACTGAAAGGCCTTCAATTATGTCAATCATGTCAAACTGTGGAATGTTTTTACAAAAATTGGAAGAGATCTCATTGTCTTCATTCAAAACCTATACACAGGTTAAGAAATCATAGTACAGAAAAAAAACATGGTGACATAGACTAGTTCCAGGTTGGCAAAGGGTTTAGTTAAGCTGTATCCCTTAATTATTAACCTATATGTAGAATATATGTTGAAGGAAGTTGAATTGAATCATAAGCATGGTTTTAAAATTGGAGGAAGAAATATCAATAATCTTGTCTTTCTAATGACACTACTCTGACAACTAAAATACAAATGATCTGAAAGCACTAGAAATTAAAACCAAAAAGCACAGTGAAAAAAAGAGATTTAAGGTTAAATGTAAATAAGACTAATCTAATGAGAATGAATACAGCAACAAGGTTTAGAGTTGACAATGAAGATACCGAAGAGATGGAGAAGTCTGTGTTTTAGATCAATTATCAACACCACCAATT
The DNA here is from genome assembly GCA_023653725.1 of Bungarus multicinctus. NCBI lineage: Eukaryota > Metazoa > Chordata > Lepidosauria > Squamata > Elapidae > Bungarus > Bungarus multicinctus. The sequence goes on along the minus strand of CM042849.1, from coordinate 29,523,377 downwards.
TGAAAAAAAGCCTAACAGAAAAAGTATTGATACTTTTAAACATTGAGGTTGGAGAAGATTCCTAAGAAAACCTTAGATAAGCAAGAGAATAAGCAAACAGATAAATCAACCCAGAGTTCTCACTCAAGGCACAAATGACTAGACTCAAATTATCCATCTTCAGTTGTATTATGCAAATGCTTAAATCTTTGGGGAAATTTATAATGCTGGGAAGATGGGAGAAAAAAAAAGACGATGACCAGGAGCAAGGTGGATAGACTTAATTATAGCAGCAATGAGTGCTCCATTAGAAGACACGAAGGATAGGAACAGGTATTTTGTAGACCTGTTTATGCGATCGCTAAAAATCAGTACCATGAAACTGGTACATAACCAACCAAGCAAACAAGCACACTAATTGGCAGCTACAATAAACAGGTGTATAATGAACTTGTCTTGTATACTATGTATAGGATCTTCTCTATCCCTCATTCAAGATTTATGTACCGATAGTCTTCGATTTACAACAGTTTAGTGACTGTTCAAAGTTACAACAGCACTGAAAAATGTGGCATTACCATTTTTTATAGTTATGACCTTTGCATCATCCCCACAATCATGGGATCAAAATTTGACACTTGGTAACTGATTCATACTTATGACCATTGCTGTGTCCCAGGGTTACGTGATCCCCTTTTGCGACTTTTTGACAAGCAAAGTCTCTCCCTCTCTCTCTCCCCCTCCCTCCTCCCACCCACCTCTTTCTCTTCCTTACAGGAACAGCTATAAAGGAATAAATAATAAAAGCACACATGGACAATAACACTAAAACAGTAAATCAAGGCTCTTTGAAAGAGTTAGAATTAACACACTAAAGTAAATGGAACAAAACCACAATTTCTACATGAAGAGTCATTTTCTTAAGTCTGAATGATTACATTTTGTCATAGCATGCAATATTTGATTAATATATAATTATCAACCATTATTTAAACATTCATAAAATAAGCCAATAAGACAAACATTAAGAATAATTTCTTTAACATAGATCAAGTGAGTTACTGCTTTCAGGGAAACTGTAATTCAACTGAAAGTAACTGTGTCCAATTGTTTATAAAACTATTGAAATGTTTGGAACTAGTTCACATTTTCAAGCTATGTTTATGTTTCCATTTATCATTCAATTCCTTATGAAGAAAACTGAAAAGGAAGAGCAGCCTAAGAACAAAATCTTGTTTAAACTACATTTAAGATGTCAGGTAGCTTAACAAATTGATCAACGTTGGAATGTTATGTATACATCTAAAAACATTATAGTATTAAATGGTTTTCCTTGACTCTTGTCTCCTCCTGCATTCTTTTCCCAACATTTAATCAATCCAGTTTCTATACATATTTTCATTTTTATAATAGTTTTATTAAATTTTAAAGTATCTTGATAAAAACTAACAAGAACTAACAATCAAGAAAGCAAATAGAAATTAAGAAATAGAAGAAATTACAGATGCCATAGTGTGCCATGGTGTTAAACAACGATGTCCCCCATGAAGGGCTGAATATGTGGAAAGCCCCAAAAGTAGGGCACAAAGTAGCAACCCAGTGGAAAATTCCAAATGCCCAAATTCCAATAGCATAGCACAAAACAGTTACTCAACCATGAAATGCCAAATACCTGGAAGGCAGTTACTCTGTGCCTCATTGGGGAGGCTTCTTGGCATTCACTCCTTGTAGGGTTGTGGATACTTTGTGCCACTGGAGCTCCACAGATGTTTGGCTCTTCCAAGCACCTTTTCCACACAGTGCTGAATCAGCCTGGGGCAGCTATGACTTCTTTCCCTAGCCTTCCTGTACTTGCACTGCATTGCAGCACCCCAACTCATGTGTGGCATCTGCTGGGCCTCCTAGGACCTTCCCTACCCCTATAAGGCAACCCATACTCCTTACTTGGGGCCAGGGTGGGATTCACATTTTTAACAACCAGTTCTGTGGGCATGGCTTAGTTGGTGGGTGCGGTTTGGGAGTCATGTGACTGGGTGGACGTGGCTTGGTGGTCATGTTATTGGCTGGGCATGGCCAACTCAGTATCACTCACATCGAGGCATACATCTCCTCGTCTGGACTCTCATGACTATTGGGGGTGCTGCAACAGTTGTAAGTGTGAAAAATGGTCATAAGTCACTTTTTTCAGTGCCATTATAACTTTGAATGGTCACTCCACACAAGCAAAGTACCAGCAAAGGAGGAGAAAAAAACTCCAGAGAATTTCCTGAGACAGGAAGTTTAGTCCTGCCAAGAATGTAATAAGGATTAATAGAGAGGCAGTTTCTGTATGCGACACCAGAATGTTTCCTTCCTTGCCTTCCTTACAGGATTAGGCCAATAATTTCTTCTAACAACTGGTTCTCCGAACTGCTTAGAATGTTAACAACCGGTTCTAACGAATAGAATCCCACCCCTGCTTGGGACTGCCTCCACTTAATAACTTTAAGACAAATTGCTGAGATTGCAGTTACGGAGCAAAGCATTCACCTGACATCTCGCTTAATGAACATTTTGCTTAATTGAGATTCTGGGACAAATTGTGGTGAGAACTACCTGTATAAGAATAAATCTATTATTGCACAACTTTATAAGCTTATAAATGAGAATATTTGAAGCTTAGGGTTGAAAAAGAGGGGTTCCTTGGTGCTCTCTGAACTAGGTTGTATTCTTGCAACCTAATGGGTAATGGGTAATGATGATGTTACCTGGTTTAGATAATGAAACATCTTCAAGAAAATCACCAAGCTCAGACAGCACCAAGGACCCACCATATTACAAATGACAACAGTTTATACAATGTAATGTTCAAATTGGCTCATTGGTCCAATTGATCCAATTGGCCCATTAATATGTAATAAAAGCAATTGATTTTGGTTTGGATAGATGATCATAATTTTTATGCAGTCCTAAAATATTACCTTTGCTTGTATCGCTCAGAATACCCAGGCTATAATTGTTCTGACCAAGGCTTCCTGAGACAGTAACAATCACATGCTGTTCCCCAAAACCTTGTTTTTATTTCAACGGCTGTGAATTATATGCATTCACAGCCATAATGAATCCCAAACAGTTTATGAGTAATCCAACAGAAGTCTGTCACAGTCTTTCGGGATAAGGCTGATAAGCACCCACCTTTATCTCCCTTGAAATGCTGTCAATGACTAAATTGCCAATTAGCTGTACAAGGTCAAACGGAGCACAAAGTCAACATGGAGCTTCGGATTTTAAACCGACCAGAATGAACAAAGTTGCTTCCTGCAAAGGCTCATATCCCTTTGCTCCTCCTTTATGTATTATGGGAGGGTCCAATCATATCCAAGCCTTACTCCCGAGTTGCCCCTTTTGTCTTAACTATTCTTGCCTTCTGGCAGCTATGTTCAAGCACGCACTGAGAACAGGCTTCCCCTGTTCCTTTGCCTCGCTGATGTCAGATTCTGGAGGCTCCAGAGTCAGCACATAACACCCATATGGCCCTGGCCCCATCTCTATATCAGACGCAGATCTCTCATTCAAGCCCTCCCCAGACTCCAAGACTGGCCATGTTCCTTCCCACTGTCTGACTCTGCTGCCAGCTCTGCAGGCTGCCGGCGGACCACAACACTAATATGCAACAAGAGCCATGGTGGCACTGTAGTTAGGATGCAGTATTGCAGGCTAATTCACTGCTCACTCCAGGAATTCAATTATCACGAGGCTCAAGGTTGTCTCAGCCTTCCATCATTCCATGGTCAGTAAAACGAGGACCCAGATTTTGGGGAAATATGTTGACTCTGTAAAATCACTTAGGAGGGCTGTAAAGCACTGTGGAGCAGTATATTAAGTCTAAGTACTATTTCTACATGAGACTTGTGGAAATATAGGGAATAAATCTACAAAAGTACAGATAGATAGCCTTGGCTCACAACCACAATTAAGCCCAAAATTTATCTTGCTAGGTGAGACAGTTGTTAAGTGAGTTAAATTAGTAACGTGGTTTTTAATGTCAGCATTCCAATTAACCAACTCCAAACCATTAAACTTCAAGACAAACAATTGCTCAAAGTTCCATTTTATTAGAGTTGTCATATTGGCACATTTGAAAAACCCAAATCTGAGAATTCTGGGTTTCTCTTCCCAACAGAAAAACCAAACATCCATCCGCTACATCAATCAGTCCATCACATGGCCCAATCAAATCTTTCATTCCAAATGGAGACATCCCCCCAGTCACTCTCCTCCAGGTACAGGGCAACATGTCCTTGACTCTCTGAGAAAGAATGTTGTTGTGTCTAATCTTCTACCCCAGTATGAAATCCCCCCTCCCAAATTCCCAGGCACTGAATGGGGCAGCCTCAAAGCTTCCAAGGCTAACACTTAACTGAATCTGGATTCCCCATTGACTTTACTTGGCAGAAGGTTGCAAAAGGTGATCACATGACCTTTGGACTGATTGTAACTGTCATAAATATAAGTCAATTGCCAAGCACCTAAATTTTGATCACATGACTATGGGGATGCTGCAATGGTGGTAAGTGTGAAAAATGGTCACAAGTCCCTTTTTTCAATGCCATTGTAACTGAACAGTTACTAAATGAACTGTTGTAAATCGAGGACTACTTGCATTTTGCTCCTGAACATTTGACTTTGGCTGAGCTTAATATCGCAACCCTGATAAAACATTTGGACTGATTCATTCTTATTGTCTGTATATCTAGGTATACTGGAGTAGAATTTAAAAAAATATTTTAATCTATCTATATTAACAAGTGATAGATAGGATGACTTCCAAAATTTCAGGAATTACTGAAATTTTATGGAATCAGTTGCAGTAAAAAGATGTCTGTTGAAACAAAACTAGGACAATTTAGAAGATAATTATCATATAGATATTGTTTTCTACATTTTCACAAACTGACTGATTATATATTGCTGTTTCTATTAAATACACACAAAACTAGCAGTTAAACACAAAACTTGCAGTTAAACACAAAACTAGCAAAAAATATTATACTAAAAGCGAGCAGAATCAAGGGAGCTATTTTAAGCTGATTGCCAAGAAAGAAATATCTCTGCATACTTAAAAGGGATGATCTTGCTATTTATAAAGCAACTTTATTCTAAATATTAGTTGGTAAGTTAAAATTTATATTTCATAGAAAAAGTTTTTATGTCAAGCTATAAGTAAGAGATTAAAAATATTACTGGATAGCAGAAAAAGTATTCATGTTCATAAATAATAGGTCCAGATATGCCCAGTAGAGCTTGAACTGTTTGCATGTAAAATGCATCTAAAGGAATATTTTGTTTCAATTCATTAAATTTAAAAGCTGCTAAATTTTATTTTGATTCTTGGCAATTTACAATATACAAACTTTAAAATAAAACAATCTACACAATACAAAGCACAAAAATAATAGCCAGGGCAAACAACTAGCACTCACAAATCAGTGACCTACTCCTCCTCTAACTCAGCCTGAGACAATATAATTAAAACATTTTCCTACATCAATTATCTTATTTTGTGGAGAGTTTCAGTGGTGGAATCTTTAGCTCAGAACTCGAAGCAGAACAACAGAGCAACAAAGTGTTGCTTCAGTATGCAAACACAACCTTCAGAGCTATTCCAGAGCTAACATTAGTTTCCTGCGGATCAAGCCATGGCATAGATCAAGAGAACTTAAAGCCATTTGCGGTCTGCATAAGCAGAGTATATTATGGGATACTCCCTTTCCATTTTCATTTTTCTGGTATTGGAGCTGTGATGTCACAGAATTTTTTTTATAAAGACAGGGGAAGAGTATGAAGGCAGCCCTGTACTTGAGCTACTTTTTGATTTGAATAAAAATTAACTCAAATAGTTTACACCCATCCACTTTATTTCCACTCCTTCAGAATGCATTAAATTTGACTCCAAAGGATATTGTTTAATGTTACTATGTTATCATGTTTGCAGTTTTAAAGCAAGCTGTTTTGTAGAAAGTATATAAAGTTGTACTTTTACCAAGAATGCAAAGTGTTTTTAAAAATCATTATTGCTAACAGTTTTGAAACTGAGACATTCACTTGGCAGCCTTTTTTTTAAATTCTGGTTTCTCTGAAGTATAAAATGCTAAAAAGCACATAACCAATTCTAGTACAAATATTTTAAACCGCTCAGTATAAAGTTTATATTCAAATAAAGTCCACTAATATCATCAACTAACAACCCAGCTGCATTTCCTCATGTAATGTTTCACATATGGAAACCAAGATGCAAGATTACCTCATTTATGGTAACACTCATAAACTATATAGTACACAGTAAACATGTCTGCCCAGCGAATTAAAATATCACTGGGCTATGTAGCAGCTGAAGCAGTCCAGGACCTGTTTATAGAAACAGATATTTGTCTTTAATTTTAGAAATGGCTAAAATCAAATTCCTTTACTGCACGGCAGACTGCTTGTCCTAGACTTTATGCCTTAAAACAAAAGACAGGCACACATAGCTTTTCAAAGAGTACATTATAAACAGACTTACAGAAAGTGAATTACAACTTTAAACCAACAGTCTATTTAATTGGCTAGGAAAGGAATCAGTTTTAAATCATTTTTCTCTGCCAATTTAATGTTAGGAAAAAATTCACCTGTGCCAGGCAGCACAGCCACTACATAATGTTCCTAAGAAGTGTTTAAAAACATGCATGGGTGTGTGTATGTTCAAAATATTTGATTAATTTTCAGTCTTGTATAAATAGAATTTGCTATTTTGACTATTGGTGGATACAATACAATTATAACTGAGCATTACTACAAGCACTTACTGGAAAAAAGGAGTACTGTGCTGATGTCTATCCCTAGTTATCTTTCTTGCTGATCTTTCAGCAGAAAGGAAAACTGAAACTGCACTTTATGCACACAGCAGGAAAGTTTTATAAAATAAACAAGGTAGGCAAAAGCAACTTCAGAATATAACCTGAATTGTTAATAAGAGAAAGGGCTGCATGTCAACAAACTGAAGTGGATAAGCCTGCCATCTAATTCTTTTCATGGAGAGAGTTCTTTGAGAAACCACTGCCGTGAATTATGTTTATGGTTCTGTTCCCTTCCCCTCCCCTTTTTTTCTCTATTTGAATTTGAAAATGTGAGTCTTCTTTTGAATAAATGAAAGCCTGCATTTAGATTATATTTTAAAGTACTGAGTTTTAAATGTTCTGTACTACTGTTTCAGTAACAATGTATTTTATATTTCAATTTTTAATACATTAAAATTGCCTCAAGGAGACTCCTCAAAATAGGACATAAAATATTTTAAATCTATATCATCATAATTAACTTAGTTCATTCATCATAATCATAAAGACTTTGAAAGTTTTACTGTTCTTCTTAAAGTAGGAAAACAAAGCTAGGACTGCAAAAAGAAGAGGAAAAAAACAGTCATCCCATTTTATCTGTAGGAACTTCAAAATCCAGACAAACTGAAGAAGAAATAAGATTTCCAGAGTGTCCAGCTCATTATCTTTTTGACTAGAACATACAAAACAATGTGTGCTCCTTGAGAGCTGATATTTGATGCAGAATCTTTTAGCTGACTTAAAAGTTTGCAAAGACAAGTGTGTGCTGAAAAGATTATACTACTAGTTAATTTGTGAAAGAACACCCAAGACTGTTAGAACATCTTGATGTACTCATTACTTTGGAATTCATTTGTTCTGACAATATTGAACAAGGTTAAAACAATCACATAATGCTCACCTACTAAGAAAAATAAATGGACTGTTTAAGTTTCATAGAAACATTTTCTCTCCTGCAAAGATTATCCTCCCTGGACAAATATTTCAGAGTTTTCCTGACTATTAGTTTCCATTGATAAAATTCTCATCCATTAACAAAATTCCTCACAGAGATAAAAGATATATTATTTAATAGATCCTTCTCTCTATTCAACTTTATGATTATGGATATTTCTACTTTATATAACAAAATTACAACCTTAAAACTAATTATTTTTTTTATTCACAGGATTATGTAATAATAAAATATTATTTGTTTAAAAATGAAAAATCCTGCGTCGACAAGCCAAACAATTTCTAAATCTCCACTGTTTTGCTTAATGTTCAATTCTGTGTTCAAACTGTGATATACAATTTGAAACAGTTATGACACTTGAGTAAAAGTATTACTCTTTACCACTCAATCAAAAATGTACAATTTTTGTAACTAACTACAAGAATAGTTAGTATTCATGCGATTTGCTCACCACTGCCCAAAGTTCAAATATAAAAAATTAGGACTTATTAAGATAAAGAAAAGAGCAATTCAGGAAACTGTTTTCAGACTATTATTAATCTTCACAAATATATTGCAGGCAATATACTCTGAATTTGGTTTCTAAAGCCATTTTAGATTTTCCTATATATTATCAGTGTCTCTTAAATTCATGAATATATCAATTCAAAATCTAAATAAATAGATCCGGGCAGTAGGTATGGGAGAGAAAATCCAGGAAGGATAGGCAATGAATTAAAGTATTCCCATTAATTGAAATGGAGTTGAGAGTTTGTTAATTTTGAGATTTTTTTCATATAAAAATTATACTGCTGTTACATGTCAATGAGTTTCAAAATAATAACTGTAGTCAAGGGGGCTTTTCTCAGCACCATCTGGTACAGCAGATGTATCTTTACCTGCATTAGAAAGCCGTTCAGTCAGTCAGTCAGTCATGCCCTAGACACCACAAAGCTTGTCTTCTGCAATATACTTTACATAGGTCTTGTAGTAAACCTCGAGAGTCCTCTTGACATAAGGCCGTAAGAATGACCTTCTCAAGTTAGGAATTGCATGATAAGCTCAGCTTGGCATGACACGTAGGCAAATAGTTACAGGAACTAGCTGACCACAAATATCTTGTTAATAGATAATCACGCTATCTTAGCACACAACAGTGGTCGCATCCTGCCATGGCGCCATTAGAATTATACTTCCTTGCTCCTCTTCACATATGTCTCGCTCCCCCCGCCCTGATAAAACTGCAAAATAAAAGAGGGTGGTGCGTTGCAATCGGGGGACTTCTTCATCTACCCCGGGCACAACGTGCTCTCTCACCTTGAGAAACTATGGTGTCTGTGTCAATTATTGATTCTAGTACTTAAGTACTCACCCTCGCGAGGGTCCCTCTAAATTTCACCCCTGCGGGGGCTCTACGGGCTGATCAGAGAACCTAAGGACAATGAGCAAACTGCGACAACGCGACAAGATCTGTTCTTGAAAACTATTCAAAAACTTCAACTGGCCCAGAATGCAGTGATGCCAGCAGAGGTTGCCATGCCTCAGTATGCCTGTGTGACATCTCTGTATCTCAACCTGTATTGGCTGCCAATCAGTTTTCAGGACGCTGGTTTCAGGACCTATAAAGACGTGCATGACAGAGAGCTTGGTTATTTGAAGATAACAGATAATCAGAGTTAGAAGGGATTTTGTAGGTCATCTAGTCCAATCCCCACCCAAGTGGGAGACTCTACACCATTTTTGACAAATGGCAGTCCAATCTCTTCTTGAAAGTCTCAAGTGATGGCGCTCCCACAACTTCCGAGGGCAAGCTGTTCCATTGGTTGATTGTTCTCATTGTCAGAACGTTTCTCCTTATTTCCAGGTTAAATCTCTCCTTATTCAGTTTCCATCCATTATTCCTTGTCTGGCCTTTGGGTGCTTTAGAAAATAGCTTGACACCTTCCTCTCTGTGGCAGCCCCTCAAATATTGGAAGACTACTATCATGTCTCTGCTGGTCCTTCTCTTCACTAGACTAGCCATGCCCAGTTCCTGTAAACCTTCTTCAGATATGTTAGTCTCCAGTCCCCTAATCATCCTGGTTGCTTTTCTCTGTACTTTTTCTAGAGTCTCAACATCTTTTTTACAGCGTGGTGATCAAAACTGGATGCAGTATTCTAGGTGTGGTCTTATTAAGGCTTTATAGAATGGTATTAGTACCTCATTTGATCTTGATTGTATCCCTCTGTTAATGCACCTTAGGATTGCATTAGGTTTTTTTGGTTGCTGCTGCACACTGCTGGCTCATATTTAGCTGGTTGTCCAATAAGACTCTCACAGTTACTGCTATTGAGTCTGGTTTCACCCAGTCTATATGTGTACTTTTGGTTTTTCTTCCCTAAGTGTAGGACTTTACTTTTCTCTACACTGAATTTCATTTTGTTAGATACAGTCCAGTGTTCTAGTCTGTCAAGATCCATATGGATCTTGAGCCTATCTTCTTGGGTGTTAGCTATTCCTGCCACCTTAGTATCATCTGCAAATTTGGTAAGTTCCCCTTCTATTTCCTCATCTAAGTCATTAATGAAGATATTGAAGAGTACTGGGCCTCAGACACAACCTTGTGGCACCCCACTGCTTCCTTCCTTCCATGTAGACTTAGACCCATTAAGGACTACTCATTGAGTACAGTTTGTCAGCCAGTTGATAGTCCATCTAGTGGTGGTGCTATCTATTCCACATTTTTCTAGCTTACTAAGAAGTAGGTTGTGATTTACTTTGCCGAATGCCTTGCTGAAATCTAAATACAGTATATTATGTCCACAGCATTTCACTGGTCTACTAATTTAGTCACTGTGTTGAAGAATGAAATAAATTGTTTGGCATGATCTGTTCTTAACAAACCCGTGCTGACTGCTAGTTATTACTTTACTTGTTTCTAGATGTTGGCAGATCTGTTTTTTTATTACCATGTTTCTCAGAAAACAAGGCTGGGTCTTATTTTCTTTTGAACCCTGAAAAAACGTCTAGGCCGTCTTTTCAGATGTGATTTAATTTCCCCCTATCCCACGTGCACCCTCGCCTAAAGCGCCCTGTGGGTAGCCATGCCTTGCCACCAGCTGCTCCTGACGGCTGATCATGGCAGAACGCGAAGAGCTTCCTACCCCCGCCATGTGCCTTTGCTGTAGACCTGGGTATAGTGCCAGCTGCAGGCCAGGTCAGTGGGTGGGTGGCGGTGGCCTGGATGTCGGCCTTGGCAGTGGGGGAACACTTTACATTGCGGGACCTTCGGCAGCCACCGCTTTCTCCACCACTGTCGTTTTCCCTTCTGCCCTTGCCGCAGTTGGTGAGTCATTCAGGCTTCAGTGGGTGGAAGCAGCAGTGGGAGGGTGATACCATTGTTTCTCCCCCCCCCTCATGCCTCGCTTTGCTTCCTGCCCCAGAGCTTCGGGTCACAGTCTCGTCATCTGCACTGTTGGGCGCTCTCCTCTTGCTCCAGCCACTCGACCCCCCCGGACCTTTTCCCCCTCTTTTAAGTTTTCTTTATTCTCATTCCTTCCATCAGTTCCCTAGAAATACAGACTGGCTGGGCAGCTTCCTCCCCCCCACTCCCGGTAGTTTTAAAAAGGGAACCATCTATCCATTTTGCGCTTCGAGCAGAGGCAAACCTTCCAATCCAAACATAAAAGAAAGGGAATCATCCTACAGACCCTTAGTGCCCCCTTAAATGCACTCCCCTCCTTCATCTCCTTGAAGGACAGAAAAAGGATGGAAATCCACCTTCTGAATTTCTCCTGGCAAATCCCAAAGACACTCTTCCCTCTCTCCCTCCCCCCCTCATTCTTTCCCTGCCATGCTTCCCAGAGGATTCTCCTGCTGATTCATTCATTCATTCATTCATACTTTAAGGGGGTGCTAAGAATCTGTAGGATGATTCCCTTTCTCTTATGTTTGCCTCTGCTTGAAGGGCAAAACTACCAGGAGGGGGAGAAGGAAGCTGCCTGGCCAGTCTGTATTCCTAGGGAACTGACGGAGGGAATGAGAATGAAGAAAAAAAGAGGGGGGAAAGGTCCCCAGGGGGTTTTGGACAGCTGGAGCAAGAGGAGAGTGCCCGACTGTGCAGGTGACGAGACCATGATCCGAAGCTCTGGGGCAGGAAGAGAGAAACAATGGCATCGCCCTCCTACTGTTGCTTCCACCCACCAAAGCCCAAATGACTCACCGACTTGCAGGACGTTGCCGACACAGCCGTTGTCAAGCAAAGCGATGCCCTGCAGAAGGGCAGGCAGTTCTCATCGGCAGCGGGTTCTGTCCCGCTGCTGCTGCCGCTGTTGGAGATGATGCTGGCGAGAGAGGCGCCACCGCTGGTGGGAACCCTGGAAGTTACGGAGGCAGCTCCCCCGCTCAAGTGGCTGAAATGCTGCTGGTCAAGGAATGCGCTCAAACTGTTCCTCCACCCGCAGGAAGAGCCACTTCTCCACTACCGCCGTGATGTCCAGCAGGGACTCCAGCCTCTGCGTCTTCCCCAATGGCAGCACTCCAAATGCGTTATGAGCCGCAGGGATGGGCAAAAGGGAAAGCAATGGTAGTGGAGGAAGTGGTAGCAGTAGCTGCCAAAGGTCCCGTGATGGAAAGTGCCCCACTGCCGCCGAAGCCAACATCCACACTGCTGCCGCCCATCTGCTGACCCAGCCTGTAGCCGGCATCATACCCAGGTCTGCAGCAAAGATGCTTGGAAGGGGTAGGGACCTCTCCGCACTCCGCCATGATCAGCCATTAGAATTAGCTGGTGGTGAGGCATGGCTGCCCACGGGGCACTCCTAATGGCAAATTTCCCCCCACCCTTCCCTCCATTTCTCATGTTTTAAAATAGGGCTAAATTTTGAGGGAGGGGGTTAATTTCACTTTATGCCTAGAAAACATCCTGGACCTTCCTATTGTGGGGAGCGTATTGTTGAAGAAACATGGTATCTTTTCCAGTATCTTCCTGGGTATTGATGTTAGGCTGATTGGTCTATAGTTTTCTGGGTATATTTTTCCCCCTTTTTAAAGATGGGAACCACATCAGCTCTTTTCCAGTCTTCTGGCAGTTCCCCAGTGCTCCAGGATTTTTGAAAGATATGGTGCAGTGGTTCTGAGATGACCTCTGCCAGCTCCTTTAAAACTCTTTCATGCCCTGGTGATTTGTGTTCATCAAGATCAAGACAGGTGTTCTTACTATTTTTTTGCTTATTTTAACTTTTATTTCTGGTCTGTCTTTTACAGTTATGTTTTTGGTGGGTTGAGCTATAGTTTCTTTTTGTGTGAAGACCGATGCAAAGAATGAGTTAAGCCCTCTTCTCTCTTTAGTAGACCGACTGTTTCCTTGATTTTTTTCTTGTTATTTATATGTTGGAAGAAACTTTTTTTTATTATCTTTGACTTTGGTTGATTTCCTGACTTCGTCTCTGCAGATTCTGGCTATCTGCTAATATTCTGCCTTCGTTGTATGTCCCTCTTTCCATGTTTTGTACTTGTCCTTTTTTCTTTCAATTTGCCAGAGAGATCTTTGTGCAGCCATGCTGGTTTCTTCTTGGATTTCTTGTTTTTCTTTCTCAATGGTATTGTGCTGGTCTGGGCTTCTATGGTCGTACTTTTCAGAGTTTCCCAAGATTCTTGGGTTGTTTTCCCCTTTAGGATTTTTATCCATGGAAATCTTTCCCAAGTTCTCTCTGAGTTTATTAAAATCAGCTCTTTTAAAATCCAAGACTCTGGTGTCATTATGTTCTATTGCTTGTGTTTGTATTATGTGGAATTCTAGTATGACATGGTCACTCTCACCCAAGGTTCTTGCAGTTTCAACTCCCTCTCTCGCTTCTTCTCTGTTTGTAAGAATTATGTCCAATATGGCTGTCCCTCTAGTTCCATCCTCTACCTTTTGGACAACAAAATTGTCAGCTAGGTTGGTTAGGAACTTATTTGATTTCTCACTTGGTGCAGAATTAGTTTTCCAATTGATAGCAGGATAACTGAAGTCCCCCATTACTATTGTTGTGTATTGCCTGCATATGTTTGTTAGTCGGTTGGCAAAAAAGACATCTATTTTTTCTGCTTGATTGGGTGGCCTATAATATACACCTATGGCCATGTCATTCTTTTTTTTCTTTTATATTGACCCATATGCATTCCAGGAAGTTTTCATCTTTAGTTTCATGCATTTCTATAGCAAAATAGTGGTCCTTTACATACAGTGCAATTCCACCTTCTCTTTTATGGGGTCTGGTTTTTTTTTTTGAACAGTTTATATCCTTCTACCAGTATATTCCAATCATAGGTTTCATCCCACCAAATTTCTGTTATTCCAACTATATCATATCTACCTTCATGTATTCATAGTTCGAGTTCACGCTGTTTGTTCCCCAGGCTTTGTGCATTTGTATATAGGCACTTGAGATCTTTATGTCTGGTGCTGTGTTTACTGTCTACATAACCTGTGTTGTGAAGGACCTCCTACTTCCCATGGCCAGTATGTTGGCAGAGTTGGTATAATCTGGCCCCTTTGGTTAAAAAGTGTTATCTATCAGGACCTAGAAAGTGGATGTTCCTATGTTACAGAACATCTTATTTTTCAAATACAATACCCCCTCAAAGACGATTCCCCCTCAAAATCCATATAGTTCCACACTAGGTTAGCATTTAGTAAATCCTTGAAAAAAATGATTCATGTCCAATGCCTTGATCTAAAATTTGTGGGACTCCTTGTTGGCTGTACCCATTCTTTCTGTTTTTGTCTTTATATTGTGCCTGGATGCCATCTTGGTTTTGGATTATGTTTGGTTCTTATGTTATTATCTTGTGAATCACCCAAAGTCAGTTTCATTCTTTTTGCCTAGTATATGTCCACTACAAAAGCTATTTTAACAACTAATCCTCTCTGAATTTTGATAGTGGAGACTCTATAGATTATTCTGTTTCATAAGAAAGAAACTACTTTTTCTGAAATGGAGAATGCTCTGAACTAGTTAGAGAACAAGCCATTTCTTTGGTTTTCAACCTACACACATTAGTCAGTAGGCTAAAACTGCTGGTTAACAAATAGGAAATTTATGAGAGATATTTATTGGGAAAAAAACAAGGAAAAAAAAACAGCTGAAAGACAAGCCCAACAAAAAGAAGAGATGTGGAGACAGAAAGGCTACATATCAATAGTAGAAAGAGGTATTTTGTAATGGTGAACATATTTGGGAATACTTATCTTGTGTGAGGATGAACGGACAAATAGACAACTTTTAATTTAAAACACTTGGATTTTTTGTTCATAATCTTTGCCATTATAGAACATTTCCATTACTGTCTGTATTATCTGTACTTTATCCATTTTTATACTTCTTTTTTAAAAGATTACATTTCACAAAAAAATTAGTAAAAAGAATGATGCAAGCTATCAAATTAAAGCTGCATCAATATGCAATATCTCTAGGTTCTGTTATAAATATCAAACTAAGACAGAGGAGGAAAACCTACTCATTTGTACGTAGCCATTAATGCAGCATATAAAGCAAGAAAGATATATACGATAATGGATAGAACTCTATTCTCAAGGGAATTACATTCTAACAGCATTTCTTCGGTTGAATGAGAAAGTGCAAGACAATGAAAGCAGTAGCTTCAAAAAAGAAGTGAAACTAGCAGCCCACTGAATCAAATTTTATTTAAAAGGCAAATTTCTGTTTATAGATAATCTTTAGAAATACAAGGATTTATGCTTGTTTATTAACATAAGTACAATGTCAACTAATTACAAAAGAAAATCTCAGCAGAATATTTTAGAGAGAAAAAGACCAATTCCAGGCATTAAAGTCCTTGTCATAGTCTACCACAGATAAAATATAGAAACTAAGGTGAAATTATAGAAATATATGTTTTAATTACATTTTAAAAGACTAATGTGTGGCTCCAGAAAAACTTTCCTCCATCAAGTAAGAAAGCTGAAATGGTAAAGATTTGCAGAGGTTCCAATCTAAGAACATATATTCAAGAATTTTATTTCTTAAGGAAATAAAAAGATGCATTTCTCATATTACCGTGTTTTCCCCAAAATAAGACCCAACCAGAAAATAAGCCCTAGCATGATTTTTCAAGATGCTTGTAATACAAGCCCTACCCTCCAAAATAAGCCCCAGTTAAGATAATCAGTCAGATGGATGCATTTTAGTACCATATTTCTCAGAAAATAAAACCTAACTGGGAAATAAACCCTAATGCATCTTTTGGAGCAAAAATTAATATAAGACCCAGACTTATTTTCAGGGGAATGTGGTGAATATCCATCTCAGTGGATAGTGATTAAGGTGCTGTCTTAGAAACCATCTGACTGGGAGTTCTAGCCTTCCTTAGCCATGAAAGCCAACTAGGTGACTTTGGGCCAGTCATTCTCTCTCAGCCCAAAGAACCTAAAAGGATTGTTTTGTTGTGAAGAAAAACAGGCAAGAATATCAAGTATATTCACCAACTTGAGGCAGAATAAAAATATCATCATCATTGTCATCATCTTCTTCATTGTAATCTTGTGATACAGCAATCTCTTTCCAATTCAGCCTACCAGATATTATGATATAAAGTTTGCCTATATATGTACAGTTTAAAATCCCAATCTCTTTTTCACACTGAATATATATAGGAAGCCAAGAGAACATATTAGTCTATTCTAATATATACAAAAAATATATCCATGATACCACACCTTATTTTCCATTGAAATCTTGCTTCCCAATTAAGATTACTAAAATTCTGGTAATAATTAATTACCAGCATTAATATTCTTAAATTATGAGATATAGGAATGCATGCTTCATAGTAAGCCTCCCTCCCCTTAATAAGTTAGAAACTGATTAAGATATATATTAATTACTTTGGTATATTTCAATCAATAGAAGATTGATTGATTGATTGAATAAATGTATGAATGAATGAATGATTTTGTAGTGCAGAGAGTAGCTCCACACAACTAATACAATAGCCTGAAAAATAAACAAAACAAACCCTCACATTGCCAGTTCACCAGTGAAAAGACTGAAAAACAAAAGACTGAAATTATATGCTGGAAACAGAATGCTATTAGTTCAAAATAAATATACCTACAGTATACCTCTCTATATGAAATAGCGTGCTCTGAGGTCCTATAAGAAGACATTCTTATATAAATTGAGACCTGGAGACAGGTGACACTATTCAGCCTCATTGGATGGACAGATGAATATAAATTAGTTTTAGAAATAACCTATTCCAGAACATGGTTGATAAAGTTTCAGAATTTATAGAAATCTTTAACCTTCATTTGTCAATACTTTCAAATACTAATTGAACACCTTTGTTCTACAGATATTTAATTAATATCCTATAAAGTAGATATTCTTCTACTTTAAAACTGGATATTTTTATTTCCACTGTCGCCAGTTTTCATGATTTCTCTTTTGTGTTTCTCTATTATTTTAATTTAGAAGTCGTATTTAAAGAGAATTATCTTTGCCCTTTCATCCTTGTTCCAAAACAGATAAAAATGAATGGATTTTAATAAAATCACATATAATGTATGCTATCTTAACAGTCATATTAAAATAACGATGATTAACAATTAGCATTATATATCCCCACTGTTGCCATAGTACTATTTGTTATTATATACTGCTCTATATATCATCTGTTTCTCTTGCTGGACTATTCCAATAAGAGACAGACAGCTGCAATACTATTTCCCCATTCACCATAAGGACCATCTGACTTTAATTGTAGTACACAGCTTGATGTGGGTCTGGTTATGAGCAGCCAAAATATCACAGTGTAATAATCCGGAAAAGCAGAAGCCTGCCAAGCACAGGACTGAAACAGAGGCTTGGGCTGTTTAGTGGGCTGATGAGATGGAGGAAAATATGATTAATGAGCAAGGTATAATGATATCAGGAACCCGATTAGCACCACAAAAAGGTCACAGATCAAAGCAGCATGCATTTCCAATCACTGCAGAAAAATCTGTACTGTGTATTGAAAGGGGGGAAATTGCCCATTGTACCCTATAAAATTACCACTTAAAAGGATCATAATAATTTATAATTATCTCATTAATTGCAAAGATAAATATATAAGCATTTTATTTTTGAAACAGATCTAGTAGTGAATGTATTTTGATCAAAATACTCCTTTTTTAAAGAAATATATTTCCTTACATTTTTTTGTAATCAGACAACCATCTATTTATATAATATTAAAATTAAATGCTGAATACATAATTATTTGGACTATATTTTCAGGATGTTACTTGGAAAATGCCTACCTACGTATGTACTGTCACCTTGTTAATAGCTATGTATAATTAGTATACATAATTAAAAAAATCAAGCTAAATAGTACGCCATAAATATACTGTCACATTCACTTCTATCAATATCTTGCATTTTCCTGTATTTTGGAGTTAAACATAGATGTTGTACAGGAACTGCTTTGTTTCAGTAAAATGGCTGAATATCATTCTTACATTGGAACACAACATTTTTTGAATATTTATGTAGTAAATTGTGTGAAATTAATTATATAATTATAAAGAAATTCTTTGCATTGTTGATTTCTGAGGATTGCTTCTCTAAAGAAATACTATCATTGGCCAAGATATGACAGCAGGGTAAAAGGGAACAAAAAGAAGTACTCCAGGATCCACACAAGTCAGACATTGTGTAGTATTGTATATACAAGAAAGTCTCACATGTTAATTTTAGTTCTGGTTTTGACCCTTTTCTTGGTGGATCCTTGTTCCTTACTGGGCACAAACCTACTTATGAACCTACTTATGAACCGTTTTCATGTATCTGTATACCGTGTGCTTTCAATAAAATTTTAAAATATTGTTCCATTATGGGTTTTTTTCTTAACTGGCAATATAATACCTAATGAGTTATGTAAATATATATATATTTGAAGTACCTTTCAGTATTCTACTAGAGACTTAAATAATTTTAATGATAGCTAAATTTTGAGAAGCCAGGAAAGGTATCATAAGGAATCTAAATGTTGAATTGAAAAGTATTAGGAAGAAATAGTAGGAAGATAATTACATGAAAACATTGATAAAAGCTCTGCTAATGCTGTTAACAGTTTACCATTTTAGTGATATGATTAATAATTAGCACCAATATTCAAATTAAAAATAAATGTCAAACTTTAGAGATTCCCAGTCTCCTAAAAATAACTGTTTTTATTCCAAGCTACATAAATTGCAGCTTTACATGGTTAAAATTACTTTTTTTTTTTTGAGAAAGCTCATATCTTAACACAATTAATAGTTGATTGTTATCTTACCAGTCTATTTATGCGAACAAATTCTTCTGGGGTTTTGGCCCATGGTGGAAGTTCAACATCAGACACCACTGTTCCATCATCCATCACTCCAAGATTGTAATTATTGAAATTGACAAACATTTCAGGTAGATAATAAAATTCAGGAACAAGCTCCTATATGGAAATGAAAACGAGTGACATGTAATAAATTGGGTTATCATAGAAGTCACTCACTTAAAAGAGATAGTGAATGCAATGGAAAGTACTTTCATTATGCATATAGAATAATATTTTCACTTTATATGTATTAAATGTTACAGAAAACTTGCTCACAGTGGTAAATAAATGCAATAAAGTAGGTATGTTTAAGTATCTAAACACAGTTTAATCTGAGATTAAAGCACTAAATTTTAGTATTCTTTAAAATAATGGAAGCTGTAACATTTCAAACTCATAATATATTTTTAACTTTTGTTTTAAAGAATGTTTAGAAACATTAAATACACACTAAATTAAGGTATTTTGTAAACGTGTAACATTATATTCTGCATCTGATTTCAAAAGCAGATTCAGAAAAATGTGTCTAAATGATCAGTTCATATTCCTTTAAGATGCTAGACACTAAAGACAAGACTAGAAGAACTAAGTTGGAAGGGACCTTGGAGGTGGTCTAGTCCAACCCCTTGCTTAGGCAGGAAATTGCTATGCTTTTGTAAGCAGCACTGAGTAACATACTCAAATTAGCAATTGAATTCTTATAAGATGCATTGATGTTATGCATACAACAATAAAGTATTGCATACTTAAGTCTGTAACTGGATGTTAATGGTGGCAACAATTTTTAGGAAAATTGTCTACTGCAATGATAATGTATAAGATTATTCTTTAAAGCATTTAGAATGAGTAAACTGCTATTAAAGCAGTCTCCTTATCAATATTAGTCGTAAAGATACTTAATTGCTGGATAACTTTTTAAAGAAGTGTCAGACAAATTATAATATATATAGAAGGGTGGAAAAAAATAATTAACTGAGACAATTAACTAATCAATTCATTTGGATCCAAAAGCTCTTTCTCAATTTGTGAAAGATTTATTCTATGATCATCAATTTCATTCAGTTATGATTTATTATAACTAGAAGTTTATTCTTTGTAAACTTATTTGAATTGCTGTTTTCTATTTCAATAAAATATATGTATTTTAAGAAATGACCCCAACCAAGTTCTCATGAGTAAAAGTTATTTTGAAATTTATGATGCCACATAAAGAGCTGCACATCATAAACTCCATTTTACAGTACATTAGTTTCTCCAAAATTTTGGTAATGGAATCAGGGTATGTATTTGATTTTCTGTAATACTCTTACTCTGGCAACTCACTGCACTATTTACATCTGTTTCAGGAGGTCCAGTAGGGACATGAGAAAATAGCACTAGGAAGACAATTTTTTTTATTATAACACTATCTTTTTATCCCATATTGCATCTAAGAGATGGGTATTGTTTTGTATATAAACACATACAAAAGTCTTAATATTAAGATTTAGATTTACATGAAAGATCCTTGCAGGCAGATTTCTTTCTGTTATAATATAGCCTATAAAAATATAAAAATTTAATTGCTTTCTCTTGATTGCCATATGGTACTGTTCTTAAATTATACTCTGTAATTCATGTAAATCAGGTTTACTGACAGAACTAATTTTATACCCATAAATTAAAATTGTTACTAAAAAAATCATAGTTAAAGTCTGGATAGATTTTATCTAAGTTCAAACATAATGATGAATTGCATTATTTTAAAAATATGAGGACAAATATTTATATCTGAATGAAACTAATTATCCCTATGCTTCTTTAGACTGAGTTATATTTTTAATTAAAAATTAATAGAAATTGGAAAATATTAATTAATATTAAGGCATTAGGTATTAAATAAAAATATTAAATAATATAAATATAAAACTATTTTACAATATACTTAAGATTCTTTTTAAAATCTTTTTAATTTTTATTCTTTAAAAGCAAAAAATACAAAAATCTCATTTCCATTAACAGTTATACTTAAGATTCTTAATAATGTTGAACTTTGTCATGTTTTTATTTTATATACTCATAAGAAATGCTTCAAATTATTAAAAAACCTGTGCATTATTAATTTGATATGTTAAAATGTTAAAATAAACCATTCAAATTGAAACTGATTAAATATCCAAACAGTTGAACAGAATGTGCAATATGAAGATTTTGTCATAGCTGTCAATTATACTAAGAGTACAATAGTGTAGGGCTATCTTTCTTCTAATTACATTGTGGTATTCCACATTTAAACTTGAAAATAAAAATAATAAATATATGTTATTATTTTTTGTCTGTTTCACATATTTCTCAAGGTAGAAAATATATTTTATTTGCTGATATTTATATTTACTATAATGAAACATTATAAAATGTTTACAAAAAAAGATTAGGGAAAGCAATTAATTCTTCTGGGAATTCTATCAATTTCTTTTAACAAACACTTCATAAATGAAAAGATTTAATATTTGTAATTGCTTTAGGAAATGATTTCATTGCAAGTAAATGGTGTAAAATTGGTCTTTCTTTCAACAAGTGAAAACTACTTTCTATTTAATAAGCAGAAAACCACATTCTCTGCATTGGCCCCAGTGGTTAACGATGTTAGAGGCCCAGTGTATCAGATTCTAAATCCACTCTTGACATGGGTCAATGGATCAGTGGTCTTCCAGATACCACCCTCAGGGTCAACTATGGCAAGAACAGTTTCCAAATAGCTGAGTGCAATACCAGGTCATCAGATTATAGACAAGGTCAGCCTAGAGTTACTAGAGCAAAAGCAGAAAAAATGAAGCAAGAATTAAGCTATTATCACCTCAGACCTTGTGAAAAACAGCACAGCTATGTATGCTGAATATTTGTATACAGGCATGTGAATTATTCTAAAACCAGATCACAGTAAGATTAATGCAAAATGTCTCCTTAAAATAAACTCCAGAGATATATGTGGAGATATCTTATGGACTGAAGAAATAGGTGACAAATAAATTTAACAAACAAACAAACAAGAGAAATTGAAATATCTACATATATTTAGTTTAAATATATATTGGATTTAATAGAAAAGAAATCATACAAATTGTTCTTGGTTTAATTTTAAATTCTCTTACCACCCAAATGTCATACAAATCTGAATATCTTAATCATGAATACAATATAATCTAAAATATTATGTCCATGTTATTTTTAGAAGAACTAACATCCATATTGGTATTCAGAAAGATTCAAAGGTAACTTTTGCTATAAATAATAGGCAAAAATCTTGCCAATAGCTGTCTTTTCTAAAATCATTCCTGTTATTATGCCCATTATTTTTCAGACAAATTAGTAACCAAGTTTGTTCTAATCTGCTATTAATGATACAGCTTTGGTTGCATTTACATTAAGCTCAATTCAGTAAAATAGTGTACGTAAAATATCATTAAATTTATGAACCAGAGCTATAATGACTTTGAAGATATACAATATTTCCTCTTTTCCTTTAATTAAAGCAGCTATATTTTTGAGGTTTCTACTTCAATCTATAAAAGAATGCCATTGCTTTAAGAGTTTAATGACTTAGCTTTCCAAAGCAGTGGAATGATTTTTCAGGTTCTTGCAGAAACTTGCAAAAGTGTATAGCTGTTTTAATTAATGGCAGTGTGTTTCTATTTACGTGAAATCCAAAAGAATTCTAAATCATTTCCAATAATCCAGGTCAAGGATTATTAACTGCTATGGTGCAATTCTGGTATAGCATTTCTACATAATATTTTATATCTCCCTGAATGTTTCAGAGGAAAAAAGACAATCTGAAAGCAATTTGAAGAATGAGGAAACACAAGTTTCCTGTTTCTCCTCCTCTTTCCCAATGCCAGTCACTCCTCTAGAAAGAACTTTGCATTTTGTAAATGATTCAGGGAATTGTTAGAAATTTACACCAACTAAATAAAGGACAGATTCGCCTGGAGGAAATGTGGTAGCTAAGAGTCAACACTGACTTAATGAAATCTAATTATATCATATAAAAAATAAATGCAAAAATCAATTTAATTGTCAAATAATTTATTAATAACTGTAGTTTCTATTAGTATTAAAGAATTCCATGGTTACTTCTAACAGTACAGCATCCACATTTTCCTACATTTTCTTACATTATACCTTTTTACCAACAAATAAGTCATAGAATTGCAAATAAGTTATTCCTAACACACACACACACACACACACACCAATATATGAATATATAATATATAAATATATAATTTTATATAAAAATATAAAAATATATAAAAATATAACCTCAATCTCCAACTTATTTTAAAGATTTGTGTACCTCAACTATCAAACTGAACTGTTATCTGAACTGTTAGTGTTTGCTTTGAAAGTTTTTAGAGTTTTTTTTATTCCCCTCTATTTTATTTGCTACACATTGGTACTACACATTTGTACCGTACAATGTATTGTTTACATGACTCTTTTTTCAGATGACTTAACATACATGTATTAAGTATCCTTAGAAGAATGAAAGGCAGGATATAATCCTGTCAATTAATGATAAGTGAAGTTCCAAGACTTGTTCAAATCTTATGTCAACCTAGTCCTAGGGTCTCTGTAAAAACTAATAAGTTAATATACATAAAAATTCTTTTTATTATGATTATTTAGTGTGCTCTAGTTAGATATCCACAAATGTTATCAGATGAAGTCTCATCAGCATATATTTGTTACAAATTATATTGCTAAAGCTGATTTTCATTTATTTGTTTTGCTAGAAAAGAGGATAGAAACCCCTGTTCTGTTCATTGCTAGAATTATCATAATGAGAACAGACACATCCACCTCATACTTGTACCTCTTAAAACTCTTGTCTTCAAGCAAACAAGAAAAGCAGGTGATTTGTGCCTAAGGAAGGGCTAACACTCACTATCTCCTGATTTCTACCCTGGTACTTTAACCACTATATTAAACTGGCTCTTATATCCTTGTCTTCAAGAGCCATTAAGGGAGATTAAATGCTGATTATTCTCCTGGTTCAAATACCAAACTAGTTGTCATAATAAAAGAGTGAAGATACAATGCTTAATAAGTTTATTCTGTTATTTGAACAGTTTCCACAGATACACATTCATCCCATGCTCAGTTTCTTTCAATTTTTTTTACATCAAACCTAAGGAAATAAAATTATATATAAATATACATGGGGTTAAAGCCAATCCTTGTCATCAGGCCATAAAAGCCCTGGACTTATGATCAAAGCATCAACCAATCCTTTAACTGCCATTTAATTTTTGTTTGAACTCCTAACTTTTGTTCTGTTTTTACATTATACAAGCTCTTTTCTGCCAATTTGAACTTACTGTTACAATCTAATAATTATGTGGCAGGATAGAATATTAGATAAACTAAAACTCCTTTTCCAATTTTACTTTACTGTCAGGTAGGTGTTAATGCTTTCCCTCAACCCCTATTCATACTCAGCTAACATATGTTTTTACTCCATAGTTAAATAAAACCTAAAACATATTTTACCTTTCAAAACTACCTTTAAAGCATTAGGCAGATGTGAACTTTGACATAGTTAACTACAATTTGACTTTTACTGCAGGTAATTTTCTTCTGATGTATCATGTAGCAAATAAAGATAGTCACACTCTTCTGAACAAAGTTGTACAGGAATGAGATGAATTTAGGCAAATTCACTATATGTCAAAAGCAAGCTTTATAACAATATAGCTCTTAAAATAATTATTGTATTCATCTTGCAGTCATCATCATCACCACCACTTCATACAAGATTTTGATAGTACAATTACATCATTATGAAACAAATAGGGCATGTGGAAAGAATGGATTATGGGAACTCTGCAATATTTAAATTACTGTTCCATGATTTTGATGTTGCATTTTGCGTCTCTGCTTGTAGCCCTGTATATTGATAAATATATCATTACTATTTAATGTTTAATAACAATTTTGCTGTGTCATTTTAATAAATTGAATGAAATTATCTATTATCTGTACATCAATTGTCCTCAACCTGATACTTTCCAGATATTTTGAAATTTCTAAACTCAAAACTAGTTTAGAACAGGGGTCGCCAACCAGTGGGCCAGGGACCACTGGTAGTCCGTGAGAAAATTTTGGTGGTCTGCAGAGAAATGTCACCCGCAAAGCACCCCCCAAAGCAATTAATCCAGGCTGCATGTGAACACAAGGCTGTGCCACCCACATGGCCGGTGGAAACACAAGGCTTGCGTCGCTTGCATTGTGAACAACATGAGGTAGTGAGGGGGGGGAAATGGCGGAGGGGGGAAACTTGCTCCAAACATCCCATGCGCCTGGCCTGGTCACTGGGCTACTGCACGCAAGGAAAGTAGCAAAAGTCTTTTTTTCCTTCCCCCAAACTCCACCAGAAATGAGTCTTTGGGATCCTGCAAGGCATCCTGCTCCAAGAGGCTGCGCCGGCATGAAAAGTCTCACAAAGACTCATTTCTGGCAAAGTTTGGGGGAGAGAAAGAAAGACTTGTGCTGCTTTCCTTGCATGAAGCCAAAAATCTCCCCTTTTTCACTTCCCCCACCCAAGAATGAAGCTGGAGATGGTATCCAGCAATTCCAAATAAAGAATGATCAATCTGTAGGAAAATGGGGTGGGGCATTTTCCTGCAGACAGTTTTTGGGAATTTTCCCAGGATCTCTGGTCCGCAGGATTTAAAATTATGATTTTTGTGGTCCCTGAGGTCCAAAAGATTGGCGACTCCTGGTTTACATGCTTGTATAATTAACTATGTCATGTGTATGTGGGGCAAACACAATAGAGGACACACTGCATATAATATTTGATTGTAGTTTGTATGGGGAAGTAAGGAAAAAATATCTCGCCCCAATCGTAGATAAATTTCCCCACTGGGACGTAAGGCATAAGTTAACATTCCTATTGAAGGCAGACTCTTCTTCTCTGATAAGGGCAATCACTGGCTATCTCAAAAGGATGATAGTAATACAAGCCAGTCATATTGAAAAGAATTTTATCGATTTTAAGAAAGATGAGCTGAGCTAAAAAGGAGCTACGTTATTTAGTATTTTAATCTTTGTAAATATAGTTATCGAATACTGATATTGCCAATTTAACGTATATATGTATATACTCTTTTTGAATTGTCACTTTTGTAACTGTAAGGTTTTCTTTTAACCATGTGATCTTTGAAAAGGCCTTCGGGCTATTCAATAAACAATATGTGTGTGTGTGTGTGTGTGTGTGTGTGTGTGTGTGTGTGTGTGTGTGTGTATGTATGTATGTATATATTCTAAAATTGAAAATTGAATTGAAAATTAATTATGTAAACTTTTTACAAAACCAAATACTGCTGTGATAAGCAAATCTGGAAAAGAAGTATTTACTGTGTGAGTAAGCACTAGCTAGAGCATAATTACATTGTTGATAAAAGTTTTTTTTATCTTTTGACATAGAAAACATATGACTAAATAGTTACCTGCTCTGTAATGTGTTTTGAATAAGTGATTATATATTTTACAACATGTTATGTAATGAACAAATTAATTTCAACAAATACACACACACACACACTGTTTATGTATGTATGTATGTATGTATGTATGTATGTATGTATGTATGTGTATGATATTTAGGTTTCTTCAGGTATTTTCCCATGTCTTAATATTTGTTCTTTTATTATAGCAACGTTTCAGCAGAATCTCATCTGCCATCCTCAGGCTTGTGTATTGAGTTCTTTTTTAATTTGGTGTATCAGGTTTGGCAGCCGTTTTTTGTTTTTCTAAAAACAAAAGGGAGGAGAGGATCAGGGAAAAATGGTCTACTCAGGAGGAGAGGGCCATGATACTCTTCATGAGTTGCAGGTGTGAGATCTGCATAAGATTTTGGACCTGCGTGCTATCAAACGCTGGAGACAAATTAGTGTTTTATTCCTAGATGAGGTATCTTGTTTGGCATTCTTCCAATGGACTGTACCTGGTTATCTTCCTGAAGTTTGTAATTATTTATCCTGTTGGTCATGGAACTTTATTCAGTGAGGTTTGTTTTTGGTTTTTGCTTCATTATCTGCTCTTTGAATTTGAACTGTGTTTCTTTTGTTTGGAATGTTATTTTACAAATAGTTTAATCTTCAACTGTGAACAATTAAACAGTGAAGCCAAATTGAAGGCATTAAAGGACCTTTATTTATGTTTTGGCTTTTGTTATATTTTTGATACACTCCGGGTCATCACAATGCCAAGTATCCATTAATTCAAAAGAAGATGATGAATAACTTTAGAATTTAAACATTGACTCTCTCTCTCCCTCTCTCTCCCTTTCTCTCTCTCTCTTACTCTGTATTTGTGTGTATCTATCTATCTATCTATCTATCTATCTATCTATCTATCCATCCATCTATCTATCTGCTTGTTGAACTATAGTTGATTGCTGTCGTTGATTATGTGGCAATAGGATCAATAGAGATTCTAGTCTGAGTGCATAAATCTCTTCTTACAAGTCAACTAAGGATTAAGCATGCAAACACTGATTATTTATTTCTAGGTTTGATATGAAGAATTACCACACAGTTGTCAAAAATCAACTCCTTAGTATACTTGACCTATCTAATCTTAGCCAAATTCTAACTCGAAAATATTGTATAGATTATATCAAAGCAGGGGCCTAGCAGTTAACACAGTGGATTTGTCTACTTGTCGGCTGGAAGATTGGCAGTTGAAGATGCAAGAACTGCATGACAAGTTCAGCTCCTATCCTTGCCCCAGCTCCTGCCAACCCAGAAAGGAGACAAAGGATTTTTTTTTAAAAAACCCTCTCTGTAAGAGAGATGGACATTTCTAACAAATGTTAATTAAGAACATGATTACATGAATTACAATTCTTTTAAGTATTATTGATAGTTTCTCATAATTTTAGACCTCTTAGATATACTGTGATTACAAGGTAAAAGTAAAAAACCAGAATAAAACAGAATGAATCCACAAATAATTAAAGACACAAAACTCTAATAAACCAATAGATCTAGGGCAGAGGTAATATTCAGCAGATTCTGACCAGTTCTGGAGAACCGGTAGTGGAAATTTTGAGTAGTTTGGAGAACCAGCAAATACCACCTATGACTAGAGATTTTACAGTGTCCTTCCCCTGCCATGCCCACCAAGCCAGGCCCACAGGACCAGTATTAAAAATATTTGAATCCCACCACTGATCTAGGGTCAGTAATGCCATGTTTATCTGTTAGCCTGGATAACCAGCTGATACATTTAATGCTGGAATCCTGATGATCATGTATCTCACAGATAAATTGTAAAAAAAAAATAGTACTGATTATATAATACCATCACTATCAGAATCCACATTGTTCTTGAGTAACTTCAGCCAGGCAGTGTCATTAAAAAAAGTCTCAAACAGAGCAAAAAATCTGTACTGTCCATATCTTGCATACTAAGATTAAGATTGTGTGGATAGTGAAAGTACTAGACAAGAATAGCTGTGATTATAAAACAAACAAAATCCTTGGAAGAACCAGGAAAATAAGTCACTAGCAAAACCCCAGTAGTTTCCCTCCAGTTAAAATAATAAGTGGTTTAGTCCTACTGTGGTCCAGCATTGACAGTAATTTAAAACTGGTATTAGACAGGCTAACATACCTGTGTGATAGCCAAAGAGCTACAAAAGTTCAGTTCACCCTGTGGAGACTGTTTAAATCTAATATAATGGAAGCCTTGCTGACTGGCTTGTGCATGTTTGCAAGTGTCTTGTCTCAGACAGACAATTCTATAGAGATGGCAGAAAAAGCTTTCTGCTATAGCAGTTTAGGTCCAAATGGCTGTTTTAGAGAAAGTTTTAAATTTATAACTTTTGACCTTATAAAAGGGGGGGGGGGGGGGAGGACATCAGGCCATTAAAACATGATTCAATCTGGATCTTAATCCTGAAGTTGATGAATCTGTCTTATACTTTGATGAGAACATCATGTCATTCTTTTATGAAATCATGTTTAATATTTTTTCCCAAGTAAACTATATCACTAAGTGGCTTCTTTGACCTTTTGGCAAATGCTATTAGAGTTCAGACACACATGAATTAGATTTGCTTGACTTTGTGATAAATATCCACCTTTGCCATTTTGCTAGTATTTTGGGTGTTAGTGGTTGTTCATTGATATCAGTATATATCTCCATGTTATAGTTCAAAAATGTTTAGGAGCTAAGGAAAATATATATTCTTTCTTTTACATCAAAACTGAGGAATAACCTATCTGTTTTAAAAGATTTCAGTGTCATGGTTTGACAAAAATATCACCAGCCCACAGTATTGAGTTATTTCCAAATTAGAGTAAACAATTCTATTGTTATAAATATTCAAATATTAGTCCTGCATGTTCAAAACACAAAGGATAATTCAATTCCCACTTTCCTACTTGAAAGTTATAATCATTTCAAATAAGGGACCTCTTATATTCTTCAAAGTTCTACACACTGATAAATAATCATCATTACCTTCATCATAGCATTTTAAAGTTTAAATTTTGCTTTACCTTGATATCAGATGTGTCACGTTGACAATTGCGCCATGCCCTTGAAACTGATGAGAAAGCTCTATCTGCATGATCAAACTTCCCACCTTGCAAGTTTAGGAAAAATGTTGTAAAAGGCTCCTAAAAACATGATTAAAAAGGAAGATGAAATACTTTGTGAAGCAACAACAGTTTCAGGTTTGTATATTTCTAATTCAGGTAGTCCTCAACTTACAACCATTTGTTTAGTAACCATTGGCACGGAAAAAAGTGAATTAGGACCATTTTTCACGCTTACAACCTTTGCACCATCCCCATAATTACATGATCAAAATTCAGACGCTTATCAGCTGACTCATATTTATGACCGTTGCAGTGTCCCAGGGTCATGTGATCACCTTTTGCAACCTTCTGACATGCAAAGTCAATGGGGAAGCCAGATTCACTTAACCATATTACTAACTGAACAACTGCAGTGATTCACTTTACAACAGTGTAGGAAAGGTCATAAAATGGGGCAAAACTCACTTAACAACAGAAATTTTGGGCTCAGTCATGGTCGTAACTTGAGGACTACCTGTACTTCATCTTGTCTGAACG
This sequence comes from Bungarus multicinctus, assembly GCA_023653725.1. Taxonomy (NCBI): domain Eukaryota; kingdom Metazoa; phylum Chordata; class Lepidosauria; order Squamata; family Elapidae; genus Bungarus; species Bungarus multicinctus. Next base: position 29,493,134 of record CM042849.1, on the reverse strand, counting down.
GAATTATATATTTTGTTTCTGGAAAGAAGTAAAAATAATAATGCAAGATATTCATTTCAAAAATATATAAAGAGAAACCTATATTACAGTGTTGTTTGGAAGGTTGCTGGAAAATCTGGATTGCAGATTTTCCGCATTTCTTCTATTATTCCATTAGTGCATCCACTACAGTTATAATTCAACCTAACATTTACATACACTTAACTGTATACAGAACAGGAATTAAAAGACATCTAGAGATGGATCCAAGATATTTCAATAGCTTAGACATAATACAAGCAATCTTCAAATAAGGAATAATATCAGATTTGTTATTCCGCTAACTCTTCCCTATGAATATTATACATATACACATACTTTCCTGCAAATACAGTTAACCATTAAGAGAGAAAAATGTTAACTGAAAAAAAATCTCCTCTTCGTCAAAAGATAAGCACATATTAGATGATAATTGCCTGAAATTAGCTAAGTACCATAAATTACTGCTAGGATTTATGTCTGCTTGTATGAATTTAACAAGGCTTAATTAATGACGTCTTGCTAATGCTTTCCCAAAGAAATTAGTTTCTATCAGGTAAATCATAATTCCAGTTTATTTTACAGAAACCTGGTTCATTTCATCAATATATCAATCCGTCCAACTGCATGTTATCTACAAGTATACATGATTGGAAAAATTCTATTATATTTGCAGAAGAAGTTTATATTCCAGATTAAATAATGGTCATATAACCAAATCACAGTTTTAAACTGGAAAAAAAATCCAAAGGCTATTCTACTTTCCTGTTTTATGAAGTATAATTTTTTGCTCTGTAAGACGCACTTCCCCCCCCGCCCCCCAAAAAAAGTAGGTGGAAATGTCTGTGTGTCTTATGGAGAGAATATTGCAGTGGGAGAGGTTGGTGTGGCAGCAGCATTCACTGCCACCACCTGTAACTGCAACTGCCGTTGGAGAATGTTGGAGCCTTTGCTGTCGAGCAGCTGATTGGCAGTTGGATTGGCCTCCCAGAATACCACCGATCAGCTGTTCCAGGCGGTAGGGATCGCCATCGCCGATTGCCGCTATTCGCCGCTGCTATTGATCGCCGCCTCCAAATGGCAGTGATTAGCCCGGAACAGCTGATTGGCAATATTCCGGGAGGCTGATCCAACTGCCAATCAGCTGCTCATGCTGAATCAGGTTGCGATAACATGCTGAAGCTGACCAAGCTGTTTGTTGATTGCTGTAAGGATGTTAGCCAGATTAATACTAATGGATGCTGGGAGGCAGAGGAAGGTTTTTTTTTCTTATTTTCCTCCCCAAAAGCTAGGCGTGTCTTAAGTTCCGGAACATCTTATAGTGCAAAAAATACGGTACTTTATTTCTCATGATCTAAAAACAAACCTATTCAGTTGCATAAAGTATTGAACTCACCTTATCTAACCATTGAGTACTTCTTTATGCATATACATAAAAACATTCTAATACACACTTACAATTCTTAACAACCAAGTGAGTGCAAAACTGGCTGTTGAATAATGAGTGCCATAATGAAACTTTGGGACTTGATCATCTTCCCAGGTTTCGTAGCGTTCTGCAAAGAATGCAGCTCGTTTGGGATTAAGAGCACCAATAGGCTAGGAAAAAGAAAAAGAAAAAGTTTAGTGATTCACTTCATCAGCAGTTGTTGTAAAGCAATAAATACGTATTATGATGATGTTGTTGCTATTGTTATTGTTATTATTACAATTTAATATAACGAGGTATAAAACACAGAACCACATAAGTGCAAAATGAATACTCCAATTAAATAAATGCAATTTTATATTCCTGAAATAGTTATCTTCATATGGTTCCAAAAGACATACATTATAACCTATTGCTACAGGATTTTCTTACTAGGAAGCGTCTCCAAAAGAAGTGTAGAAGAATATTTGATCAGGACTTCAGTGGAAGAAGGAATGGACATTTTAAACATTTTATCCAGTTTCCAGTTATGGAATATTAATATCAAAAATAAGATCTTAATACAGGTAGCTCTTGACTTATTACCACAGTTGAGCCCAAAATTTCTGTTGTTAAGCGAGACATTTGTTAAGTGAGTTTTTCCCCATTTTATGATCTTTCTTGTCAATTGTTAAGCGAATCACTACAATCAATAAGTTAGTAAGTTGGTTGTTAAGAGAACCTGGCTTCCCTGTTGATTTTGTTTGTCGGAAGGCCGCGAAAGAGAATCAAATGACCTTGGGACACAGCAACCATCATAAATGTGAGCCAGCTGCCAAGCATCTGAATTTTGATCACCTGGTCATGGGTGATGCTGCAAAGGTTGTAACTGTGAAAAACGGTCATAAATCACTTTTTTCAGTGCGGTCAACTAAATGAACTTTTGTAAATCAAGGACTACCTGTACTATCATTAACATTAAATTGAACAAAATAGAAAACTCAGATTTTCTTTCCCATTGATACTTATTTCTGATAATCATTTTTGTTCAAAGATGTTTCAATATGCTCAAAGGTGTTTCTGTCACTTTTTATGCACTATATTTTACTTTTTTTTTACTTTACTTTTTTTTACTTTACTTTATTGTCATTGCACCTCGTACAACAAAATCAGACACCATCTTCAGTGCACATTATGACCATGACCATGAAAATAAACACAAACACACATCCTTCACCCTTCACACATTGAACCAGAAACCCCCGACACCACACCAATACTGCACTATACAGTAGAATTCAAAAGAGCCACTGCCCTGGCATAGAAGCTGTTTTTCAGCCTATTTCGCCTTGTTTTTCTTATTCTGTACTGTCTGCCAGATGGTAATCGTTCAAAAAAAAAGGGTTCCCAGGATGAAATGGATCTTTGAGGATGTTTTGAACTTTCTAAAGGCAGCGGGAGCTATAAAGCTCTTCCAAAGAAGAGAGAGGGCAACCAATGATCTTCTGGGTAATGATATTAACCCTCTGGAGTGCTTTCCTATCTGCCACTGTGCAATTGGCAAACCATATAGAGGTGCAGTAAGTTAAAATACTCTCTTTGGTGTAGCAATAGAAGGTCACCAGCAGTTTTTCATTCAGTTGTTGTTTTCTGAGAAGTCTCAGGTAGTATAATCTCTGCTGGGTCCTTTTGACTAGTGCTGCAATGTGAGCACTCCAGGTCAGGTCCTCTTTTATGGTAACACCCAGAAACTTAAAACTGACCACTTGTTCCAATCGATCTCCATTGATAAGCAAGGACCTTACTAAATGATAGAGCAGTGAGATCTAATGCCTAATAGCTGCACTTTTCTTTTAAAATTAAGAACTGCTAACCCTAAATAACCAAAAATGGCACATGACAGAATTTATTATAAAAACAAATCCATCTTGTGAAGAAGATTGAATGAATAAGTGGCATTTCTGGCTTACAATATGCATCCAGTTAATATAACTATAAAATATGATATTAATATGAATATTCCTTAATACAATTCACTTTTGTTCCCATAAATGCCAATTATTTTGCATGTACACTGTAAACTATTTACTAAGTAGTGGTAGTAATGCAATTCATGACAATCTATCAAGTGGTAGAGCAAATATTTTGAAAACCTGTTCATAGAAATCTGCTTTACTTTCAAGAATTTCAGCATTTTCATTTGGAAAGTTAAAGCAGACAGCAGATTTGCTAAATATGCCCATCTTTATAAAATATCAAAGCTGTAGCTCTGCCATGATTCTTTAGGAAATATGATGGTATATAGAATATAAATTAACTTACTAAATTACTTAATAATATTTTAGTGGACCTCAATATATATACATTGTCTTACATGTATATCTTGACTTTCTAATATGATTAACACTTAAGCATATACTATAATTGTAAAAGACAGAAACTTCATCATTATAGTTTCGGAATAATAATAAGGTGTAATTATATAAATCAAGTCACTGGTTTTAATACTATCATGACACATCAATGTTGTTTACTTACTATTTGCCACCCCAAACTACATAATAAAATTATGTAGAACCAAACCTTTATTACAGCCATAAGGTCAGCCATCATGTGTGTGTATATGCATTAAAAAACAAAAAATACATTAATATACATTTCAGTCCCCAGGAAAGGTAGATGGTACAGATGGTGGTTTGAATCAGGTAACCCAGCAGGATTTTTTAAAACAATAGTCAGACCTGAGAAATGATAAGTAGAAGTCAAGCTCTCTGCCAGGGAATTTCAGCAGTATAGGATGGATAAACTCTTTAGGGAATTCTCTGGGTACACTTATTTTTTTTTATCTTTATTTTTAAGTCCTTTGGTTTTATTGTATTGCAAACAGTTGCTGGGGTGAATCCACAGTTTCACTGTACTTGTACAATGACAATAAAGTTATTCTATTCTATTCTATTCTCTTTAGATAGGACAATGAAAAGCTACATGGTTTAAAGACACTACAGAGATGTTTCTACAAGCGCATTAATGTTGTTGTGAGGAAATATTTTTGTAGTGTCTCCTCAGGACCATAGAAGGCAATGTATTCTGCCTGGCCAAAGTGACAATGTGGCAAAATTTAAGGACTATGATAGAAACTAGGTATCAGGCTGATGCATGCTAATTTGAAAAGACCTGATAAAGATCTGCAAAACAGGGAACCAGAGTTCAACTGTTTGGAAATCAGTATCCTAAATATGCTTTTTAAAGATGCTATGAGCATTTTCAAAACTTAGTGAAAAAAGGATTATCCAGGAAGGATTATCCTAAGGAGTGGAATTCCAATAACTTTTAAGCAAGCTAATATAATGTGGTCTCTAGCAGTACTGGAAAAAAGGATAACTTTAGTCACACTTTATAATTATTTATAACTCTATAAAAGTGATAAATAAATATATACATACAAAAATATCATAAAAGTTAATATATAGCTAAAACTATCATAATATAAAACTCAACTTAAAAAATCAAATATGCCTTCAAGCTGGCTTTTGTATCATCTCACAAATTTTGATTGCTGCTATGCAAAACTTGGCAACATTGTATGTTGTGGTAGAATCAGTGTCTGAAAAAAGCAGAAAACTATAAAATTGTCATGTGCACCTTAGTTATTTATACAGTATTGGCGAGATGAGGATAGTACAAATATTTCTGTAATAAAGGCATTAGAGAAGCTAATGCCTCTTGAACTTTTGAAGATATTTCCACATAGTCCTGTGATTATTTATTTATTTATTGGAATTCATCAAACAAAACAATAATGTTTGTATATTATATCATTTGCTGATTTTGACATATCATGTGATAATTTCAATGGTCTAATACTTAGAACACAGAAATTAAAAATGAACTACAAATTGATAGCAGACATAATGTAATTAACTTTGTTATATGATAATGTAGCTATGTTGTTACATTTATTTCTTCCCCCATATACTATCAGATCAAAATAGGCCTTTTAAAACACATCCTGGTAGGAAATTTGATTAATTTTTTTAAAAAATCAAAGAATATTCCTTTTACCAAGGAGTTGAAAGAGAAGAAAAAAGAGCTTATTCAAATTTTAATTATTTTATTTATTGTCAATGAACTATTATAAATACTACTTAGTTTTTGCTCTGTGGTAATCAGGCACTCTGGCTTTTGTTTATAAAAAAGATATTTGAGTGGATGGGTTTGCTTTTGCGTTTTTGGTGCAGCATCTACATAACACTAACGCTTTTCAAATGGATGCTTTTAACTGCTCTTGTTTTTATTATCTCCAAATGACCACTACCGATCAATAGTTATAAAATTACATCTGCTGAATATAAAGCTAAAACCAGTTAGAATTGATTTAACTCTCTTTTGAAAAAAGAATAAAAGTATCATATGGTGAACAAGAATCTACCCTATTGATTTTTAATCCTCCTGTTTTAACACTGAGTTTCAAGAACCTGGCAATAGGACAACTATCAAACCATTCCACATTTATTTGCAGACAAATTAGAAAAAAGATCACCAAATGGAGGAAGGGCTTAGAAATAAAGAACTCTAAGACTGTGCAGTGACAATGATACACTATCAGCTTACTCAGAGAAGTTACAGTGGGAATAACACATTGAATTATACATTACACAAATGCACTGATTTATTGTGGTAATAACATCCACCTCATTAAAAGATTCTGCTTTGCTGCATTTGGAAGGCTACATATTGTTTTCTACTATAAATTAATGACAGTACACAGAAGACTGTGGAACCCTTGTAACAATAGATCTGTAATGACAGTGCTCTATATCACTGCTTTCTCAGCAGCTTCATAATAAAATGGAGACAGTGTATTGGGCTAATACATTCTACTATGCTTACCCATATTTTCCTGACAACAGCTATGGGGTTTTCTAAATAGTTAACTAATTATTAGCCATTCTGAGGAAAAGCATTACATTCTAAAATCTTCTCCATGAAAGGCTGTTTCTCTTTTTCTTTTTGTATCATATTTTAAAATGAGCAGATAACTACTGGTCTACTTAATTGGATCTGAAATGGTATTATTTTCTATGGGTGCCAAAACTAGGAAATTACCAATTGTGATGCATGGGCCATAAATGAGTTTATGCAAAGCGTGCTACAGTTGCAGTTCACTGATCTACCCAAGAGAATGGCTTTTCCTGAAAAAATAGGCAACTTAAAGTAGACCTTTGACCTATAGTACTGCAATAGATCTTACTTATTGTCGCAAAGGATGCAGCAATTACAAAGATGCAATTAGAGTTAGATGCAGCTAAAAGAGCTCAACAATTTTAAAACGAACATTTGTCATGGACTTTTTTAAAGTTCTGCCAAGAGAAACTACAGTTAGCTATCCAAATTGCTAAAATTTTATCTTTAACTAACATATATCCTGGTTTCTTTTCATATCATCTAACTCTTCACTGTATGTATATACCATATATATCTGATAATTATATTTGTTGGTGGTTCGTTTTTTAAGATGCGTTTCATCATCATATTTGGAAAACAAAACAGCATAGCTAAGAAACCAAAATAAATCAAGCAGCCAAAGCAATATGGCACGAGCCTGATGGGCACTTGCCCGTGGGCCCCAGTGGCATAAGGGCCCCATACTAATCTGTGTATGTTAACCTTTCAATGCACCTTGTATCATTTAAATACAGCAACATATTTATTACATTTTACTGCATTTTTATTAATACTAACATGCAAATATATGTTTAATTTTATTGACCGTTTACATTTTTATTCCTGTGAATAGTTGTTGTAGGGCCCCAATACACTGCTTTGCCCGGGGTGCATAATGCTGTTAAGATGGCCCTGCAATATAGAGAAGCAGAATGTATACATAACCTGCCAACTTCATGATACAAAAATCATCATTATTTGCCCCATGTTTAATCTAATTACATTGTAAAAAAATAAGGCTAATTTGGTGTTCAAAATGAGGACTGATCCTACCGTAACATTAATGTACAACTGAAAAAATGTTACTCCTTATATTTACACAGCTTAAACAAACATGAAGAGATTATAATGTAATGCTTGTTCATTAAAATACCAGGATGTAAAATAATAAAAGAGTATCACACAAATGTACTTTGGTTCCTTCAAAAACATCTGGTCTTCAGGATATTCCAGTAAATACTATCATGGTTAATGATCATTGGATTAGTTTGGGCTATGCAAGCTGAATGATCCAAACCATATTTGTTCGATTGTATTTTCTAAAACTCAAGTCTAACACTGAACATGACCTGTGATATTTTCCTATACAGGCTCTTATTTTTGAAACCCTGAGGAAAATATACTAATGATTAGTAAGTTTTTGCATTATGAATCACTTTGCTTGTGATCACAGTATGCCTTTTATAGCATATAAAATTCTCCATTCCCGTTTTAAAAGATCAATTGCTACTTACTATTGTATTAACAAATATAATATATAATAGCCTACACACTGAATAATTCACATAAGTTACACTAATTAGGCATTAGAAGCATGATTTTCTGCTTGTTTATATTGTCTTTAGAAGTTTCAAATTGTAATGAAAAAGGTTGTGATACAAAATAAATTCTTACTAGAAGCCATTCAGACATGAAAGAGTGAAAGGAAATCCTAAATCTGATATGTCACAAATCTAACTTGTCGATATAGGTAATGAGCAAGGACAAACAAATCCCAGAAAATCAAATGCTAAAGAGCCAATCAGGCATGGAAAGATTTCCCTTTCAGGTTAGCTTTTTAAAAGATGAAGAGGCAGATCCATTTTCTCTTTATGCACATTACTCATGGGATGAGTAGAAATCTCTTCCCAGTTTGATTTAAAGCCAGATAAGCTGGAAAAACAATCCCAGGAGTCTGAGATTGAAGAAAAAAAAATCTATGGAATGGTGGAACTAGATTTAGATTGGAATGTTGGTTTACAGAATATTTAAAATCTGTTTCCATTCATTATACTTTGACATAAAACCTGCTAATGTCATTGTCATTCCAACTTCCTGTCCTTTTGCCTTTTAATTCCTATTTAATTCCTTAATATTACTATACCTAATACTTGCATTCTCATTGAATCAGCACTCTCATTCTATAATATTCATCCCTTACTGAATTAAGCTACAAAGAGGAAGGAAAACAAGGGGAGATGTCAGCACTTCACTCTACAGCCACAAAGAGAACTTCTCTGGCCAAGAGTATGGTTGCAGTATTTACTGAATAGTCTCTCCCTTGAAATGTGGGAGGTGATAGAAGGATTGTGGAGGAAAAGCCCAGGAACTCTATTCAAGAGAGCCAGAAATGTCAGTGACATGCAGTTCTGTGTGCTTTGTTATAAAAAAGAGAGAGAATGAGAATACATGCTTCCATACTATATTGAACATCTGTCTTCAATAGAAACATAGAACTGAAAGGCTCATTAAAGCCATCAATTCCAGCCCTTCATTCAATAAAATAATCAAAATTAAAACATCCTACATAAATGGCTATCAAGTGTCAGTCAAATAGTTTCAAAAGAAAGTGAGCAGAACTCCCTTTAGGTACTTAGTTCTTGTAGAGAAAAAAGAAAATGACCATACCAGAGACATATAGAAGCAGATCTCTAGGCAAAGATGCAGCACAATTTCATTTGCAAAATTCTTTTATTAGAGCCAATCTCAATAATGTAGTTTTAGCTTTCCTCTGAAATTGAATTCCTTGTCTCATCTAACTAGAACAACAAACAGTCTCACTGATCCAAAGTTTTATTCTAACATTTAATCTTTAATGGTGGGTGGAAATAACTTAGGAAGAGAGGGCAAAGAGATGCAACTAAAGGAATTTTACTTCCAGACTTGCAATATTCTGTTGACATAACTTTACACATATAATTACCACGCTTTCTGATACCAATCTTGCATAAGTACATTTCTCCTCCACAAGTCTCCTTTATAGCCATAAAATGGGGATAATTTCTGTGGTCTAAGTTGCCTTTTATATGACCATTCTCTTGGCTGAGTCTCTTTCCTCTGTCTCCCTAGATCTTTCCCATATCTACTACATAGAGGTAGTCCTTGATCTATGACTGTAACTGAGACTGGAATGATCATCATGTCATGTCAGTTATTAAGTGTATGATTGTTCCCAATTTTACAACCTTTTTTGTAGTGGCCATCAAGTGAATCCATTGTTCTCAATGGGAATTTTTTTGCTGAAAATCAAAAATGCTGGTTTCTGGCAAAAAAAAAAATCATAAATCATGATCATGTGACCATAGGATGCTGTAAATGACCATAAATGCAGACTGGTTCCTGAACGCCCAAAATGTGATCACATCACCATGGTGGAGGGAGAGGAGAATCATCAGAACTTTGAAACTGGGTCGTAAGTATCCTGAGGGAGATTGGTTGTCATCTCAAATGGTTGCTAAGTGACTGGTTTATAAATTGAGCACTACCTGTAACCAGTATCTACCTTCCTATAATGTTATTCTTGATCCCACTTCCTGCAATATGGAACAACAGAGAACAGGTTTTGACTTTCCTCTATGTATGTATCTGAAGAAAGTTTTTATACCCCCTCTCTTCTGTTTTCTAGGGCAATACATACCCATCTTTTCAACATATTTTCAAAGAAGCTAGTTCTTTATGTAGTTCCCAGAACAGGTTAGAAACTTTGAAGTAGAGTTTAATCTAATGTTTCCCAAACCTGCAAAAATTACACATAACTGGATAAAAGTGGTGTTTTGAACCTGTTACCAAATGGCAATAGGACATTTAAAAAAGGACTTTCTGACAAATGGTAAAAATGACTCTGAGAATTGGTTTTTGGAGGAATGAAGAAAAATATTTGTGGAACACTGGCTTAACCAAATAACAAGATAGTACAATTGTTTTGCATGGAAACTCCATTGTATAGGATTTTTTTTTTGCATACACCATTCCTTCTCCAAATATCTTGCTTATTTTTGCAAGAACACCAGAAGGCTTGGAGAACAGTGCAAGCAGCCACAGAAAGAAAACAACCATTTGCAGCTGGTGCACAGCTACTTGCATGTAATAGGATTAGGCTGACTATATCTTGTCAGGAATGGAAGAAAAATGGTGAATGTCATCTAAGCCTGGCAGAGCTTGTGGGCCACAGAGCTGGTAGGAGCAATTGGGGACTTTGTGCTATGGGGCTAGGGTGCCTGGCTACAATGGAGCTTGGGATGGCGTTTTTAGTGGCAGAGATCACATTAGGGCTGAATTAAAGGTCTGGGGGTGGTGGCAGCTGGTTGACACTGTTGAAGTTAGCTAGTAAAAAAGAAAAGTGTGTGAACTATAGTATTTCTCTAACAATTCTAATGATTAATAATGCTAAGGAATGTAATTATATAATATATGATAAGTAAACAGCAAAAAGAGTTGCATGCTCTTTTCCCTATTAAACTCAGAATCATATATTTTCATTATGCAATTTACATAAAATCCAGTAAACAGGATATTATTATATAAATCATAATTATATTGAAAATAATCTAGGCTTCATAAGCAACTCTGACTGTGATACTTGTATTTATTCATTCACTTAGTTACATAAATGTGTATGATTGCCCTTCTCACTAATGCAACACTGGGTGGGATAGCAAAGATATAAAATACAATGTAGACACAATACAAAAGATACATTTTAAGACCCACTAAAACATAAAGTGCCCGTCAAAGACACTACATATGCTCATTTACTCTCTGACTTGTCATGCCTGGAGAAGCAAATAGGTCTTTCAAGGGTTTCTGAAAAACTTGTTAAGACTCACATTTTAAGATGAGTGGCCATACAATTTGAATTAATAAGTAAATAAAAGAAATAACCAACTAACCTGGATAATATGGTTTTACAGAGGGCAAGCATAGTTGATCTCATACATTTTATTAAGCTGTTGACCAAGACATAATAGTATGATTCAAACATAAATCTAACCCAGAAACTATTAACCACTTAACATAATTGCTGGGTTCTCGTATTATGGTTTGGAAACCTCAAACAAGCTATTTGATGGCTTGAAATGAATCTATCTATTATTTCTGTGGCAATCCTGATCTTACCTTTGTTGATTATTTTGTGCTCTGATATATTGTAATCCATATTGAAGCAAATATCAATCCACTATATCAGTAATCTTAACATAAATCTCCACTCGACATTGTCATTTTACAGAATAGCTTTTAGCACACAGTGTAAGCCTCAGAATCTGATGTTCTACAAAAAATTCAGTTATTACAAACCTCACAATTCCTAGGTAATATTGGGAATCTAAGATCTTTGACCAATATATCCAGAGGACTCTGTGTGACTGTGAGTTTGCAGTCACACATTAATCTTGTCATGAAAGGAAGTATTTTTTGAATTTACCAATTGGTTTAGACTTATTATGATGTTACCAGTGGCGGAATTCAAATATTTTTGCCACTGGTTCGGTGGGCGTGGCTTGGTGGGCGCACCTTGCGTGCGTGCACACACTTTGTGTGCATGCGCATGCCAAATGTGCACTTTGCGCAGGTACAGAGGTGTTTGCGCAGGCGCAGAGGCATTCTAACTCGCCTCCTGAAAGCCTGCACGATCCCGGTCGCTTCAGCAGCTGCCGCGTGGACACTATTCTTTGCTGTGCAAAGCAGCTGTGCTTCAAATTCAGCAGATAAAAGTGCATATGGGAGTCCGGGTGGGCAGGTGGGCCCAACAGCAGGGCAGTGGTTCGGTCTCTGCTGCTCACTGCTACTGGCTTGCCAGAACTGGGGCGAACCAGTCGAATACCACCTCTGGATGTTACATGTCACAGAGAAAAAGATGTTACATGGGATGTGTACTCTAATAACTAGAATACTTTCTAGTGGTTTGTTATTTGTCCTGACTAATGCTTATGCATCAGAAGATGTTTACATGATAGGACAGTGAAGCAATCAGTACTCAAAAGGTGGTAATTGATTTGGAGAACACAACATAATTTATGTAATACCTGACTAAGCATCTTTAAATCAATTTATCTGCTCCTGGGATCACATAGCAGCAGCTCCAAAGTCTACAAAAAGATACAGCTTTTTGTAAAGAGTTGCCAACAAATCCTATGCAAGAGTCCTCAGGTACTGCGTGTCATTCTTTCCTATTTGAATATAGATGGCAGTATGGCTCTAATACACTCAAGAAACTTTTTAAATATTTTTTATGAGATACAATAATGACAGAGTTGCAGTGTACAAAAATTATAATATATATATGGATTGAGAATAAAAGTAACTGAGAAAAAGATTTTAAAAATCTTCTAATGAAGTCATAAAAAGTTGAAGTGAAAAAACTTAATGGAATAGATTACATCTCCGAGATTCCTTTCAACATATCACAGTGTAATGAGGATGAAATGAGGAGGGAAAATGATTGGATTGAAAAGGAGACAGGATGTGAACAAGACAATGAAAAGCAATGTATATTTCATAAATAAAATATGTACTGTTCATAAATAAAATATGGCACACTTATTCGTTGAAAAGAAGCACTCAAACCAAAGGAGAAAAAGCCACTGGAAATACTCTTCCAGTGTTTGTAAGATATAATAATCAGGCATAGAATAATTTTAAGCAACAAGAATTTCAATTGTTTTGATTCCATTTTGTTGCTTAGAACAAGACTTCAAAGTTAAATCAAAATAAAGAAAGAATTGTATTTGTAAGTCAACTAAATCACGTTTGGCCCATAACTATGCTAATAAAGATATTATTATGAAAGAATGTTTCAAAATGATAAAGACATTGCTATGATTTTAAGAACTAAAAATTCAGCTCAAATGTTTCACTACTACATGGTGATTCTAAACCAAGGAATTGTTTGCAGAACTGTAGGTTCTTTAACTCTGTTACGATAGAAGCTGCTTCTGAAATTTGACTAAAGTACTAGTAGAAGCAACTCTATGACATGTAGAGATGCTATTTTTTATTTTAAAACAATAAAAATGTGAAGTTCATAGGATTAGCCCATGAGATAATTTAAATTCAGCCATTTTTACAGATTCTATGCATTAAATTTTATATATCCCAACATATTTTTAAATTATACAAATTGTTCATAAATTAAGAACAGCAACTATTTTTATAAACTATGTGCTACTATAATTGTCCATATCTTGAGTAAATAATGATGAAGAGATGGTGAGTAGACTAGCTCTTCAAATCTTTCCAGACAAATAGAAGACAGAGATCACCCACAAATCTTCCAGGCACTTTCTGCTCCCAAAGAGATCACAAGACACTGATCTCTGGTATGTTCCTTCCTTCCTTCCTTCCTTCCTTCCTTCCTTCCTTCCTTCCTTCCTTCCTTCCTTCCTTCCTTCCTTCCTTCCTTCCTTCCCTCCCTCCCTCCCTTTTTTCTTTAGTTGCTAATAGTTTTTCTATGGAATTATTATCTTTAATAAAATTATTTTTTTTAAATGCCCAATGCAAATATGAAGAACAAAAGCCTGCTGTAATGTGACTAAACTACGAGAAATGGAATCTGAGGAGACTGCATCACTGAACTTGGTTGTTTTCTTGCAGATGTTTCTGCAAACTTATCTAGCACTAATGATGCTACATAGTTTAGTAAGGAAACATCTGCAAGAAAACAACCAATTTCAGAGAGCACGTAGAACTTTGCAGCTGAACCATGAGCTACACAATATTCTCTTCTATCGAGACTGGATCAATTAGAAGTAGCACTTAAAATCCAGAGTAGAATTTGTGTTGTCTGATCAACTGCAACTAAATATATGGAAAGAAGATCATGTTCAGATACATATTGAAAAATGCAAATGCCCACTTCCGTATGCAAGTACACCCTGGATGACAGTAACAGTAATAAACCAAAATGTAGGCATTGCTAACATACTACAATACAAACTACTAAAATATAGTAAGTGTCATTTTCCTTCAGGGATAGATTTTCTTCAGTTCCTGAAGCTTACTTTATCCTTAAAAACAGAACATAGCTATATTAACAATTCTACACAGAGAGGGAAATATTAAATTGAAAATATGATGAACAAGACAGTTCAATAAGAGACTTATTTCCTTGTAATAAATTGAACATACAAATTATTACAGACTAGACAACATTATCAACTCTCTTGGTTTGTTTATTGATTTGTTTATTCACAATAGCCTCTATCACACAATACAGACTCCCTAGGCATGAACAAGGATTAAACCCAAAACTAAAACACAATATAAATAACAACCAAAACCAGCAAAATAAATATGTGGGCAAACGCAAAAAACATTCCAGTTCAAATTATAGGATGAACAGATTAAGTAGCAGAGCTCACTTCACAGTCCAAAAGCTTACTTATTAGGTCAACTTTTTTCTATTGCTACAGAATCTCTGTATCATCATAACCTTTAGCCATCCAGAATCACTTGTGAGATAAGTGGCATGTAACATTAATAAATAAATAAAAATAAAGCTTATAAACATTAGTTTGGAAACAATTAGTTTGGCTTCAGCATAGCAGTATGCCCAAAACAAAACAAGAGCTGCTAATCAGACCAAAGGCCTACGTAGAGGATTAGTTATTTTCCAAATTGGCCAACTTGATGTCTAGCACAAGGGTCTCCTCCCACTTATTCTGCAACAGAACAATACTAATTTCTAATCCTAATATAGTCATCATGCTGAACAGTTATTGAAAGCTTAATTCTCAATTTGTTCCCTTCTAGTTTATAGCATTCATGTTCACAGACATCATTGTTATTTCTTGTAGAAGTGAATTCTATAACTTTAACTGTGGAATCCTTGGAGCTCTCTTGTCTGCCAGTTTGGTGGTGGTGGTGGGGGAACCTTGGTGGTTCCTGGATTAGTGTTTTCTACTTGGTTGTTTGCCTGGTGTAATCTATTCTTATTTGAGCATTGGCTGCTGGAGAGTATATATGTTTTGAGTTTTTGTTGTTTCCTTAACTTTTTCATTGTCTATTGTCTCTGAGGGTGATAGGCAGTTTAAAAATTTGATAAAGTTACTATGTATAATAGCAATAGCAACAGCACTTAGACTTATTTACCACTTCATAGTGCTTTACAGCACTCTCTAAATAGTTTACAAACGGAGTCAGAATACAATCTGGGTCCTCGTTTTACCAAGCTTGGAAGGATAAAAGGCTGAATCAACTTTGAGCCAGACAGGACTAAATTCTAGCAGTGAGCAAAGTTAAACTGCAATAACTGCATTCTAACCACTGTGCCACCATGGCTCAAAGTATAAACAAGGAGCAAGCCCCGTAGTTGGGTAATGAAACAAATAATCACATTCAGAGGGCTCCAAGGACTCCATGTATACTTAGTTGAAAAAAATTAAAGTACCTTTGACAAATCTCGGAAATTACTTGGAAGTGTAAGGTCCAACTCTTCTGATTCATAGTTAGTGATCACCCAAGGAAATACTGGATACTGGTTTAAATCATTGTATGTACGCCCTGATGAGAAAGAGCAATGATGCTTTTTTTTTTTTTAAGAAGGCACAAAATTAAAGAAACCTTACTAAATCTCATAGGAATAAATAGAACTTTATGAAATAAAATGTAGATAAGAATTCTCATTCTCCATCTGTCTTTTAAAAATTCTACATACAGAATATTTTCAAGACTCAAATAATGAATTCTTATGAAAAATAATTTAAACTGAGGAATGAATGTGGAAGACTGTTTACTGCATAATATGTAGTGAACGTAACCAGGGGTGGGATTCAAATTTTTTTAACAACTGGTTCTGTGGGGGTGGCTTAGTTGATGGGCGTGGTTTGGTGGTCATGTGACTGGGTGGATGTGGCTTGGTGGTCATGTTATTGGCTGGGCATGGCCAACTCAATATCACTCACATCGAGGCACGGATCTCCTTGCCTGGCCTCTCATGACTGTGGGGATGCTGCAACAGTCATAAGAGTGAAAAATGGTCATAAGTCACTTTTTTCAGTGCCACTGTAACTTTGAATGGTCACTCCACACAAGCAAAGTACCAGCAAAGGAGGGAAAGAAACTCCACAGAAGTTCCTGAGACAGGAAGTCTAGTCCTGCCAAGAATGTAAAAAGGGTTAACAAAGAGGCAGTTTCTGTAAGCAACACCTGAATGTTTCCTTCCTGCCGTCCTTACAGGATTAGGCCAGTAATTTATTCTAACAACCAGTTCTCCGAACTGCTTAGAATGTTAACAATTGGTTCTAGCGAATAGGTGCAAACCGATAGAATCCCACCCCTGAACATAACCTTTTATATGTTGCTTAGTAAGTTAACCAATGATACAGGAAGTCATCTTGTTAAAAAATATTGTTAACTAATTAAAAGTTGCAAACTAAATGAATATTATACTGAAAATAATATTGAATTAACAATAATCAGTGCAGATTTCTTGGTATATCAAGAAAGAAATATGGCATGCACTATAACTAAAAATAAAGAGAGTAATATTTCGTCCAAGGCTATGCCCTGCATCTTCCCTGCTGATATTTTCATCCAGTAAGACCAATATTGTTTAATCATGCATACAGCAGATGTTTTTAAAGTTTTTCGTTGAGTTATAATTGATGGGCTGCCATATAATCATTTATATTTAACATTGAGTTTGGATTCAAGTGATTGATTTCTGTATTTTTATATTATTGCAAACCACCTGTAGTTTTATGAGCTGGAAAGCAGATAAATGTTGAAAAATAAGTGATTAAATAATGTACAGGGATTCTTTATAAATGTTAAGAAACACCAGTAACAAGCAAGAGCAGTAGCATTTACCTAAAAAGAGAGACTCAAATTCTTCTAATTAATTTTCAGAAAATATACCAAATTTGTTCAAATTATCTTTAAGGGATTTTCATTATTACCTGCAATGGTATTAAGAAACATAAGATATTCAAAGTTTGAAATCTCTCTGTGTTGCCATCGCTGAGTCATATTTGAAGCTTTAAAGATTTGACGTGGAGTGGCCATAGAAATACGTCTGAAATACAAACATTTTATGACATGTCAGCTTAAATCTCTAAGCAATCTGGAACCAAAATATATTACTGAGATAATTGGGAAAGTTATGTTGTGCACACTTAGAAAGACAAGAATATCAACTTGCAGTGACTTGCAAGCCTTCTCTAGATTTGTGATCAGGCCTTCTCTAGATTTGTGCCTCTACTCCAAAAGAATCTGAAGAAAAGTTTCAATTTTTATTATTGATAAATAATAATAATAATATATTATTATTATTGTGTGTGCGTGTGTGTGTGTGTGTGCGTGTGTGCGTGCGCGTGTGTGTATGTATGTGTATGTATATATATATATATATGTTTTCGGAGATTTTCGCGGGTATTTGTATGTGGATCTTTGGTTCTTCGGGTTTTCTCCCGCGTAGAGTTGGAAATATCTAGGCGACGTTTCGATGAAGTCTCATTCATCATCTTCAGGCTTGTGTCTTCGGCCTTGTGCTTCTCAGAGTTTCTCAGAGCTTCACTCTGAGAAGCACAAGGCCGAAGACACAAGCCTGAAGATGATGAATGAGACTTCATCGAAACGTCGCCTAGATATTTCCAACTCTACGCGGGAGAAAACCCGAAGAACCAAAGATCCATATATATATATATATACATATATATACACATATACACACACACACACACACACACACACACACACACACACACACACATATATATATCTTTGGTTCTTTGGGTTTTCTCCCGCGTAGCATTGGAAGTATCTAGGTGACGTTTCGATGAAATCTCATTCATCATCTTCAGGCTTGTGTCTTCGGCCTTGTGCTTCTCTGAGTAAGTTCTCTGAGTAAATTTACTCAGAGAAGCACAAGGCCGAAGACACAAGCCTGAAGATGATGAATGAGATTTCATCGAAACGTCGCCTAGATACTTCCAATGCTACACGGGAGAAAACCCAAAGAACCAAAGATCCACATACAAATACCCGCGAAAACCTCAGAAAATATATATATATATATATAGTTTTTATTCATTCTCTGGCATTGTGTATTTTAGAAATAATTTGGTTTGGGATGCTTTAGTATAGCAAGTAGTCCAAAATATATTTAACTGATATTGACATATACTGTGATATATGAAATGATTCCAAAATACTGTATTCAACTAGTTTGCCCTTTTAAATTCATACATGATAGAATTATAAAAGTAGAAGGGAATATTTGTGAATGTAACGTCCTGCCCTGTTCAAGTATCCAACGTAAAGCATCATAAAAGTGTCAATGCTTGAATCCTCTGATTCTCCTCCTATCAATCTAGAGAGAACACATGCACATATTATATTGAAATAATATGTATATGTTTGGGGTTTTCTTTGTTCTGGTGACCATATACACATATTAATTGTATTACAGATTCTCTATTATAAAAGTATTCATTCTCTTAATAATTCTGTACATCAACACAACTTGTATTAGCAAGCACCACTTGTCATTTCTTTTTCATTCAAGACTGGTCACAGATTACATAAAACTATTGTTTGTTTAACTGGTTTACTGAATAAACAATAGCTAACTGGATTCACATAAAGAAGTCAAGAACAAATAAAATATATCATGGCTTAGCATAGTACATGAATTCTATGCCCAGTTATAAGGCACAGTCTGCTGTTACCAAATAAAATAAAGTTTAATAGGGACTGATTTATTTTCCTAGATTTTGAACCTTTTTCCTGATTATGGCTATTTGCTTTCTACATTTCAACTTTATATTGCAACATTGTCGGTTGAAATTGTTCTCAAAAGTTAAGAGTTAATATACCTGGTTTGAGGCAATCCGAAACTAGTTCCAATTCCAACACGAGGTAAACAATTGATTACTTTTTTTACAGTTGCAGGATCCGGAAAGTTGAACATGACAGCAACTATATACAAGAAACATTTAGACATTATTCATTGTTATTTACACAGTGATTTTGGGAATAATAAATCATATGTCATAGTGAAAATGTAATGCATATTTTTAAGATACTATCCCAACATAGTGTTGCAATGTTAACAACACAGTGCTCATTTTCCATAAAATGAATTGTCTTATTATTGTTGGAACAAAGGAATTTACCAAGCAGTGAATTAGTTTTATCATTATGTTATTATGTTGTTGAACCTAAATGATAAATGAATCAATGTTCTTTCCTATCTTATTGCTTCTGGCATTCATTGGTGGGATACAGTGAAACCTCGGGTCACGACCGATTTGGTTGTGCACAACCGAATGCACAAGCACAGAAGGGGAAATCGCCGTGGCCGGGTTTGTTCGCCACCCAATTTTTGAATTGTGACCCGATTCAAAAATCAGGTGAATTTTTTGGTTGGAACCTAATTTGGTCATGAACAGGAGCTTTTGCAACCTGAGGTTCCACTGTACACCTTGTGGATTAATATTTCCATATGTGGATTATCCATTAAAGTTCAGGACCCAGGCAGGCCCTTCTTGATCTTTCAGAGGCTTTTGGTATCATTGAGCAGATACCCTTCTAGACATCTTTGGGAGCAGGAATTAAGAGGTGTATCGTGGCAGTTGTCTTCCTTTCTCCAGGTACAATTCTTGGTAGGAGGGAAAAGATCTAATCTAATTTACTTTGAGAAGTCCCTTATGACTTTTCACTGCCTCTGCTTTTATTTACCATCTATGTAAAACTGCTGCATAAGGTCATTCATTAACACAGTGTTAAATATCATAAGTATCCTGACAATACATCCCTACCCCTGGCTGAGCCAGAGGCTATGGGTGTCAGCGCTCTTGGATCTGAAGATTTTCTGTTTTTTTATTTCTCGATGGGCTTGCATTCTGTTTGTGTGTGAAAGCCCTAGAAATTTCAAAATTTCTGATTGGTATTTATTTGGAAAATGTAATCTGACATAGTAAGCAAGTTGATTTATATTTCAAACTCGTAAAAGATCTCATTTCCAGAATTACCTCTATTAGCCATAAAGATTTCCAGTGCTGTGTTCTGCAATAGATAGCGTCGAGAAAATACTGATCGAATCTCTGAAAACAGCCATTTCCCATGCAGTCCATCCGTATATGCAAGTATCTGATAAAAACAAATATGATACATTTTTGAAATAAGCAACTGCTCCATTAGTTTATGAAAAGGTATATAGTAAATACATACCCTTGCTTACCTTTAATTATTTTATACTCAAAATTAAGAGAAGGATGATCAATTAAAATGAATCAATATCACTACTCAAGGATGGGGAACAGTTTCCTTCTTTG
This sequence comes from Bungarus multicinctus, assembly GCA_023653725.1. Classification (NCBI taxonomy): domain Eukaryota; kingdom Metazoa; phylum Chordata; class Lepidosauria; order Squamata; family Elapidae; genus Bungarus; species Bungarus multicinctus. The sequence goes on along the minus strand of CM042849.1, from coordinate 29,472,452 downwards.
CAATAATTTTTATTAAAATTTACAGTTAAAAAATACAATATTAATACAAACTAAGAAAAACAGAAAAAGTGCATAGCAAAAATAAAAAACCTGATAACCAATATAGTCAATAAAAGGATAAAAAGTCATTTCTCCCTTCATCAAACATAAACAATTTTAATAACTTATCATCTTCTTTGATACTACAATAAAGGATCTCTTCTTCATATATCATCCTCTTCCTATATCTCTACTCTTATCTATAAACTAATTCTTAAAGTTTGATCCTTCAGTCCTAATCAGCAAAAGTCCATAAAAAGTTATTAGTAACAACAAGGTTATACATTATACATATACAGTATACATTTTAACTTTGATCAAAGAAGTCAACTGGTTTCAAATAAGCCAAACATCACAAGTATCAGTACAAAGAATTTCTTTAACTTTTCACCTTCTTTGATATTTCAACAAAGGATATCTTCTTCCCATATCTCTTACGTCTAAAAAAAATCTCTTACAATCTCATCATTCAGTCCTAATCAGCAAAAATCACGAAGAGTTACCAGAAACAACATATATACTTTAACTTTGATCAAATAAACCAACTTAATATTTCTTTCCTTTGATGATCCAAACTCTGTCAAGGATCTTGGAGTACTCATCTCAAATGACCTAAGTGCTAGAGCCCACTGTAACCACATAGCCAAAAAGGTGTTAAGAGTTGTTAACCTAATCTTACGTAGCTTTTTCTCTGGTAATATTATACTAATAAATAGAGCATACAAAACATTTGCTAGACCAATATTCGAATAAAGCTCATCAGTCTGGAACCCACATTACGTATCCGATATTAACACAGTTGAGAAAGTCCAGAAATATTTTACTAGAAGAATTCTTCACTCCTCTACTCGTTTCAGAATACCTTATGCTACCAGACTCAAAATTCTAGACCTTGAAAACCTAGAACTATGCCGCATTTGGTCCAATCTAAGTATAGTATATAAAATCATACATTGCAATGTCCTACCTGTCAATGAATACTTCAGTTTCAACCATAACAACACAAGAGCAAACAATAGATACAAACTCAACACCAAATTTGATTGCAGGAAATATGACTTCAACAACCAGAGTGATCAATGTCTGGAATACTTTACCTGACTCTTTGGTTTCTTCCCCAAACCCCAAAAACTTTAACCTTAGACTGTCTACTATTGACCTCAACCCTTTCCTAAGAGGTCTGTAGGGGACGTGCATAAGCGCACCAACATGCCTACCATCCTTGTCCTATTGTTTCTTTTATATTTTATTTTTCTTATATGTATCCATGTATTCATAACTATGTTTTACTTATACCTATTATCTTGTAAGCAATTGACAAATAAATAAATAAATAAATAAATACATAAATAAATATCTATTAACTGGTCTCTTCTCTTAAAGATCTTTAATCTTTAGTGTCCAACTTTCAAAGTCCCATCTTATGTTTTTTCCCCATAATAAACAGTTTGTCTAGTGGTTAAGGCGCCCAGGCTGGAAAGCAGGAAACTATGAGTTCTAATCCCACTTTAAGCATGAAAGTTGCTTGAGCAACTTTGGCCAGTCACTATATCTCAGCCCAACTCATCTCACAGGGTTGGTGTTCTGAGAAAATAGTAGGAGGGAAGACAATTAATTACATTCACCACCTTCAGTGGTTTGTAAAAATTATAAAGACAAGATAAAAATAAAATTTTCCTATGGGAAGATTTCTTATATTTAATTCCAAAATTTTATAGAATTTTAAACAACCCACAAGAAGAATTCTCGTAATTAATTTCAAATCTTATTTCAAATCCATCCAGCCCCTTAGTCTGTTTACATCTTTCTAAAATCAATGTTCTAATCACCGTTTTTCTATTTATTCCAAAATTTTATAAAACTGTTAAGTCCTTAAATTTGCATAAAACCTCTTTCACCAAACATTGCAGCAGATTCACCTGGTGTAATGAAACTTTCCATTCTGAAGATTCCTAATATCCAAAAAGCAATTTACAGAAGTGATTAAGCAGGGGTGGGATTCCAATTTTTTAACAACCAGTTCTGTGGGTATGGCTTCATTGGTGGGTGTGGCTTGGTGGTCATGTGACTGGGTAGGCGTGGCCAACTCAATGTCACTCACATCGAGGAGTGCTTCTTGTTGCCTGACTTCTCGTGACTGTGGGGATGCTGTAATGGTCGTAAGTGTGAACAACGATCGTAAATCACTTTTTTCAGTGCTATTATAACTTTGAACGGTCACTAAATGAACTGTTGTAAGTCAAGGATTACCTGTACAAAAATACAAAAAGCTTCTTTCCTTGCAAAACGCTGCCCTAAATACCAATCATTAGATTAAACATACCTGCAAGCCAGAGGCATAAATCAGGCAGGGTGCCTGAGCACCTGGAGGAATTAAAATAGTTAAATGCAATTTTAACTATCAGCAGCCAACTCTTGCTCATCAAGTGAAACCCTTTAGCAGAGAGGTCATTTAAGCTTTCTAGAAAGAGCACACTCTGGAAAAACAATCCTTAAACCCATTTGCACCACTTAAAGATACCAGCTGGTCTCACTCACCTCACAAGATATCTTAAGGAAACCATCCAGATGAAGGTCACATGCCCCCCGGAAAGGCAGTAAAAAAATCAATGCCAAGCTTGCATCCTGCCTTGCATCTAGACAGTACCAGATACCATTAAAGCAGTGAAGGAACACCCCCTCCCCAGATAGAAAAAGAAACCACGAGGCAGGAAAAAATTCAAACACAATACAATCACAACAGTAGCTGTTGCTTGTTAAACCAATTACCAGAACAAATAGACATAGGAACTAGCCAGATTTCTCAACCTAGTTTATTTTCAGGAACGGAGATTAACCTTTTTCCTTCCAAACAAAGCTGAATAAGGAAAATTATCCCATCAATAAACACAGGATTAAATGGTCAGCAAGGACAGAATTAAACATCACCAAAAACCAGTTTTAGACCAAAACTCATATTTGAATGTCAATCTTTCTAGCTTTCTAGCCAAGAAGCCTTGCTGAATGTCACTCATCTTGGTTCCTTGTCATTAAAAGCTCCTTTCCGGTTATTCAATTATTTCTTCAAAGTGCTGATTGTTGCATGTGGCTGGAAGTATATTCACGGGAGTATCTCGTCCCAACAGCAGTGTAAAAAGTTTAAAATAACCCTTCCCTTTTAACGAAGTAAAAAAAACAAAACTCCTTCAGAGACAGTAAGCCTAGGCATACTGCCAAGAATGTGGGAATAAGGGTGGAAAAAAACAAAAGGAGATTTCTTCTAACTACCGGTTCTCCAAACTGCTTAGAAAGTTAACAAGGGGTTCCATAGAACAGGTCAGAACCAGTAGAATCCCACCCCTGTGATTAAGAGAGGAAGCATCTTTTTGAAAATGTCAACTGTTGAGCAAAGATGGAAATCCTTCAGCTGCCAAAGTTCTTATGGTTTACTTGCATGAAACTATTGTCTGGAGCTCTTGTGTGCAATCCCATTTTTTTTTGAGAGGAATTCCAAAAAAATACATTCATCAGCTCCTCATTCTACCTGGTTGGTTCCACTCTCTATGGAACAAACTTCACTTTACATTTTTACTTTAATAGTCTAGAGGGGAGGGGTTCTTGTTATCATCCATAAAGTTTCGTCATGATAAAATCTAAAACCATCCATTTTAACAACTACATAAAACTGAAAATTGTTTATATTTATTTATTTATTAAATTTCTATACCGCCCCCTCTCCCAAAAAAAACAGAAACAGTATATACAATTAAAAACAAATTAAAACAATTAAATTAGAGGCCGAATATACAATTAGCGAATATAAAACTAATAAAAAATTTAAAATACCAAATTTTAAAAACCCCAAAAATCGTTACTGGGCCAGGTCGGCCTGTTGAAAAAAGAGGGTCTTTACTGCACGCCGGAAGGTCTGAATGTCGGTAATGGCCCATATCTCCGGGGGCAAATCGTTCCAAAGGGAGGGAGCCCCCACAGAGAAGGCCCGCACTCTCGGGGCCGCCAATCGGCAACGACCAGGTGGCGGAACCCCGAGGAGGCCAACCCTCTGGGAGCGTATTGGGCGGCGGGAGGCTGTTGATGGCAGCAGGCGGTCCCGTAAGTACCCAGGTCCCGAGCCATGGAGCGCTTTAAAGATGATCAATACCACCTTGAATCGGATCCGGAAGGCCACAAGAAGCCAATGCAGCATGCGCAGGAGCAATGTAACATGGGAGCTCCGAGGGGCTCCCAAGATCACCCGCGCGGCCACATTCTGGACCAACTGCAGCCTCTGGACACTCTTCAAGGGGAGCCCCATGTAGAGAGCATTGCAATAGTCCAAGCGGGAGATGACTAGGGCAGAAGTGACCATGCGAAATGCGTCCAGATCCAGAAAGGGCCGCAACTGGTAAATCAGATGAATCTGACAAAAGACCCCCCTGGCGACGGCCATAATGTGGTCTTCTAAAGACAGCCATACGTCCAGGAGGACCCCCAGATTGCGAGCCCTTTCCATGGGGGTCAAAATTTCTCCCCCCACAGCCAACGACAGAATAAGCTGGCTGTATCTGGGCGCAGGAAACCACAGCCACTCGGTTTTGGTCGGGTTGAGACGAAGCCTGTTAAGACCCATCCAACTCCGCAAGGCCTCCAGGCACCAGGTCATCACTTCGAGGGCTTTGTTGGGGTGACCCGGGGTAGAGATGTACAGCTGAGTGTCATCAGCGTACTGATGGAACTCCACCCCGAAACCACGGATGATCTCACCCAGCGGTTTCACATAAATGTTGAACAGCAGGGGCGAGAGCACAGACCCCTGAGGCACCCCACATAATAGGGGCCTTGGGGTCGACCTCTGCCCCCCGTCAACACAAATTGCGAGCGGTCGGAGAGGAAGGAGAGAACCACAGTAAAACGGTGCCTCCCACTCCCAACCCCCCCAACCGACGCAATAGGATACTGTGGTCAACAGTATCAAAAGCCGCTGAGAGATCTAACAGGACCAAGACAGAGGAACAACCCCTGTCTCGGGCCTTCCAGAGATCATCCACCAACGCGACCAACACCATCTCCGTGCTGTGCCCGGGCCTGAAACCCGATTGGAGGGCGTCTAGATATACCGCTTCATCCAGATACTGAGGGAGCTGACGTGCCACCACACTCTCAACAACCTTCGCCACAAAGCGAAGGTTGGAGACCGGACGATAATTCGACAATAATGCTGGATCCAGGGATGGTTTCTTGAGGAGGGGCCGCACCACCGCCTCTTTCAAGGCGGCGGGTAAAAGCCCCTCTCTCAAGGAAGCGTTAATAATCCCTTGGAACCAGCCTTGTGTCACCTCCCGAGTGGCCAAGACTAGCCAGGAGGGGCACGGGTCCAATAAACAAGTGGTGGCATTAAGCCCCCCCAGTATCCTGTCCACGTCCTCCAGAATAACAGGATCGAACTCATCCCAAATGACCTCACCGAAATCCACCCCGCCCCCCCACCCAGAGATGCCCAGTCAGAGTCCAACTTATCCCGGATCTGAGTGATTTTGTCTGCAGAAACCTAGAAAAATCCTCGGCCCGTCCCTGCAAGGGATCCTCCCGCGCCTCCACCTCCAAAAGGGAGCGAGTCACCCTAAACAGGGCGGCCGGGCAATTTTCTGCAGACGCAATAAGGGCGGAGAGGTAAGACCGCCTCGCCGTCCTTATCGCCACTAAATACGCCTTAATATAGGATCGTAATAGTGTTCGGTCAGATCCAGAGCGGCTGGCCCTCCAACTACTCTCTAGGCGTCTTTTCCGGTGCTTCATATCCCTCAGCTCCTCGGAAAACCAAGGAGCCACTTGGGATCGGCACCGGGTCAGAGGCCGCAAGGGCACGACCCGGTCAAGGGCCTCAGCTGCCACCCTATCCCAGGTAGCCACTAAGCCCTCGACCGAGTCGTGTGTGTAAGTCTCGGGAAACGGCCCAAGCTCCATCAGGAACCTATCTGGGTCCGTCAGGCACCTGGGGGGGTACCATTTTATTAGCCCCACCTTCCTGCGGTGGGGGGGGTGCGGAATGGAAGTCAGGTCTAAGGAGCGAATGATCAGTCCATGACAGGGGTTCCACAGCCACACCCCTATACCAAGATCATTCTGCCACTGATCAGAGACAAAAACCAAATCCAGGATGTGACCCCCCCAGTGAGTAGGGTCCCAAATTAATTGGGACAGGCCCATGGCTGTCATGGAAGTCATGAACTCCTGAGCAATCCCCGAGGCCCTGCCGGCAGAAGGCAGGTTGAAATCCCCCATGACCATAAGCCTGGGGGTCTCAACCGTCAAGCCGGCTATGACCTCAAGGAGCTCAGGCAGGGCCAATGTCACATAGCAGGGAGCCAGGTATGCGATCAACAGGCCCACCTGAACGCTGGAACCAAACTTCATGAAAAGGGACTCACATCCGGTCGTCTGAGAAACAGTGGATTCCCTAGGACACAGATCTTCCTTAATAACCACTGCAACCCCCCCACCCCTCCCCTGAGCCCTCGGCCAATGAAAGACCTGAAACCCGGGTGGGCACATCTCCACCAGAGGAACTCCTCCCTCTTGGCCCAACCAGGTTTCGGTAACACCCGCCAGGTCCGCTCCCCCCTCACAAGTCAAATCATACATGAGGGGGGCCTTGTTAATGATGGACCTGGTGTTACACAACATCAGCCGAAGGCCCAGGGCCCGATAACTCAGACCACCCGGGGAACGGGACATGACATATATAATTATAATGCACATTAAAAAAAATTAGGTAACTGCTAGGATGAGGAAACATGACCGAAATAGCAAAGCAAGGGCAGAAATCATTAATGGGAAAAGGTAAAGGTTTTCCCGCACATGCATGCTAGTCATTTTTGGCTCTAGGGGTGGTGCTCATCTCCGTTTCTAAGCCAAAGAGCCAGCGCTGTCCGAAGATGGCTCTGTGGCCATGTGGCCGGCATGACTAAATGCCGAAGGTGCATGGATCGCTGTTACCTTCCCACCAAAGTAGTCCCTATTTTTCTACTTGCATTTTTTACGTGCTTTCAAACTGCTAGGCTGGCAGAAGCTGGGACAAGTAACTGGAGCTCACTCTGTTATGCGGTACTAGGGATTCGAACCACTGAACTGCCGACCTTCTGATCGACAAGCTCAGCGTCTTAGCCACTAAGCCATCGCGTCCCCTGCAGAAATCATTACTGTTCTGTAAATACTATTATTGCTAATAACTATCATATTATTTCAATCTGGAACTCAAGGTGACACATACAGATTGTTTCAATACGGTACCTCTTAGGTTATTTAGGATGAGGTAAAAATAAGAGCAATCCTATAAATATAAACACAGATGGGATTCTCTGGACCTAGCTCAATACCCTAACCTATATTCCATCTGGGTTTTGGTTTACTCTTTTCCATTACATACTCCCGAAAAAAAAAAAAAATTACTTAAACCTGCTGAATCTTACAAAGAGAAAATTTGTCCCTCACATACTTCCATCCGGGATTTATTGCTTCCTGGAAAATACTTTCTCTTCCATATATTTTACTGCAATTTGTTTTTCAAATTTGCCTCTCTTCTTGTATTCAGTACAAAAGTGAACATTATGGATGATGTGTAACTTCTCCTACTCTTCCATAGTTACCTCTAAAAATATAAAGCAATTACAAGAGCCCTACGTTACTCTAGATTTGCATAATGCAGTATACTGCCACCGACTAGAATAATGGTATTCTGTTATATTGTATCATTAAATATCATAAGGCAAAAGAAAATATTTAACATCTATAATTCTGTATCCAGGACTAAGCTCTGCAATTCAAGTTTATAAACTACAACTTTCATTTCTTTAGCTAATATCCTGGATTATTCAATTAGTAGCTAATCATAAAAATAGAAAATGTAATAACAGTTCTTACCTAATATTAAATGATAAACCATAGATATAATTTCAATTTTTCTTTGAATAGAACCTTAAATATAACTTCAAAATAGTCAAAAAAAACTTCTCTAAGCAATTTTTGAAGCATTAACTTGAACAAGTTAGGAAACTGGAGGCAGCTAAAATAGGCCTTCATTCCTTGCTGGAATGGTATCTGCCTTGTCTGTAGATTCACTTCAAAGTCTCTGGAGTTCAATTAAAACTGGATTAGGTGAAGCAGACCTTCTTTGGGACTTTCTTCCTTGGAAACTCCACACACACTGACAGCACCCTAGACAGAGGTCTAGCCCTCCAGTGAACCAGTTGCCATGGAAACTGCATCATTACCACCACTATTGTGTCATCACACTAGGCATATTAGTTTCTAAGATATACACACATCCCCTCTTTCAGGTAATTTTTTATCTTGGAGTATGTCTTCTAAAATTATATCTCCTTTCTTATTTAAATTGTATTTTTCTAATCTGAAAAGTTATTTTTAGCATATCATACCAAATTAAGGAACCTTGCTTATTCTGTTCATATGAAACCTTCTGTTAAATGTTGTATTGTTGTATGTTATTTTACATATAATTCCCACTAGTCATTGAAAAGAGACTATGTTTTTTCTTACACACTGGACAGAGACATGGAATGTTTGAGCAGCACAACCTCACTTCTAGCTATAACCATCAACTTCTAGCTATAGAAAGAAATGCTTTAATTTCTAATACAAGATTTTAAGAGATAAAGCCTTTCAAATGAAAAGTTCCAGAAAATATATTGTTAGTGCTAATATATATTTAATTGAAAATTATATTATCTGTTTTTTATATTATAAAAATACATGGACAATAGTATTTAAAAGTTTTAAATCTTTTTAATTTTTAACATTTTTGCATAAACTTGGTCTAAAATGTGATATATTTTCTACACAAGTTGTAAACTCATATAAAGAATCTATTTAAACAAATAAGACAAAAACATTTGTTCATTTATTTATTGATGAAAATGATCCAAACTACATTAATGTGCATGATAAAAGTATGTTAATCATGGCTTTTAGTAACTGGAGTGCTACCATTGGGCAAGAATAATTGCAACTAAACATTTCTAATAATTGCTCATCTGGCTTGGAGGAATTTTAGCCCATCCTTTTACAGAACAGCGTCAATTCAGATAGATTGACAAACTGCCCACTTCAGGTCCTTGATCATTCCAAAACAATAGCTTTCTTCTGTTGTTACCATTCTTTAGTGATATAATATAAGTATTTTGGGTTGTTTGTGTGTTTTGGGTTGACATGTGCATTTTGAATAATTTTCTTCAATAAATAAATGAACAAGTATAATGTTTTTTACTTGTTTGTTTAATTAGATTTTCTTTATCTTGTTTTAGGAATTGGGTGGAGAACAGATCAAAATTTTAGATAACACCAGAGAGCTTGTGACACATTAGAGAACCCATACCCACTAGGTCATCCTTTCAGAGATATTTCTTTATCTAAACTTAGAAAAGAAATGATCACAGGCAGTCAAAAACTGGGATCAGAACTTCCAAGTTATTGCCAACTTCCTTATTGAGGTTACTTATGGGAAACTGGCAGCAAGTGTTGGAAATCATTCCTCTTCCTTGGCTGACCTGCAGAATGCCTGCCGTTTTTCTGATGGGAGAGGGTACAAAGGGAGCAAGTTGCACCCCATCTTCTTACCCCAGCTTATCAGCAAGGGCCCATGGGAGGAAGAGGGCTCACCTGTCAACTACTAGTGTCCTCAGCCAACCTTACCTTGAAAGCAGGCATCCAAGACACTCTTGCATCCTTTCCTCACTGCCTATTATCCATAACAAATTTGTAAATTTGTCAAAATATAAACATGTCATAAATTAATTGTATTTCTAACATTTTAAATGTTAGTTTTAGTTTTTCACATGGGTGCCAAAATTATGTGTGGCCTAAAAAAGTTTAATGATAACTGACTTCGCATGTTGTATAACTTCAGCCCCTTATGGGGTATGCTTCAAGAAACCAAACCAATTATATAAACCAGCGGTCCCCAACCTTTCTGGCTCAGTGGATTTGCAGAGGCAGCAGTAGTGGTGATGGGATGAGGGGGAATGATTTTCTATGCATTCACACACTGCTTTTACAAATGCAGTTTTGCATGTGTGTGACCATGCACTCACTCACCACTTCTGCAACCTGGTTCCAAATGGACCATGAATTAGCACTGGGTTACAGACCAGGGGTTGGGAACCCCTGACATAAACCACAATTAAAAAAAAATAAAACGATGACTTAGAGCAAGGCTGTCCAACTCCCAGCCCGCGGGTTGGATGCGTCACGCACTGGCCACGCCCACACCCAGTTTAGCGAAGGGGAAAAAAGTCCCAATACATCATGTGACCCCACCATGATGATGTGAGTTTGACATCCCTGACTTAGAGTTTTAGCTGCCAAACATTTGAATATACCAATTTACAAAAATAAACTTTATATTTATAGCACATATATGGCAATCTCAAAGAATGCTTTACTGAAGTGGTACTGAACTGAACTCAGCTATATCACTGATTTTGAAAACAAACACATTAGAATAACAATTGTTTTTGATTCCTAAGTATCCCATTTCCTTTTTAGACCAGTTACTGCATCCAGATGTTAAATGATTTAATTCCATTCTTCAGTGTAGAAAAACTAAATACACATTTTTGAAATACCATTGTAGTGCTAAAATATAGTTTTATAAACACAAAAGTGTGATACCTGTAATAATATGCCACTACTTTTATCTAGCAATGTCACTGCCTTCACAATGTCCTATTAAAAGAACAGATAAGAATGCTTACAATGCTTCAGTATAACATAAGGTATAATGGCTAAATGCACTTTAATCTAAATATGAAGTGGATTTACTATTGAAAAATTCTGCTGCCTAGAATCATGTATTGAATAGAAGTTAGAATTAAAGAAAACCTTGACTATGTGTCAGAATGGTCAGACAAGTGGCAAATTCAAATCTCAACAAATAAATGTTACATATTGGCAAGAAAAATAAAAAACAAACTGGACGGACAAGACCTTGTAGACGACTTTCACTCTGTCAAGGACCTTGGAGTTCTCATCTGATGATCTAAGTGCTAGAGCCCACTGTAACAACATTGCCAAAAAGTAATTAAGAGTTGTTAACCTATTCCTGCAAAGCTTTTTCTCCAGTAATATTGTACTACTAACAACAGCATACATCAATTGCTAGATCAATTCTTGAATACAACTCATCTATCTGGAATGCACACTGCATATCAGACATTAATAGAATCAAGAGTCCAGAAATATTTCACGAGAAGAGTTCTCCACTGCTCTACTCACAACATAATACCCTATGCCTCCAGACTTGAAATTTTAGGCTTAGATAACTTAGAACTACGCTGCCTTCGGTCTGACCTAAGCATAGTACATAAAATTATCCATTACAATGTCCTACCCATCAATGACTACTTCAGCTTCAACCTCAAAACATGAGCACACAATAGATACAACTCAGAATAAACCTCACAAAACTCGATTGCAGGAAATACGACTTCAGCAACAAAGTGGTCAATCCCTGGAACACTCTATCTGACTCTATGATTTCTTCCACTGACCCCAAACACTTTAACTTCAGACTGTCTATTGTTGACCTCACCCCATTCCTAAAAGGTCTATAAGGGGTATGTATAATCGCACCAACGTGCCTACCATCCCTGTCTTAATGTTGCCTTTTATTTGTATCTATTTCATGTATTAATAATCATGTTTATACTTATATATATAATCAAATGCATGCTTGACAAAATAAATAAATAAAATAAAAGAGACTGGACATTCAGGAAAATGATGATTCAATGCATATCTCCAAAATGAACTATGGTGTATGTACTTACCATAAAGAAAGATAGTGGTTTTGAATTGGCTTCTACACTAGCTAGACTTAAATATTACTAAACATTTAGTAAAAAATATCACTAAAATAGAGATCTCAGATATGTAGTGGATACAAGAAAATCTAGGGATATTTCTGGGTACAACAGCATTATAAGAAACAGAAGGGGGAAAAAATCTAAATGCAAGAATAGAAATATTCTTAATAGGAAATGTTTGTAAGTTGTTATTTCTGCCCAAGGAGATATAACAAAGTACAAACTGAAAGAGTGTTTAAATTTTTATATGTGTCATATAAACAGGTTTTATTTTTAATTTGTAAATAACTGCATATGCAGCATGTATTCAAATTTTAAAAGCGATGTTGTGTTTATTCTTTCTGGAGGTTGTGTCAACTTCTTTCACCTAGGAATATACTGATCATTCAATCTGAGGTGGATTTGATTTCTTTTCTTTTTTTAATGAACATTTGTTATGTCAACACTGAAAAAATAATAATTTGGGCTAATGATCCACTAAAAGAATGCAAATGACTAGCTGTCTGCAAAGAGTATAAATCCTTCCATTCTGCACCATCCAGTCAGAGCTGAAGAAGCTTCTTGGATGAGAAGTGAAACATCTTCAAAGAAAAACCAGAAAGTCCAGTTGCCTCTTGAAAAAGCAGCTTTGGGACAACCATGACCTGGATGACTGAAAATCTCCACAGAAATTTGGGCTAAAGTAATTTATTAATAGAAGCTAACTAAATAATTACCAGCATCATGTGAATACCAGAAAGTCAGATTCATAAACGTATGTCCTTGAATAATATATGTCCTAGATAACTGATTTTTTTTCCTTGTAGGAGGAAAAACAAATATTTGCTTCAGTGAATATCAAACTTCCAAACATGTCTAACAAAGAGAACAGAACAATGATGTTAACAAAGAAAAATAGTTGTCACAATTATTAGTAGTCATTTTTTAAAAATCAAGCTTAACTGGAAAATGTTTATTCATGTACTTATTGCAAATTTCATATCATTTTTACTTGCTATTTCCACTGCAGCTTGATATATATTCTTATTCACTTCTTTTATGTGACAAACTCAATTAACTATATTCATTATTTTAATGTTTCACCAGACATTTTAGCAAGCACAAAGAATTAAAAATAAATAAATAATATACTGTGTGACCTTTGCATTGATCAGACTAAAATGGTTTAAGTCTGTGTAAGGAGGCAAGATTGGGGGGGGGGGGGGGGGGAAGCTCCTATGTTTTCTCTTCCAATTACTGCAGGAGATGATAAAACCACAGCAAATGATGTATCAGCTCATTTTATCTTATCGCTTTGGGGCTAGGTGACAATGAAGTTCATATTTCACTGGTTCCCATTGAAGATTGTGAAAATTACTTGCCCTCCTGACCTGAAATTTCACTAGAAGACAGAAATTTCTCTTCTGCAAAGTAATGCAATTTTTCATATGTCAACCTTTAGCCAGCTTTAAAAATTAATTTCATTTATATTAACCAATGATATTGATATTTTCACAGAATGATTTTTGATACATGAAGCAGAGACTAACAAACTAATGTTGCCTGAGATGGGTAAAACTGTTTTATTTTAAACTGCTGAGATAGACAGATTTATAGCAAACTGAATTCCTTTTTCATAATGCATTATTTCTGCTGACCTGATGCACTTCCAAGCCCATGATCTTTAAATTATTCATTTGCTTTTATGATAGACCTTTTTTCTTATTTCTAATCCCTATTTATCTGTTTTCAAACTGTTTTTGAAAGGCAGTGCACCAAAATTATACTTTTCTGTATACTCAATTTTAAATTTTCCTGGGACAAGCAGAAAAAGCAAAGATGGAATTAATCTGATTTCCATTAATGATATGGCCTTATTGAATAGCCTGCCTTAGAAAAGTTTGGCATCTAGGGTTCTTCAAGTATTACTTCCCAGACTGATGCTTCAAGTACAACCCACAGAATCTAGTAAAATTAGCATAAAAACTAAGAGCTGATATTGGCTATGAAACAGTAGAGGTTAGTCTAAATAATTTTAATAAGGGAAAATTAATAATCTGTTAAATTAAAAGCCAATAATAGTTAAATTAAAATCAAATAATCCATTAAATTAAAAGCCATGACAAATAGAAATAACAATACTTCAGAATAATTGTTGATCAAAGTATCTACAGTAAGTCATAATCTCTGTTTCTTTATTGGAAGATACAATTGGGCAACCAATTGTCATAATAATTACTCAGACAACTACAGATACACAAACAAAATACTAGATATGATTTTCAGTAATTGTTTTATAAATAATGCTTCTCTATTGTTGGTCTGAAGTTATGAGATACATAAACTGATTTATCGAATGAAAGAATAAATGAATGAGTAAATGAATGAATGAATGAAAAATATGAATAAAATATGTCACTAAATTTTCTATTTGGTGGATTATCAAATCCAAGACTAGTGAAGACAAATATTCTGAGTAAATTGTTTGGGTAAGAGATCAAGCAAGAATATTAATATGAAATTTTATTATACCCTTCTGTACTATGGTAAAGTGTATTCATTTTATAATATTTCATAGTACTTGCTTTGAAATTTGCATCCACACAAAAATTAGCATACATACATTTTATGGGGGTCTATTTACAAAATATTTCTTCTTTTGAATGTTATGCAACTTCTTACCCCAAATATTTCACTTGACAGATTCACTTGACACTGACATCACTACTTCTATTTTTAACTTTTCAAGATATTGTTGGAATGTCCATAAACAGCATCTTTCCCATATGTTTTTGCCCACCAACAATTATAATTGCAAACAGTAGAGGTTCCATTTACTCAGCCTAACGATCACTAATAGACCTATAGTTCATGAAGTTTTTTGTGGTGACAGATGTCACTAATTAATTATGACATGTGAAGTCTTTCCTTTTCCTGTTCTGAATCCACTGTTAGCTAATTTATATATTGAAGCATATTTTAGTAAGAATCAAAATCACAGAGGCGCAGGGACGATTTTAGTCAATGACTCTTAATTGATCAATACAGAAACCTAACAGGATTACCAAAAGATGGTTTCCAAGAGAAGAGAACGTATCCATTAATAACTGACATAATATTCTTACATAAGGAATTTTTTTCTTAACCTTCAACCGAGAAGTAGGAATGAAAGAAATGTTATACAGTTTAAAGGAGAATATTTGTAGCTCATGGTTGAAATCAGGGATCCTTGGTACTTTCTGAGCGTCTATACATCATTCAAAAGAGACAACAGAAAGCTTTAAAGGAAACAAAAAACCCAAAACATCTCCTTGCCATCAATCAACAACCAGATTGGGGAGATGGCAGCACAGAAGTTTAATAATAAATAAAGTTTAGCAGAGATTAACACTGTCCAATAATCAAGCAGTAAAGAATATTCCAGTCAAGGAACTACCAACTCAGAAAAACAATCAAACTATAAACAACACCTTAATCAAAGAAGTACCAAGAACCACCACCCCACCAACATTCACAGTGCAAGCCACTTGTACATAAACGAAGAACAAGACCCACTCCCTTCTGGTACTAATAATTCAACAAAAAAAAAATAAAAAAAAATATACCAATATTTAAAAGTAATAAATAAATAAATTAAAAAACACAAAACAAAACACTCACAGGGCAGCCTTGATGATTACTAAGTCCTTTTTTGCTATCAGTTTTTTTATGTTTTTATGCTGATATTACCTAGTTGGATAATGAAATATCTGCAAGAAAGCAATCAAGCTCAGAGAGCGCTAAGAGTTACAAATATTTTCTTCTATTGATGATGTATTTTTCCAATTCCTTTCCTAACAATTGCTATTTTATATACCATTTTCATAGCAACCCTACAGATCTGACCTTTTCATCTGCCAATGTGATCATCTATAGTGTCTCCTTACTTATGACTTATATAGTTATAGTTATTAATTAGCATTAACATTCTTTATGTTTATCCCTTTACTTTTTATTTTTCTTTTACATATTAGCTTGATGTATTCTCCTACAAGCTATGTTTTCATGAGTCAAAAGTTTTTAGGAAGTACGTAATGAATAATGTCTTTCTTGTTGTTGACAAATTGTTGACTTTTTCAGAACTGTGAGAATCGGTTGAATACAGAGTTCTTGCTTGTGGCTGCTCTATGTCATTTATGGGCAGCCCAGGGCCCAGACTTCCATGAAGCCTGGGTGACTACCTAAGAACTCCCATATAGTCGATGAAACAGTAATTGCAACTCACTAGAAGTTCTGAGTTCTCCACTTAGCAGAGAGAACTAACAAAAGCCAGAATACTACTGACTATCACCAGTATGATTTTCATCTCCATAATATTTTTTCTCACTCTGATGGGAATTCTTGGTCCTTTTTCATATTGATTGATCACACTGGCTGTCACCTGTAAATTCTCTCAGCAGGTATATAAAATAGGGAGAAAACATTCCATTCTCACTTGCCAAGATGAAAAGTGAGAAACATCAATTTATTTCGCAAAATGCAAGCAAGGATTAACAATAATATTTAACTGAAATTGAGAAAATATTCATATATGTAGTGAATAATATGTTATATATTCCAGGGTGCAAAAACAGCAAAACACAAACCCATTTACTAATAAATTGCAAGCCACAATTTATTAGTGCACATCAC
The DNA here is from genome assembly GCA_023653725.1 of Bungarus multicinctus. Lineage (NCBI taxonomy): Eukaryota > Metazoa > Chordata > Lepidosauria > Squamata > Elapidae > Bungarus > Bungarus multicinctus. The sequence continues at coordinate 29,455,905 of CM042849.1, read as the reverse complement.
TATGGACCTTAAATATTTACAAATTACTTGATAAAGGTTTTTAATGGACCTCTTGATAAAGAAACAGCCTACAAAATACTGTATATTATAACTTTCAACTATAAGAAGGGGAGAACTTGCTTCAATTCAAGTAGCAATTTACTTCATTATATGGGTACACTGTGTCAAATGTTTACAGCAACACGATTAAATGTGCTCCACTGATGACCTAACAGTCCAAGGACTATATAAAAATAGGCCATCCTATAAGTAATTTGGCCTATGGCAATATATGTACTATAGCGAGCACTTTGAAATGGACTCAAAAGGCAAATAATACCAGTGAAGCTGTTTCAACATGATGTAATGAGTTATTCCACCTTTGTTGTTGAATTTCAGTTAGCTGTTAATTTGCAGACCATCTTAAGAAGTACTCTCAAAGACCATATTGCAATAAACTAGATTGAGGTGATTATACTAATTCATGAAAGCTACATCTCTCTTCTCTCCTCCAGGTAGCATCACATGGCCACTGAAGCTGTAAAAACATCTCCCTGTCATTTATACTCTATTTATCCAGTATCAGCACTGATCCAGGAAGACATCTAAATTACTATTTTTTTTGTAAATGAGAGTACCTTCCCAAGTAGAATAGGTGAATCTCAAAAATTCTGAAATTCATCTCCAGAGTAACAACGCCATGTTGATTTAAATTAGCTTTTATATTTGATCCTTTTACAGTCTAGAATCCAAGCAAGATCTACAGATACTTACTGCAAACTAATTGGAAAAAAAGTACAACTGAGCATCATCAGCATATTGCTGATAGCTAGTGCTAAACCTGTAAACAATCTCCCTAAATGTAGATCTGCCTAACTGTTAAATATTACATGACACAAGATCTATATTTAAATCTGTATTTACTAAATTAAGTTCACTAGGTAGCTTTGAACATCTGTTGGCCTATGTCTATTAAACAGTTTGTCTATTAGTAAAAAAGGGAACAAGTTAATACAAACTGCCTTGAACACCCCTCCCCCCAAGAATAAAATGCAAGTGTTGCTGTAATTCTAATATAACTCAATCAAATATTCATGTCAAAGACCAGTATAAAATACAAACAAAAAATTTATACCCATTTCAGTAGCATAACTGAAATATATATAATAAAAATTAACTAAAAGGTTAGGGGTGCTAATGCACTATATAACATTAAAAATATTCTATAACAATTCTTAATAATAACACTAAGACTACAGATTAAAGGGGGAGCTTATGAAGGCCACAAAATTAGATAAAGATTTTTAAAGAAAAAAAAATAAAAGAGAAATTTTCAATAGGTCCATCCATACGTATTATCCTTTATTACCTATTTGTAAATTTTAATTGCTGCTAGGCAAAATCTAGCAATACTGTTTAGGATAAACATTATCTCTAATGTTCGAAACATCATCAGAGAAAATCAAGCATCAACCATCTCCCCTGAAGAAATACTTGATATTTCCAGTGTCGGTCCGGAGCTTAAAAACAAAAATGGCTTGATGATCCCACACCTATGAAGGGTTGTTTGCAAAAATGAAACAAGCAAATGTAAATTCATTTTCTCAATAAATTCACTCGCAAAGAACAACAACCATAAGAACCTTCGTTCCCGCCCTGATCTAACCTTACAGCAACGTGTACGATCCCGGGAGCTACGTTCTGAGCTCAAAAGATTACATGAATTAGGTAATACAAATCTATACATTGATTACCATGCTGACTGTATCAAAAACAAGACCCTCAACCCACGTCACAATATCCATCATCCAAACATCCAACGTTAGGAATGCACGCCCCTTACTTCCTCCAGCCCCACTACTTCATATCTTAAATGCAAGCTACTTAATGCAAGAAGCCTCGCAAATAAAATGCATGAATTCCTCATCCTTCTAAGATCAGCCACATTTGACATTATATTTGTCTGTAAGACATGGTTAAATGCATCTTTTCCAGGCTCCATTACCACTACAAAAGAATATCAAGTTTTTTGGTCAGATCATGAAATCCGTAGAGGTGGGGGAGTTGCTATAATCTTTAAAAAATCTCTAAACCTAAAAAAGATCCAAATTATACAAGAGCTTGCTCTTCCCGAGACCATCATCTGTGAATTGTCCTTAAACTTCTCAATCCGCTTCTTACTTTGCTATTGTGCCCCTGACTATGATATAATTCATGCAAACAAGCTAACTTCATTACTGACATGGGCTGCCTCCTGCTCACACCCTCTCATTTTTCTTGGTTACCTCAACTTATCTCTTATAAATTGGACACTAAATGAACGTACATCTGAAACCATTCATACAACCCTGTACAATGCCGTTACCACACTAGGACTGGAACAACTAGTAACCAACAATACTAGACTTTTAACAACTGCCTCGATCTCATCTTCTGCAACAGTTTGAATTCAATTTATGGAATACAAATTAATGAACCCTTTTCCAACAGTGACCACAACATGATTGATTTTTGTCTCAACATATGTTCTCACCATAATCAACATAACAACAGGATCCCCAATTATAACTTCAAAAAAGGCAACTATGATCTTATAGACAACGATCTCTCGATTGGCAAATTCTGTTCACTGGGTGCAATACTGTTGAAGACCATTATAACATATTTTTACTTGAAGTCAAGAGTCATCAAACTATATGTACCAATAACAACTCCCAAAAGCAGAAAAAATAAATTACCCATAAAAATAAGGAAGCTCCAATCCAAAAAGAAATCCCTTTGGCAGAAAAACAAATCTGGTCACATTGGCAACTTTAAAAGCCGATACAAAAATTTATGCCACCAGATAAAGATTGAATGTACCAATTATCACACTACACAAGAGGAAAACCTTCTATGTACCAATTCCACCCGCGCTTTCTTCAATTTTGTAAACAACAAACTAAAAGACTCAAGGTCCATCCTACCCCTAAAAGAACCAAATGGTAAAGACTGCAAGAATGACACCATTAAAGCCAACCTCTTTAAAACATTCTTTGGCTCAGTATTTGTAAACAGCAATGGATCATGCCCAATATTTCCTAATCGAACCACAGACAACTACAATAATCTAATACATATCGATTTCACAGAAGGCAATGTTGAAAAAGCACTACGCAATCTAAAACCATCTTTATCTATTGGACCAGACGGAGTTTGTGCCTACTTCTTAAAAAAGATATCCACTGCCATAGCAGAACCTCTAAGCATAATCTTTGATAAATCTTTCAGGACCAGCTCCTTGCCAAATCTATGGTCACTAGCCACAGTCATTCCCATCTTCAAAAAGGGAGACCCCAGCCTAGTTGAAAATTACAGACCAATCTCTTTATGCTGCATCACCCGTAAAGTCATGGAATCAATTATTAACTAATCCATTATCCTCCACTTAGAGACAAACAACCTACTCTCTAACAAACAGTTTGGCTTCAGAAGGAAACTGTCCTGTAATCTGCAACACTTGCACTGTAAAAACATATGGACTACACAACTTGATCAGGGCAAAGCAATTGACGCAATTTACATAGCCTTCTGTAAGCCTTTGATTCAGTGGTACATGACAAACTACTGCTAAAATTAAGGTCTTATGGTATCTCTGGATACCTGCATAACTGGATAGAAGCATTCCTGTCAAACAGGCAACAAATGGTCAAACTTGGGAGTGTCCTATCAAATCCTGTACCTGTCAACAGTGGTGTCCCCCAAGGTAGTGTTCTAGGACCAACTCTCTTCATATTCTATACTAATGACCTCTGTGATTATATTAAGAGCAACTGCGTTCTTTTCGCTGATGATGTAAAGCTATTCAACACCACTGACAATAATGCTACCCTTCAAAAAGACCTCAACTATGTGTCAGAATGGTCAAACAAATGGCAACTTCAGATCTCAACAAGTAAATGCTCTGCCTTGCATATTGGCAAAAAAAATCAAAAAAATAAAATACAAGCTAAATAGTCAAGACCTTGTTGATGACACAAACTTTATCAAGGACCTTGGAGTACTCATCTCAAATGATCTAAGTGCTAGAGCCCACTGTAACTACATAGCCAAAAAGGCATTAAGAATTGTTAACCTAATTCTGCGTAGCTTTTTCTCCGGTAATATCACTCTACTAACTAGAGCATATAAAATATTTGCTAGACCAATACTTGAATACAGCTCATCAGACTGGAATCCGCATTACATATCTGATATTAATACAATTGAGAAAGTCCAGAAATATTTTACGAGAAGAGTCCTCCACTCCTCTACTCATAGCAGAATACCTTATGCCACCAGCCTTGAAATTTTAGACCTAGACAACCTAGAACTACGCCGCCTTCTGTTTGATCTAAGTATAGTACATAAAATTATATATTGCAATGTCCTACCTATCAATGAATACTTCAGCTTTAACCAAAACAATACAAGAGCACAAAATAGATATAAACCAAAGATAAACCGCACCAAACTTGATTGCAGGAAATACGACTTCAGCAACAGAGTAGTCAATGTCTGGAATACTCTACCTGACTCTGTGGTTTCTTCCACAAACCCCAAAATCTTCAACATTAGACTGTCTACTATTGACCTCACCCCTTTCCTAACAGGTCTGTAGGGGTGTCCATAAGCGCACCAAAACGTGCCTACCGTCCCTGTCCTATTGTTTCTTTTTTTTTCTTATTCGTATCCATTTCATGTATTTATAATCATGTTTATACTTATACCTGTTATCTAATAATTGTTTGAGAAAATAAATAAAATAAATAAATAAAAATCCTTGTTCAACAGGAGAATTTTTTTTAAAAAAAACTTTAATTATAACCCAACGCACATTATTAAAGAAGAATTAAAATTTCTCAAACGTTGATGATAAGGGCAATGTAAAATCATGTGCATCATGATCTTGATCTACATAGATGAATTCTTATACACAATGAGTAAATCTCCCATTAGGTATTGTGGAGAACAACACATCAAGCCTGGCTCTGAAAAATTTTCTTTAGTGCAAAGAAAAGCTTCACAAAGCTTATTATTTTATTTCAAAAATGAAATTCAGACAGAGAAACAAGCGATAATTACATTTAATAATTTCATAGTTTATTAAGGTCTTGATCTGTAATACAGTAAATATTAAAAAAACCAATGAACACCTGAATACATACCAAGCACTAGTTTTCAAGTTCTACTTATGTTGATAGGGTCCATTTTTCTAAAAAAAAAATCTTACAACTTCCAAATTCTCTCATCTCATTTCCCTCTTCGAATTTGACTGATTACCTCTTTACTTTATATTCATTAATCTCATTACCTTATCTTTTATACCACTTCATTTTAGCAGAAAGGCAATAATAAAAGCTTCATCCATTATCCTTTTACTCACCTAGTCAAGCGGAAATGGTTAATAACATGGTACAAATTGAACTTCAATCACTCCATTTTCTCCTTTGTTGAACGTGCATTAAACTATATTTCAAAAAGTTCAATTTGTTTTATAGGGAATTCAAATTATATTGATCTCAATTACTAAAATTGTTTATCCCTTTGGTTATTATATGCAACCAATCTTTTATTTTTGATTCTAAAATTTTCATTGCTGTATGACACATAGGATTTACTTTCCAGAAGACAGAGCAACTACTCTTGTTAACTATTAGTTACTATTAAATTACCTATTGTATTTTTAAAAATATTTCATGAACTGATAAAATTACTCTTACTTCAACTGAAGTTCATTTCATATTAAAAAAAAAAAACATTAGAAAATATCTATCGCCTTCAGAAAACTCTGCAATAATGAAATGAACAAGATACTTAAAAGATAGTATATCACAGCTCCGTAACTTAAAAGCACTAATCTCCAACTTACAAAGTCCTATTTATAGAACTGTATATCTATTTATATTTTATAATTGTTAAAAAAATAAAACATAATGAAAAATAATCCAGAAAAATCTCTTCTTTTTATTCCAAACAATCCTTCTTACTGCTTTTCTTCTACCATGTTTTCTCTCCTAATACACGAGAGAGAGATATTAAAAACAGGTATCCTGAGATTCTTTCCTTCAAAAAATGATGCTAAAATATCACATTATAATGAGAGTAACAAAACATAATACCTGACATTTCCTGGAAAACAATAAGGATACCTCTGGACATCTTTATGTTCAGAATTATGACATAAGGCCTTTCCCTTATTCTGACACATACTGGTAGTCCTTGACTTACCACAGTTCATTTAGTAACCATTCGAAGTTACAATGGCACTGAAAAAAGTGAGTTTGACTGTTTTCTTATACTTATGACCATTGCAGCATCCCCATGGACACATGATTTACATTCAGATGCTTGTCAGCTAGTTCATATTTATGACAGTGTTCTGGGATCATGCCATTCCCTTTTGTGACCTTCTGACAAGAAAGTCAATGGGGATTCAGATTCATTTAACAACTGTGTTACTGATTTAACAACTGCAATGATTCACTTAACAAAACGTGGCAAGAAAAGTCATAAAATGACTTTTTCTCGCTTAGCGACATAAATTCTGGGCTCAATTGTGATCTCACGTTGAGGACTACCTGTACTCCAATTCATCTGTTTCAAGCATGGATCTACAACACAAAAATGACCTTACATTAAGGTCATTTGAAGGCTGAAAAAAAGCAGAAAACAGTTGAACAATATAAATGCAGACTTGTATATTACAGTGCGAAAACTGTTCCCCTCAGGCATTTCATTACAGAATCACTGAAAGACATGCACTTCTGGGGAAGAAAGGAAGGACTAAGACAACTCTAAAAGCAGAGCTGATCTCTGTGATGCAATGAAGAGCTGGTGAGCAGTCCAGTTCTTTGTAATTCCTTTCCAGAAAAGGAGAGGACTTGAGATTACCCAGAAGTTATTCCTGTGAGAAGACTGCAACGTAGCAGTCTCTGGCGAATTTAGAGCTCTGTGGGAGTCAAGGATCTTTGCCAAAGCTGTGCTGGTACCTTTGAAAATACACTAAGTTTGCATATTTCCTTTTCTAAACACTTTTGGAAATTGCTTGATAATGGCTTTTCAGGAATTAAGAACCCTTGGACTGGGAGATTTTACAGCACGGGTGAGTTTCCTTCAATTCTTTGTGAAAGACTTCTTAATTTCCAATTTAAACTAAAAAATTTTTTTAAATAGACAGCAAAACAATGATTAAAACTTTGATTTTAGAAAGTTACAAATTGAGTAGGAGTCCATATAAATTTGAAATAAGATTTTGCATTTAATAATAAAGAAATCTTCCCATGGAAAATGTTTTTATTTAAAAAAAAATTTTTTTTAAATAGCAAGACAAAACTTTAAGAATTAGAGAGTACTAAAGGAAGGAAGAACATGCAAAGTCAACTGACAGAATGAAGCAAAACACTTTGTCATTGGATATATTGAAGGGTATTTTAAGAGTTAATTTTAAGAGTATTTGCCTCTAAAGATAGAGCCAGTTTGGTGTCATCAAGTTTAAAAGCCAGGAGACCATGAGTTCTAATCCTACCTTAAGACACAAAGCCAGTTGGGTAACCTTGACCTGTTACATTCTCTCAATCCTATAAAGGAGGCAATTGCAAAACATTTCTGAAAAAATCTTGTCAGGAAAACTGCAGGGATTTATCCATATAGTCTCCAAGAATCAGACACAATAGATGGAAGAAAAAAAGATTAAAGTGATTCTACCTGATAAGATTAAGCGTGATTTGGAATGGTTTTAAAAATGATATGCTATAAGAATGACATGGAACAGGATATTATAACGGATATACAAAAGAAACTGGCTGATGCCTTAATACTTAAAAGAGAAGTATAAATAACAAACTAAAAGTGTGAATGACTACAGGCAGTTGCTCAGACTGTAGTTATGAAAACCTTTGAAAGGTTAGTTCTGGCCCATCTGAAAATCACAATAGATCTGCTACTAGACCCCTTGCAATTTGCCTACTGTGCAAATAGATTGGCAGATGATGCTGTTAACATGGCACTTTCACTACATCTTACATCTTAAAAAACCCCAAAGACCTTTCCAAGGATCCTTTTTGTAGACTTCAGCTCAGCATTCAATACCATCATTCCAGATTTTTTTCTCTCCAAACTGACTAAGCTAGTTCTGCCTGACCACATTTGTATAATCTTTCTAACAGACAGAAAGCAGCAGATGAAGCTAGGTAAAAACACAATGACTGTTTTATCATCTGCAAACTTTAGTAATTTAACAGAGGGATCCTTTGAGATGCAGTCATTGGTATAGAGGGAAAAGAGTAGTAGAGGATCCCTCTGTTAAATTACTAAGGTTTGCAGATGATAAAAACAGTCATTGGTCTCATTTGAGAGGATAAGGAATTTGCATACAGATGGGAGGTTAAACATCTTGCCCTATGGTGCCGTCAGAACAATCTGGAACTGAACACACTTAAACTATAGAGATGATACGGTAGTTAATTTTAGGAAGAGCCCTCCTAGTCTACCACATCTTTTACAATATTAGACAACACAGTGTCAACAGTAGAGACTTTCAAGTGTCTGAATTCTATAATCTCCCACCTAACCTAATTGGCAACATCATGAAAAAGTCACAACAAAGAATGTTCTTCCTGTGCCAACTCAGAAAACTCAGACTGCTCAAGAAGCTGCTAATACAATTTTACAGAGGAATTATTGAGTTTGTCATTTGTAGTTCTATAACTGCCTGGTTTGGTACAGCAACCAAACAAGACAGGTACAGACTTCAACAGATAGTTGGTGAAAAAAAAAACAATTGCAACCAGCCTGCCTTCCATTAAGGACTTGTATACTGCATGGGTCAGAAAGGGCTGAGAAAATATCTACATACCCCTCACATCCTGGACATAAACTGTTTCAACTCTACTCCTTAGGATGCCACTATAGGGCATTGCATACCAAAACAACTAGACACAGACAGTTTTTCCCTTTGTGCCATCACTCTGCTGAACACCTAATTCCCCATGTGGTACAGCTGTATAACTATTATCCTTCTCATCTTTCCTTTTACTTCTATTATTGGTACCTTATGATTTATATGACTTTGTTCTTTGTATGTACACTGAAAGCTTATGCACTGGAGACAAATTTCTTGTGTATCCAATCACACCTGGCCATTAAAGAATATTCTAACAAAATAATGTATATATACATTCAAACCATGTTATTGAATCATCTGACCCACACCTGATTTGTACAACCCAAAAGAAACAATATACTATAAGTAGTTAAGTATATTTCCTATCCTGCAATGCATCTCTAGGTAGCATATAAAATAATCATTACACAAAATATATCTGTATATATTTGAATGTCTACATCTCTATGCATGTAAATATATATGTATACACAGATATATACATATAATACAACAAAATTTCATAAAATACAATGAATTCTCAAATGCAAGATAAATAAGAAAGCTTTTGATGAATGCTGAAATTGTAAACCAGTACTAAACTGTGAGAAAGAGACAATTTGCATTCCTTCATGGCAAAGCACAGGTTCAATCTATATGCTTTTTCAGTGTTTTTGAAACAAGATACATACATATTAAATATATATTGTATATATATTTCTATTTTTTAAAAATATAAAATTGATCATCTATTGTAACATTTTTTAAAAAAAGAACCTTATTCCAGGTTTTCTTTTAATATTTGTTAAATTGCTTGAGTTGAGTAATGTCAATTCATCATGACTTCCTGGACATCTCTATGTACTACTGCAATTTTCTTAGTAATAAAATTAAAATGCTTCACTGTCGTGGTTTAGGGTGCCTTTAATTGCCAGGCCAGCCTACAATTAATGGAGTGAGGTTTTCCATCCAAATATTAAGCAGGCCTGATCTCGGTTAGCTTCCTAACTCAGTTAAGGTCAGTCAATGTGAGAGTTAGTTATCGTATTGATTACAGGATTAGAAGTTCAGAAGAAGGAGGAGATGAATACTTTTCAACCTTCACAAAAGAGACAGGTACTGTTCTCTCTGCTCTGAAAAAAAAGTATGAGAAAATGAGTAGGATTTCTCATTTTTGACAGTAAGAGTGATTGTTGATGAATGATGAATGATTGTTCATTGAAAGATGTTGGAAACTTATATTTTTACAGTATTATTAATTAGAAAGTTTAAATTCTTATTCCCAGTCCTGAGAAAACAGAATGAGATATGAGAGTCAAGTGCTAAAAACTTCAAAAACTGAATATGTGAAAGCAGACTAAAATTCTGAATGTTATTTATTCAAGGTGTAACTAAAAAATAACTAAACTGATTAATTATACCTATAAGAAACTCTTAAACTGTACAACAGTTTATCAGAAATGAAAAATTACAGCTATCCATTTTGGAAACAATTAAAATGGAAATTTAAGAAAATCTGGATTCTTTCTAAAGCTAATTAGCTTAGCTGAAATATTAAACTAAAGTTAATTGGAAAGATCATGGATTAATTGTTGTTCAGATCAAAGTGGAAGCCTTGTCCTATCTTTGATTGTAGCATCAAGGTATTATAGTCTGAAAATTCAATTAGTTTATCCAAAGCTCCACATATATTTCTAAGCTGATAGGAAGTCTGAATTATAAAAGTTGCAATCTTTTTTCTCCATCTGACATATTTACATCATAAAAACTTAATTTTAAAACTTGTGATTTTTCAATACTTACTATAAAAAGATATTCACATAATTTGAGCCACATAAAATAATAAAAGTTAATTTTGACAGCAGCAAAAAAAATCCACTAGACACTTTGAAGTGTTGAGTTACAGCATTTGTCACTCATATTCAAATCCTTTGGTTGACTGTATAAGTGTTGCTGTAAATAATTGTAAAGGAACAAATGTATGGCAGAATCCCCAAAGCAAGCAATAATAAGGTTGAGTAAGTATTCTTAACTCTAAGCTATTTCCTACCTAGCATAAAATGTCACTCCCACAGATGAATGAGTTCATCAAATTAATGAAAATTTAAAGACATTGGCTGCCTAATGAGCACTCAAAGTGATGTGTCAAGGGTTCTGCACCAGCGCTGACAAAATCAGTTTGATGAAACTATGACAAAAGTAGTGTCTCATGTATCGCATTATGATTTAATTATAGTATTTGCAAATTGTATAGTAAATCTCTTGTTGTATATGCAGTTATTCCCACAATAACACTTCAAATTGTTTCCAGAAATGCCTGTTTATTTATCTACATTTACAGGGCTATTAAAAGGTGTTTAACAGAAGGAATAAAAGTAGAAGAAAGTAGCAGAAGTAAGAGGGAGTTGGTTTGTGAGTTTCTGGAAAATAGAAAGCAAGCTGTTTTCTTTAAAACTCCTCTCATTATATTCTGAACAGGATTGTAGTACTATACTGGAAAACTATAGTGCTATCACCTTACACATCAGGTAATGTAGTTTTATCATTTCTTTTAAGTTAAATGAAAAATATAATCACTTATTTCATAAATCATATTGAATGAAAAAAAGCAATTTCAAGAAGTAATGTGATGAGGAAAGACTTTTTGTAGTATCTTTGGTACTACATCTTCATCATCATTTTAACCATTGTCTATCCACTGCAGAATAAGGCCTCTTTCACATGTTTCCAACCAATACAGTCCTAAGCTTTCTTTTGCCAGTTGGGCCCAGAATACTTGCTGATGTCGATTCGTCTTGTTTTAATCCGTCTTTCATGGATGTTTTTTATCGTGGGATCCATTCTATGACTGCCTTGGTCCACCTGCCATTTAATGTTGACCATTTCTATGTCCAAAGTCCAAAGGCAGCCTGATTTAACCCAGTGATTCTTAGCACACTCTGACTTCAGGCAGATCTTTGAGAATTACTAGGAGATAATTACATTTTCTGAAATATATTTCTGCTTATTTTGGAAAGTTTCTGTTGTGTCGGTTTTGTAATATCTGCTGAGTTCAATATACATAAATGGAGTCATTCTGATGTAATATGGGTGGAAAATATAGTTACAATGTATTTAACCCCGATTTTATAAAGTCACCTATTTTAATGTAGGTGAGTTACTGTGAAACTTTTTCATCATACTTTATCTCCATTCTTCAACATCATTTTTACATCTAATTAAAGATGCTTGGAGGATATGGTAAATGGACATAAAAAACAATCAGATTGTTATTTGTAGTGTTGTGGTAATCACCTTAAACTATCTTAACCACATCCTGGTCTATTGGTATATGCAATTATTTCAAGTCCTTGCTATTAAGAACAAAGTTCAGTTGTCCTGCTTTCTCTGCCAATATGATAATTGACCTCTGGTGTACATACTTGTCCTGCACATGCTAGGGTTCTGCACATGCTAGGGGTTTTGGGGGGGTGGAGGTTGACTATTGGTTTCAGAGCTTACTCTTATATAACAGGACTCAACTGAGCTGCCAGAGATATTATCTAGTGAAATCATATACTGCATTATACAGGAAGTGCAATATATATATATATATATATAATATATATATATATATATATATATATATATATATATATATATATATATATATATATATATATATATATATATATATATATATATATATATATATATATATATATATATATATATTTTCCTGGAGGTTTTCACGGGTATTTGTATGTGGATCTTTGGTTCTTCGGGTTTTCTCCCGGGTAGAATTGGAAGTATCTAGGCGATGTTTCGATGAAGTCTCATTCATCATCTTCAGGCTTGTGTCTTCTTGTGTCTTCCTCCAAGAAGCACAGGAAGACACAAGCCTGAAGATGATGAATGAGACTTCATCAAAACATCGCCTAGATACTTCCAATTCTACGCGGGAGAAAACCCGAAGAACCAAAGATCCACATATATATATATATATATATATATATATATATATATATATATATATTTCCTTCCATATACTAATTTAGCTATGTTTAATTAAGAGTACGTTATTCACTCTATAATCTCACTATCCGTGCAGAATCAAATAGGTGATATACTGTATATAATTTTTTTACTGAAGGAATTACGGACGTATTCCAGCAAAATAAGTAATTTTTGCTTCTTGTTGGTTTCTTTTTTTTCATTTCTGATATAAAGGAATTAGTACAATTTTATACAATCAAATTTGGCGCTCTCTTAACTATATCAGTAATCCAAATTTAATCATAGCTATGGTCTGTAGCCACAAAGTTCCTATTAGTAAATGGAAATGCATGGCTATTTTAAAAGCTTCTATAAAAGGCATGCATTTTCTTATTATCAAACGCAAAAAAAATTCAGTAAGATCATTTCAATTAAAATGGATACTCAAAAATTCAACAGGTACCATTTTCATAATTTTCCACAACATATCTCTCTATATCTGTATCATTTTTAATTTTACATTGTCGGACAGAAAGTTGCTCTTAAAGCTGCAGCTTTCAGCACAATTAACAGCCAAATTGTAATACAAATGACATATCACCGTTATCACTGTTTACACATTGAAATTCTGTATCTTGTTGCTACCAGGCAGCTCTGTCTGCCTAGGGAATACCATCATGAATTTTTGAATGATTAAGACTAACATGTCCTACCAATTAAAGGTTGGTTTATATTATCCTTTATGTACCAGTCTTATTGTTTTTATTTAAGGTAGTGTAGAAAGAGGGGTTTGATTGGCCAGTGCCTGCTCCTGTGCATCTGGGTATAGAAATTTCACAAGATTTTAGCCGTTATCCTCTACAACTCTCTGTGGAAACGCCCCCTCCCAACTGAATTTGGAAGGCCTAGGCCATATTCTGTGCAGAAGTTCCTATACATATAAAATGCCAACCACTTTGGTGGTGCAATTCTTACAATCGTACAATCTTACAATACATGTTGAAGTATCTCTGAAGCCTCTTTTTATAGTCTACAACTTGGGTCCTCTCAAGCATGGTAGACCCCTGCTTCTATGAATCTGGAAATTAGTATCTGTTCTTGTGGTGATATGATCAGTGCTTCAGTGCTTTTATTTTAGCCCAGCCCTTTACAGTCACTAATAGGATTTTAATGTCAGCTACCTTTGATGGTACATTCAGTGCAGGGTATCATCTTACGATAGCATTTCCTTGCTTGGTCCTCCTCTTATGTTTTCTGTTTTGGACATTCCCTCAACATGTCATTTTTGGGCATCATCTTACTGATATACTCCTGGATTTTTTGGTTTCATCCAGAGTGGTAGCTTTGACTCTCACCAGATCTTGCCAGCCCCGTGTACTGGCTGGTGTACAGTCTCTGGGTATTGGACTTGTGATGCAAACTGCTGTACATTGTGAGGCGCTTCAAGGTCATCAGCCTCTATGACCTCCTTTAGCCAGCTCACTAGGTGTTGATGGCATTGATCTTCCTCTTTGGAACCTGGCTTATCCTTTGGTGATATTTAGAGGTTGCTGTATTCCTTGCCTTCACATCATGCTATCACTGTGAGATACCAAGTTACCTGTGGCTGGTATGTATGTCTGCTATATGGTAGATGGCAGTTCCACCCCAACAGTTTTACTTATCTTCCCTATATTTATGATTATCTTGGCAACATTTCTCTCCAGTCTGAATAATATACCATTGTCCTCACTGTAGATCCATTTTAGGTAGGTAGGTGAGTCTATGTCTCCTCCACTCTTAGCATGTCATGACCAAGGCTTAGGACTCTATTCTGAATCTGACATTGAAGAAGAAACTCCAACTGAACCTTCTGCTTCAGAAGAAAACATCCAAGAGGCTAGAGTGTCAGAAGAGGATGAGTAAGACCTCCCAGCCCATACAAGAAACAAGTAGAGAGCAGAACAGAGAAGGTCTGTTAGGCTCCTTGCCAAGCAAATAAGTAAACCTTCTGATTAGGGACAGCTGGCTGCAGTCTTATAAGAAGCTGTTCTGCTAGCGTCCATTTGCTGAAAACAACAGCTAATATCCAGCCCATCTGTGCCATTTGTGTGTGGATTCTGCTTCTTGGACCTGTGATCTTTGGACTGGCTAACAACCTTGACCAAGCTCTAAAATCTTGGTCTGACTCTGAATGACTCTTCAGTGCTATCCTATTCTCAAGGCAAATCTTGTAGGCAACCCTCAGTTTTGTATACTTTGTTTAACTACAAATTCTTCAGTCGAGTAGTAAACTGATAATCACAATAAATTGTGTGTGTGTGTGTGTGTATGTGTGTGTGTTTGAAACCTGCAACAGCCCAGCATACAGATTGATATCATCCTTGTAGAGGAGCTAGCTGATAGTAGTTGTATACTTGAAGTTCTATCCATATGCAATCCTTGTGACTATCTGACTTATCTGAGCAGATTCAAGCCTATGCAGAATAGCAGTGGGAACAGTGCACTACTTTGGTATATACCACCCTTGATGGCCATTTGTGCAAATTGTGTTGAATTGGCTTCCAGTACTAACTTCCACAGTTCCACCGAGTACTTGAGGAAGGTTCTTAGTGTCCTGTTAACTTTGTACAATGCCAAGTATTCACAGATCCAGTCTTGGTCTTGAGTCATAGACTTACCTTTAGTCAATTCAGGCTGTGCTCAGATTGGTTTTCTAGACCTTGAATCTGGGGTGACTGCTGTACCTATAAGCAGGTGGTGTTTTGAGCCTCTGGTGTTATTTCCACAATATATATTGTTTTAAAAGTTCATAATTAACTTCCAAAGTTTGCTTATCACAAGTGTCAGAGTCATCCAATAATATATACTGTATCCAGATAATAGTCAGTCACAGATCTAAAATGTCTCTTTCTTCATCCTTTCTTATCTGATATATTCCAAAGGATTTGAAATAAACCACACTGTCATTCATGATTAAAATTTATACAATTCTTTTTCCTGTGATAGGTGAAAATGTCGCCTCAACTTTATTCAATTTTCTATTTATTGTAAACATTCATATTTTTAAATGTTTTAAAATGAAACACCATCAAACAAATGTTTTTAGAAGAAATGAATAATTATAATTACTCTGAGTAATGTGCTCACAGAAACACCATTTAAAACAAACGTTATTGGAAGAATTATGCTGTCTTTCTGACATTAGTCAACAATTTTTTTTTTAATTTGAAAAATAATTCAAACTGTGTTTTTCCTACAAGGTTGGCAAGAATCTAATTGAAAAAGGAATACAAAAGAAAGACACTGAAATGGACATTACTAAATAGATAGTTATCAGAAGCAAATTATCTGAATTCACAAAGTAGTTGCAAACTACAATGTAAGTGTAACCAAAATAATCTTGGGGCTATTTTAAACAAATACAGCAAAAGTATTTTATAACTGAGCAGCAGAAAAAGATGACTATGCATAGCTTTCAAATGGCAACATTTAATAGCCTTAAAATGGCTAAGTTCAAAGTATAGGAAATGATGACGACACACAGAGGAATCATGTGGATCTTTCTGTTTGGATAGGAGAACAGAATCTTGCTCAACCACTAAATCAGCAGACCACATACCTCATTGGGCTTAATGGAAAGAACCCCTACATTTTATTCAGAAATATTTGGAAAAAATTCATACAAGCATGATTTCTTCATCTATTTGCAAAATCCCTCCCAGCAACTCTGATTTTTATTTCATTATATATTTACATATACAGAAACAGAAAAAATATTTTAAACCTATATAACTGCTATGTGTTACATAAACATACAGAAAGATACCTTTGGAGTAGCTTCATGAATATTCATCTATCTCAATGTCTAGTGTTACTTTTACCTTCTTTATGTAATTGGCAAACAATTACAGTGTTTAGTATCATATTTAAAACCACTATTCAAAACTTTTTTAATGCTATTGTAAGTTTTTCTTTTGCAACGTTTTGTGCATAAAAATAAAAGCACTAGATTTTTATTGTTGCTGCCCTTTTTGTTTTGTTCCACTTTGCAAAGACCTTTTGGGACACTAAGCCTGCATTTACCATAATACGGATTAAACTGCCTTTGTCCTACTGCACTGTGTTTGTTAGCAGGTTAGTCTTTTTACATTCTTCACAGCCTGCCTGCAGCTTACCCTTTAGGCCTCACAAAATACTTCTGTGGATTTACAAAAATGCCAGAGTGGTCTTGGGGTTAATTGGAAGAAAAGTGAAGCCTTTAACATATTGACTCATTAAACATTTAGCCCACTAAAATCCACTATGCTTGGCAAAGAAAAAGGCTCTGTAAAGATTTTAACAATAATAAGGTAGCAACGTAGCTGAAAATAATGACTACAGCTGAAATAATGACTACTGTTTGTTCTACAAATGGAAAAGGCTTAATTTATCTGCAACAAAAATGATTGGAAGACACAAAGAAACATTCCTATCTCAACTCTCTAACACCTATCTCAATGTCCTGGAGCAAGAAAAAGATTTTAACACCTTGTTAACCAAAGATACTAAAAAAAGTGCTTAGAGCAATGTTTTATAAGTCAATCATATAATTTGTAGGTATCAGAGAACAGTGTGGATCTTTTTAATTCAACCTGTCTCAAGGACAGGAAGAACTTATTGCAATAACTTGTTAAGTAAGGATTTTTTAAAAAGTAGTATTTTTGTTTTATTATTTTTTAATTTACTCTTAATTGTACAGCAAATGTTTTATAATTAAATAATGTTAGCATTGTTTGACATGCTCATAAATGTATTAATTTAAAATATTTTTAAAATACAAAAATAATCCGGGAAAACACACAATTTTGCAAAGTAGAATCATATCTTATTTATTAAATTACCATTTTCGGGTTAAGCTGCAAAAGGGAATACCATCACCTCCTGCCACACAAAAAAAGAAGTTGGGGAGGGAGACAGACTGCTTCATAGCTCCAGACCTCCACTAGAAGATTAGACGGTGTTTGTGCAAAATGCAGATAACAAAAGCAAGAGTGAAGAAAATTAAAGAGACAGCTAAATTCCAGCAACAAAATGGTTAATGAATGTGAATCATTGTACCTCTTATTCTAAGAGTCTGCTATAGTGTGAACAGCGCAAACATCAGACAAGGTAAGATTACTGACCATTATCTCCTTAATTTTCTCCGCTTTCCCTCACATTCCCTTTTGCTATCAACATACTATTTCCAAAGCTTCACTTCTGCTAAGAAGTAAACTTTCCATAATCCGTCTATTATTGAAGCTTTAATTGGATTGGGAGCAGGGTGGTGTATAAAATAGGCTCTATTCAGTCAAAAGGGCTGTAGTTTTAGGGACTCAAAAGGAAAAAGCTTTGTGAAAGAAAATCCACAGGGAATCAAGGATTAAAAGGTGGCTCTACTGAACTCATCAGCTCCACGACACATAATGAATTGTTTCCTTAAACAGGTAACTTTCTAAATAAATGGACTCTGAAATATAACTGGTATATCGAAATACATAAAAATAAACTGAAAATAAAATTGGCTTAGCAACTAATATTCCTGTTGCTAATCCCAACAATAATGGAGCCTCTTACCCTTTTAAATAAACACCTAGGCCACAGTTACCAGGACTTGGAGACAAAATTGTAAATGATACAATTAAACTATCAGATTTATACACAAATGTCTTTCTGAAGTCAATTTAATGCTTATATCCACAGCAGAGAATTTGAACTAAACATTCATAATTCAACATTCTTAAACAGAAGATCAGAATAACATGTTAGGTTTTTGTTATACAGATTTTGTCATGAAGAATTAACTTATATAGTAGTATGCAAAAATTACTGTTAAATGTTAAATGATTTGGTGAAGTTCAAATAAATGTAGAGACTGTAAGAATAGGTTATAAGTGCCAATTCTTATATAGTCTTCTCAAGTCTTAACCAGTTAACTATAATGGAATAATATTTGACAAATGGCAGTCCTTTTATAGTGATATGCAGAAGTTACATAAAAAATCTATCTTCATTTTAAATCAATCAAATATAGCAAATCAAATAATGGTTGTTCAATTGAAAAGTAGAAAAAAACATTTAGGAAGAAAGGAAAAGAAGACAATGACAAGCTACTTCTAAACTGCTGACAAGGAAGCAAGAATGTCTATTGATCTTGACTAAGATTCATAGTTTTCTATAAAGAAGTGAAACAAAAGCAGAACAAATGTTTCAGAAAAAAAAAACATTTACTATATTCTCTAAAGTACAATTTATTTGCTAATAAATTAATTATTTTACTTCTCTAAAGTATAATTTATTAATTATACTTTATAATTATATAATTTATAATTTATTCACATACTTTCAGCATGCTTAAATAAATTTTATTTCATTTACCTTATTTAGAATTATTTTACTGGATGTTAATTCTGTGAGTTCTTTTGCCATAAATGTGTCATTATAAAAAGATTGTAATTCTGATAATGAATACCATGAAGGTGTCCAAGCTACAGAGATGAGAATGCAAATCCATAATTCTGCAGTACTGTGAAACACAATGTAATCTATGCTTCATCTAAATCCTATTAATGCAGTCTGGTTAAACAAAAGTGCAGTGTATCATGTACTCATTGGAATCATTCAGCCACCTTCCATTAGCTGTTGGGAAAAATGAGAAGCTTGGAGTTTAATAACAGGTGATACTTCCTTTAGCAGCAACGCCATGAACTGGACTTTTCCCTGAACATGTGATCAATCCTATACATCAGATTCATATATTGGCCTATTCTCTGCATAGTATTACTTCAATTAATTTGTATTTTGAGTCTATCTTGCATGAATCCTCACTTCACAACATGACAGTTGGGTTAAGGACTTTAATTTGGCTATTCTAAAGTGAACATATTTTTTGCTTTAGTCACTTGTATATTTAGGAACAATGTTGTCCTGCATGATCCATATTTGCACTAGTTGCTTACATGTTTAGGATCACTGTTGTGCTAATGATCCATAATTGCTATTGTAGAGTTGTGCTGATTCAATCCAGAATCTTTCTTCCCTCAATAATTGCAAAACTATCTATATCCTGAGTTACAATGATTACTTATTTTGCCAAACTTCACTATTTGTATGAGTACTTTTACAGGGATATAATCTCTGCATGTGTTTTTTTTTCTCCTTTGAACAAAACATTTCTCATTAATGTCAAAGAATTTACTTCTTATGTCATCTATTCACAGAACATTGTTCCTGCTAGATAGTCTTTGGCAAACTTGAGACAGACTGCATTTTTCCTCCTTGATATCTTCCCATGTACACCCCTCTTGTTCAATACTTTCTTGTTTGAACTCATAAACAATGAAGCTAACAATTCAAGTGTAGCCTATAAACATTTTGCCATTAACCTGAGTTTCTTTGCAACCCTCAAGAAGACTATATAAAATGGACACAAACACCTGCTGTGTCTAATGTAAGGAATTATAAAGGAGAATATGTGTAGCTCAGGGTTGACATGAGGGGTCTTTGGTGCTCTCTGAGCTTGCTTGTTCTCTTGCAAACGTTTCATTACCCAAACTAGATAACATCATTAGTGCTATAAATTATTATTTTTTCCTTGAGGATCTCTCAAAATCACACATAATTATCATCTCAAATACTGGAATATCTAATTCAACTTGCCATCTTAAGAATGCTCATTCTATGGCTTCAACTTTTTTTTACCGAAGACCAGTTTTAAAGAAGGCATGACATAGTGCACTACTTTGGATATTGTTTGTTTAACTGAAATCTCTTTATCTATTATTAAATCAAATTATAATCCCACTGTAGTTCACAGTATTACAGGTCACAAATAAAGCTAAAGATTTTTCAGTTATTTTGTCAGCATTATAGAATAGTTTGCTGATATCTTAATTTACTTGAGGCTGAGAAAATGCCATTTTCAATTTAACATAGGTATTAAAGTTAATGCTTTGATTCCATAGCATATTTATAGCTTAGTGTTATTTCATTATGTTAAGGTATTACTTGTGGCAATTCCACAAGTTGTTATGCTGCAACATGGATAGATGATTTTTCATTCCCAAGGGTCACATGAAGCATTGGTGAATGATAACTAGCATACACACACACAGGAAAGTTATACAATAATAATTCCTAACAAAATGAAGAAAGGCAGATTTTCCCCATGTCAGCAGGGCAGAAAAGCCTTTGAAAAGTCAGCATTATTCTGATGACAACAAATGTGAGCCTACATGTCAGAGTTCTTGTTGCTGGTTGGATAATGAAGAACTTCCTGCATTCCAACAGCACAATCACATTCATCATTAACAGCTATTTGGCAAGTTCAGTAGAGCACAATTAACTGAGGGATGGAATCAGTGGGAACTAAATACACTGAAGATTTAATTTCAGTTCCATCATTTTTTGCAGATATATTTAATTTTGTTCTTTAGCACTTACTCTTGAGGTCTGCCCACAAATGGGAAACCTTCACTTAGTCTCTTTAGCTGTGACTGAGAATCTCCATAGACATTTAGTCTCTTTAAGCATAAAAATATAGAATACCCTGGACAAGATTGAAAAAAATTGAAAAACAAAGCATTACAAATGGGCATTGTCTGTTTACCACAATTGTATACCAGATATTGTCCCTATTCTTGTCATTGCTCATGGGCTACATAATGTCTGTTTAATTTAGGCAGTCAATATCTACCATAAAACATTCAAGCCAAATTTATTCTCAAAAATATCCACAAGGGAAAAAAATGAGTATCGTCTTTGAATCTGAATCAGTATGTTTATCTCAGGATTTGAAAAATAACTAGCAACATACAAAAATTATACTGCAGATTATTACAACAGTAATGATTACATTACTGCAAAGATTATGGCAGTGATCTAATGTAACTGTGTGTCAGAATTCCTAACAACCCCACTGCTGGGCACACACCAGTCATTGTGTTCTGCATGAAGCCAGTTCAGGGTATTTGTCAGCTGTTATTTTTAGTCATGATATCTTTTAATGGAAAAAAAAAGATGGTATTTATCAAGTCTGGATTTCTAACATCTAAACATTGCATTGCATCATGACATTTCAAATAGTTGCTTTACCAATGTCTTTCCAGTTTTAGTTGTGAAATTAATCTTTTGTGGATACAGGCAATCCTCAACTTACAATTCATTTATTGCAGGATCATTCATCAGTTGCCTTCATTCGTGAGTTCGTTTAGTTCGAAATTACAATGGTACTGAGAAAAGTGATGTATGATCATTTTTCATACTTATGGCCATTGCAGTATTCCCATGATCATATGAACAAATTTCAGCTGCTTGGCAATTGACTCATATTTATGACAGTTGCAGCATCCCTGTGTCATGTAATCACCTTCTGACAAGCAGACATTCGGGAGCCAGATTTGCTTAACAAGCATGTTACTAACTTAACAATTCACTTAACCACTGTGGCAAGAAAGATTGTAAAGTAGGGCAAAATTAACTTAACAACTGTCTCACTTAGCAACCAAACTTAGCAAGCAAACTATGAGTTCAATTATAGTTGCGAGTCAATGACTTGTTATCCAACAAAACCATAAGCATTTTTCTTGGTTTTAGCTGTGGGATTCTAGCACTTATTCAGAATCCTACCATTCAGGTTTCCTACCGTGTTGAAAAATTTCACCAGATGTGCCCAGTCTGTGCTTATCTATCTCTGGCTGTAAGGAATCCATGTATATCTGTGTTTAGACAACTGACTCTTTGCAGGCTACCCCAAACCCTACTTACTTTGAGATGTCAGCACCATAATGTCTTTCCTTTGCTCTTTGAAAAAAATCTTATCTCCATCTTTCTTAGTCCATTCATTTCATTCGATTATTCTTAACTCTACTGCAGCAAGATCGTACTCACCACCAGAAAGAACAACACTCCCTATCCTCTCACCAGATAAGTTCACCTTTGCCAGCATTCTGTGGTATGAGATATTTAGAAGATAGAATACAGCAAGAAGTATTGCTGTAGTTCCATTTGCAAAACTCAGCATGACTAGAATTGGCTCCTCACAGTTGGCTGCCCAAAATACATCAACATTCTTTAGAAATTTCCTTTCCTTGTTATGTTTTGCTATTCTCTGGCCTGATCTGTAGCAATATTCAGCAGGGTTTTTCATATATGTTTCCTTCACCAATCATCTAGCTACGTGGATGTCTCTGTGCCAGCCAATAATTTTATTAAAAAGTAGATAATATATATTGATTTGGACCTTGTTTATATTATATAAGGAAAACATACATATATCACTAAAGAATGCTATTAATAATTGCTTTAAAACATCTGAATTGTACTAAATTTTTGTATTGTATTTTTGTAAACTTAGATTGTTCAGTATCATATTCTAACAACTCTGCAGGACACAATAGGTAATTCTGGCCTGTACAGGGAGTCAATGATACAAGACTAATTCATAAAGTTACCTCATGTTTGCTGAACAGATAGTTTTGCTATCACTTACTATTTGCCTCTAAATACAAAATATAATACACCAAATTCCGCAACACAATAGGTTATGATGTAAGGGATATTATCTTTCATTACTGGATCAAGCTTCAATTTTATAAGTATACTATTTCTCTTCATAACAAAGGTAGTCCCATTACTACGTTTCACATTCTTTTATACATTCCCAAATGTATGTATTGAATGCAACCTTTGAATTGCTGCTGTATAAGTGATTATACATTCCTGAAAAGCAGAACTGTACTTTTGAGAAGAAATCTGTATGTAGTCAAGTCTGCATTTCAAAAATCCTTAAAGGTACTATATTTCAGAAGTGTTTACAGAAGTATTTCAAAACTAAGGTAGCTCACCCCACCATTCCCCATTAATACATAGTGATAGTAATAGCACTTAGACTTATATACCGCTTTACAGTGTTTTACAGCCCTCTCTAAGCAGTTTTACAGAGTCAGCATATTGCCCCCAACAATTTGGGTCCTCATTTTACCCACTCTGAAAGGATGGAAGGCTGAGTCAACCTTGAGCCTCATGAGATTTGAAGTGCCAAATTGCAGGCAGCCAGCAGGCAGCAGAAGTAGCCTGCAGTACTGACTGTAACCACTGCGCTACTGCGATAGTGAACATTTTAAACCCTACATTGTGAAACAATGGTGATAAAACAATTGGTTTGCTTGTTTGTTTGGAAATTTTATATGCTGTCGACTTGGGGCAAAAATGAGATAGAAATAATAATTAAATCATAATTAAAACAAAACTGTATAAAAGTCTGGGTGAATAAGTGTTTAATTTCTTTAGTTCCTTTCTGAACTAAATATGGATAGGATTTTAGTGACAATTTGTTCCATAATGTGGGCCCTGGTGGAGAAAGCATAATTAGTCCTAATATCAATGTATCTATGATAGGACATGCTGTAAGTTCTAAGAGTATGAAATAGACTATAAAGAAGCAGGGAGTCCCGTATGTACCTTGTCCCAACATATATAAGAATTTATTCACCATTGTGAACATCATTAATTGATCTTGTAGCTGTTCCTATGGGTGTCCTCCCATCCTGAAATCCAGCCAATATAATAAAATGTCCATCTTGTCTGTTAATTCTAATTTGTTGACCCAATCCTTTATATATCTTAAAGAGATTCAGACATCCAATTTCAAGCTTTCAGGAAAAAAGACTCAAATCAGCAAAAGATGATCCTCAAAAGCTTCATAAAACATATTAATCAATAATTTTCATGGGATAGCACAGAATAAACACCGGATCATTTAGCAGAAGTTTCCCAATATCACTTTTCTGATAGTATCTGTAAAAAAATGAATTCACTACAAAGCTTAAAACACAATTAGGTAATACCCAAATCACTTGTAACTACAGTTTCCCCAATCCTGCTAATAAGATACTATGGACACTGGTATCAAAAGCCACAGTTTTATTCAGATCACATGCCCTCATTGTTTCTGCTTACATTCCATCTGTCATGTGACCATGGCTATTTTCATATCAAATCTGGGTCTAAATACAGGCTTAAAAAGATCAAAATGTATTTTATTACAATGCTCTCAGAGATGCAGGAGGCATTTAAAGAGTTTAGTTTAACATGAAATATTGGACATCAGCCAATAACTGTTAAAACCAGCCATGTATAAAGATGGCTTCTTAAGCAACAGTCTCATCACTGTCTGCTTAAGGTAGTGGATTCCTGCAAGAAGGATTAATGTACTGGTTGCTCATGAGTAAGAAAAAATTTGGGAGTTCTTATAAGCAATGGTAGGGAAGAATGCAGCACCAGAGTATCTGCACTAATTAAAAAATCATATCTACTTCCTCAAGAAAAAAAAAATGAATCTGAATCATAGAGCTATTACAGATTATTTACTAGGTAACCTTGTATGTACCTATACCATATTGCTTAAAACAATTAAATTGTGCCCAACACAATTTGTATGTACCTATACCATATTGCTTAAAACAATTAAATTGTGCCCAACACAAATCTAACATTTTTTTTTCATAAAGAATTGCAGAAGCATTTTCCACTGATAAATTCAAGTGTATACGATTACAGAATCTATTCTTATTCAGTAAAGTTAAGCATATATTATCATTGAACTGGAACTTTCCAAGAGTGGCAAAAACATTAAAATGCCCTTCCAGAATGCTACAAGTCCAAATGCTGATTTATGCAACTTGTTTTAAAACAACTATTTCATAGAAAGAAGATAATATGCTTGCTGTGTTTTTTTAGGTTCTATTAAATTTTAATTTTAGTTTGTCCTACAGAATATTACTTACTTTCAGTGAGTTTATGTTGGTTTATGTTTAGTTTTATTTATTATATATTTTAACATTTTATTACAGCAACAAGAATGGGAGAAAAAAAATGCATGGCTTCCTACAAACACTCTAAAGCAAAATATACGTCTGAATAAGTTTTTTACACATGTCTGTTTAAAATTAAAGTTCAGCTTCTACCTTTGTATTTTCTTGCTCATTTTCTCACTACAACAGCAAGTAAATTTCCCTTTTAAATATACAGGCTGAAGTAAACCCTGTTTCTGAAAGATTTATGGAACATTAACAAAACCATGTACATTCAACTGACTTTAAATATATCCAGACACACAGTTTGAAGTTCTCATGACTCTAGAAGAACTACAAATAGAAATACTCATTTTAAAATCTTTGAAATGTTTATATCAATACATCAATTCAACCTATCACTTTAATGATTTACGTCTACTAATATGGCATAAAACCCTGAACAGAAAATTTTGCGTATTCCATTTATTCTATTTTACTTTTTCACTATCTTGCAAGAATTCATTGTAGTAATCCTTGCATGCAAACAATAAAACATAGAAGTACAAAAAGAATGTTTCCTATGAGACTGAAATAAGCAATGTTATGTACAGTATGACATTTGTACTGTGCAGGAATCAGGAAACAGAAATACAGAAGCACATATAATTCATGATATTTAAACTAGATTGTTTGACAGAAATAAGAAACAAAGAGGGATGCTTAAAAAAATATCTCAGCAATTTTACATTCACAACCTTGTAGAAGAAAAATCATTTTTTAAAAAAATGCCCTTTAGTAGTGATACTTAAGTTTAATGATGGAGATTATCTTAGTCCCAATACACTTGATACCTCAATTTGCAACACCTGAAAGGTAGATGAGTTTCCAAACTGTGGACATAATTAAATTAACCATTCAACACTTATATTTTCTATTGCAGGAATCACATTGTTCTTAGGGAAGGTTGATATCACAGTACAAAGTACAGCCGCAAAGAATGATCACACCATAGTCCTTGACTTATGATTGTTAGTTTAATGAAGACTCAAAGTTATAATAGCTATGGAAAAAGTATCTTGCTATCTTTACTCATGCTTACAACTGTTGCACTACCTCTGCAGACATGTGAACATAGTTTGAGCACTTGGCAACTGGCTTGCATTTACAATTAGTTGAAGCATCCCATGGTTATATGCTCACAATGTGCAATCTTTTTTGTGGATTTCCAGCAAAAGATGGCCATTGGAGAAGCTGAATTAATTTAACAACCATGTGATTCACTGTAAAAATTGTGGTAAAATTGGTTCCAACTCAAATTAAGATGGTAATTCCAATTCCAATTACGGTTGTAAGCTGAAAACTTTCTGTACCTGCTGATATGGCAAATTTCACATGTAATGGTACAACCTGAACAAGCCTTCTTATAGTCTACTTACATGTCTCAGGTATTTACCAGCATATATCCATGCTATATATCAAGTTTCACTAAAAAGCTAAATTGACTTATGACCACTGACTTATGACCATTCATATAAGACCATCAAAAATGATTTCCAACTTACAACTGTGAGAAATCCCCATGATCATGTGATCAAGATTCAGATCCTTGGCAACTATTTACAATGATCACAGCAACTCAGGGTTATGTGATCGCTATTTGTGACCTTCCCAATCGGCTTTTGACAAGCAAAGTGAATGGAAGAAGCTAGATTTGCTAAACAATCATGATGATTCATTTAACGACCACCAGAAAAAAGACCAAAAAGTTAGGTGTGATTCACCTAATGACCATTTCACTTAGCAACATAAGTTACGGTCCCAATTATGGTTGAAACTCAAGGAGTAACAGTCACAGCTTTGTGTAATTATCAATAGCATATTTCTAGGATTTTTTAAACCTGAAATTAACCTAGTCTGGACCTGCATCATATTTAGAATTTAGTTTGAAAAAGGTGCAAGTCTGGATTTGTCTTACAGCTAGTCCACAACATGTGACTGTAATTGATCTTGGAATTATGATAGTGAAACATTGTGGACAGTATATGACCAAATCCTATTTTACCACCTTTCTTGCAGCAGTAATTAAGCAAATGCCATGGTCATTAACTAAATACCATTATCATTAAGTGAACACTAAGTGGATCCATCTTATCCAATGTGTGCATGTGGGTGTTGTTGTTGTTGTTGTTTTGAGAGAAGCTGAAGTAAACACTAGAAATCAGCAAAAACCCTGAAAATAGGAACTGGTTGCAAGCACCCAAAATAAAAGTATGTAATCGAGAGGGAGTAGAGTTTGCAGTCTATCAGGTTGTACACCTTTTAGAGGGGGATCTGTTGTAACTTCAAACTGATACTATGACTAGTTATTTAGTGATGGCTACCTATATTTATCAAAGTCTAGTTCCTTTGTCACTATGTTTATCAAACAGTATATATCATGATTACATTTTTTCTTATCCTTATCTTTTCACAGGTCAAGGTAGAAATGAAATTACAAAATTGTTTTCTATTGCTACCGGTAGATATCTGTCAAGCAACTTGAAATGTAGCACTTAAACCCAAACTTATAGAAAATTTAGAAGAATTTGGAAAAGTCGCAGGGCTAAAAATTAATAAGGAAAAAAACAAAATAATTACTAAAAATATGACAAATAAGCAAAAAGAAGCACTGGCCGGGATAATGGACATCCAAATAACAAATAAAGTATTGGGAGATTAAGATTTCTGCAAAATGTATAACGATTAAAGATGATAATTACACTCCATTAATAAAATGTATAACAGAAGATTTGGAAAAATGGGGTAAACTAAGATTATCTTTCATGGGTAGAATAGCAATTATAAAAATGAATGTACTGCCAAAACTATTGTTTCTGTTCCAAAATATTCCCATAAAACTAGAAAAAAAAATCTTTTGTGATTTGGATAAATTAATATTGAAATTTATATGGCGAAAGAAAAAACCTAGGATCAAACTAAAACTGTTACAAGATGCTAAAGGTGGATTTGGTTTACCAGATTGGGAAATTTACTATCAAGCTGCAAAACTCACCTGGGTAAAGGATTGGATAACTTTTGAAAATAGAAGAATGTTAGCCGTAGAAGGTCACAATTTATAAGCAGGATGGCATGCCTTTTTATAGGCAAGATAAACAAGAGGCCCATAGATATTTTCAAAGACATAAGATCAGGCAGACATTGTTATTGATATGGAATAAAACTAAAAAAACAAATATATACAGAAACACCAGTATGGTTATCCACACTGGAAGCCCTAATGCATCCAAATTTATTTCGTCGAGGGAAACTTATCACGTATGAAAATATTTTAAATGAGACGGGAGAATTGAAATCAAGACAAGAACTGAAAGAACAAGGAGTGGATTTGGAATGGTGCGTCTACCTACAAGTCCAATCATGATACAGAAAAGATATGAAAGATCAGGGAATTAATTAGTAGATAAAAAACACAATTAGATGAAATATTACTGGGAGCAGATGATAAATTGATAAGGAAAATTTATAGAGTATTATTGGAATATAAATTGGAGGAGGAACAAGTAAAAGAAACAATGTTGGCATGGATGAAAGATATTGGACATGGTATTAATTTTTATAATTGGCAAATCCTATGGAAAGAAATAAAAAATAACATTGGCCACATCGTACAAAAAAAATTTATACAAAATGTTTTATAGATGGCATGTTCCACCAACAAAATTAGCTAAAATGTACCCAAATTTATCTTCTATCTATTGGAAATGTTCCCAGGAAAATGGATCGTACTATCATGTATGGTGGACTTGTAGGAAAGTCCAGGATTTCTGGAATAAAATCCAGAGCTGGTTAGAGGAAATGGGTGGAATCAAACTTGAATACAAACTGGAATTTTTCTTACTTGGAATTAATATAGAGAAATATAATAAAGATATGATGTATCTAATAATACATGTGATTACAGCTGCAAGACTAGTTTATGCTCAAAAGTGGAAACTTAAGGAAATTCCAGATGAATAGAGATAATTAAAAAGATATGGACATGTGCAGAAATGGACAAATTAACATTGGAACTAAAAAATAAAGATGAATCTGAATATTACAAAGTATGGGAAAAGTTTTACCACTGGTTGGAAAAAAGGAAGGATGTAAAATTAAAATTAAAATTAAAATAAGATAAGGATGTAAAGATGATAGACTAGGAATATACAAGAATTGTTGATATTGATGTATTTAAGATGTAAATATGTATTACTTGCTATCCGAAATAGCTATGTAAGACAACTAGATATGTTAGGATGATGACATCATGTTCAATGTTTTTAAATGTTTTTTCTTTTTGTTCAATAAAATTTTGTAAAATATTAAAAAAAGAAAAAGAAATGTATCACTTAAAATCAGAGTTAATACCAAAATCAGTGTGAAATTAAAGAAAGGAGGACTTGAGCTTCCTACTGAATGTAGAAAATCATAATGAGAAATATTTATGATTCTGTTGCTATCATTTAAATTTCAATAGCTGAGAGTACCTCTGTTTATGCAACAGGTCCCATCATTGTTAATATCCATGCTTATTCACACAAAGTTGCTAATAATTTTAGACATTTGCTAAAAATTAGCTAAAAATAAATCTAGGAAATAATTGTTTACATTGAATCTTTACCAATATGTATATATGAGTTGTTTCTGTTGTTCTACAACCCCAAATCAAGAGATGAGATAGTGATGAAAACCTAACTGTCAATCATAGTTTTAATATAAAAGTCTTCCTAATGGGTTAGAAAGGATTTCTAAGACTAATTTCTCTTAAATATATCAAATATCTCAACTATTAAGTCAGATTGCAGTGAGAAGATAACCTTACTCAGGGAAGGGGAACATATACACTCAGAGGAAATAAAATTTGGAGGGCATAAATCAGATAGACTCCAAATAATTGATTGGGTAGAGAGACTTAAAAAATGGAAGAATTATAGGAAAACAAGAATGCATAGCACAGAGATGACAGAATAGACACTAGGAGGAGAAAAGATTAATCTATTTAAACTTTTATTCATTAATCAATGAATAATATAAACATTCTCACTTTTGGAAATCACCAATCATTACCAAGGGATATGGTAATTCAAAAGGTTAACAAATATTAAATCTTCCAGTGTATAAAACTACAAAACCACAATGGATCACTAGATTATGGATCTGTATCAGGAAACTAAGCTTTCATACCTTGTGATAAACCATGGTTGGTTCAATAGAACATAACTAGATTATTAAGACACGCTGAGTGATAAAACATTACTTGTAAACAAGTACTTAGATAAAAGCTCAAATTAAGAGGCTTGGGGGATCCTAAGTTGGATGGAAGGGGGACAAAGAGGTTCAGGGTAGTCAAACCCTACAATCTCTCCGGATATATCTAATAGGTTGGAAAAATATAGTTTTAGTCTGGTGAATTTCTGCCTACTAGTTGTAAGCAAATAAAGATTGAATTTCTCTGTGTAGTCTTTGGGCTTGAGCCTGACAATATCATAGTATGTAATTTAACTATAGATGTGACTTCCTTCTGCATTCTAAATTTTCTGGTAAAACCTTTATCATAAATGTCAAGAGATAGGCCTTGACTTATAGCCAAAGGTGAACACAGAATGTTGATCATAAATTTTTGGGGTCATCACCATATGACTTGACTCAACTTTACAATCGCACTCTTGACTTTCCCAGGCATGGTCGTTAAGCAACTGGGTGGGTTTTTCAGTGGAACAAGAGGTGTCTTGGATAGGGGAGTTCCAGCACAGGCCATGCAAAAGTTACAGGGTGCTGCAGCAAGGAGCAAATGCCGTGTTGCTGTAACTGCCCCAGCCTTATCTGGCAGCACAGCTAAAAGGTGCCACTCTCAGACAATGCCAAACACCTGGGAAACTTCCACAGAGGGTCACAAAGCAGTCCCCCCACCCCAGGCCAAACATGGAATAAGCCTCCACAGTGGAGGAGAGTGGCTTTGTGAAGGCTGCTTCACAGCCATGGAGTCTCTTGGGTATTTGGAACTTTTACGGGCAATTGATTTGCATCTCACAGTGAAAGCTTACTGGATATTCAACCCTTTGGGGGGGTGGAGAAATATGCTTTGTGCTGTGCCATTAGAACTTCCCAGGAAGTTTAAGGCCAAAGATGGGGACAGGAGATAGGCAGATGAGAGTAGCTGCAGCACCCCTGTGGCCAGTCATATGTGTAGACAGACTGCCAAGTGCCTGAACTTTGATCATGTGACTGAAGGGGGCGTGCAATGTTCGTAACTCCAGGCACAGATTGTCAGTCCCTTTCTTCATCAGTTCCAAATGGTTACTGAACAAATGGTTGTTAAGCAAGGATTATCTGTACAGAAAAGCTCAAAACTCAAATGAAGGACTCCCTATATAGAAACGCTCAAAGGACAAATGTGACTTGTTCTATTATTTGCTTTATTACTATGCCTGCTTTATTACACATAAAATAATAGATATTTCCAAGTAATTGAAACATAAGCAGGTATTGATATATTATTGTTTTTCCTGCATTTACAATGCAAAAAAGTTAAACACAAGACTCTGTTAAAATATACCATTTTAATATGTTTTGAGTTTTTATGTTTTAATGTGGTTTTTATGTTATTCTGATTTTTGATTGAAAGCTGTCCAAAGTTTGTTATGAGTTACTATATAAATGTTTTAAATAAATAAATATATAACAAATGTTTTCAATGGAAATAATCTACTGAACATTCTGTTAGAACAATAATTGCAATTCAATATACATCTTTTGTTTGCTGAGGTATCTATCTTTCAGTGCTACTTACTCCAACATTTCCCTTCAACAAAATGAAATTGTTAATATACGTAGTATTTTTCATATTATAATATTGAATCTAATCTACCAATGTTTTCTACAGCTTGCATAAGTCACAACTGATTGGACATGGTCCCTATGGACATGCCATTTCATCCAGGCTGGACGGTTCATTACTCATAATTACTATAACTGTACAGCAGAGACTGCAGTTTTATCTCATCATACATCTTTGATAAAGCTGCTTCCATTTTTGCATCATCAGCATGCAAAAATCACATTATTGGTGCTTTTACTTTCCAATCTGTGATTAACACAGGCTGTACTTCTTTAGAAATGCACATAATCTTAACAGAAGCTCTCCCACCCTTAAAAGAAAAAAGAAAAAAACAACCACAATCCTAATGTCATTCATGCTGTGACCACCATTTGAACTTTTTGTTAGAATCAGCTGCTTTGCGTACTATGAACTGCAAGAGAACAAAGAGATTCTGGAGATAATATTGCAAACAAAATTGAACACAGAGATGTGTATAAGCTGAATGCTTTTCAAATCAGGCTTAAGATATTTATGTTGTAAATTTGAATGCTGATCCAAATTAGCAGATCTTTGATGTGAGTTTAGGAAAGAGGACTAAATAGAAGCTAAGGAATTGTAGCATTTGGGGGTGGTGATAGAGAGATAAGAGAGAAAAGAAATAGAGAAAATAAAATAACGCTTCATATTAGAAAGAACACTAAAAAACTGACTGTTGAAAGATTAGAAAACAAGTGCAATTAAACTGTAATACACACACACATTAAATAAGCATTGGATAAGTAATGTTAACAAATAATAACAATGATAATTTTCCCTCTTTAGAATTCCAATTCTATTTTTATTTGTTTTTCTTTTTAAGATGTTAAAGAAATCTTACAGCAAAGTATGAACACGCAGAATGCTACATAAACACACATAATTGGCAGCTTCACATAGTACTGAGGCTACAAAAATCTCAAAGTAATTAGTACTGTCTGAATGCAATGACATCTGTGTTCGCATGGTCCTCTAGACTTGTCAAGCTAGCCAAGAACTACATGAAAAATATGACAAGCATTGCAAATGCCCCTCTCTAAGGTCTCACTTTGGGAAAACTAAAGAAACAATGACTTTCTTTGTGCCAATATATTTAAAAGCTAAAGTCTCAGCATTTGTAAAGGTTTTGACAGTTCTCTGCTTTAAGTGTGACAGGTTTATACAGAATATAACAAACATGGAGATAAAAATAGTTCACAGGACTGCCAAGGCTTTGGTCAATTTGTTTATAATTTACTTTTAATCTAATCGTTAATTTGGCTGTCCTCTGCTGAAGAAAAAACCTGGCAAGTTTCTAAAATTGTACTTATAGGATTATACATTTGGAGGCATTCAATTCAACCCATATACCTTTGTTTCGAAGATCTGTGGTACCTATTCTTAACCCCTGTTCCTAGGCTGCTATAGCACAATGTCCAAATGTGTGTTGGTTCCAAGAAAGACATTAGTCATCATTAACAGAAGCACTGACACCATACCTAAGTGCCTTTCTACAATGAGCAAGTGGCAATCATCTTTCTCTTACGCTGTCACTGCTGATTAGGGTTTTCTGTCATGAAAATTTAATTTGTTCCCTTTCTGCATCTCCTTTTGCACCGTTAACAAAGTATGTCAGGGACATATTGCAAAGACAGCAAAAGAGCCTGATCCGGAACCAGAAAGATAGTCTTCTGTTTTCAGTTCTCTCATGATCTTAAGTTTGGCCTCAATCAAATCTTTTCATTTTTTACATCGATTAAAGGACTATGTTATGAAATGTACAATATGCCTCTTTCAATCGATCCTAATACAATTATTTTAAAACTGTTTCGTAAGATTAATTGTAGATGCCTACACAAACAGAAAGTGGGTGTTTTTTTTTTTTAAAAAGAACAACCTTTTTTCATGGTTATCCTAGCAATAAGATTCGTATCAGAAATTAGGACAGAAATACAGACATATACTTTTCTTTGTTTTTAATACTAAAAATTATTTAATTTAGTTAATGAGATTTCAAAGCTGTGATGCAATTTAAATGGAACACATTTGGAGATGTGAAAACAAAATAAATAAAAGGCAGCCTCTATTTCTAATTTTAAATCATATCCAAATATCTGTTTAAAAAGATAGTTCAGTGCTATGCTGGGTTAATTAGCTTTTTTCAAAACAATTACCATCTGATTTATTTTTAGATATAGGCAAATGCAATTTTGGTAATATATTTATACATTACCAAATGTTACACTTGCAACTATATTTCACTAGATCAAATAAAAAGGAGTTAACATTAAAATTATTTCAATTTCAGCATTTAATTTAAACATGCTAATTTTTCCATTTCAGTCCATATGTACTATGTGTTGTATCCATAACTAACACTGATGGGCTACTGGAAATTATTTCTACCTCTCTTTAAAAGCTCTCCTTGAAAATGGTACCCAAATCTTTATGAAATGTGAGGGAATGGCCATGATTTGGAATTTGGAAAAAATATGGGAAAGATGGTACAATGGAATGTGTGGATGACCTTGGGGGACAAGGGGAACAGATACTGCCCAGGAAATAATCCGATATAGAAGCCCCCAATAGATTAGTGGTCAAGAGGGAGCAACTTAGCAAGGATACTCACCCACCCCAATTGTTCTGGTAGTTAAAAGCGGCAGGGTAAATTTGTATCTTCAGACTCGCAAGATTATGTTAATGCACCCTTATAGTAAAGTAGAATTAACTCATCTAGTCGTATTCTCTAACTAGTTTACCCAGTAGGGTTGAGAGATCTTGAAAGGAAGATCTGTTCAGAGATCTGTTCAGGAAGTTTCCAAAGATAGAAGTCAGCCCACACAAGGGCTTGACCCTTTCTTATAGCCCATAGCCTATCCCAGTGGTGGCTCACCCTTTTGGGCTCCTGTGCCAAAAATTGCGTGTGCATGCACTCACATGCCAGCACCCAGAATGCAATGCGCATCTCCCCCACACCCCCTGCGCATGCACGCACAATCCCCCACCACTACCCCTTACCTGCACTGCATCTCACACAGCTGATTTTTTGGCTGGTTTGAGACCTTTTTTGGCCTCCAGTATTACAGGAAGTGACGAAATGGGCCTATAATTCATCCTAAAAAGCCTTACGGAGGTTTTTTCCAAGCCTCTGGGAGGCCGAAAAAGGCCTCAAACCAACCAAAAAAAATCAGTTGTGAGGGGCACATATGTGCAGTGAGGTAAGTTTGCCTGTGGCTCACATGCCAACACAAATGGCTCTGCGTGCCACTTATGGCATGCGTGCCATAGGTTCGCCATCACAGGCCTATCCTATTCAGCCAAGCACACTGCTAGTTTAGCACAACAGTTTAGTATTTACAGTGCGCTAGAAAGACAAGATATTATGTTAATTAAATGCAGTAAATCTCATTTTGTTAAAAAAATATTTTCCAGACATGTGATACAATTTCAATTTATATCTGATAGCAGTGCCACGATTGTAGTTTAGTGCACACGAAAATAAATTTAATAAAACCATTTTAGGTGTTTTAAACATAATAGCTCTATGAAATGTTTATATGTTAACTTAAATTTATTTACAGGTTATTATTTAATAACTTGTAAATAATATAAAAATAATGACTTCATACATATATTCAATATAACCTTAGTTCCCTATATATCTAAACATAGTAATATACCAACTTCCATACTACATTGTCCCTTTGAAAATTTAAATTATAGCTTTTCCTTTTACATTTGATGTTCTGAAAAGCACAAAATGACAATGTGATTTAACTTCAACTTCAAAAAGATGCTGAAATCCACTGCGTACATTATATTTATTCTAGAAAGAATTCAGACTAATTATTTGCAAGGCCTGACACCAAGATCTTCCTGGCTTCTTCTTCTCTTTTTTCTAAGCCGCTATCAAGTCCAAGCAAAAAAGTTTAATTCTTTGACTCCCATTCCCAACTGCCCCAGCCCCCATTCTTTCCAAATCGCTTGTCAGCAAAAGATTGGGCAATTTATTGACCACTTCTGGATGCATACTGTCAGTGTTGAAGGAAATATGAGGGAAGATTGTTGCTACTGTTCTGGAGCTCATTGATAATGACATACTTGCCTTTGTCCCCCATTACCCATACTACAAACTACTTAGACCTAACTGAAAAATCAATAGCATACTTGCACTGGTTCCCGTGGCTGCTTCCTTTGATTGTCAGCTCCTGTCTAGGGTCAGCACTTACATGAAAGAGGCTGTGTCTGCCTGATGCTTTCAGGACAACCTAACGATATGAAACTAGCCAACAGAACAGTAAATTCTGCCTTGCTACCCTCCTCATCAATTAGGCTCTGACTAGGCTTGCCTGTAGAAAACTGACCTTTTAAGTTTAAGGGAATATGGACTGGTTGAACACACCACTGCCCTCTACAATGAGTCAGGAAATTCATTGACAGGTTAAACAAAACAGAAGGTTGTAACTGTCATAATTTGCATTGCACTTTCACGCCAGCAAGGGTGTTATCAGTGAGGGCAAGCCCTGGAACACACAATTTAAGCACCACTAAGTTGCCCTCCTCATAAATTTTTAAGTGAAGTGCGATAAAACAAATTCACAAAAGGTCTTAACTGCATCAAGTTCCTTTCTACCAAATTTGCATTTTGGTTGTCCACAGACTGCCAACTCTTCCTATTTCCCTAGAAAGAGATGGCAGAATTAAAATTCCATTAATGGTGACAAACTTTCAATTTTCGTGTTTGAACTGTTACTTTGAAAAGTCCTAAAGATTTATCATGGGTAGCAAGGCATTTTCTCCATTAATATATTCATGTGCATCAAGGTAAATTATTATATATTTACAATTAAAATTTAAAGGAAACAATATCAGGCAAAAGTCCATTAAATTCAACATCTTATTTATATAAATGAAAAGAAATGTAATTTTAAAAGTTGACAAGTGAAGCATAAAGGTTAAGATATTTCACTGATATTTCTTCCAAGAAACAACTATATGAAAGCTACACTTCTTTTTGAAAAGATGTTCAAAATTCATTATTAAGACAGGCATGGAGTTATATTCTATTACTTTTGAATAAGCTATTCTTCAATTTGTATTGCACTTACAATTAAAATATTGATTATGTAAAACTTAATGCACAGGACAACAATGTTATTGTCTTTCTGAAATGTTAAATTGACACTATTTTTCATAAATAGTACAAGTGAGAAAATATAATTGGATTTTTGCTGCAACAAATTCATAAACTTGCTAATCTACACTACAACCTTACATGGAATTACTTGAAAGTAAAATCCACTGAGCTCAGTGCTGTTTGTTTCTTAGCTACTTTATTTATAATGCAATCCTATGCATGTTTACTCATCCATAAATCTCATAATTAAATAAGACATATTCCTAGAAGATTATGTATAGGATGGCAATTTAAATAGAATGCCAATCATTTGTAAAAATAGCAGCACCTACATTTTAAGCTGACCTTTTGCTTACAAAAGACCATTACTTTCTTTCATAGTTGTAGCAATCTACTTTGCAAGGGGATGGCAGAGAATGAGATGGCTGGATGGAGTCATTGAAGCAGTTGGCATGAGCTTAAATGGACTCTGGGAGATGGTAGAGAACAGGAAGGCCTGGAGGAACGTTGTCCATGGGGTCGTGATAGTTGGACATGACTTTGCAATTAACAACAACTTTGCAATATGGAAAGCAAGAGATTATTTAATTTCTTTTTAATGTTCAAAAACTACCAAAAATCAACTATCTTGGTTTCTGTGAGGCTCAGTATTAATGGTCAGTATAAGATATGAGCCATTTCCTTGCGATCTAACTACGCCCTGATAGCATTTTGAGGGGTTTCTATATGTTCCCAAGGATGCCAGAAGGAATCTGCTTATATCTGGCTGCAGTGTATGTGCAGATTCCTCTCTGCTCTTCCCAGAAGTCACCTCAACGTTTCAGGAAAAACTATTGTTATGGTCTCCAAACCTAGAGGTATACTCAGTGTCATGCTAATCAAGCTACTTAGCAGAACCAGATAGCTTCTTGCCTGGGCTCTTCTTCATAAATATATGTGCATACATTTGGACTGTGAAAAGCTTGAGCAATAATAGTTAATAATCTGCCCAAGAACTAAATTTATTGTGGTAAATTAAAAAACAGTTTTAAACTGTAAAAGCATTAACAAGAGTAAGTACAATTAAATACATTAATAATTAATTAAGAGGCATAGAATCAAAATCACGTGAAGTATTAGTACCACTTTATAAAGCTTTAGTAAAACTACATCTGGAATACTGCATCCAGTTTTGGTCACATTACAAAAAAGATGTTGAGACTTTGGAAAAAGTACAAAGAAGAGCAACTAAGATGATTAAAGGCCTGGAAATGAAAACATATGAAGAACTGTAGAATTTGGGTTTGGCTAGTCTAGAGAAAAGAAGGACTAGATGTGACCTGATAGCAGTATTCCAGTATTTGAAAGGTTGCCACAGAGAGGAGGGCGGGGAACTTATTTACCAAAGCACCAGAGGGCAGGACAAGAAACAATGGATGGAAACTAATCAAGGAGAGAAGCTATCTGGAATTAAGGAGAAAAGAAGAAACTTCCTAACAATGAGGACAATTAACCAGTGGAGCAGCATGTCTTCAGAAGTTGAGGGTGCTTCATCACTGGAGGTTTTTAAGAAAAGATTGGATAGTCACTTGTCTGAAATGGTATAGGGTCTCCTGCTTGAGCTGGGGGGTTGGACTAGCAGACCTCCAAGGTCCCTTCCAGCTCAATTCTGATTCTGATTCTAAACATAAGGATAATTCATAAAAACACTAGCCCAGGATACAGTCACTTAAAGTCTACCATTTACTGTTGGAGAAGGAGATTGTCTTAGCCTCATGTTGAAAACAGATCAATACAGATGCCAGATATGTGTCTATGCAAAAAGGATTCTACAAGCAGATCCTAAGATGAAGAGATGGAGAAAGAAGATCTTTCTCCATGGAGCCAGTTGTCCCTGAAGAAAAAACAATGCAGGTAGGCAACCAATATCACAAGAGCTTGCTCCATGTTGACTTTCCCATCCTCATCTCTACCAGACCATTACCACCAATGTTTTTCTGGGAAAGATCTCTCAAGGCAATGAAAAGGCAAGTGATAAGCACTACGGTTCTCTAGAAAGAATCATAGAATTTGAAATGCCATATTATTAAAGTAGTGTTTTGTATTAAAACTGTAATTTTTATTATTGCTTATATTGCTTTTAATCCGAGCAGAGAGAAGCCTGCAACCTATTTGTCTACATCCAGAAACTATGGAGGGTTAGGCTTGGATGGGTCACTTCAGAGAGCACCAAATTTTTAGCAAGATTGCAAAGTTAAAAAAAAAAATATCCAGGAAAAGACAGTGACAAACCACTTTGAAATAGTTGCCAAGAAAACAGACCACATTACCAAACCCATTCCAAAGCTGTATCCAGTCCATCTGTTCTTAACCTGAACCCACATTTTGTCAAGATTAGATGTTTAGAGTCCAAAGCACCCTTATGGACTTGAATTCAAAAAAATACGCATCCTTGTTTTTACCCTATTACTCTCACATTGTTTTGGGAGGCATGTCACTTTATAAACAATTGTAATAAAGAAAGAAAGTTTCTTGGCCAGTCCCCGTAGAAAGCTCTGCAGGGATAATCAGAATGTCTTAGCAGGTACATGTAAGAAATGCACCTCTAAGATATTTTGACCTTAA
Organism: Bungarus multicinctus; assembly: GCA_023653725.1. NCBI lineage: Eukaryota > Metazoa > Chordata > Lepidosauria > Squamata > Elapidae > Bungarus > Bungarus multicinctus. Next base: position 29,415,640 of record CM042849.1, on the reverse strand, counting down.
TGTTTAGACTTCTAAAGGTATCTTAATTGAATCTGGCAAAGGACTAGTAGCTCCTGAAGGCGTAGTAGAGAAAACATCTCAAGACAACTGAGTACAGTATGTGTGGAAAAAGGGCTATGCTGCAGTAAAAGGAGGAAACAACAACAAAATGTAACACTGCTGCATCCAATAGAGATGACTGTATCAACTTACCCTCAAATAAAACCTAGTATTTTAAATAATATAGAGAAGACAAAATCGTTTCAGAACAACCAAGTTACATTACTATACAAATGCTTTTGGGGAGAATTAAGCCAACTGTTCCTTCCAAAAATTATATTAGTTAACAATCTAATTTACATAATAATTCATTTGGAGAAATGGAACACAAAAAAAGTAAAGTAAAACTTCAAATTCAGTGAAGGTGATTAAGCAGATGTGTTTCCACTGAAATGCAATAAGCTCAATTTTAGATGTTCAAGCCCCCTCCCCCAAATTCTACAGAACACTTAATGTGTTAAATTACAAATAAAAAAATATGCATTTCAGTGCATGTCAATGCACAGTAATTACAAGAATAGCAGATTTAATTGAGGAACAACCACCACCAAAAAAACAAAAAACCAACCCCAACCCAACAGACATAGTGATGATTAATTATGCATCTGGTAGTATGTCACATCCTTTGTGTGCGCCTATCAGATACTGAAGAGAAAAGGCATGGACAGTGTCCAGTCCCAGCAAGCAAATCATTTGGAAACAGTCATAGCCATAGATCAAAAGATTTTTCACTCTATCTGCAGTAGATTTAAATTCACCCAACCTAACCTTTTGCTGCAGACAAAACCAGTTAGAAAAGAAAAAAGGCTCCTTAGAATCCATAGATAATAAAAGAAGATTTGGAGTGCAGGGCAGGGGGTGAGAGACGCAGAAAAGAAGCAGGCAGACATAACCACTAAATACATAGCCCAAGACAGCTGTTTTACATCCTGGTTTCAGATACTGAAGACAGAAAAGTTTCCACCAGCCCTTTACTCTCCAAAATTAAACTCCACATATAGCTTCTGTATTTTATTTGGGTGAACAAGTATTTTTCTTTCATCTCATTATTGTGACACGTTTTTTAAAAAATACATACATTTTTATAACATTTTTAAACAACTTGCAGTTTCTAATATTTGCCTGGTTCACCTGGCCACACCAAATTAAAAGATCAAATTACAATATTTAAGAGAAACAACATACAAAATTAATATTGTCTGATCGATGATTGGAGGTTATGATTATTTCATTTTCAACTCTCTTGTTTAATATCACCAAAGAGATTAGGGGTTCCTATTGCACTGGCATATACAAAATGTAGCTTGTTTCAAATACATTATCACCTCTAAATCTTCGTTGACTAACTCAATTATTTCTTTTCAAAATATTAAGTTTATTTCTTTGAGTGTTTTACTTTACTGAATATTAAAGTTAAAACAAGTTTTTGTTCAAATATAGTAAAAATGTTATATCAGTTCAGAAATATTTTATTTCAATTAGCAGTCTCAAGGTTTGATTTAATCAAAAGCTTGCCACAAATGCAACTTTCTACAGCTGTTTCTGTTAGCAGAATAGAACAATCCAAACAGCCAGAGTAATGTGTGAAATAAGATTCTTCACAGAGAATAGTCCTAAAAAATACAACAATGAACAATGAGAAGCATACTAAAAATATACCCTTTCTATTTAAATATATATATTAAAGTTCTTATTCATATATCACATGATGTTTGTACAAGGTAAAATAAATACTGCTGAAGTCATCAGAAAACCTGAAAAATTCACAAAGTCTGCAATCGTGTAAATTAGACTAACAGGCAATCCATGGCTTAAAAGGTAATATAATAAAAATAATTACATAACAATATGTAAATAATATCAAATACCACATTTATTTCAAATTAACTGATTAGAACGAGCACCATTCCGGCTATGGCTATAAACTGAGACCCTCTTAATAATACACACGTATAGAAATACACTGTAATCCCATTATCTCTATAATTATGCACTATGTATGAATAAACTAGAATTAAAAAACTAGTCTATTCTGAAAATATTGCAAATTCATTGAAAATTAATTCTGGTAAACTTTAAATAACTGAAGTTAACTTGGTCACATTGTGAACTATGGTAACTTACAAGTTTTTAAAAAGAAACAATTCTATTCCAAGTATATAGAAACATATGCAACTAAAATATTTAGATCTCCATCTTCATTAAAGTTAAATATGAACTTGTGTATCAAGTAATTCATAGTCAAATGAAAATTACCCTTCTATGGAAGTTAGATTAGTTTCCTTAGGACTCACTTCCAAGTATAGTGTTTCAGCTCTCAGAACATATTATATGAACAATTACGTGAATTATATAAATAAAGACAGTGCTTAGCCACAAGCATCATAAAAGTGTTACCTTGAAGACCTTAATGCTGATATCAGGGCAAGGCAATACTATCAGTAGAACAAAACAATCCTGCAGGGAAATGAAGGAAGAGAAACCCTCCCATAAATATCTAAATTCTAAATCACTGGGCAGTCATGTTAATTACCAGGCTATCCACATTTCACCTTTTTGTGCGTGCACAGGTATTGCTTGCCTTTAAAAAAAAAACTCTCATTCATAATTAAATAAAAAGGGTCCTTTTGCAAATATAAAGGAAACACACACACACACACAAGTGCCATTAATAAGCAGAGTTTTCCATCCAGGAGCACAAGGCAAAACCAAGATCCATCCACCAATGGAAACAGGATTAATAGCTGCAATTCCTCTGGATCTGTGAACTTGACCCATTCATTTAGTCTGACCATTGGGAAACACAATGCAAAATCCAGAATTGTACCTTTTCCGATTTATACTCTCTGCAGCCATTTAGCTCCATCAAAAGAGAAGGAATGTATGAAAATGACAGGCAAAAGCCACCCATTCTTTTCCCAGGCTGTTCTTCTATAAATGGAAGCACAGAGAATGTTTAAGCAACAAGGTTAAAAGATCTCCTGGAAAATTAAAGAGGGGGGTAACAATTAAGCTAACTGTCTGGGAAGATATATGCTCTGCTTCATTTTAATTTTCAGTAAGCCAAAGATGCTTCTAAGCTAGAGCGCGCTGAATATTTATACCTGCACAGCTCAGTCACCCCAAAAGTAAACCACATTAATTCCTGACTGAAGAGGATATTCAGCCATCTCTTCAAAGGGAGAACATAAATTGTCCATGGTCCAAAGTGGGTTCCTTTCCTTTTTCTTTTAAGGTTAAAGTTGCTTAGAAGCAGCCTCCAGAAATGGAGATCTGGCTTCTCGTACATGCACACGGAGAAGGAAACCCCGTTAAAATCCAAAGCCAACTGGAGCTTGAACAGAGGGCAAGGACACGTCCTTCCGCTATTCCCCCTCCAGTAGGGCAACAAAAAGAACCCCTCCTTCCCATTTGCTTTACGATAATAAGCCACGTGCACGAGGCTTCTCGGCACAGCGGAGAAAGCGCCCCTCCTCGGCCCTTTTCTCTCTCTCTCTCTCTCCTCCCGCCCTCGAGGCTCTCCGGCGGGTTTTTTTTTCCCCGGCCAGTTCAACGCCAAGGACGAGCTCTACCCATCCTCAGCCGGCCTTAAAGGAGCGGGGGAGGGTCGCTGGGAAAGCCTAGGAGAGGCAAGGAAAGGGCCAAGGCATTCCCGGGCGCCTGGAGAGTTTAAGACCAATCCAACCCGCACTTTCCCCGCCAAAGAAAACGGCCCGCAGCCTCCCTTCATGAATTCGTCTGGGCTCCTGGATCGCGCCTTCCCCCGCCTCATTCACTCAAGTCTGATGAGACGGGTTGCAAAGGGAGGAAATGCAAATCAATCGGCCGAAGCGGCTTCAAGTGGCTTTTAACCCGGAGAGCTTCCCCCACTGCCAGAGACCCTGCGCGCTCTCCCCGCACTGGCCCGCCGCCTCCTGCGCCTACAAGGCCAGCAAGTAGCTTCAGCTCCTCTAGGCGGACGGGGGAGCTTCAGATGCCAACAAGGAGCTGCTGGCGGACGCGCCGATCCCCAGGCGGCCAGGGCGACTCTTTCCTTCTTCGACGGATTCCCCGCAACCTCCTCTTGCAATCCTCTCCATCTTCCTCTCAACAATCCTCCTTTAGAAACTCCGTCCCCGGCAAGGTCCCGGACTCTTGAAGCCGCCAGGGCTTGGCCGCAGCTAGGCGAGGACCAGCTTCCTGGCTCGCTCGCTCCCCCTCTTTTCCGCAGGCGTTATTTGCTCGAAAGTGTTTAAGTTTATTGCTCAAATGATGTTTCTAATTAGCGCTTCGGACCATAAATCCGAGCGGCTTTTGTTTTCCCACTGATTTATTATTTACAAGAGCATCGACCTCAGACGGGGCGGCGGGGAGAGAGAGGCGAGAGCCACGGGGAAGCCTCAACCTCAGAGAACAGCAGGGATCCACTCGAGGCTCCCCGAATAGAAAGGCGGCTGGCGCCGAGCTAAAGTTGCCAACCCGCGTCTTCTCCTTGGCAGGAGCTCGGGTGGTTCGGGAAGAGTGGCTTTTCCAGCGTCACTCGGCTCTGGGACGCAGCCTCTGGGAAAACGCGAGACGGGGCGCTTCCCTAAGTTAGCAAGCGCGACCAACGGAGACGCGGCTGCGGACGGACTGCAGCATTCTCGGGGGTAGAGGCGAGAGCGCAGGGCCCTTGGCCGGGGTGGCTTCCTTGGCCTCTCCGGGAAAGGTGCGGGTTCCAAGGGCGTAAAGTAGCTTGCGCCACACGACGGGTTGTCGTCGATGAAGCAGTTTGTTCCCCCCACCCCGGCCTTGTGCCCGCCCCCCCTCTTTCAATTCCGGGATTTCTACTTCTGGTCAGATAAGATCTTAAAGTATACTCTGCAACCTGGGTCCCTCGATCGACAAAGATTTGGCGGGTGGAGGGAGTTTAGGGGAAATTTATTATACAAAAAACAGACGGCAAAGCAGACGGGCAGCGAAGACTCGGCTGGAAACAAGTCCTGCTTTACAACAGCCACTAGGTCCGACTGCTTGACGCACGAGGCGACTGCAGCTGGGCTGGGCAAGTCGATAGAGGCTGCCCTACAACAGCCCAAGCGGGATGAAGAAAGTTACGGCCTCCTACAAGCCCTCTAGTTCCAGCCCCAATGCCGCTTTTCGATTCGGGCTACCCAGTTCTCCGTTAGCCCGCTCCACAGACAACCTCAGAAGCGGTGGAAGCCCGCTCTTCACACACACACTCGCCCCAAAAAAGATGTCGACAGGCAACAGGACGGGAACCAGAGCAGCAGCGGACTGAACGAAGAGATGGGGGGGAGGGGCCATTGGGAGCAACCGGTGCGCCGCCTTGCCAACGAAGCGCTTTCCAAATAAGATATGGTCCCCTGGAGAACACTGGTGGCCCCCAGCCGCTGGATCCTACTCAGTTCTAATACCCGATGGGATGGATGAATGGAGAAGATAACGGGTTAGGCAAGGCCCTTCTCCTTCAAGTCACAGCAATTCCAAAATCCCAGAAACTCAGGAATGCGTATTTCCAAGCACCTTGGAGAGAACAAAGGTTTGCAGCAACGCGGCTGAAAATGATTGTTGTTGCTGTTTGCTGAGATCCGAAAATCTCGTTGTTTTAAAGTGAAATACAATTTTGCGCGCACATATATCCCGTCTATCGCCTATTTAGCGCCCAACTAGAAAATAAGATATATTTTGTTCACACGCAGGCTTTGTTACACTGAAGATTAGCCGAAAATATTAAAGCATTCTGTAAGTATCTTCTGGAATGCGGGTGGGGGGGAATGGGGGTTAGTGGTGAATTAACTTTTTTCTCAGAAAAGAGCCAGTGCTTTCTCTCCCTTTCTCTAAAATAGTTTACAATTTATTTATGATTAAACACAAACCTAATCTAAGCCCCAGTTGACCCATTTACACGGGCACCTAAGAATAAATATTTGTCTTAGCCCTTTGGGACGAAAAAAACAAATAAATCTCGAGATACTGAAATGTGATAATTGGTAAACAATTACTTCTGAGATCCCTAGCTGGAATCCAGCAGGAACTCCACTTGTAATTAGAAATACAATAATATAGCGTGCCAAACTTCAAATTCGAAACCTCTTTTTCATAGTGAGAGGATATTAAACCACACCTACTGATGGTTCGTTTTGCAACAGTATACTAGGTGTATTGCACGGTGTCGTTAATTTTAAGCCAAACACTATTCAGGTTGGATAATCAAGGGTCCTAATTGGTTTCTATAATTGGTTCACTTTCACTAATGCTGGAGTTGTTGAGCAGCAATAGATTTAGAGAGGAATCGCAATGGTCCTGCTGTAAAAGTACTACTGGGTAAAATCTCTGTGTGAAAGCTACGTTTTTTCTTCTTCTCATAGTATATCTTCCTTCATATTTTCTCCCTTCCCTGCCATGTTCCGTACTTTACTAATCTGTCTTGCTATCCTTGTAGAATGATCCGTTTCATTCTAAACGGGCACCGCAAGCCTCTGAGTTGCATCTTGAACATCCCAGGAGGATAAAGTGGAGATCTTCCATTACTACTCACAGCAATGTCTTCAATAGCAACTTTTCCTAGTATCTCTCTCTCTCCCACTCCCATTTCTGGGGGGCCGGGGAGCCTTCTCTCGTGGCCTTTACTTAACTGGGAAATAGGGTACAGCGGGGTAAGGTGCGTGCTCGTTCCCACAGATGTGCATAAAATCAACGCGTGTGCCTTAAAGCATCTTTCCAGTCTCTTTCTCTCTTTCCCTGCCTCCTTCCTCAGCCTCTGCAATCGTGGCGGGCCCCGCAGCGGCCGTGCAGGCGGCTCGGCCCAGCGATTGGCTGGCCCTCTGACAGCTCTGGCGGCGATTGTAGGATTCTCGAGCCACGCCTCCTTTCAGCAGGGCCCTGGGACCATTCATAAACTAAACGACCCTCTCCGCAAAGGCAGAGACCTCCAGACGTCCGCGCCGGGAGAGGACGCGAGGCGCAGGAAAGTAATAAGAGCGGCTGCATCCAGCTCCGAAAGTGGGAGGGGGAAGGAAACGGAAAGCGGCGGGAGGGGGGGGAAGAGAGAGAAATCCTGGAAAGCGGAAAAGTGCATCCACACGCACACTCCTTCCTGCTGATCAAGCCAATATATTCGGGACAAAAGGGAAGGTTTACCTGAAATCAATTTTTTTTAAACGAACGGGAAATCCCGGAGGGGCCCTAAAGCTGGACTTAAGAACTTTGAGGGCCGGGAATCAGCGGCAGAAAGGTGGCCTTTGGGCGAGTTCTTCAGCCGAGGCCTCCGGAAGAAAAGCAACGCTACCGAGCAAAGCGACGCTGCCACGGCCTGAACTAAGCGAGAGAAGAGGAGGGAAAGAGAACGGGCGCCTCCTCGGCTTCCCCTCTTGTCCGCGCCGTCCGTCTAGAATTTGGCCGCTGACCTCTCACTTTGGCTGCGGAAAGTCCAATCCCGGTCCCCCAGCAAGGAAGAAGGAACGAGTTTCCCCATGAAGAACTAAAGCCCCTTCGAACTTGAGCAGGCCAAGAAGTGGGCAGCTCCGATGTAAAGGAAGCGCCAAACTTTTGCGCCGGAGGAAGGAGGTTGCCTGCTCCGCTCGGTGGCGGCGGCGGCAGGGCGGGTTCCGACGGTGCCTCGTCCTCCCTCTCGTCCTCCTCCTCGGCGGTGGCAGCGACCGGGCGAAGCGGGCTTGGCTTCTGCCCGCGCGCGCGGAGACGGCGGCTGCGGCGTTGGATCCGTCAACGTACTGCGAGAGCCCGGTGTACAGCCCGGACGTCTGCCCCAACATGATTGCCGCGCAAGCCAAGCTAGTCTACCAGCTGAATAAGTATTACACGGAGCGGTGCCAGGCCCGCAAGGCGGCCATCGCCAAGACCATCCGCGAGGTCTGCAAAGTCGTCTCCGACGTGCTGAAAGAGGTGGAGGTGCAGGAGCCGCGCTTCATCAGCTCGTTGAGCGAGATCGACGCGCGCTACGAGGGCCTGGAGGTCATCTCGCCCACCGAGTTCGAGGTGGTGCTCTACCTCAACCAGATGGGCGTCTTCAATTTCGTGGACGACGGCTCGTTGCCGGGCTGCGCCGTCCTCAAACTGAGCGACGGCCGCAAGCGCAGCATGTCGCTGTGGGTGGAGTTCATCACCGCCTCGGGCTACCTGTCGGCGCGCAAGATCCGCTCGCGCTTCCAGACGCTGGTGGCGCAGGCCGTGGACAAGTGCAGCTACCGCGACGTGGTCAAGATGATCGCCGACACCAGCGAGGTCAAGCTCCGCATCCGCGAGCGCTACGTGGTGCAGATCACGCCCGCCTTCAAGTGCACCGGCATCTGGCCGCGCAGCGCTGCCCAGTGGCCTCTGCCCCACATCCCCTGGCCGGGACCCAACCGCGTGGCCGAGGTCAAGGCCGAGGGCTTCAACCTGCTCTCCAAGGAGTGCTACTCGCTGACCGGCAAGCAGAGCTCGGCCGAGAGCGACGCCTGGGTGCTGCAGTTCGGCGAGGCCGAGAACCGCCTGCTGCTGGGCGGTTGCCGCAACAAGTGCCTCTCGGTGCTCAAGACGCTGCGCGACCGGCACCTCGAGCTGCCCGGCCAGCCGCTCAACAACTACCACATGAAGACGCTGCTGCTCTACGAGTGCGAGAAGCACCCGCGGGAGACCGACTGGGACGAGGCCTGCCTGGGCGACCGCCTCAACGGCATCCTCCTGCAGCTCATCTCCTGCCTGCAGTGCCGCCGCTGCCCGCACTACTTCCTGCCCAACCTCGACCTCTTTCAGGGCAAGCCCCACTCGGCCCTGGAGAGCGCCGCCAAGCAGACCTGGCGCCTGGCCCGGGAGATCCTCACCAACCCCAAGAGCCTGGACAAGCTATAGGGCCACCGGGGCTCCTGTGCAAACTTTGGAAGGGGAAGCGGGGCTCCGAGACTGAAGGCGCGGCGGCGGCGCTGCTGCTCCTCCGCTCCCCTTTTTTCTTAAAATGTCCTTAAAAAGACAAGACTCTCCCGGCAGTGAAAGGACTTGGCGGCAGCCGAGCGAAACCCGAGGTACATTTCTTCCCCTCCCCGTCCTGAATCCTCCATGTGTGTGAGCTCCCTTCCCTTCTCTCCGTCGCTCTTTTCTCTCTCTTGTCCCGTTTGCCTGAATGTTGTCACCAAGTGAAAAACAACACTATTTAACTAGATGTACGATTTTCTTTCTTTAAAAAAGTAAGGAAAGAAAACAAAATAAATTAAAAGAGGAAAAAAACAAACCAGAAGCCCCAAAAAGAAAGAAAAAAGAAAAGTCACCACTATAAAAGTTTACTGGTGTTAAATGTATTCCAGTGCCAATGAGAGACTATATGCACTTCTTTTCTTTCCCACCATTTGCTTAAATTTGACTTGTTGAACACAGTTAAGAAACTTCATAAAAAATAAAAAAATCGATTTTAACTTTCCATTGCCTTCGTGTCTCTTTATTCCAAACATCGGCAATTAAGAGGTGATTGTACCAAAGAATTTTACTTTTTAAGCAGAAAATAGAAAGGAAAAGCAGAAGGGAAACTAAGATAGATTTTCCACTTACAAATTATAACATATTTTGAACGTTTCTAACTGATACCAAACAAATTATTCAACTAGGGAAGTGTTTCTGTTGTAAAATGATTCTGCAGTCTTAATAGCTGTCTTTTCCGCCAGGCAGCCGTTAGTTTTAAATTGCATTACAAGTTGATATAACTTCTCTTTCTTTCTAGAATATAAATCCTTTCTTTCTTCACTTATTTATCCTTCTGCCTTTTCTTGCATATAGATAATATTCAATATTACATGAATTTCAAGGCTGTGTAAAATTACTCTTAAATATACAATTTAGGAAATCTAGGAAATTTTCTTTCCTATATAGTTTTGCCGAATGTATACATATATGTGTATGGAACAAGATGGGAACCATTTTTTAAGAATTATTCCCCAGGACAAATGACACTGATTTCCATATTAAAATCTTCATTCAGCAAAGATTTTTCATGTGTTTTAAATATGATTTCTCTTTTATGAAGGAGTTAAACTTGAGAGTTATGGGTTTTGTACAAACAAATTTTGATGTGCATATTAATTTAATCTATAGCGGCCTTTTCTTCTGGGATTTTTCTAAGTTTATTCTGAACCTATGCAAGTTTATCACTGGCATCAAAGTAGCTTGTTCTCAAATAAATATGAAGGGAATTGCAGCCTTAAAAAGATATGAAATGTTTGCCTCCCCCCAAAAGAAAACTTACTTTCATTTTTTATTTAGACAAGTTGTCACATAGAGTTTGTGGGGGTTTTTGAAATATTTTTGGAAAGGTTGATTAGTCTTTGCATATAAACAGTATGCCTTAAAAACTCTAAACTGAAAATGAAAAATTATTGTTTTAGTTTTGGTGCATTGATAAAATTCTAAAATATATATTTACATATATTTCCTGCTTGACTGTCAATTGTGCTTATTTGTGCAGTGTGCGCTTTGAGGTAAAAAACAAAGCTAAAGAAACCCAAATGCAATAAGTACATCTTTCTGCTGAAAATGGTTCGAATCTGATAATGGCTTGTAATGAACTGAGTTTTCATACATGCTCCACTAGCCATTCCACTAGCCCAGAATAAAAACTATGCTCTAGAATTCAAGAATCTTGTAGGGACAGGCTTTCAGTAAGAATATAAACTTTGATGCTATCAGTAACAACAATATCCCCAGCTGCTTTACTTCAAAAATCCTGTCACAAGGTTTTTCCTTCCCAGAGTTTAGAAAAATACACAGACAAATTAAATTGATCAAACTGGAAACCCTATTAATTAAACAGGCTTTAAAGCAAGTTTAGGATTGGTACTGGAAGAAGGGGTGTGGCTACTCAAGTTTTAGTTATCCATAGCATATGGAAAAGGGAGCGACAGAAGAAAAAGCAAGGACATGGGAAAATGCCAGAGTTGTAAGAAAACAATGTTATTTTACTGCATGACTTCATAACCCAAACAACAAAAGACTTAGAAAGTTTCCACAAGGAGTACTCAACAGCTTGAAGCTTATCCTACTACTACTAACACAAACAATTCCCAATTTCCATATAAATTAATACAGTTCACTGCTTTTCTAAGTTCTATGACTACCATCAGTTTAAGATGTCTGGCTCACATTGTTTTTAAAATAATATTATAAATCTAATACCAGTTTACTTCTCTCTTTCTAGAAGATAATTTATTTCAAAGCAGCAGGGAAATACATATAGTTTACTCTAAAATAATGTATACTGAAGTTTTTAATACTATAATGAGTAAATGTAAATTAAGTATTCTGCCTCTTTATTTGATGGCTGCATATTTAGTTTTAGAATAAATCAGCACCCAAATAAACTGCAGCTAAACTAAAGCTTTTAAATGCACATTACTCTTAGCTTTAAAAGTTTACATGCTTCTAATAACCTCATCTTAAATTAGCTAATGTAATGCTATATAAAAGTGTATTTTTTTTAAAAAAAAAGTTTCAGAATTACTTTCTACTAGTTATGAAAGATTTCATAAATGATACTGTTCATATTGTAAAAATATTCAAAGAAAATAAAATTGCAGAGATTAGTGTAATTGTAACAGTTGCCTACATAGACATAATCTGCATACATTAGATCATACAGTTTTGTGTTCCGTTTTCTTCAAGAGAGCACTGCAAATCTCTTATATTATAAGAAAACAAACATTTCTATAATAAAGCACAGGTTTAAAAAGACTGCATATTCAGTAATACTTTCTAATATTATGAAAAACATAGTGAATATTTTAAAGAAATAAATTTACATTTATAAACAGAGGTGCTCTTTTGTGAAATAATGAAATGGAATTTACTTTTGCATTTGGAGACTACAATATTTAAGAAAATCTTAAGCAGCACAAATGTACAAGAAATCATGTTTTCAGAACAAAAAGAGTGTTATTTAACACGGTACAAAGAAATTCAAAGCGAAAACACAGATATCAAGGGGCAGTACTGCTAATTTAAGATATTTTATCCATTCTCTTGTTTTCAAGCAACTGTATTTCAGGCATCTCCCTGGAGGGTTCTGCCTTGAGGTAATTAAGAAAGGTTCTTAAAAGTAACATATTTCCTACTTAAATAGACTCACATATGCGAGAGCTCAACTTTGGCTAAATCAAGAACTGAAAAATATAATCAATGGACAGAAAAGTCTGGATGGAATTACTTATTGTCTTTTAAAGGGAGGGAGAGAGAAAGTCAGTGATCTCTTACCTTGGAATCCATTTTCTTAAAAATGGGCTCTTCTTCATCTACCTCAAAATACACTTCAGAGGAGGTGATGGACAGAGTGCCTTTCACTACTACACAAGGGGCCACGAGCTGAGCTGGTGTACACAGACTAACAGGACCTAGAAAAGAAAAGAAAAGCACACACAGTCCAACACTTTGTTTGCCATAATCTGAACAACAAGCACAACATTTGTCTAAATACACATATGCATGTTATTTCTTTTATTCTATCAATCCAGCCCACCCTTTACAAAACAAGCTGCCTCTAACAAAGGACATTTTATATACACTCCAAGAACACATGCAATGCATTTGTTGTACTGCTGGGATGCCAAAGATTTGAACAAGTTCAGCTGCAAGCAATGGAAGTGATTATCTATGCCCATCTAGGTGGCTGTTAAGATCATCTCATTTTGTACTCCTGAAAACTTTGAAATGCTTCAGAACAAAATGCCTCAAGTAGGTAGGTAGGTAGATAGGGAGGGAGGGAGGGAGGGAAGGGAAGGGAAGGAAGGAAGGTCCTATTTTAAAAATCTATGATTCCCTGCTAGGTTTTATTTATATGTACTGCCAAGACATACATTCAAAAGTTAAATATACAGTGCTAGAACCTGAAAAGGATGCCGTGTTTCAACTGTCAGTTAAATATGTTTCAAGCTATCCATACATGGCTAGTGCAGCTCTGGGACTGTGGGAGTAAACAGCTGGAGCGCTGGTTTCCATTTGAATGCATTTTTATTGGAATAATCACATCTCCACAGGGCTTATCACAGAAGCAGATCAGTGTACTACTCAAAACAATAGGCTGGACACAGTTCTAACAATATGCAGGGTGTTATATAAAGCAGGATCTCGAGAAGGAAAGTGGATTATATTTGTCATCTTAGTGGTTTATAAACAGGGAATTCTGAGAGCAACAAAGAGAACATTTATCATTCTGGGCCTTTGTTTTAAAAAATTGTAAAATGCTTGTGTGACACATAACCCTTTGCATTAATAAAGTGGGTATAAATGAGGTGTGCACACGTAGGTAATCAATGGGTGAATAATGCCAAAAAAAAAAAATCCAGATGAATTGTCATTTCTGTCAATTGTTAGAGGTTGTGATAGTCTTTAATCTTGCATCAATCTCAATGTGTGCCAGTAGGACAATGGAAGAGATGCTCTGGTCTGATCAGAGCAGCTTTGCCCTCTATTCCCAGTGTACAAATACATTGTGTTTGCAGATGGGCATCCGAGAGCTGCACAACTGCCGTGATTTCCCAAAGCTCATTCCCACAAATGGATGAAATAAGCAGCTATGTGTTCTTTTGCTGTCTCCCTTTGCCCTCTGTACATTAGCATGTAATCCTGGGAAGAAATAACATTTTTTCAATCACTTTCAGACATTCAATTACAGGCCAAGGAGACAGCTGCAAGAGCCAGGGCACGTCAGGTCCTGTTGAAAACCCCTGACAATTTCAACTTCATTTCCAACCTGCAGTACTTTATTAGCAAGGATTACTTCTTAATCCTATTGCCATTGTCAAGATTATATAATTAAACTTCCCTTTCACCTCTATTACAGTATGAATGTATTAGCAGAAGCAATGATTGTAGAAGGGGATGGGAAAGGATAGACAGACATGGATCAGATTGGGTACTCCGGCAAAATCTGTTGAATAGTCACTTCTATAAGAACCACATAAATTGTATTTGTCTTTAATCACTAGAATATTATTTTGGCGTGAGATATATTTTCATGTTTTACTTTACTGTAAGGCTAAGCTGATGATTCAATCAACAGAATAAAATGATAATGCTATGGAGGGAGGTTGCCTAATGAACAATAAGCTCATATCCAGAACTTTCAGTGAAACAGAATTTAATCCAACAAGTAACATTCTTCTTGGGGAATAATCACTATCTATGACTGGATATATTTTATAGAAGTAAAAGAAAAAAAGAGTAACGTCTAATTTTCAGTTCAAGACCAGAGAAAATTGGGTACATACTTAAAACCTCAAAGTAGAAAAAATAGCTTTTGCTTCTTCTTTTTTATAAACTGCACAAATCTGCTATAATAACATACATCCTTTTTCCATTTCTTTAAAGAATAAAAAGGAAAATGCAGCATGACTGGCATGAATGCTGAAGAAAGGGAGTCGAGTTACCAAATGAGTATTAAAGATTTCAGATTAATTGTCAAGCCTGGTATAATATATTGGAACACTGGGACTTATGGTCTAGAAAAATTACTAAAAATAGCTACCCCATTTAAAAAAAAAAAATTAGGTACAGAAAAGCAAATGGGTATATCTGAAATATTGTATCAAAAGTCCTCAAAAAATAGAATCTAAAGCAGTAACTTGAAAATTATTTCTTATGGACAGAAAATAACTTTGTCAGGAAGAAAGAAGCCTCTAGTACCTATGTACGCAGTGTGTGTGTGTGTGTGTGTGTGTACACACTATATGTCAGCCACTGCAGAAATGGTGTTACTAAGGAGCAATTAAACCACTACGGAAATTCTAGAATATAAATAGCAGAAATTACCAGTTAAATTCTCAAGTTCTTTCTCTTCCATGGATGACAAATTATCATCATCGACTTCCAGGAGAATCTCACTTTCTGAATTCTGATTTCCCAAAGCCTGATTTTTGATAGACTGCTTTCCTTTAACAAGTACATCTTCATCAGGAGCTGAAATGAAAGAGAAACATAGCTGTCAACTATCAACAATTACAATGAGGAGGTGGGAGGAGAAATAGCCTTGCTTATATACACCCTGAAGCTTTAGGATGTAGAAAGGAAGTTACCTGGGAAAGGGTCAAATAGCCTGGTGGACTGGTTTAATATTGGGGAAGGAACAGTTAAGAGAGTGATGGCTGTAATTCAGTGAAACACAGAACTAGCTCTAAACCAAGTTACATGATATTCAGAGCAAACAACCTATTTCATTTCCAGCCCTGGCTCCCACTCACTCAACTGAAACACCTACAAGCAGATTTTTTTTAAAAAAGTTAAGGTTGCAGGAAAGTAGCTGGCTTGTATTTGGAGACACAAGATAAGTGTAACATATACCTGGCAATAGGTCCCATCAAGCTTCCTAAAGAATCTTACCAAACACCATGCAGAGGAAAGAGATTTTACACACTACTGCCATTCTCAAGAGGGAAGTCTAGGCAGATAGACAAACCAGCCAAACATGCCTAAGGGCAGTTAGTGGAGGAGATTCATATTGAGCCAGACATCAACAAAACTTCAGCTTCATGAATTTCAATGAAATTTAGACCAATGCGACAACAAAATGCCTGTATAAACATGAAGAAATTCTGGTTTTGGGGAGTCAGGGAGGGCAATAGGCTGTGGTTTAAACTGAACATGGTTAACAATACGGGCTTCGAAACTCCCTGTTCTTCATAATCTTCACAACCATAGAACTTCCTTTCATAATACAGAAACTGCACAACTTTCCTGGAACATTCTCCTTGTGAAGACTATGGTAGGTGAATATGCGGTTGAAGGGACATTCTTGCTCACAGTCCCCACAGAGATTGCTTTAAGGCTGGGTGTATATTGGGAGGGGGGCTGGCTGGCTTCACGGTTGTGCCCCCTCCCTTTTATGGGGACAGCAGCTAGCCAAAAATAGCTTTAGTGGCTTCTGTCCAATTCACCCCAGTCCAGTTCCTTCTCCTCTCAGATCTTAGCCAACAGGCATTCCACCCGAAACATGGACCTGATCCTCCCTCCGTGCAACCAAGAGATAAAAGGTTGAGGTCGCGAAAGCCCAATTAGTACGTGTGCGGGACTCAGTGCTTTTACTGGGATCCAAGGGACGTGGCTTTAGAGCGCGCCGAGAGGCTGCAATCCTATACAGGCGTGCCTAACAATCAGCCAAAGGACCTTAAGGGAAAGCACGCGCGTGGAAAGCGGAAAGTCCGAAGTTGGAATGGGCTGTCTGCGCGCGCGCTCGCGGGTGGAGACGCGTTCAGCTGTTAAGTAGAAGCGATTCTTTTGAGAAGTTCCTGGGCCAGGGAGAAGGCGGGACGCGAAGGCGGCCCTATTATTTCAAAGTTTTTGGGCCTGATTTTCCTCCAGTCCCTCCTAAAGACGCCGGCGTTTCTCCTTCCAGGGCGGATACGGGAGGATAGACATTGAAACTAGCCGCAGAACTTACAAGCGGCTCGGGATCCATGTCCCTCAGTGCCTTTCAAGCCACGAAGCCTGTGTGAAACGCACCTTTATTGGGGAAATAGCAGGTTTGACCCCGGCGCCGCGTTGGCGACATTTGTCCGCGTTACAGGCGGCAGCAGAGGCTGCTTGTCCCCAAGCGCAAGAAAGAATGGCAGGTCGCTTTCTTCTTCTTCTTCGGGAGCGGCGCGCTCAGTGCCAAGGTACTTTAAGACGCGCTCCCGTTTCTGAGAATATCGTGCCAGCCGAGTCACCCAAGGGGTTTTTTTAAGGGTGTGTTTTTTTTAAATAAATACAACGTATCTACCCAGCACGTGGCAGATTTCTCTTTTTAAAAAGGCGCTTAGGATCTGGGGGCTCCGGGGGAACGCGCAGATTTAGGCTCCGCCTGGCTGCAGCGGCAGAACCGAGTTAGGCAAGCGGCGGTATCGCCCGGCCAAGCAGCTCTCCGAGGGAGGACATAAAACGTTCAGATCGCTCCGGCACGGGTGGCCAGCGGAGACCAGTCGGGCAGTATCGGCTTCCTCGGAATTCTGCACTATGAATTCAAGAGCAAGTCAGCGGCAATGTACCCAACCCACAGTTTTTCGGCGTTCAAGCAGAGGCTGCGAGGTACGAGCGCGGCTCTTATCAAAACGCGTAGCGGGACTGTCCCTTGCGCCGGAGGAGATGTACAGCCACAGGGCCTTGAAGGAAAAGAAGCGGGAGGGGGGGAGGACGGGACACAGCGATGGGATTCCTTTGCAGAGGTAGTATTAACAGCTCTCAACTCCAGCTCAAGAAATCGCTTAGAACCCGGCGTGTTTAGATACAGAATACAGACACGCGCATTTTTAAAGGATGCAAGATGCAAGTGATGAGCATGAGGAGAAATCTGCATGATTTAAATGGTGCACGGACTCAAAGATGTGCTAAGGTTAGGCTGCAACCCAATTCGCTCTTAAAATTGCAGCAAAACGCAAGTTACTTAAGGAACGCGGCTACTGAAATGAATGGAACTTTAGTCCAAATATGGCCAGCGCTGAAGTGCCTTTATACCATCTTTCTCTGACCTGTTGACCTTCAAATAGGTTGGATGTCAGCTCCCATAACTCTCATAAAAGCCATGCTGCCTGGGAATGATGAGGATGGGGATCTAATACATCTGGAAAAAAACAGCTTTAGGAAGACTAACTTTCTTACTCCAGTATCACAAAATTTAAAAATTATCAGTTTTTCCAAACTAAAGTAAAGGCTAATAGTAAGACAAAGCTGTTTGTTCAAATAATTCTACTTCAAAATGCATAAAATGAGTTAACTTCTGTAATTGTAATAAATGAATGACCTTTTAGTCTGATTTTGTTCCCAGCATTGCTATTGTTTCATCTCTAAATTTATTTTCTTTGTATTTAGAGCTGACAACAGGAAACAGATAGGAGGCAGCAATCCACTACTTATCTATTACCTGCTGTGATATAGCTGCAGAACACATGAACGTATCTGCATTTCTAATATAGAAAAGAGTTGAAAAAGTATAGACAATTTTAGTTTATGTTGTAGAAGAAGCAACATACTGGCCTCCATCTTCTTTGGAAACATATGTCAAACATATCCTGGCCAGCCAGCTTCCTATCCAAAGCTGATTACATTTTGATCTCAGCCATACAGAGTTTAAGGTTCCAAGGAATTATTTTTAAAAACCTTTAATCTGCAAACATTTACAGAGGAAGGCAATCCCTCATGACCATATAAGCTTAATTGTGTCTGTAAGCATGTGAACAGAAATTTCAAATGAAACTATTAACACAATACATAAAAGCAAATCAATTTAGAATCTGTGTCTTTAGCTTTTCAAATTCTAAGTTCAATTTAAAATGTAGCCTCTTTTTAATATATTTCATATTTTTTCTAAGTCCAGATGCTTTAAAATATATTTGCAAATCTATTTACCAGTAGCAACCATGAAAACAGGAAAAGAATTTGTTTTTCCTTTTCCTTTTAAATATATTTGGATATAATTAAACAACACTCTTACTTCTGGACTTATTCAGTGAGAGTTGAAAACCCCTTGTCATGGAAAATATGCAACTGTTATTTAGAAAGGTTTTCCTGTAATTAACTCTCCCTTGAGGATTTTAAGTTAGTAAAATACACATGCACTAATACTTAATTCTCAGTGGTCTAGTTGCTTTCTAGGAATTTAAAAAAAACAAAGTGATAGCAAAAAATAAAAGTGATAGCAAAAAAAAAAAGGAAATATGTCTATAAATTTTAATATGAAGTCTGTAACTTGACACAATATACCATTTTGGTATATTGTATCTAAACTGTCTCAATTAGACTAATAGTCTTATTTAAAGCTGAGAAACTCCTTTCATCCTGGTTAAGTTAGGAAATCAAAATGGATGCTAACTTTTTCAAGAATAATTCTAGTAAACTTGTCTACCACGTGTTAATTTTTTTTCTAATATCTTTTGCTACTTAACATATTAACAGATGATTTGATAATCAATTGCCTATGATACTGAGGTTTAAAACATTACTTAAAAATGCCTGAGTATGGATTTATATATTACCTATGCTTACAGATTTGATGTGGCTAAAACACTACTTCTTGTACTATACCCAACCATATGAGCATTTTGGCTTTTCCACTATCATTGGTAATTGTCTAAAGTGGCAGTAATAGCTCAAATAAAAAATCAATAGATATTCAGTCTAAAATACGATCTACTTATCTATCACAACTTTTTTTAAAAAACCACCACTTTCTAAATATATTATTGTGGGTGTGTTTAGTAATCACACATAGTAATCACAATGACTCATGTGATTGCTATTGTTATTCCGTTCAAAGAAAGCCAGAGTGTTATATAATAAGACTATAAAATACAATTCAATTATTAACTTAAAAGCAGTTTGCATCTACAAATGCCCTGATCAACAGGCAAGTATTCAGTTGCTATCTGTAGAAAGCATGACATCAACCATACTTTCCTTGGGAAAGATGTTGACAATTGCAACATACTATACAAGCTCAATTCTGGGCCATCCTATTATGAGCAATCCTATAACAGGCTTCTCCCAGCTGATCTCATGGCTCAAGATGCACTGAAAAAGTAGATTTTCTAAAATATATTTGACTTGATGCCAATCTCTTAACATAGGCTCAGTAGCGCACAAGCGACCACTATCATTTTATTCTATTTAGCTGTCTTGCTTAGTATCTGAACACCAGTTGCAGCTATGGATTGTCTTCAAGAGAAGCATAACAATCAGCAGTAATCCCACTGTTTATGTATGATGGCATGGATTAATGACAATATTTTATCCCAGTCCAATTTTGGAAGTTGACAAGGCCAATGAAATCATTTGTGTCTTTAGTGACAAGTTGGAATCAAAGCTATATGCCTGTTCTTTCAGGAAATGCTCTACCTTATCTAAAACCTAGTTTGCTCAGTCTAAATAGTGCCTATCCACAGTATTTCTGTTTTATTAATAGTTACCATAGTTTGATTTGTTTGTCAGGATCCTGCATATCATTGCTTTCAGAAACTGTGAAGCACATATAAATAGTTATCCTTACTCATTTGAAAGGGACAGATAGAACTAAGTGTTATCTTCATAGTGATGACATCACCCTACAAATTTCTGGATAACTGGACCCTTCAATAAGTGAAGCTTCTGTTCAAACAAAAACACACTTCTCCTACTGGAACTCCTCTGGGACTCTATTGAGACCCATTTGAAAGTCTGCTGACTCAAAATCTGGTTGGAAAAAGACATTTAGGAGGAGGAATCACATAGCCCGTTTTCTCAAAATGCTCTGCTTTTCTTATGCTGGGAAAACAGATTCTGATTTACTTTACTGGGTCTACTTCACATGTTTTGTGTCAATAAAAAGTCATGGCAAAGCTTAATGTCTTAAATGTCCAAATACAGATTAAATATGTCCCATCATAATTATTGAATGCTTTCAAGGTGCTCTCTTGGCTATATAAAATATTTTAATAATACCTTTTATTTTCCACATAGAAAGCATTTAAGCTGGTGCAAACTGACAACTTGCTGTCACTTCAATGATGACAACAGACAGATATAGTAATATTTTTTATCTTACCCTTCGGAGTGCATTCAAACACTGAAGTTAAATCTACAACATTCATGTTAATAAATATATTATTAATCAGAACCAGTTCTGTATAGTAGTTAAGTCATCAAGTTTAAAAACTAGGCGACTGTGAGCTTTAAAGCCACCTTTAAAGGGTGACTTTGAGCCAATCAGTCTCTCCTAGGAAGGAAGCAATGGCAAACTACTCCTGAAAAACTTTCCCCCCAAAATGGCAGGAACTTATCCAGGCACACTCTGAGAATCCAATACAACTGAACAGAAGACAAAAAAACAATTAATAAAAATTAAAATCATTCTTGATATCTTGAGCTTATTGAACCATTTGGCAGCATCCTCTTTCACTTATTTCAATCAGCAATTATAAGTCAGATATTATGAAATCAGTTTATTGAAACATCTATTAATTTTTTAGATGTAGTAATGGCCATCAGAAGCTGGTAGGTATGCTCTATGACAGGGATGTCAAGCACAAGGCCCACGGGCTGGTCCTAGCCTGTGATGTGGTTGGATACAGCTCATAGGGCCATCCTGGAAAATGTAAGGGCTGGCCCACATGGCTTCAGGTCAGTCTACCCAGTACGAAGAGGAAACATACCAGCAGTTTGGAGAGTGGCATCAAGCTGGCCACGCCCACCCAGTTGGCCATGCCCACCCAATTGGCCATGCCCAGTGAGTAGTGTCAAGTGGCCATACCCACCCAGTCAGCCACGTCTGCCTGGCCCCCTGAGGTTAACCACAGCCCTGATGCGGCCCTCAATGAAATTGAGTTTGAGATTCCTGCTCTATGATGAAGTAACATTAGGACTCTTTTTCTTTATTTTATCATGTAGCCAGACTATTTTGTCATCATTTCTTTTATAAAAAACAATATATATTTTGTTTGCCATAATAATCCTTACCAGTAATTTATATACTATAAATCTAATCTCTGATACATATACTGGTCATGAAGGATTACAGTTTACGCTTTCTTCTTTTTAAATTATTTCATAATTTTGATACAATTTTGGTGTATGGCTGTTTAGCTAATAAATCAGCATATATAAACAGAATACATTCAACGCCACCTCAGTAGTCAAATGTGCACCAAAATTAACTTTCCCTTGAAGCAAATTAAGTGAAAAATTTAACTAAACAGATGAACTGACTTTTTCTAATAGCTTACAGTTACATTTTTAAAATCATTGGTTTTGAGTAACTAACTCAAACACAAAAAAGTTCATTTCATAAAACAAGTTCTTCCCACCCATACTTTGAAATCTACCGATGCCAATAAATTCCAATTTTGGGATTAAGGTGTTGAATATGATGAAGAGGAATACAGAAGTTCCAGGAAATTATTTTTTCTTTAACAAAAAGCAACTCTGGTTTCAAGCCACAATATTTGCAATTTAACAGCACATACCAAGGTTCAAATTTGTGCTCCACAGAATTAAAACCACAGGTCATAATCAGCAGACTTGAAAACATAAATGTTTATGTGATGAAGACATGAGATTACACAGCTATTCTTTTAGATTATGCCATATGCTTTCTATAGAACGAACTATCCAGATGATGTAATCATGTTGCTGGCCAATCATTTCTGTTATCTAACAGTTTTGTTTGAAAGTTTTACTGGCAATACTTTGAAACTGCTTTATATAAAATTGGGAGAGAAAGGGGGAGAGGGAGAAAAAGATAATAAACTTTTGGAAGTACTACTGAAGTACACTAATAATTGCATTCTTTGAATCCTTACATCTTAGTCTGCAAATTAGCTCAAAAGAGTAAAGTAGCGACTAGCTGATTTATAAACCAAAATGATCTCTGACTGACAACTCTTTCACCTGCTGACATAATTGTGGAAATTAATTCAGGCAGTTAAGATAGAAAAATAGTGACAGATGAGCACATGACTGACATCTGGTGGGAAGTGGAGTTAAGTTGCTCATATGGGATTCTGCCCATGGAGTTGGTGAACAAAGCTCATTCCAGAGTGAATTTATGGACTCCTGAGCTTACTGCTTATAAAATTAGCTTTTAAAAGCTTTAATACAATTATCAATATCATACTATAAAATAATTAAGAAATAAAGATAACATCATGAAATATCATTTCCTTGCAAAAAAGATGGGGATTTTTTTGCCTGTCTATTATGTTTTCATTCATTTTCATTCATTCATTCATTCAATATATTCATCTATTTATAATAGCCTGGATATTTAGTATTTGTCATATCATCCTGTTGAATTTTTATTGCTACTCATGGAAGAACAGGTGATTTTGCTCCACTTTTAATTTTGTTAATATCAAATACTTTTTTGAGGCATCAGTGTTGCTAAGCATTGTAAAAGTGAGGAAGAACTTGAACATTAGATTATTTCCTAGTTGTTAACACTTCATAATTATAATTTAAAAGCAATTAATAGGGCTTTTAAACAAACAAATAAGTTTTATTGTTGCTTTGTCCTGTGACAAAATTGAAATTTATATTACTTAATATAATTTTTTTGGCATTTTAATATTTTATTTATATTATTTCCTTTCACAATAGATCTAATGCAATGTGTTCCATCTCCTGTTGAAGCACTGACCAGACCCTGATCAGCTTAATTCAGCTAATATCTTCATTTGCTTTTAATTTGCATTTTCCACTTTTTATGCTGCTCCCCTATTCATTTTCAGTTGTTATTCAGTTCATTGTCTTCCTTTAACTTCTGTATCTTTGATTTAAACTAAGTTTAAGGGAATATTGATCTTCTTGATTCTCCTGTATCTCACTGCCTTCTGATACCATCCAATATTTTATCCTCATCTCTCATCTCTCTCTCATTTCTCCCTGACTCATCTCTCCAAGGGAAGATTGAAGGTCAAGGCTTTGAATTCATTCTCATAAACCAATTTGTACAGTTCTTGCCTCCATATTACACCAGTTATTCTATCCCAAATATCATTGGGCCTTCTCTACAGCATATTCCAAAGCTGATCCCTCTGCAATTATATATGGTAGATAGTATCAGATACCCTTTTCATGCAGAAGATGCCTGTGTGATATTGAGATCTTAGAACATGTGTTCCTCAGATATAGACTTTAAAGAAATTGCATTTCAACCATTCAATTCTTAGTACATAAGCTACCTGGCTGTTCAGACCAATGATATTTTAGAATTTAGATTCCTAGATTCATTTGTTGCCTCAAAAATATGAAGAGTTTTAAATAATTTTTGACAAGGACATTTGAAAATAATCTTAAGAAACTTGTTACTGTTTCGCTTATTTTCTTCCCTGAATGTGCCCACATAAATGGAAAAGCAGAGACGGTAACTCATCTCATTAACAATGGAATTTTTCTACATGAACCTATGACTTGATGATAAATTCCAGAAACTCTGACTGGGCAGAATGCAAATGCAGTTTCTCAGCAAAAATATAATATGGTAGGTCAAGAACTGTATTTTAAATTTCTTCCTCTGTCCCCTCCCAAATGTTAATTGTTTTTAAACATAATGCTTGACATTGAATTTGTTTTTACATATCATGTTTCTGAATTTCTACATTAAATTGTGGGATGAAGTTGCTCCAAGTTCACATTTGCAATTCATTTTATATAAAGTGGCCTTGACAACTGCCCAGAAATTTCAATTAGTTTAAATTTTGCTACCCATTTCTTTGAATAATACAAAATTATAATAATTTATAACTCCTAAATTGATTCAAATCAAAATTTTCATAAAATTCTTAAATTCACAATATCTAAATGAATATCCCTTTATACTTTGTCAAATATGTGGTCATGCTGGTAACCCTTTAGGACAACTTTCTCAATAATTGCTCTAATAGATCAAATGAGGTCACAGTAGGAGGATAATTTTAACATATCATTTTCTGCATACTTATTTTGACTGAATTTTTTTTAATAATCTGCTATGGATTGTTTTTTGTGAACTTATTTTTTTCTGCTTTTCTGGACATAAGTTGTAATGCTTAGTTTTATAAAACTGTTTTCCAGTTTTGTATAGTTAAAAACATTATATATTAAGATTTCATATTAAATTCATTTCTAATGTTAATAAATTTACTTGTAAGCTGTTCTAGCATATCATCATACTATTCATTATTAAAGTTGAAACTTTTGTGTTTTTAGGTTTTCTGTAAATTCTTTTTAAAATACCCTCAAAATTGATGACTCAAAATATGGGAGGTTTTTTTTTTCATTTTTATTCATCCACGAAAAGAATATGTGCCCTTAGAAATACTTAAAGATGGGATTAATCATTATACCCAGTAAAGTCTTTGTAACTCATATGAAAAGGTCTTTTAAAATGGAAGGTGAGATATTCAGTGTAAATAATGTATTACAGTTGTTTATGAGCAACATTTTTACAATGAGGATTAATTAAAATGTATCTGTTCACAAAGGTTACATTTTATGTAAGTGCTTTTTTAATGATAAGAGTAATTTCAATACCTGAGTTTTAAAACAGATCCAATGGAAAGCAAGCTTCATTCAAGTCGTAAATAAAACCTTTTACAAATAGCCATTTGGAACTTCACTCTTTGAAAAATCTCCTATAGTCCTTTTTCAGCGGCAAGTTAATGTGTGTTTGGGAAGGGCAATTAAATTGTCAGAATTTTTTTTTTAAAAAATGTTTTTAAGTAGAAAGTAGCCCAGAGAATAGTCATTGCATTGATATTGATTGTCTGAACAGAGAACATTAGTCTTAAGGTATTTACTCTGCCACCTCTACACCAGAGGCTCTCCTTCAAACCAAGTCAATTCCTTGGAGAGATGGCTACTGAAATACATAAATGGGGCTGAAGGGGGACATGATTTTTTCTCTCTGGACTTAGTATACTCTGTTTGATTGTTTCTGGACCTCTTCCACTTCTTCCAACAACAATATTAATAAACTGCATTCCTGAAGGGAGGAACTTACTATAGGAATAGTCCTGTTCTGAACTACCTATCAAATCTTCTATTGTACAGGATTGCAATTATAACTTATTTCCTTTCTTTTTTAAAAAAACAAATAAACAAACTGAATATCTAGAAGACAGCAGAAATTAACAAACATTACAATGGTTGTGAAAAATGCACTTAGGAATATAACAAAGAGAATATTTCTTCCAGAAATCATATATAAACTATATATACAATCTACAATTACTAGAGCTGATGTATTTAGAGTTAAACCAATAAACTGCACTGTAGAAAATGAGTCCGAGTTGGCCTGAATCCAATTGCTTTAACCAAAAGGAATTATAGAAGATTTTAGACCTTAAAATAGACTATTCTGCAATTTAAAAGACATAGAACAGAACAAGAATTTCATTGAGAACTTGTGACATACTGAAGGGTAAAGAGATTTGATGCTTCTTACAAAATTCTAATTCAGGCAGAACCTTGTTAATTATACATTTACATTAATCTAGCCTTTGCCTTTGTTTACTTTTTTATAGTGTCATCTCTGCCATGTCATTCAAAGGCCAAATATACCTGTCATCCTGAAGTTAATGTATGCTCATGTACTAGCTCAAATTTATAAATTTACAATTTACAAAGGCTGTCGATGTTCATTTCAGTTTTCTTTCTATTTCCTATTTAGTTTTGCTACCTAGACTATTTTCATTCGTAAGCATTAGACTGAATTAAAACTATACACTGCTTCAGTGCCAAAAGCAAAAAAAGTGGTTCAAGCATGTGGAGGGCATAAGCAGAATATCTGTCCATAATTCAGCTATGCCTTTTGCCAGTTACGGAATTGTAGTAGACAGCCACACAATCCTAAAAAAAGGTGCATTTGATTTAAGGAATCGGAGGCAGCTGTTTCATTGGAATCTCTGCACGCTCCAAAGCACCTTTTTCTCTTTGAATGCGAAGCAATCCACAGCCTTAATTTGTATTATAGAAGGAAGAAAGCTCTTGAACAGCACAGTAATGGAAACAGCTGAAAAAACATATTCGTGCACAATCACCTGGTATCTGTTCAGTTGTGGATACAGCTCACAGAAATTGTTTTGTGAATCAATTTTAAGGCACTTTTACTTTGAGCAAGTATGTGATGCTTTAGTATGTGAGTATATATGTATGTGTTGAATGCAGGGACAGAGATTTTACTTTTAAAAAGGTTAGAATGTTTTACCAATTAATCAATCAAGATATTTTCACAAACCTAACCTATCTAAAAATTATACAATAATTGTTATTATTCCATAAAGTATTGTCTGCCATACCAAGTCAAACCATCTTAGAAATTATGCCTTTTCTGCATTAATGTCTTTTGTGGCATAAGCACATATAATCTAGAAACAATAGACCCATGCTTTGATTGTATACACATTAATTCAATAAATCAGGTTTATTTCAGTGGTTTGCTACATTCTACTTGCAAGTACAGGATTGAAGTAGAATCAGATTTAAAAATATTTGAATTAAGAGTATTCTTTATCATCTTAAACTCAAAAAATTGCATTAATAATGAATATAGTATTTGAGAAGAAAAGACAGTATTTGTAGCACAAAAGCATTTCCAAATAGCATTTCATTCCAAATGAAATCACCTATATAATTTGTTGTGTAATAAAAAGTTCATTTTTCTATTTGCTTGACTTTTTCACAACCATTTCAATAAAAAATGCATACTATACAGCCTATTACAGTTCTGTATTATTACAAACATTGCTCTGCATGCACGCACACGCATGCGCACGCACACACAAATATATCTAAAATAATACTGCTAGAGTATTTTCCACTTGTGATTATACAGTTAGTAATTAAATATTAGGTTTAAAATTAAGTACAAATTGCTATATGATTTAAAACATCTTAATGCCTTTCATATAGTTAGATCTGTTATTACACTAATGCAACATGATTTAAAACTTAATAAAATATATTTAAACATTAAAAATATAATCACTGAATTCTTACTTAATATTCTGATAAATAAACAAAAAAATGAACTAATTTTCTACTTCAATACTCTACTTCTAAAAATAATGCAAGCGAGAGTATCAAATTATACCAAATATAACTGTTAGGACAATTTACACTCTTGAAATGTCTGTGTGTATAGTACAGCAATGTATCAATCCTAAAGCAGAAAGGATGTAATTAATTCTACACCTGATTTTTCACCTCCTGTAGCAAAATATGAGGTGATCAATACCATTATAGGTTAAGACTGTACTAATGAGTCTTCTCTATTTGGTCATGTATTTAAAATACTTCTGTCACATTTTTGACATTATAGTTCTAACATATTGGAGGCATTTTTTTTTCCAGAAATGACTCTTTTAAGAATAAGTGCAAGAGGTTAAGATGCTTGGTCCATGTTGTCTGTTGGTCTGTCTATCTGCTTGTCATCTATCTTATCTAGGTATCTATCTTCCTATAATTTACTTGTATTTTGAGAAAAGCTTTCATTCTGACTTGTATAATGCAGGAAAATTAAAACAGAGGTCCTGTGAATATCATTTCACTCATGCAGAATTTTCATTTTAAACTGAAGTTAATTAAAATAATCAGTGGGGATTTATCACAGGAAATATATATCTTGCTTATATTGCTACAACTTCATACATATAACAATCTGTCACAAAACCTTATTAAAACTTAAGGGAATAAGAGAATCTTAAACCTTTGTCTCAAATTTCTGATATTCTAAAACCTCTACCTAAAGGATTTTTCCAAGGCAGATGCTGCTAAGAAATAATGACTAATTAGGTCTTGAAATGCTCAGGTCTGAAACCCTAAGGAAGAGAACTCTAAATATGACAGTTCATGCTCTCTTAGAGCAATCAAGTTCTTTAACTCCAGTGCCATACAGACCTGAGACTATTGACAGTGAGTAGATTTTACACTGACCGTGGTCTATGGCAGCTTTTAAGGTCGCTTCAGGATGTGTCGATCCAAGGGGGTTACGCACAAATCGTCGCCGGCGCCGCAAGTCATCTTCCCAGTAGTCAAGGCGCCAGAACTCACGAGGACGACTACAATGAAATAGAGAAGCCACATATGTTAGCAATTACCAAACAGCATGGTAGCACTGGATTTCTGCATAAAGCTTTCCTTGTTTGCTCTTTTCCTTTTCCTTTTTTAAAAACAGCACCCTAAACCCTTTCTACAATCTTTAACTTAGATATGCCCTTGAAAATAACAGTATCACCTTCCAGTCTAAGAAACTCCCTTTTCCTTTCTTTCTTAGAAGGTGAAATGAGCACTAAATATATCATTCTGAAATGAATTGCTGACAGTGTGATCAGTTTCCCCACACTCTAGTGGCATGTGCTCCGATTTCAGCCTCATTTCAGCCTCAGCAGGGCACCTTTCTCAGTGACTGCATTTATAAACCAGAATAGGGAAAAGCTATTATAAATATGGTATAGCATTACCTATATTAATCAAAGTCTGTCCCCCTTCATTTTTCTTCCTAATTTGTGCCTTTTTGTACAAGGTCACTAAATCTTATCATGAATTCTTGGTTGAGAAAGTGTTAACTTTAATGAATACTTCTGCTACATGATTATGTATGTGATAATAAAATATTACTCTATTTAGATCTGTAGGAATTTAATTAAAATAATCTCTTAAAATATTCATTACTTTTAGCCCCTGAGGCATAGAATGTAAAAAAAATCCTTTTTTGTTTCCTTTTCCTGTTTTTAAATAAACTATTCCAGGAGAGTGAAATAACAATTTATTCTCAAGCAAATCAGATTTGGTTTCTGTTTTTATGTAGCTAGATTTTTGCATTTAATTAAGAACTTCATGTTATAGTGAGAGTACTGAAAGAATACGTTTTAAAATTTACATTTATAAAAAGGTTCTACCACATTTGTTATGTTCTGTATTGTATTATTCAAATATGCATAGATCTTTTTAATATGGGCATATATAAATGCCAGGTCCTATCTTGTTACATATTATGAGCAAGTGTGCTATAAAACTGTACATTATCTATTAAAAATGGCAATAGCAGCCAATTCTAGTATGTATTCATATCTAGAGATACAAATAAATATGTAAAATAATAAAAGCCTGCAGAATAACACTGAGATATATTGCCAACATCTGCATTCCCCAATTACAAATTATATTATTTATAAAGAAATATCTATTGTAAGACTGTAAGCAAAAATTACTTTTTATATTATTTCTTTTTATGAGGTAATAATCATTGTACATATGTCACCTTTGAAAAATAAATAGCCCTGCTTAATTTACTTATTACAAATGAATACAGACTCACAGTACCAGTGATTTTTTTTTTAATCTCCAGAAATAGTAACATTTTATTTTTTGAGAGTAAATGAAAATCTATAAACTTCTCCTCTTATAAGGCTAATTGTTGAAAGTCCATGGTAGATAATACATCATATGAAACCTAATAATATACATGCAACAAAATTTTAATTAAAAAAACAATTCCCTTATTTTCTTTTTCCTGACTGTAATTCTCATTATGCTGTAAATTATTTGAATTCCTAGTAAATGAAACACGTACATTTTTACTATCTATATTTATTTTAGAAATTTAAAATGAAATTCTTCAAGACTAGTTTATAACTTATTTTGTAGGATTTATCAAGGGTAGGAATATGCTTTAAAAAGCTACATTTGTTCAAACTGTGATTAATAACTTAAAGTTCACCACATCAAGTATGAAAAAAGGCAGATTACTACTGCTTCTGTGTGCATGTATTTGATAGTCATGAAACCTGGACAGATACTTCATCATTCTGCTTTCTTCACTTATCTGTTAAAATTATTATCAAGTATCAACTCAGATAGGAGTCTCGAATGGTTCCTCATCTTCTGGAGAATTATATAATGGAGTGTATTAATCAGTACAAATAACTAGTTACCTAAACTGATATTTTTGTATGTATTGTACCGAGAAATATTGTATCTAGTGCCACAAACATATGATAATTAACATATAATATAGGCTTCTAAACATTTATTAAGAGCTTCTGTCATAAATTCTAGTACACTGTATTTTGAACAAAATTATTCAAAGATTTAAATTATTAGGGTCAAGCAGTCATGTTTCTCTACTTTTAATGAAATTAAATTATGTTTTTAGGAGAGTTAAAACTACTAAAATTATATATAACCATGAAGCAACATATTAAAGGAATCTGGAAATATATAAAAGGCACTTGAAATATATATCTATATCTATATCTATATCTATATCTATATCTATATCTATATCTATATCTATATCTATATCTATATCTATATCTATATCTATATCTATCTATCTATCTATCTATCTATCTATCTATATATATATATATATATATATATATATATAGTAGAATAGATAGTTCCAGATATAGAGATAACAGTAGAGATTCTGATGCTCCAAATACATAGTATAGGGAATCGGGTAAACCTCACGGACATAGGAAGTTAACAAGTTATTTCCTCAAAGAGGAGGGCCACTGAGAAAACACTCCTAAAATAGCCAGCCAAAAATTATCTTCTATAAATATATATGCAAGCAGCAGATCTCGTGTTGGACAAATAACCTAAAGTAATTACTTATCATTACACTTTAATTGTGACATTCCTATGTTTACAAAATTCTAGCATTTTCATACTAGTTGGAAATTATCAGCAGTACCTCTGGCACAGCACCACATTACCAGTTTATTATGGAATTGGTTTTTCTTAATAGCAGAAAAGAAAGGACTATGGCTACAATTTTACAAAAAAAGAAAAAGTATTTATAAGCAAAAATAACAAAATGCCATTTTCCTCTACACAAAAAGTATGAATAGGACATCATTTATTTTGAGGCATAAAAAATCCTCAAGAACAATCTAAGATTTTAGAAAATTGATGAGGAATAACCAATGACTAAAACAAAGCTATTATTTCATGGAATGACATTCCTAAAATGAATTAGTGCAGCAATCCCTATTGCAAGACTAGTTTAAAAAGCAGAACAGAAAGTTCAGACCAGTAGCCTTAATAAACCACATGCTGTAATGAAAACAGGAGACCAGTCTGGAGTTCATTTCACAAGATGCCTGTTCAAAGAAAAACATCTCTTGTTTCCTGGGCTGGAGGTTAAACACATCATGCAGGTAAAATGTTTGCTTATGCCTGGTCATGAATGTGAGTTTTATACCATCGAGGAAAGTGCCTGACTGACACATCTAGAAGTTGAAACTATCAATTATCCTCATAACAAATACACTTGTGATAAGCATGTAATAATGTTATCAATGTGTTATCCTTAGGTTTGTTTAAAGACAATAAAATTAGTGTCATTAACAAGAATAAATGTTAGCGTAATAGACTATATTGTTATGTGGGATTGTGCCAGCGATGGTCCATTAGAATTGCACTGCATAGAGAGCGAGCCAGGAAATGATAGATAAATTATTCTCATGAATATGATGTCCTCAGATACATTTCTTCAATTTTATTCCATGATGCTAGGAACAGTAATTTCAGGTTATGCACTCTTTCCAGTTATATGACTGCAATTTGCAGAATTTTCAAAATTGTTAAAAAAAAAACCTTGCAGTTGCTCAGAGGAGTACCTAAAACAGCAAGCTGTTGAAGTGAAAATGTGAGGCTGAAACTGTGCCCTTGAATACAGGGATAAGGGCATTTAGAGAAGAGGAATTACTGAAAACAAGTCATTAAAAAACTCAAAGCTAACAGTTGAGGAGCTACCATATGACATTTCACAACTGGTGTTCATTTACAACCACTGCAGCATTTCAAAGTCACCATTTGTGTTTTTCACAACTAGCTTCTGACAAGCAGAGTTAATGGAGAACACAGAACTAAAATCACAAACTACAGTCACATGATGTCTCATTTAACAATTGAATGAGAAATCATAACTTCACCATGGACATGTGATTTTCTGCTTAATGATCACAGCACTTAATGATGGAATTGCCAGTTCCTATATCAAACTCACAAATATTCTGTTTAAATATCAACTTACTAACTTTTCTGCTAAAAACTAAAAACTTTACAAGATTTTATCCATTGCCTCAGTCTCTCTCTGTGTGTGTATTATATAATAATCTCATTTCATTCCTAAATGAATGGACGTTGCTTCATGAAATTGTGCTTATGACTACTTTTTAAATATGTTCAAATGATTACAACAGAATTTGATGTGATTATCAACAATTTAAAAAAAAATTAACAGCAATGTCTATCAATGTTAAAGAACCTAGTGTAAATAAAAATTCTGATTATACCTTCTATTGGAGGATATATGTATATGTGTGTATATATATATATATATATATATATATATATATATATATATATATATATATATATATATATATATACTTTGTATTATCAGCTTAAAAACCTTACATATATATATATATATATATATATATATATATATGTATGTATGTATGTATGTATGTATGTATGTATGTATGTATGTATGTATGTATAATACACACACACATACACACACCACACAGCCATTAATGTCTAAATCCCTGGCAACAAAAGTGAGTACACCCCTAAGTGATAATGTTCAAATTGGTTTCATGTGACTTGTTAGTGTTACAAAGTCTCAGATGTGAAGGGGAACAGGTGTGTTAAATTTGGTGTTATCGGTCTCTCTCATACTGGTCACTGGAAGTTCAACATGGCACCTCATGGCAGTGAACTCTCTGAGGATCTGAAAAAATGAATTGTTGCTCTACATAAAGATGGCCTAGGTTATAAGAAGATTGCCAAGACCCTGAAACTGAGTTGCAGCACTGTGGCCAAGACCATACAGTGGTTTAACAGGATGGTTTCCACTCAGAACAGGTCTTGTCATGGTCGATCAAAGAAGTTGAGTGCCCATGCTCAGTGTCATATCCAGAGGTTAGCTTTGGGAAATAGATGTATGAGTGCTGCCAGCATTGCTGCAGAAGTTGAAGGGGTGGGGGTGTCAACCTGTCAGTGCTCAGACCATATGCTGCATACTGCATCAAATTGGTCTGCAGGGCTGTCGTCCCAGAAGGAAGCATCTTCTAAAATGATGCACAAGAAAGCCCGCAAATGGTTGCTGTAGACAAGCAGACTTAAGGACATGGATTTCTGGAACCATGTCTTGTGGTCCGATGAGACCAAGATAAACTTATTTGGTTCAGATGGTGTCAAGCGTGTGTGACAGCAACCAGGTGAGGAGTACAAAGATGAGTGTGTCTTGCCTGCAGTCAAGCATGATGGTGGGAATGTCATGATCTGGGGCTGCATGAGTGCTGCCAGCACTGGGGAGCTACAGTTCATTGAGGGAATCATGAATGCCAACATGGACTGTGACATACTGAAGCAGAGCATGATCCACTCCCTTCAGAGACTGGGCCGCAGGGCAATATTCCAACATGATAACGACCCCAAACACAGCTCCAAAATGACCATTGCCTTGCAAAGAAGCTGAGGGTGAAGGTGATGGACTGGCCAAGTATGTCTCCAGACCTAAACCCTATTGAGCATCTGTGGGGATCCCGAAATGGAAGATGGATGTGCGCAAGGTCTCTAACATCCACCAGCTTTGTGATGTCGTCATGGACGTGTGGAAGACGATTCCAGTGGCAACCTGTGAAGCTCTGGTGAACTCTATGCCCAAGAGGGTTAAGGCGGTGCTGGAAAATAATGGTGGCCACACAAAATATTGACACTTTGAGCCCCATTTGGACATTATCACTTAGGGGTGTACTCACTTTTGTAGCCAGCAGTTTAGACATAAATGGCTGGGTATTGCGTTATTTTGAGGGGACAGCACATTTACACTGTTATACAAGCTGTATGCTTACTACTTTACATTGTAGCCAAGTGTCATTTTTTCAGTGTTGTCACATAAAAAGATATACTTAAAGGTTTATAAAATGTAAGGGAGTGTACTCACTTCTGTGAGATATTGTATATTTTGTGTGTGTGTGTGTGTGTGTGTGTGTGTTGAGTCTTATTTTCTTTTGGGCTCGGAAATAAGCATTAGGGCTTATTTTCAGTGGATGTCTTATTTTTTTCTATGTAAGGGAAGCCCACTTCTGCTTGCTCAGTGCTGCCACTGCAAGGTGGGGGGTGGCGCTCCCCACACACCTTGCACCGGCTTACCTCAGGGTCCCAAAATCACGCCCTGACACCTGCTTCACCTTGTGGCAGCCCAGTAGCCCCATCCAGTAGGACCCCATGTGGCCACTGGCCAAATTCTTCTGCTTGCTAATGGCTGCAACAGAGCAGAGGCTGAGTGACATGCCAGTGCTGCAGTCACAAGGCAGTTGTTGGGGCATGGATGGCATGGCTGTAGGGACCTGAGGTAAGCTAGTGTGCGGTGTGCAAGCAATTCCACTCCCGCTACCTCACCTTGTGGCCATGGCAGCAGGGCATTGCTTGGCCTACTGCTCCATTGTGGCCGCGAGCAAGCAGAAGTGGCTGGGGCCATGTGAGCACCTGCTGCACATTTAGCAGTGCTGCTGCTACGAGGCGTGGATGGCCTGTCTGTAGAGGCCCTGAGGTAAGCTACACCCCCTTTGACTCACCTCGTGTCGGCGGCACCACCAGCAACCAGATGGAATGGGCTGGCTGTGCCTGCACTTAAGTAGTGCTTATTTTGGGGGATGGGTTATATTAGGCACATGCACAAAAACATGGTAGGGCTTATTTTTGGGGAAACTGAGTACACACACACACACACACACACACACACAAAATCTCCCTCCTCTTTTTCCTGCATTACTCTATGACTATAGAACAGGGGTTGCCAACCTTTTGGACATCAGGGACCATCAAACTCATAATTTTAAATCCCAGGGACAACAAACCAGTTCTGTGGATGTGGCCTAATTTGTGGGTGTGGCTTGGTGGTCATGTGACTGGCTGGGCATGGCTTGTATGTAAATATTATAAATATTGAATTTTTTATAAAAAAAAGAGAAACTTTTACTCAAAATCAGGCAAAGCAGGCAAGCAGATTGAGTTGCCTACCGAATCACAGATTCATTCAGAGATCTATCTGCTATCAGCTAGCTCAGTCTGCCAGTAAAATTTGCTAGCAACCAAACTCACAAAATTAACTCACAACACACCATGTATGTAAATATTGATTTTTTTATAATAAAAAAGAGCAACTTTTACCCAAAATTAGGCAAAGCAGACAGACAGTTTGAGTTGCTCACAGAATCATTCAGTGATCTATCTATCTGCCATCGGCTAGCTCAGTCTCTCAAATTTGCTTGCCATGAGTCTGCACTGAATAATAGAACCTTCAGTCCTAAGGGAGGTTCGGATGTGCTTAAAAGCAGAGCCAAAGATCTAAAGACTAGCTAGAAAGCAAGAAATCCAACCATTTCCTGTTTCCTAGCTAATCTAAATCTCCTGGCACAGCAGAACAGATGATGGTCGGTAAAAGGAAAAAAAGCAATTTATCAGGCAAGTTTGCCGGGTAAGGAGTGAGTGGGCGGGGACGGTTCCCGCTGGCCATGTGGGTGGCACAGCCTTGTGTTTCTGCGCAACCTGGAATAATTGCTTTGGGGGGGGTGTTCTGAGGTGAGATTTCTTTGCGGCCCACCAAAAGTTTCTCACGGCCCACCGGTTAGCGACAGCTGCTATAGAACATACCCTTGGGAGTGGTATTTAAAGTCCACTGTCTTGATATTTAGAAAATAACTAAAGATACACTATATCTATTTGGCCAACCTTTTATTTGATAATTAAAATCTTTAATGAATGATTTTAGTTATTTTAATTACTTTATTTTTTATAAACAATTGTTAATTGTCTCATTGTGTTTCTTAAGTAGGAAAAAATAACAACAATTGCTATTACTACTACTGCTACTATTACAGCATTTATAGTTCAGATGATGGTCGGTAAAAGGACCATCACCAGGTGCCCTGGTCACCTCCCGTCTGGACTACTGTAATGCCCTCTACATGGGGCTCCCTGCGGGGAGCACCCGGAGGCTTCAACTGGTACAAAATGCAGCCGCGCGGGTGGTTACGGGGGCGTCGAGATACTCCCATGTGACGCCCCTCCTGCGCGAGCTGCATTGGTTGCCGGTGGCCTTCCAGGTTCGCTTTAAAGTACTAGTTTTAGTCTTTAAAGCGCTCCATGGCATCGGACCAGGATACTTACAAGACCGCATTCTGCCAGTAGTCTCCCACCGACCGGTGCGCTCCCACAGAGAGGGTCTCCTCCGGGTCCCGACGCCTTCTATGTGTCGTCTGGTGACCCCGAGGAATAGGGCCTTCTCTGTGGGGGCACCCGCCCTTTGGAATGGGATGCCCCCTGGATTACGAACGACCAGTGACCTGAGGGCCTTCAGACGTGACCTGAAGACCTGGCTCTTCGAGCAGGCCGGCCTGAGCTGACTAATGGGATTTTAAATGGGGTTTTTAGATTACTTGGGACGGGGTATGAAGTTTTATTGATTTTAATTGGGGTTTTTAGATTTGGGACAGTCTAGTATTTAATTCTCTTTTAAATAATTTATACTTTGTCTATTTGTATTTTAGTTGGCTGTTCACCGCCCTGAGTCCTTCGGGAGAAGGGCGGTATATAAAACTCAGAAATAAATAAATAAATAAATAGTTCAAATGGGAAAGAGACCTTTATATCCAGCCAGCTTCAGGTACAAGAAAAAGGCAAATAAATCTGCATCTGAAACTATGAATAATCCCTGGGGACTAAAATATTCAGATGTTTGTTTTCACTGAAATTTACAGATCCAAAAAATACCCAATAAAGTAGTAGAACTATGAAATATCTTATCATTAATTTAAATCCCAATAACAGGCATATTAAGTTAACATTTTGGCGGTATTATGTTAATGAATTAAAAGCTGTCTGAAACAGCTCTGCTTTGATCAATTTTCAAATGAGCATAGGCTTATGGGAACTCAAATTGCCTTTGGAAAATTGTTCATTATTTTTTTAAATTAGAACTATAATAGAAAAACATTCTTTCGCCATATTAGATTTTGATTATTTGAAGGAGGTGGTCCTAAAAGTACCTTGCTACCAAGCTGTGTAGCTCTTTACAGGTTAAAGCCTAGTTCTCTTTATACAAATTATACTTTAAAGTTTAAATTGCATTCAGAAATGTTCTGGAAAGCAATGAAAGGTCCAACGCACAGATGTAATATACTCATGGCATCTAGTGCCAGTTAGCAGATTGATTGTTGCATTTTGTATCTGCTGAAGTTTCTTTTTTGTATATAATTTTTATTAATATTTTGACAATAAAATTACGATAATAAAAATTGTAAATTGATACAATGAAAAAAATGGAAAGTGCAGGAAAAAAGAAAAAGAAAGAAGTAAAGAAAGAACAAGGAGAAAGAAAAGGAATATATGAAGAAGTGATTTCCAACACAAGTATAAACAAATTTAATAACTTCACCATCTATTAGCTAAACAGATATCTCTTTATCCTTTATCCCGTTGCTTATCTATAAGCAAATTCATTAAAAAACCAACTTTCAGCCGTACTGGCAGCAAATAGTTTATAAAAGTTTGTTAGAATTTTATATAAAATAGCAAATTTTAATCTGATCAAATAAGCCAATTTTATATTAATTCCTTTTATTTCTAACAGACATAATCATCAATTCAATCAAATGATGTTATAGGATTAGATTTCTCTTCAATTCTTATTAATCGTATTGCACAGATTTTCCTCCCAATGCTTTAACAAAGCATTTTTTAGATCCAATAAGAGAACATTTCCCAAGTCATTCTTTTGGTTTATTGTTTGCATTTCTCTTTTAATTATCAAAACTTCAGCTTGTTTACTTTTGCACAGGAATCAAATCATCTTTTTCCAAATAATTCTCTTGCCCTGTCACTTGTGGCTCTACTTTCAGTATTTTCTTTGTTTTGTCAGATAAAATTTGTTCTACATCTGTCATTCATTCATTAAGATCCTTTAAAGACAGTCTATCCATATACCTAGACATTTTTAATGACAATATTGCAGATAGCATTTCTGGCTCCGTTCTTTTTAAATTTTTTAAATATTTCTGATCAAAAATCCTATTTAGCACTTTGTTTATTTCATTTTTTAAAGTTTTTAACTTATAATTTTTCTTGTGAAGTGAAGATAAACTGACCCAATGAAGACTTTTCAAACTTATCTTTAATAGCCTTAAGATTAAATGATTAGAAAATGAGATTTCTAAACTTGTGTCCTTTAAAAGGCTGCACTATGGTTGTGAACAAGATGACTGATCCCATCATTTCCTGGCACTCAAACCCATGGAAACTGATTATCCTACTGCCCTTCATGAGCAGAAACCATGAAGAGAACATATGGGTAATTTTCTCTCCTCTCCTTCTCAGAAGAGGTTCAAAGCCTAAGGAACTGATCTACACACTGGTTTCTTGATCTTTGCTGTGGTTGTTGGCTCTGTGTCTTCAGTTCACTGTACCTTTCCTGGAAGGTTCCCTACTACAGTTTCCATGTGATCTATAATAATAATAATAATAATAATAATAATAATAATAATAATAATAATAATAATAATAATAATAATAATAATAATAATAATAATAATAATATTATAATATACCGCTCCTCTCCCGAAGGACTCGGAGCGGTGCACAGCCATACAATTAAAACATTAAATATATAAAAGTTAAAACTAGATTAAATTAAAGACCCTGACTGCAAACAATTAAAACCCCTCCTTTAAACCCTAAAATTTGATATAAAAATTAAAATACCCAAATCTAAAATCAGCCCAAGCCGGCCTGGTCAAAAAGCCAGGTTTTCAAGGCACGCCTGAAGGTCCCCAGGCCCGTGGCTGTACGTAACTCCGGAGGCAACCATTCCAGAGGGCAGATGCCCCCACAAAGAAGGCCCTATTCCTCGGGGTCACCAGCCAGCACATATCTTTAAAGTCACATATAGCAAAAACCAAGTCTAACAGAGTAGTGAGTTACTGTCAGCTAGTATGCTTTTGGAGTGACCATGGGATTGGCTTTTAGACTTCAAGTGGAAAGGAAATCCAGTAGTATTTGGAGATTTTAAAGCTTTTCCAAAACATATAAATGTTAGTGTACACAATCACACAATTTTGATTTGAAAGCAGAGATGTAATTTAGATTTTCAATTATACTAGTCAAACAGTGCACAATCCCTTTTCTTAATGTTGTTGAGAAAATTGCAGTCAAGTTATGCATGGACTCTAGAGATCATGCCATATTATTCCTGAACAGTACAGATATTCAATGCCTAAAAAAATGTATTTTATTGTAAATGAAATTAATTGACCAGGCTTTTTTCTAACTTAGCATACAACACTCAATTCTACCAGGGGACATTTAGAGGATATACATGGGATGTGATGGACAAAATCTAATTTAGAACTTTATTTCACTAATAAAATCATCTGCTTTGCAAATCAGCTCAGTCAATTTATGCAAATGTATGTAAAATTATGCAAATTGTTTTTGTCAACTTCCCATTCTAGCCATTGCCCCTGGAATGACCACATTGTCCCATATCAGAATGCTAGATATAACCTACCCTTCTTAGATGCTCTTCACTGCTGATGTTATTAATCTACTC
This sequence comes from Bungarus multicinctus, assembly GCA_023653725.1. Classification (NCBI taxonomy): domain Eukaryota; kingdom Metazoa; phylum Chordata; class Lepidosauria; order Squamata; family Elapidae; genus Bungarus; species Bungarus multicinctus. The sequence goes on along the minus strand of CM042849.1, from coordinate 29,375,535 downwards.
TGTTAAGAATAGAAATAAATTAGATAACAGTTCACAGTCACACCTTACAAAATGCCTATTGTTTAATTTTGCCCAAAGTGGGAAATAGACATTTTTTGTGTGAACATCTATGTTAAAATATAAATTACATTCACCTGAAACTAATTTTCTACTCTATAGAAGTACAGGGAATAGTTTAATTTGTGCATGTTACATCTCTACAAAACTCACAGGACATATTACCTTCATTAGTTCTGTATTCCATCCAATTTGTGCCATTAAAGTGGTTTATGTGATGAACTCCCCACTCTTTTCCCATCAGAAGAAATTATGTCAGACAAGCTACATTCTGTTTCCACTTTCTAAGGCTACATTTAGACAGCAGAATTCCCCAGGCTGGGTGCTACATCAATGTGTGTATCAGCTCCCAAAACTGCCACCCCAGCATGACTATTGCTTAGAATTCTGGCTATTAAAGTCCACACATTTTTTGAGCATTCAGATTGGGACAGACTGCTAGAAACAGCAGGAAGAAACTCAATTCTTGTGGTTCTCACATACTATGAGTAAATGTTGGCTTACATATGTTTGTTTATTAGATAGCTAAGAGGTGAAGTATAGAACTATTGTAAGAATCAATGAAATAAAAGAAATTGAGTGCAAAAATTTGTATAACAATGTAGGGTTTATATATATATATCCATACATACATACGTACGTACGTACGTACGTACATACATACATACATACATACATACATACATACATACATATATATATATATATATATATATATATATATATATATATATATATCCATACATACACACACCCACACATACAGATATTTATTTGGTGAATGCTCTCATCACTAAAGGATCTTAAAAGAAGTCAGGAATATGATTAAAGTAGCAGCCCAGGCTCATAGAAAAATATTAAGCCACAAGTATTTTTCTAAACTATACTTCAGGGATGCATATTAAAGCTACTGCAAGAAAAGAAAAGAAGCAAACAAAGAAACCAAGTAGGAAAAAGAGAAAAACAAAAACAAATGCAAACTAACATCTCTATCCACTCCAGACTTAACTAAGATGGGCAAGATAAATAATAAGAGCTGTGACTGTTTAAAGAGCTGTTAAGCTCTGAACAGTTTCACTGAAATCTCATTAAATGTAAGAGGAAAATCCCCATAGTCCACTGAAAACTGACCCTGTCTGATATCAGTAGTAGTATATTTGCAAAGACTATAGCAGGTTTGAAAGAGGAAAAAAGTGCTGCCAATATGGGATGCATTTAGTTTTAATAGCTATATGCTTTACCTAGATTTCCATTAGCTATAGAAAACTTGGTAACTAAAATCAAATATACAGTACATAATAATACATATATACTATGAAATATGTAAAACAGAGGTGTTAACTTCTCTAACTCAAATAATCACATAGCTTCCAGAAAATGTCTTCAAATTACTGATGAATTTTTTGACATTAAAATATGCCATACTGCAAGATACCATTTTTCTACACCCTGTTTTGTTAATTAAAATGCTTAAGATAAATATGATCTTTTTACACCTTTTTTTTTAAAAAGGTTTATTTTATATCATTTTATGTTACTGTTCTGTAGTCTTTGAAGTAGCTCTTCAAAGCTACAATAACAAGTGGAATGTAGCATTAAGGATTTTACGACACTTTGGTAGTTGAACATTTATTGTTTTGTTGAAAAATTGGAATCAGAAGCATGAAAACTTATTCCATTTAGCTTTTTTCTTTCCTACTTTTTTGTAATTTATTTTAACTTTTGATACTAGCACATCATAAATTTGAAATATGCCAGTTTTAATCTTACTGCAGTGACACAATAATGCATTTTACACTTATATACAATCAAGAAAAGAATTAACATTCTTTATCATTTTCCAACAGAGACAGTTAATACTCTGAGGCCATATTAATAGAATCTTCCTGCCATTGTAGAAAGTTTGATAGCATTCTTATTTCAATGTCTGATTTTTTTTCTTCCTTTTTGACAAAGACAAATGATTGCCATCAATCAAGATCCAATCGAGTACACAGAGAGTCAGGGAAATGCATCACTCTTTGTTGGTTTTCCAGCTATTTGTGCATTTTTTGCTATATTATTTTTATAGAATGATCAGAAAAGCAGCCATAAGATAGATCATTTACACCCACTGTAAAATTAACTTTCATGAATAATGAGTTTTAAACTTCAAATAATGTATATGTTATACGGAGGTATTGCAGGACTTGATTTCTGGCTGGAGATTATGTAAATGATACTATATGACCTTTATCATTACAAACAGGACATGCAAAGTACATATTATTTCATACATCATTCTTAACAAGTCTTTTCCTAAAGGAGAAACAGTCATTTATAATGTTCACAGTGAGGTGTTAAGGTTACATGAATATGATGTGAAGTACAATGATGGTTTATACTTCTCTCTTTAACCTGTAACATAACCCATCCAAAACATACAAAGACCAACTGCATGCAGACATTTAAAATCATATTAGTTAACATTTCTATTGAAAAGTAAATATTTTGGCCTGAGCTTCATGTTATAGCTAACTTTAAAAGTTACAATTTGTAAAAAAGGAAATATACTTTGAAAACCCTTTAAATGCCTAAGATAAATATATTCAAAGAACCCTTTTTCAGTTTTACCACATAAATACCTTCAAGGTTGTTCTCTATATGCATTCGTCTGGTGAAAGTATGGGTTCATTTAGGCATGTATATCCTTGGCCCATCTCCGTGAGGTGCCTTGAATTACAGCAGTTGCTTTTCTATCTTCTATTTGCAAGAAAAATCACAGAGGCAACGCTGGTGACACTATCTCTGCATTTGAAAGCTAACTTAGCAATGCCACACGGCAATATGTTTCCTGTGCTATTTAAAATCTATATAAAGCATCAAGAGTTTTTATGCTCATTACAGTACCACCAATATGCTGATAATGCTACTTTTTAATAATAATTAATCATGAAAGGATAAGTATCTTCAGGATTATCAAAACATAGTGAAATAATAGCTGAGCCAATAAAATGAGGTTGACTCCTTAAAAACCTATGGAAAGTGATTCCTGGTTATGGGAATTTGATAGTCTGCATTATTAGTGATTAACAGGATTGTGCTCTTTGTCTCCCAGCTGGAACAAGAACATGTTTCATGATTGAACCTTCTGTGATAGATGCTTGCATTTTGCCAATTTCCTCATGTGAAATACGTATCTTTTACATATCATTACAATTTTAGCTGCTTCTGATTCTCTTTACCAAGGCCTTTCCTGTATAAATGTTTGATAATTGTTTTTTCCTTACTTTTCCCTTTTTGAATAATTTATTTTATATTTTATTTTATTTACTGTTGTTGCATTTTAGTACTTATCATAAATTGCTAGAATGTGTGATTGCAAAGAAAATGGAATATATAGAAATAAATCCATATTAAGATGGAGTACCTAGTAAATGGTTCAAATCTGAGCAATGAATAGGACAATATTATATAATTCTGCTTGCTTATTTAATGAATTTCTATCTAATACATAAGGTGTGCATCCCTTATATGTTTGTTTGGTAGGCAATATAATATTGTTGGCTGAAAATCTGAATGATATAAAGCAAACACCAGAAAGCATAAAAGACCAAGGTAGCTATTTAACAGTAACATTGACTAAATGATTGCTTATTATAAATTGCAAACACACAGAGCAAGTAGATACATTTATATACCGTTACAAAACATGGGAAAATAGATGGAGAAAGTTTAAGAGTTTTAAAAATTCAATGTCCTACACTGCATAGACCAAGGTTACCTGCAGAACCATCTTCACACCATTACATCACCTTGCTCAGTCAGGGAACGAGAGTATGAGAAACCCCATCAGTTAAAGAAGTTTGACTAGTGGGGTACAGGAAGAGAACCTTCTGTGCCATTTTCCCTGAGAATGAGGTAGCTGGATGGGGTCACTGAAGCAGTTGGCGTGAGCCTAAATGGACTCCCAAAGATGGTAGAGGACAGGAAGGCCTGAGTAACATTGTCCATGGGTTTGCGATGGGTCGACACAACTTCATGACTAACAACAACATAGTATGTGTGTATGTTTTAATAGGTCTTGACAGCACTTAAATTTAATAAATAAAACAAATATATAAAAGAAGAATAAACGGAGTGAAAAGAATAAATGGAATTGATAAAATCCTCAAAAGGTCTAAGAGTTAAGGATTTTTAAAGAACATGAAACTTAAAATATAGCATCATTAGAAATCAGGGTCAGGGAGTTTTATTCTACAAATTGAATTTGGCACATCAAAATTGTTTACCTAGACCAGGGGTGTGAAACTGGTAGCCCACGGGCCAGATGCATCACTTGCTGGCCACGCCCACCCCAGATCCGTAAATGGGAAAAACATCATGAAATGTCACATGATGGCAACATAACACGGCAAATTTGAAACCCATGACCATTAAATTCTCAAAACTCCCTTTTCTGTACAAAGAAGGGACAATCTTTTTAGAAAAGCCCCTTGAACTAATGATTTTTCATATTATTTTTTATTTCTTTTTATTTTAATGTTACAAGTCCACTAATCTGAACACCCAAGTTAATTTCACCATTTGCTTTTTGAGGGGAATAGATTGGAGTTTTTGAGTGTTAGTGAATGTGATCCTAATTGAGAAAAAGGCCCATTAAATACTGAATTCAGTCTTTAGGATTGCTGTGTTGCTCAACTTTGCCTAGATTCACATAGGGATCTAATTATATTGCTTGTTTTACTTGTGGTTAAAAAAGAAAGAAAACATGCATATGCCTTCCTTTTCTCCAGCGACAACAGAGAACTAATTCAAATGCAGTTTTGGAAAATAGAGATGCTAATGCTAATGAATTGGCTAAGCCCTTTCTCCTGACTCTAAAGGATGACTACTTTTAAATATGAAGGCATAAGCAATCCTGATTTAACGCAGAGTTTTTGAAGAATCACAGATTCTCTCCTCTGCAGCCTTATAAACAGCTATTAGATATATTAATATGGGAAATGTCTCAAGTCTCACTTTACATGTGTTTGCCTTCAGATATCGAACAGTCATACATTTGACACAAAGGGCTCCCTTACCCACTCATTTTGTTTATTTTTTAAATTACTATAAATCACACTTTAAGGAAAGACAATATATAATACTTCTATTAAATAAACAAATTCCAGGAAAGACCAGTAAAGGATGAACTATATATATTCTTTACTGGGAACAATATAGATTAGATATCAAAGGCCACTGATATTGGAAATCACTTTTGTAATAAAACCGCTGTGCTAAGCCTTGTTCAACATCACACACTTTTGCTTAAACCAAACATTTATTCTGTAAGTTATTTTCAATCAGTACTATGAAAATGGCATTGTCTCTATATTAGTAAGTTTATAAATGTGTTAACAGGAAGGCAAAATAATATAACAAGAAAATTCTGATTGAGATGATACATAAAAATTAATTAGACAGATAGACAGACAGACAGACAGACAGACAGACAGACAGACAGACATAAAGCAAAGTTAACCCACAAAATTAACATTAAAGACTGCTGGCAATCATTTTTACGCAAAGCTTACCCTAATGTTACCAGAATTTTGCTACTTTAGAGAAACAATCTGTCCTGGTTATCTAACAAATAATGCAAGTAAAAATAATCAGAGTGCTCTGGAAATTTTTTGAAAAAGTGAGTAATAAATTGGTGGTAAATTCCCTCTAAAATTGACCACAGAATGCGGACATGAACTATAGGTTTGATGGCACAAAGTTAGAACTGAGCTTCATAAGGTATTTCCCTATATTTCTGTTCCAAAAGAGTTGTGGAAAGAATATTAAATCAGGCTAAAGATATGGTTTTCCTGAATTTTGGGACTTTAATATGATATAAATATGAAGGCAGTTTATGCACTAAAATTTGGTTACTTATAATTATATTATAAGAAAAGAAGAATTTTCAGTTTAGCCTTCTATATCTAAGGTACTTTGCCTTAATATTTATCTAGCTTGGTATGGGCCTACAGTTACAATGGCATCAATGAAAAAGCATGCCTGATCAGGGTTTTTGTTTTTTTTAAATAAGTGTTTGCCAAAAAGATTTGAAGTTTTCTTCCAAAATTAGATGAGTCAGTTCACTAAATTTATGACTTTAGCCAATGAATAAGGACATTTACCCAGAGAATGGATTCAAGTTTACTGACTCCTGCTTCCCATCAAAGTACTGAATTTGGAACACATCAGGTAACCTGGAAGATGTTTCTTAAAAATTTCATTTCAATTCTTTCTAAGTTATTTATGCTTTGTATAGTCCTAATTGGTCTCCATAGATGTTCTCAGCCTTTAATTGCAAACAATCTAATAGCAGTAGGGATAAACTGTACCCCTCTGGAAAAATAATAAGCTTAAATAGCTGATGTAGAACTCTTTGCATTGTGGGTTACACAATCCAGGTGGCATTTTTGCTTCCTGAAGCTTGAAAAAATATCCCTAAATATCTAAATATCTTAATCTGATCAATGGACTGCCCATTTAAGTTCCAGCATGTCTGTTTTGGCATTTGGAGAAGGTGAAAATTTTAGTCTTGGAGTAATTTATTATTAATTCTTCCTCTGTAAAATAAATGGGCCAATGGGCGTCAATGACAGAATCACTGTTTCATGAGCATGCAATAACAGACTGCTATATATATGAGCTAATTTAGGAAAGTGAAAGATAGCATTACTTAAGTGAGGAACTAATAAATTTATAATTAAATAAAAATGGATATAACAAATTAATTTTAAAACATAGCAACAATAGAGGAAGACTATCGTTTTAATGTTATGAACTACTGTATTGTTGTGTGTAAATGAAATGTTCATCCAAAAATTAATGGCTTCTTTTTCGTATAGCTATTCCTTTGTGCAACTATATAGAATCACTAGCTTGCCTCATCATGAGTACGACAACTGATCATTCCCAGGAACCAAGAATGCATGAAATCAACCTCCCACTCCCCATTAAGAAAGCAATCTCCAGTCATGGAGACATGATTTCCAGCTAGGGCTAGCACAACCAATGCTCTTTTGCTATGTTTGTTTCATTGTAGGAAAATGCTTCACTCCAATTGGCTACTGAGTATTGTGGCAGGAATGTTCTTCCTCTTCTGTTATCAGGTGCTATTCTCCACTGTCATTATGGCTTAATGAATGCTCCCCTGTTCTGAAGACTTTTTGACCAGTGAACTCTTTTTTAAAATTCCCTCTTTACCTTTCTTTCACCCTAATTTCTGTTTCATTCAGCTGGTCCTCATGATCTTTGTAAATCCTGAACAAAAATTATGGATTTGGTTAGAAATAAAGACAAATGGTAGTGGGGGTACTGGGATATTGAAGTTGGGATACTGAAGCAGATGTGTATAGAAGGGGTGGATTTTCTTCTCTTTTATGCATGTAAAATTGCCAAGAATCCTGCCAGTTTTCCCTATAGCCAAACTAACATAAAGGGTAATGAAACTGTAGTCCTTCCTTCCTTCCTTCCTTCCTTCCTCCCTCCCTCCCTCCCTCCCTCCCTCCCTCCCTCAGTTTCTTCTTTTAAAAAATGAAGTTGACAAAGACGTACCTTAACTTCCACATCTAATCCAAGTGAGAAGAAGAATGATAAAATGGTTGTGTGGGTTTTTTTAAAAAAAGAATTTCTACTCAAGTCAACACATGCAATATGAAAACAACAAGTACAAGAGAGAGTCAATGGGCTCATATGAAAAGACTATCAATGGAAACAATATATCCTGAAGACTTATCATGGAAAGGGAAGTTAACATGCTTGCTATCATAGCATGGGTGAGTGGAGCAAGACAGGCTTGGAATCCACCCTCCTGGAATCATAGTAAATGTAGACCATAAAGAACACCAGGACATCACTATGGTAAGAATTGTCCTATACCCAGAAAAATATTTCTTAAAGTGGTTTTACTTCCACCTGATTTGTGCAAGGGAAACAAACAAACAGTCCTGGGCATAAAATTAGGCACATCCAGAAGCTTATGGTTATTTCACAAAGCAATACAGGATGTTTCTAGAGGCACTATTAGAGTAAATAGATATAAGAAAGGGGGAGAAAGGATGGTGGAAAAAAAATACAGGAAAACCATGACTTAAAATCATCTCAGCATTCATTCAGGCCTAATTTACTAAATAACTCTGTACACATGTTATTTAAACATTTTGTCTTAACAATGAAATATTTACTGAAAAATCACTTATTTATGAAGAAACAAAAACAGCTGGTTAACACATTTTTGGGGTATTTTTATTACAGTGCTTGCAATCCTTACTCTCTCTTTCTTAAAAGAAACAGACTGATTTTCACAGCCATCACTTTAACACCTTCCTTCATCAGCAAGCCCTAAGTTCATGGTCAGTGCTTGGTTTCCTAGCAACTTCCTCACTAGTACAGAAGTAATAATAATAATAATAATAATAAAAAGACAAATGCAGGAAATAGAAAAGAATGATGGTTTCAGTATTCTCTCTCTCAGCTTCAGGAATGAAACACCACAAGGAATTGTAAAGGAAATCATATGTGTTTACAAAGTTTTCAAACAAGGAAACTATACATTTAAACATAATAGAAGGCAGCCCAAAGGAGACCCAGTGGGACTGAGAATCCCAGCCAAAAACTGAAAGAGAGATTAGTGGAGAAACATACCAGAATGACAGCAGTTGCCATGAGGTCCAACAGAAGGAAGGGAAAAAAGTGCATGCCCCTCAGCATCACTGTGGAGCTGCCTGAAAAGAAAACCAGCCTCATTCAGGTGGGATTTCCTTTCCTCAGATAAAAATGACAGTACCAGCACAATCTGATTTCTGTATAAAAGGGCACTTAAAGATAAAGAAGCAAAGAAGAAACATCTGCTTAACATGCAGCAGACTACAAACTGTAACTAGGAAAGATTTCAGGATAGACTATAAAGGGACAAGAGGCTAACAGCCACCAACGCAGATATATTACATGCCTCATAACAATAAATAATAATAATACAACATCTGCTTATCCCAGGTTCTTGGGAAGGATTCAATAAGTGGGTTAAAAAAATGCCAAATCCAATGTAAACATCTGGCTGACTGTGCATCGAACCATAATAATCAGAGCCTTGATTTTTAAAAAATGAACTCTTGTTTCATGGATAAACCAAACAATATTCAAAGCACCAAATGATTCTAAAATTATTTCTATCAATATATTTTGATTATTATAGAAACTAGTAGCAAAACTTCTAACAGCAATGCATTATTAGGAATTAATTGGTATATACATGCATGTACTAAACTATTCTATTTAGATAATTATTTTATCTGGTCAGTTCTCAAAAAGCAAGCATAGAATACTACAAAAGCAAAGTTAATGATCTAGTAGCTTCACAAAAATCAAGTGAGACATTACAATACAGGTAGTCCTCGGCTTACAACAGTTCTTTTAGTGACTGATCAAGGTTACAACAGCACTGAAAAAAGTGACATGACCATTTTTCAGTTACAACCTTTGCAGCATCCCCATTGTCATATGATCAAAATTCAGATGCTTGGTATCTGGTTCATATTTATGACACTAGCTGTGTCCTAGGGTCATGTGATTCTCCTTTTGGGATCTTCTGACAAGAAAAGTCAATGGAGAAGCCAGATTCACTTAACAACTGGGTTACTAACTTAAGAACTGCAATGATTCACTTAACAACTGTGGCAAGAAAGGTTGTAAAATGGGACATAAGTCACAACAAATGTCTCACTTAACAATATAAATTTTGGTTTCAATTGTGATCATAAGTTGAGGATTATCTGTATATAAACCCTGACATCGATTACCACATTGAATCTGAGCACCTAAAAGATTAGCCATTTGCCATAAGGTTGACTGACTTATCTTCATTAATTAGTTCAACTGTTGAAAACCATCACCCAATTAAGATTCATAATAAAAAAATTTCCCAGTGAAGAGAAATACTCAACGACTCCCTGAAAATGGCATCCATTTTCTAATGGAGAAGATAGCGAAGCTCCTTTTGTAAATATTCAAGCCTTAATGCTTTGATGTCACCCTCTGAGAAAGTGTGAGAAGAAATATGTGGGAACACTTTCCGCTAATTTTCAGTGTAATTTTTTTTTAATCCCATCTTTCTTATTTTTATAAATGACTCAAAGCAACAAACTTATTTAGTAATGCTTCCTTTTCCTATTTTGTCCACACCAACAACCCTATGAAATGAGTTGGGATGAAAGACAATGACTGGCCCAACGTCACCCAGTTGACTTTCATGCATATGGGAGAACAAGAACTCCCAGTCCACTAGTTTCTACGGTAGATGGTGCTTAACCACTACACCAAATTGGCTGTCCAATAAACGTAAATATAAATGTAAATGTAAAGACAATTTGTCTACACTTTTACATTTTTTTTCAGAATAGAAGGTGCTAGAATGTCACATAATAATATGGAGAAAATATTCCATCTTTTTTATTATAGAAACACTTAGGATTTGTTTTTTAAAAATCAACTGGCTAAAAATAAGATAAAAATTCAATCAAAATGTTTAGAAAGAATGGTTATTTTTGAAATCCTGCTTTGGAATTTTCACAAGGCTTCTGCTTTTTCAATTTTTTTAAAGTAAGTTATTTGCCAAAAAGAATAAAATGATATTAATTTACTTTATCAGTGTTCTCATTTAGACCTCTGTTTGTCATTTGACAGTTATACTCATATATTTTTACTGCTTTAAGTGCTCCTTTTGCTAGGTTTTCTTTCTCTGCTCCAACTCCATATGGTGAACAAATAAGGTAGATGTTTTCAGCAGTGATCAATCTCCACTTTATCTCTATCTGCAGGATCACTTTACCATCATTTCTTGAGGCACATTTCATAAAACTAATCAAAAGGTGGTTTTCGGTTCTCTCAATATAACATAGTTTCATTGTTACTGTTGTTGCCTTTGCCCCTTCCATTACATTTCATTTAAAGTAAATATAAGCAACTAGAATATATTTAGTTTTCTAAATGTGCCATATTCTGCTCAACTATAAAAATTAACTTACATTGCCTATATTGTTCTGCAAACTGTATCAAGCTGTAAACAGGATTTTAAATTAAAGTGCATAAAAATAAGCACCCATATCCTACTTACTTGAGAACAACTCATATCATTTAATAACCATACTGATTTTGAGTAAGCAACAACTTGGGCATTTGTTTTCTGTGTGTATATTTTCCTTTATTAAAGCAAAAGAAAAAAGAAAAGTATTACAAATGAGATGCTTGGCTTTTTTGTATGTTAGAATTCTATTGCTCCACATATTATCAGTTTGCTAAAATGTTTTCTCAAATATTCAAGAAAGATAAAATAAAAGAGAAAAGCATACCTTCTTTATATTGAATAATGCAAATTTATAATTTATGCAGCTACTGCATCTTCTTTTGACAGGTTACGTATGCTTATTAGAAGTAAAAAGGAAAATAATATACAGCTAGTACCAATAAATCTGACTAATCAAAGCTATAATCTTACAAAAATCATTAAGTCTGGAGGAAAGGCTAAAAGAAAAAAAGAACATGTCTATTATTACTGTGACTAAATGGGATTAGTCAATCCTCAGGAGAAAAAATTATGAATTAAGCAAAGTCTGAATGCTAAGGAAATTTGCGAGAAGAGAAATGCAAATGGCTTCCTAATTATCTGCAACCTATTAACATGCAATTCTGATTACTTGCAATTAAAGTTCCCTTAAATGTTATGACAAAAAGTCATTGAAACATAGAAAATTATCTGCTAATTATTGCACTGTAATGAGTAAACTTAATGTGTCTTTTCAGTATAAGCTCAATAGATAATGAAAATATTGTATATAATATTCCCTGAAATTGAACTTAAGAATGCTACATGCTGGCTCATATTGCATTAAAGGACCCCATAGGAAATGTGGTAGCCTGCATGCCCTTAAAACAATAAACCACAAATTTAATAATGGAAGAATAATTCTAGAATTGCCAATTTGTATATATATATAATGTTTTAAAAGGCCATTTCAAAATATCGTAAGGTTCTTTTTTTTTCTGTACCATTGTTACTATCCTAAATCAATCTGATGCAGTTTAATAATTAAAGATTATAAACCATAATTTGCCATACTACTACTCCAGTGCTGGGTTGGTAGCTAGATGTTTTGATTTTCCAATCTAAGATTGAGAGAATGACTAGCACAAAACATAATCTGGCTGATTCCCATATACCTAAGGAAGAACTAGAACACATATCTTCCTGCTCCTAGTTGAACATATTACTATATCCTCTCTTACGTACTGTGTGTTCAAAACACACACATATCTTACAGATTATTCATAATATAAATATCCTATCCATTCCTGTGCTATATTTTGAATCCTGCTGTTTAAATAGTTTAAGGTACTTCCACAATTGCTTTTCCTTTGGATTAAAACAAACAATCTAAAAATAATTTCTTAAATTATTTCAACAGCAGGATTCAAATAGATAGGATATTGTTGGCTCTCAGGTGCCATCAGACCAGCCTATATGTCAGATTCTAGGGTCTATCAAAAATTGCAATTAATAATACTGAAATATTAATTTTCCAAGGCCTATTTACCTACCACACGTTTTAAATAGATAACAAAAAAAGGAGTGTAGATGTAGATCATCAACAGTTGTGGAAAAAATAGTGTAATATTTGACTATTTTTCTCTGCCTTTTGTCAGAAGATAATAGCATGTTCATGGTACTCATGTTCAAGTAATTTTCTTCAAAAATTATAATTTCTGAGCCCTTCTTCAAATGTTAAGCTTCTTTTAACCAGAAAGAGTAAATTAAAACTGTCTGCAGAAGGTATAAGTGTTTTTGAAGAACAGCAGAGTGGTCTCGACACTAAGCAGATATTCTTACTTTGTAAACTTTGTGGAGAATCTTTTTAAAAAGGTCAAACAGCTGTGTCAAGGCATTTTATCAGCATAAACAGCACATTGTCAATACATATAGCTAAATGTACTAATGACAACTTAAGTTGAAATAAAACAAATACTTTGAGAGTGTCTTATGGTTCTAACACAAAATTATTGTAATAGCTATTACAGTAATTATTTATAGCAATAATTATTATAAATTATTAATACAAATTATTGTAATAACTATCAGTGGTAGAATCTTTCAAGTATTGGGATTCTATAATCGCCCAATACTTGAAATGAACACTTACTATAAGAACCATCATTAAAAAGTCACAACAACGAATGTTCTTCCTGAGTCAACTCAGGAAGTTCAGACTGCCCCAGGAGCTGTTGATGCAGTTTTATAGAGGAATTATTGAGTCTGTAATTTGTACTTCTATAACTGTCTGATTGGTACAGGAAGAAACAGGACAGCTACAGACTCCAAGAAAGAATAATTGCAACCAACCCTTCCATAGAAAACCTGTACACTGCATGGGTCAGAAGATACCTGCAGACCCCTCCCATCCTCGACAAAAACTATTTCAACCCCTCCCTTTGGTATGGCATTATAAAGCATTGTAGGCCAAAACAATGGCCTCAGGACAGTTTTTTCTCTTGTGCCATCATTCTACCGAACATGTAATTCTCACAGTGCTGTCTAATGTAGTATGGTTATAGTAATATTATTTATCCTTGTTATCTTTTTTACTCTCTCTTCTTATCTATATTATTATGATTATTATGTTGCTTTGCATTATACTGAGAGCTTCTGCACTGGAGACACAAATTCCTTGTGCGTCTAATTATACTTGGCCAAATAAAGCATCAAATTCAATATTTAAGAGCAAAATTCATAACTGGAACTTCCAACTATTATCTATATGATAGAAAAAGTATGGAGCCAACTTAATGTTTCTACTTTAGTTTTCCATCTGATCAGGGCTTCACTTTTTGAGTTTTGTGTAAATTCAGAATCAGACATTAAAGCAAATGAACCCAAGACAAAATAGCCAGGTGAAATAGACACTGGCTGTGTTTTCACACTGCACTAACCGATTCTTCTTATTCATGATCAACATACTAGTGCATGCTGTTTAATTATTTATGCACAGCTTTCTCTCAGTGTGAGAAACTAAAATAATCTCTCAAGAAAAAAATTAATGATGTTTCTAAACTTGAAGTCCAAGAAGCTGTGATTAACTTTCTAAATAATTCCTCCATAGACACACCAGGAGAAGAGAGCAGCCCTCAAGCCTGAGGTTTTGTGTTAAATAAAGATATGGGGGAAAACAATGTTAAGTGGACATAATAAAAATATGTAGGTGCTAATTTATTATATCATACTTCGAAATGTGAAACCAACTACTACATAGGGAATGTACCTGGAAACCATGAATTTCTGAAACAAAATTGGTCATTTTAAATTATTGTATTAGGATGCACGTCACTTTGCAGTTTTAACCCTCACATACTTACATTATTCTTAGCCCAGGAAAAAAGAACAACTTTAGATGCATAAAATAAATGGCAGCTAAAGAATAAACTAGATCAAATCCAATTTAAAACATTAAAATTTAATGTATTAAATCACTCAAGCCCAGTCTTCCCTTGTTATCCAGGGGGTTTTCTAGAAGGCAATGAAGTTCTGTTTCTACCAGAGGTTCTATGTCAATATGGGTCATGTGTATTTGGGATAGCAGTGTATGATGCTTTGGCTTATAATGGTTTCAAATTGATTGAGTTTTGCTATTTTGGTATATTGTTATGAGCTATTCAAAGTTATAATGTATAAGATGGGTGGCTGCATTTTTTTAAATAAAAAAAAAGTAAATGTGATTTTGCTAGATTTGCACAAAAATTAATTTGAAGACTAGACTAAAAGTAGCATAGCAAGATGGTTTCAAGATTTTCAAAAAGATGAAAAACACATACAGCTTTATATCAGGTTTGAGTTCTTTAGTTTGTACTTTAACAATGTTGATAAACCTCTTACCTCATCCTAAAATGTGTCACAAATATCCTTGCTTTGGCTGTTTTTTATGTTATGCAGACAATCACAACGAATCATAACTCAGGAATGAAAGAAAATATACACAAATATCCTATTTATGTGGTGCCTGATTGCGTGTGGCTTCTTCTTCAACATCCCAATCAGGCACCACATAAATAGGATGTATAGAATAATCCAAAGCACTCTACATTCTGATAGGCAGATGTTCCCTGAAGATGGGCTCCAGCATGAGTTTGAAAGCTCAGAAGACTAAACCTCTGGTCCTGGTGACTGACCCAGAATGGATCCTGCAGAATCATTCTACAATTACAGCTTAAAGGTTGCTGCAAAGTACACATAAGAAGCCAAATACATATTCCATTATCATAATGCCACAAATCCTATATGGGCATGCTTAGAAACGCTAAGGAAAAAATCCTAGCGTAATTTTATTTTATTCAAGACAGCACTCATATTTAGCCTTGATCACAAAATAAACACTCCTATGTTATGTGTGTGCACATAGATTACTGGATCCATGGATATTGGATTGTACACAATATACTTTAAAGGAAAACTAGTTTTACCTCCAAGTTATTCTCAGTCTTCTTTCTGCACCTCTCCATTCTAGAGTCTAGATGTTTTATGTGCCATTATTTTGCTTTTACTACACAGAAAAGAGCTGGCTTCCAAAGATAAAGGAGACTTTTGGTAAATGGTGAAGGTAAAGAAATAAATGACCCACTTGGTTAGTGTGTAATTACACTGCCTGAGATTGTAACAATCTATCACATGAGGGAGGATGACACCACTCTAAAGGGTTAGTCAAAGGAGATAGCCTTTGACTAACTACTGGGCACAGACAATCGATACTCTTCAGATATTGTTCTCTCTCTCTTTCTCTCTCAAAAAATTGAGTTAAAAAAAAAAGTTTGAAAATAGCACCTCCCTTTCTCATTCAGATACTGATCAGACACTCAACTTGACCTTATTGTAGAAAAGCAGTCCTTCTTTAAATGGTATATGAATCAGATTAATCTTTGGCTCTCTTATAAAACTCTTTACATAGAGGCATCTTTTAAAAAATGATTTATTTTTGGAACTGTTGCTTGATTTTATTTGCATTTAGTGTCATATTTTAACAGAATCATAGAGTTAGAAAATGACAATAGAAGGTAATTAGTTTTTTGTTAGTACAGGATCCAGTGGAGAAGATTTCTCCAAAGTGGCCAACATGAACCCCCAAGAATCGATTGGACTACCCATTATTTTTAGTACTACTACCGTAGTTAAAATAATATTGCTTACATTATTTTCATATAATAAATGTTTGAGATCAACGAACAATCAGAAACTTTATGAAGAGGTCAATGAGTTAAAGGGTTTGGGGATCCTTGTACTAGAGGATCTTTGATAGGTGAACATACAGCCTCTGTTAAAAAATCTCCAGAGACAAATTCATGAATGATGGGACAACCTATTCCAGGGATTGTCAGATAATTCACTAAGATTTTTTCCCGATATCCAAGAACTTCCTTCCTTGTAATTCAATCTGTTGTTTTTGTTCCTATCCTTTGTGACAACAAGAAATGAGTTCACTCCTGAATGATAAACCTTCAGATATTAGAAGATTTCGATCTTACCTCTTCTTAGTAGTCCTTGCAGTAAGCTATCCATATCCAGATTCTTCAACTTATACAGCTTGATTCTCAAATCTGTCATTATGCACATGTTCCAATTTGCTATAACTACTTTGTTTTCAAGTATAGTATCCAGAACTGCCTTTAGTATTCTAGGTGAAATCAGAACAATCAAATGGAACTATCATTCCTGTGATCTGAATTTTCTGTTAAATTTGCTTGTTTAGAAGCAGCAGCAATCTGCTGGATCCTATTTAACTTACAGTTAACAAGAACACCCAGATCCCTTCTACATGTACCATTGCAGACCCAGGATTTCCTCATTCCATGTTACATTTTTCTGACCCAGATGCAGAGTTTTACATTCTTCCCTCTTAAGTTCCATCTTATTCATTTCATGCCACTGCTCAAACTGTTCAGATGTTTCCAAATTTTTCTTATAAAATGTTATATTTTTCATTCAGTTTTGTCATATGCAAATTTAACAACTACCCTCAACTATTTGATCTTCTGAAATGTCACTCTCTAGTTTTGAGATTTCTCAAAGCTTAGGAAAACTGTGCTCCATGATTACTCTACTAGTTGCTTTATCATCCTGTGATATAATCATCTGACCCTGGAATTCTTTAACTAAATCAGGAGTGTCAAACTGGCAGATGCATCATATGCAGGCTATGCCCAACCCAGCTCCATAGATGTCGCGGTATGTCATATGATGTCACATGATGCAATCGAGTTTGACACCTGTGAACTAAATTATCTCCCCTCATTTGTCCTAAGCTGCAGCAGTTCCCTAAGCTACATTCTCCTTCAGAGAGAAAGCAGAGGAAAAAAGGGAATCAAGAAATTCTGCCTTCTCACCATTCCCCATTACTAATTCACCATTTTTTTCTCAGAGTGGACTTAGACTCTCTTGTTTCTTCTTTTCTTATATACCCCAAGAACCTTATTTTATTGTTTTCAGAACATCTTGCAAACTGCAATTCATTCTAAGCTCATCCATTCTGACAAAGTTTCTGAAGACAACCTCATGTTCTTATTTTTTGCCCTTGTATTCCTTCTGCTTACCTTTCTTTCTTTTAAAGAGACCTGTGGTTTCCCACATGTGTGTATATTAAGAGGAAAGCATAGTTATTGAGTCTGAATAATCTTGGTTACCTCTCTCTCCACAATTAATCAATTAATCTGTTTTTTTAATTACAGACCAGTATGAGAATGAAGAACAGTCATATTTATATATCTATATCTCAGTAAAAAGGAATCATCATT
Source organism: Bungarus multicinctus (assembly GCA_023653725.1). NCBI lineage: Eukaryota > Metazoa > Chordata > Lepidosauria > Squamata > Elapidae > Bungarus > Bungarus multicinctus. The sequence continues at coordinate 29,357,634 of CM042849.1, read as the reverse complement.
TAATTGGCTTTTTTATTCATTCATTATATCTATAAGCAAAGCTGTTAAATGACATAGGACAGTTTTGTCTGTGTTGTATTTTTTTGTCATGATGTCACAAATAGTACCTTGGATGGCATTCTGAGCTCAGGTCAAAACCTGGAAATCAGCCTGGATTCTGACAATGGGGGGGGGGGGGACAGGACACAGATTATGAAATAAATTATCATGCTATCAATGATGGTTGGAGTCTACACTTTAGATCTATACTTTTTAGAAAATGACCCTTTCTGTTGTAGGAATTCATACATTTGTGTTTGCTTGTCAACACTTCTCAGAGTGGAGAAGGAATGCTACATCTGAAAGGCTTTCAGTTCCTCAAAGGAGGAACAAATCATTAAGATGGATGGTCTAGTTTTGAAATATAAACTGCTTCAGTTCAATCCCAGACAAAGCTAGAAAAAGTTCCCTGCTTGGAGCTTTCCATGGTCCTGAAACTACTGAACTTCTTAGCATACCCTTTGGGCACCAGTCAAGATCACAGAGCATCCAGTCAAACACATTACAGTAGAGAAATATACTAAACCCTATACCTCAATAACAATCATCAGAGATAAATGCACCAACATCAGATAAATTGGGTGAGAAATATGAGTGTTAAATTTATGTATTAGTTTTTATAAACATATGTTATACTCTTTGTTGTTTTAGCATATTTATTTGGTATCCTGAATCTCTGGAGATAGGCAGGATATACTGTTAGAAAATAAATAAAGCTCCCCATATTTTGCCGCCGAATCTATTTGCACTAATATATACTCTGTCTTGGTACATTCTATTGTTGTATACATTGGATACGTAGCATGAAGGTATGTTCAAAACTTTTTTCTTTCAACCAGAATAATTCTGTCAGATACGACCATCTCAGAGAAGAATTGCTTGTTATTCCCCACTACTGTGAAACCAAAATGGCTGATTTTAAGAGGACGATTCTCTGTGAATGGCCCACATATTATGGAACAGCCATCTTTTGGAAGTTAAGCTTGTCCTGATACAGTTGATTATTAAAACACAGATTAAAACCACAGATTAAAACACACATTTCTAGAAGCCATTTTAATTAGTTGAAGAATTCTGCAAAATGTTTTATATTGCTCTGGTTTGGATGGGTATTTAAATTGGTATTTATGTTTTGGTGTGTGTCCAAGAGTTTACGGTTATGGTTTTTAAGCCTCAAATCAATAATAAAAATAATTCCTGTTGGGATCAATGTCTCTTGTATGGAATAATTACATTAGGAAGGATTGAGCAAACAACAACTTTTGTGACAATGAACTTTCATATAAATTCTAGAAAAGAAGGAGTCAAAAGTAAAATGATGGTTTAAGATGTGCTTTGGAAGGCCGTGTGTTCAGCTAAGTGTGGCCCAAAAGTCCACAATGCATTGTTTATGCCTTCAGTTGTTTGTTGCATATAATTACAGAACTGCTGTCTGTAAAACATACACTATGGGCTTGTAGAACAACAGAACTACAGAGTTGGAAGGGACCTTGGAAGTCTTCTAGTCCAACCTCTGCTCAAGCTAGAGACCCTATACCATTTCACACAAATGGTTGTCTAATCTCTTCTTAAAATCTTC